>CM068710.1:13436129-14836129 GCA_035079005.1 Fraxinus americana | reverse complement strand
CCTAACATACTTACAATGTGCTCAAATTGCTACCGAGAGATACATGGATTACAAAGTAAGATGGGTGCGAACATTTGTTGAACATGTTGAAGACAACCTTCTTAAGTGGGAGCAGGCAAGATCGTTCAGATATAATGAGGGGACAATCCTCTCAATATACCTTCTTATAACCACCATGCGTCCACAATGGAGAAACGTGGCTTACTTCGTGAGAGATATGGATTATGGGCTATATTTGGAAGAAGATTGGGACATGATTGATTTTAAGGGATACTGTGAGAACATCATAATCTTGCGGAACCACAGATAACAAGAGCTAGCACTAGAATCTGAGCCTGATTCAGAACCTGAAAAAGACCCAGAAGAAGAGATTGAAGAAGACCCGGAGGAAGACCCTAAAGAAGACCCAGAAGAGGAAGTGGAGCCGAAAGACCCTATCATCGATTTGGTTACAGATTCTGAGCCCGAGTCATGCATTACTTCGGATGACGAGACCCTATAAAGAATATTCTTAGGACTCATAGAGATTAACAATAGTTTTATTCCTTTAGCAAAAGTTTATTCAGTTATCTATTGGATTTTTATTTTAATCGAATATTATATTAGAAATTTGTAAATGTTTCACCATCAATATTATAATTAATTTCTGTGTTATCAGACGTTGCCTAAATTAGAATTTTAATTGTGTTAAGAAAATGTCGAGACAACAACAAAATCAAGCTACAGTCATCAAGGATTTGTTGAGGGCTGTACAAGATTTGGGTAGGCAACAAGCATAGGCTAGTCCCCAGAATGCAAATGCCAACAACATCAGTTCAATTGTGGAACAATTCCGCCGCTACAAACCTCCAACCTTCGATGGCAAGGCAGACCCATTAGCAGCTGAGGAATGGATAAGAAGAATGGAGCGAATCTTCAAACATCTTTCTTGTATTGATGCTCAAAAGGTATTATGTGCAGAATTTATGTTGATTAAGGCTGCAGGCCACTGGTGGGAGTCAGCATCTCGCACTAGAACAGAAGATCAACAACGTGCTTTGACTTGGACACAATTCAAGGACGAAGTGATGGGAAAATACTTCCCACGAGCTTTGAGGGACCAAAAGGAGACAGAATTTCTTCAACTGAAACAGGGAAAGATAAAGCTTGATGATTATGAGAGAAAGTTCGAACAACTCTCTAGGTATGCACCCCACCTAGTGGACACAGAGGCAAAGAAAGCAAGGAGGTTCGAATTAGGATTGCGTCCGGAGATTGGTGGAATTTTGGCAGCCCACCAATTTACCACCTATAGTCGAGTTTAACAAACTGCTCAGGCAATCTCAAATAGGTTAGAGATTGGCCAAGCTCCTCAGTACGGGACTGAGCCTTCAGGAAATCGGAAATGGAATGGGTTTAGCGAGGAAAAAGGAGAAGGACAAAACAAGAAGGTCGACTTCGGATCAAGTTTTGGACAAGTCGTTTCATTGTGTCCAAATTGCAACAAGGCACATAAGGGTAAATGCCTTTTTGGAAGTAATATATGCTATCGATGCGGTAAAGTAGGTCATATTGCTAGAGATTGCAAGGAAGGCCCCTCAAAAATGAACAATGAGCAAGGAAAGAAAAGAAATGCCCGAGTTTTTGCTTTAACTCAAGAACAAGCAGCGAATGGCCCGAACGCAGGTAATTTCAAGGACGAGATTTTTTTTAAGGATAAGAGATTGTAAAACCCTGAAATTTTAGAATAAAATTTATGTGTTCTATATATGATTTAGAAAGTTGAGGGATTAAAATAAAGTATTTTAAATTCTTATGTTTTGCATCAAATATTTAACTTTTCATAGAGTGATCAAACGTATATCAATATTGGGCTCGTTTTGTAGCTCGTATTTAATCACGTAATTTGGGCTCGAGAAAAAGTTAATTTGAATAAGTAAAGCCCAAATTATTTCAGTTCAAGAAAAGTATGATTAATATATTATTTTATTTTATAAAAAGGTATTTAGAAAAAGGAAATAATATGAAATATCACCTTTTTATGTTTGTTGTGCATGCACGTGTATTTCCACATATATGGATGTGATAAAATTATTAGCCATGTTTATCTTAAATTGAAGAAAATATTTTAGTCATATCCAATTGGTTTCTCCCAACAGACTTCTACCACGTGCATACCTATTTTCATTGACATTGGTGCTTAGTCATACGTTTCTACCAGGATTTCAACTTATCCCAGTTTTCAAGTGAAAGGAAATATAGACGATTTCAACAATTCAAAAATTCATTATTATCAAATTAGAATAAATATGATTTTTATCAGAGTTATATTATGACTCAACTACTGTATTTTTCCCTATAAATAGTGTGCTCATATCTCACAATTCACCACACAGAATTTTACACAACAGTTTTCATATAGAGAACAATTGTAATTCTAAGTATATTTTTATATCAAAAGCTCGTTTCATCAATCAAGGTAAGATACTTTTGTGCAAGTTGTTTTGTTTCCTTATGTTTTTTATGTTCAGTAATTTATGCATGTATTGCCAATGGACCTTCGGGTTCGACCTAATAAGAAATGTGAAGACATGGGTATCTCGATTGACCACCGATATACTCCATAAATGAGAAATGTGAAGAATGGTACGAATTGTCTATGTTATTGTTATGTAACTGAATATGGAAACTGCACGTATCTTACTGAGTGTTTTCAAAATACTCACTCTTACAAATTTTACAGGCTAGTTCGGGTCGATTGGATCTGTGGCGGGATGGTGCAGCGGAGTGCCAATGGATTTCCACTTACGAGAATAATATTAAGTTTTGCTTCTTTCCATCTAAAGTTTATTAGTTCGTTTTGTCCAATAACATTATTAGCAAATTGTTTAGTTGGAGAATGTTCGAATTGTTTTCGAAGACACGATTTTATGATTCATTTTTAAAGTTATGAATGTTCTGTTTATTTAAAAAATATATATAATTTTACAGTTCTGCATTTAAGTACATGAAAATTATTTTGGTAACACCTCAAGATGCGTGAAATTTTGGGACGTTACACACACACACACAGAGAGAGAGAGAGAGAGAGAGAGAGAGAGAGAGAGAGAGAGATATGAGGGTGGGGGTGGGGGAATCTACCTTGTTAAGAAGAGACTTTTGACTAGTGCGGAGTAGAAGTGCGGTAACTAATTCTAGAGTTGTATCGTTGACAGTAGGAAGCCTCTTCAGTATATTTCTCATCAGATGTATGCTTGAGCGAGCATTTCTGATTTCATTATATAACTCGAAAGTTGTTAACGGCTCAGGAAAGCTTGCAATATAACACTTCATAAGGGCAGCAACATCAACTGGATTTACACCCTCTAGGAGTGATGCATTTGGTTCTGAACATGAAAAAAAAGGAGACACAAAAACATCAAGTGAAGTGATGCAAATAACATTTAAAGTTCGTTCGGCACAATTTTCCCGAGGAAAATATAATTTTTTTGGGGAATGTGTTGTAAAGGAGGGAAAGTTGTGGGCCCAATAGAGTGCGTGGTTGAAAGGATTTTGCCGAAAAATGAATTTAAAAAAATCTATGCCAAACATAACTTTAGTCTACATAAACTTGAATTCTTATACAAGTACCTTGATTGTACAAGGAAACTAACTGCCAAATCACCTTTCTGTCTCCAAGGGCCTTGAACAACTCAGGTGAGTTCAGTCCTAAACCACAAAAACATTAAGGCTACCCTCAACACCGAAATTGGTATTAAGTGATGTAAACCTCTACTATTAAATGATTTTTCTGTTTACATCATATCAGCTGTTAATACGAGATGATCATCACACCTCACCAATATAAAAGGAACGGGCCTTGTGGACTCTTGGCGCTGGACAGTAATCTCAATTGGTACTCCAAATACTGAGGTGAACAAAAGATGTGACGGTCTATTAAAGTATTTAGCTATTATATTTCGAGACTGCAGATACTCTGGTCTAGTTGGATATAGAAAATGCTAGGTGGTGCATTCTGTGAATAAAAGGCATAACTAGCAGAAAGAACATAGGATACAAGTTTTGAAGTTGTACACCAAAATTGCGAACCTACTTTTACTTTTGACTGAAGCTAGTGATGTTAAAAAAACACCCAAACGAAAAACTGACTCCAACTGAAATTTTGGACTGGGATCTTAGTTAACAAGACGATCAAAGTAGGAAAAAACCTACCATCAGTGCTTGCAACTCCCTGCAGAAAGAGAATTGGAAACCTTCAATTTCCAGCAACGTAAATGGAAAAAGAGAGAATTTTTTAAGAAGCATATACTTTTTGCCATCGCTCAATATCAGTCAGGAGAATCTTGCTTTTCTTGTGCAGTCTTCTTGGCTACCAGCACGACGATTATATCATGAATACACCATCACTTTAAAGTAAAAAGGCTTATCTTCGTCTACTATGAAGCACAATTCTGCATACTTTAATCATGTGTCCAAGGCCATAGAGAAGTGCTACAGAACAATGATGGTGGCAACTATGTTCCTCTGCTATGGATATCCAATCTAACCACAAGCACCTTTTATTCTTCTAGGCCGTGTTTGTTTCGGATTAAAATCAGATTATATATATATATCAAATCTTATCTGGATCCTAAAAAGTTATGAGATACAAATTTCTGATTATACCTTGTTATCATACAAATTTATAATTAATATGGAAACTGGCATTGTTTCTCCATATAATTACTAAACATAACATCAGTTTCAAATTTAGTTACAGTTTGAGAACTGAATGGTAAGTTTCTCTTATCAAGTCTCTCAAAAGTTAATTTGAGTCACACGACAGCCAGATAAGTATAGGATGGAATACAAGTGGCTAAACCATGTAAAACAGAACAAGATGGCTAATGTCATGTATACCTATGTAAAGAAAGCAGGTCAAGGATGACGCCAATTTCATGACATTTGCTAATTTTTCTCAAATATACAGATTAAAGCAACTAACCTTCAGTTAAAGGTCAAGGGATCTTGTCAAAAAGCCAAAAGGATATTAAATGTCTAGAATGGACTTACAAGTTTCAATCCACCATATTCCTGTGGAGTCAGAAAACCCTTTACGGAAACAACTAAATGATTCAACAGGCTTTTTATGTAAAAGCAAACAAATTTATACACCCAATCTAATTACGGAACAAAAAAGGGATACAACTGGATCGACCTAAATTCTTCTTTTATTTATTTCTTGTTCTTTTTCGACTCCCTTTCTTCTTTTCTAAGTCATAACAACAAGAAGAAGCTAAGCCTCACTACATATGAACTTGGGGTCGACATCGTCTTTCACCGTCGTGCTTAAGTATAGTTATTTCTTCCAAAATGTCTGACACAATCAAATATTTTTCAACCACATAGGGTAATTTTACTTTTGGTTCATAATTCCATCTTCTAACACATTGCACTGAGCAACATCATTTTTTATGGTTTGGAACTTCTTTAGGTTTACTCAGAACATGCCTCAAACATCTAACTTGTCCTTCACTTAATTCATTCATTTACTGGTGCTTGCACTAGTTTTTGTGCATTTTCATTTTCTACTTTATTTATTTATTAACATACATTCTGAGTGACTTCCAATATCAAGTTCTCCGCATGAATTACCTCTTCAACCTCTATCTTCCTGAATACAACCTTCTCTTTCGTCTCTGTAAGACCCCTCTGTAAAAACATGCTGGTACTTGCAGCTGCAGAAATAAGACTTTCCTGCACAGCATGTCTGGTAGATGGCTGTTGAAGAAGCACTCACCGGCCCTTAACCACTGACCCAACTTTCCCTGCCACATCTGCAACATTTCCTTTTGCATCCTTCGCAACCTCCCCCACAAAAGTTCCAGCAGATTCCCCTGCTTCTTTAAGCTTCACCCCTGTGCACTAGTAGCAGGGCATTAATCTACACTGCCAGCACTTAAAAAGAAAAAACACAGATGGTGACCACTCGACAAAATGTAGAATTGACTAGAAATTACCTGAGGATTGAAAGAAATCACTAGCCTTCTCTTGCCACGGGGGAGAAACAGCTGATGGAATTTGAAGTGGCACCAGATACTTATTTCAAATTTAAAAAAAAAAAAATCTACTCAACACATTCCGGTATTGATATACAAAGAAAACAGCGAATAAGGAAAATAATTATTAACATAAGTCAATTTCATCTATAAGCATTCTAATTTCAAAAGTCAATAATTCAAGATAATACCAGATACTCCTCTCTAGAAAAAATAAGCTTAAAGTAAAAAAATTCATGGGAATTATTTCTTGATTATATATTATTGTAACTCAACACGAGGTAATGACACACACTGTAACAAAATTCTTAAAAAGTAAAATTATCAAAACCTGTCTTAGTTAACGGACATCTCTTAAAAAAGGATCAAAAATAAGAAAATTAATAGGAAATATCCAATTATCAACCAGATAACTTTGCTAAGTCTTATGATATTGTGAAAAATTAAATTAATATAAGAAATTCAAGTTCTTGCAGTATATATCAAAATTCTTACAGTCGCAAAATCAATTCCAAATTTCGGTGGAATATTGATAAAAAAAAATCCCAGAAACCCAATCAGATAACCTCGCTAAATCTCGTGATCTCTTGAAAAATCAAATAATTATAAGGTAACAGAGGAACTTGAAGAATTCAAATTGTAAAATCTCCTACCCATTTGTACCTTATTAAGAAAAGTTCTTCAATTTAAATAAAAATCTCAACGATCAATTTTCCAAAAAATCCCTTAAGAAAGAGATTAGGGTTTTTACCTTTCAGTTGCGATGATCGAATTTGAAATCTTTACGAAATAAATATCGTACAATATTTCAATTTTCTTGATAGGTTGGACAAATAGTTCAAAAAAAAAGTGTATCAAAGGACGGACCCAGCCTCGAAGTTGAGCCCTGACGGAAGTTGACCGGTCAACCTCGAAGTTTAGCAAGCAAAGATCCAAGCTTGTAATTTTTTGCATCTTATGTACCGTAATAGATGGTTTTGCAATGGCATAACATGCATCACGAGTAGAAGGGGCACGATGATGCCTAGGAAATCCACCACCTATTTCCTTTAAACTAATTCCACGCACCTGATCAGTTAGCCTGTGAGGCCAACGCATGTGGCTTGGGGGATGTTTGACTTGACCATCCCTCTTATTCTCATCACCTTTGAGAGGGAGACAGAGTCCATGAGGAGAATTCCACTAGCAGCCACAGCAATAAAGAGGATCAGCTTGTTTTTCTTATTTCCCATACCTGATACCACCTTCCTCGCATTTTCTATCCAATGGCTTCCCTCACAATTCTTTATTTCCCTGGAATAATGATTGATTGTTAAACCTTGAGCCTAGCATTATTGGAATTTCACCTTCCAAGTTATTGTTTGACACGTTGAAATTCACAAAGCTGTAAAGTAATGTAAGATTGGCTGGAATTTGTCCAGTCAAATTGTTTGAATTGAGTAATAGCGACGAGCAATTTGATAGTTCATAGGGGATTTGACCAGTCAAATTGTTCAATCCCAAATCAAGAACAATCAAATGTGAAAGATATGAAAGGGAGACAGGAACTTGCCCACTCAAAGAATTTGAGCGAAGGTCTATAACTTCTAGAGCTGAACAATTCCCTAACTCTGGAGGAACTGAGCCAGAAATGTGATTGTTTGACAATGAAAGAACAACAAGAGACTTCAGTCTTCAAGGCACCAAAAGTTGAAGGAATACGACCAGAAAACGAAAGTTGAAGGAATTACACCCCCCCTCCCCCCCCCCCCCCCCTCTAATTTTATGCACAACTTGTTATACTTTTTAATCCATATGCCAGTTGTATCCTTAATGTTTATTAAATTTGCAGTATGACCATCAAGAATTATTGAACAAATTTGGGACATAGTGGACGGTAAAATGAACATAATCTTTACGCAGATCAGATAATTTAACACTACAAGTCCAAGAGAACTCCACAATGAAAAATAAATTATGCTGATATCGTACCAAATATGCATTTTTATTTAACATTGGCATTGCTCCAAAACTAAACAACAATCTGTCTATGTTCTCTTTCTTTATTGACATAATATCCCATATCATATTTTTTTGAAATCAAAATTTACAGATAACTTCAAAAATGTAACAATTCAAATACCAAAGAATACATCATTAAATGAATGCAAATAAACATATTCTCCAATCAGCTGTAAGCACATTAAAAAAAAAGCCAAGGTTAAGCACATAATTTTGTTCAAATGCTATATTAATTTTCAAAAATTAGGCACATGAATCAAGTGCATCGCAAGACCTATGATTTCAGAAAATAAATTCAATTTGAAATTTCTGAATCACTCCAGTTAATGACCCCTTTCATCATTGAGAAGTTCTCATTCGAAACAGTTACCTCGGAAATTTCCGAATCACTCCAGTTAATGACCCCTTTCATCCGACGTATAAAACAGTTACCTCGTTCAGAAGCCGAGCATTATATATTCATCATCTATTATCTGAAAGGGAAAAATGACCGCATGTCTTCTTGATTCTGTTTACTCAAATCAAGAACCGTCAACTTAAACAGACCCCCAAAACTTGCTGGAATGGTACCCGAAAAACTATTACTACTCAGATTCAAAACTGCAAGTTGCTTTACTGGAATAGGTCCAGAAAACTTGTTTCCACTAAGACTCAATGAACTCAAGTTTCTCAAAAGCATCAGTTCATCAGGAAACACTCCAATTAAGTGATTGCCTCCTAAATTAAGACTCTCAAGCAATGTCAAATTACCAAAACTCAAAGGCATAAAACTTGAAAAGTTATTTCCACCAAGTGATAGAAACTTCAAACTTTTTAATTCGCCAAAAACCCAAGAAAATCCCGTGAATAAATTACCCCCAAGATCAAGAACTTGTAAATTACTACATTTCTTCATATCAACAAGAACCAAATCACTGAATGAATTGTTCTCCATCTTCAACTCCTCCAATCTCCACAAATAGAACCCGAAAATAAATTACCTGAAATATCAAGCTTTGTTAATGTAGAAACATTAGTCAAGACAGAAGGGCGGAAATTTTCCAGCAATTCTATTCTGCTGAAGATCCAAAATCTGCAAAACACTGAAGCACACATCAGTCTCTGGCGAGCCAATGTCCGTAATGATGGGAATTTACTTAATCATGCACAGCGGAAATAAAATAATTTTCAATTCCCAAACGAGGATCTGCAATGTGTTTAGATAGAAACTGTGATGAGAATGATACCTTTGATGAATTCCACAAACTCTTTTGCTTTTCCTTGAACTCCAATGATCACGATTTGCAATTCAAGCTGTCTAATTGTCCAGCCTCCAATGGTGATCCACACAGAGAACAAGAATGACGGCTAGGGTTTCTTTTCTTGTGCTAGCAAGAATAATAATAATCCCCACAGTTTTCAAACCCTAATAGTTTATTAATATAAGTCCAAATGGGCTCGGCCCATCTATTAACCCGGTCCATATTTAATTAATCAAATTAATTAAATCTGGTCCATGAATTAATTAATCCAATTAATTAATTCGGGCATATTAATAAACAGCTCAATTAATTAATTATCCAACACTTGTCAATTAATTAATTGGTAAATCTCATTCTTCTGATTCTCTTTTGTATGTGACCCATTAGGTTCCCGATCACGATGCCGAACGACGTGAATTATTATTTTGATCTAATCAAAATCGATAAATTAAAACGCCCCTTTTAATTTATCACTAATTCACTTTCGTTGTCCCAGATTGACATCTAGCAATGTATCAGGGTAATACATGTGACGGGAAATATCACGTAGCATGACAAAACCAAACTTGTTCATTTACCGTAAAACTATAATCCTTTCGTCAATATGATCCGATCAATTATGAGATATGGATATGTGTCAATCTCAATTATCGATCATATCTTTTATCCCGCTGTTAAGTCAATGTACGTCGAAAACTCTTTTCCGACTTATGAGTTCACCTTGGCCAAGGATTTCATTATTAACTTAACTGGATAAAATGTAGATCATAATCTCTTACTATCTAAGAGTGACGAATCCTCTATTGATCATTCACAACCTTCATATGATTCTTGACATACCCGAACAATGCTGTATTAGTGACCCTTGACAGAGCAACATCCAATACCACCAAAGTATGTCTGCCTTCATATAAGGTACTAAGATGACCTCAAGCCAAATGACCAATTCCACTACCGAACATTAGAGATTAACCACTAACACTTAGATAGTTATCCATGTGGAATCTCTCAGCGGGTCTCCAATGTTTTGTTCTATAACAAAACATCCACGTGTTCATTCAAGTGTCACCACACTTTAGCTTGTGAGATCAGCTACTTACTTCACAAGTAAGAATGTCACACGCGATAGTCTATCCGTAATAACGATATCCGTATCTCGTTATACCTCGACCACGGACGATTTAAGATTCAGTCATATGTAATTTGTATCTCACAATCACAACTCCTTGTGATTAACAAATCACCAAGACTTGAATCTACGGATTCTATTATTTAATTTATTAGAATATTAATTCAATTAAATAATATATATTGCCATACATATGCATTGATTATATATATTCAAAGTGTTTATGTCCAAAGTTGATTGGACCTAGGGCATAACACTTACAAACTCCCACTTGCACTAGATCCAATCACTTATGTATCTTATATCATAAGAGTCTACATGAGGATCATGTTTATGCTGCGACAACTCTTTGTCAGTGGATCTGCAATTTAATAACTTGTGGGAATTCGTTCTTTATTTACGTCATTTCATTGTATTATCTTTCCAATGAGATAACACTACCTTAACATATGTTTGGATCATTGATGAGACCTTAGTTCCTTCGCTTGCATGATAGCTCCATCGTTATCACAATGCATAAGCGTGTGATCAGCAATGTTAGGAACTACTCTAAGTTCAGTAATGAACTTCCTGATCCAGACCAGAACTTTTGTTGATTTGTAAAACAATGATGTATAAGGCTTCCATTATTGAATCAATGGTTATTTGGAACATTTCCAACACACCGCTTAAGAGTAAACCAATATCCTATTTGAGATGTGCTATTATTCCAGTCTGACTAGAAGTTAGCATCATTCTATCCATGAACTCTCAGTTCATTTTCTCCATATAAAATCTTCTCGAGATTTTATCTGTATAGATTGTAATGAGTTAAGCAATCTTCTAGATCTATCTCTATAGATCAACTTGCTTCTCCCACATCCATCACGGAGAAATTATTTGACAACCATAATTTCAACAATTGAAATATAGAGACGTCGTTTCCTATAATATGTCTCATACATATAATATCAGGAATGCGACAATGCTCCCACTATCTTTTTGTAAACGCACATTTCGTCTTCATTTTTGATAAAATCAAACATTTTGACCTTTTTGTATCAAATCGAAGATTCCAGCTCCAAGAGGCTTGTTTCAATCCATATTGACATTTTCTTATAAACTCATTTACAATCTATGGGTTCTAATCCATTAGGCAAGTCGACCAAGGTCAAACCTCGATTACATACAACAAGTCTATCTCTTTAAGTCAACACTTGACTTTATTTCTATGTAATTATTAGGTTCATTATCCTTGATTAGTAATCATGGATTCGTACCTTCTAGGAGGTCAAATGATCCTACAAGATTTACATTGAGCTAACGTGTCCTCAGAAGTCTCCACTTCCTGATCAAGAGTATGTCCCTCAACTAGTGTGGGATGAGACTCAGGTTCATCTATTCGGTTAATTATATCTGTGGACTCTTGAACTCTTTCAAGATTTATTCTACTCCCACTGTCTCTCTTAGAGTAAACAGTTTCTCTAAGAATATGACATGTCTTGAGATGAACATCTTCTTCTTAACGAGATTATAGAATTGATATCCAATTATCTCTTGGATATCCACAAATATATAATTATCGGATTTAGTCTCAAACTTATCCGATTCAGTGCGCTTCACATAAGTGTCAAAACCCAAACGTTCATATGAGATATGTTGGGCCATTCCATAACTCGTATGGAGTTTTTGTCAACCGATTTAGATGGGACACGATTTAGTGCACGGCACGTATCAATCAGTGCATGACTTCAAAACGATTTTTGAATGCTTGCATGGCTGTTCTTAATTGTACTATATCTAATAGTGTACGATTCCTCATTTCAAATGCACCATTATGTTGCAATGTATGTGGAGGAATCCACTGCATGAGAATCTAATTCTCTTTTAGATAATCTAAAATTCTCCATTTTAGATATTCTTTACCTCGAACAAGTCTTAGTGTAAGAATATATTTACCTATTTGTTTATCAACTTTTAGTTTGAATCCCTTGAACATTTCAAGAGATTCATGCTTGAATTTCATCAAATATACATGATCATTTCTGAAATGACCATTAGTAAATGTGATGAGATAAGATAAACTTCACCTGACATTAATTGATATGGATCTACATACATCACTATGTATTAGACCTAATAATTGTGCAGATCATTTTCCTTTTCAAGTAAAAGGAGATTTGGTCACTGTGTCTTACAGACATGATTCGCATTTGTCAAATGATCCAAAATTATTTGACCCAAATATACATCTCCATGTAAGTTTGGAATTGTATTCTCATTTATGTGACCAAATCTGCAATGCCAGATACAGGTTTTATTCAGATTATCATTTTTATGCCTTTCAATTTCTATACTCATTATAGAACACTCAACATTTAGAATATAAATGTCATTTTGTAATTCACCATAACCATTAAGATCTTATCAAGATGAGAAGGAACAACAATTGTCCTTAACATTAAAATAATTCATGTCAAAACATGAAATTTATTTAATGCCCTTGGTAATGGTAAGAACAAAATTAACATTTCTCTAATTCTAATATCGAGCCTAAAGGCAATGGCAAGAAATATGCTTCTACAGGCAATGTAACAACTTTTGCTCATTTTCAACGTGTAGGTCAACTTCTCCATTCTGCAGAGATCTACTTTTATTTAGTTTCTGCATATTTATATAAATATGAGATACATATCTAGTATCTAATATCCATGAAACTAAGGAAGTAGATATAAGCCTTGCAATTTCATTTCCAATGACCCATCATTCCAAAATGATAATAGGGATCATCAGATTTGGTATCGTCCTTATTCACTTTAACTGTCTTAGTCATCTTCGTTGCTTTCCTAAAGCATCCTTTAGACTTCTCTATCGAGGTCTATGACTAAGATTTGTCCACTACAAATATACATGTTGGACTTAACAGTTTTAAGCATGTTTAGCATCTCAATGAGCGTGCTTCGAGTTTATTCATGTTAAATTCATAATTAGTTATGAATAACCCTCTGACAGAGATTGCAGAATCAAGTCTATACTTAGTTCATTGTTCATGACTGAACGCAATCAAGACAATTCTCAAAGTAGTCTGCATCTTCAGCACACGAGCACCGGCTGAAGATTCTTCTGCCATTATGCACCGGTATAGTTGCTAGGAAATATCATATATTTCCTCGTATGATTGTTCATCATTCAACACATTGAGATGAAAGATCATGTGTTAGCATCTATACTCTTATGTCGCTTTATAACTCATGTGACATAGTCACAAACATCACATATGTTGTAGTACTATCGTCAACACTGTGTTTATTATAGCAGCCACCTCTTCTTTTATCGAGTCATCAACAGGTGTCTCTAGAAAGGGTTACTCAAGGACACAACCAATTTTTCATGCCTGAGAACAATTCTCAAATTGCGGCGTCAATCAATAAAATTTGCTTTGGTTGTTGGCATACAATATGCCTCTCAAATTTATGTGGTTACTCATGATTCAATAAATGAAAACGACGAAAAGTAAAGAAATAATATATATAATGTATGAATTAATTTAACATGGCCTTTTATTAAATTAATTTCGCTCCCACTGTTTAACTCAAATTTATGACCATCTCACATAAATTTATGGAATCCATACTTGATTCCCAGTGGGCTGGAATCCCATTTGTTATATTAAAACCTTGAGTGTACTCAACAAGCCCTAATAAAACATTTGGGTAGATACTATTATCAATTGTATCTCCATACAACTCCCAGATCATTAAGCTGACAACTCTTTGTCTTCACACATCTTATGTGTTAGCTTAACATGCCTCTAAGATTCATCTCCTTGAGTGTACTCAACAAGAGATAAATATTAGTTAAGTCAAACCCATCATTCAGAAATATCTAATATTTCATAGTGTCAAACATATCCCTAATAGACCAGCCTTGAGTGTACTCAACAAGCTAAGATCGATTTAGGACTCTCGTTTTTCACTATAATGGTGGAAGGCGAATATAAATATGACTTAATATTTTAACATGCCTCTAAAATTTATCTTCTTGAGTGTACTCAACAAAAGATAAATATTAGTTAAGTCAAACCCATCATTTAGAAATATCTAATATTTCATAGTGTCAAACATATCCCTAATGGACCAGCCTTGAGTGTACTTAACAAGCTAAGATCGATTTAGGACTCTCGTTTTTCACTATAATGATGAAAGGCAAATAACAAATTGACTTAATATTTTTAACGAGGGGTTTTGCATGCAAAAGGTCTCATCGTAATAATTATATATATTTTATTATACATCTAACATGCAAATAAACATACATATAATAGTGTGGACGATTATGGACTTATACTATCTAGTCTTCCCGAGCTATAAGGAAGACTAGTCGGTCAGTTCTTAGGGGGTATATCATTGATTCATACAATGCTCCATCTCTATGGTCTCCTCCTCTTCTTGTATCTTCAATTAGTCCAGCTGCAACTTGTATCCTATACTAGTTGGCACGCAGGCCTAAATAATGTTGGACGCGCAGGCCCATAATAATAACAACGGACTCGCAGGTCCAAAATAAATAAGAGCTCGCAGACCCATAAAACAACAAGAATAAAATTAACCATTCAACACATGCACATGGTTGAGTCCATAATCATCCACTAATTAAACATTCATCAAATAAATGATTTCCTATATAATATCTAATATTATATGCAAACATATTTCAAGTTTCTAGCAATTAAAGTCGTCTAAACTAATTTAGACAAATGGATCGGAACAATTAAATAATTAATTAATCAAATTAACTAATTAATTTAATTAGCGGACTTATTTAATTAAAATCAAATTTCAATTAAATATCAAATTAGAGTCCAACTCTAATTCTACAATTATAGGGCGGAGACTATTTAATTAAAATCAAATTTTAATTAAATACCAAATTAAAGTCCAACTCTAATTATAATCAAATTAATACGGTTGAATTTAATTAAAATCAAATTTTAATTAAATACAAAATAAGAGTCAAACTCTAATTCCAAGATATTAGGACGAACATATTTATTTAAAATCAAATCTTAATTAAATACTAAATTAGAGTCTAACTCTAATTTTAAGAAGCATTTAGGGTAAGACAATTTAATTAAAATCAAATTTCAATTAAATGTCAAATTAGAGTCCAACTCTAATTTCAACAATATACTAGGGTGGATAATTTAATTAAAATCAAATTTTAATTAAATATTAAATTAAAGTCCAACTCTAATTTAAAATGAATTAACATTTTAATTTAGGATAAAACTCCTAAATAACATAAAATTCAATTTAGGGTCAAAGTTTAATATTTAAGCTAAAATCCAATTTTAACGAAAATATAAAAATCATTAATTTTTAAATAAAATTTTAAACGGGTCAATTTTGAAATTTTAGATCAAACCCATTTGAAATACAAGTTTAAAACCATTTTAATATTTAAATTCAAAAACCATTTCAAATTTAAATTCAAAACTCATTTTTGAAAATTGCAAAGTTGACCCCGGTTTAAAATTACAAACAGAGCCTCCAAATTTCATAAATAGTGGAATAGGCCCTTTTCAAATAATTGCAAACTTGACCCTAGAAATATAATTGCAGGCGGGGGCCTGCAACTTCAGAAATTGCAACAGAGGCCCCCGCCTCCACCCCGTTTTTCCTCTGAAAACCCTAACTCCGGGCGGCGCTCCCTCCTCCATTCGCCTGCCTTTCTGCACTGGCGAGTCCCGGTCTCGTCACACAGCGTGAGCAAAAATCTGCTGCCCCACGCGAGCACGAAAGTCGTTGCCCACGCACGCTTTCACGCTGCTTCACGTTGCTTGCCGCTGCGATTCTGAAGACGGCACTGCATCGCAGCGTCGCACGGAGCGACGCGGCAACGCAGGGCTGCCGTGTGGCGAAAAGCTTCGCCCTGCGCCTTCGCCGGTGGCGTTTTGTTGCTGCCGGAAGAAACTTCCAACCTTTTTTTTTTAATTTTAATTTTAAAAACAGATTTTAAAATATCAAAATTTCTTAATTGCTAGAAACATGAAAAATATCAACAATCAACCTTTTGATTGTTCCATAATTCGAAACAATTTTTAACAAACACAAAGTAGGCTCTGATACCACTGTTGGGAATTTACTTAATCATGCACAGCAGAAATAAAATAATTTTCAATTCCCAAACGAGGATCTGCAATGTGTTTAGATAGAAACTGTGATGAGAATGATACCTTTGATGAATTCCACAAACTCTTTTGCTTTTCCTTGAACTCCAATGATCACGATTTGCAATTCAAGCTGTCCAATTGTCCAGCCTCCAATGGTGATCCACACAGAGAACAAGAATGACGGTTAGGGTTTCTTTTCTTGTGCTAGCAAGAATAATAATAATCCCCACAGTTTTCAAACCCTAGTAATTTATTAATATAAGTCCAAATGGGCTCGGCCCATCTATTAACCCCGTCCAATATTTAATTAATCAAATTAATTAAACCTGGTCCATGAATTAATTAATCCAATTAATTAATTCGGGCCTATTAATAAACAACTCAATTAATTAATTATCCAACACTTGTCAATTAATTAATTGGTAAATCTCATTTTTCTGATTCTCTTTTGTGTGTGACCCATTAGGTTCCCAATCACGATGTCGAACGACGTGAATTATTATTTTGATCTTATCAAAATCGATAAATTAAAACGCTCCTTTTAATTTATCACTAATTCACTTTCGTTATCCCAGATTGACATCTAGCAATGTATCAGGGTAATACATGTGACGGGAAATATCACGTAGCATGACAAAACCAAACTTGTTCATTTACCGTGAAACTATAATCCTTTCGTCAATAAGATCCGATCAATTATGAGATATGGATATGTGTCAATCTCAATTATCGATCATATCTTTTATCCCACGGTTAAGTCAATGTATGTCGAAAACTCTTTTCCGACTTATGAGTTCACCTTGGCCAAGGATTTCATTATTAACTTAACTGGATAAAATGTAGATCATAATCTCTTACTATCTAAGAGTGACGAATCCTCTATTGATTATTCACAACCTTCATATGATTCTTGACATACCCGAACAATGCTGTATTAGCGTCCCTTGACAGAGCAACATCCAACACCACCAAAGTATGTCTGCCTTCATATAAGGTACTAAGATGACCTCAAGTCAAAAGACCAATTCCACTACCGAACGTTAGAGATTAACCACTAACACTTAGATAGTTATCCATGTGGAATCTCTCAGCGGGTCTCCAATGTTTTGTTCTATAACAAAACATCCACGTGTTCATTCAAGTGTCACCACATTTTAGCTTGTGAGATCAGCTACTTACTTCACAAGTAAGAATGTCACACGCGATAGTCTATCCGTAATAACGATATCCGTATCTCGTTATACCTCGACCACGGACTATTTAAGATTCAGTCATATGTAATTTGTATCTCACAATCACAACTCCTTGTGATTAACAAATCACCAAGACTTGAATCTACGGATTCTATTATTTAATTTATTAGAATATTAATTCAATTAAATAATATATATTGCCATATATATGCATTGATTATATATATTCAAAGTGTTTATGTCCAAAATTGATTGGACCTGGGGCATAACACTTACACGTAAAAAATTGAACCCTAGGCTCGCTGGAATCTCACTGGAAATCCGGTTGTATGACAAAAGGAGGAGAATGGATTAGGGCTGATAATGAATGAAATTTACTGATTTTGATAAGAGCAGCCCACTTTCAAAACAGAAGAAAAAAAAAACACACAATGAAGAAGATGAACCGGGCCTTGCAGGTCCCGTGGATCCCAAGACGCGCCCCCCGCCCCCGGGCGGGTGCTGGGTCCGTCTCTGCATGTATCCCGCAGAGGCCTTTTCTTAAACAAATGACGTGAAAGAATGCTATAGATAATGACGTTAGAATGAAATTTTAGGGTTGGATACAAAATTCTTCAAGATTCTTCGTATTTATATTTATGCCTTGAAATATTTTAAAATCTATTAAAATCCATCAAATTATTAAAGGGAACTTTGGCCAAATAACGCCCTGAACAATAATTTTGGATAAATGGCCTTTGACCAACATTGAAATAGAATAAAAAAAATTAAAATGTTTTAATGGTAAAATGACAAAATTGTCCTTCAATTTATATTAAATTATTTACCCAACTTCTTTCATTTCACCTTGTTCTTTCTTCTTCATTTTCTCCCATTTTCAGCAGCCACATATGGCCCCATTCCACCACTTTTCGATCACCCAAACCATTGGACTCCATCATCCTTAACCTCGTCTCACTCCCATCTACAACCTCCAACCAACCATTATCCACGAAACCACCAGAATCAGCAACAAACCAGCCTAAAAAACTAGTTCTCGCGCACTCTTCTTCTGCAGGAAAACCTACCTCCGGCGACACCCATGGTCGCGCACCACCACCAGTGGATAGCACTCACCCAGACGACGTACACCATGACTTAACATCGACCAATAATGCACCAATTCGAACTGTTGTTACTCAAAAAGGTCCGCATTCGAGATGCAAAACGACACTGCAGTCGTTATCTGCTGTCATTTGATTTTTTCAACGAAACGACCTCTAATAATGGACTTATTAACATGTATAACACAAAAAGATTGACAAGCTACAAAGAACGATTGAAATGACATAACTTTTATATTTATCGAGATAATGAAAGAACAAGTCGTTTTATTCATATGTGTCGATTAAGTTAATGAACATACATTTCAACATTATACGTGTCATGTGCATATTACAATATAAATAAGTTTCACTTATTATTTTCATGGGATGAATAGGCCGTGATTGCTTATACTCGTATTTAGATATGTACCATGACAAGTGTCGTTTTCATGTCCAGTAACGACACTGGTGTCGTTCCGAAATTTTCAACAAACAATATTTTAATGGATTCCATAAAGTATGTAACATAGGAAGTTATGAAAATATCTAAGATGACTATACAAATGACATTACAACGATACACAAGTGTCATTGTGGTGGAAAAGAAGCAAAATATTGAAGAAATCAACAAAAAGTATTTGTGAAAATACGGGGGGTGGGCCCCCTCCCGGGAGTTCGAGGGCGGAGCCCCCGAATTTTTTTTTAACTATGAGGATTAAAAACAACGATTTTGAGTACCAAAATAGGCAAGCTAAATTGACTATCCAAAAAGACAATCAGTTTATCGACCTTTTTAAGTTAGGGGGTCCAATGCTTGATGTCGTTCCGTTGGAAAAGTAGCAAAATATTAGAGAAATCAACAGAATGACAAAAGTATCATTACTGCTTTAAGAACGTATGCCAGAACGACAGAACTGTCGATCTGCATCTAAAATTGATTTTGAAGAGCCACGACCCGTCCAAGCCACAATAATGATGAGTTGAACTCATTTAAGTTGCAGGCTGAACACTCTTCTTACAACATTCGAAATTTATGATCATTACTTAATCAAGAGGAAAAAAGAAAAATACGCAACTATCGTTACTGTTTTGAAAACGGCACAAGTGTCGTTCTGGCTCTAAAATCCATTTTAAAGTGCCGCGACCCATCCAAACAACGATATTGATGAGTTGAACTCATTTAAGTTGCAGGCTGAACGCGCCACTTACAACATTGGAAATTTATGCTCATTACTTAATCAAGAGAAAAAAAGAAAACGACACAACTGTCGTTATTGTTTTGAAAACAGCACAAGTGTCGTTCTGCCTGTGAACACGTGTATTAAGCGCCACGATCCTCCTGAACCACGATAATCGATAACCTGAACTCATTTAAGTTGCAGGATGGACACGCCTCACAATATTCAGTAGATATGGTCATTACATAATCAAAAAGAAAGACGAAAACGATAGAAGTGTTGTACAGTTTTGATGCGTTTAATTTAAATATTCTTATGCCGTCACTCCCAGGTTGAACGTCTATTAGAAAATTTGAGAGTTACACACATCAATTATATTTTCTAACGAATCAATACAATGACTTGTGATTTCACCAACAAGATATCATATAATATATGTCAAATTATATCGTTATTTTTCACATGATCGACATTTTCGACTTCCTTAATTCATGGGGCCTGAGGTCGTAGTGGCTGAAATGAATCAAAATATTGGAGTAATCATCTGAACGACACATGTCCCGTTATACGACACTTGTGTCGTTCTGTCAATAAACAAGTATCTAAAACGGCTAATTGACATTTCTGACTTCATGACCCATCCGAGCCACGATGAACTCATTAGATGCACTCATTTAAGTTGTATGATGGACGTGCCTCTTAGAACGTATGGGAGATGTGCTCAATACTTATACTTCCAAACAAAATCAATGTAGACTCTTGTGATTTCACCATTCAATAACATATATTCTACATCAATTCCACAGTACGTTGTCACGTAATCCACACGTCCAGCCTTCCCAAGTTAGGGGGTCCAATTTTCGAGGTCGTTCGGCCGAAAAGGTTGAAAAATATTGATGAAATCAGTAGAACGACAGAACTGTCGTGTAACGGCACAAGTGTCATTCTATTTGGAAACAACTGTACGGAGCTCCACGACCCGTTCGAGCCACGATGAACTCATTAGATGTACTCATTTAAGTTGTACGATGGACGTGCCTCTTAGAACGTAGGGGAGATGTGCTCAATACTTGATCGACATGAAAAACAAAACGACATAATTGTCATTATGCTGTTTGGAAAAAATTTCAACTAGAATGGCACTAGTGCCATTACTGTCCAGAAAACGACACTTGTGTTGTTTTGCCTGGAAACACTTGTACAGAGTACCACGACCCGTTCGAGACACGATATTCGGTTAGATGAACTCATTTAAGTCGTAGGATGGACACGCCTCTTACAACGTATGTGAGAGATGCTCAATACTTGATCGACATGAAACAGAAAAAGACAGAACTGGCGTTACTGTTCAGAAAACGGCACAAGTGTCTTTACAGCACAAGTGACGTTTTAGTGAAACAAAAAACAATATATGCGCATCATAACTATCGTTCTGGCTTCATCGAGTCTAAGACAATAACACAATCACTCCTTCCAAACATTATAAGTAGTTTTCTTTTCAAAATGACAAAAGTAGTACATTGTAACATAACACCGCCATCCCTTTTCAATATTACAAAAGCAATACATCATAACACTACAAAAGCCTCATATGAGCCGTCTTGTCTTCATTGTTCATGTCTCTCGCTGCGTGGTACACGATATGTATAAGTGATACGGTTATGCCAGTTTTCAAACACCTACTACACTTATGAGACTTGTGTATCTCTCCGACTGATTGTTTCTTTTTTTTTTTGTGGACGTCCACTTTCTCTTCGTATGAACGGTTGTATCACCTTCTTGATCGAACATTATCGGGAATCTCCCAGTCCGCCTCATTTGGCAGTGGATATGTATAGTCAGAATAAGCTTGTTTCCAATAAGAAGTGCTATAAAATGGAGAGCAAAACCCATAACAGTTATCTCGAACATCATCTCAATTTCATACAACTTTGAATCCACATTAACAAGTTTTTGCACTTTGTTGTACAATTCAATATACGAAATGTTAGTTGGAACATAAAGAATATCCACATTTTCTTCACAATTCTACATAACTCCACGTCCATTTGCCTTCTTCAGTCTTTTTAAACTCAACAAAATAGCATACTTGTACCCTATCATTCATATAGAATCCATAACTGCAAATAAAATATAAAAGTTAAATAGTTTACTCAAATAAATATCAAAGTAATATGAAAATAGCTATCATATTTAAATTATCATAGTAACCACATTGTATTTTCAAGAACGGACAGACCATAACAGATATTGTTTGTATTGTCATTTTACATGGACGATAACGACTGTAGTGTCGTTCTACACTACATAAAACGGCTGGACTGTCGTTCTATACTAAAAATCGTCCATAATTGCAGAAATACACCAATAGTAAAAAATCAGCTAAAATATCATTTCATACTACATTCAACAATAAAAGGACCAAATGTACATGAGATTTATAAAAATACCATTTCTTTTCTTCAAATATAATGGAGATTTCAATGTAGATAATATAGAAGCTAAAATTCTTGATCCAATGCTCAAAATGTTGGAGAAGATAGGTGAGGAATATAATCAATAACAAGATTTTAGGAGGCGGCAAACATTGGAGACGAAGAGCACGTTGATTTTTTTGATAGGTAAAAGAGCATGTTGGTTTTGATAGAGGTGGATTTGTGAATTTGATTGAATGAAAATGGTGTATGGGTCTTTTACTTGTTGAGGGTATTTTAGACAATTTTTCATGTTTATTTATTGTGTTTTTTAATTGAGGTCATATGACCAATAAACATTAAGGATGAGTCTTTTTCCCAATTACATTGTTTGACTAGGTGTTTTAACAAAGAGTCCCATTATTAAAATCCTCCTAAATCAAGCAGCTATCGACAAACACCTAATTTTTTTAAGAAACTATTGAAATCTAAGTTGAGGACACCTAAATTTTTAAGTATTTCTAAAAATCTAAATTGAGGACACCTAAACTTTAGTGAATTATATTTTAATTTGTGTTGAGGACACCTCAATTTGTATAAAGCTTTAAAATCCATTAAACTCTCTTTTGAGGACACCCCCCTTGATAGGTTGGACAAATAGTTCAAAAAAAAAAAAAATTCTCATTTGGTTTTAGACATATAACTTAGGGGAAAAATCGTATCTTATTAAAAAATAAGATTTCACAAATTACCACAATTTGTAAATATATATCTACTATATTAGTAATATGTAAAATATATTGATAAATACTACATTCTAAAACATTATGAAAACATTGTGCTTGCATTCAATGCTTTTCATATCAAAAACCAAATCAAAATTTCAACAAGAAACAATTGCCGTATCACTGCTGGTGGAAATCATTTTCGGATTGATCTTCATGTTCAGTTTTTATCCATCTTCTTTCGTTGGGCCATGTTCTTTTGTTACTTTTTCAAATTTTTCATAAATTGGGATTTTCTTCTGAATATCATCTTTGTCAAATTGGAGGTAACACTGCATATTGTGATGTGATGATATTCGTTATGAATATCATAATTTATGAAATATGTGAAACGAAGATCAAGTATATATGTTTTGAGAACTGATAAAATATCACCAAAAGATGCGATGTGAGAACTAATTACTAAATTCGTGAATAAATTTAAGTAGTAACACATTCAGATATACTTTCCCCACCGCGAGATATTTCTTTTGCCCGACAAAAATATTTGATACTTGTAGGCTAACTAGTGTTGGATGTGAGTTGCAAGACTCGAAGTCAAGTGTATGTATTGGTAATGGTTATATTGGGATAATTTTTAATCTAAAAAGTGAAAACGGAAAAAAGAAATTGGGCTTTATATTTTAGGCCTTCTTTTATATATTTAGTTTTGTATATGAGTGACAACAATCACAGGCTTAACAAATATTGTAATGTAGCATAGTGTAGTCATTAAAAAATAATAATAATAAATAAATTGTCATTGGCAACTCAAGAATTATGCAATTGAGCACAAACCCCTGAAATTAGTCTAAATATGCTAAATGCATAAAGAAATATGAATTAATGGATCAGTAAAATTTGATATATAAATGAAGTTAACCGAAAATAAATTCCAATTTCAATTATCTTCGTTGTTTGTACGTTAATGTAATGCTAGGTACTTCCAAATGAAAGAAAAAAAAAAAGATTAGCCAGTTAAAAAAATATGAATACATATTGCATACTTTAATTTAATGGCTCAAATTTAATGGACGTTCGAAGCCCCCAAAAACTCCGACCTCAATTAAATTTCATCTATATTGAACATTATTCATGGCTCCACCCCTAAATATTTGCATATGTTGTTGTTGCAATTTATTATTTTCTTGTAGCATTCATTGGATATCACACATTTGAGATTATCGTTGATGACAATATTCTTCTTTCACTTGAAAAATTCAATCGACTTGTTGCAATGGCTAACATTTTCGTTGTTGTTCATCTATTGGAAATTATCAGGTAAATCTTTTTTTTTTTTTTTTGAAAAGTTCGTGTTTCGATTTATTCAATGAGTTATATTTTATCGTGTTTATTCATCTATAGTTTTTGAAAAACTCATGTTTATGTCATGTCGGTGTTTCACATAGTAGAAACTTGGGGTGTAAGGCAAGGCATTATCGAGCACCAATGACTGAAGTCTACTGTCCTTGGAACCTTGGAACGCCCGAGTTTTACTCGAGCGTCCTTAATTTTTGACCCCACAATAAAAATGGTCTGGGTCCGCCCCTGTTTGGAAGATGTATTTTCTCTATCTGATTGTTTGTTTTCCAATTATGGCATGTTTGAATTGAGCTAAAAATTCTTTTGTTTGTTAACTATCTAGGGTTTCTGATTTTCCTGCAAAAAATAATTTCCAATCGATCACCGCTTGATTACATTTCTCAAGCTGGCATGACGAAGATTGAATAGTTCATTAGCATTTTCAGGATTACGACCCTCGGCACCAAAATCCTGGAGATGATACCGGACACCTCGAAATGGAGCTAAGAACTGAGGACTATTGGGAAATCCAATCCACCAGAAAATATTTACCTATGTAAAAATTTCATGCATAAATCATCTCATGTCATGAAAAAGATAACTAATCAATTGAAGGAAAAAATGATTACCTCTTGGTGCTTTAAGTCCATTTCTTCTTACTAATGCATCATTTAATAGTTTGGAATCATGAGCTGAACCTTCCCATCCACTAAGGATATAAATGAATTCCAAATCAAAATTGCAAGCCGCCAATACATTTTGTGATATTGTTCCATGGCGATTACGATAGTTGTTCATGTCACGCCCTGATATCATAGCCGGTATGTGCGTGCCATCAATAGCTCCAATACAATCCTAAAATAGACACAATATTTTAATGATTTATTTTATTATAATAGTAATAATAAAATTTATGAATAATATGTTATAATTTACCTTAAAATAAGGATAAAATCTTGTACTTTCTCTTATTTTGCTTGGCACTGTAGATCCAGGCTTGACCATCATATCAGGTGCAATTGTCTTCAAAGCCTTTAAAATTTTGTTGAAATTTCTGCTAGATGTGGAATGTGCTCGACCAAAGGTCTTTCGAGTGAGACAATATCGAGAGTTCTGACCAACTGTAAGTAAGAATGTTGCAAGCATTTCTTCAACATATATATATCGTGTATCCCGCAGAGGTCTTTTGCTTTAAAAAAAAATCAGTTTAACAGCTTGTTTGGATTTCAAAAGCCAGTGCACCATCTTTTGGGGGGTGGAAAATCTACTGATGTTCTGTTATGGAGGAACAAGAAGATCTCAGCCAGAATGCTTTGTGCTGGTTATCGGTATGCTTGCTCAATTCGTTTGGAAAAATGCCTCGGGTATATTGAACCGATCTCCATCCAACCCCGTCTTGTTATGCCGGAGGAGATTTTTCTCAACATTGCTAAGATGATAGGAACTGAGGTGAATCGTGGTTTAAGATTCTTGCAGGATGTTTATTTGATGCTGAAAGGGTGTTTGATGAAATGTTTGAAAGAAATATTTTTTACTTACAATGCTATGCTTGGAAAGGTTTTCTGCCTCTCATTTATGGTTCTGATTCACTGGTTTTTATATGTTCTTTTCATTTGCTAGAGGTATTTTATCTAGTTTATGTTAATAGAATCTCAGTTATTGGTTGAGACAGCCACAGATGGTACCCAAGTGGATGACTTTTGACCTGCTTCTAGTTTGCCTTCAATATAGTTGGAATTTAGAGCTCAGTGTTTTCACATTTGGATACTTGTTCATCCGTGGCTTGCAACAGAGGAAACGTCTGCAGGTCAGAACTTTGAATTTGATGGATGTACTGCATTGGAATTTTGCATTTGGATTTCCTATCCTGGCAAGAAAGAGATTGTTGTACGAATGGAGGCAAGTTTGATCTGGAATTATGGTGGGTTTGGATCTTTTGGGCTAGATATGTTAAGAAGTGTATTAGTCTAAGGTTTATGGTTTGGGTTGACTATTAAAAGTGGGTTTGGGTCAGGGAATTTTGTGGAGAATTGTTTGTTGGCAATGTATATGAAATGTGGGGGATAAAGAGGGGGCTAGAAGAGTGTTTGATGCAATGAAGGAAAAAGGGATGGTTTCTTGGAACACGATGATCAGTGGGTATTTTCTAGAATGATAGTACTAAAGGGGCTGTAATGGTTTTCAGGGAAATGTTGGATGGTGGAGTAGAGGCTGATTGTGCAACGGTTCTATCGGTTTTGCCAGCTTGTGGTTATTTGAAGAACTTGGAAGTGGGGAGATAGGTGCATTTATTGGTGGATGAGAAGGGTTTAGGGAAAAGATTGGCAATTCAAAACGCTTTGATGGACATGTATGTGAAATGCGGAAGAGTGGATGAAACAAGTAGAGTTTTTTTCTGGGATGGTGGTTTGTGTCTTTTTGTATTGTGGTGGGTATGTGGTTGTGCTTGTTTATTGTAAATGGATTCTCTTTTAATTGGGCTTGTTATATTAGGTTTGCTATTTTAATGTGGACTGCTTTTGAGTGGTAATTTGTTTGGGTTGGTTAAAAAAAAGATTTGATGCCCAGTTTATGGGATTGGAAGTTTGGTGTGTGTCCGGTTCACGGGATTGGAAATTTGGTTTGGTATGTGCCCGGTTCACGAGATTGAGAATTTGGTTTAGTATGTGCCTGGTTCACGGGATTGAGAATTTGGTTTGGTTTATTTCTAGTTAATCTGGAATTTGATTTGGTGTTGGTTCGGTGTATCCGAAATTTGAAATTTGCATCCAATTCATTTGGTATTTGTGGAGCTAGAATTTGAAATTTGCATTCGTTTGGTTAGATTGGTGGATGATCATCAACTTTGAGTTCTTTATTTGATGTGGTTGACTTAATAGCATTTTGAAGATTTGATTTCTGCAGACCGGCACTATTTCCCTACATTTTGTCTCTTCATCGTTGCAGCTTGCTACGTCTTCACGAAGTCACATCCGGATCATCGTTTTTGTTTCTTGCTTGACAAACTCTTGTTGCTTCTTGTTGTAGCATCGTGAGTTTGAGAGGGGATGTTAATATAATAAATATATTAGTGTAAGGGTAGTTTAGTCCTTTGTTCTTTCATTATATAAACTCTTTGTATCTTTACATTTGCCCTAAGTTTGGAGGCTCAATCAATTGGTTTTCCTCTCTTCCTCTTGGTTCTTCTCCTCTGTTTGCTTGTCAAATTGGTTTGTTTTGTTCACAAGAATATCATCTCATCATCATTCAATCCTACTAATTTTAGGAATATCAAATTCCGATGAACTAAGATTATTATTTGGGCCCCCAAAAAAATTGAAACCCTAGATAGAAAAAGAAGCGAAAATGAAACTATATATTTGAGTTCTCAAGGAAAATTCTAGTAGTAAAACCTTCGAACTGCACCTCAAAAAATCAATAATTAATTACAATTTAATAACATCCAAAGGGTTATCATGAAATAGGTAATCTAAAAATGAAGAAATAAACCACAATACACTTTTCAACAGAAAACACAGGGACTACAAAGCCAATCATCCTCCCTGCCACTAAAGAACTGATCTGTAAAGAATATGCAATTAATTTTACACCAATTATCCCCAAACACTACCGAAGAACCGTTAATGAAAAGGAAAGGGTTAAGGAATCGACCTTAAACTTGAAGTTGTCGATATCAAGCTTCGGCTCCTCCTCCACCGCACCGGCCACCACAACGGATCCTTCGTCTTCGTTGTCTGTCTCCGTCGTGCCGGCCGCCGAGATGGATCCTTCTTGTACGTCCTCTACTATACGAGTAAAAACTTTCATTGGTCACTCAACTTATAACTTCATCATGTTGTGATAACTCAACTTCATTTTCACTCTCACCGGGCACTGAACTTACGAACCAACCCCTCCATCCATCACCCACCATCCCTGCCGTTTCAAACCGTCCGATGTGGCTTCACGGTCACCGACGTGGCAATCAACGGCGTCAACTTCGCCCACGTTGGACGCGATTTTAGACTGTAAAAATGCAATTTCTCCCCAAATCATCCTTCCTTCAACACCCTCCCCCAAATCGAAACACGCCTTAGACCGATTGCCCTCAACTCCCTCCCCCAAATCGATTTCCCAAGGCGACACAGTTACGAACCTGAGTCCTAAATCGCCCCACCTGGAACACGAACCAATTCAAAACCCTCTTCCAAATCGATTCTTCCACACTCGGCAGATTTTCGTTCCTGCATAGCAACACCAGAGAGCAATTTGGGTAAATCCTGATTGAACCTGCAATTGTGTGAATTAGAGGCGAATTAATAAACGTGTGGAAGCAGATGGGAAATGAAGAAAAGAAGACTGCCATTGAACATGCTGCCCGCCAACAGCAGTTACGCTTCTCACCGTTTTTTGGGTCTTGAATAAAATAATAGTGAACAGCGGGCCCTCTTTTCTGTCATGTTATTGAATTTTTTGGCTACTTTCTATTATTGAATATTTCGAAATTAGTTTCATTATGTTGTTAAGTATGATACTCTGGTCATTGTCTACTGTTGCTGGGGGAGGCTGCAAACTGGTAGCCTTAGATTCGATAATTATTGTTCACCTTTCCCCTCTTTGAAGTGTAATGGCAGGGACAAATAGGGCGACGGTATGCTTTGTTTGTTCGAGTGCCTTCTCTCTTTTTAAAAAACTGGGTACTATGGAGCATCACAGATAGAAAATTGGTTAATGATTTAAAAAAGACTACACCTTGAGTTTCAGTATTGTGGTTGGTTAACTGAATCTGATTTCTTTAGATTTCACAACAATTCCAGTTACCCGAATCAAATTTATTTAGATTTCACAATAATTCTTGTAATGTGACGTGAATTTGCCTGCTGTTTTTCTGAAGCACGTTGTGAATAAAGTAATTGGTTCAGCTTTTTTGGTTTGTATAGCATTCTTTGTTATTGCTTACACATGCTCCTATATATTGTTAATTCTTCTGATTGGTTGAAAATGCTTCTGCAACTTGCTTCCAATTGTGCAATTCTATTACCCTGGTTTTTTGTTTTAATTTGGAATTCTTATGCTTAATTACCGTCACACACAGATGAACAAAGGAAGTCCTTACAGCTCAAAGAGAACACCATCCAGTGATGACCGTGAGGCTGGTAAAGCATCAGTATTGGAACCGGTTGTCTATTTTTGATTTGCTATTAGTGGAACATTTTGTTTTTGTTTATGTATATTTCAAAACTGACGTGGAACATGTCATTGTAATTGCTTTAAGTTTCAATTGTGCTGGAAATGTTGGAATAAAATTTTTTTATTATGCAGATGATCTTGCTTTAGTTCAGGTTGTGCCAATAACATGGTTACCATCTGTTGGACGGTAAAGTGACTGATAAAATGACAACTAGCCTTGTTTTATTGGTTATTGAAAGTGGGCAGTTCTAGAGCCACTTATTCTATGATATTTTAATGGATAATCCAAAAAACAGCCTTCATGTTATATATTCTGCTGTCTTACAGGGTAAAATGGTTGTATATGCATTTCTGATTTTTCCAATGCTTTTATATTTGTAAGAGATATATACTAAAATCAAGCTTTAGAATCAAAAATATTACAGCTTTTGTCACAATTTAAGGTTCCTTTTTGTCACTGATAATTTGTTATACTCACAGGCAAATCCAACAACACATTTGGCACAATGTTTACATAAATATAAGCTTCATTACAAGCCTATTCAACTACAAAACCGAAGGCCAATGAACATACCACAAGCATAATTGACAACATCTTTAATGCCGATTACATAAACATGAAGTTCAACAAGTACAACAAAATTCTTTATTTGATCAACTCGGACCATGTCTGTAACCACATTCAACGCAATGGTGTCGGGACTTTTCCAATCGGGCAGTTCCTATGAGTGGACTATGACCAAAAAAGCAGGCAGGTCTTCTGAATCCTATTTAATGGCTGTTGTCGACAAGGATATGAAATCATTGATACAGCCACAGATAATTTGAGGTGCTTCTGAAAGTGATCTGAGTTGACCCTAATGTAACTTCAAAAATGACAGTCTTCTTTTCTTCATTTCCCATCTGCTTCCAAACATTTATTAATTCGCCTATAATTTACACAATTGCAGGTTCAATCATGATTTGCCCAAATTGCTCTCTGGTGTTGCTGTGAAGGCGACGAAAATTTGCCAAGTGTGGAAGAATCAATTTAGAATAGGGTTTTGAATTGGTTCACGTTCCAGGTGGGACGATTTAGGGCTCAGGTTCACAACTGTGTTGCCTTGGGAATGGATTTGGGGGAGGGAGTTGAAGGCAATCGGTCTAGGGCGTGTTTTAATTTGGGGGAGGGTGTTGAATAAAGGATGATTTAGGGAGAAATAGCATTTTTACAGCCTGAAATCGCGTCCAACGTGGGCAAAGTTGACGCCGTCGACTGCCACATCTGCGACTGTGAAGCCACATCGGACAGTTTGAAATGGCGGGGATGGTGGGTGATGGATGGAGGGGTTGGTTCGTAAGTTCAGTAACTGGTGAGACTGAAAATGAAGTTGAGTTACCACAACACGATGAAGTTATAAGTTCAGTGACTAATGAAAGTTTTTACTCCTACTATACAGAAGAGAGAGATGGTATAAAGGTATTGGAAGAGATAAAAAAAGGCATATGGAGAAGATATTTAGTGATGAACAGTGACGAAGTCGGTGTGAACAATAACTGATCCGATTCGAGTGTGAACACGAGGTACCAAGAATGAATAGTGATCCGGTGGATCCTCTCTTTTATTTTATTTTTTATTTTTGATTTGATTTGATTTTTTTAATTTTGATTTTGATTGATTTGATATGATTTTGATTTGAGAAAAGTAGAGATACATTTAGGGCATGTCTGATAGGCATTATTTTCCTTGGAAGTTAGAAAAGGAATTCCATTTGCCACAAAAAATGGTATTTGATGGACATAATTTTACCACCCAAGCATTTTCCCACCTAAGACTCACGCGCCCCCTTTTCCTTGAAATGGATGAAATGGTTTTTCCACCTTTTTGGTGGGAAAACTGAATTTCAGGTTCTGATCTTTTTTTTTTTTTGGAATGGAAACAAATTTCATAACCAATTGTAAAAAAAAAAAATTCACTTTAATAGACAATTTCCATGTAAAACAAAGTCAAACAAACACTAAACTTTGAAAATGGAAAGTCAAAGAAATAATTTTTTTCCTTTTTTTACTTTTTGGAAATGGAAATAAATTTTATAACCAACTGTGGAAAAAATTATCACTTTAGTGGACAATTTTTGTGTAAAACAAAATTAAACGAACACAAAATTTTAAAATTTTCCAGGTGGAAAATTATACCAATCAAACACACTTAATTAACAATTCCCCGCAAAACAATTTTTAGGTAATTATTTTCCCTGTAATTCATTTTCTTTCCACCCATTTTCCACTCTTGTAGTCAAACGGACCCTTATTTTCAAAATCACATTAAAATGGAGCCTAAACAAGGCATTACTATTTGGTATAATCATTGATGGTGACTCTCAAATGAGATAAGCTACACGTGCAAGGCAAAAAGTGTCTTGTATGTTAACGGGGGACGACTATAAAGCCCCTATGTGTAATTCCCTTTGCTCCTCTCAAATTAGTGTATACTCTTATTTTAGCTTACTTCAAAGTGTAAATCCTAAATCCTAGAAGTCGCCAAGACACCTTCCAAAGTGATGTCTATGAAAGCAAGCTATAATGACTATTGACTACAGAAACTTTTCCCAATGTATGTTAAGTGGGTTAATTTCACAAACTGTCACCGAAGTTACCTGAAAAATCACAAAACAGTCACTGAAGTTTAAAACTTGTAGAAACGATTACTGAAGTTTAAATTTCTTTCATAAACGGTCACTGAATTTTCATTTTTTTGGGCAAGTTTTGCGGTGATTTTTAAGCAACTTCCGACCACCAAGACCGCCGAATTTGAATACCATTGGAAAGCCCATAATGTCATCTTCAATTACCACCAAAAATCTCCACATAACTCCAAGGGATTCTGCCGAAATATACCCATGAAGTCGGCTACCGAAAAATCTGAAAATCTACCCAGATTTTTTGGGCGAGTTTGCGGCAACTTCCGACAACCAATACCGTCGGTTTCGAATACAGTTTGAAAGCCCACAATGTCATCTTCAACTACCATGAAAAATCTCCCCATAACTAACGGATTCGATCGGAATAAACCCACGAAGTCAGCTACCCAAACTGGGCAGATTTTCAAATTGTTTTGGTAGCTGACTTCGTGGGTTTATTTCAGCCGAATCCCTTGAAGTTATGAGGAGATTTTTGGTGGTAATTGAAGAGGACATTGTGGGATTTCCAAGGTATCCGAAATCGACAGTATTGGTGGTCAGAAGTTGACGAAAATTGCCACAAACTCGCCTAAAAAAGTTGAAAATCTGGGCAGATTTTTAGATTTTTCGGTAGTTGACTTCGTGGGTATATTTCGACCGAATCCCTTGGAGTTATGGGGAGATTTTTGGTGGTAATTGAAGAGGACATTGTGGGCTTTCCAATGGTATCCAAATCTGACGGTCTTGGTGGTTGAAAGTTACCGAAAAATCACCGCAAAACTTGCCCAAAAAATCTGAAAATTCAGTGACCGTTTGTGAAAGAAATTTAAACTTCAGTGAACGTTTCTGCAAGTTTTAAACTTTAGTGACCGTTTTGTAATTTTCAAGTAACTTTAGTGACCGTTTGTGAAATTAACCCATGTTAAATTGATAAGGTTTGAAATTCCTTTCTTTGTTCCCAAGATTTCATGATAGAAAAATCTGCTCTCATTTGGTTACATTCCTCCATTTTCCTTAGATTTCTAGGAAAATCAACATTTTGTGTAAGCCTTTTTCTTGTGGTGTCCATATGGGGTTACACACCCTCCATTTCCTCAGGTTAGAGTGAAACCCACGTCTAGTAGTAATGGCTTCAGCCCAATATTTTTTTCCTCTTTGGATTTGATAAAAATCAGATTTTTCATAGATTTTGATAAAAATTAATAAAATGTGTTGTTAAAAAGTTGTGGATTCCATGTGTTGACACACAAAAAGTGTAGTCCAAATTAGATAGCCCAAAGAATGAAGCACAATTGAGAAATCCAGGATAAAGGGCCAAATGAGGCCGTTAATGAATGCAGTGGAGGTCCACAAACAAAGTAACATCATCGCCCAAGCTTGCAAAACGCCTAGAATCTGAATGAATGAAGTGCCTTACAGTTGCCCAGAGCGATTAACCTATTCTCGCCCAAACCCTTTAATCACTCAAGAATTGAGTGAATCTAAGGTATTATGACTATCCAAAACAACAGTTATCGAGCAACTTTATCACACTCCACGATCCAAGGATCCCAATTATAGTGGTTGAAGGACAAGAGTAATGGCAACAGTTAGAGACGGAAGTTCCACGACAAGTCATCCACTATGAAGAAATTTTGTAGTTATAGAGCAATCAAGTAGTTTCCAAGCGGTTTGTCATAAAAAAATTTATCCAGGAAGTATAAAAAGGAAGAGAAGACATAGAGGAAAAGATCCCAAATCTTTCAATTTCTTCGTTTAACTTTAAATTATCTCATTTTAGTACTTGTGTACTTGCACCCCTTCGAGGCATTCCACTTCTTTCCAATTGTAACATTCATTAATAAAACACCCCTTTTTGGGACTTTGTCTCAAGAGATTTGTTCCTTACATAATAATCTAAACCTTTTTTAATTGTTAGCGATAATCCGCGCGAAACAATTTGGCACGCCTAGTAGGACATTCGTGTTTGGTGTTTGAGGATACAAAAAGTGAAGTATTATGCCTCATAAGAATCCTGATAAGGAACCATCAAGTCAAGGAGTAATCCAGTCTGCAATCAAGCGATATGAGGAGCATCAAAACTCTCCATGAACAGAGGGACAAAGTCAAAGCAGTCACAGTCGTTACGAACCGATGCTTGCGTTGCTTGGAGAACTCACACAGGATGTCGTTGAATAGGTAAATCTCCGAAATATTCATAATATGGAAAGATTTACCGAAAGTGGGAATGCACATTATGATAACATGGCCAAACAATTGAATACATTAAATGAAATAATGAACAAGTTAGTAGGCCAAATGTGTCAGCTAGTTATGCCTGTTGTAAACCACTTTCAAACTAGGACGATTGTGGGGCACCACATAATTCTCCTGGTTTGAACTTAAATCAAGGATTAGAATCACCCTTTGGTCCGTCTACTTCAAACCAGAGAGGTAATGGAACACCAAACTTGAATAGTGGTAATGAGATTACAAACCTGGTGGGTAATCCAGATGTAAGGGACAATGTCTCGAATTATGGACAAAACATTCCGCGTATTAATGATGGAGTAAATACTCAAGCTAATGGTAATAATGGCCCAAACAATGGTAATTTCGTTGCCAACCAAGGACCAAATGTTAGGCCTCAAGCAAGTCAACCAGTAAACCAACCTGTTGGAATCCCGTATGATCCCAATATCATGTTGAGGAATCAAATCATGGAGATAGTATATGATCAAATGGCTCTTAGGGTACGTCTTGCATTAGGCCAACTTATACAAAGCCATATCCTGATTAGGGTAGATCAAGCATATCCATGGCCAGAGGGTACAAGTGTCATAATTTTCATTATTCACTGGTTTAGGAGAAGTGTCCACTCTAGAACATATAGGGCGATTTACACTACAAAGTCGTAAAGTGATCAACTATCATAAAATGAGGTTGTTCCCTAGTTCATTGATAGGAGTAGCTTTCTCTTGGTTCATTAATCTGCCAGCGAACTCTGTTTAAACATGGCAACAACTGGAACAATTGTTCCATACTCAATTTTATAAGACTAAGTCTGAAGTAACTTTGGCCGATCTAGCGAATCTACGTCAAATGCCAAACGAATGGGCAAAAGATTTCCTTTAAATGTTCAAGACAGCAAGAAGTAAATGTTTTGTACTTTTGCCCGAAAAGGAGTTTGTCAAAATCGCTCAAAGTTGTCTAAGCTTTGATTTTAAAGAGAAATTCCAAGACAGAGAATTTCCTGATCTTTTCCAATTGAATGCAAATGTGATTAGGTACGAACGATTAATAAGAGAAGAAGAGCAGATGAATAATTCTATTAAGGAGACTTATTATAGAGACCCAAATTTCGATGTCCATACCATTAATGACGAGTATTACGATCAAACCGAAGTATGTTTGGCCGAATTAATCAAAGAAGATGCATATACTTGTCTCATAATGGCCAAACCTAGATTGTCGGGCAAGGATGAGCCTATAAAAGATGAAAACAAAAAGGTTAGGACCTTCTCGTTCGATGTGACCAAAGCTAGCCTTATATTTGATAAACTGTATAAGGATAAGCAAATAAAGTTGAGTGATAAACATAAGCTGCCAGCCCTGAACAAATTAAGGGTAAAAAATATTGTAAGTGGCATAATGTATGGTCACATTTGACTAACAACTGTTTGGTTTTTCACCATGTGTTACAGGATGTCATTGACTCAGGACGAATTATGTTCGAAGATAAGAAGAAGATGGCAGTGGATGAAAACCCTTTTCCACAGCCACTTGGGATGAACATGTTGAAGACTGGTTTCAAAAATAAGTTGTCAAGATTCAAATGGTTATCGACAACAAAGAAGAAGACCCTGGGCCACTTCCCACTGTTTTTGAACGTATCAAAGGGAAGGATCCTAGAAATGATAAAGACATTTTGTGTGCAAGGTGTAAATGAGAAGTGAGTGTGAAAACCGGGAAATCAGGAGCAGGGCAACATCACCATCGCCCCGATTTTGTTCCAAACGTGCAGCCTGTTAGAGGATATGGTACATCATTCTATAGAGGATTGCCTTTTGAGAGGCAGTTCAGGCCAACGAATAATGTGAGGATATTTAAGCCGCAACCTTGCCAAGCAAATGCATGACATTCATTCCAGTATAATGTAGGAAGGGTGATACCTTCAATGAGATGACTAGAATCCAACAAAGGCATTTTCAACGAAATTATGGACGAATAATGGTACAACAATAGGGATTACCACATCCTAAGACGCCTAAACTACCCAAGTTGGCCAATCAAAATGTTCTCAGAGATAGTGAAGAGACTGGTAAAGGTGAATCAATGGAAGAACCGGCAGAGAGTTCTTCTGGGAGATCGAAGTTTTAGCGAGATAGAAGGGATGAAGAAGATCCAGATCAGCCCCTTACTCTTCAGTTCTGTACGTTACCCCCTGTCATGGTAATAACTATTTACTAGCCAATGAGTTCAAGAACAAAGAGAATGAAGAAGAAGAAATGGGGGATAACGAAGAAGAAGCATGTGTTCTGGAATGTGAAGAAGGTCAAACTTTTAGAGAGGTCTACAATGGGGAAGAGGACGATGGTATGATGGACATTGAAGAAAAAATTGATCGGAAGCAGAAAGAAGAAAGAGATGAGTATCGCGCAATACTCTATTGAAGCAACTACATCGAGAGGGAGTTCGTGAAGTGGACTTGTTGGGGGAACCATCTGGGCAATCTTTCAATTACTATGTATTGTACAGGACACCCAAATGGAAAAAGAGAATACCTTACTCTGAAAAGTATGATCACCTCCAAGAATATTGCATCCTCCCATAGGATGGGTAACCAAGAAAGAAACTCTGGAGAGCAGCAAGGGGAGAACCCAAGAAGAAGAAGCTCAGTGCATATTGCATGTTGAATTATCACAAAGAAATGATTCAACAGAGGACAAACAGCAAGTGAAAATAGATGCTGCTGAGAAGGTTATATTTAAGAGACCAGCCATGAAATTGACTAAGCATTTGAGGCCATTGTATATGAAGGCATTGGGTAATGGCATACCTATGGCGAAAGTATTCATTGATAACAGAGCAATTATAAACACTATCCCATCCAGAATGATGATGAAGTTTGCAAAGACAGAAAGTGATATGATTCTAACAGAAGTCATCCTCACAAAGTTCAATGGAGGAGCAACTTCGGCCAATGGGTTATGCTACTGGACATAACCATAGGGTTGTTACTAAGACCACATTCTTCTTTGTAATAGATGGTCTTGCTAGTTACAATGTGTCACTAGGAAGGGATTGGATCCATGTGAGTCACTGCATACCTTCATTGTTCCACCAATGCCTGGTTTTCTGGAATGACAAGGGAGAAGCAGAAGTAGTGCAGGAATATCACAGAACCTTTGTGGCCGAAGCAAACTCGGTGGAAAGGTCCATGTACAAAGGAAATTATGGACCTGTTAGAGTAATCTAAGATGGAGAATAAACTTAACTTGTTGCATAGAGTGAAGAGCCATTTTTAATGGATGCACTTACTGAAATGTTTAGTCAAATGAGGCCAAACATAGTGGCCTTAAAAGAGCCAGTGATTGGCAAAAGGCTAGTCAGAGAACTTTAGATGAGTTGTCAACAACAAAGGCAAATGGCAGATATTCAGGCCTTCAAAGCCAAGTTAATAGCTTTCAATAAAGACTATAAAGACAAGGCGAAAGAAGAAGCAACATTAAAAGCATTGGAAAATAAATTGGCAGTGTTCGAGCCGGAGCAGAGTATTAGCCAAGAAATCAATAAGGTGGATTGTTTAGAAGAGGAAGTGCCTATAAAGGATATGGATGTAGAAGTAATGAGGATCACAAGGCCTGGATTCGCTCAAGTACAAGACCCTTTGATTAAGGTGAATATTGGCAACGAATGGAAATATCACCTAACATTTGTTAGCCAGATGCTCGATCAAGAGGTTAGTAATAAATTAATTGCTTTATTGAAAGAATATAAGGATTGTTTTGCTTGGGAGTATAAGCATATACCTGGTTTAGATAAAAAAATTGGTAGAACATAGATTGCCAACTAACAAAATTTTAAGCCACATGAGCAACCTCCTAAACGTTTTGCTCCTAATGTGCTTCCTGAAAAAAGAAAGAAATAGAGCGATTGCTAAAAGCAGGTTTTATCAGAACGACCAGATATGTTGAGTGGTTATCTAATATCGTGCCAATACTAAAAAAGAATGGTAAGTTAAGGGTGTGCATAGATTTTAGAAACTTAAACTTAGCTACGCCCAAAGATGAATATCCAATGTCTACGGTAAATTCTTTAGTAGATTCAACTATCGGACACGTAATATATTCCTTGATCGATGGGTATTTAGGATACAATCAAATTCACATAGTTGAGGAAGATATAAACAAAAATGCCTTTAGATGCCCTGGGTCTTTACGATGTTTTGAATGGGTAGTTATGCCTTTCGGCCTGAAAAATGCAAGGGCAACTTATCAAAGAGCGATGAACTTGATTTTTCATGATATGATAGGTAAGTTTGTTGAGGTGTACGTAGATGATATAGTGGTCAAATCCATTAAAGTAGAAGAACATTTTGAACAACTAAAATGTTCATTTAAGAAAATGAGGCAATATAAACTAAAATTGAACCCTTTGAAATGTACATTTGGGGTTAATGCGAGAAACTTCCATGATTTTCTTGTGCACAAAAGGGGGATTGAACTCGATAAGAATAAAGCAAAGATCATTTTAGAGGCCAAACCACCTAGCAACAAAAAAGAATTACAAAGGTTCCTAGGCCAAGTAAAAATTTTTAGACACTTTATTTTTAATTGAGAAGGGCGAACGAAAGCTTTTTCGCCTTTTTTAAAGTTGAAAAATCAGGACGAATTTGTCTGAAAAGAAGAGCATCAAAAGACTTTTGAAAGCATCAAGTCCACCAATGTTGATGTCACCAATCCTAGAACGGCCAATGAAAGTGTATATATTGGCTGAACAAGAATCAATAGCTAGAATGGTCGCACAAAAAGATCAATTTGGGGAGGAAATGGCGATTTATTATTTGAATAGACGATTGACAAAATGTGAATGTAATTACTCTTCTATTGAAAAATTATGTCTTACATTGTATTTCACATGTACAAAACTAAGGGTTTATTTACGGCCTGTAACCATTTATTTGATCTTGAAAGTAAATTTGGTTAAATATATGTTATCTCGCCCTATTTTACACCAAATGGTAGGTCTCTGGATTTTAGCATTGTCAAGACTCTTACTAGCATAGGTCAATCTTCATTCTTCCCCACATTTCTTACTAGCATAGGTCAAGAGTCAAGACTCAAAGTTGATTCCTACATAGTAAATAAGAAATGTAATTAGAGCAATAATACAACCAGACTACTTATTCAAGAATGATCTCAACTGAAGATTTAAACAAAAAAATTTACCTCTTCGTCAGTATCCTCCTTACTAATTCTTGCACAAGCTCCGAAGTATGATGAAGGAGCAGAATTTTCTAAACACAATAGAGAAAAAATTAGAAATAAAAGAAAGTGCATGAATAACAAATACAAAACAATAAATCCTACTATAAATATCAGTCTAAAGCCATCCCGAGCACACATTAAAGCTTCTAAAATTTTCGGGTGAAGCTTATTTCTATGTGGACTCACAAATCTACCACTTGTACCTAACGTTGACTCAGATGCCACAGTAGATACTAGAATGACTAATAAATCTCTAGCGACCTTCTGTAAAGTCGGATATTTATTGAACTTGCTTTCCACCATGTCAATAAATCAAAACCATCCATCATTGGCGATACGGCTCGTCTACAAAAACTTCAGACTCTGTTTTTACATGATCAGCGGTAACAAAATGACTAATAAATGTATCAAAACCAGCCATCCGAGAATGCTTTACAATAGTAGTAGATAACTCTGATTGCGAAGATAATGAAGAGTGATGTGTATTTTCTGTCGAATAAAGTGATCTCTTGTATTCTTTGAGCAACTTATGACAAAATGCTTTAATCTTTTTAACCTCTACTTGACGGGTCATCTCCAAAGATCAAAGGGAAATAGTATTCAACTAGTTTCATCTTGTATCTCAGATCAAATGCAATTGCAATAGCTAGAATTACATGCATGTCACTCCTATATTTGTTAAACTTTTCTTTCATGCTTGACGCCATCCATTTGAATTCATCACAAGATGATGTGCTCCAATCACGGATTGCCAACTTTATGCCACAAATATTTGGAAAATATAGATGGTAATATGATATTTTGTACCTGGAAATAATTCAATCGCTTCATAAAATATCTTCAACTTATCACAAATCTCTGTAGCCAAGTTCTAATCACTCTCATTGGGTACACTTCTGTATTGAGGCTCTCTTTGCCTTATACAAGGAAAAAGTTCATTGTAAAGTAAAGCAATATGAATCATTAGATATGTGGAGTTCAATCGAGTCTTGCAATCCAGTGCTAACTTTTTTTTCACAAGGGATTTTCATTTGTCGTGCAACTGCCTCAAATGTTTGAAGCCAATTGACGCAAAAAAACTCAGGGAATGTGCTCACAAGATGGTAGACTTCGTTGCTGATTGCCACAATTTGAAGCTGAGGTACATGCACCAGAGCACCGACGGATCTGATTTGGTTCATTGGTTGAATAGACAAATGTTTTGAAAGTTTGGTTTCCAATTTTCAATTTTAATGTGTAGGGTTAAATTTAGGTTACTGATTTAAGGGTTTGCTAGTAATGTTAATTGGGCTAGAATTTTGGGGAAGCCCAATTATCAAAATTGCCCAATTAATTTTGGGAAAAAATAATGGAAAGTCCAATACCCAATTAATTTTTTTAACAGGTAATAAGTTCGGGACAGGGCACCATCGCTAAATACCATACTTGCCCCATCCCGAACCGTGTCATTAAAATCAAGACCATAACCACCTCATTGCACCATCGGTTTGGTTTTTTCTCTCCATTCGGTTCGGTTAACCGTGATTTTTGATTTTAATAGTTTGAATTGCCATCCCTACATTTGTTTGAGAAATTTAAAATTCGAAAATTCCGACTTCAAACAAGTAGTAAATTCCGTTTATAAAACCCCACTGACACTCTATTTTAAACTCACAAAATTCCTTCATTCTTTGTAATTTCTTTGTCTGCCTATACTTACATTTTTTTTGTATCTATCCATAGTCCTAATCCAACTCCACAATGTATGAAATTCTGCACATTCAAGGAGGCCAATGCGGCAACCAGATCGGGGCTAAGTTCTGGGAGGTGGTGTGTACAGAGCACGACATTGACTCCATCGAACGGTACAAAGGCAACAATGATCTGAAACTGGTGAGGGTAAATGTCTACTACAATGAGGCTAGATGTGGGCGGTGTTAAGAATTGGGGTTCCATCTTAAAAGATTAACCTTATTAAGAGGAGTAGCCCAAGTTCTTTATTAATTGGTCTGTGTCAACATCATTATCAATGTGGGATATATATCCCTTAACACGCATCCGCAAGATGGTGGCTCATTTGAACAGACCAATCTTGAAATCCACGTGCTCACTTTTGGAGTCTTTACTGGATCGAATCTCTCGTTGGAGCATAATGGGCTCTGATACTATGTTAAGAATTGGGGTTCCATCTTTAAAGGTTAACCCCGTTAAGAGGAGTAGCCCAAGATCTTTATTAATTGGTCTGTATCAACATTTATCGATGTGGGATATATATCACTTAACAGACGATTTGTCCCAAGTGCATGTCTGTGGGAAGTAGTTGTCAGGTGGTGTTGGAGTGGGTGATAGAGCTTGAATTTATTTGGTTGAAGAAACTAAAATCTTGAACTGAAAAGCCAAATAACAAATTAAATTAAACCAAATGGGGGCAAAACAAACCAAATACTCACCCCTGAGTTTCCATCTAAGCATAGTTCTTGTAGGAAAACATGATAAATTTAGAAGATTTAGAGCTATGTGTCTGTTGACTTCAATCAGCTTATTTAATATTTTAGTGTCTAATTGAATAAATTGATTTACAGTGTGTATTTATTCCTCCGTAACTCAGCTGTTGTCTCATCTTTATTTTCAACTTTCAGGTTTTCAGGTCTGTCACTCATTGAGAGGTGGAACAGGATCAGGAATGGGAACTCTTCTAATATCTAAGATCAGGGAAGAGTATCCAGACCGTATGATGCTTACTTTCTCTGTCTTCATATCCCTTAAGGTATCAGACACTGTTGTTGAGCCCTACAATGCAACACTGTCGGTCCACCAGCTTGTTGAGAATGCCGATGAGTGCATGGTATTGGATAATGAGGCTCTCTATGACATTTGCCTCAGAACCCTAAAGCTCACTACTCCAAGCTGTACGTTACTCTTCTCCTGCCGTTTTATACAGTCAAAACATTCAGTCATATACTATTTTGTATGTTATATTAATGTGTCCGTGTTATTCATGAGCGGTGTAGCGACCGAGAACTTTTAAATAATATAAAATTATTTCTCGAAAAACGTGTCGCTAAACCCTAACCCTAATTTTAAAGAAATAGCGCGTTCGTCTAGCCGTTATAAATGAATTTAAATTATTTCAAATCGAATCCTATATCGAGTAATCATTTTAATTTCAATTCCGATTTATTTTATTTGGACCCAATTTTAATAAATTCAAGTCCAATATTTAGAGCCCAATATTTATAATCCAATAATTATAATCCAATTACATAGGCCCAATTAATTATGTCCTAAAAGGAAATTTTAAATCTTTTCAGCCCAATCCACCTAGGCCCATTAGGAAAATCCTTATTACCCAACTTTTTGGCCCAATTGAATTCCTAGGGATTTGTGCCCTAATATTCTACTATTGAAATACCATCCTCACTCTACCTCATCCATCCTCTCCATTTCCACAATTCACGTAGCAGCAATCTTTGGGTAAGGAAACTTCATTTGTTCTTCAATTCATTCCACTGGAAAATCATATTGATGCTAGAACTTTAATTTCTAGCACCAACAAGATATTGTTTCCAATCAGCTGCATCCTCAATAGCCAAGCTCACCATCACCAAACCGAAGCTCACCTCAAACCACCACCAACCAACACTGCCTAACACCCTTACGAGACCAAGCTCAGCACCAGACCACCAGCTCCACTGTCCAAAACCGAAACCACCAAGCTACCACCAAACCAACACCCAGTAGCCTGCACCACCACCAACTTCACTCAAAAACCGAAACCCAACTTCACCCACTGCTTTTTTTGAGTCGCCTACCACCATCACCATTTTTGTACATAACTCAACTGCTCAACACCGTAGGCAAAACACCAACCCACCAACGCACACAACTCAATTCATTAGCTCAAAACCGAGATCACCACCGTACTCCGACACCAACCACCTCAAATCGCCATTGCCCAACACCACCTTAGCCCCAAAACACCACTACAAAAACACCCAATCAGCCAATAAATTAAGAAATAGGAAAAATCCACTACTCTACCTTGTATCTTGACCTACTTCCAGTTGAATGCCGCCAAGAATCCCTAGAACCCAAGCCCACCGTGCGTCAAACCACCCAGCCACTGCCACCTACGCACCGGCGCCACCTCGCGACGGTGGCTGCAACACCATCCGCCTGGCCGGTGGTCAAAATCGGACGAAGGGGGCGCTAATTCCTCCCCCTCCCTCGATGCTCTCTCTCTGTAAATGTGAGAGAGAGAGAGAGAGAGAGAGAGAGAGAGAGATTGATCCGGCAGTGGTGGCATAAAAGAATTTGACTATCGAAATTATTATCTCTTGGAAGTTTTTGTATTCGAATATTGATAACATTTTTTCGTTTTCCGCTATTTCTAAAATATGATATTTAAATTTTAAATATGCTATGAGTTTTAATTGCCGACGTAGTTTTCAATTGCAAATGTGATTTTAAAAATTAGGTTATTTCCGCAAAATTGATTGACAAGGGGCAAAAGACGATGACGTGGCAATCCGGGTTAACAGAACTCGGGGCGCTACAGCTTGGTATCAGAGTTGGTCTGCGTTTCTGTAGACTGGCAAATTTTCAAAAAGAGAAAATTTTCAAAGAGAATTTTTAAAGAGATTATTTTATTTAATTATTACTGGAAGTTGCCGCTGCCATCATTCAATCCGTCGACTCCGAAGGTAAAGAAGTTTATGAAGTTTATTGTTATTTTATTTCGGATACTGTTTTACGATTTATGAGACTTAGAAGAAAGAGAAAGAAAGTGTATCCGAATTAGAAAGAAAGAAAGAAAAGAAAGAAAGAAAGACGAGTTTGAGCATAATTGGAAATAGTTTTCTAAATTTTTACGTCCTCGTAAAATTTTAAGTAAGAAGAGATGAATAACCCCACTTAATTGGACTTTGCATAATTGGTTTAGGACATGGTACCCATTCGTAGAAATGCACCCAGTGACGTAGAACAAGCTGTTAGAGATTACGACCGCTTCAGGCCTAGGCTTGATTGGACAATTGCCCAACACATAGAGCAGTTGAATGTCGTACGAGAGCGGGCTACACAGCATGGCTACGTGACCTGTAATTGCCAGTCGATCCATCACTTACTCTCGACTTTTCGAGGCGACTATGCGGAAGTAGCTCGTAGCATATACATGGATGCTCTTACGTCACCTAATGTGGATATGGGATATGATATATTCTGCGTGAGATTTGTGGCATATTGGCCCATGTATTTTGAGCACCGCCTTGGGGTTGTACCTGAAGGGGAGCCAGAACATGAGCCAATGCTCGAGCCTGAACAGGTGCAATAAGATGAGTTAGCACCCGAGGGCAATCCCGAGGAAGACCCAGAAGAAGAAGAAGATCCCGAGGAAGACCCAGAAGAAGAAGAAGATCCCGAAGAAGACCCAGAAGAAGAAGAACCAGAGGAAGACGCTGATCCAGCATTGGGAGAATTCTCGGACGCCGAATCATGCGTGACCGAAGGAGAATAGATGATAGGAGTTAGAGTAGGGTTGACATTTTGTCTTAATCAAATGTTGGCATACACACCACCCGATGTACCTACATGAAAAGAAGTTGAAATATGAATGAAATGAAATTTGAAACTTAATTTCCGTCTCACGAGATATCCTTATTGTTCGCGTGGTTAGTACTCCTAGTCAACTATTACAAACTGCCTTTAAATTTATGAAGGTTATGGCACCACCGAACCAAGCCGATGTTATCAGAGAATTACTCAAAGCTGTGCAAGAAATGAGACAGATTCCACTGCCGGTTAACTCCAACCCCATTGTACCGGTAATTGAACAGTTCAGAAGGTACAACCCCCCTACGTTTGATGGCGGAAATGGGCCACTGGCAGTAGAAGAGTGGCTCCAGACCATTGAAAAGATTTTCAGGCACATATCCTGCCCAGAATACAAGAAGATAGGCTGTGCAGAATTCATGTTGGTTGGAAGAGCGGGATTTTGGTGGGAATCAGCATCCAGCACAAGGAGCGAAGAACAACAAGCAGCCCTGACTTGGGATAATTTCAAGGAGGAGATCAGGGACAAGTTCTTCCCACAAAAGCTCTCAGAGATCACAAAGAGGCTGAATTCTTGCGACTGATACAAGGTGATATGGACATAACTGAGTATGAGAGAAGGTTTGAGGAACTGTCACGCTATGCTTCACATTTGGTGGTGACAGAATTCAAGAAGGCATGGCGCTTTGAGAGAGGTCTACGCTCAGATGTTAGACAAATTGTCAGTTCACACGAGTTGCCAACCTACCGAGAAATAGTGAGGAAGGCTCAAGCAGTAGCCTATGCCGGCGGGAGAACGGGAAACTAAGGAAATCATTATGAGCAGAGAAATCAGGGAAAAAGGAAATGGTAAGGTCCGAGCCGCAACCAAACTCCGAACCGAAATCTGGCATTCGCTAAGAGGCCGACTCCGGGACCAATAGGGAAGCAGATGACCAATTTCATCTCACCCTGCCCTAAGTGCCGAGGATGCATAAAGGAGAATGCCTGTTTGGAAAGAGTGTTTGCTATAAGAGTGGCCAGTCGGGTCACTTTGTATCAGACTGTCGTCCTGCGTTTGCCCAGGGTTCCAATCAGAAGACGAACCTGTGCCGTAACCTAAGGGGACAAATGCGAGTGTTCGCTATGGATGCCGTAGAGGATTCCGACGTGATCGCAGGTATACTAGTTAAACTGGTATTCTTGTACATATCTTAACCGCATTCATGCTGTAATTTCCTTCCCGTCTTAAGCATGTTAATATGATATCAGGTATACTATCTATTTCCGGGATACCCGTATATGTCCTTATAGACTCGGGAGCCACACACTCGTTTATATCCGATGCATGCTTAGAAAGACTGAACCTAATAGGCATAGAGACTGGTAGTACCCTTGAAGTTAGTTTGCCGTCAGGAGAAACTATCGATACTAATAAGATAGTCAAGGCAGTACAAATAGATTTTGATGGTCAAGTTTTGGAGGCAGACCTGAATATTATCCGAATGAAAGATTTCGATATTATTCTAGGTATGGATTGGCTCAGCACCAACCGTGCCGCAATTATGTGCCACGAGAAGGAGGTTATTTTTCGTAAAGATGGTGAAGAAGTATTCAGATTTTATGGGACGAGGATTAAGGCACTTCCTCGCCTGATTTCGGCTTTACAAGCGGAGAAGCTATTAGCCAATGATAGTTGTCATGGCTATTTGGTTAGTCTTCAAGACAAACCCGTAGATGAGATTACTCTGGATTCAGTGCCAGTAGTATGTGAATATGGTGACGTTTTTCCAGACGATCTACCCGGCGCTCCGCCGGATAGGCAAGTAGAATTTTCCATCGATTTGGTACCAGGAGCTGTCCCTGTTTCTAAAGCTCCATACCGCATGGCACCAAAGGAGTTGCAAGAACTGAAGGTGCAATTAGAGGAATTGCTAGAGAAGGGTTTTATCAGGCCAAGTGTATCTCCGTGGGGAGCACCTGTGCTGTTTGTAAAGAAGAAGGACGAAAGCATGAGGATGTGTATCGACTATCGAGAACTTAACAAGTTGACGATAAGGAATAAGTATCCCCTACCCAGGATCGAAGACTTATTCGATCAGTTGAAAGGTACTGCAATCTTCTCGAAGATTGATTTGAGATCTGGGTATCATCAGCTAAAGGTTTCGCCAGCTGACGTACCAAAGACAGCGTTCAGGACACGATATGGACATTATGAGTTCACAGTGATGCCGTTCGATCTTACGAAGGCACCTGCAATATTTATGGACTTGATGAACCGAGTTTTCCATCAGTATCTTGATAAATTCGTTATTGTTTTTATCGATGATATACTGATCTACTCCAGGAATTCCGCACAACATGAAGAACATTTGAGGATTGTGTTGGAAACGCTGAGAGCAGAAAAGTTGTACGCCAAGTTCAAGAAATGTGAATTTTGGCTTGAGAGAGTAGGTTTCTTAGGTCACATTGTTATAGCTAAAGGCATCGAGGTTGATCCTTCTAAAGTTGAAACTGTAACGAATTGGCCAACACCTGCAAATGTTAGAGATGTGAGAAGTTTTCTTGGATTAGCTGGATATTATCGACGATTCATAGAGGGTTTTTCTAAAATAGCAGGTTCTATGACTCAGTTGACCAGGAAGGGAGTTAAGTTTCAGTGGACAGAACAATGTGAACAAAGCTTTCAGAAACTTAAGGACAGACTCGTCTCAGCACCAGTGCTGACTATACCAGATGGATCTAAAGGTTTCGTTATTTACAGCGATGCATCCAAACATGGTTTAGGTTGTGTTTTGATGCAGAATGGCAAAGTGATAGCATATGCTTCAAGACAGTTGAAGCCACGTGAGAAGAATTACCCGACACATGATTTAGAGCTCGCAGCTGTTGTGCACGCTCTTAAGATTTGGAGACATTATCTGTACGGGAGTAAATGTGAGATTTACACCGAACACAAGAGTCTCAAGTATTTCTTCACTCAGAAGGAACTGAACATGAGACAACGACGATGGCTAGAGCTAGTAAAAGATTATGACTGTACCATTCTTTACCACCCAGGTAAAGCAAATAAAGTTGCAGATGCCTTGAGCAGAAAGAACGCTGGACAGTTATCAGCTTTGGGAACGACGCAAGATCAGTTGATTCGAGATTTGAGGAATCTAAGAATCGAAGTGCAAACCCCATCAGTTCAAGGATCTTCTAGATTGGCAAATCGAGCGTTAAACTAGACTTGAGAGGTCGGATTATAACAGCTCAAACTGGAGATAAATTCTTGGAAAAGATCAGATCCGAAGTTGGAACTGGCAAGAGAATAGGTTTCGAGATTGCCTTTGATAAGGCACTTATATTCAGAGGACGTCTATGTGTACCAAAGGATGAACATATCCAGAATGAGATTTTGACAGAAGCTCATTCAGCTCCATATGCATGCCACCCAGGAGGGACAAAGATGTATCGTGATTTGCGCAACACCTTTTGGTGGAGAAACATGAAGGGTTGCGTTGCAAAGTTTGTCTCTCGATGCATGACATGTCAGCAAGTCAAGGCTGAACATCAGAGACCATCAGGGTTGTTGAATCTCTTGGATATACCAGAATGGAAATGGGAGAAAATTTCCATGGATTTTGTAACGGGATTACCAAAATCGGTAAAGAGTCATGACGCTATTTGGGTTATTGTAGACCGACTTACTAAGTCAGCTCATTTCCTACCAATCAAAATGACTCTCAATATAGATCAGTTGGCCCAATTGTACGTTAAAGAGATTGTTCGACTTCATGGAGTACCAACCTCCATTGTCTCCGATAGAGACCCGAGATTTACTTCGAGATTTTGGAAAAGTCTACATGTTGCAATGGGTACTAAATTAAATTTTAGTACAGCTTACCATCCTCAGATAGATGGACAGTCTGAACGCACTATTCAGACACTGGAAGATATGCTTAGAGCTTGTGTACTAGACTTGAGTGGTAATTGGGAGACTCATCTTCCACTAGTGGAGTTTGCCTACAATAATAGTTTCCAGGCTACTATTGGAATGGCACCATATGAGGCACTTTATGGACGACGATGTCGATCACCAGTCTATTGGGATGAAGTAGGCGAGAGAAGAATTTTAGGTCCAGAATTGATTGAGAAGACAGTTGAGGCTATTGATAAGATCAGACTATGGATCAAAGCCGCTCAAGATAGACAAAAAAGCTATGCCGATCAAAGGAGAAAAGACTTAGAATTTGAAATTGGAGAGAAAGTATTTTTGAAAGTAGCTCCTATGAAAGGAACTATCCGTTTTGGCAAGAGAGGGAAGTTAAGACCCCGTTTTATCGGACCATTCGAGATATTAGGGAAAGTGGGTAACGTGTCTTATCGTTTGGCGTTGCCGCCCGAGCTATCTACCGTACACAACGTTTTTCACGTTTCCCTATTGAGAAAGTATATCCACGACCCAAGTCACGTGGTAAATTTTCCGAATATTTCGATTCAGAGGAATCTGTCCTATGAGGAGACACCTATGTGCATTATAGAAAGAAAAGTCCATGTCTTAAGAAACAAAGAAATTCCTTTAGTCAAAGTCCAATAGGGTAGACAGGATAGCGATGAAGCTACCTGGGAGAAAGAGGAAGAGATTCTGGCTAAGTATCCAGATATTTTAGATCAAGTAAGTTTAAATTTTGAGGACGAAATTATTTTAAGGAGGTAAAGTTGTAGCGACCGAGAACTTTTAAATAATAAAAAATTATTTCTCGAAAAACGTGTCGCTAAACCCTAACCCTAATTTTAAAGAAATAGCGCGTTCGTCTAGCCGTTATAAATGAATTTAAATTATTTCAAATCGAATCCTATATCGAGTAATCATTTTAATTTCAATTCCGATTTATTTTATTTGGACCCAATTTTAATAAATTCAAGTCCAATATTTAGAGCCCAATATTTATAATCCAATAATTATAATCCAATTACATAGGCCCAATTAATTATGTCCCAAAAGGAAATTTTAAATCTTTTCAGCCCAATCCACCTAGGCCCATTAGGAAAATCCTTATTACCCAAATTTTTGGCCCAATTGAATTCCTAGGGATTTGTGCCCTAATATTCTACTATTGAAATACCATCCTCACTCTACCTCATCCATCCTCTCCATTTCCACAATTCACGCAGCAGCAATCTTTGGATAAGGAAACTTCATTTGTTCTTCAATTCATTCCATTGGAAAATCATATTGATGCTAGAACTTTAATTTCTAGCACCAACAAGATATTGTTTCCAACCAGCTGCATCCTCAATAGCCAAGCTTACCATCACCAAACCGAAGCTCACCTCAAACCACCACCAACCAACACTGCCTAACACCCTTACGAGACCAAGCTCAGCACCAGACCACCAACTCCACTGTCCAAAACCGAAACCACCAAGCTACCACCAAACCAACACCCAGTAGCCTGCACCACCACCAACTTCACTCAAAAACCGAAACCCAACTTCACCCACTGCTTTTTTTGAGTCGCCTACCACCATCACCATTTTTGCACATAACTCAACTGTTCAACACCGTAGCCAAAACACCAACCCACCAACGCACACAACTCAACTCATTAGCTCAAAACCGAGGTCACCACCGTACTCCGACACCAACCACCTCAAATCGCCATTGCCCAACACCACCTTAGCCCCAAAACACCACCACAAAAACACCCAATCAGCCAATAAATTAAGAAATAGGAAAAATCCACTACTCTACCTTGTATTTTGACCTACTTCCAGTTGAATGCCGCCAAGAATCCCTAGAACCCAAGCCCACCGTGCGTCAAACCACCCAGCCACTGCCACCTACTCACCGGCGCCACCTCGCGACGGTGGCTCCAACACCATCCGCCCGGCCGGTGGTCAAAATCCGACGAAGGGGGGGCTGATTCCTCCCCCTCCCTCGATGCCCTCTCTCTGTAAATGAGAGAGAGAGAGATATTTGACGTTTTTAATTTATTTGATTTTTAGAAATTACCTTTAAGCCCCCAAGTTTTAAGTTGTTTTATTTCAGTCCCTAAGCTTTTAAGTGTTTTTATTTAGGGCTTAACAATTTATTTATAGTTTTAAAGAATTTCAATTTAGCCCCTAGTTTCTGTAAAAGTTTATTTCAGTCCTTAATATTTTATTTTCAGTTTTAACAGATTTTCAATTACGTCCTTAAATTCTGAAAAGGTTTAATTTCAGCCATTTAGTTTTATTTTCAGCTTTAAGAGATTTACAGTTTAACCCCTAACTATTGAAAGTAATTATTTCAGCTTTTAACTTTCATTTTCAGCTTCAAAAGATTTACAGTTTAGTCCCCAGACTTTGAAAAGTTATTATTTCAGCTTTCAACTTTTATTTTCAGCTTTAATGAATTTCCAATTTAGCCCCTAAACTTTATTTTATCGTTTTAAGCTATTTATTTTAGTTTCTATAATTTTCAATTAAGTCCCAAACTTTATTTTAACGCTTTAAAACTTTAAAGTTTCGAAATACTGATTCAAACTTATTTTCTATTGGCTGGACGAAACGAACGGACAATTAGGAGATTGAAGTTACTTCTCGCACCATTTTCACGAAACTCGAGATTTTGAGGTAGACTCGCCACCATTAATTAGTTTAAATTATAATTGCATGCTTTATGTGAATTTACGTGATTTATATGTTTTATGCATAGGATGAGAATGTGTCATATGAGATATATGATATTGTTATGCTTGCCATAACTTATATGCTTAATTGCATGAGAAAGAAAGAAAGAATCTCTTATGAGATAAGAAAAGAATGTTATGCATAACTTATGTGCTTCATCCGCACAAGAAAGAAAGAACTACCCATAGCCTGTATTTTAAAGAGCCTATGATTTTCAAGAAAATGAACCAAAGATGATATCATGTTGTATATTGCATATGTGTGTATTCAATTATTCTGTAAATTAATTATCGGCGATGAGTCTACTGAGTATTTCTTCGAAATACTCATTCTGCTATTTTAACAATATTTGCAGACTGCGGAGGTGATCGAGATTGATCCGGCAGTGGTGGCATAAAAGAATTTGACTATCGAAATTATTATCTCTTTGAAGTTTTTGTATTCGAATATTGATAACATTTTGTCGTTTTCCGCTATTTTAAAATATGATATTTAAATTTTAAATATCCTATGAGTTTTAATTGCCGACTTAGTTTTCAATTGCAAATGTGATTTTAAAAATTAGGTTATTTCCGCAAAATTGATTGACAAAATTAGGGCAAAAGACGATGACGTGGCAATCCGGGTTAACAGAACTCGGGGCGCTACAAGCGGTGTGTTCGACGTCTATTATGTTAGCATTGTAGCAACTATGGTTCAATTATATGATCTTTTCTTTGTGATAAAAATCTAGTTTCCTGGTGCCTGAGAGATCATTTTTCCTCAATGTTAGATGATTTAATGCTTTCAGGATTATATAGTATGTTGTGTTTGATTTATACTGTTACTTCTTTCTCAGATTCTTAGTTACACAGATGCGAGCCCCATGGATTTTCTAGTCTATCATAGTTCATTATTTTCATAGAAGTTTTCTGGTCTTTTAGTTGTGGATTTTTCTTGACCAGTTGGTGACCTGAACCATCTCATCTCTGCTACAATGAGTGTTGTGACTTGCTGCCTTCAGTCCCCTGGTCAATTGTGTTGGATTTAATTTCTTATGTGGGCTACATAGTTAAATACAATTATATTGGGCTATCTAAATCCATGGGCCGATCAAGTGATCTAACTATTGGACCCTAGAAACATCTAAACGATATGGGCTTTGCAGTGTGTAGAGATCGGACTCTAGTCCATTTAGGGTTGATGGAAACCTAAGCGACTAGTATTTAAGAACGTGTTACGTGGTTATGGTCCCCAAGCCAAATCATAATATTGTTTCAAGATTCTCTACTGTATCCATCTCAGAGAGAAACCAATTGAACGATAAGGACATTTGGCTGTGAAAGATCTAACCCTGCTGCAAGCAACGCTAATGGATTCAGGTAATTCTTTTACATTTACTTGTTTTGATGATTTAACATGATTGATCTTCGAAACTAAAGATTTACAGATTTTGGATTAACAAGTGGTATCAGAGCAGATCATGTTGAATCATTGAATATTATGTATTTAGAATATTGGTTCGAATTCAGATTTTTTTATTTTTTTGGGCATATGGAATTGAATTAGTAGATTTTTGGGATTGGATTTATGTTTTTCGAATATGTTTTGGAATTTATAGATCTGTTAAAAAAAACAAAACAAAACAAATTTTTTTTTTAGAATCGTCGCAGTCGGCACTGCTGACAGCAGTGTTCCACGCTGCTGGCTGGGCCGGACGGGCTGAGAAAGCTGAAAAGTGTGGATGAAGAGGAAGGGTTGGATGAATTTTCAGTTTCTCCAGTTATGGAATTTGAGGGGGCACGGGCGTAGGCTGTAAATTTGATGAGTTTGGGCCCTTGTATGCAATTTTTATTTAGGATTATATTTTTAAAGTTGCAGCTCTAAGTTTAAAACTTTGGTTATTTAGCCCCCCTAAGGATATTATTCATCCAATTGGGCCTTTAAACTTCGGGGTTTTATAATTCAGTCCCTAAAGTCTGAAAAATTAATTAATTAGGGTTAATAAAATTTTCGAATTGTTCAATTAAGCCCCTAAAGTTTCTAATTTGATTATATTGGCCCCTAAAGTTTTAAATAATTAATTTTCATCCCCTAAAGTTTGAATTGTTAACCCTTAGGCCCTTAAAGTTTCAAAAATTAAATATTGGCCCTTAAGGTTTGGGATTTCTACAGTTCATCCTTAAAGTTTTTTATTAATCCCTCAAATTTGCCTTGTATTTCGAAATAAATTAATTGAAACGACACGTTGCCAAAGTAACCTCTGTTGTGTAGATTTATTTATTTTTTAATATAAATGTGTGCGTGTCTGTTAATTATGCAAACAATGATCGGCCTAAAGGAAGGTTATTGTTTGGCCAAATAATAGACACACATATGGTGATAAATATGTGATGATTATAAAGTTTTCATGTAGACAATATGTCGGTCCAAAGACAAACATGTTGTTTAACATATTGATTATCAATATTTGATTACTGCATGGAAAGAACCACTTGTAAGTCGATGTTTCTGTCCAAAGACTAAATATCAATGTTGCCCTAGGTATCTTGTAATTGGACCCATAGTCACTTATATATATATATATATATATATATATATATATATATATATATATATATAGCATGACAATTAATTGTGAGTTATTTTCTTCTCTTGGATTCAGGTTCAAGTTCTGTTTCTTCTATATCTGCTAAAATCAATTCCATTCCTGTACTTAATGGCACAAACTTCAAAGACTGGAAAGAGAATGTTATGATTGTTCTCAGTTACATAGATCTAGACCTTGTACTTCGGACAGAACAACCTCCTACTCTCACTGCTGACAGTCCCACTGAAGTCAAAAGGGACAATGAGAAGTGTGATCGTTCTAATGGCATGTGTCTTATGATCATGAAACGTTCAATTCCTGAAGCATTCAGGGATGATGTGTCTAAGGAGAAAAATACTAAGACGTTCTTTGAGGACATTGAAAAGCTCTTTGCTAAAAACGAAAAGGCTGAAACAAGTGCTCTTCTGGATAAACTTGTTTCAATAAGGTATACAGGAAAAGAGAACATAAGGGAGTACATCATGGAAATGTCCAACCTCGCTTCCAAATTAAAGACACTAAAGTTAGAGCTATCCGAGGATTTGCTCGTGCATCTGGTTTTGATTTTCCATCATGCACAACACAGTCAATTGAAAGTGAGTTATAACACCCAAAAGGATAAATGGACTCTTAATGAGCTCATATCACACTGTGTACAAGAAGAGGAAAATGTTAAGCGAGAAATGAATGAAAGTGCTCACTTAGCAATAACTCTTCGAGATATGAAAAGAAAAAGGGAAAAGAAGCTATGGTCGTGGTACCACATCACAAAATGCAAAAGAAATAGGATAAGGTATTCACCTGCTACTTTTGCAAGAAGGGCGGACACATGAAGATGGATTGCCCCAAATATGCCACCTGGCGTGTTAAGAAAGGTGAGCTTCTCGCTTTGGTTTGTTTTGAAGTTAATTTAGCTTCTGTACGTATATACACTTGGTGGATGGATTCTTGTGCTACCACTCACATAAATGTGTCTATGCAGGGTTGCCACAAGCCGAAAGCCAAATGATGCTGAAAGATTCATCTTTGTGGGCGATGGCAAATCAATTGCGGTTGAGGCAATAGGGACGTTTAGGTTATTATTAGAAACTAGTCATTATTTGATTCCAGAAGAGACATTTGTAAAATCGTCATTTAGACGAAATTTAATTTCTATTTCTATTTTGGACAAGTTTGGGTATTGTTGTTCATTTGGAAATAATAAGGTTCGTCTTTTTCGAGATTCAAATCTTCTTGGTACTGGTTCTTTATCATTAACTGATAACCTATACTTATTGGATACAATTGTCTCGTATAATGAAACCTTGCAAACTAGTTCACGTGGTACAAAACGCAAATTAACTGATAAAGATTCCACTGCACTCTAGCACAAGCGTTTAGGACATATCTCTAAACTGAGAATTAAGAGACTTGTGTCTGATGGGATTCTTGATCCTCTTGACTTAACAAATTTTCAAGTTTGTGTCGAGTGTATAAAGGGAAAAATGACAAATATCATGAAATTAGGTGCCAACAGAAGTTCGAACGTCTTAGAACTAATTCATACTGATATATGCGGACCATTCCCTACATCTTCATGGAATGGCCAACAGTATTTTATTACGTTCACAGACTATTATTCTCATTATGGATACCTATATTTGATTCGCGAGACGTCACAATCATTGGACGTATTTATAGCTTTCAAAGCTGAAGTTGAAAATCAACTTGGCAAAAGGATCAAATTTGTCAGATCTGACCGTGGTGGTGAATATTACTGTAGATATGATGGTTCCGGTGAACAACGTCCAGGAACTTTTGCTAAATTCCTGGAGGAGTGCGGTATTGTCCCACAATACACAATGCCAGGCAAACTTAGCATGAATGGTGTAGCTGAGATACGAAACATGACGCTTAAGGACATGGTAAGAAGCATGATCAGTCATTTTTCTTTGCCAGAATCCCTCTAGGGTTAAGCACTAAAGATTGCAGCATACGTCCTGAACAGAGTTCCAAGCAAAGCAATAGCTAAAACCCCTTATGGACTTTGGACGGGTAAGAAGCCTAGTATCAGACACTTACATATTTGGGGTTGTCCAGCTGAGACACGGCCTTATAGGCCAAATGAAGAAAACTGGATTCAAGAACCATTAGCTGCTATTCTGTTAGATATTCTGAACGGTCAAGAGGTTACAAGTTCTATAATCCGTTGACTAAATCCTTTTTCGATACGGGATTGCAAATTTTTTTGAGGATGTAGAGTTTGGAGGGGAAGATAAGGTTAGAGATATTGTATTTGAAGATGAATTCATTTCCCTTCCTATTATTGCTATTGATAATGATCACGTTTTGTCTACTGACATTACTCAAGAAGCAAAGTTGGATCCTCAAAACAATGTCGAAGAACTTCTTGAAGAACAAACTCAACAACCTCAAGAACAAGTGCCACTTAAGAGATCTACTAGAGAAAGGAGGAAGGCGGTTCCGGATGATTATATCATCTTCCTCCAAGAACATGAGTTTGACATAGGTCAATGGAAGATAATCCAATTAATTTCCAACAAGTCAAACAAAGTGATAATTCTCAAAAGTGGATAGATGCCATGAATAATGAGATAAAATCCATGAAGGACAATACGTTTGGGAACTTGTCACATTGCCTGAAGGAAAGAAGCCCACTGGTTGCAAATGGATATTTAAAATCGAAAAGGATTCAAATGGCAATGTTGAGAGATATAAGGCTCGTCTTGTTGCCGAGGATTTTACTCAGAAAGAAGGCATCGATTATAAATAGACGTTCTCTCCAATTTCATTGAAAGACTCTTTCAGGACAATAATGGCACTTGTAGCTCATTTTAGTTTGGAGCTGCATCAGATGGATGTAAAGACCGCGTTTCTCAATGGTGACATTGACGAAACGATATATATGATGCAAGCAGAAAACTTTGTGACAGGTGATCCAAAGCAAATAGTTTGCAAACTAAAGAAATCCATCTATGGTCTTAAGCAAGCTTCCCGTTAGTGGTATCACAAGTTTCATCAAATTGTTATCTCGTTTGGATTTGAGGTAAATACGGTTGATGACTGTGTATATCATAAGTTTAGTGGGAGTGAATACATCTTTCTGGTATTGTATGTCGATGATATATTGCTGGCAAACAATGATATAGGCTTACTGCACGAAACCAAGAGCTTTCTAACAAAGAATTTTGAAATGAAACATCTTGGGGACGCCTCTTTTGTATTAGGGATACAGATACATCAAGATCGCTCTCGAGGTATTCTTGAATTATCACAAAAGAACTATATTGATAGAGTACTTAGTAGATTCAGCGTGAAAGATTGTGCACCAGGAGATACGCCCATTGCTAATGGAGACAAGTTTAGTCTCAATTTGAAGTGAAAGAAATGCAAAAGATCCCTTATGAATCGGCTATAAGGAGTCTTATATATGCTCAAGTATGTGCACGTCCGGATATAGCGTACATTATGGGATTGTTAGGTAGATATTTTGAGTAACCCTGAGATGGATCATTGGAAAGCAGCCAAAGGGTTATGCGATATTTGCAATGGACAAGAGATTACATGCTCACATATCGGAGGTTAGATAATTTGGAGATCATTGGCTATTCTGATTCCGATTTTTCTGGATTCCAAGACAGTAAGAGATCCACGTCAAGCTATGTTTATCTGTTGGTTGGAGGAGCTATATCTTAGAAGAGTGTTAAGCAGACACTCATAGCTCCATCTACCATGGCGGCTGAGTTCGTAGCTTGTTATGAGGCATCTAATAATGGGATATGGCTACGGAACTTTGTCACTGGGTTGCGTGTTGTGGATGGTATTAAAAGACCATTGAAAATATATTGTGACAATAAATTGGCTGTGCTGTATTCTAACAACAATAGAAGCTCTACGAAATCGAAGCACATCGACATCAAGTTTCTTGTTGTTAAAGAGAGAGTTCAAAGTAGGCAAGTGTCTATAGAGCATATTGGAACAAACTCTATGGTTGTGGATCCACTCACTAAAGGTTTACCACCAAAAGTGTTTCACGAGCACACTGCTCATATGGGTGTGGTATTATTTGATAATGTGCTGGTTTAGTGGGAGTTAGTTATTTTGACGCTTTTGTAATAGACGCACATTATGATTATTATTTGTAGAATAAAGTATGTTTGTTTTTTCTGAATTCGTTGTGTATGATCTCACTAAAGAATAAAGTTGGACTAGTTGGAAATAGGCATGTTTAAGATTACATTGTATGTAATTTCCATGCTACACATTCATACTTGATCTATGTTGTTGAATATGTTGGTGTGGTGACCATTGATGAGTTTAGTTACCAGTATAAGTGTAACGAAGGCCGTTTTGATCTCATGTTGACATTGTAGATGAACCAGATTGTAACTAAGGGGATGTTTCAAGGCAAGATAGCATTTGGTGTTGCACTTAGGGTTGTACAATATAATTGTTTTGGATTACTCATGTAGCCCAAGTGGGAGATTGTTGGATTCAATTTCTTATGTGGGCTACATAGTTAAATACAATTATATTGGGCTATCTAAATTCATGGCCTGATCAAGTGATCTGACTATTGTACCCTAGAAACATCTAAACGGTATGGGCTTTGCAATGTGTAGAGACCGGTCTCTAGTCCATTTAAGGTTGATGGAAACCTAATCGACTAGTATTTGAGGACGTGTTACGTGGTTATGGTCACCAAGCCAAATCATAATATTGTTTCAAGATTCTCTACTATATCCATTTCAGAGAGAAACCAATTGAACGCTAAGGACATTTGGCTGTGGAAGATCTAACCTTGCTGCAAGCAACGCTAATGGATTCAGTTAATATTTTACATTTACTTGTTTTGATGATTTAACATAATTGATCTTGGAAACTAAAGATTTACAGATTTTGGATTAACAAATTGAACTCAGATCTTCGTAAGCTTGCTGTCAACCTCATTACATTCCCCCGTCTTCACTTTTTCATGGTTGGGTTTGCTCCACTCACCTCTTGTGGGTCACAACAATATCAAGCCCTCATTGTTCTTGAACTCAACCGGCAAATGTAGGATGTAAAGAACATGATGTGTGCTACTGATGCTCGCCATGGACGTTATTTGACTGCCTCTGCAATGTTTCGTGGCAAGATGAGCACAAAGAAGGTTGAAGATCAGACGATTAACGTACAAAACAAGAATTCATCCTACTTTGTTGAATGAATTCCTAACAATGTGAAGTCTACTATTTGTGATATTCCTCCGACTGGCCTGAAGATAGCTTCGACTTTCATTGGTAACTCAACTTCAATCCAGGAAATGTTCTGAAGGGTTAGCAAGTGTAATGCCCCGACCCGCATGGATCGAAACGTCATTAGATTAACTTTACCTGTAGACCGTAGACTTAATAAAATAATTAACTATACTTTTAGCGGAAAGCATAAAATTTTAACTTAATAATTTAATATCAAGACTTCATTTTCTTTAAGATAAAATAGTTCAATACCAAAAAAACAAAGTTAAAAATGTCTTTAGAATATTTCCCATGCATACATCCACAATTGACGTCAAATTATAGGCAAAACTTTAAAAAATAAAAGTTGCTGTTTTGTTTTTTATCTTAAGCGACAAATGACAAAATAAATTCGTTTGCATAGCTATCGACTTCGAAACTTCATGAGATTTTAATGTAAAGTAGAAAGATTTTTATAGTATGACATATCCAAAAATTGACTTCCGTCGGCAACAAATAGGGTATTAAAATATTTTTCAAAACCCCGCAGTGACTAGGTTGGGAAAGTAACCCGACACAGTTTACTTTAAGTGCTATATAAAATCCTACACATATTGAAATGACATGATTCTAGATCTACTCAATAACTGACTCACGAGGCTGTCAAACCCGACTGGTTTTGTATAAAAATTCCAAGTAACGTTTGAGTTATGAATTTTTGAAATCAAGGGCAGAAGCTGAAAACAGGATCCATACCTAGTGTAGCTTACTTTAAAGTGATGCATAAAATTTTACCGACATTGGATTGACATAATTTCAAGTTCATTCAGTAGCTAATGTAAGGCTATCATATCCAATTGGTTTTGTCCAAAAATTTCAAGTAACGAGTGAGATATAAATTTTGGAACCAAGGGCATAAAACTGAAATTTTAAAAGAGACAGCAAATTTTAAAATCGCTAACTCTTTTCTTTTGTAAACAATGATATTTAAATTAATTTCCGTGGCACGTATCTACTTTCAAACATAATTTATTCATAAAAAGTAAAAATACTCTTAGCATAGTTCCACGCATGATGTCCATAAAAATTCTTAAGAAACAACGCGAACATTTTATAATCGAATTTAAAGTTATTAAGTCACCGGCTTTCTCCATAGTATGTTGCATCATCCATGCCCCCAAGGAAAACCAATCAACCTGTAGAAGGGAATTAACCCATGAGTTTGAAACTTAATAGATATCATTGGTGCATTTCGTTGTCAAATTAACATTTTTGAACTATAGATTCATACCATCGCACGTAGTAGGATTTCCGGCAAAATCCAATTAACATAACGCATAGAATCGGAGAATGATCATTCAAATTATAGTAGTATCATAACACCGTACCCGAAGGCACCAATTCATTCATACTATAACAAAAAATCATAATTTGAAAACGAAACAAATATTTGCACATCTACCTACCTTCGTTAAAAGCTTTTGAAAGTATAATGTTGGATGATGGTTGTTGCTTCCCGACGGCACCAGAACTTTTAGAAATATGCTCCTCTCTTATTCTTTTGAAAATCTTTTTCCTTAATCAAAGTGTGCACTTTCTCCTTCACACCCTTGATATTCTTTTAAACTTTACTTAACATAGGGATTTTTTTAGAGATAATTAGAGTAATTTCGGATTTGAGGGGAGGTGTAGTTAAAAAATGATTTTCCTCTTTTTGTAACCTCCCCTTTTAGTGAAAAACTAAATGCGAGAGTTATATTATCATTAATCTTGTTAAATTGAGTCTTTAACTAGGAATTTGAAGAGTTTTAAGCCCATAAAAAATAATTTTATAAAATACTTTATAAAAACATCTGTATGATTCGAACCTGGGTTGCCTATACGAAATACCATGTAGATGACCATTATGACAACCCAGTTATTCATTAAATCTTTGTAATCAAATTTATTTAAACTTAATGTCTTAAATTATTGGGCTTATAAATAACTTAGGGAACAGTACATAATTACTCAATTATAAGAACGTATTTCAATTTTGGCAAACTCCCTAAAACTTACCATAAATTAGGTAGTAAATTTTAATATTAAATATATACTTATACTATAATATATACTATTTGAATTATCTCCTATGCTATTTAAAAGATTTTTCTCTCTCCTCTCTCAGAACCAAACGTGATTTTGCCTCTCCACAAACCCGGCGACCTCTTCTCTACAAACCTAGCTCAACGTAAATCTCCCAAATCACAAAAATTCACCGTTTCTCCTCGATTTCGAGCCATAATCAAAGAACAAGGTCACAATCACGTAAACATACTTCTGATTTTTATTGCTCTGGAGAAGTTGAAGCTGGTTGTGGCAGAATTGGATCTTCCTGAATCATAAACTGAACTATTGTGGTCGAATTTCGATGGTAAGCCTTTAATCAACGTTAATCCTTGATTACGAGCCATGATCAATGAATGAGGTCACAATCCTTTCGACATACTTCTGATTTTCAGTTTCTGGAGAAGTGTAAGCTTGGCTGTAGAGGAATTGTATCGTGAAACAACAATTTAAATTCATAACGTGAGTTTTCTCATTAACCATTGATAGAATGTAATTTTTATTTTTAATTTACCATTATGAACCTGATGTTATGTGAATATATGTGATAACATTGACTATTTGTGACTAGTTGTGACATGTTATTTTCTGTGTATGATTAGGAATGGCAGTTTTGCACGTTTATCTGTTGTATGGAGGTCACACATCACTTATACTAGTGAATGATACATGCAAGTAAGATGAATTGGTTGAACTTATTATTTCAGAACTGGGGCTTAATTGTACAAAAGTATCTGTGAAAATGACGTATTCTTTGGATTCTAGTTTACCTCCGGTCCGGATTCTGAGTGATAATAATGTCCTAACGTATTTGAGGTTAAAATCTTTGGATGGGATTGTATCGAGTTATCCTATTATGCTTGATATTATTAGTGCAGATTTGTGGCAGCCACAATATACATTGCAATGCCCAGAGACATCAACTACTTCCATGGAGTCATCTGCTAGTGTGTTTCCTTTACAAAAAATAGCTCAAGAAATTTGTGACTTAGTGGTGACTGTTGAGAAAGAAAAGATTGAAGAAGATGTGACACTAGTATCCGAAGTAGATGCTAGAGCAATAGTGGAGGGAACGCAACAATGAGATACTAAAAATGAGCTTGGCCTTCTATGCTATACAAAACAAGTTTGAATATAAGGTGTTGAGATCGGACAAGAAGGAGTATGTGGTAAAGTGTTTGCATAATGATTGCAAATGGATATTTAGATCTTCACGCTTGGGAGAAACGAAGATGTTTAAGATCAGGGAAATGTGTAAAGGTGACACATGCTCGATGAACATTGTTTTAGGATCCCATCGACAAACATCTTGCTCAATTGTGTCAAACTGCATCAGGCATAAATTAAATACACTTCTTCACGTACAGTATACACTCCTAATGATATCTCAAACGACATGTTACATAAATATGGAGTATCAGTGAATTACGTGAAAGCGTGGAGGTCACGTGAACAGACATTAAAATTGATTAGAGGTGATCCAACGACATCGTTTGTTGCTACCTTCTTATTTTTTTATGCTACAACAGATGAATATAGGGACAGTCACAAGAATAGAAATGGATGATTCAAATAGATTTAAATATTATTTTATGGCTTTGGTTGCATTGATCGCTGGTTGGAAATATTGTAGGCCAATCATTGTAGTTGATGGCACATATTTAAATGGCCACTACAGGGGTACACTCTTCACTGCTTGTGCACAAGATGCAAACAATAACATCTTCATACTAGCTTTTGGGATTTTGGATAATGAGAATGATAACTCAAGGAGATGGTTTCTTGAGATGTTAAAGAGAGCAATTGGATCGAGAGACGGATTGTGTATAGTATCAGATAGGCACAATAGCATAAGAAATGCCATTAAATTCGTATATCCAGAAGCAATGCATGGGATCTATTCTTACCATTTACTTAGAAATTTGAAGACTCATTTTGCAAAATCACGTCACAATATCACACATGCATTCAATTCTACTGTAAGAGCATATACGATGGATGAATTTGAATATCAAATGCAGCAATAAGACTCAATGAATGAAGAGATCAGTGAATATTTGGTATGTGACTTCCTGTGAACTGTTCAACATATATTGTGACTTCTTGTAACCTGTTCAACATATATTGTGACTTCCTGTGACCTGTTCTGTGATATTATGAAATGTCCATGAATATCTACTCTCATGCATATTTAATGTATGAACTATATTTAATTTATTGTTACATGAAATTGAAACATGATTATGAATTAAATATATCGGTGGATATTTAGTATGTGGCCTCGTTTACAATTGAAACATGATATATTTTATGTATGTGGCCATCTGTAACCTGTTGTGACATGTTGTTACTTATGCTTGAATATATTATCTGATAACTGAAATTATTTTTAGATGGAAGCTGGATATGAAAAATGGTCAAGATTGCACATGCCAAACAATAGATATTCTACTATGACATCAAACATAGTAGAATCTGTAAATGCAGTCACGAAGGCGACAAAGAATTACCCTATTCAAGCACTTGTAGAATCATTGAGGCAAACAATCCAGTCTTGGTTTTGCAAGAATAGGGATAACGCACTTGGCACTTTCACAAAGCTTGCAACCAAATATGAGAAGTTGTTGAGGGAAATAAGCAATGATGTGAGAAATCTGTAGGTAAAAATAGCAAACCATATATATTATGTTGATCACATGTATAACTTTAAATATTTATTAATTTCAGGTTTCACCTGCAAGTCACACTTTGTTTGAAATGAGGGACAATTCTTCATCATACATGATTGATATAACTCAACATATATGTAGTTGTAGAATGTTTCAAGTGGATCAACTTCCCTGTCCACGTGCACTTGCAGTGATAGCAACATTGAAGCTCAATGTGTACGACTTTTGCTCGGTGTATTACACAAGAGATGGATATATGAATACCTACAAAGTGACATTCTTTCCCGTAGGTAATAAATCAGAATGGAGTTTGCCAGAAGACGTGGATAATAGAGTTGTAATTGCTCTAAACCGAAAGAGAAGTTCTGGCATTCCTACTGAGAAGAGGAAGAAGCAAGCTTGTGAGAGATCACAAGTTATGAAATGTGGAAGATGCAGTGAATCTGGTCACAATCGTCGAACATGCATGAACCTGGTGCCACTTAACCAAAACAACGGAAAATTTAAAGCAAAGAAAGATCCAAAGAAATTTAAATAGCTTATTATAGTAATTTTTTTTACACAAGGATATTCTTTGTAATTGCAAATTGTTTCATTTAATTGAATGTGACTTTGTTTATGATGATTGTAACCATCCGTGACCATTTATGGGGAGGGCTGTGTAACAAAAATTGATTCTGACTTTGTTTATGGCGATTGTGACCCTTTGTGACCTGTTCAAAACGTACACCTTTAAACTTTTACCTTCAACGATGATTGTGACCATTTCTGGGGAGGGCTGTGTAACAGAAATTCGTGGTGACTTTGTTTATGACGATTGTGACCCTTTGTGACCATTTGTGACCTGTTCAAAACGTGCACCTATAAAATTTTAACTTCAACAATGATTGTGACCATTTCTGGGAAGGGCTGTGTAACAGAAATTGGCGGTGACTTTGTTTATGACGATTGTGACCCTTTGTGACCTGTTCAAAACGTACACCTATAAACTTTTACCTTCAACGATGATTGTGGCCATTTCTGGGAAGGGTTGTGTAATAGAAATTGGTGGTGACTTTGTTTATGACGATTGTGACCATTTGTGACCCTTTGTGATTGTTCAAAACGTGCACCTATAAACTTTTACCTTCAACGATGATGGTGACCATTTCTGGGAAGGGCTGTATAATAGAAATTGGTTGTGCCTGTGTTTATGATGATTGTGACCATTTGTGACCTGTTCAAAAAGTACACCTATAAACCTTCATAAAATACTTAAATAACAAACAAAACCACACATCAAGACCAATACTTTCACCTCCATTGTATTAGCTACTTGAGAAAAACTAATTCACATTCATTTTCAAAACATATTACAAAGATAAAAAAATAACATCTATCGACTACGTCAAAAAAAAAAAACTGTTTCTGTAACTTTCAACAGCCATCATCCTAATCTATCATGAAAACAATTCCATCAAACAGTAGTTCAGTAATCTGAATTTGATTTTTCCCTTCCAACCTGCCTCAGTTGTCTGTTTTTGAACAACAACGCTGCAATTTCTAGTCTGGCATTCGTAGCATCAAATGACATTGACATTTTGGGAAGATCATTATGCAACAAATATTGTGCATACTTTATGACAAAAACACCATAATCATGCCTGTAATATATTAGATGAACCGTAAGTAACTACAAAATATTATATTACTAAAAAATGACAAAACTTGTAATGCTCGTAATGAAACTTACCCATTTTTTTGTTGATGTAAACCATTGACAATGTTAATACACAGGTCGCCCATATAATCAGTAGTTTCTATCCAAAGTCCACCCACTTTTAGTAGATGTATAAGAGTCTTCACAAGCGGTAAGACCCCTTGACGAACCTTACTATTCTTGTACGATTTGTTGCTTGAATTGAATATGTACAGGATACGGCTATTAATGTCAAGCTACCCCAACTCCAATGAGCATGATTTGTAGGCATAATGGGCATCAACACGGATTTAAATTCTCTCCAAGCCGTATTAAATGATAATCATTCACCATTGATGGTTTTGATTAGGTCTTCCTTATCATTCACAACGCCTGGGTCTTCAACAAATTTTGGGTATAAAGTCCGAATTGTCAAATCAAGTATACAATCTGTAGTGGTTGCTTTCGTCTTCACACCTTCACCAAACTTGGCAAGTTGTCTTATATAATGAAAGCATGTATCCATGTGCTGTAATAACAAAGAGCATACATAAGTGATGTGAACTACTATGCATATGTGAAAAAAAAGGTGGCTTCTTCCGTACAGTGCTGCTCAATGATGAATTAGAATTGATCAACGTATGCCACCATGTTTTATGGTGAACAGGGATACTACCACATACAAATTGAGGACTTATCACATTATCTGCATCGCTGAACTTTACCTTGTACACACGTGAATACATTCATCAAACAAATTAATAAGATTGTAACCAAGTCATTTCTTTCTGTGACTAGCAATGCAATGGTCACACAAATTAATGACAGGTCACTCTTGACACAAAACACTTAAAATCTGCATTTAATGTACCAGCTCTTAGGCTTGTATCCTCTATCAAACCAATTCTAGAATGAACTCAGGTCTGCACTATCAACTCCATCCGAATAATTTTGGAAAACAATGTTTCCAGAGGTAGATTTTGATCCAGTAACTGCATGATGTGGATCAACCTCAATGAAAGGTGACTGCAGAGTTTTTGATGGCTTTTGTGCTCTCTTCACAGGTAGTCCAGATGATGGATGTGCAGGTGTATCTTTCTAATTTAAAAAAATAAAAAGAAAGGTTCTTGAATTAGAGTATGACAACCAGTCTGAATTTATAATACGAAATACTAAATGTTTCGTTAAACTCACATCTTTTGTATGGCGTTCAGTAGACTCCAGCAGGCGTGCAATAGCCTCATCAACCTGCTCCTGCACTTCTTCACTAGCAAAGAATTCATCATGTAACTGACATTCAGTAGAGTTTTTAGAACTTTGTGAGTGGCCAACACCTAGATCAAATGAAGGAAAGTCCAAAACGTAGTCATCATGGAAGTGATGTTAAGATTCGGGTGCCACGTGATCTTTGTCATTTTTTTCAACCACATCATCACCTTTTGGCACAGGTTCCATGTGACCCTTGCCCTTTTTTTCAACCACATCATCAGCTTGTGGCTTTTGTCTTGCCAAACAATCTCTACCACTCAAGCTTGTCTGAACTTCATCTATCACCGATGATAAAATGTCAGACACGGATTCAACAAAAGATTTGAGAGACAACCTGATATCGCTCAACCCATCTTTCAACACATTCTGATTTCGAAGGACCTCATCAATCTTCGAAGAACTGTTTGAATGACGCATTTTGTCATTCATGCCAGACAATTCTGACTTCATCGATAGAAGCACCTCTTTAAGGCCTTTGTTATCCACTTGAAGCTTGGTTATTCTTCATCCATCAACTTCTTTAATCGACCACATTCCTGAAAATTTTTGTAGTTAGTAGAATTGTATATAAAATGGATTCCGAAGTCTGTAAAAACTGAAATTACTTACTTTGACACATGAACAATTAGGATGATTGACAACACAAGCTTGAGAAGGAGAGCTAAAGCTAGCAGCCCCTATCTATTTTTTCGGCAATAGATCTACAAAATCATCGTCCGAATCTTGAACATGTACATTTGACAGCAGGGGAGTAGCTTCACTAGTGCCCACTGGACTTTGTGAGGTCCAGAAATTCAAATTTGGTTGTCTAGGCTTTCAGTATTGTACATCTGCCAACATACAAAACAATGAAGTCAGTTAGCACAATGATACAAATTTGGTCACAATATATATGACAAATCACATATTTCAGGTGATAGTCATAAAAGAAATGCAACTTTACGAATAGGATATTCATACTTCAGGTCACAATCATATGTAATGTCATAATATATCTGAAATTCATATCTAGAACCTGTCATATATGGCATTGAGAGCTCTACTTCAGATGGATCAATGTCATTTACCACAACCTATTTGACATACATTCGAAAATGTTGTGCATATGTCATTTTAAATATGTATAACTAAGAAAATGGTTACATAACAATTCAAAGGTATTTAAGTACTTACATTCTCAATTCCAAAAACACTGTCCTCCAACATTGCCACTGAATGATGTTTGTGCATAGTCCAATTCAAAATTCGTGGGTATTTCTTACAAATTCTTGTAGCTACATTCCCCTCAAGTGCGGGTATGCACACATACAACCACACCTGGAGAGTAACTAAAAAACCTGTTAGTCTATAGTGTCTTGTTTGTTTTGATAATCCCCTCCTTAGTGATGATAATGTGGTCTCAAACAGATATCTGCCCCAGGGAAACATATCTAGTGTGTCAAGATCGTCTACAAGTGAAAATATGTATTGATCTACCACCTTCGGGTAGGATGTAGCAAATAGGTACGAGATGATAAGATAAATGATCCCAATCTTAACCACATCAAGGTCTGGTGCATCAGCCAGTGAAAGAAACACTCTTTTGACGTCTTCACTTGTGACAACTTTCACGTCATTGAAATATGTTTCCTTTACTGTCGAGGATTTTTCATCCAACATTGGTCGACTGTCAACCCCATCATACCGCAATCCAGTTCCCAAGCAGAATTCAGCAATGGAGAACTGGATATATCTCCTATTTATATTGAACCACATCTCCTACTTGTTTGGTTGCTTCACCTCCCGTTGTAAAACGTAGTGAATTAACTGCGGCTGCACTACTATTTCCTTACAGTCCATGTAGTAAGACACACATGTATTTTTCAGAATATTCCTTTGAGCTGCAGAAAAGTTCATCACAAAGTGTGTGATGACACCCTGAATTGTATAGTAGTAATCTTCCCATGAAACCAATCCCTTAGTTTTATTAGCTATTCCCAGTCCTACACAATCGTAATGTCATTCATGTTACTATGACTTCCAACACATAACGATTTCACAGTGACCAAAACATCCATATTCAGATCATAAGTAAATAGTGCAGAATTACCAACACTGTGTAATATTTTAAAACATGATGGTATAGATATTCAAATTCAATCCAATAAACTTGACATTATGATACCACTGAATTTAGAAAATGCTAATACCTCAAATACTCAAATAGTGCAGAATTACCAACACTGTGTAATCTTGTCTTTCTGTAATTACATAGGCACAACAAAATAACCAACAATTATCTTAAAAAAAACTAAGCAACACAATAATTAATTCGCTCTGTCAATAATGGGATACACCATTCGTCTCTAGTACTACCAGAGGATCCAACCAAAACTATTCACGATATTTTGGTAGAAGAACACCCAAAATGGGGTCACAAACTCACAAATCTGGTAATAAAATCAGATTTTACCTTTTTTATGGATTTCCCGCCAGAGGCCGAAACTTTAACTCTCTTTGGTGAAGAAGAACCTCCGACAATCTTTTACCTCTTTCCTTCTCCTTCATTTTCACGACAACACTACGAGTAGCACTACAAGTTCAAACCATTCTGAAACTAAAATGTAGGATGTCTATTTCAAGATGAATATCCGATGATAAAGTCGGCGATTGAAAATGGCTAAGAAATAGAGAGGCGTGAGTTCTGTGGTAGGGAGAGAGAGAGACGCGAAGGTTTGTATTGTATAGAGAGAGAGGGAGATGCGAAGGTTTGCTATTTCATTTGGGTATGGTAGCGATCGGAGAGAGAGACTCGAGGTTTGAACGATGGAGAGACGTAAACGGTGCAGATTAAATCTCATAAATGAACGGTTGGCATAATAAGTTTTTTATTAATTTATAAATACCTAATACCACCTGAATTTTGAATTGTAAACTTCATGCACTTATTTTTGAATTGTAATCTTGAAAAGTAGGGTATTAGGTAATTTTCTCAATAACTTATGGCTTGTACTTTCATAACCCTAAATCTGCCGAGATTCCATAATTTATTTCTTAAATGGGTTACATTAACCAAATTGAGAATATAAAATCTGGGACATTACAGCGATCAGTTCACAGCTATGTTCCGCAAGAAAGCTTTCTTGCATTGGTATACTAGAGAGGGTATGGATGAGATGGAGTTCACTGAGGTAGAAAGCAACATGAACGATCTTGTTACTGAGTACCAGCAATACCAAGATGCAACAGTCGATAAGGAAGGCTATGATTTTGAAGACAAAGAGGATCTAACGGAGGAGGCTTAAATTTGTGCTTTGCGTACGGATATTAGATGATGTTCATTATTTCAGGGTTTTCCCTCTGAATGGGTTGCCTTTTATTTACTCTGTTTTTACTTTATTAGCAATGTCTAACCTTCAAGTTGCTTTGTCGAACTTTGTGGTGCTTCACTGGTGGTGTTAATTCTGAATGTATGGACTATTAGGTTTGATATTTCTGTTTAAAGTGGAGTGTTTGGTACTGTGTAGGATCAATGTTCTAAAAGGCGTTGTCTAGAAGCGGAGCATGGACAAAACACCTTGCTTCGTGTTTAGGCATGCTTTTTTTTTTTTTTTTGGGTTTTTCCGGGCCTAGGCACGCTTTTTTGCATAGGTGTGCTTTTCTTTTTTATTTTTCGATATAATATTTTATAATTTTAAATATTTTGTAAGTATTCTTAGAATTTTTAAATTGATTAAAAATTAAAAATAATATTATAATAATAAACACTTTTTTACGCCTAATTTGAAGTTTGATCTTCACGCTTTACATTTTCTAGAATACTGTGTACGACAAATTAGAATTTTGCCATGTGAAGGGTTAATGAAGAAACTTGGGGCTAGAATAATTTTGGAACCGAATTGAATTCTGTTTTGTAACTGTACAATACTTGAACAAGCTGGCTGTAATTGTTTAGTTCTTGATTTCTTCTTTTATAAAACCTGATTCTCGATTTTTAAGACTAGAACAAATTAAATTTTAATTGGAACCCTACTCAACGTGCTAGTTTGGTTCAATTTTGGCAAGTTCAAATGGTTTTAGGCTTCTTGCTAGTCAGTGATACGAAAAGGTGAACAATCAAATTGTTACGAAGTTCTAGTGTGAAAGAGATTATTTAAAAAATGGATAATTAATATAAAATGTGTCTATCGTTTGCATTCATTGTCTAAATCGTTCCCCTCATTTTAAACTTGATATTTGCACCACTATTTCACAATTTTTCTTGCAGAGTTGATCCTTTTTATCTCATTCCGTCATTCCTTAGTCAAATAGGGTTAATTATTACCGGTTGCACGGCTAGTTCTGGTACTGTCATTAGGTTCTCTTGCTATCACTTTTCATGTCTAAAAGTTCATCTGATTTCTAAACTAAAGAGTAAGGTATCATCGTGTCTCGAACTGTGTACAAAAAAATCTAAAAAACAAAAAGTTAAATTTATGATAAAATTAATAATAATAACTAATGTAAAATAAAATAGTCACCGATAACAACGTAAAAAACTTGTTCACCTAAAACCGCTTGTGTATGGTATTGCAATAAATAATAAAAGTTGATTAGAGTCCAACTAACGTTACCTCAACAACTAATTATTCACAATCAATCTGTATTCTAAATTTAGTTTCAAATTAAACTAATGTTTTTTTATTCAAATAATGGTTTAAAGATCGAAATTACAATAAAAATTATACTAGCTCTATTTAATACAATTGATACATAAAACCTTTGCAAGAATTTACGACATTATATAGTTAAGATTTTCGATTTCACTTGAGTTAATTGACATTCACTTCATTCCATATCATTCAACTCTTTTCATCACGTTTACAAATGAATTAACCAATTTTAGCTTGTGATCTCTCTTGAGTAAAACTAGCCCTATTTACTTTTCGAAATTTTCTATATTTCTATGTAAATTTATACACATGCAAACGGATTAATCTACAGGAATTCAGTCAAGATGTCATAACCTATAAGAGTCTATCGATCTCTTATTAAAATTTATGTCACTTATTACATGATATAGAAATAGTTAACCTTTGGATCTCAACATTATCTCTTAAGTCATCATTTGGTGATCTAGCTAATTTGACGCAAAATAAGCAATTAAGACAACATAAATTGGACATGAAATCTTTTGAATTAAATTAACATTAAAAATTGAAGCTGGATCATTTACCCTAACAAACTGCTCATAATTGCAAAATTCAATAAATAGAAGACTTAAAACATCCTTGAGTCGATTACAATGAACAAGGATGAAACAAATTCGAACTATTGTTGATCTTCTCCACACGAATTCTAAAAGTGTTTCTTCACTTCCCTTGTTGATTATTGTAGATCTCTTGGAAAATCAATGGTAATACACCATCAAATCCTAGATTCTAGCCAAAGTTTTTGAGAATTTATGAATGTAATTATGTAATTTTGTCTCAAGAATGCGTCTACTCGAAAAGGAAGAAGAAATACTATTTATAATTGTTTAATAGGGTGAAAATCGTCCCCTCCAATGTTAAAAATGAAGTTTGAGTCAAATTAGGAAAATCTAATTTTTCTCCATTAAGCCTATGTGATCGCAATGTTTGGAGGCTTGCGATCACTACAAAAAAGACCCTTACGATCTTATCGGGCTACTTCTTCCATTTTCGTGCAATTTGGCCCCACAATTCAATTTTATGTTAACCTAAGACCCCATTATTACATGGGGTCCTTATACTTCCAAACTTGACATTTTGGTCCATGTATTCCATAATTCATCCAACTTCAACCTTTTTTTTTTAATCAAAGCTCGTTTATTTTCATTCTTTCCCGTCCAATATAGAACTTTCTCCTAAAATTATCATAAAATATGCAAAACTAAGTATCTACACAATAAAAAAACTTTTAAATGCCCATTTTTAGTTGCTCGAATAAGTGCAAAATCACACATACCAGGGAAGTATTAGAAGAATCTTTTGATAAAAGAAGGCATATCCTTACAAGAACTAGAGAAACTTTTGTTACATAAATACATATTCTACACAAAATCTCATACAACTGCTTGGAGTTGGAAGAAAAAGAAGATTCGAGATGATTATTCAAGATATTTTGAAGATATCAAAGAGTTCAAGATTTTCTTCCATCTTCTTTCTACACTTTAATTTTGATTCATAATCAATCCACTTTATGTGTTTTATAATCATATAATGTTTGGCCAATTGTAGAGACCTTTGGATAATGATGAACCCTATAGTTTGATGATTTAATTTTAGTTTCAAGATTTTGACTTTAATATTTGTTTGGTTTGAATAATTGTTAGATTTTTAATGCTTTTAAATTAGTTGGCCGTTAATTGATTTGATATGTGATTTTTATTTCATTTGAGAGAAGTGATAGAAATTATAGCATGTAATATCAATCATAGTAATGTCCGATATAGAATATAAATATATCGATATATTTTGCATGATCTTATAAATGTTATTGAGGTTCAAAGCATCCTCATGTATTCACATCCTTCATAGAGATATAGTTGGTCATATATGAGATTATGTTTAGTTCTAATCTAGAAAGGTTATCAAATAAATTAGGAACATAGTTGAAATAATCACAAAATTTACTTCCACGGCAATGATGAGGTGTGGGGTGTTCCGGCTGCTCTGATCAACGAATGTTAACTGCAAAATGAGGTCGGGGCTTTTTCCCCCAGTGTACTTCCAGCGTGAGAATCAGTAGTCGATTTTAGGGAGTAAGCAGATAGTATATGAGCATTCAATAAGTTCGAGTTCCAAGAAGAAATACATTTCTCACCCCGGGGGTATTTATAGGTTTCACGATGAAACGCTCAGTTCTACTATTAATTGTGTCACGTGTCCCACGAAAACCTTCCCACTTTCCCTACGTTCTATTGTGGTGACCCTCACTCGTCATGCGGTTGGTTATGTCCACGTTCATTGTTGGGTGGTTTCCGTCTTCCTCATTGCTATTTGTAAGGTTAAGTATAACATTAGCTGCATGGTGGTGGCTACCTGTGTAAATGTAGAGAGCCTCATGGGGGTCAACGATTGCGTGGCGGTAGACGGCCTAGATGAGCGTTGAGGGCCTCATAGAGGTCGACGGTCACGTAGTGGTAGACAGCCCATGTAAACGTAGAGCGCCCCAAGGTGATAGGCGGTCTACCATGATTACGTAGAGCATCCCATGGTGGTAGTCGGTCTATCATGAGAATGTAGAGCGCCTTATGGTGGTACACGACCTATCATGAGAACGTAGAGCACCCCATGGTGGTAGGCGATCTATCATGAGAACATAGAGCACCCCATGGTGGTATGCGGTCTATCATTAGAACGTAGAGCACCCAATGATGGTAGGCGGTCTATCATTAGAATGTAAAGCACCCCATGGTGTTAGGCGGTCTATCATGAGAACGTAGAGCACCTCATGGTGGTAGGCGGTCTATCATTAGAACGTAGAGCACCCCATGATGGCAGTGGTAGGTGGTCTATCATGAGAACATAAAGCACCCCATGGTGGTATGTGGTCTATCATTAGAACGTGGTGGTAGGCAGTCTATCATTAGAACGTAGAGCATCCCATGGTGGTGGCGGTTTAACATTAGAACGTAGAGCACCCCATGATGGTAGGCGGTCTATCATGAGAACGTAGGACACCTCATGGGGGTCGATGGCCTCTGACGTTGTGCTTTACAGAGGTGCATATCAAATAACCCCTACTTCAATGTCCATTGATCGTTTGATTTTTCGCAAGTGAACGGGATCGTGAACAAGTAATAAAGTAGTGAATAGAGTGTCGAACCCACGAGGACTACGTGTTTGATTGAGTTAAAGTTAAAATAACTTTAATCGAATAGCAATAATAATTCGTAATAAATCTAAATCTAATTAATAACGTAATAGAAATCAAAGTAAAAGTTTATCAAATTTCTGAGATGCATTGCTAAGATCTAGAATCCCCCTTATTAATCCACTTTTAGTACAACAATTAAAATGACAATTTGTTATCATGCGAGTTGGTCAATGTTCCTAATTTAATTAAAAACCTCTCTCGATAGCAATTAAATCTATTCCCCTCATGCGACCCTCCAATCTCTCGATGGAAAATAAGAACATGATAAATGCATTAACGAACTAGAACATATTTATCCACCATGCAAAGCATAGATGTATATCTCTATCCTCTATCGAACCTCACAATATTTATTATTACGTGCTAAAATCCTATTGTCTCTCTCGATAACAATAAAATCCACAAACAATTCAACTATTGGCCAGATAATTGAAAAGCAAACTAAATCATAATAAACATCCACGCATTCAAACTAATCTAACGTCAAACTAATTAATTAATACTAAAAGATTCAAAACAAGGGTTCATCTATATCTTAGCAATGTAAAAATCTAGCCTAGCACAATATTGAAATTAAACACGCAAGAATAGAACGACATCACCAGAAATTGACCAAATGTGAACAAATCTGGAATGAATTCTCTTGTCTGCCTTTGTTTCTGCGTCGATATATATATATAATATAAATATATATACCCAAGATTCCAAACTGCCTTTGTTTCCTCCAAAGCCAGCCACATGTTTGTATATAAATTGATTTCACAAGTTTTTTTCTTTGTAGTCTTGGCTTCAGTTCTTTTTTTTTCCCAGCATCAGCAGCCTTTTCTTTTTATTTTCTCGTCTGCGGCACACCTTCCTCCTTTCTGCCGTGTACTACATATATATATATATATAATATAAAACCTAATTCATTAATATTTTACTACAACTAGAAGTCCAAGTTGAGCCCAATTAATTCCAATGCCTAATTAAATTAGTACTTGCTTTCAAGTCCTCAATTCTTTCATCCAATGCAAGTTGGTCCTTGTACTTTAGATTTTTATCCTTTTTTGCCAACTTTATCTTCCTTTCTTCAATTTCTTTTCCATTCAACGAGTTTTACCTATTAAACATAAAACACAATAATTTAGAATATATTTCGTCAAAAGAACTATCAATTGTCGTTAATTTAGGTTCCAAATAAGTGTAAAAATTACACTTATCAAATACCCCTAAACTTAAACATTTGTTTGTCCCCAAACAAAATTATAATCTAAATAACAATAAACAGACAAGTATGTAAAAGTATTTGGTTAGGCAATCTGACTTTTTATCTCAGTATTTGAAATCACAGTATTAAATCTATAAAGCTCTTCAAAATTGCAATACAAAACCAATTTCTACTCTTCAATGCTAAATCGACGTGTGTGTGTGAAGAAATAAGTAGACATCATGACTTTACAAGTTGCTTCAATTCCCGACCCTCTGTGGTCAAATATATCATTTCATCTCTCGTATGATTCACACACCCCCAAACTTGTTCTTTTTTCACTCTATTCCCAGTGTGTAATCTACAGTTGAATTTTTAATCACTAACCTCACCCACTCTAGCTCAGGTAGACTTTACCAATTGCAAGTCAACACATCCATAAACAAGGATTCTCCAATTCTTTGATTGCTTCGACATCCAAGACTCAATTAGGCTAATTATTGTTCACGAAAATATGTTTCGAATTTAAATCACCGCAAGTGTACGGTTCGTTGACAAGTAATAAAGTGGAAATTGTAAAATTTCGAATATCGTTCCCACGAGGATCGATCTAACCTAATTTCTATTATTGTAACCTTAACCGAAACTATAAACTCAAATTGGTTTTTTTTTTCTTGTGTTTTTAACATGAAATTATAAATAACATGCAAATTAAACTAGAATTGTGATGTAATTGTAAAACAATGGTTGAATGCAAAGTTTGAGGAAACTAATGTATGAAAATCGCACTAGGATCCCGAATCACCAAGCAAAGTTCACTCCTAATCCTGTCTCACAATTTGACAACACAATGAATCGTTCGAAGAATCAATGTTTCTAACCTATCCAACAATCTCTTTCGAGTAGAATTGAATCTATCCTAGTATACCATTTGACTATATTTCTATGACAAATGCAATATATAAGGACGCATGTAGTTTTGTAAACACTTAGAGATTCACGTAATGCATATCGGTATATTTCTATCCTCTATGAACAAAACGACGATTTACACCTTGTTGAATTTATTTCCCCTCTTTCGAATGCAAGAAATAAATCACCCAAACTCACACAATTATCGTCGACTATAATCACGGAGACAATAAGCGTATGTAAATCATTCAAAAGCCGTCAAAGTGTTTAATTATCAAATTGCAAGATAGAATTAAAGAGTTCACAATGCGAGGTTCATCGTTCACCTAGCACATGAAAAAGTCTAGCCTAGCATAATGAAATTACAACAATAATAAAAATGATAGAAAGAAAACATCACCAAAAAGTAGAAGTTTAGGGCTTGAATCTTCAATCTCGATATGAAACCCTAGCTCAAGCTTTTCTTCTTGCCCTTGAAAATCGACTTTTTCTCCCTAAGAATGCATAAAACCTAATTCCGGACGAGTTTTCGTTTAAATAGTGTGTCAAGATATCATTCCATAAGTGTTTGATTCGAAAAAGGAAACTGAAAATTCTCGCTCAGAAAACCTTCCTTGCGATCGCAAGGAAGGATCCCTTGCGATCGCAAGGCACAACCTTTTTCCCTTCTTTTACTCCCTTTTGAACCTTGGGCGATCGCAAGGTGTTACACCATGCGATCGCAAGGAAGAAGGGATCTTCCTTCTTGTTCATTTCGGTCCCCAAGGTTTTCTTCCGTCCATCCTTGGTCCTGATCCCTTCTCTAGCCACTTCTAGTCATCCATCTTGTTGGCAATTAGGTCTTCCATAGATGTTTATGCTCGATTGATCATTCGGGTCAACTTCTGAGTAATTGCAAATTAGTCCCTGAACTTTCGTTGACTTGCATTTTGGTCCTTTTCGCCTCTTTTTGCTTTCATTTCATTCACTCTATCAGATTCACCCTACAAAAACAATATATAACTAATCAAGTTCTTTTCGAGCTTTTTATAACAACATTCAATCTATTTTGTGTCACAATTACGTGTGTAGAACACACTTATCAATTATCCTTCATCAGAAGTCAAATTCCTTCAAACAAGTGTTTGGAGCTTGATCAAGGCATTTAGTGCTCTATTTTTTTTTTTTTTTCTTTTTCATGTACTTTTTTTTTTATTAATATTCTCTCCCTTAAGCTTTCTAAATGACCCATGTAACGGGCTTTAGGCCGATGACTCCCTAGTCAGATGGCTTTAGGGCACCAGGTTTTAAACCCCCTTACAGGCTTAATAACCTAAGTCAAAAAGGCTTCGAAGATAATATTCACATATAAAAATTAATACCTTGATCAGTGCAATGCCCCTTATCAAACACCTATTAAATCAAACCGACCTCCAATTTAAGTTTTTCGCCAAATTTTTATCTCGTTAATCTAAGACGATCCACCCAAAAGTTTTCACACATGGAATCCCTGTTCATATCTGTATCTTCTTACAACAGCAAAATCACCTCCAAACTGTGCTAAATTTGGTCTAAGGATAAGTAATTTAGTATGATTTGGGTAAAACATTTATGTCCAACTATATCAACCTATCAATTAAATGAATCAACCCGTAGCATCACAATGTCCAACTTAATTCTAGTGCTCGTATAATATCGAGTTTTGCAAGGTTAAGTCTAAATCAGTCTAGCATGCAACCTATCTACAGTTCATAAATCAATAACAAATCTCAATTTCAATCATCATTGCCAGCCAGACTATCTAACCCACACAAGTACACAAAATAAAACAAGAAAAAATATATAATAATTTATTTATTTATTTGTGTTGAAAATTTTCAAATTTTTTTTTATTTTTAAAATTTTTCTATTATATACTAAAGTAATAACGAAAACAAACATACACACACTCAAAAACACACAAAAAGTAAAAACTCAAAGTTTTTCCACCCCCAAACTTAAAATCGACATTGTCCTCAATGTCATAAAACATAAGTAAGAATATAAGGGGATGGGGAAGAAAAGGAAGAAAGTACTCCCCGAATTTTGCTGTTGAATGTATAAGGCATGATGTGTGACGACTAAACATTCTTCTTTATCATGCTTTCCCTTTGGTATGTGTTGATTTGAATATTCGCGACGTCATGTTCCTGCACATAGCGGTCAAATCAAACAATAAAGATCAAATAACCAAGAACATGTGTTACTTTGCCCAAACACTCGAAATAACCAACAATAAATGCAATAGCCAAAGGAAAAAAAAACATGTCAAGATGATGATACCCTATAAATTGAAATATGAATATAACTAATGCACCCTATTAATAAAAAATAAAACTGCATGCACTGCAATACGAAAAAAATAAAATAAATAAAAGAGTTAAGAAATTGGGTTGCCTCTCAATATGCGCTGAATTTATAGTCTTTAGCTAGACTTGGCAGCTTGATCATTTCAGGTTGTGGAGTTGGGTGAGTGACTTCTCTTTATCAAAATCGCCACCCCAATATGCTTTCAAGCGCTGCCCATTTACCTTGAAGTTCCCTTTTGTCTCATGTGTCACCTCAACTGCTCCATGTGGGAAAACTTGAACAACTGTAAATGGTCCATACCATCTATAGCGTAGTTTCCCAGGGAAAAGTTTCAACCTAGAATTGAACAACAATACTTTTTGACCTGGAGTGAACTCACGCCTCTGGATGTATTTATCATGCAGTCTCTTTGTCCTTTCCTTATAAAGCTTTGCATTCTCAAAAGTATCCATTCGAAATTCATCTAATTCATTTAGTTGTAGCATCCTCTTTTCTTTAGCTGCTGTCATGTCCATGTTCAGCTGCTTTACTGCCCAATACGCTCGATGCTCCAACTCTACTGGAAGGTGACAAGCTTTCCCAAATACAAAGCGATATGCTGACATCCCTATTGGTGTTTTGTAAGCAGTCCGATATGCCCACAGTGCATCATCAAGCTTCTTTGACTAATCAGTTCTCGAGCCGTTCACAGTCATCTCCAGTATTCTCTTCAGCTCTCTGTTTGACACTTCCACCTGGCCACTTGTTTGGGGATGATAAGGTGTAGCAACCCGATGTTTTACCCCATATTTTGCCAATACTGACTCTAGAAGCCTGTTGCAGAAGTGTTTACCCCCATCACTAATAATAGTTGTAGGGGTGCCAAAGCGCGAGAATATGTTTTTCTTCAAAAAATTAACAACCACTCTAGCATCATTAGTTGGTGTTGCCACTGCTTCTACCCATTTCGATACATAGTCAACTGCCACTAAAACATACTGATTGTTGTAAGATGATGGAAATGGTCCCATAAAATCTATCCCCCAAACATCGAAGAGTTCCACTTCGAGAATTGAATTCAAAGGCATCTCATGCCTTTTAGAGATAGTCCCTGTACGTTGGCATTGATCACAGCGTTTTACAAATTCATGAGCATCTTTAAACAGGGAGGGCCAATAAAATCCTGATTGTAAAACTTTGGCTGCCTTCTTCGAAGATCCGAAATGTCCCGCATAAGCTGAAGAGTGACGCTCCAGAATCTAAGGGATCTCCTCATTTGGCACACATCTTCGAATTATTTGATCAGTACCCCTTCGTATAGTATGGGATCCTCCCAATAATAGTATTTCAACTCCGAAAAGAACTTCTTCCTTTGGTGATGTGTTAACTCAGGTGAAAGCACATTACAAGCCAAGTAATTCACTATGTCTGCATACCATGGCCTACAATCAACAGCAAATATACACTCATCTGGGAAAGAATCCTTTATACTGCCCTCATCCTTTTGTTCTGCCAGTTCAAGCCTTGAAAGGTGGTCTGCTACCACATTTTCACTGCCTTTTTAACTTTTCTTTAAGAGTGTGGAAAGATGCCAAACACTCATCAGAAAAATGAAATGGTGTATCCTTTTCAAGCAGGCTGCATAGTGGTTTGGTGATTTTGGAGAAATCCTTGATAAACCTCCTGTAAAACCTGCATGGCCGAGGAAACTGCGTACTCCTTTAACTGAAGTTGGTGGAGGTAGCTTTTCTATCGCCTGAATTTTTGCTTTATCCACCTCGATACCATTTACAGAAATCCTGTGCCCCAATACTATTCCTTCTTGCACCATGAAGTGACACTTCTCCCAGTTTAACACCAAATTTGTTTCCTCACATCGCCGCAAAACCATTCCCAGATTTGAGAGGCAACTCTCAAATGATGAACCAAACACAGAAAAGTCATCCATGAAGACTTCAATGATTTTCTCCACCATATCTGAAAAGGTTGCCATCATGCATCGTTGAAATGTGGCAGGAGCATTACGTAACCCAAATGGCATTCTTCTACATGCAAAGGTACCATAAGGACATGTAAATGTAGTCTTCTCCTGATCCTCTGGAGCTATTGCAATCTGATTATAGCCTGAGTACCCATCTAAGAAGCAGTAATGTGAATGCCCTGCAAGTCTTTCCAACATCTGATCAATAAAGGGTAAGGGAAAATGATCTTTTCGAGTTGCATTATTCAACTTGCTGTAGTCTATGTACACTCTCCATCCCGTGACTGTCATTGTCGGTATCAGCTCATTATTCTCATTCTTTACCACAGTTATCCCTCCTTTCTTTGGCACAACATGAATAGGACTAACCTACTTGCTATCAGAGATTGGATAAATGATGCCTGCATCAAGGAGCTTTAATACCTCTGTTAGCAGGACGTCCTTCATGGCGGGATTCAATCTGCGCTGATTTTCCACTGTTGGCTTATACTCTTCTTCCATCAAGATTTTGTGCATACATATCGATGGACTAATCCCTCTGATGTCTGCTATAGACCACCCAATAGCTATTTTATGTTCCCGCAAAACTCTCAATAGTCTCTGTTCTTCCACATCGATCATCTCATTTGCAATAATCACAGGGAGTGTAGATAACTCTCCCAAATAAGCATATTTGAGATGTAATGGCAGTTGTTTTAGCTCAAGTTTTGGTGCTTTCTGAATAGAAGGTAGTGGTTTACTAGGTCCTTCACCAAGTTCCTCATACCGTCTTTTTCTGATGGGCGGCGTAGACTCTACAATGTAGGCGATCTGGCTTATCCCTTCAACTGTTGATTTTGTAACTTGTGAGTGTGCAAGAAGATTCTCCAAGTGGTCTTGAGGGTGCTCAAGAATGAAAGTCTCATATCAATGCGCAGACAACTGTCTGATTCAGTAGGATACTTGATTGCACTGAAGACATTGAATGTCACCTGCTCATCATTCAATCGCAGCATCAATTGTCCCTTCTGAACATCTATTAAGGCCCGACAAGTTGCAAGGAATGGTCTTCCCAATATCAATGGCACGTCCTTGTCTTCCTCAACCATGTCCAAAATGACGAAATCTGCCGGGTAGATAAATTTATCTACCGTCACCAATATATCTTCAATAATTCCTCTAGGAAATTTTACCGACCTGTCTGCTAGTTGTAAAGAGATTGATGTTGCCTTTGCCTCTCCTAAATTTAGTTTCCTAAAAATAGAGTAAGGCATAACGTTAATGCTAGCACCTAAATCACAAAGAACCTTATCAAATGTCATTTCACCAATGGTACTAGGGATAGTAAAACTCCATGTGTCCTTTAGTTTAGGTGGCAGCTTATTTTGTAAGATGGCACTGCATTCTTCGTTCAGCATAACCGTCCCCAACTCTTCCAGCTTCTTCTTGTTGGTAAGTATCTCCTTCATGAATTTTCCGTAGCTAGGCATTTGTGCAAGTGCATCGACAAATGGTATATTGATATGCAACTTTTGGAATACCTCAAGAAATTTTGAAACCTGCTTGTCCAACTTATGCTTTTGTAGTCTATGTGGAAATGGAAGTGGTTGAATGAGTTCTTTGGCGGGAGCGGTTACCTTAACCTTTGGATCCTCTGATGCTTTCTCTTGTTCTTTGTACTGCTTAGATTCTTTCAAGTGCTCCTCAATTGGGGTAGATACCTTCTCTTCTATAGCAATTGGTCTCGTCACATTTATCTCAGGTAACTGTACCCCACTGCGAGTAGTTATAGCCTTGCAGTGTTCCTTTGGATTCGTTTCAGTGTCACTAGGCAATGCTCCTGGTAATCTCTCTGAAAGTGCCTTTACTATCTGTCCCATCTGATTTTCCAAATTTTTAATGGCTGCTCCCTGAACTTGCAAGCTTTTAACCGTACATTGCATATGTTAAGTAGATATTTCCGCCATCTTCGTCACGAGATCTTCTAATGAAGATTTCTTCTCATTTTGTTGAAAACCTGGCAGTGCAGTTTGTTGTGGTACGGTCTGAGCACCCTAGTTGTTGCTCCACTGAAAACCTGGGTGGTTTCTCCAGCCTAGGTAATAGGTGTTAGGATTTGGATTGTGTTGTTGCCTTTGAAAATTTTGAGCATAGTTCACATCCTCCATTGTCTGAGCAAAAGGAGATCCTACATTACAATCAACACTCTCATGGTTCCCTCCACAATGTTTGCATTTCGGTCCTATTGACTGGGCTACATTCATCTGATCCACCTTCTGTGCCAATGATGCCAATTGTGCTGAAATTGCTGTCAAAGAATCAACTTCAAATACCCCGACAGCTCTCTTTCCACTAGTCCTTTCAGTAGGCCAAAGTGCACTGGTAAATGCCAAATCCTCCATGATTTGGTAGACTTGATCTGCGGTTCTTTTTGTGATAGAACCATCTCATGCAGAGTCTACATTAGCCCTACTTATCGGATTCAAACCAATGTAGAAGTACTGCACTTGAAGCCATTTCTGCAATCCGTGTTGTGGGCATTGGCGGAGTAAACCCTTGTATCGTTCCCAAGCATCCGAATAACATTCCGAGTCCAATTGTTGGAATGTCATAATCTCGTCCCTCAACTTTGCAATCCTTTTCGGTGGAAAATATTTGTTAAGAGATTTTTGACTTAGTTAGTTCCATGTAGTGATGCTCTGGGGTGGACAAGTGTCTAACCATTCTCTGGCTGAATCTCTCAACGTATATGGAAAAAGCATTAGCCTGATTGCTTCGCTGGACACCCCTGGATACTCGATAGTTGCACACATGTCAAGAAATCTCGATACATGAGCGCTGGAATTCTCCGAAGCTTTCCCAAAAAATTGTAGCGCGTTTTGGAACATGTTGATCACTTCAATCCGTAGGTGGAAGTTTGCCTGACCGAATGCCGGATATACTATGCTAGATTGGCTTTCCACGACTGGTGGAACCATGTACTCTACCATTAGCCTTGCATTTTCATTGGCTACAGCCACATTCGGTTGTGCTGCTTCCAGATTAGCCCCTACGACTATTCGATTCGGATTTCCCTCTGCCATATCTTCCTCTTTTTGTTTTTGGTGTGTTTCCAACTGTTGTCTTTTTCGAATGTTGAATGGTCGTTCGATCTCCGGGTCAAATTGAGAAAGATCACCAGTTCTCGAACTTCGCATACACGTTTTCGAAAAAGTTAGTGGAAACACAAATTTTTTTTTTTAATAAACTAAACTAAAGAAAAACAGTAAAATTCATATTAAAGCTAAAATTAACTAAACCTATCAAAAAACAGTAGTCCCCGGCAACGGCGCCAAAAACTTGATCGTTTGATTTTCCGCAAGTGAACGGGATCGTGAACAAGTAATAAAGTAGTGAATAGAGTGTCGAACCCACGGGGACTACATGTTTGATTGAGTTAAAGTTAAAATAACTTTAATCGAATAGCAATAATAATTCGTAATAAATCTAAATCTAATTAATAACGTAATAGAAATCAAAGTAAAAGTTTATCAAATTTCTGAGATGCATTGCTAAGATTTAGAATCCCCCTTATTAATCCACTTTTAGTACAACAATTAAAATGACAATTTGTTATCATGAGAGTTGGTCAATGTTCCTAATTTAATTAAAAACCTCTCTCGATAGCAATTAAATCTATTCCCCTCATGCGACTTTCCTATCTCTCGATGGAAAATACGAACATGATAAATGCATTAACGAACTAGAACATATTTATCCACCATGCAAAGCATAGAGGTATATCTCTATCCTCTATCGAACCTCACAATATTTATTATTACGTGCTAAAATCCTATTGTCTCTCTCGATAACAATAAAATCCACAAACAATTCAACTATTGGCCAGATAATTGAAAAGCAAACTAAATCATAATAAACATCCACGCATTCAAACTAATCTAACGTCAAAATAATTAATTAATACTAAAAGATTCAAAACAAGGGTTCATCTATATCTTAGCAATGTAAAAATCTAGCCTAGCATAATATTGAAATTAAACACGCAAGAATAGAACGACATCACCAGAAATTGACCAAACTTGAACAAATCTGGAATGAATTCTCTTCTCTGCCTTTGTTTCTGCGTCGATATATATATATAATATAAATATATATACCCAAGATTCCAAACTGCCTTTGTTTCCTCCAAAGCCAGCCACGTGTTTGTATATAAATTGATTTCACAGGTTTTTTTCTTTGTAGTCTTGGCTTCAGTTCTTTTTTTTTTCCAGCATCAGTAGCCTTTTCTTTTTATTTTCTCGTCTGCGGCACACCTTCCTCCTTTCTGCCATGTACTATATATATATATATATATATATATATATATATATATATATATATATATATATATATATATATATATATATATATAATATAAAACCTAATTCATTAATATTTTACTACAACTAGAAGTCCAAGTTGAGCCCAATTAATTCCAATGCCTAATCAAATTAGTACTTGCTTTCAAGTCCTCAATTCTTTCATCCAATGCAAGTTGGTCCTTGTACTTTAGATTTTTGTCCTTTTTCGCCAACTTTTGCTTCCTTTCTTCAATTTCTTTTCCATTCAACGAGTTTTACCTATTAAACATAAAATACAATAATTTAGAATATATTTCGTCAAAAGAACCATCAATTGTCATTAATTTAGGTCCCAAATAAGTGTAAAAATTACACTTATCATCCATCATGGATAATTATTGATCCCATCATATCAAGTTGTCCTCACCTCGTTGGCTATCCAGATAGTTATTGATGTCATCCTATATCATTAGCCCCTCTACCCCTTGTTGATGTTATCGACGGGGAGTACCCTTTTTACCTCTTCCATGTTGGTGAAAGATTTTATTCTTACTTCATTTCATCATCATTCATTCTCCTTCAAAGTAATTTCTCTCATTTCCTTCCTTCATTTCGTGTTTGATAATGTATAAAACTTTCATTTCTTCATCCTCCAGCGAAAGTAAGAGTGAGGGGACGAGAGGGTCGATCGACCTATGTTCGGATGGGCCGATCGACCTAGATTCGATGCCAACCAGCAAGGCTGGTTAACACCTGTCGACCAGCGCCGGTCAACGGTCAACCGTCCCTGGTCGACCATCGACCAGCGATGCTACTGGTCACGAGCCGTTCGTCAATGGCACTCCCTCCTATACCCAAATTCCTCTCGAGTCAAATATTTCTATTCATTCAGCTGCATTTCAAAATTTCCAACCTATTTTCCCAAATCGTCATGTTGGGTCAGCTAAATCTTTAAACCAAAATGTAGAAATTGAACAGGATACCGTGGGTGAGGAGGTACTTCTTGAGATTCCACAGTGTCATGGCTTACATAACTCCCCATCTGAGTTAGAAAAGTCACTTAACCATTTTTGGTTTTGAAGGCTCACCACCAGCCCCTAGCGATTTTGAGCTAGTCAAGTTTTTGTCTTTGCTCACCGCTATATGTCGAGCGATGTTGATCACCGGGTTTGGTGATTTTGAGCCTTAACCATTTTTGGTTTTGAGAGCTCACCACCAGCTTCTAGCGATTTTGAGCTAGTCAAGTTTTTAACTTTTTTGCTCACCACTATGCGTCGAGCGATGTTGATCACCGGGCTTTGTGATTTTGAGCCTTAACCATTTTTGATTTTGAAAGCTCACCACCAACCCCTAGTGATTTTGAGCTAGTCAAGTTTTTGACTTTTTTGCCCACCGCTATGAGTTGAGCGATGTTGATTACCGGACTTGGTGATTTTGAGTTTTAACCATTTTTTTATTTTGAAAGCTCATCACCAGCCCCTAGCAATTTTGAGCTAATCAAGTTTTTGAACTTTTTTCTCATCGCTATGTATCGAGCGATGTTGATCACCGGGCTTTGTGATTTTGAGCATTAACCATTTTTAGTTTTGAAAGCTCACCACCAGCCCCTAGCGATTTTGAGCCAGTCAAGTTTTTGACTTTTTTTTACTCTCCGCTATGCGTCGAGCTATGTTGCTCACCGGGCTTGGTGATTTTGAGCTTTAACAATTTTTTTGTTTTGAAAGCTCACCACCAGCCTCTAGCGATTTTGAGTTAATCAAGTTTTTGAATTTTTTACTCACCGCTATGCGTCGAACTATTTTGGGGATGATAAGGGAGGTTTGTAGTCTTCGCTTCAACCAATCATAGACTGAGATCTTATAGCAGAATTTAACTCGCCAAGATTTGGAGACTCAGTAGGCGCACCGGGATGTCCCAGCTAGGTTCGTCTTTCCTTAGCACCCTCATTATCTGCCGCCACTTAGGCTATTCATTAAATAATTTTCAATCAAGTGTGCATGTAGCAGGCATTACATCATGAAAATCCTAGCTACAATATTTACATATGATCATTACATCAAAAAGAAGAAATAAAAACTCCCATAGCGACTATATTTACAGGCAGGCATCATGCTGCTCAAATTTCCTACTCGTTTGTCTACTGATAATACCTCTTGAGGTGCACAGCGTTCCATGGCCTATCCCTACACTAAATCCATGCCCTCCTACCACGAATATTTTTTTTTGTAGTGTCGAGAGGCTCAATTCGCCCCCTCGGAGGCTCAAGGTCAACCATCATCACTGATGGTGATCCCTTCATCCGTATACTGTGTACGTAACACTTTCTCGAGGATGGTTGATCGCTCCTCACACATCCCACACCTCGACTGGTGGGAAATTTCATCGCTTGGTGGTAAGTAGAGGGAATGGCTCCCGCAGCATTCAACAGGGGTCGACCGTATATCGCATTATACGCCATGGGGGTTTTGACAACCAAAAAGTTTGTTAAGATCACCATACTTGCAGGGTAGATACCCACGTCATTGGTAGCTCTATGACTTCTTCTGGTATGACAATGGCCCCTCGAAATCCTAGAAAATGAGGGTGGACACGTCTTTCATCCTTTCAATAGAAATTTTTAATTCTTCAAATGCTTCCCAAGTGAGGACGTTCGCTACACTCCCGCCTCGACCAATACCCTTCTGACATCATAGTTCGCTATGTCGCTGACTATCACTAAGGCATCATCATAGAGGATTGTTACGCATATTAAATCTTCTTCACTAAAAGTGATACTGTGATAGAATCTAACCTTTCTCTGGATGGAACAGACTGCCACTGTACGTACATAGCTCTTTCTAGCGGAGTTTGAGTCTCCCCCCGCTGCGATTCCTCCAACAATCACATTTATAACACCAGCCCTAGGTGACAGTCAATCCTCGACCTTCTGCTTGCCTTGATCATTTGAGTTATTTCACGTCTCGAATTTCCATCAATATCTCATCCCGCAGAGCATTCAAAAGGGTGAAGGCATTAACCTCCTCCCGTCTCTGCCTGACCAACTGATCCTTTGGGTACCCCTAGCTTAAACGCTCATTCCTCTGTTTGTCTTTGTCAACGGATTTTCGTACATCGCCAATCTTTCGCTTATGGCTTCCCGTCTCCCATCCCTATCTAATATTTTTCGTGGCCTTCTATGTTTCTTCGGCGTCAACATACTTGTCACCTTTCTTCAACAGGTCACGCATTGACTCTAGAGGATTTTTGGAGAGTGACATCTTGATGGCCCAGTTCCGCGTCCCATTCATTAATGCTGTCACTACTACAGACATTTGAATGTCCCTTATGCTAAGCGTCGCCCGGTTGAACCTAGCCAAATATTCCTGCAAGGATTCATCATTTTCCTGTACCACCTGCATCAATCTAATAACTGCTTTTCGTTTCCTCTTACTGCTCATAAAGTATACCACGAAACTCCTGAAAAGTTCGTCAAAGGTCTTTATAGACCTGGGTGCCAGTGTGGCTACTCAGTTTCTAGCCTTCCTCCTCAGTGTCGTGGGAAATGACCTGTACGTCAAATCAATGAAGGTCCGCAAATGATCCAGCAGGTCCGTGACTCCATCGTATGCTTTTATCACTGGTTGTTTAAAGCCCTTCAACAAAGGAACGTCTATTATCTCGGGAGCGAACGGATCTTCTTCTAGAACCATTTCCCTACGCATGTCCTTCCTACTAGTCAAGGTATCATCTATCTTTTGGGTCATCATCTCCTCTATCTTCTTTTCCAAGTCTGTAAAGGGTTGGGAAATCTGTGGAAACACAAACCGTGAAATCCCCATGTCTGCTGTTGTGGCGGGGTACAGGCGGGGTAACCGTTTGAGCCACCTGAGGGGTTGCTCACATGCGGCCTCCAACGAACTCTGTGGACGGGCAACAATTTTCTGCGTCTGACTCTACAAGAAGGTCATCATGGCCACCAACTGTGTTTCCAAGGCACTGAATTGGCCTTGCGTTACGTACTGGGGTGGCGGTGCCGGGTCATGACCCCTTGCAACGGACTTCGACTCCGTATCTACCGTGTTCCCAACCATGCGTGTTTCACTCCGTATCCGTCTCCTTGACATAGCTTTCTTGTTTAGTGGATCTAATGAATTAATCTCAAAATTTACCTCCACAGCAATGATGACGTGTGGGGGTGTTCCGGCTGCTCCGATCAACGAATGTTTCCTGCAAAATGAGGTTGGGGCTTTTTCGGGGGTATTTATAGGCTCCTGATGAAACGCTCAGTTCTACTATTAATCATGCCACATGTCCCACATAAACCTTCCCACTTTCCCCACGTTCTATTGTGGTGACCCCTACTCATCATGCGATTAGTTATGTCTACGTTCGTTGTTGGATAGTTTCCGTCTTGCTCATTGCTATTTGTATGGTTAAGTATAGCATTGGCCGCATGGTGGTGGCTACCTGTGTGAACGTAGAAGGTCTCATGGGGGTCGACGGCTGCGTGGTGGTAAACGGCCTAGGTGAGCGTGAGGACCTCATAGGGGTCGACAGTCGCATAGTGGTAGACATCCTATGTAAACGTAGAGCGCCCCAAGGTGATAGGCGGTCTACCATAATTACGTAGAGCACCCATGGTGGTAGACGGTCTATCATGAGAACGTAGAACACCTTATGGTGGTAGGCGGTCTATCATAAGAATGTAGAGCACCCCATGGTGGTAGGCGGTCTATCATGATAACGTAGAGCACCTCTTGGGGGTCGACGGACTCTGACGTGCTGCTTTACAGGGGTGCATATCAAATAACCTTTACTTCAATGTCCATCATGGATAATTATTGATCCCATCATATCAAGTTGTCCTCACCTCGTGGCTATCCGGATAGTTATTGATGTCATCCTATATCAATAATGTTTACCTTTAAATGAGTTTTATAATTTTCTATTCGGTTAGTTAGTGCAAATAGGAAGATAATTGAATACTTAGTTCTCGTGGAAACGATATTTAGATTTACATTCACTTTATTACTTGTCACGATATCCTTCATTTACAAATTTTTAAGGACAAATATCCGAACAGAACACTATACATGAAATATTTGAGGAGCGTGGACTATCGAACTAAATTTTTGATAATTCAATTTGTGTGACGAGTATAATTGGTGATATCTTTGTACATGAGTAAAAAAAAATCATTCACAAAAAATCAATTATAATTGATTTGTAGATGAGTAAAAACAAATTATTCCCAATTTGATTTTATTTCATTATGGCCACTCAATTTCATATAATGTTTCAGCATGGTCACCCAACTATTTTTTAACCACTTTCACTAATTTTAAAAGGGGTAAATAATAAATTTGCATCATATATAAAATAATTTTTTAAAAAAAAAAGGAAATTTTTTTTTTTAATTTTAAAAATAAGTTTTTATTTTATTTTATTTTTTTAAGGAATGTTTTTCTTAAAATAACTTTTTATTTTATTTTATTTATAAGTAACATTTTTGTAAAATCAGTTTTAATTTTATTTAAAAAATAAGTTTTTATTTTACTTTAATTTTTTTTAAAATAAGTTTAATTTTCTTTTTTTTTTAATTTATTTTATATATAATGTAAAGTTGTCATTTTACCCTTTTTAAAATTAATGAAAAAAGGTGAAAAGAAATTGAGTAGCCATGATGAAACATTAAATGAAATTGGGTGGTTATGGTAAAATGTTATATGAAATTTGATGGCCATTGTAAAATAAAATCAAAATGAGTGGCCATGGTAATACTAAGTATAAAGTTGCGTGGCTTTGGTGAAATAAAATTAAATTGAGTGGTCATAGTGACACTAAATATAAAGTTGGATTAATATCGGTGTATTTAACCCGTAAATTGAATAATTGAACCTAGCCATCCATAAGTCAATTGAGAATTACATGTACACATAAATCTTAACTTATAACTTATTTTCTAAAAGATCTTGGAATACTCTAGGTCGCTAAGAAGTTTTTTGACCTGGATTTCTAAGGTTTCCTTCTCAATGTCAGCTCATTAGCTCTCCTAGAAGTCTTCTCAAGCTCACTAGTGAGATTCCTAACCTGAGTATCTAAAGATTCATTCATGGATTTCACTTCACCCAGGATCAAGGTAGATTCCTTAAAGTGCATTACTAACTTCTCATTTTCCAATTCAAGTTCCTTATTCTTCAGAGTCAAGGCTTTGTTTTTAGTAAGAATCTTAAGACTCTCCTTATACATCTTATCATAAGCCTCTTAGATATCTTCTTCACTCATAGACTCTTCATCAGAACCCTCATCACTATCATGATCTTCTTTTGAATACTCACTACTACTTACTTTTTCAACCTTCTCACTCACCTTATCAGATTCATTCCTAATTCTAGCAAAAAATGCAATATATTTTCCACTTTCCTCATGAGTGGATTTCTCAGTGAGATTTGCATTCATAGCCTTATTCGAATTTTTCCTACTGCTAGGGCCCTCACTCCTAACACGACCATAACCTCGACAGTTATCTTACAGAATGAGATCGCCTTCTAGACTCAATAGAATTACCTTGATGTCTATCTTTAGGTTTGTGTTTATTCCTAAACAGTTTTCGGAATTTTTTAGCTAGGTAAACGAACTCCTCATTATTAGGAGAATTTGAATCTGATGACTCTTTATGATTATTCCTCACAGCTTTTTAAGGCCAATGGCTTATCATTTGTGGGTTTAGCTAATGTTAGCTCGTAAGTTTGGAGAGGTCCAACCAGTTCTTCCACCTTAATAGAGTCTATATCATTACTCTCCTCAATAGCAGTGATTTTAGGTCTAAATCGCTCAGGTAAGAATCTAAAAAATTTTCTAACAATTTTGGACTCAGATATTTTCTCACTTAGGTTGAAATTAGAATTAACTATGTCATTTATACTCGCATAGAATTCATCAAATTTCTCATCCTCTTTCATCATAATCGTTTCAAACCTAGTGGTCAACACCTGCAACTTAGAGTTTTTAACAGCTTGAGTTCCCTCGTGTGTGATTTGTAGAATGTCCCAAACTTCTTTTGTAACCTCACACATAGATGCTCTTTTGAATTCTTCAGGGGACACTGCCATAAATAGGGCATGTAAGGCTTTGCTATTCCAGTTACACTCATCTAAGTTTGCTCTAGTACAACTACCAATGGGAGTGGTGATAACTTCATTATTAACCGCAGAACTAAGGGCAGTCCAACCATTAACCACATTTAACCAAATTCGCTCATCCATAGATTTTAAAAAAGTTTTCATTCTAACCTTCCAATAAGCATAATTATTGCCATCAAAATATGGGGGGACGGATAATGAATTACTCATCTAGAAATCTAAGGTCGGGATTCAAATTTAGGCTCTGATACCATCTGAAATTACGTAGTTTACTAACTAAGTTTGACCTTATGTGCGGAATTATATAATTAACAAGCAACAAGTCACTTTTAATTGTTTCTAGATGGTCAAACAAACAATTCAATTATCCTATGTTGAATTACCACAATTTGCAACGAGAAAGCAATAAATATGAACACCAAAATGATGACAAAGAAACCTCAACTGAGTAAAAATTTCGGGACCAAGCCAATTACCTCCACTATAGACAATACAGAGTGAGTTACAATCATATACTATCTAGCCAACTCCACTAAACTTCCTGATCTATTTTCTGCTAACTCCAAGGTCCTCCAAAACATGTTCCACGATCTGCTTCAAGATCTTTTGCAATTGTCTCTTCCTAGTGAAATTCCAAAAACCTGCTCCAAGGTCTTGTGCTCTTCCTGAGCTTGTATTGAAACCTCTCTCAACCTTCAGAAATTTCTAAAATCCAACTGAGAAAGTACCTTCCTAAGGATGTTTAGGAAGTATATGTTTTGGATTCTTCAATATGATGTTTTCCCAAAGTGTGGTTGAATGATCTCAAGAATAAAAAGGATAAATCACAAAGGAGGAATGTGTTCTTGGATCTCTAAAGAATGATATAAGGTAAAAGAATTATAATCAACCACCTAACAATTCATGCAAAGGCTTGGGCATTTATAGGAATAGGCAATTATGTTGAATGGAAGGGAAAAATTACTTCAAAATAGCAATTAGGGTTTTTCGGATCGACCTGTCGCTCAAGCGAGAAGCTGGCGACAGGCGAGCGACCCACTGTTGCTCCAGCGAAAGCTTAGCGACAGTGCGCGACAGGCATCCTATTTTTGTCGCTCAAGCAATGTCTAGGCGATAGACAAGCAAAAATGCGTCGCCGTGTTTCTCCTCTTTTTATGCTCGAATGCTAGACCTCATAACCAAACTTGTACAAATTGCACCCTAGGTCCTTGACTTTTATAACACGTTATAAATTAGTCATTTTGTCTGCAGAATTGCAAATACTAAAAACCTAACATATTTCATAATAAAATTTTAACTAGTCATATTATTTGTGTAATGAATATCTATAATTTACAAGATATTTGCTCTCAATATAACTTTATGATTTTACATTTTACATTTTATAACTTGCATACAAGACTCTCGAAAAGAGAGACAACATAATATGTTTTTTTAAACTACTATCTTTTGACTAGAGTCAAACAAGGATATAGAATGAATAATGAATGAAGACAATGCAATTTGTATTGCACAATTGTAGAAGTCTCAAAAGCGACGTGACAAAACATATTTTTTCAAAATTCTTTTGTTCACATGAATTTCAAAAGACTAGTAACATTGATGTTCAACAAATTTGCTCAAGTGATTATGATCGTCTTATTCAAAAAAGTATTTTCGATGTCTACATTCTGAAATTGATACATGCGATAGGAATGCGTAGATCAAATATTTTCAATTATCAAATTCAGGGAAAGTAATTGCACTCTTTTTTCTTCGACAGGTTTTATTACATTGAATTTTACTGGCAAGGTTTAAATGAATTAACATTTATTCTAGTACTTCAAAGTAAATGTATTTTTAATGATGACGGTTGTCAATTATATACTAGTCAATCAACGATTATTATACTCTTGCCGTCCTTGGTTCTCAATAAAATACACATGAAAGTCTATTCTCTTTCTATTTTTATTTTTTCTCTTTTATTTCTAATTTATAACAAGAGACAAGTTCCATTTAGAAACATAAGCATTCATTTCAGCGAAAAAGTAACACTACGCCAAAAAAGGCCTTTTGTAACGGCCAAAAAACGCTGCAAAAGGCCTTTAGCAACGTTTTAGCATGTGTTGCAAAGTCCAGTGTTGCCAAAGAGGGAAGAGATACGGCAACGTTGCAAAAAAGTTTTTGCAACGTTTAAAAAACGTTGCGAAAGACCTCTTCCGCAACGTTTTTTAAACGTTGCGAAAGACCTCTTTCGCAACGTTTAAAAAACGTTGCGGAAGAGGTCTTTCGCAACGTTTAACCTCTTTCGCAACGTTTTTTAAACGTTGTGAAAGACCTCTTTCGCAACGTTTAAAAAACGTTGCAATTTTTTTTTTTGTAAATTGAATAGCAAAATTGAAAATGAATATTTGTAAACAAACTTTGAAATTGCATAAAAATTGATAATTTCATTATAAATTTTTGAATCCACACACTTTAAAGTTACAATGTGATACAACACCACCTAAATAAAAAGAAGTTTTAAAATGAAATAAAATGTTTAAATTATCTTCTATGGCTGCTTCTCTGGCACTCCATACAGACCAATAAACCACGGGGTCTCATTCTCTGATGAAGCTCCAGTTTTGTTCCAAGCTTCCTTGCTTCCACCCTTATCATCTCTACTTGTTCCCTGGCTACCAACTGATCCGGAGTTGCTTAAATCTCCCAAGCAGAACCTTCCGTGTCTGCATATGCCGTTACAAATACCTAGTTATAAAATAGATCAAACATCTCAATTAATAGTAAAAGATAAAAGCTGACTAGATGTGGCAGACTATAAATATTATATTGAAAACAAGTAGAGAGGTGATGGAGCGACATGAAAAAGCCTCAATATAATGTTTTTTTTTCTGATCAAACATTTCCCTTTACAGATAAAAGAAGTAATTTACATTCAGAAACAAAGAAACAATACAATCCATCTACAAACTGCTAAAACTCCTCCATGATTGAGCATCAAGCATATAATTTTTTTTGCAGAGGCAATGAACTAGAAAACACAACAGCTGCACAATATAAACATTTAAATGAGTGAGAAGAAAACACAATCTTCATTCATATACATTGTGGCAAGCTTATTGCCTTTACCCAAGTTTCCAAGAGACTGCTTCCAGGTGATTCTTTTTGCAACCAGAAAGTTAAGATTCCAATATGCATTTATTTAAAAAATTTCTTCTTTTTCTTGACACACAGAGGTACAGCTTTATGAATTCATCTTCACTAACACTTGTATAAGTATCATTAATGGTAAGGGCTGATAGGTTACAATCATAGCTAACCGTTAAGCTTATCATAATTGTCAAGTGAGGGACCAAATATGTGCACCACCATAATAAAAAAGAAGAGCATTGTAGCTAACTTTTAAGCTTGATGGGAAAGCAGACCAAGAAGTCCTGCATTCCAATTTTCACCATCTGTTGACAACGTTATCCCATCCTTCCAATCTTCAAGTTCAATATGCATTTAAATCCAAAGAACAAATAAACCAGGGGTGGGTGCGAAGGAGAAGAAACTATTAAAAGAAAAAAATATAAGTTTGTAATAGTATCTTCACTTACCCCTGAGAAATGGCCAAATTTCTTCCACGAACCTCTGACAGATGCTCACATTTCACTAGGAGAACACATCAGAATATTTAAATCAGAGTCATGCAACACCAAAAGAGGATCAGGTTTTATTCACAGATGTCCTTCTCTTCTGGGCTATTTTCTCCACAGATGTCCTTCTCTTCTGGAACATAACTCCCTGCCTTAATGAAACATAACTTCCTTGTCACCCGAGAGTCATTAATTTCCTTGTAAACACACATCTGGAACTCCAATTTATCATATAAAGAGGATGGCTTTCAGGCATGCTAAACTAAAGGTCAACTTCATACAAACACCACCCCAAGAAAAAGAAAAAAAGGAGACCAGAACTTCCTTGTCACCAGATCAGATTATAGTGGAGTAACCCGAGAGAGATTAATTTCCTTGTAAACACACGTTTAGTGTCTAATAAATTACAATCATAGAGTGCCATCTTATCTCTCTTATAAGAAGCCAAATCATATAAAATATAGCTGGAAGAATATACAGGATATTGCATCAAAATTAGCTTTTACTTGGTGTCAAAGACCAAAAAGAAGTAATCATATTTCCAGAATATTGTTAAAACTTCAATTGCAAATTTAGACACTTTATTACTAATAAGAAAAGCCATAATTGATTATGAACCAGATAGGACCAGATCACATTGATTATGAACCAGACAGATGAACAATATTAAACAATAATTTGAAACACTCTCCAGCCTGTTATGCTTATGCAGGTGAAAATTTACTTACAGGCTAAGGATCTCCTACTGCATCCACAGTGCTTTGCCATTCTTCAGTAGCCTCTTCCTGGGAAAAAAATCAAATCAAATTCATAAAAGTGTCATCTCTCCACACCTTCCATTTTATTACACAGACAGAGGAAATTTCCGGAAAGAAGTAAAGGTGATTGTCAGAAAACTGCAGCTGAAAACAGAAACTCTAATTGCCACTTACAACATGAAATTCACTTGGGTTAATGATAATGTACTATATCCGAGTGATATATAAATTTCGTGCACTAGTTATAATTAGCAATATTTCCAGATCCTTAAAAATTCCACTCAAACAAGCAACCATACAATCAAAATGCATAATAATGTCAACAGAGAATTACCCAGTCCTCGTCCAAACGCAGCAGAAAAGGCATTCTGCACTGGCGAAATCATAAATCCAATTGAAGTTTCAAATTATACGAATCAATAAACCAAAAAATTAAATACCTGTGTGTAATTCAACAATTGACCAAAAATTCACTTAAAAGGCAAAATAACTAAATCGACAAAAAAGGAAAAACAAAAAAGAACAAAGAAAATCGTCGAAAAAAGTCAATGCACTCTATCAATTTAAGGGGAAAAAACGAAGAGGAAACCTTCAGATTTTACGGGAAAATAAAGAAAAAATAAAGGAAAATTGAGAAATCTGACCTTCGCCATTCATGAAGACGAAGCCTTCTTCTGATTGAAACTCAGTTGGAGGTGGAAAGATCGGGCCGTGAGAGGTTAATATTCTGTCAAAATTTTGGCCAATATCATAAGGTTCCATCCCGTTGCCGCAGTTAATTTTTTTTCCTGGGTTTCGTACAGTAAGCTTTTGTGTGTGGTTTTCTCTTGAGGTCTTGGTGCAAGTTGAAGAGTATCGGAAAGAAAAATAGAGATGATAGAGATCTATGCTGGGAAAGAGATTAGGGGAAGAAGAGAGGAGAGGCGGAGGAACAAAAATTGGGGCTTGTTTTAACGTGGGTGTAGACGTTGTATTAAAAAATAACGTTTTTTTCGCAACGTTTAAAAAACGTTGCCAAAGATATCTTTGGCAATGTTTTTTAAACGTTGCGAAAAAGCGTCTTTCGCAACGTTTAAAAAATGTTGCCAAAGGTAAAAAATTTCGCAACACTGCGAAAACGTTGCAAAAAGGCTACATTAGCAACATTTACTTGAAAAATGTTGCCAAAACTCAATTTTGTTAAGCAATAGCAACATTCAAGTATTAGAATGTTGCGATAGACCCTTTTAGCAACATTTAACTACCGAATGTTGCCTTTTATATGTTGCAAATGGTGTTTTTTGGCGTATTGTAATTTTTCTTAGTTTAGAAGAAAATGAAGTCAAAAAACATTCTTGATAGTAAAAAAACTAAAAGTACTTAAATTCTCTCTAAGCTTAGCAAACTTCACAAGAGAGTAAGTTACTAAAGTATAAAAGATTAGTAAATAAATTAATACTAATGTCATTAAAGACAATCAATTAGAGGTGTCATCTATGAAGCCATTCATTAACGTAATATAAAAATTGTTACGTGCAAAAGACACATTTGGTCTATCTAGAATAAATACACATGGCAACGTAAATTAATATTGCATTTCACCATATCAACGAATTTACGAATGCACTATTTTAACATGAATAATATCGTTATCGCTATCGTTATCGTTATTTATTTTTTTCAATTTCTTTTCAACTAAATTTTCCCCACCCGACAAAGTTCCTAGTTTCGGCCATAAACCTGTTATCACGAACTTGATTTTGAAATAATTTTAATCAACTGAACTATTCGGTTATTAACTATAAATATTAAAGTTACAATTTTATTCTTTCTTATACTACTTATCATTATAATATCATTCAATAAAGAAAAGACCATTCATATATTAATTTTTATCAATATTCCTATGTTAAATAAAAAAACAATAAGATTGTTTTAGCGTCATAAAATTATACTCGTCATTTAGTTCCCATTTGAAACCCATTTTTTTCTCATTTTCATTTTCATTTTTGATTATTACTATGTTATTCATATATTTTTGCATATAAACCATGATCAATATGTTCTTATTATCATGCGATGTGGAAAACATATTCATGGTATTACTTATTGTCGATCATTCATAGCTGACAAGTAGTTAAGTTTTTGGGACTAAATTTCAGTTACTTTGATACAATAAGTGTGTCATGATTGTTAGTATAAGTGCTATGAGGATTAGAATAGTCGATTCAATTGCAAAAAAGTTGAAATTGGACGGTGTGGTTAGCTTTACATAGAGTGATCATAATTTTCTGTCTTCCTCTTACAAGAATTTCAAAACATTTAGACATTCTCTCCTGTTCTTTTAGCGCAAATTTAAACTATATTAAACATTTATTCAAATACTTAAATTTTCCTCGTCAAGTTCGTCTAAATTTGCAGAGATGACATTTTAAAATAGAGCACTACAATCATTTTTCATGACTGCATCCCCATATTAACAATTTTTTTTGTGGGAGACTTTTTTTTTTTTTTTGACAAAAAAGAAGGTTTAACCTAGAAAAAGTTGAGAATCAATCTAATCCGTTATATGTAAAAGAACCTCAAAAATTAACTAGTCGGTTCACCTTAACATTTTTTTATATTTATCTATTTAATTATTTTTACTACCAATTTGAACCTTTAATACATTTATTAATTTTGAAAAGTGCGTCAAAGTTGGCGATCTTAATAACAGTAATGCAATATGTTAATTAAAGATTTGCGTCGATATAAGAGTTACCGTCATCGCATCAATATTCATTAGATTTTCCATACGACAAACTAATAAAGTTTAAACAGATGAAAATAAAATTAGAATATAAATAAAATATTTAATTGTAAATGGAGTTTATTGACTCTACTGAAATACTGAGATGAGCAACATTCACTCTAAACCATATATGTTGACATTAAACTCGTTCTTCTTTAGAAGACGCACAACCAAACATGCTTTAAGACACAGGATGAAAATAACTCTCTCTCTCTCTCTCTCTCTCCCTCTCTCTCTCTCTCTCTCTCTCTCTCTCTCGTATTAAAGGTAGTTAACAAGGGATCTATAAGTAGCACCAGCAGGGGCGGATCCAGAAAAATTTTGAGTAGGTGCGAGAGAAAATAAGTTAAAAAAAATTGTGAAAAAATTTAAAAAAAAAAAAAATTTGTTTTTTTTTTCAGTGGGGGCGGCCGACCCCGCTGGGCCCTTCATGGGTCCGTCCCTGAGCACCAGGCTGCCAGCCAGTCAGAATTACATTTTTTGCCACTAGGGTTTGACCAGAATACTGAGATGTCAACCAGGTTGAAAATGGAGGATGTAACTCTGTACCAGCAGTTATGTCAAGAAATATAAAGCTCTGATAACGTGTCAAGAAATATAAATTGTATTATTATGGTCTTGTAAATATTATAATGTAGAAGACCCTATTTATGAGGTTATAAATAACCATGTCAAGAAAGATAAAAGCTCTAATACCATGTCAAGAAATATGAATTGTATTACTATGGTTTTGTAAATATTACAATGAAGAAGACCATATTTATAAGGTTACAAATAACTGTAAAAAGAAATAAAAATAAAAGGAAAGATTACACAATCAACTACTATAGAAAATAATCCTACACTAAAAGGAAATAATATAATGAAAAATATTCCATATTATATTCTATATTTAACACCCTCCCTTCAAACTCAATATGAGGTAGAATATTAAGTTTGAAGATATCGATCCAATCAAATCTTCCAAATTGAAGAACTCCAAGCACTTGAGGTCTTTGTCATTGTTGATGGAGATAAGCAACTTCTTGTATGCTGGAAAAAAAATATGTGATGGACATTTTTTTTTTTTTTTTGTTAACGTAAAAAAAACCTCTAGTTAGTTTAAGAGGCAAAGGGAGTGCCGGTAAAATTTCAAGGTACCGACTCTCCAAATTGTAAAAAAAAACTCTAGTTAGTTTAAGAGGCAGGGGGAGTGCTGGTAAAGTTCAAGGTACCGACCCTCCAATTGTAAAAAAAACCTCTAGGTTGTTTAAGAGGTAGCGGCAGTGCCGGTAAAGTTTAAGTTACCGACCCTCCAAATTTCAACATAAAAAAAAAAAAAAAAACCTCTAGTTTGTTTAAGAGGCGGGGGAGCGTCTGTAAAGTTCAAGGGACCGACCCTCCAAGTTTTAACATAAAAAAAAAAAAAAAAAAAAAATCTCTAGTTTGTTTAAGAGGCAGGGGGAGTTTACGTAAAGTTCAAGGGACCGACCCTCCAAAGTTTAATATAAGAAAATTCCCAAGAAAAAGATTTTTTTTTTTGTAAAACATGATAGAAATATTGAAAATTTAGGAAATAGTAGAGTCAGAAGAACGGTGGACTTATTATTGTAAATCTTACTGCCGGCCGAAGGAGGAAGATAGAGTCAGATTTAGCCCATGCCTTCGGTATTCTTCCCCAGAAGCTGCCGACTACTGCTATATATCCAAGGAAGCCGCCATTGTTGACTGTATCTATAAACTCCAATTTTTTTTCAACCAATTGAATATATAAACTCCCAAAGCTGCCTAGAACGACATTGTTGGTAGGAATTTTTTTTTTTTTTTTTTTTGCATGTTTAACCTAAGACCAAGTTAAACATGCTCTTATACCATATCAAGAAATATAAAGCTCTAATACCATGTCAAAAAATATAAATTGTATTATTATGGTCTTGCAAATATTACAATGTAGAAGACCCTATTTATAGGGTTATAAATAACTGTAAAATGAAAAAAAATAAAATGAAATATTAGACAATCAACGACTAAGGAAAGTAATCCTACACTAAAAGGAAATATTATAATGGAAAATATTCCTTATTATATTCTATATTTAACAAGTTAAGTGCCATACTGTAACCCATGATTGATTCATCTCCCACCATTCGTGAGGTTCACTTGACGCTTGCAGCAGATCAACCCTAGCAAGATCTATATCTCCTTCTTCGAACTCAATCACCACCACGAAATACTTGTGATTGGACCCGGGATCCACGTGGAACATGATGGTCTTCCCCAAATAATCACACGCAACCCTACCACAAAAAAGATCGAGGCGGAGTCGTGATATTAACAGTTTAAACTTTTAAATGCTACGAGAATAAATCTTTTTTTTTAATTGAGAATAATGCTTGATATTTATAAGTAATTTAGTTTATGCATAGACCAAACGAGAACCAAAACGCTTTACTTTAAGAAAAGAAAAGACACAAAACAACATTCCTAAGAAAAATAAGATAACTATTATAGTTCATTAATTTATTTTCAAAAAATATTTATCATTAATCAAATATTAAAAATTACAGAATCAGTCAAACTGTCAAATCAAGATATTAATTGGTGCATTATGATATGGCACATTAATTATACAATATTGTTGATAACTTTTGTTGACAATTCATGTGTTGTCAAAATTTATGTGATTGATTTAAAAAATGGTTTTTGAAATTAATGATATAGATTTTGCCAACTCATGATCATCAACAAAAGTTGTCAATCATGGTTGTACATGTAGCATTGTTCTATTAAAAATTGATATTTGCTACTTCTATATAAAAAAAATGTACATAAATAATTACCGAAAAATGATATGGAAAGAAAATATTGGATGAAAAAGTTAATTGTGTTTTAAACTGACATATGGTAGATTGTTACGTGACATTATGTAATTTATTATGTAAAATCTTAATATATATATAACAAAACCCTTAAAAATTAGAATAAAACTATACTTTGACATCCATTTTAGACTTCAAGGATGTGTCACAACATATGATATAAACAAAGATGTCAGCCTAGCAAAACTTTAAAAATTATTCATTGTATAGTTGGAAAAAAAGGTCAAAATTATTAGTCAACCTTGTTATAAAACGATTAGAGCCCACTGTCGAGTGTATTCCTAGTTAAAGACCATTATTCCAATTTGTGTATTTTTATTCAAAGTTTCTTTTAAATAATATTTTTTTCAAAAAAAAAAAAAAAGAACCTTTTTTTCTAAGCCTTTTTTCCCTCCAGTTTTCGAAACCTTTCTAGAGTTTCCCAAGAGTATTTTTAGTTTTTGAAACATGTTCGAAATAAAATGTTGGCCTTTTTTAAAGTTTTCTGGCGTCATTGTTAGTTGCGTTCGGCCATCAACTTACCTTGCATATTGAATTTGTAGTACTCCTGCATCGCGAAGTTTATTTTCTTCACTCGGGATAGCCATGGATCCAAATGCTGTTCCACTTAGGTCGAAGTGAGTTGATTCTGATGTGGGACAAAAATCTGTGATAACTACCCCTACTAGTTTGCCGGAACACACCAAGTGCTTGGTACATTTTATCTAACCATTATTGGAACATGAATATGTTACACATATAAGAATGACAAAAATAAGAATCATGCTATGAGTACAGGGAATACTCACAGAAAATACACAGGAATTTGAAATGAGGGGAAGGGATTCAATCAAGGGAGGAAGGAAAACACAGATTGAGGAACAGGATTCACAAATTTCAAATTTCTATGAAAAAACTGTGAATAATTTATGTACTTGAGGAATTATTCCAAAAATAATAAATGTTAAATTTTATTATTTTAAATTAGTCATTATTTCCTTAAGAATGGTTATATATATATATATATATATATATATATATATATATATATATATATATATATATATATATATATATATTCACAACCACAATTTTTTTCTATTGTAAATACACTGTTGACATATGGTTTATTTCAGATAATAACAAACAAGATTAATATTGTTTCTAACAATTGATTTTGAGTGATGATAGTTCAATATTAAAATCAATCAAGCAGTGCCAAAATCAACACATCATAAATCGGATCCGAAATGAAGATCAAAGTGAAAGTCAAGCATTCAAGTTAAATCATTCGAGATGAGAGCTTAAAATATCAAAATAAAGACTATCAATCGGGCTTTTGAAGAAGGTCAAGATCGAAGTCAAGCATTAAGCCAAACGTCAAAGAGATCAAGATCAAGAGTTTAAGAGCCGACGGGAAAGAAACTTCGAAACAAGATCAAAGACTAGGCTTTCGAGATCATGTGTAAAGGTATAACATTTTGATCTTTAGTAATGAATGACAATAGCTCAAAAATCATTTTATGCACTATTACGACCCGTTACTTGGAACTGCCACGTGGCTGTAGAACCCGATCAAACTGAACCACCCCACCTCTTTCTATGTAGACCGATGCCCATTATTGGAGGCCCTTTTGCCAGTCAAGGCCCCAGTACGTCTGAGGCACCTTCTTGGATCCTAGGCCCTTCAGCTGGTAACGGCCTACATGCAAAGATTTGGTCATGATGAAGATCTTTATTTGAATAATTAACGTGACCTTTGTAAAAAGTGTTTTTGTGTCTTGTCTTGTGAATGTAAGAACATTAATTACTCTGAAAGGCTATGAAGGTCAACTTGATGAGTACGATTTGATGCTTCAGCCGAGGAGATGAGGTCATGTGTAATTTGATCCAAGGGTCACCATTCCATTTGTAACACTATAAATACCCCCACCAAGTATGTAATGTCCCAGATTTTATAGTCTTAATTTGGTTGGTGTAGCCCATTTAAGAAATGAGCTATGGAAGATTGGCCCATTTAAGATTATGAAAGTACAAGCCATAAGTTATTTATAAGCCCAATACTTTAAGACATTAAGTTTAAGTAAATTTGATTTCAAAGATTTAATGAATAACTGGGTTGCCACAATGGTCATCTACATGGTATTTCCTATTGGCCACCCAGGTTCGAATCATCATTTAGATGTTTTTATGAAGTATTTTATAAAATTATTTGTTGGACTTAAAACTCTTCAAATTCCTAGTTAAAGACTCAATTTAACAAGATTAATGATAATATAACTCTTTCATTTAGTTTTCCATTAAAAAGGGAGGTTACAAGAAGAGGAAAAGCATTTTTTAACTACACATTTCCTCAAATCCGAGATTACACTTATTTTATCTAAAAAAAATATTTATATTAAGTAAAGTTTGAAGGAATAGTAAGGGTGTGAAGGAGAAAGTGCACACTTTGATCAAGGAAAAAGATTTTCAAAAGAATAGGAGAGGAGAATATTTCTAAAAGTTCTGATACCGTCGCAGAAGCAACAACAATTATCCAACATTATACTTTCAAAAGCTTTTAACAAAGGTAGGTAGAGGTGCAAGTGTTTGTTTCATTTTCAAACTATGATTTTTGTTAAAAGTTTGAATGAATTGGTGCCTTCGGGTACGGTGTTACGACACTACTATAGTTGAATGATCATTCTCCAGCTCTATGCGTTATGTTAATTCATAACTCTACAGAAATTGGATTTTGTCGGAAATCCATCTACGTACGACGGTATGAATCTGCAGTTCGAAAATTTTATAATTTGTTAACGAAACGCACCAATGACATCTATTGAGTTTCAAACTCATGGGTTAATTCCCTCTCTATAGGTTGATTTGATTGGGAAGTGGATGATGGTAAAGAATGAAGCAACATGCTATGGATAGGCCGGTGATTTAACGTTTTCAATTTTACTACGAAAATGTTTACTTTAAATAATTTGTTTCCTATGAAATGCTATTTATAGAACTGTTCTAAACACATTTATTTATGAATAAGTTATGCATTATGGAAATTATCTTACAAGTCACTGGTTTATATTTTAAAAAAAAAATGTTAGCAAAGTAACGTTGCTGTTTTTCTAGAAATTTCATTTCTGACTTGACTTCAAAAATCCGTAACTTAGACGTTACTTGGAATTTTTCAATGAAACCAATGGCGTTTGATAGCGTCATAGGTTAGCTACGAAATAAACTTGGAATCAAGTCAATCCAATGTCAGTAAAATTTTATAGGTCACTTAGAGTAAACCGCACTAGAAAGTGTTGCTGGGTTTCCAGTTTCTATAGTTGATTTCAAACAATCATAACTCACTCATTATTTGGAACTTTTAGACAAAATCAGTGGCATTGGATAAACTTACATGTTAGCTACTGAATGAACTTAAAATCATGTCAATCTAATGTTAGTAGGATTTTATACGTCATGTTAAGTAAACTGCATGCGTGAGTGTTTCTGTTTTTCAGTTTCTGCTCTTGGCTTCAAAAATTTATATCTCACCCGTTACTTGATGTTTTTGGACAAAAGAAATTGGATATGATAGTCTCAAGGATTGGCTACTGGATATAGCTAAATTCATGTCAGTTCAATTTGTGTAAAATTTTACATGATATTTTAAGTGAACTGTGATGGGTTCCCTCCCAACCCGAGTTGCTGTGGGGTTTCGAAAAATAATTTAATGCCCTATCTGTTGCCGACAGAGCCCAATTTTTGGATATGTCATATTATAAAGAGTTTTCTACCTTGTATTAAAGGCTCACGAAGTTTTGAGGTCGATAGTTATGTAAACGAATTTATTTTGTCACTACCCATATGAGATAGAAAAAAAAACAGCAACATTATTTTTAAAGTTTTGCCTAAAATTTGACGTCAATTGTGGATGCATGCACGGAAGATATTCTAAAGACATTTTTGAATTGTTTTGTTTATAGTATTGAATTATTTTCTTTTAACAAATTATGTTGATTTAAATTTCATAAATTAAATGTTTAAGCTTTCCGCTAAGGGTAAGGTTAATTCTATTAAGTCAACAGCTAAAGTATAGTTAATTTAGTGATGTTTCGATCCATGCGGGTCGGGGCGTTACAGCGTGGTATCAGAGCCCCAGGTTTAGTCGATTCTGTAGACTCAACATTTTTTTTTGAAAAAAAATTTATGAATGTGTATTTTAAGTACAAGTACGAAAGTTAAAATGGGATGATAAAATATTTATGGCTCTTCATAGCATCTTGCATCCATTAGTCGACCTCATCCTACGGCTCTGGTATGTTTAACTAAGCAACGTTTAAATTCTTGTTATGAAAATGTTATGATTCTATAGTTATGTTTTTCATGTTTCGCTACGTTTTATATTTTTCTTTATGTATATCTTATATGCAAAGATAAATGTACTATGAAAAGAAAAAGTGTTATTCAAAAGACATGTATTGGGTTAGAACTTAAGGTTGTGGACTGCATATGGCAAGGAAAGATAAATTCTAGGGAAATGAATCATATTAGTCAATAAGAGATAGATATTCAAGCTTACCTAGATTTTGAGGTAGATGAATCTATAGACCTTGACAATCACATGCGAAGTATGTACTAGTATTGAAAAAAAATACATGTACATAATTCTGATGAAGTTGAGAAATAATTCTCTATTTTTCTTAGTATTCTGGTACTAGTAGATGAAATTAATGAGATATATTATTCTTATCTCAAAGGAAATGTCTCGAGCAAATCAGAACAACTTGATAAGGGACCTCCTGCTAGCGGTTCAAGATCTTAGCAGGCAGAATCAGAATCAAGCCCCACCCTTACCACCAGCTCCTGTAGCTCACCCGACCCATGCCTCGATCGTTGAGTTATTTCGAAGGCATAAGCCCCCATACTTTCGATGGAGCATCTGGTCCACTGGTAGTTGAGGAATGGATTCGTAAGTTGGAACGAATTTTTCGGTTTATAAACTGTACTAATGCTCAAAAAGTCCAGTGTGCAGAGTTTATGTTTACCGATGATGTAAGTCACTGGTGGGATTCGATGTCTCAAACTAGGACCCCGGAGCAGTAATTGGCGTTAACTTGGGAGCAGTTCAAGGAGGAAGTGATGGATAAGTATTTTCCTCAGTCTCTAAGAGATTTCAAGGAAAGCGAATTCCTTGAGCTTAAGCAAGGTAATATGTCCTTGACTGATTACGAGCGAAAGTTTGATCAACTCTCAAGGTTTGCTCCATTCCTGGTCGATCCGAAAATTAAGAAGACTCGAAGGTTTGAGCAAGGGTTAAACCTAGACATAAGCATGATTCTTATGTCACATCGTTTTACATCATACCGTGAAATGTTAGAACGAGCTCACGCTATTTGGTATCAAAAGGCTAATGCAGAGCAACACAGTCAATTGTTCGGCTAGTAGGATAAAGGACAAGTTGGGAAAAGAAAGTGGAATGGTCAAGAAAAAGAAAAGGGCAAGTGGCAAAATAAGAAAACCAATATCAAACCTAGTGCTAGTAAGGCCATAGTACCTGTAGTAGCATCGTGCCTTAAGTGTGGTAAACATCATCGTGGTGAATGTTTGTTCAGGAAGAATGCCTATTTTCGATGTGGTAAACCAGGGCATATTGCTAGGGATTGTCCCACCTTTGCTCAGAAGAAGGATGATAACAATGATCAGAACAAGAAGGGCAAAGCATGAGTCTTTACGCTCTCTTAGAAGGATGCAGAGGAGAACTCAAACGTAATAACAGGTATTTTACTTATATCCAATACCCCTACTTATGTACTGTTTGATTCGGGAGCTACTCACTCTTTTGTATCAATGTCTTTCATTACTAAAGCTAGTATTAGTTGTGATAAGTCAGAGAGTACACTAGAAGTTAGCATTCCTTCGGGCGAAACATTGACCACTGATAAGTTAGCCAAGTCGGCGAATCTTGAAATTGAGGGAAAAACATTAGAAGCTAATTTGTATCTGATAGAGATGAAAGACTTTGATGTGATTTTGGGTATGGATTGGTTGAGACATAATTATGCAACCATTCGTTGTAGAGAAAAAGGAAGTGTCTTTTGAAAAACCAGGAGAAGAACAATTTTCTTTCCCTGGAATAAAGACCAAACTCAATCTCCAACTGCTATCTACCTTGCAAGCCGAGAGAATGTTGAGAGAAGAAACATCTCAAGGGTTACTAGTGAACATCTCAGGAGAAAAACAAGCGACGATAAAGATTGAGGATGTACCAGTGGTACAAGAATTTATAGATGTATTTCCTGAAGATCTACCTGGTATCCCACCGGATAGACAAGTAGAGTTTACCATAGATCTGGTTCCTGGAGCGGCACCAGTATCTAAAGCTCCATACAGAATGGCTCTGAAGGAACTTCAACAGTTGAAAGTTCAGTTACAAGAATTGTTGGACAATGACTTTATCCGACCAAGTGTATCTCCTTGGGGCGCACCAGTGTTATTTGTAAAGAAGAAAGATGGAAGTTTGAGGATGTATATCGACTATCGGGATGTGAACCGTTTGACCATCAAGAATAAGTATCCTCTCCCGAGAATTGAGGATTTGTTTGATCAATTAAAATGGGCTAAAGTATTTTCCAAGATCGACTTATGATCTGGATATCATCAATTGAAGGTTAAGGCTAGCGATATACCCAAGACGGCTTTCAGAACTCGTTATGGACATTATGAGTTCACAGTCATGCCATTCGAGTTGACAAATGCTCCCGCAGTATTCATGGATTTAATGAATCGTGTTTTTCACAAGTATTTAGATCAATTTGTCATAGTCTTCATCAATGACATTTTGATATACTCTAAGAGTACAGATCAGCATGAGGAACATCTTAGAATAGCGTTAGAAATACTGCGCAAGGAAAAGTTATATGCAAAATTTAAAAAGTGTGAATTTTGGTTTGAGCGAGTTGGGTTCCTCGGTCATGTAGTTACGGCCCAATGAATTGAAGTAGATCCAGTAAAAGTGGAAGCGGTAACTAACTGGAAGACACCGATTAACGCTGGTGAAGTTCGGAGTTTTCTAGGATTGGCCGGGTACTATTGGAGATTTATTGAAGGATTCTCCAAAATATCTGGACCAATGACGCAATTGACAAGGAAAGGGGTAAAGTTTCTATGGACAGATAAGTGTGAGCAAAGCTTTCAGGAGCTAAAGCAACGATTGATTAAAGCACCGGTGTTAACCATACCTGAAGGTTCAGAAGGGTTTGTTATATATAGTGATGCATCCAAACAAGGTTTGGGATGTGTGTTAATGCAACACGGAAAAGTGATTGCTTATGCATCAAGGCAATTGAAGCAACATGAACAGAACTACCCGACGCATGATCTAGAACTTGTAGCTGTCGTTCATGCATTAAAGATATGGCGCCATTACTTATATGGAGGAAAGTGCGACATTTACACAGATCATAAGAGTCTCAAGTATTTCTTCACACAGAAGGAACTGAATATGAGACAGAGGCGATGGTTAGAGCTAGTAAAGGATTACGACTGCACTATTCATTATCATCCAGGTAAGGCTAATGTTGTTGCCGACGCTCTAAGTAGAAAGTCGATGGGAAAGTTGGCATCATTACCTACTATTCAGAAGGAGTTGATCAAAGACTTGGAAAATTTGCGAATTGAAGTGATTACTACATCAGAGCATCTGGGAGCATCAGGAGTTGGCCAGAATTCAAAACCACTTTCTTGAAGAGATTTGCAGTGAGCAAAGAAGGAGAGGCCCCCATTCAGCACCTATAGGACATGAGGCAACAACCTAGTGAGACTCTAAAGAGCTTCTTATTTTACGGGTGCAATGTCATATTGTGTTCAAGTTACCGACCGTGAGGCCCTATCGATGCTAAGAGGATGCCTGAATATGAACACCCTATTTTGGAGAGATGTATAAAATCAGGATCCCATGACCTACGATGCCCTGCTGGAAATGATGAGACGATAAATTATCAATGAGGAGTTGATAGATCATATAAACAGGGCTAGTAGGGGTCTCCAACCTCAACAAAGATAGCGTGGGAGAGGACCTACTTCCCACCTGATGGACCACCAGTAGAATCAATCTGGTAATGAGGTTGCCCCCAGTTTAGGCCAAGCACTTTCCACTGCCACCTTGAACGTCGTGCCCACATTGGCCTACGAGGATGTACCAGCAACAAATCCTCAATTGATTGAACCAACGCAGCAGGCCCCTCCGTAGAGGACGAGGCCGAGGACGAAGTTCGGGACCTCTAGGCAGACCGAACCCCCAAGAGTACTGTACATACCATCATTCATACAACCACAACACTGCGAAATGTAGAGATATTGTCTAACATCCAAGGGGATCGAATTCCCAAAACGACAATTGGGACAACTCTCGGCAGAGGAATAGGCCCCCATCGAGGTGTGATTAGCCTCCTAGGCTAGATGAGGCCACATCCCACCATCGGAAGGTATCCTCCAGATTGAGAAGAGAGCATAAAGAGGACAGAACAAGGGATGGGCAACAACGAAGAGACCACCAAAATCGAGTGGAAAACGCTCACATCCATGAAATCGATACCATCTTTGGAGGCCTTTGAGTTGGTGGAAAAACAAGGAACTCCCAAAGAAACTAAGCTCAGGAGGCAATGAGTCTTCCATTAACCAGCTACATAGTGGACAATTGTTCCCGAAGGAATCAATCACATCCCATTGTGTTCACACATAAAGATTCAGAAAGTGTCCACTACCTCCATTATGACGCCCTTGTTGTAAGGGCCATGGTGGCCCGGAATCGGCTTAATCGAATGTTGGTGGATAATGGCAGTTCTGTCAATATCCTTTTTGGAGCTACATTCGACAAAATGATTTTGGACCACGAGTTGACTCCCATCACCACCCCTTTTTATGGTTTCACTGGAGATAGCATAATCCCGAAGGACAAGATCACACTTGCCAAAGAAATGGGAGAATCACCCTTATCAACATTAAATTTCATGGAATTCTTGATATTGACAGTAGGCCCGCTTACCATGGAGTATTGGGAAGGCCTGCATTAAAGGATCTTGGGGCCATCACTTCCATTTACCAGCTATGCATGAAATTCCCAACCGACCAAGGGGTGGAAATAATGAAAGGTGACCAAAGAGGAGCCTGAAAATGCCATCTAAACTCCGTAAGGAAGGCCAAACCTAGGGACATGAACATGGTAATTGGCAACGTGAACATGGACATTCCCACGGAAATGCCTACACTTGATGAGATCGACCCCTGCATTATCGAAATCGAATCCCAAACAGCCCCAATGGAGGAGCTAGAGAACTTCCCTGTAGACCCATCGGATCCCACCAAGCTGTTACAGATGGGCAGGGGCCAGGCTCTAGAATTTAAGGAAAAGTTCAAGAAATTTTTATGTGAGAATCAGGATTTTTTGCTTGGAGACATGAGGATATGATAGGCCTTAACCCCGGGGTCAGCTACCACAACTTGAAAATTGATCCTAAAGTTGCCTCGCATAGACAGAAAAGAAGAGCCAAGAATTCGGAACGATATGAGGCCTTTAAGGAGGAAGTAAAAAATTGATCAAAAATGGCTTCATCTGGGAGGCCCTCTACTAGAAGTAGGTCTCCAACTCAGTGTTAGTGAAGAAGTATAATGGAAAGTGGAGGGTATGTATCGACTTCTCTGACCTTAACAAGGCATGTCCTAAAGATAATTTCCCACTCCCGAAGATATATCAGATGGTAGACTCCACCACTAGGCACGAATATCTGAGCTTCATAGATGCCTACTCCAGCTATAACAAAAGGCCCATGTATCCAGGTGATAAGGAACATACCTCCTTTATAATGGATATGGGGCTCTACTGTTACAAGATGATTCCATTCGGGCTAAAAAACCTCGAAGCTACTTACCAAATGCTCATGAACAAGATGTTCGCAGACCTACTCGGCAACACAATGCAGGTCTATGTAGATGATATGCTTGTCAAAAGTCTGAAGGTTGATGACCACATAACCCACCTCAATGGTGCAGTTTAAGTCTTATAGATGTACCAGTACCACATGAGGTTGAATCTCCTCAAGTGTACGTTTGGAGTCGCATCAGGCAAATTCTTGTGGTACGTTGTCAACCAGAGGGGTATAGAGGCAAACATCGAGAAAATATAGGCACTAATTGAGATGAGGTCCCCTTAGTAGCCGAAGAAAGTGCAAAGTTTAACCAGTCGGGTGGCCGCATTGAGTCACTTCATCTCAAAGGTTACTGACAAATACCTTCCTTTCTTTAAGGTTTTGAAGGAAGGTGATGTGCTGTCGCAAGCACCCAAAAATAGTCCTTAAACCTCTAAAACTAATGTAGTAGTGGAAGTAAGGGTCGATCCCACGAAGAGTGTGTAATTCAATATTTTATGCTTCGTACAATGATTGGGGGGTTTTTGTATGCAACAATTGTAAATAACATAATCAATAACAATGACAATTAAATTAACGAAATCAATCAAATAACTAACCTTGGTCTAAGTCCACATCCACCATCGAAAATCCACAATTGATCATAGATACAAGGATAATTCAATTCATATTTCGAATATTCATCGTTGGAATTGATTCCTATTTCTCCTTAATTTTAGTTAATTAGAAACCAGCGTTCTAATTAACCCTAATTATTAAATAACCCCAGACCAGCGATCAAGATTCAATTTAATAACAGCTTTACACAATAGAGAAATCGATGAACTAGATAACACAAACACCAGCGGTTGCATTCAATCTATTTAAACATTCTTCTTAAGATTCAATAACCTCTATCGCAGAAAATTATCAAATCCTAGTGCTTCACAAGTTAAAGGGATCAAACAATTACGGATTTGATGTTTAACTTAGCGGTAGGTTGTTACAATCAATAAACTAGCGGGCCCTCTAGCAATTAAACGCAACAAATCATAGAAATAAATGCAGAAGAACATTCAATACTCAAAATGTAAATCAAACAATAAGAAAAACCATTTAGATCTCACAATATGTGGTTCCGAGGCTTCAATTTCCTTCGACCAAGCGTAGAAGTTTAGTTACACATGATAGATCTAAGAAAAATAGAGAGAAAATAGGTTGGAGGCGTTCTGGTACGTTCTAGGGTTTTAAAAGATGTATTTATAGTTGTTTCCATAGGTAGTTGACTTAAATTAGGAAACCAGAATTTTCGTATCGGAAATGAACCATGCGGCCGCATGGTTTAGATGCTTGCGGCCGCAAGGAACAAATGAACTCAGCCTTCAAACTCTCGGTAATGGTCTATGCGGCCGCATGGAATTAAAGGCTTGCGGCCGCATGGTTTTACGAAATTTCCTCCGAACAGCTTTCAGTATTTTGGTCGTATCTTCTTTTCCCGATATCCGATTGAGACGATTCAAGATGCGTTGGAAAGATAACTCAAAGGGCTACAACTTTTATTCAGATATGATCTTCCAATTCGATCGTTTTCCGTGTCGAAAATGGGTCTCAATATGAGGCTGAAAATCGGTGTACAACTTTTCGATTGGAAATTGATGTGTGATCATACTTTGACGATATTTCATCCATTTGACGTCTTCTTTCAAGCAATTGACTCTCAAATCTTCATTGTTTGGTTTGACACAACTTTTGTGTATTTGCACGCTAGTCCTTGAACTTTCATTTCCTTTCACTTTGGTCCATTTTCACATATTTCTTCCAAATTACGCTATATCCATCAACTTGCCACCTAAACCAAAATATGAGAATATTAAGTACATTTAGGTATAAAATAGTCATATGAGCGCATTAAATAAAGATGCAAAATGTGTATTTTATATTCCTATCAAATTCCCCCACACTTAGCTTTTGCTCGTCCTCGGGCAAAACTTAAATTTAATTCTCCAAAGACACCAAGTCGTAATGCCAAGAACATAGAACCATCGAACTTTTTCAAAACACATAAAATTTCATGAATAAACATTCCATACAACTCATAATCAATTAGCAAGCATTTTCATATAAAGATGGAGTAAACCAAACATGTAGACCCTCACGGATATAAGCACTCAACTCTCATGTGTTTAAAAGGGTAAGTGTTTCGCTCAAATTCATTCCAATGGAGATGTTCTACCATATGCTTGCATATCTTCTCATTCGCCACCACTTAGATCACATGCTTTACAAGAATCATAAGGACTTTTCAAAGGTTGTAATGTGGCTTATGGTCAAGGTGGGAAACATTTGGGTATGTGACTCAAGAGCCATCGAAACTAGTGGAGTAAAGATAAATAGACTTAGCTCAAACATATATATAAGACATGTAAACCAACCACTCCACATAATAGCTTCATCATTTTTGCATCTATCCCACACAAATCGAACTCTTTCTTGAGATGTAGGAAGAGTTATGAATATAGATCTTTTCACATTAAAATCACTCTCCTTCATCACTTATTTTCTTTTTCTTTCTTTTCTTTTCTTTTTCTTCAATCATTCATTTTTTTTTTCTTATTCTTCTTGTGTTTTTCTTGCACAATGTAAACTCCAAATTATACACCAATATAGAACTCCCTGAATCGACATAGAAAATTTGTTCCAATTCACCAATAATAGCACTACCATAAATCTTGATACCCCCACACTTATTTCATTGCATATCCACACTTCTCATGACATTCAACAATACTCCACTAGCTCTAAGGCTTGGATAAAGACATTGTTTTTTCAGTTTAAAGCTTATAATGTGAGTTTATACAAAGAAAAGACAATGAGGCTCAAAGGGGCTCAACAATGGAAAATTCAATTATAGGGTCGGCTATTTGGCTAAGGTGGCTAATTTATATAACAAAGATGGCCTTAATCATGTTCGTGCATGCATGTGTCAATGTGATCTTGAAGAGAATCAAGGCAAGTTCTAGAGAGACAAAACCATGGAAGAATATCACACATGAAAAAAAAATAATGAGACTGTTATAAATGTATCAGTCTAAAGGCTCAAAAATCTCACCGGCTTTTGTCCACATAATTTAATTACTACCATCCTCAAAGAAAATAACTGACTAATCAACTCTAAGTTGGAAGATTATTCATTCAATCATGTTATGAGTTCTTTAAAAGCCTAATTAATTCAGCAAATAGCATACACAACCCAAAACAATCATTTAACTCTCAATTCATTTTCTTGAAAAATCATGCAAAAAATTTTCATCGTTGGAATTGATTCCTATTTCTCCTTAATTTTAGTTAATTAGAAACCAGCGTTCTAATTAACCCTAATTATTAAATAACCCCAGACCAGCGCTCAAGATTCAATTTAATAACAGCTTTACACAATAGAGAAATCGATGAACTAGATAACACAAACACCAGCGGTTGCATTCAATCTATTTAAACATTCTTCTTAAGATTCAATAACCTCTATCGCAGAAAATTATCAAATCCTAGTGCTTCACAAGTTAAAGGGATCAAACAATTACGGATTTGATGTTTAACTTAGCGGTAGGTTGTTACAATCAATAAACTAGCGGGCCCTCTAGCAATTAAACGCAACAAATCATAGAAATAAATGCAGAAGAACATTCAATACTCAAAATGTAAATCAAACAATAAGAAAAACCATTTAGATCTCACAATATGTGGTTCCGAGGCTTCAATTTCCTTCGACCAAGCGTAGAAGTTTAGTTACACATGATAGATCTAAGAAAAATAGAGAGAAAATAGGTTGGAGGCGTTAAGTACGTTCTAGGGTTTTAAAAGATGTATTTATAGTTGTTTCCATAGGTAGTTGACTTAAATTAGGAAACCAGAATTTTCGTATCGGAAATGAACCATGCGGCCGCATGGTTTAGATGCTTGCGGCCGCAAGGAACAAATGAACTCAGCCTTCAAACTCTCGGTAATGGTCTATGCGGCCGCATGGAATTAAAGGCTTGCGGCCGCATGGTTTTACGAAATTTCCTCCGAACAGCTTTTCAGTATTTTGGTCGTATCTTCTTTTCCCGATATCCGATTGAGACGATTCAAGATGCGTTGGAAAGATAACTCAAAGGGCTACAACTTTTATTCAGATATGATCTTCCAATTCGATCGTTTTCCGTGTCGAAAATGGGTCTCAATATGAGGCTGAAAATCGGTGTACAACTTTTCGATTGGAAATTGATGTGTGATCATACTTTGACGATATTTCATCCATTTGACGTCTTCTTTCAAGCAATTGACTCTCAAATCTTCATTGTTTGGTTTGACACAACTTTTGTGTATTTGCACGCTAGTCCTTGAACTTTCATTTCCTTTCACTTTGGTCCATTTTCACATATTTCTTCCAAATTACGCTATATCCATCAACTTGCCACCTAAACCAAAATATGAGAATATTAAGTACATTTAGGTATAAAATAGTCATATGAGCGCATTAAATAAAGATGCAAAATGTGTATTTTATATTCCTATCAGAAGGAAGGAAAGAAGTTCTAGTGGACCGAGGAGTGTGAAGAGGTTTTCCAGGGGTTGAAAAAGTATCTAGGGCAGGCCCCTTCCTATCGAAGCCCAAGCTGGAAGAAGCTCTACAACTTTACTTGGTCGTCTCCAATGAGACCATAAGTGTTGTGCTTGTAAGAGAAGAGGGCTCGACCCAACTGTCTGTTTACTATATTAACAAAGCATTATTAGCACCTAAAATACGTTACCCCAATATGGAAAAATTGAATTTGGCATTGATAATCGCATCCCAGAAGTTGAGGCCCTATTTCCAAGCCCACACCATCCATGTGTTGATAAACTTCCCGCTCAGGCAAGTATTGTAAAAATTGATGCCTTGGGAAGGTTGCTCAAAAGGGCCATGGAATTGAGTGAGTTTTAGATCCTCTTCAAGGTAAGAACCGCCATCAAGGGCCAGGTCCTAGCAGATTTTCTAGGAGAATTCACCAATGTCCCCGAAGTGGACGTAACAATGGAGCTCGTCGAGACTCCCACTTGAAACCTGTTTGTGGACAGCTCGTCAAGAGAAACAGGGTCTTGCGCGGCATGGTACTGGTGAGCCCCGAGGGGCACAAGTTGAATAGCACAATGAGATTTAGATTTAAGGCCACCAACAATACGGCTGTATATGAGGTCCTCCTTGCCTGCTTGAGGCTAGCCAAGAAAATGCAAGTGAAGAGGCTGTTTATTAACAGTGATTCCCAACTTATTGTAGGCCAAGTTAATGGTAATTTTGTAGCTAGAGACAAGGCCGTGGTAGCCTACCTCAAACTGGTAATGAGCTTGCTCCCCTCTTTTGAGAAGTTAGAACTAGCTCAAATCCCACGCATTGAAAATGCCCACGTCGATGCTTTGTCTAAGCGGCTAGTAGCAAGGATTCTGAGTTGTTAACGGTGGTGCTGATCGAGCACATCTTAAGGTCATCCACCTTTACAAATGAAGTGATGTGGGTAGAATGAACTCCAACTTGGATGCAACCCCTTATAGCTTATCTCAAAGACTAGATTTTACCGAAAAATAGAGAAGAGGCCTATAAGCTAAGGAGGATGTCCGTACATTTTGTACTAATTGATGATATTCTCTACAAGCACGGTTTCACTTCGCCCCTTCTTCGGTGTGTGGGAGGAGAGAAAGCTAACTACATACTCCGCGAGATCCATGAAGGTGTTTATAGCAACCACTCAGGAGGACTTGCTTTGGCAAGAAAAGCACTAAGGCAGGGGTACTATTGGCCCACCTTGAAAAAGGATGCCATCCAATTTGTTCGAATGTGATAAATGCCAACGATTCTCCCATGTCCAAAGACAATCTTTTCAGAAGTTAACTGCAGTGTCCAGCCCTTGGCCATTCAGCAAGTGGGGCATAGACATCATTGGCCCTTTACCCAGTGTAGAGGAAATGCTAATTTTGCCATTGTTGCAATTGATTACTTCACAAAGTGGGTAGATGCCGAACCTCTGGCAAAGATCACTGAAGCTAACACTTCCAAGTTTCTGTGGAAGAAAATAATATGCCAGTTTGGCATCCTCTATTCAATCGTTTCAGATAATGGAAAGCATTTTGACAACAAAAGGTGAGAGGTCTTTGTGATGAGTTGGGGATCAGGAAGCATTTGTCAACCCCTCATTATCCCCAAGCTAATGGGTAAGTCGAGGCCGTGAACAAAACCATAAAGCACACTTTGAAGAAAAAACTTAACGCAGCCAAAGGTACCAGGGTGGATGAGTTGCCCCAGGTGCTGTGAGCCATCCGAACTACAAGTAGGACCGCAATTGGTGAGACTCCTTTCTCAATGACCTATGGTACCGAGGTAATCAGCCCGGTAGAGTTGGGATTTCCTTCCCCTCGCACTTCAGTGAGATATCAAATGACAAGCTCAGGAGATGCGAGCTCGATTTTCTTGAAGAAAAAAAGGGATGATTCTCAGCTGAAGTTAGCAGCTTATCAAAGGAAAATGACCCGGTATTATAATGCTAAGGTGAAGAATAGGTCCTTCCGAATAGGCATCTGGGACCAAACTGGGAAGGACCCTACCGCATCAAAGAGAAGATCCGACCTCGTACCTACTGGATCAAAGACATGGATGGAAATGTTCAACCTCATCCATAAAATGTTGAACACGTAAGGATGTATTATCAATGAATATAATCCACAGCTGGAAGTTTTTTCCCAACCTTTGCAAATAAATAAAAGCTTTGTTTCAATAAAGTTGTGAAGCATGGGAACCTTGGAGGAGATGATTGATTTCCCAAAGGGACCACATTGTTTGCACTTCGAGGCGTACATAACATGTCTACCTTTGACGAGGCTGAACATCAAAGGAGAAGCATTTACATGGATGAACCATCCACCATATAAAGAAGTGTGGGCGGGTCGGAGGAGAGGATTAATTCTCCAAATGGACGACCTCGTTTGCACTCCGAGTACATCACATGCCTTTCTTTGATGAGACTGAACGTCAAGGGAGAAGCCTTTACGTGGGTGACCCATCCACCATGTAAAGAAGCATGGGTACCTCGGAGGAGAGGATTGAGTCCCCAAAGGGACCATTTCATTCGTACTCCGAGCCACACATCACATGCCTCTCTTTGACGAAGCTAAACGTTAAAGGAGAAGCCTTTACATAGGTGAACCACCCACAGTGTAGACATACCGCCTCAGAATAAAAATTCGAGACGTGTAAATATTGACGAGGTAGATGACAAATTATAGTTAAGTTAAAACCTTCAAGTTATTTAAGTACTCCAGTTCATTTAAAGTTCAAAGTTCAATCAGATTAGGCTCAAGGCTTAAGAAATTAAAAACACAATTCAGTTAAAAGTTTAGAGCTAAATCCTAGTTAGAGTTCAATTCAGTTGAAGTTCAAAGTGCAGTTAGTTATGGTTAGTCGATTGTCGAAGTCCTCTTACTAGGAAGAAAAATAACAAAGTTATAGACAGTACAAGATGAGAAAAACATTTCATTCATTGAATAAAAAGATAGTTGCATAAGGAGGCTCGAGGCATTACAAAGATTTAAACAAATAAATGACCTAAGCTACTGCTGGAGAGGTGGGGGAGCATGCGCTTCAGTAGCAGGAGCATCAGCTGTCTGAGGTACTTCTTCTGGAGCCTCTTTATCCAGAACCTCAACCACATCAGTTTCCTTAGCTGGGGTCTGAGGTACCTCTTCAACAAATTCAGCTCTAAGCTCAGAGGTGCCAAGATTCAGATAGAGCTCCTCCACCCTTCCAACCACCTCAGCATAAGCAAATTTTTGACAGTAGATGGTGAAGCGCTAATATTCCTCTGTAAGGTGAAAGTTGGCAATGTAATTCTTAACCGCCTCAGCACCTAGCTATTCAGCCTCAGTTCTCTTAGCCTCATCTACATAGTATTTGATTTGGCTCTCCATGAATTGCTTCACATCCTTGCACCCAGGGAGTTTGAGGTTGACCTTCTCCAGAACTTCGATAGTGAGCTTCTGATGGTTGTTAGAAGTTTCAACCTTCTTTGTTAAGGAAGCCACCTCACACTGAGACTCATGCACTTTTTGCTTTAAGGCTTCAATTTCAGCCAGTGCAGAGGATAACTTGGCCTCATCTTCAACCTTCTAGGCCTTCATTGCCTCAGCCTCGGATTTCACCTTCTTCAGTTCAGCTTGGGTAGCAGCAACACTTTCAACAGAGGCTATGTTCCTTCTTTAAATGTCAGATAACACTCAAAGGCCACCAAAAAGACCTCGTACTTTGGCTCCCCAAAGCAGTAGTGAGGTCCACCGCGTCACAGGTGGACACATAATCTTGCCACATCTCCGTCCGAACTTGTTGAAATTCTCTGTGGCACTCAGAACCTCAGACGACAACATTGCCAAAACTGCTGGGGCAATTTTATCATCCCTCCCAGCCAAGAATTTCCTAAACTTGACTGGGGTCCTCACAACTAAACCCATTTTAGGGGCCTCAGAAGCTGAAGGTGCTTCCTTCCTAGTCGCTTCATTGGCCCTCTGAACTTGTTCCACTTTAGCAGCTTTGATTGAAGACTCCAAGAGCTTCGACTGTTGAAGATCATCTTTTTCAGAGTGGGACACAGTGGTCCTAAAGTTGGTAGAAGCCCCACTTACGTGGACGAGCTTCCTCTTCTTCTGAGGCTCCTCTACTTTCCATTTTCCTCTGTCAGAAGCCTCTTGGACCTTCTTGGGAGCCTCCTCATCATTTCCCTTCTCAGCATGGTCTTTGCTGAGGCACTCCAGCCTCGACATCACTTGTTTAGCCCTAGAGGAAGAGGGCTTCAAAGCTTTGGTACCCATAATGGCAGTGGCCTTCAGTATGGTGGCCATATCAGGGGTAGGGTACGCCTTCTTCATAAACTTATCTGCAAACATCAAACTAGTCAGAAACCAGCAAAAATAACATAAAAATAATTCCAAATTGAAGGAGCATATTACCTTTAGAGGCCATTAGTCCGAAGTTAATAAAGTAACGGCTTCGGTTGATCAAGTAGGCGAAGCTTCGGAGATCGTTTGTAAATGTCTTCGATGACGTCCCATTCAACTTCATCAAGTTCGTAATGCGAATCTAAAATCTACAGACAAAGCAAACAAAAATCATTACAAAGTGGTTGGACATATATTACAAGTTAAAGGGCGAGACATCCACGGGCTTCATAGTACTGGGTTGGTATTGTATAAGCTGGGACAGTATCTTCCTCGACTATCTGCCACCTACCCTTCACCCAGAAAAATTACTCCTTCCACCCATTGATGGAGGTAGGGAGCCCCACTACTAAGGGAGTATGAGCCCCCCAAGGGATGATGTAGTACCAACCCTTAGAATCGTCCTTCCCAACTACCCGGACTTGGAAAATTGTTTGAAAGACATGCAGAGGCATGTCCTCTCCTAAAGAGACCTCCTTCCAGAGGAAGTAGGCCCCAACTAGTTGGTAAATCTGGGTGGGGGACAACATGAAGTTCTCCATACCGCCCTAAAGAAGGGGTGCGGAGACAGACGCACTCCTGCTTTCAACAGGAATTCACTTATGGCCACGCATCCTAGCCAAGGAAAATTGGCTCGTTTGTGGGCCTCGGGAACTAACAACTCTACATAATGAGGTCTGCAGCATGTTTCACTAAGTTCTGATAGTTTGGAAGAAGTTATGGACGATGAAATTTCGGTAGCCCCCAACCCACCTCACTCATACTATATACATTTCCCGACCCCCTAGACACGGACTCTTCTCCAAACCTAGCACTGTGACTACCACTCTATAGACTCGTCGGAGAACTAGACTACTGAAAAACTTTCTGGAGATTAGAGAACTTGAGAGATTTCGAAGAATATTTTGCAAAGGTAAAGTCTCAAATGGCAGGATTTTGGTTTTTATACAAAGAAGAAATGAATCCCAGCCTTTGGATCGAAGCCTAGTTATTCTGAGGCGTCCAATCCTGTGATGGATCGAAACCGTAGAATTCAAACGGTTTATGTCATCAACGCCTCAGATCACTTTGCGAGTATCACGCACTAGCCTCGACGCGTGATTGCTACTCTGGCCATTATCTCTACTATTCTTAATTGCACTCTTAACCTCCTTATATGAATCGGGCATAGAATTCAGCAAAATAATGGCCTTATACGTATCAGACACATTTTAATCACGGATAACGATATCTTGAACAAGTTTGTTGGAAATATCTAGATTGTCATTAAGATCTTTTGAATAATCCATTTTAAAACTGAAAAATCTTTCAAGCAAGTGCAACTTGTTCGTAGCGGACTTAAGTAAATATAAGTCCTCTAACGTTTGCCAAAATTCTTTTGTAGAATAAAGTTTTCCAACTTTTCTAAAAACAATGTCAGATAAGTGTAAAATAATTAAAGTGTAAGCAAATTCATCATATTCCTTTTTTTGCGCTTCTGTCAAATTTGTAGGAAATTTGCCATCTATGGCTTTTGAAACTTTTTGTTTAACAAAAATTTCTTTCATCTTTTGTTACCAAATTGAAAAATCTCATTTCCCATGGAAAACTCCAACTTCAAAATGTGAAGACATTTTGAAAATCAGAACAACCAAAATGTTCAAATAGGTCACACAAAGTAATCAAAAGACAACAATATATACCGTTCTAGATTCCCAGAGTTTCATAAGATTCTCAATCTTAGATCAATAGAATGTTCAAATAGGTCATGTCTAGGTGTTCTAATAGAATAAACAATGCAACACGAAGGTATGTCAACAAAAAATTCAAATTTTCACCCAATGCAGTCTCACACAGTGATTAAACAACAGTTAAAGTACAAAAGCAATTAGCAAATTGTGATAAAAAAAATCAACACTTCAAATAGAGCAAATAATTCCTAAATTTCTAGCACGAGCAATGTTAACCCACACGGTAACCTCAATCCTAATGTCACCCCACATAATGACACGGTAATGGTGAAATTTAAATTGGGATAAGCCAATATACCAGAACGGACCAATCTCAGCCTGTAAATACTGAGAGATGCAAATTTATCATTTTAGGATCACCAACAATCGCAAAAATCAATCGACTACGATCGAATCTTCACTGTATAACTTGAAATAGAAAACTAACAACATCAAAATGTCAAGAAAATTGTCAGGAACAAACTGTCAGAAGAAACCGTCGTCGAATTCCTTCTCACGCGCCTCCACTCACGGCCAACACTCTCTACGCGTGGTTCCACGTGCCTTCACAACCTCACGCGCTGACCACCCAAGAGCGCCTCCACTTGTATGTCACGCCGATGATCTCCATTTTACCACCAGGCCTCTAGATTTGCCGAAAATCCCGAAAACATGTTCGATTTTTTCACAGTTTTTCGATCAGTTTTTCTACTTTATTTTTGTCGGTTTCCTGAACGGTTTTTGGTCAAATTTTCAAATCTACCATCTCGAAGCTCTGATATCAATTGTCGTGAAAGCTTGCTCCAATGGTTGTCAAAACGGTATTTTTCGGGCTCAGTTTCACGTTACCTTTTTCTACCAAACACCAATCTTCACGGCTCCAACCCACAACCAATTTATTTACCTTAGTTGCTCCTCAATCTCACCCATAAAGGACAAGATAATGGTGAAGATTTGTAGCTACAAAGGTAAACAGAAAAAAAATAAAAAAAGGCAAGAAACAAGGCCAAAAATCAATGGAAGACACGTTTTTTCCACCAAAAGAGGCTACCGGTTTTCTCTCTTCTTCCACACGGTTTCTTTCTTCTCTTTTCACACAAATCACCCACTAAACGACTAGGGGAAAAAATCATATATATATAGGTTATGTTAGACTTTAGTTGGACCAATAAAAGAGGTTAAATGGGCCATGAGCAACATTAATTATTTAAGTTGCTCCCAACGGCCCACGTTGTTTTCAGGTTGAGCCTTTACACTTGGTTGTTGGTAATAATTAATCCAACATTTACATCATCGCCCGAGATTCATTAGGTATCAAAACCCAACAATTGGTTTTAGGTATATTTATACATGAATGTGTGGATTATGATAGAATAAAAAGTTTTCCATGTAAATGTCCTTATCTCATTCTATTGAGTTAAACATGCTGCAGCAGTGATAATTTAATGTAAGAAAGGGAGCATTATTGTTGTAGGAAAAAAAATTAGAAATACTTCTGAAATTATATAAATAAAATAATGGAAAGAAATATTACAACAAACATAGTAATAATAAATTAGAGAAAATATGGTTGTTGATGTAGTAGTGATATTGGAAAAATCGAGGCTTATATTGCACACAATTTCCTTATAACAAATTCTCCCCCCCCCCCAACTGTGGTCCACGAGGATTGATGGCATATGTCTTTCATGATACAACGATTGAAAGTAGCTGACTAACACTTCGTCACTACATTAGGCTAACTAAGAATGTTCATAATTCTATTACTGGGCTAGAAAATAATTATCTAAACTACAAAAAAATAGAACTCTTGAAAACAAAGAGTTATGAGGAAAATTAGCGAGATGAGAGACCTCTCAAAGTTTTGTGTGTGGAATAAGAAGAGGAACACTTCCTTATCTATTAAGATTAGAAGGGGTATTTCAATTCTCCATTAATTTGTACTAATATAAAATGTTACAATAGCTATTAGGGCTTTTAACCACCAATTCGATTTGAAAATTAATTAGCGAATTCAAAAATATTACATTTGTCGTTACAATTTTTATCCACTTCACTTTTTTTTTTTCAACAATTCCCAACATGAATGAAATTAACAGCTATGACAAACATATATGGTGATAGAATTCAACAGTCGAAATCTGCGTAGGATAGGTAGGTGTCCTTTGAACCTTTCATTGTGTAAGTACGTTTACTTTACTAACTGATTAATAGACGTGATGTCCTTGAGCAATTATGATCTTTGTGTAAACAATGGCACACTCCAACATAGGCTTTATCGAAACACAACTCAGTTCTCATAGTTATGTTCATTTTAGCTATGAACATCTCCCGATCATGTGAGACTTTATAAGGAATGAAGCCCTTATAATTCTCATTTGAACCACTTCTTTCTCATATAGGTGATCTCTTAATTAAGTAACCCACATTACTTTGCTCGAATATTCCGATACATATGGATCATTAAAATCTTAGCTTATTCTTTACAGGTATCACTATTTTCATCATATGAATGCATTGGAATGAGTTCCCACAGTGATCCAACATGATTTTACAATTAGGTTCTCCCTTTAAATCTAGACTTTATGATCTCCAGTTAATTAGATTGAGTTTTCATTGTATGGATCTATTCTTTCAAGGGCTTTAGTCCTATTCTCCTCGATGATTTCTCAACTCACTCTCTATTTAACCATTTGGTTTAGATTAATTGTCTAATTCTATTATGTTTTCGATGAAGATATCTTGAATTAGCAATTGCAAGCTGACTATCACTATGTATGCCATATTGCAGGTACATGCTTTGGTCACCTTGGAATATCCTCTAAGAAATAGCTTAGCCATTCTGATTCTTCCCTACATTTATCTAGTGCGATAAATTTAGAGTCCATTGCATATCCGACTATAAAAATGTGTTTCGAGGATTTTCAAGATACAGCTCACTTCCTAGTGTAAACACATATCCACTGTAGACCTTGTATATCCGACTATAAAAATATGTTTTGAGGATTTTCAAGATACAGCTCACTTCCTAGTGTAAACACATATCCACTATAGACCTTGAGTCTTTTATGTCTGATATCCGGTTTGCATCACTATGTCCTTCTAGGACAACTAGATATCTTGTATAGTGAAGTCTCAGTACTCTCACAATTGCCTACCAATTGTAGCTCTAAGATTACTCGTATATCGACTTATCTTACGTACTACATAGGTTAAGTCAAATCTTGTACAATTTATTAAGTATATTAAACTACCAATCACTCTCGAACATTCAGTTTGAGAAATACTCATTCCTTTATTCTTGGGTAGACATACATTTATATCTGTTGTGTTCTTGCAACACTAGTAAATTTTCAAGAATATTTTCAATATGATATGACCGATTTAAGAAAAGCTCATTTGATATTTTAGAGATCTTTATTCCTAAGATAACATCAGCATGTCCCTTATTTTTCATGTCAAATCTTGAATTCAACCTATCTTTGTTAGATTTGATTATCCTATGATTACTACCAACAATGAGCATGTCATTTACGATTTTGTGTGACAGGGCCTGTCACTCCAGGTGGCGCATGTGGCGTCCTCTATTCATCTAGGGCCCATGTAGTCCATCGTCAACGTATAGATAAAGAATAACATATCCATTCTTAGTGTCTTTGATATAAACATATTTATTGCATTTTCGATTTTAAATCCACTTGCTATCATAGTTCAAGTTTTTCATGATATTATTTCGGTGCTTGTTTTAAACCATACAAGGATTTTACCAGTTTACCAAATTTCTTTTCTCAGGTGCAGAAAACCCTCATGTTGTTTTATTTAAATTTCTTCATCAAAATCTCCATTTAGAAAAGGCTGATGTATTTCAAGGTTGTGCATGACATTAATTGCTAGTACCATCCCAATGAGATTTATTCTTGTCCTAAGAGAATAAGTATCAAAGTAGTCTAGATATTTTCATTATCTATAATCTTTAATTACAAACCTCGCTTTGTATTTATCAATTGATCCATCTGCTTTCAACTTCTTCTTGAAAATCTACTTGAATCCCAGATGATTACACTAATGGAGAAGATCCACTAACTCCCAAGTGTGATTTTGCAGTATGGTATCAATTTTTCTCTTAATGGCCTATTTCCAAAAAGCTCCTTTAGTAAAGCCTACTATCTTAATAAAAGTTTGAGGTTTACTTTATAAGAGATATGTTAAAAAATTCTGATCAAAGATTTTTTTGTCCTTGCTCTTTTACTACGTTTAGATTCATCTTGAACCTCTTCATTTTTTTCGTGTTCTTGGTCCACAATATTTTTCTCTAATAGTCTTAAATGTTTGTTTTGACAAGCTTCATCCTTCTTGGACTTATGAAGAAATACATGTTCAAAAAATTATGCATTTTTTGGTTCCATTATCGTGTTCTTGCGTATGTTTGAAATTTTAGACTCGTGCATAAAGAAGCGATATACACTACTATTATGTGCATAGTCAATGAAAATGCAATCAACTATTTTTGGACCGATTTTCACCTTTTTAGGTGTAAGTACTGCCACATTAGCAAGACATACCCACATTCAAAAGAATTTATAATAGGGCTTCCTTCCTTTTGCATAATTTATATGGAGTCTTGTCTTTCTTTTTTCGAGGTACCTAATTTAAAATAGAATTTGCTGACAAACAGTTTCTCCCCATATGTTATGCTGCAAATTGCATTCATCATCTCTTTTAAAGTATGATTCTTTCACTCAGCAATATGATTTGGCTGAGGGGAATAAGTTGTAGTAGTTTCATGGACTATACCATTTTGAATACATAACTCACTAACTGTGATTCATACTCACAGCCTCGATCAGTTCTTAACACCGTAATTTTCTTGTTGAGTTGATTTTCAACTTCATTTTTATAGAGAAAAAAGATTTTATCATACTCCAAAACCATGCAGAAATCATGCTTGTTAAGTAGGGAACTATAGCATAAGTTCTTTCAAATTTTCGGCATATATAGCACGTTGCTTAGAGATCTTTTCCAGATGTCATCTTCATGATCACTTGGGCTTTGATCTTAAAAGTAGCAGAATTTCGCATGAAGAGCATTTCTTCATATTCAATTTCATCAAGTGAAGTGAACATCCCTTTGTCAAAACATACATGTCGGGTTATATCATTGTCAATCCACCATTCTCTTGGATTGGATCCTGACTAGATTCACTTTAGATATCATAGCTGACAAGCAAATATCAAAGGCATCATGGGTAATGTCATCGATAATATTTTCTTATTTGTTTCTGTTTTTCTTAGGCAACCTATATTCGTTTGACTTGTGACCCATCTTGTCACAATTGAAGTACTTTCCTTGAAATTTCTTCTTCGAGATATCCCCTTTAGGTCCCATTTTGAAACCTTTGTTATTCGGCTTCCTCTACAACATTGGCCTTGGTCTCATGTTGGTATACTCCTCACTTATCAAATCATCTGGTGTCTTCCTCAATGCGAAGTCTAACAATCAAATCTTCAACATCATCTCCTTTCACTTGTGCTTATGGTAGTTCTTGAAATATTTCCATCCAGGTGACAGCTTTTCAATAATAGCAACCACCTGAAAATATTCACTCAGTGACATCCCCTAAGCAAAGATCTCATGTAAGATCACTTAGAGCTCTTGAACTTAACTGGCCATAGTTTTGGAGTCGATCATCTTAAATTGAAGAAGCGACCTACCACAAGTTTCTTGGCTCCAGTATCCTCAGTTTTGTACTTCTGATCAAGAGGCTCTCAGAGCTCCTTTGTCGTCTTCTTTACACTATAGACATTGTATAAAGAAAGAATTGTTGAGCCCATTCTTGACATAATTCTGATACGAGTATTTAGAATGTTTTCAAGTAACTATTGCAATGATAATTTGGCTGTCTGTCTAATCCTCCTTTAGTTTCAGTGGATTCTCAGTCAACTTTGCAAGGCCAAGGATGGTAAGATAAAATAGCATCTCTTTGCGGTCGCCTCTTGAACTTTTGTCCATTGAATTTATCCAGTTGCTCTCCACGAGTAATAGATGTTGATATTGTTGGGGGTTCACAACAAAAGTTGGCCCACAAGCCACATCATTGGTTGTGTCAACAATTACTGTTTCACTTGTCATTTTTTCTAAAATATCAAATAAAGTGCATTAATTTCAGAAGTAGGAAATTATGCTATTTTTCAAATAACTTTTAAAAAAACTACGATGTTTTCACAATTACGAAAAATATGCTATTTTTTTCAAAATCATTTACAAATTATGTTGTTTACTCAATACCGAAAATATGCTAATTTCTTAAATGAAAAACATGCTTATTTTCAAACACTACAAAAATTAAGCTATTTTTCCAATAATCGAATAGCACTCAACACATAATTTCCATAGAAGACTAGAGGGGTCTAAACCCAATCTCAACAAGTCTATCTTCTTTCGAAAATATTCAGTTCTCAGGCTGGCTGAAGGGGTCACAAATGGTCACACTTAAAATCTAACCTCCTAGACATAACTTATCTTTATTGTAATTTCTAGTTTTTATGATTTTATAAATTTTGTGGGAGATTATTATTTTCACAATAATATTTATTTGAAATCCAGCACCTCCTTTGTCTTTTTAGAAGAATTTATTTTAAAATGTTATGAAAAATACAAAAGAAAATTAAAAATACTGCTGAAATTATATAAATAAAATAATGGGAAGAAAGATTACAACAAACAGAGTAATAATAAATTAGATAAAATATGGTTGTTGATGTAGTAGCAATATTGAAAGAAAATGAGGCATATATTGCACAGAAATTCGCCCGTACTGTGATGCACAAGGATTGATGGTGTCTATCTCCCAAGATACAACGATTGAAAGTAGCTGACTAACATCTCGTAATATTTTAGGCAAACTGAGAATGCTCACAATTCTATCATCGAAGTAGAAAATAATTATCTAAACTACAAAAAACAAAACTCTTAAAAACAAAGAGAGAAAATAAGTTGTGTAAGGAGGAAAACACCTCTTTACATAGTACTATAATGAGATTTCATTTCAATTCTCCATTAATTTATATTAACATAAAAATATTACAATGTATAGCATTTTAACTTCTCCACCTTGAACCTTATCTTTCACAAGGTGACATTTAATCTCTATATGTTTTGTCATCTCATGAAAAACCGGGTTACTGGTAATATGGATAGCTGATTGACTGTCAGAACAATAAGGCTGCTGGATCATGTTTGATACCAAGGTCTCCAAGTATGTTTCTCAACTAGCTTAATTCACAAAAATAGTAGCCATGGATCTGTACTCTGCTTCTGTTGATGATCTAGAGACAGTATCCTGCTTCTTTGATCTCCATGACACCAACGAATTCCCTAGAAAGACACAATAACCAGTGATTGATCTTCTAGTATCTGGACAAGCCACCTAATCAGCATCACAAAAGGCTTTAAGTACTAGGTCTGATTTGCTTTCAAACAATAGGCCTTGTGCTGGTGTACCCTTCAAGTATCTTAGCACATAATGGGCATATGATGTACCTGGTGTACCCTTCAAGTATCTTGGAGGAATTGGCTAAGAACCTGAACAGCATATGATAGGTCAGGTTTGGTTATGGTCAGATATAGGATCCCTCCTATCAATCTCTTGTATGTACTTGCATCTTCAATAAGTTCCCCTTGATCCTTACTCAGCTTCAAATTCTGCGGTAAGGGATATTTTGCAGGCTTGGCTCCAAGATATCCTGCATCAATCAACATATCTAAGGCATATTTCCTTTAATTTACAAAAATTCCATTTGATGTCCTGGCTATCTCAAGTCCAAGAAAATACTTCAAAACCCCCAATTCTTTGCTCATCCAGTTTTTTCTTAAATTGCTCAATGTAGGATAAATCATTGCCTCCTATGATAATATCATCCACATAAATGAGCAAAGCAGTGAAGGATATTTTTTCATGTATGCTAAATAAAGAATAATCAGATTTTGATTGTTCAAAACCTTGTGAAACAATGTATGAAGTTAGCTTAGTGTTCCATTTCCTAGATGCATGTTTGAAGTCCACAAATGGACTTGTTCAATCTGCAGACCAGTTGTTCCCCAAACTCTCCCTGCTGCTCATACCCTTTAGGTATCAACGTGTACATCTCATCATCAAGTTCACCATGGAGGAATGCATTGTTAGTGTCTAATTGATGAAGATACCAGCACTTATGAGCAGCAATAGCCAACAAGGACTTCACGGTTACTAGCTTAGCAACATGGAATAAGGTCTCTTCATAATCAAGGTCAGCTTATTATATGAATCCCTTTGCAACAAGCCTAACTTTCTTCTGCTCCTCAGTCCCATCAAAATTTAGTTTAACTTTGAAAACCCATTTGCAAGCTACAGGCTTCTTATGTGCAGGAAGAAAAGTAACCATCTAAGTGTTGTTTGAAACCAATGCTTGATATTCGGTTTCTATTGCCTTGCACCAATCTGGATACTTAGCAGCCTCTTCATATGATCTAAGCTCAACTGTAGTAGATAAGGCCAGTGAATATCTTTTATGAGTAAGAGACAGTCTGCCATAGTCCAGGTACTCAAATATAGGATATTGCTTGCCAGCCTTGTGACCTTTCACCATGGATTTTGATTGTAGAGTAGTCACTTGAGATGCAAGACTTTAGTGGTAATCTTGAAGATAGGGACTGGGGCTCTTTTAGGTCTATTTGATTGTCTGATGGGCAAAGCTAGAGTTGGAGTGGAAATAGGTGTTGAAATGGATTCATGAGTGTTTGTTTGAGGATAATCAGATGAATCTGGAATTGAACTAGCAGGAGAGTAGTAGGATGAAGTCATTACCAGAACTTGGAATTCACATATCAGGTGGTGAATCATTAGTTGGAACTGGAAAGAGAGATGAATCAAATGGTAAGCATGCATCAGACTTTGTTAAAAAGGCAAGGAATTTGGGATAATAAAAGGGAAATATATTTTCACAAAAGATAACATCTCTAGAAGCAAAGACAGTATTGTTTAGTAGATTATATAGTTTGAATGCTTTCATGCCATAGGGGTAGCCAATAAAGATACATGGAACAGCTCTAGGATCAATCTTGGTATGATTTCTTTTGAGGCTTGAAGCATAGCAAAGGCATCCAAAAACTTTAAGGTGTGAATATGATGATGATGTTTGATGAAGCAATTTATTTTCGAAGATTAAGGTAAGGGTTCTATTGATCAGGTATGTAGTAGTGGAATGGTTTCCCCCCCCAAAACTTATGAGACAAATTGGCTTGAAACTTGATAGCTCTAGCTATGTTTAGAAGATATTGGTGCTTTCTCTCCACCACCCTATTTTGCTGAGTGGTTTCAACACAGATGAGTTGGTGAATAATGCCATTATACTAGAAAAAATCATTCATGTAGAATTCAGATCAATTATCAGATCTGAGAATTTTTATTTTGCTGTCAAAGTGAGTTTGGATCATGTGATAAAAAGAGTAAATGACAGATCTAGTTTGAGATTTTTCTCTCATTAGGTAGGTCCAAGTCATTCTAGTGTGGTCATCAACAATGGTTAGAAAGTATCTAGAGCCATCTAATGAGGGAACTGAATAAGGTTTCCATATATCACAATGGATGATATCAAATCTTTTGAAATCTCTAGTTTCACTACTTGGAAAAGATAGTCTATACTGTTTGGCTATTGGACAAATTGTGCAATGTAAATGTTTGTTGAATGTAATGGTTGGAATCAAATTATGTAAGACAGTTAGTTTGGAAATAGGCAGGTGTCACATACGACAATGTCATATATCAATATCAGTGTTCAAATTAAGATTACTTATGGAATTACAAGAAAAATATCTCGCTTTATTACATTGTAAATTGAGATCAAATTGCAATTGGAATTAGAAAAAACATGAAAGTTGTTACCAGGAATAACAGTGTGTTGAGAATCAAAATGGAGACAATTGATTGAAGGTTAATCATGAAGTTGCTGAGCAGAATGTTGGAAAGCATACAGTCCATCTTCAAGTTGGCTCACTCCAATCGTCCTCCATGCTAAAAGATCCTGGACAAAATAATATTGATGTAAAAATATCAGGAAACAATTATGTCTAAAAGTTAACTTTTTAGGTAAAATCAAATTGAATGTGAAATAAGGCACCACCAATACTTCTATCAAAACCAAGTTATGAGACAATCTAATTGTTCCAACATGTGTAGCCTCAGCAGTGTCACCTTTAGGTAATCTAACAACTGCTTTAACCTTATGAGATATGGTAGTCAAATGCCAAATGGAGTATACCATATGTTCTAAAGCACCAGTATCTATAATCCATTTTGCTGCACCACTTTTATTGTTAGAACAAGAGTGATTGCCTAAAAAAGGAATCTGGTACAGAGTAACCAGTGGTTGGTGCATCCTGAGGCTATGATTGTGTTTGTATTCGAGGACCATTAATTATCTGTCCTTTCAACTGAGGTAACAACATTGCTAGAACCTGCTTACATTGATCCGGGGTAATTGTGAGTTTTGAGAGAGATTCCATAACACTAGGTTGAATACCATCAGAGGATTGTCCAACAGCATTTGCCACTACAGTTTTACCTTTAGCAAATCGATGTCCAAGCGGATATCTTACCAGCTTGTAACATTTTCCCTTAATGTGTCCGAGCATGCCACAGTAACTGTAAATAGGCCTGTCCTTTCTCTGATTTTGAATGAATCTAACATTCATTTGGCTTCCATTAGAACATTGTACAACATTGTTAGTAAAGGAAGATGCCTCAAAATTCTGTTGTCTTTTAGTGATAACCTCATTTTGCCTTTCATCTTGTAAAATGAGTGCAAAAAACTTGTTAAGAGAAGGCAGAGGATCCATCAACGGGATCTGACTCCTTACTCCAGAATAGTGTTCATCTGGTCCCATTAGGAATTGCATAACTTGATCTTTCTGTTTGTAATCAGATTCACTAATGTTTGGTCTATAGTTATCAAGTTCCTCCCATAATCCTTTAAATAGGAATTAACTGAATTATTCTCTTGTGAAATGGTAGAGATATGCTTCTTTAACTCGTAAATTCGAGGACCATTACCTTGACTATAAAGATCTTTCAATTCGATCCATATATCTCTAGCTGAATTCTTGTGCATCACACTTGGATAGAACTCCTTTGGAATGGAATTAATGATCCATGATAAGACCACGTGATTTCATCTCCTCCAAGCGCTATATATCAGATCATCGAACTTGGCTCAGTTAAGGTTCCATCAATAAATCCTTCTTTATTCTTCACACTGAGGGTCACGACAACAACGCGACTCCACGTCGCATAATTGTCCTCCGTAAGTACAATTGATATGAGCTGCATACCAGTGTTATCACCATAAGGGAGGTAATAGGGACTGCTTGGATCTATAATCAAGCAACTGGTAATTGAATTGGCTTCTTCTCCAATCAAATATCCAACAGAGGATCCTTGTGACGCCATCGCAGCAAAGCTTCAAGTCTTTGATACCATGTAGAGAGAGAGAGAGAGATTGGTGGGAAAATCTGTTATTGCCAAAATAAATGAATGAATACAAATCATATGCACTGTACAATATATATAGAGATGAAAAAGACCAAAATAACCTCCTGCAATTTACAAATTCTTCAATATTCACTTCATTTTTATTTTGAAATTTTTTCCAAAAATTTTTCTCAGCAAGTGTTTCCACAGTTCCACTGGTGTTCTTTGTGCCAAACTCGGGCAATATGGAATCAAAGTAAACTATGTTTCTCCTTGTGCTCGCAGTTGCTGTATGAGTATATTGCTGTATAATTATGGAATGAAGGTGGAGGAGTTGGTGTATGAGGCAGAAAATTTGAAAGGGCATAAACTGAGGGAAGAAGATGTTCCAAAGGCAACACTTTATCTAGAAATTGAGCAATCAAAATACATTACAAGGTTGAAACTTGAACATATTGATTGATGCAGGTTTCGCCATGGTTTCTTCCCCTCCTCACTGCCGCCTACTCTGGCCGTTCTTCCCCTCCTCATCACCGTTCTTCCCTTCCTCATACGAAATATGTTGCTGCGATGTTACGGTGTTGGGTAGTGCGTGCCCGATTAGATTTGTGGTGAATGAGGAGGAACTTGTTGATGCGGTGATTGATACCGCTTTGAAATCGTATGCTCGTGAAGGCCGATTACCCATACTCGGGTCAGATCTCAACATATATTGAAGATAAACCACAAATATTGAAGATAAACCAGTTGACTTCTGTAAAGAAGAAAATAGCTGCAAAATCAGAGAGAAAATAGGGTTTCGTTTCTATATCTGCATTCGTTATAAACTTATCCTGGCCTCCCCTTTATTGACCATCAATCGACTCCTCTCAGATCCGCATTCGTGTGGATCAAATGGTAATTGTTATGCATATGTGTGTGCTCCTTTTTGTTATTTCATGGTGATTATGCTGAGATCATGTATTATTTTCACCATCTTGTTTGTTTTCTTTAAGACCTTTCTTGAACATGTTTGATATGTTTCATAAATATCACGTTGGATGTTTTCTGAGTAATTTATTAAGTGAAAGGATATTTTTTATTTTAGGTGGAGACCATTTTAGTTAGAGAAAATTTTACACTCGAGGAACTTCTGGATGAGGATGAGATAGTTCAAGAATGTAAATCTCTTAATGGCCGTCTTATGGATTTGTAAGCTCCTGATTCTCTCATCATGCTAAAATTTTAAAGATAATTGTTTTTAATTCTTTATATTCCACTATTTGGGTGTGTCGTCCCTTTAATAAATTTCCCTGTCAAAATTCGGTCTTGAGAACAATTTTTAGCTTGTTGTTGGACTAATTACTTTTCGTGCTTTCAACATGGAGCATGTCTTATGCGAGAAAACATAATCTCCTTTCATTTTCATTTTGACAGAATGTACAGTAGCTATTAACCATCATTAACTAATTTTATGCTGAACCATCTTGCAGTTTGCGGGAAAGAGCTCAAGTTGAGCAACTAATTCGATATATGACGCCGGGCAGAATAATGATTATTCTGCAGGCTAGTTCTACCAGCAAATTCACAGGGAAGAACACAAGATTAACGCCAAAAAAACACAGAGCAAACGTCTCTGAAGTTTAGAGGATTTTATTATATCACGCAATGATGAAAATAAGTTCACAAGCCGGACTTTATAGCCGAAATCCGAATTTTACCAAAAATGGCAAAATTCCAAAAATCACGCCAAACGAAAATATGGAATAAAATAAGTATTCTGCAAAAAATCTAGCCCAAATCGGGTTAAAAATCATCTCCTAACGTGCAATCGAAATATTACCAAAAATAGCAAAAAATAACTTAAAATAGCAATTCGGAAGGGAAAACAGCTGAATTTGAGGATGAAAACGGCACACACCGAGCATAGCTAGGAGGCCACGACGTGCGCGCCGAAACGAGCTTTCCGGATTGTGGTCATGATCGCGATTCTGATAACCGTAGCCAAAGTTATGGCCAAATTACCGAAACACGACTTAATTGCCAAAGTTACGCGATCACTTGCCATCCTTGCCCCGATCTGCCAACTCGTGATACCTTAGAGCCATTAACGTGTTATCTGACAACTCAGCATCTGACTCGGACCCTCCTGCATCAGTCTCTCCAGGTTGGAAAGAACTCGTCCTCGAGTTCGGGGTAGTGTCATCAGAATCCATAAAACAAGGACTGAGGTGTTTCACATTAAAGACATCAGAGGTCCTCAAGTGACTTGGAAGACGCAACCTGTAAGCATTATCGTTGATCTTCTGTAGTACCTCACAAGGCCCAGTCTTCCGATCCTTAAGCTTATTATACTCACCAACAGGGAAACGATCACGCGTTAAAACAGCCTAAACAAAATCACCAACATCAAAAAGAACCTGACGACGATGATTGTCAACCCGAGCTTTGTACTTGGTATTGTTCTCATGAATTGCCAACTTCACTTGCTCATGGATACCCCGAAGATGCTCTGCCATCTCATCTGCCTTAAGACTGAAACGTCCTATGCGCGGGATTGGGGCCAAATCCAGCACCCCAGATGGGTTCTGACCATAGATAATCTGAAATGGACTGAAGCCAGTGGTTCTGTTTGTCGTCCTGTTATAGGCAAATTCTGCTTGAGGTAACACTAAATCCCACTGCTTCGGCTTAGTTCCTGCCAAACAGCGCAAAAGATTGCCCAAGCTCCGATTCGCTACTTCAGTCTGACCATCGGTTTGGGGGTGATAGGCACTGCTAAAATTCAGTTGTGTCCCCAGCCGTCCCCATAAACTCTTCCAGAAGTGACTGATGGACTTGGTATCACAATCTGAAGTAATAGATCTAGGAATACCACGTAAACGCACAATCTCCCGAAAATAAAGGTGGGCAATCCGAGTAGCATCCATAGTCTTCCTGCAAGCTACAAAATGGGCCATCTTCGAAAATCTGTCCACCACAACAAGGATAGAATCCGCGGCTCGTTGGGTACGGGGTAAGCCCAACACAAAATCCATGCTGACATCAAACCAAGGAGCTTCAGGAACAGGTAAGGGAGTGTACAGGCCAGCATTGGTGAGAACTCCTTTAGACCGTTGACAAATATAACAACGGTTCACATAATGCGCAACATCACTGGTCAACTTGGGCCAATAAAAGTCAGAAGAGATAAGGGCCAATGTCTTATCTCGGCCAAAGTGCCCCTCATTATGAAGTTCACTGATAATTTGCTGCCTCAATGAACAATCTGGGATGCACAACTGTAATCCACGAAACAGATAGCCATTATGCAAAACAAAATCATGACGATGACCGTTAGTTACCTCTTGAAATATACTGCCGAAGGAAGGATCATCTACATACATATCTGGAAAAGTCTCAAAGCCTGTAACTCTGGTACTAGTAGTGGTGAGGAGCATAGTACGACGGCTCAATGCATCTGCGACGCGATTTAGGCTCCCTGCTTGGTGCCTGAGTGTAAAGGTGAACTCCTGCAAGTACGCCACCCACTTGGCATGTCGCCTACTCAGCTTATGTTGACCATTAATGTACTTCATGGCCTCATGATCGCAAATAGAATAAACTCCCTCTCGTACCGAGATAGTGACGCCAATGTTTTATGGACTGAAATATGTCATATAACTCTAGGTCATATGTTGAATATTTGTTCTTGGATCCCGAGAGCTTCTCGCTGAAGAAAGCAATCAGCCGCCCCGATCGACTCGTAACACCTCCAATGCCAATGCTCGATGCATCACAATTGACCTCGAACACCTTGTCAAAATCGTGAGTGCCAAGACAGTGCTTCGGTCATCTTCTCGTTTGACTAAGCGAAAGCCGGCTTCTCGCTTCCTCGGACCACGTGAAATCACGACCCTTAAGACATTACGTAATAGGAGCAATCAAAGTACTAAAGTTTCGATGAACCGCCGATAGAATGATGCTAACCCATGGAAGCTCGACATCGTGCAAGTTTCTGGGTTGAGGCCATTTCCAAGACTGCATCTATCTTTGACTGATCTGCATGAACACCATCGTAGGACACAACAAAACCAAGGAAAGTACAGAAGTAGTGAAAAATGAACACTTCTTCTGATTAACAAATAAGCATTCCCTTCTCAAAGATCTCAAAAAATGTGCCGAAGATGATCAAAGTGTGAGGCCCGCGTCGGACTATAAATGAGGATATCATCGAAATAAACCACGACGAATTTTCCCATAAAAGGTCGCAAGACCTGGTGCATAAACCGCATGAACGTACTGGGAGCATTGGATAGCCCAAAAGGCATGACCATCCACTCATATAAACCGTGTTGCGTTTTAAAGGCTGTCTTCCATTCATCTCCAGGCTTTATTCTGATCTGATGGTATCCACTCTTCAGGTCAATCTTTGAGAAGATCGTCGTGCCGGATAATTGATCCAACATATCATCCAGACGAGGAATTGGAAACCTGTACTTTACAGTAATCTTATTTATTGCTCATTGTCGTCACACACATACGCCATGAACCGTCTTTCTTCGGCACAAGCAACGCAGTGGACCGCACAAGGGCTCATGCTTTCGCGAATATAACCTCTCTCCAATAACCAATCGTCTCCTGAATCGCCCCTAGGAGTCTGTAAACTCTTACGAACCACAAAAGTCTCGTGGCCATCTCCATACAGCACATCATCAATGTCATCATCGTCATACATAGCCTCTCCAATCTCCTCAGTCTCATCTAACACGTCCTCCTCAATCAATAATTTTTTTCCCTTTTGACTAGCAAGCTTCCTGAAATCAGTAGCCCTATGCCCTTGTTCACCACAACGAAAACGCTTAATAGAAGAATTAGAATTACCCTGCGGTATCTGTTGGACGGACGGAATCCTGGGGCGAATCGGCCGATTGTTCCGATCGTTCCTAAGAATCGGCCTCTTGTTCTCATTGTTTTTCAACAGGAAGTCCACGCTGATATGCTTCCGACACAGTCCATAATGAGTGAATGCTGAGGACATCCTGCAGGGGTTGGTGCAGCGCCCAAGTACCGTGCTACCATCTGTTCTTCCGTCTCAAATAAGTCATTCCAGGTGACCAACTGGTAAAACTCCTCTATGTAATCATCAACTGATCTCAAATCCTACCTTAACGTATGAAGTTGTTGAAATAAGGTTTGAGTATAACTGAAGGGAAGAAAGTGACCCTTCATTTTTTTTCTTCATCTTCTCCCAGTCGCGATCTTGGATTTTCCCTGCCTATCCCATGAACGTCTCAACTGTTCCCACCAGGCAGACTCCCTGCCCTTGAATTTGATGGCAACCAATTTTACCTTTACACGATCCGGCACTTCCTTGTAATCAAAGATACGTTCCACTTCATTTATCCAGTCGACAAATCCCTCAACCTATAACGTACCAGAAAATTCGAGCAGATCCACGCAAAAATCGAGATCCCCATAACGCTCATCCCGACCACGGTGCTCTCGAAATAGATCACGTTGGAGGTAGGGATTTTCAAAAGCAGCGGAATCAGACTCGGGCTCGGAGATCTCATGGTCCTCCAAATCGCCCGCCGCGATGCTCTGGGTTAACTCTGCAACTTGCCTCTGCAAATCTTCAATCGTGGCATCCTGAATATTATGATCACGGTGTTGGACTTCCTCAATCGGAACCTGCCCACGTCGACCACGACCACGACCTCCAGCTATTGGAACTGATGAAATCTCACCCAGAAAGAAGATTGAAGCTCTGATACCAACTGACGCCGGGCAGAATAGTGATTATTCTGCAGGCTAGTTCTACCAGCAAATTTACAGGGAAGAACACAAGATTAATGCCAAAAAAATATAGAGAAAACGTCTCTGAAGTTTAGAGAATTTTATTATATCACGCATGATCAAAATAAGTCCACAAGCCGGACTTTATAGTTAAATCCGAATTTTACCAAAAATGGCAAAATTCCAAAAATCACGCCAAACGAAAATATGGAATAAAATAAGTATTCTGCAAAAAATCTAGCCCAAATCGGGTTAAAAATCATCTCCTAACGTGCAATCGAAATATTACCAAAAATAGCAAAAAATAACTTAAAATAGCAATTCGGAAGGGAAAACAGCTGAATTTGAGGATGAAAACGGCACACACCGAGCATAGCTAGGAGGCCACGACGTGCGCGCCGAAACGAGCTTTCCGGATTGTGGTCATGATCGCGATTCTGATAACCGTAGCCAAAGTTATGGCCAAATTACCGAAACACGACTTAATTGCCAAAGTTACGCGATCACTTGCCATCCTTGCCCCGATCTGCCAACTCGTGATACCTTAGAGCCATTAACGTGTTATCTCGACAACTCAAAGATCCGACTCGGACCCTCCTGCATCAGTCTCTCCAGGTTGGAAAGAACTCGTCCTCGAGTTCGGGGTAGTGTCATCAGAATCCATAAAACAAGGACTGAGGTGTTTCACATTAAAGACATCAGAGGTCCTCAAGTGACTTGGAAGACGCAACCTGTAAGCATTATCGTTGATCTTCTGTAGTACCTCACAAGGCCCGCCTTCCGATCCTTAAGCTTATTATACTCACCAACAGGGAAACGATCACGCGTTAAAACAAATTTAAACAAAATCACCAACATCAAAAAGAACCTGACGACGATGATTGTCAACCCGAGCTTTGTACTTGGTATTGTTCTCATGAATTGCCAACTTCACTTGCTCATGGATACCCCGAAGATGCTCTGCCATCTCATCTGCCTTAAGACTGAAACGTCCTATGCGCGGGATTGGGGCCAAATCCAAAGACCCCGTATGGGTTCTCGACCATAGATAATCCGAAATGGACCGAAGCCGGTGGTTCCGTTTGTCGTCCCGTTATAGGCAAATTTCGCGAGGTAACACTAAATCCCACTGCTTCGGCTTAGTTCCTGCCAAACAGCGCAAAAGATTGCCCAAGCTCCGATTCGCTACTTCAGTCTGACCATCGGTTTGGGGGTGATAGGCACTGCTAAAATTCAGTTGTGTCCCCAGCCGTCCCCATAAACTCTTCCAGAAGTGACTGATGGACTTGGTATCACAATCTGAAGTAATAGATCTAGGAATACCACGTAAACGCACAATCTCCCGAAAATAAAGGTGGGCAATCCGAGTAGCATCCATAGTCTTCCTGCAAGCTACAAAATGGGCCATCTTCGAAAATCATCCACCACAACAAGGATAGAATCCGCGGCTCGTTGGGTACGGGTAAGCCCAACACAAAATCCATGCCGACATCAAACCAAGGAGCTTCAGAACAGTAAGGGAGTGTACAAAGCAAAGATTGGTGAGAACTCCTTTAGACCGTTGACAAATATAACAACGGTTCACATAATGCGCAACATCACTGGTCAACTTGGGCCAATAAAAGTCAGAAGAGATAAGGGCCAATGTCTTATCTCGGCCAAAGTGCCCCTCATTATGAAGTTCACTGATAATTTGCTGCCTCAATGAACAATCTGGGATGCACAACTGTAATCCACGAAACAGATAGCCATTATGCAAAACAAAATCATGACGATGACCGTTAGTTACCTCTTGAAATATACTGCCGAAGGAAGGATCATCTGCATACATATCTAGAAAAGTCTCAAAGCCTGTAACTCTAGTACTAGTAGTGGTGAGGAGCATAGTACGACGGCTCAATGCATCTGCGACGCGATTTAGGCTCCCTGCTTGGTGCCTGAGTGTAAAGGTGAACTCCTGCAAGTACGCCACCCACTTGGCATGTCGCCTACTCAGCTTATGTTGACCATTAATGTACTTCAGGGCCTCATGATCAAGAATAGAATAAACTCCCTCTCGTACGTATAGTGACGCCAATGTTTTAGGGACTGAACTATGGCATAGAACTCTAGGTCATAGGTGGAATAGTTTTTCTTGGATCCCGAGAGCTTCTCGCTGAAGAAAGCAATCGGCCGCCCTGACTGACTCAGAACACCTCCAATGCCAATGCCTGATGCATCACAATTGACCTCGAACACCTTGTCAAAATCAGGGAGTGCCAAGACAGGTGCTTCGGTCATCTTCTGTTTGACTAACTGAAAGCTGGCTTCTGCTTCCTCAGACCACGTGAAATCACGACCCTTAAGACATTCTGTAATAGGAGCAATCAAAGTACTAAAGTTTCTGATGAACCGCCGATAGAATGATGCTAACCCATGGAAGCTCCTGACATCGTGCAAGTTTCTGGGTTGAGGCCATTCCAAGACTGCATTTATCTTTGACTGATCTGCATGAACACATCAGTAGACACAACATAATCATTGTAAGTTACAGAAGTAGTGTAATATGATCACTTCTTCTGATTAAGAATTAAGCATTCCCTTCTCAAAGCATCTCAAAAACAACGAAGATGATCAAAGTGTGAGGCCCGCGTCGGACTATAAATGAGGATATCGTCGAAATAAACCACGACGAATTTTCCCATAAAAGGTCGCAAGACCTGGTGCATAAACCGCATGAACGTACTGGGAGCATTGGATAGCCCAAAAGGCATGACCATCCACTCATATAAACCGTGTTGCGTTTTAAAGCGTCGTCTTCCATTCATCTGCATGCTTTATTCTGATCTGATGGTATCCACTCTTCAGGTCAATCTTTGAGAAGATCGTCGAGCCGGATAATTGATCCAACATATCATCCAGACGAGGAATTGGAAACCTGTACTTTACAGTAATCTTATTTATTGCTCGACTGTCAACACACATACGCCATGAACCGTCTTTCTTCGGCACAAGCAACGCAGGGACTGCACAAGGGCTCATGCTTTCGCGAATATAACCTCTCTCCAATAACCAATCGTCTGCTGAATCGCCCACCGGGAGTCGGTAAACTCTTACGAACCACCAAAGTCTCATGGCCATCTCCATACAAGACATCATCAATATCATCATCGTCATATATAGCCTCTCCAATCTCTTCAGCCTCATCTACCACGTCCTCCTCAATCAATAAATTTTTCCCCTTTTGACCAAAGAAGCTTCCCGCAATCGCATCCCTATGCCCTTGTTCACCACAACGAAAACACTTAATAGAAGAATTAGAATTACCCTGCGGTATCTGTTGGACGGGACGGGAATCCTGGGGGCGAACTGGCCGATTGTTCTGATCGTTCCTAAGAACTGGCCTCTTGTTCTCGCTGTTTTTCAACAAAGCAAGTGCACGCCGATATGCTTCCGACATACGCCCACAGTGAGTGAATGCCGAGGACATCCCGCAGGGTTGGCGCAACCCTCCCAAGTACCGTGCTACCATCTCGTTCCTCCGTCTCGATAAGTCATTCCGGCTACCAATTGGTAAAACTCCTCTCGTGTAATCATCAATTGATCTCAAACCCTGCCTCAACATATGAAGTCGTTGAAATAAGGTTTGAGTATAACCGAAGGGAAGAAAGTGACCCTTCATCTTTTTCTTCATCTTCTCCCAATCAGCGATCTTGGATTTTCCTTGCCTATCCCGTGAATGCCTCAATCGTTCCCACCAGTGCATCGCCCGCCCTTGAGTTTGATGGCAACCAATTTTACCTTCACACGATCCGGCACTTCCTTGTAATCAAAGATACGTTCCACTTCATTTATCCGCCGATAAATCCCTCACTCGTAACGTACCGTAAAATTCGGGCATCCACGCGAAAATCGAGATCCCTATAACGCTCCTCCCGACCACGGTGCTCCCGAAATAGATCACGTTGGTGGTAGGGATTTTCAAAAACAGCAGAATCAGACTCGGGTTCGGAGATCTCATGGTCCTCCAAATCGCGCGCCGCGAGGCGCTGGGTTAACTCTGCAACTTGCCGCTGCAAATCTTCAATCGTGGCATCCTGAATATTACGATCACGGTGTTGGACTTCCTCAATCGGAACCTGCCCACGTCGACCACGACCACGTCCTCCAGCCATTGGAACTGATGAAATCTCACCCAGGAAGAAGATTGAAGCTCTGATACCAACTGACGCCGGGCAGAATAATGATTATTCTGCAGGCTAGTTCTACCAGCAAATTCACAGGGAAGAACACAAGATTAACGCCAAAAAAACACAGAGAAAACGTCTCTGAAGTTTAGAGAATTTTATTATATCACGCAATGATGAAAATAAGTCCACAAGCCGGACTTTATAGCCGAAATCCGAATTTTACCAAAAATGGCAAAATTCCAAAAATCACGCCAAACGAAAATATGGAATAAAATAAGTATTCTGCAAAAAATCTAGCCCAAATCGGGTTAAAAATCATCTCCTAACGTGCAATCGAAATATTACCAAAAATAGCAAAAAATAACTTAAAATAGCAATTCGGAAGGGAAAACAGCTGAATTTGAGGATGAAAACGGCACACACCGAGCATAGCTAGGAGGCCACGACGTGCGCGCCGAAACGAGCTTTCCGGATTGTGGTCATGATCGCGATTCTGATAACCGTAGCCAAAGTTATGGCCAAATTACCGAAACACGACTTAATTGCCAAAGTTACGCGATCACTTGCCATCCTTGCCCCGATCTGCCAACTCGTGATACCTTAGAGCCATTAACGTGTTATCTGACAACTCAAAGATCCGACTCGGACCCTCCCGCATCGGCCTCTCCAGTTGGAAAGAACTCGTCCTCAAGTTCGAGGCAGTGTCATCAGAATCTATAAAACAAGGTTTGAGGTGTTTCACATTAAAGACATCAGAGGTCCTCAAGTGACTTGGAAGACGCAACATGTAAGCATTATCGTTGATCTTCTGTAGTACCTCACAAGGCCCAATCTTCCGATCCTTAAACTTATTATACTCACCAACAGGAAAACGATCACGCGTTAAAACAGCTCAGACAAAATCACCAACATCAAAAAGAACCTGACGACGATGACTGTCAACCCGAGCTTTGTACTTGGTATTGTTCTCATGAATTGTCAACTTCACTTGCTTATGGATACCCCAAAGATGCTCTGCCATCTCATCTGCCTTAAGACTGAAACGTCCTATACGCGGGATAGGGGCCAAATCCAGCACCCCAGATGGGTTCTGACCATAGATAATCCGAAATGGACCGAAGCCGGTGGTTCTGTTTGTCGTCCTATTATAGGCAAATTTCGCTGAGGTAACACTAAATCCCACCGCTTCGGCTTAGTTCCCGCCAAACAAGCAAAAGATTGCCCAAGCTCCGATTCGCTACTTCACCCGACCATCGGTTTGGGGGTGATAGGCATCGCTAAAATTCGCTTGTGTCCCCACCGTCCCCACAAACTCTTCCGGAAGTGGATCGATGGACTTGGTATCACAATCAAGTAATAGATCTAGGAATACCACGTAAACGCACAATCTCCCGAAAATAAAGGTGGGCAATCCGAGTAGCATCCATAGTCTTCCCGCAAGCTACAAAATGGGCCATCTTCGAAAATCATCCACCACAACAAGGATAGAATCCGCGGCTCGTTGGGTACGGGGTAAGCCCAACACAAAATCCATGCCGACATCAAACCAAGGAGCTTCAGAATGTAAGGGAGTGTACAGCGCATTGGTGAGAACTCCTTTAGACCGTTGACAAATATAACAACGGTTCACATAATGCGCAACATCACTGGTCAACTTGGGCCAATAAAAGTCAGAAGAGATAAGGGCCAATGTCTTATCTCGGCCAAAGTGCCCCTCATTATGAAGTTCACTGATAATTTGCTGCCTCAATGAACAATCTGGGATGCACAACTGTAATCCACGAAACGATAGCCATTATGCAAAACAAAATCATGACGATGACCGTTAGTTACCTCTTGAAATATACCGCCGAAGGAAGGATCATCTACATACATATCTCGAAAAGTCTCAAAGCCTCGTAACTCGGTACTAGTAGTGGTGAGGAGCATAGTACGACGGCTCAATGCATCTGCGACGCGATTTAGGCTCCCCGCTTGGTGCCCGAGTGTAAAGGTGAACTCCCGCAAGTACGCCACCCACTTGGCATGTCGCCTACTCGCCTTATGTTGACCATTAATGTACTTCGTGGCCTCATGATCGGTAAATAGAATAAACTCCCTCTCGTACTCGTATAGTGACGCCAATGTTTTAGGGACCGAACTATGGCATAGAACTCTAGGTCATAGGTGGAATAGTTTTTCTTGGATCCCGAGAGCTTCGCCGAAGAAAGCAATCGGCCGCCCGATCGACTCGTAACACCTCCAACGCCAATGCCTCGATGCATCACAATTGACCTCGAACACCTTGTCAAAATCGTGGAGTGCCAAGACAGTGCTTCGGTCATCTTCTCGTTTGACTAATCGAAAGTCGGCTTCGCTTTCCTCGCACCACGTGAAATCACGACCCTTAAGACATTCTGTAATAGGAGCAATCAAAGTACTAAAGTTTCTGATGAACCGCCGATAGAATGATGCTAACCCATGGAAGCTCCTGACATCGTGCAAGTTTCTGGGTTGAGGCCATTCCAAGACTGCATTTATCTTTGACTGATCTGCATGAACACCATCAGTAGACACAACAAAACCAAGGAAAGTTACAGAAGTAGTGAAAAATGAACACTTCTTCTGATTAACAAATAAGCATTCCCTTCTCAGCATCTCAAAAACAGCGCGAAGATGATCAAAGTGTGAGGCCCGCGTCGGACTATAAATGAGGATATCGTCGAAATAAACCACGACGAATTTTCCCATAAAAGGTCGCAAGACCTGGTGCATAAACCGCATGAACGTACTGGGAGCATTGGATAGCCCAAAAGGCATGACCATCCACTCATATAAACTTCATCTCCAGGCTTTATTCTGATCTGATGGTATCCACTCTTCAGGTCAATCTTTGAGAAGATCGTCGAGCCGGATAATTGATCCAACATATCATCCAGACGAGGAATTGGAAACCTGTACTTTACAGTAATCTTATTTATTGCTCGACTGTCAACACACATACGCCATGAACCGTCTTTCTTCGGCACAAGCAACGCAGGGACTGCACAAGGGCTCATGCTTTCGCGAATATAACCTCTCTCCAATAACCAATCGTCTGCTGAATCGTCCCTGGGAGTCAGTAAACTCTTACGAACCACCAAAGTCTCATGGCCATCTCCATACAGCACATCATCAATATCATCATCGTCATATATAGCCTCTCCAATCTCTTCAGTCTCATCTACCACGTCCTCCTCAATCAATAAATTTTTCCCCTTTTGACCAGCAAGCTTCCTGCAATCAGTAGCCCTATGCCCTTGTTCACCACAACGAAAACACTTAATAGAAGAATTAGAATTACCCTGCGGTATCTGTTGGACGGGACGGGAATCCTGGGGGCGAACTGGCCGATTGTTCTGATCGTTCCTAAGAACTGGCCTCTTGTTCTCATTGTTTTTCAACAAGAAGTGCACGCCGATATGCTTCCGACACGATCCACAGTGAGTGAATGCCGAGGACATCCCGCAGGTTGGCGCAACCCTCCCAAGTACCGTGCTACCATCTGTTCCTCCGTCTCGGATAAGTCATTCCGGCTACCAATTGGTAAAACTCCTCTGTGTAATCATCAACTGATCTCAAACCCTGCCTCAACATATGAAGTCGTTGAAATAAGGTTTGAGTATAACCGAAGGGAAGAAAGTGACCCTTCATCTTTTTCTTCATCTTCTCCCAATCAGCGATCTTGGATTTTCCCTGCCTATCCCGTGAACGCCTCAATCGTTCCCACCAGCGTACGCCTGCCCTTGAATTTGATGGCAACCAATTTTACCTTTACACGATCCGGCACTTCCTTGTAATCAAAGATACGTTCCACTTCATTTATCCAGTCGACAAATCCCTCACTCGTAACGTACCGTAAAATTCGGCGCATCCACGCGAAAATCGAGATCCCTATAACGCTCCTCCCGACCACGGTGCTCCCGAAATAGATCACGTTGGTGGTAGGGATTTTCAAAAACAGCAGAATCAGACTCGGGTTCGGAGATCTCATGGTCCTCCAAATCACGCGCCGCGAGGCGCTGGGTTAACTCTGCAACTTGCCGCTGCAAATCTTCAATCGTGGCATCCTGAATATTACGATCACGGTGTTGGACTTCCTCAGTCGGAACCTGCCCACGTCGACCACGACCACGTCCTCCAGCCATTGGAACTGATGAAATCTCACCCAGGAAGAAGATTGAAGCTCTGATACCAACTGACGCCGGGCAGAATAATGATTATTCTGCAGGCTAGTTCTACCAAAGAAATTCACAGTGAAGAACACAAGATTAACGCCAAAAAAACACAGAGAAAACGTCTCTGAAGTTTAGAGAATTTTATTATATCACGCAATGATGAAAATAAGTCCACAAGCCGGACTTTATAGCCGAAATCCGAATTTTACCAAAAATGGCAAAATTCCAAAAATCACGCCAAACGAAAATATGGAATAAAATAAGTATTCTCGCAAAAAATCTAGCCCAAATCGGGTTAAAAATCATCTCCTAACGTGCAATCGAAATATTACCAAAAATAGCAAAAAATAACTTAAAATAGCAATTCGGAAGGGAAAACAGCTGAATTTGAGGATGAAAACGGCACACAGCGAGCATAGCTAGGAGGCCACGACGTGCGCGCCGAAACGAGCTTTCCGGATTGTGGTCATGATCGCGATTCTGATAACCGTAGCCAAAGTTATGGCCAAATTACCGAAACACGACTTAATTGCCAAAGTTACGCGATCACTTGCCATCCTTGCCCCGATCTGCCAACTCGTGATACCTTAGAGCCATTAACGTGTTATCTGACAACTCAGCATCTGACTCGGACCCTCCTGCATCAGTCTCTCCAGGTTGGAAAGAACTCGTCCTCGAGTTCGGGGTAGTGTCATCAGAATCCATAAAACAAGGACTGAGGTGTTTCACATTAAAGACATCAGAGGTCCTCAAGTGACTTGGAAGACGCAACCTGTAAGCATTATCGTTGATCTTCTGTAGTACCTCACAAGGCCCAATCTTCCGATCCTTAAGCTTATTATACTCACCAACAGGAAAAACGATCACGCGTTAAAATAGCCAAACAAAATCACCAACATCAAAAAGAACCTGACGACGATGACTGTCAACCCGAGCTTTGTACTTGGTATTGTTCTCATGAATTGCCAGCTTCACTTGCTCATGGATACCCCAAAGATGCTCTGCTATCTCATCTACCTTAAGACTGAAACGTCCTACGCGCGGGATATGGGCCAAATCTAGCACCTCAGATGGGTTCTGACCTCAGATGGGTTCTGACCATAGATAATCTGAAATGGACTGAAGCCAGTGGTTCTGTTTGTCGTCCTGTTATAGGCAAATTCTGCTTGAGGTAACACTAAATCCCACTGCTTCGGCTTAGTTCCTGCCAAACAGCGCAAAAGATTGCCCAAGCTCCGATTCGCTACTTCAGTCTGACCATCGGTTTGGGGGTGATAGGCACTGCTAAAATTCAGTTGTGTCCCCAGCCGTCCCCACAAACTCTTCCAGAAGTGACTGATGGACTTGGTATCACAATCTGAAGTAATAGATCTAGGAATACCATGTAAACGCACAATCTCCCGAAAATAAAGGTGGGCAATCCGAGTAGCATCCATAGTTTTCCTGCAAGCTACAAAATGGGCCATCTTCGAAAATCTGTCCACCACAACAAGGATAGAATCCGCGGCTCGTTGGGTACGGGGTAAGCCCAACACAAAATCCATGCTGACATCAAACCAAGGAGCTTCAGAATGTAAGGGAGTGTACAAAGCCAAAGATTGGTGAGAACTCCTTTAGACCGTTGACAAATATAACAACGGTTCACATAATGCGCAACATCACTGGTCAACTTGGGCCAATAAAAGTCAGAAGAGATAAGGGCCAATGTCTTATCTCGGCCAAAGTGCCCCTCATTATGAAGTTCACTGATAATTTGTCGCCTCAATGAACAACTGGGATGCACAACTGTAATCCACGAAACAGATAGCCATTATGCAAAACAAAATCATGACGATGACCGTTAGTTACCTCTTGAAATATACTGCCGAAGGAAGGATCATCTACATACATATCTGGAAAAGTCTCAAAGCCTGTAACTCTGGTACTAGTAGTGGTGAGGAGCATAGTACGACGGCTCAATGCATCTCGCGACGCGATTTAGGCTCCCCGCTTGGTGCCCGAGTGTAAAGGTGAACTCGCAAGTACGCCACCCACTTGGCATGTCGCCTACTCGGCCTTATGTTGACCATTAATGTACTTCGTGGCCTCATGATCGCAAATAGAATAAACTCCCTCTGTACTCGTATAGTGACGCCAATGTTTTAGGGACCGAACTATGGCATAGAACTCTAGGTCATAGGTGGAATAGTTTTTCTTGGATCCCGAGAGCTTCGCCGAAGAAAGCAATCGGCCGCCCGATCGACTCGTAACACCTCCAATGCCAATGCCCGATGCATCACAATTGACCTCGAACACCTTGTCAAAATCGTGGAGTGCCAAGACAGTGCTTCGGTCATCTTCTCGTTTGACTAACCGAAAGTCGGCTTCGCTTCCTCGCACCACGTGAAATCACGACCCTTAAGACATTCTGTAATAGGAGCAATCAAAGTACTAAAGTTTCTGATGAACCGCCGATAGAATGATGCTAACCCATGGAAGCTCCTGACATCGTGCAAGTTTCTGGGTTGAGGCCATTCCAAGACTGCATTTATCTTTGACTCGATCCGCATGAACACCATCGTAGACACAACAAAACCAAGGAAAGTTACGAAGTAGTGAAAAATGAACACTTCTTCCGATTAACAAATAAGCATTCCCTTCTCAAAGATCTCAAAAACAGCGCGAAGATGATCAAAGTGTGAGGCCCGCGTCGGACTATAAATGAGGATATCGTCGAAATAAACCACGACGAATTTTCCCATAAAAGGTCGCAAGACCTGGTGCATAAACCGCATGAACGTACTGGGAGCATTGGATAGCCCAAAAGGCATGACCATCCACTCATATAAATCGTATTGCATTTTAAAGGATGTCTTCCATTCATCTCCGTGCTTTATTCTCGATCCGATGGTATCCACTCTTCAGTCAATCTTTGAGAAGATCGTCGAGCCGGATAATTGATCCAACATATCATCCAGACGAGGAATTGGAAACCCGTACTTTACAAAGAATCTTATTTATTGCTCGATCACAACACACATACGCCATGAACCGTCTTTCTTCGGCACAAGCAACGCAGTGGATCGCACAAGGGCTCATGCTTTCGCGAATATAACCTCTCTCCAATAACCAATCGTCTCGTTGAATCGCCCCTAGAGTCAGAACTCTTACGAACCACCAAAGTCTCATGGCCATCTCCATACAAGACATCATCAATATCATCATCGTCATATATAGCCTCTCCAATCTCTTCGCCTCATCTACCACGTCCTCCTCAATCAATAAATTTTTCCCCTTTTGACCAAAGAAGCTTCCCGCAATCGCAGCCCTATGCCCTTGTTCACCACAACGAAAACACTTAATAGAAGAATTAGAATTACCTGCGGTATCTCGTTGGACGGACGGGAATCCTGGGCGAATCGGCCGATTGTTCTCGATCGTTCCTAAGAATCGGCCTCTTGTTCTCATTTTTCAACAGCAAGTGCACGCCGATATGCTTCCGACACACCACAGTGAGTGAATGCCGAGGACATCCCGCAGGGTTGGCGCAACCCTCCCAAGTACCGTGCTACCATCTCGTTCCTCCGTCTCGTATAAGTCATTCCGGCTACCAATTGGTAAAACTCCTCTCGTGTAATCATCAACCGATCTCAAACCCGCCTCAACATATGAAGTCGTTGAAATAAGGTTTGAGTATAACCGAAGGGAAGAAAGTGACCCTTCATCTTTTTCTTCATCTTCTCCCAATCGCCGATCTTGGATTTTCCCCGCCTATCCCGTGAACGCCTCAATCGTTCCCACCAGTGCACGCCCGCCCTTGAGTTTGATGGCAACCAATTTTACCCTCACACGATCTGGCACTTCCTTGTAATCAAAGATACATTCCACTTCATTTGTCCAGTCGATAAATCCCTCAACCTTTAACGTACCGGAAAATTCGGGCAATCGAGATCCCTATAACGCTCCTCCCGACCACGGTGCTCCTAAAATAGATCACATTGGTGGTAGGGATTTTCAAAAATAGCAGACTCAGACTCGGGATCGGAGACCTCATGGTCTTCCAAATAGCGCGCCGCGGGGCTCTGGGTTAACTCTACAACTTTCCTCTGCAAATCTTCAATCGTTGCATCCTGAATATTACGATCACGGTGTTGGACTTCCTCAATCGGAACCTGCCCACGTCGACCACGACCACGTCCTCCAGCCATTGGAACTGATGAAATCTCACCCAGGAAGAAGATTGAAGCTCTGATACCAACTGACGCCGGGCAGAATAGTGATTATTCTCGTTGTGTTAGTTCTACCAGCAAATTCACAGGGAAGAACACAAGATTAACACCAAAAAACACAGAGAAAACGTCTCTGAAGTTTAGAGAATTTTATTATATCACGCAATGATGAAAATAAGTCCACAAGCCGGACTTTATAGCCGAAATCCGAATTTTACCAAAAATGGCAAAATTCCAAAAATCACGCCAAACGAAAATATGGAATAAAATAAGTATTCTGCAAAAAATCTAGCCCAAATCGGGTTAAAAATCATCTCCTAACGTGCAATCGAAATATTACCAAAAATAGCAAAAAATAACTTAAAATAGCAATTCGGAAGGGAAAACAGCTGAATTTGAGGATGAAAACGGCACACAGCGAGCATAGCTAGGAGGCCACGACGTGCGCGCCGAAACGAGCTTTCCGGATTGTGGTCATGATCGCGATTCTGATAACCGTAGCCAAAGTTATGGCCAAATTACCGAAACACGACTTAATTGCCAAAGTTACACGATCACTTGCCATCCTTGCCCCGATATGCCAACTCGTGATACCTTAGAGCCATTAACGTGTTATCTGACAACTCAGCATCTGACTCGGACCCTCCTGCATCGCCTCTCCAGTTGGAAAGAACTCGTCCTCGAGTTCGGGGTAGTGTCATCAGAATCCATAAAACAAGGACTGAGGTGTTTCACATTAAAGACATCAGAGGTCCTCAAGTGACTTGGAAGACGCAACCTGTAAGCATTATCGTTGATCTTCTGTAGTACCTCACAAGGCCCAATCTTCCGATCCTTAAGCTTATTATACTCACCAACAGGGAAACGATCACGCGTTAAAACAAATGTTCAAACAAAATCACCAACATCAAAAAGAACCTGACGACGATGATTGTCAACCCGAGCTTTGTACTTGGTATTGTTCTCATGAATTGCCAACTTCACTTGCTCATGGATACCCCGAAGATGCTCTGCCATCTCATCTGCCTTAAGACTGAAACGTCCTACGCGCGGGATTGGGGCCAAATCCAAAGAACCCGTATGGGTTCTGACCATAGATAATCTGAAATGGACTGAAGCCAGTGGTTCTGTTTGTCGTCCTGTTATAGGCAAATTCTGCTTGAGGTAACACTAAATCCCACTGCTTCGGCTTAGTTCCTGTCAAGATTGCCCAAGCTCCGATTCCCTACTTCAGTCTGACCATCGGTTTGGGGGTGATAGGCACTGCTAAAATTCAGTTGTGTCCCCAGCCGTCCCCACAAACTCTTCCAGAAGTGACTGATGAACTTGGTATCACGATCTGAAGTAATAGATCTAGGAATACCACGTAAACGCACAATCTCCCGAAAATAAAGGTGGGCAATCCGAGTAGCATCCATAGTATTCCTGCAAGCTACAAAATGGGCCATCTTCGAAAATCTGTCCACCACAACAAGGATAGAATCCGCGGCTCGTTGGGTACGGGGTAAGCCCAATACAAAATCCATGCTGACATCAAACCAAGGAGCTTCAGAATGTAAGGGAGTGTACAAAGCAAGATTGGTGAGAACTCCTTTAGACCGTTGACAAATATAACAACGGTTCACATAATGCGCAACATCACTGGTCAACTTGGGCCAATAAAAGTCAGAAGAGATAAGGGCCAATGTCTTATCTCGGCCAAAGTGCCCCTCATTATGAAGTTCACTGATAATTTGCTGCCTCAATGAACAATCTGGGATGCACAACTGTAATCCACGAAACAGATAGCCATTATGCAAAACAAAATCATGACGATGACCGTTAGTTACCTCTTGAAATATACTGCCGAAGGAAGGATCATCTACATACATATCTGGAAAAGTCTCAAAGCCTGTAACTCGGTACTAGTAGTGGTGAGGAGCATAGTACGACGGCTCAATGCATCTGCGACGCGATTTAGGCTCCCTGCTTGGTGCCTGAGTGTAAAGGTGAACTCCTGCAAGTACGCCACCCACTTGGCATGTCGCCTACTCAGCTTATGTTGACCATCAATGTACTTCAGGGCCTCATGATCGCAAGAATAGAATAAACTCCTCTCGTACCGTATAGTGACGCCAATGTTTTAGGGACTGAACTATGGCATAGAACTCTAGGTCATAGGTGGAATAGTTTTTCTTGGATCCCGAGAGCTTCTCGCTGAAGAAAGCAATCGGCCGCCCTGACTGACTCAGAACACCTCCAATGCCAATGCCTGATGCATCACAATTGACCTCGAACACCTTGTCAAAATCAGGGAGTGCCAAGACAGGTGCTTCGGTCATCTTCTGTTTGACTAACTGAAAGCTGGCTTCTGCTTCCTCAGACCACGTGAAATCACGACCCTTAAGACATTCTGTAATAGGAGCAATCAAAGTACTAAAGTTTCTGATGAACCGCCGATAGAATGATTTTAACCCATGGAAGCTCCTGACATCGTGCAAGTTTCTGGGTTGAGGCCATTCCAAGACTGCATTTATCTTTGACTGATCTGCATGAACACCATCAGTAGACACAACAAAACCAAGGAAAGTTACAGAAGTAGTGAAAAATGAACACTTCTTCTGATTAACATATAAGCATTCCCTTCTCAGCATCTCAAAAACAAATACGAAGATGATCAAAGTGTGAGGCCCGCGTCGGACTATAAATGAGGATATCGTCGAAATAAACCACGACGAATTTTCCCATAAAAGGTCGCAAGACCTGGTGCATAAACCGCATGAACGTACTGGGAGCATTGGATAGCCCAAAAGGCATGACCATCCACTCATATAAACCGTGTTGCGTTTTAAAGGCTGTCTTCCATTCATCTCCGTGCTTTATTCTCGATCTCGATGGTATCCACTCTTCGTGTCAATCTTTGAGAAGATCGTCGAGCCGGATAATTGATCCAACATATCATCCAGACGAGGAATTGGAAACCGTACTTTACAAGTAATCTTATTTATTGCTCGATCACAACACACATACGCCATGAACCGTCTTTCTTCGGCACAAGCAACGCAGTGGATCGCACAAGGGCTCATGCTTTCGCGAATATAACCTCTCTCCAATAACCAATCGTCTGTTCGAATCGCCCCAGGAGTCGGTAAACTCTTACGAACCACCAAAGTCTCATGGCCATCTCCATACAAGACATCATCAATATCATCATCGTCATATATAGCCTCTCCAATCTCTTCAGTCTCATCTACCACGTCCTCCTCAATCAATAAATTTTTCCCCTTTTGACCAGCAAGCTTCCTGCAATCAGTAGCCCTATGCCCTTGTTCACCACAACGAAAACACTTAATAGAAGAATTAGAATTACCTTGCGGTATCTGTTGGACGAGACGGGAATCCTGAGGGCGAACTGGTCGATCGTTCTGATCGTTCCTGAGAACTGGCCTCCTGTTCTGCTGTTTTTCAATAGCAAGTGCACGCTGATATGCTTTCGACACAGTCCACAGTGAATGAATACTGAGGACATCCTGTAGGCGTTGGCGCAACCCTCCCAAGTACCGTGCTACCATCTGTTCCTCCGTCTCAGATAAGTCATTTCGGGAGACCAACTCGTAAAACTCCTTGTGGAATCATCAACTAATCTCAAACCCTGCCTCAACGTATGAAGCCGTTGAAATAAGGTTTGAGTATAACCGAAAGGAAGAAAGTGACCCTTCATCTGTTTCTTCATCTTTTCCCAATCAGTGATCTTGGATTTTCCCTGCTTATCCCGTGAACGTCTCAACTGTTCCCACCAGGCAGACACCTTGCCCTTGAGTTTGATGGCAGCCAATTTTACCTTCACACGATCCGGCACTTCCTTGTAATCAAAGATACGTTCCACTTCATTTATCCAGTCGATAAATCGCTCAAACGTATCGTACTGCAAAATTCTGCGGATCCACGCGAAAATCAAGATCCCTATAATGCTCCTCCCGACCATGGTGCTCCCGAAATAGATCACGTTGGTGGTAGGGATTTTCAAAAACAGCAGAATCAGACTCGGGCTCGAAGACCTCATAGTCCTCCAAATCGTGCGCCACGAGGCGCTTGGTTAACTCTGCAACTTGACTCTATAAATCTTCAATCGTAGCATCCTGAATATTACGATCATGGTGTTGGACTTCCTCAATCGGAACCTGCCCACGTCGACCACGACCTCCAGCTATTGGAACTGATGAAATCTCCCCCAGGAAGAAGATTGAAACTCTGATACCAACTGACGTCGGGCAGAATAGCGATTATTGTGCAGGCTAATTCTACCAACAAATTCACAGGGAAGAACATGAGATTAACGTTAGAAAAACACAAAGAAAACGTCTCTGAAGTTTAGAGAATTTTATTATATTACGCAATGATCAAAATAAGTCTACAAGCCGGGCTATATTTCAAAAAGTACGCCAAACGAAAATATGGAATAAAATAAATATTCTGCAAAAAATCTAGCCCAAATTGGATTAAAAATATCTCCTAACGTGCAATCGAAATATTACCAAAAATAGCAAAAAATAACTTAAAATAGCAATTCGGAAGGGAAAACAGCTGAATTTGAGGATGAAAACGGCACACAGCGAGCATAGCTAGGTGGCCACGACGTGCGCGCCGAAATGAGCTTTCCGGATTGTGGTCATGATCGCGATTCTGATAACCGTAGCCAAAGTTATGGCCAAATTACCGAAACACGACTTAATTGCCAAAGTTACGCGATCACTTGCCATCCTTGCCCCGATCTGCCAACTCGTGATACCTTAGAGCCATTAACGTGTTATCTGACAACTCAGCATCTGACTCGGACCCTCCTGCATCAGTCTCTCCAGGTTGGAAAGAACTCGTCCTCGAGTTCGGGGTAGTGTCATCAGAATCCATAAAACAAGGACTGAGGTGTTTCACATTAAAGACATCAGAGGTCCTCAAGTGACTTGGAAGACGCAACCTATAAGTATTATTGTTGATCTTCTGTAGTACCTCACAAGGCCCAATCTTTCGATCCTTAAGCTTATTATACTCACCAACAGGGAAACGATCACGCGTTAAAACAGCCCAGACAAAATCACCAACATCAAAAAGAACCTGACGACGATGACTGCCAACCCGAGCTTTGTACTTAGTATTGTTCTCATGAATTGCCAACTTCACTTGCTCATGGATACCTCGAAGATGATCTGCTATCTCATTTGCCTTAGGACTGAAACGTCCTACGCGCGGGATAGGGACCAAATCTAGCACCCCAGATGGGTTCTGACCATAGATAATCTGAAATGGACTGAAGCCAGTGGTTCTGTTTCTTGTCCTGTTATTGGCAAATTCTCCTTGAGGTAATGCTAAATCCCAATGCTTCGGCTTAGTTCCTGCCAAACAACGTAAAAGATTGCCCAAGCTCCGGTTCACTACTTTAGTCTGACCATCGGTTTGGGGGTGATAGGCGCTGCTAAAATTCAGTTGTGTCCCCAACCGTCCCTACAAACTCTTCCAGAAGTGACTGATGAACTTGGTATCACGATCTGAAGTAATAGATTGAGGAATACCATGTGAACGCACAATCTCCCAAAAATAAAGGTGGGCAATCCGAGTAGCATCCATAGTTTTCCTGCAAGTTACAAAATGGGCCATATTTGAAAATCATTCACCACAACAAGGATAGAATCCGCGGCTCGTTGGGTACGGGGTAGGCCCAACACAAAATCCATGCTGACATCAAACCAAGGAGCTTCAGGAACAGGTAAGGGAGTGTACAGGCCAGCATTGGTGAGAACTCCTTTAGACCGTTGACAAATATAACAACGGTTCACATAATACGCAACATCACTGGTCAACTTGGGCCAATAAAAGTCGAAGAGATAAGGGCCAATGTCTTATCTCGGCCAAAGTGCCCCTCATTATGAAGTTCACCGATAATTTGTCGCCTCAATGAACAACTGGGATGCACAACCGTAATCCACGAAACAGATAGCCATTATGCAAAACAAAATCATGACGATGACCGTTAGTTACCTCTTGAAATATACCGCCGAAGGAAGGATCATCTACATACATATCGGAAAAGTCTCAAAGCCTCGTAACTCGGTACTAGTAGTGGTGAGGAGCATAGTACGACGGCTCAATGCATCTCACGACGCGATTTAGGCTCCCCGCTTGGTGCCCGAGTGTAAAGGTGAACTCCCGCAAGTACGCCACCCACTTGGCATGTCGCCTACTCGCCTTATGTTGACCATTAATGTACTTCAGGGCCTCATGATCGCAAATAGAATAAACTCCCTCTCGTACTCGTATAGTGACGCCAATGTTTTAGGGACTGAACTATGGCATAGAACTCTAGGTCATAGGTGGAATAGTTTTTCTTGGATCCCGAGAGCTTCTCGCTGAAGAAAGCAATCGGCCGCCCTGACTGACTCAGAACACCTCCAATGCCAATGCCTGATGCATCACAATTGACCTCGAACACCTTGTCAAAATCAGGGAGTGCCAAGACAGGTGCTTCGGTCATCTTCTGTTTGACTAACTGAAAGCTGGCTTCTGCTTCCTCAGACCACGTGAAATCACGACCCTTAAGACATTCTAGAATAGGAGCAATCAAAGTACTAAAGTTTCTGATGAACCGCCGATAGAATGATTTTAACCCATGGAAGCTCCTGACATCGTGCAAGTTTCTGGGTTGAGGCCATTCCAAGACTGCATTTATCTTTGACTGATCTGTATGAACACCATCAGTAGACACAACAAAACCAAGGAAAGTTACAGAAGTAGTGAAAAATGAACACTTCTTCTGATTAACAAATAAGCATTCCCTTCTCAAAGATCTCAAAAACAACGAAGATGATCAAAGTGTGAGGCCCGCATCGGACTATAAATGAGGATATCGTCAAAATAAACCACGACGAATTTTCCCATAAAAGGTCGCAAGACCTGGTGCATAAACCGCATGAGCGTACTGTGAGCATTGGATAGCCCAAAAGGTATGACCATCCATCTCCAGGCTTTATTCTGATCTGATGGTATCCACTCTTCAGGTCAATCTTTGAGAAGATCGTCGAGCCGGATAATTGATCCAACATATCATCCAGACGAGGAATTGGAAACCTGTACTTTACAGTAATCTTATTTATTGCTCGACTGTCAACACACATACGCCATGAACCGTCTTTCTTCGGCACAAGCAACGCAGGGACTGCACAAGGGCTCATGCTTTCGCGAATATAACCTCTCTCCAATAACCAATCGTCTGCTGAATCGCCCCTGGGAGTCAGTAAACTCTTACGAACCACCAAAGTCTCATGGCCATCTCCATACAGCACATCATCAATATCATCATCGTCATATATAGCCTCTCCAATCTCTTCAGTCTCATCTACCACGTCCTCCTCAATCAATAAATTTTTCCCCTTTTGACCAGCAAGCTTCCTGCAATCAGTAGCCCTATGCCCTTGTTCACCACAACGAAAACACTTAATAGAAGAATTAGAATTACCCTGCGGTATCTGTTGGACGGGACGGGAATCCCGGCGAACTGGTCGATTGTTCTGATCGTTCCTAAGAATCGGCATCTTGTTCTCATTGTTTTTCAACGAAGTGCACGCCGATATTCTTCCGACACGCCCACGGTGAGTGAATGCCGAGGACATCCCGCAGGTTGGCGCAACCCTCCCATGTACCGTGCTACCATCTGTTCCTCCGTCTCAGATAAGTCATTCCGGGCTACCAATTGGTAAAACTCCTCTGTGTAATCATCAACTGATCTCAAACCCTGCCTCAACATATGAAGTCGTTGAAATAAGGTTTGAGTATAACCGAAGGGAAGAAAGTGACCCTTCATCTTTTTCTTCATCTTCTCCCAATCAGCGATCTTGGATTTTCCCTGCCTATCCCGTGAACGCCTCAACTGTTCCCACCAGGCAGACGCCCTGCCCTTGAGTTTGATGGCAACCAATTTTACCTTCACACGATCCGGCACTTCCTTGTAATCAAAGATACGTTCCACTTCATTTATCCAGTCGATAAATCGCTCAGCCTGTATCGTACCAGAAAATTCGGGCAGATCCACGCGAAAATCGAGATCCCTATAACGCTCCTCCCGACCACGGTGCTCCCGAAATAGATCATGTTGGTGGTAGGGATTTTCAAAAACAGCAGAATCAGACTCGGGTTCGGAGATCTCATGGTCCTCCAAATCGCGCGCCGCGAGGCGCTGGGTTAACTCTGCAACTTGCCTCTGCAAATCTTCAATCGTGGCATCCTGAATATTACGATCACGGTGTTGGACTTCCTCAATCGGAACCTGCCCACGTCGACCACGACCACGTCCTCCAGCCATTGGAACTGATGAAATCTCACCCAGGAAGAAGATTGAAGCTCTGATACCAACTGACGCCGGGCAGAATAATGATTATTCTGCAGGCTAGTTCTACCAAAGAAATTCACAGGAAGAACACAAGATTAACGCCAAAAAAACACAGAGAAAACGTCTCTGAAGTTTAGAGAATTTTATTATATCACGCAATCATGAAAATAAGTCCACAAGCCGGACTTTATAGCTGAAATTCGAATTTTACAAAAAATGGCAAAATTCCAAAAAATCACGCCAAACGAAAATATGGAATAAAATAAGTATTCTAGCCCAAATCGGGTTAAAAATCATCTCCTAACGTGCAATCGAAATATTACCAAAAATAGCAAAAAATAACTTAAAATAGCAATTCGGAAGGGAAAACAGCTGAATTTGAGGATGAAAACGGCACACACCGAGCATAGCTAGGAGGCCACGACGTGCGCGCCGAAACGAGCTTTCCGGATTGTGGTCATGATCGCGATTCTGATAACCGTAGCCAAAGTTATGGCCAAATTACCGAAACACGACTTAATTTCCAAAGTTACGCAATCACTTGTCATCCTTGCCCGATCTCGCCAACTCGTGATACCTTAGAGCCATTAACGTGTTATCTCGACAACTCGGCATCGACTCGGACCCTCCCGCATCGGCCTCTCCAGTTGGAAAGAACTCGTCCTCGAGTTCGGGGTAGTGTCATCAGAATCCATAAAACAAGGACTGAGGTGTTTCACATTAAAGACATCAGAGGTCCTCAAGTGACTTGGAAGACGCAACCTGTAAGCATTATCGTTGATCTTCTGTAGTACCTCACAAGGCCCAGTCTTCCGATCCTTAAGCTTATTATACTCACCAACAGGGAAACGATCACGCGTTAAAACAGCCTAAACAAAATCACCAACATCAAAAAGAACCTGACGACGATGATTGTCAACCCGAGCTTTGTACTTGGTATTGTTCTCATGAATTGCCAACTTCACTTGCTCATGGATACCCCGAAGATGCTCTGCCATCTCATCTGCCTTAAGATCGAAACGTCCTACGCGCGGGATTGGGGCCAAATCCAAGCACCCCGTATGGGTTCTGACCATAGATAATCTGAAATGGACTGAAGCCAGTGGTTCTGTTTGTCGTCCTGTTATAGGCAAATTCTGCTTGAGGTAACACTAAATCCCACTGCTTCGGCTTAGTTCCTGTCAAGATTGCCCAAGCTCCGATTCCCTACTTCAGTCTGACCATCGGTTTGGGGGTGATAGGCACTGCTAAAATTCAGTTGTGTCCCCAGCCGTCCCCACAAACTCTTCCGTAAGTGATCGATGAACTTGGTATCACGATCTCGAAGTAATAGATCTAGGAATACCATGTAAACGCACAATCTCCCGAAAATAAAGGTGGGCAATCCGAGTAGCATCCATAGTCTTCCCGCAAGCTACAAAATGGGCCATCTTCGAAAATCATCCACCACAACAAGGATAGAATCCGCGGCTCGTTGGGTACGGGGTAGGCCCAACACAAAATCCATGCCGACATCAAACCAAGGAGCTTCAGAATGTAAGGGAGTGTACAAAGCCAGCATTGGTGAGAACTCCTTTAGACCGTTGACAAATATAACAACGGTTCACATAATGCGCAACATCAACTTTGGTCAACTTGGGCCAATAAAAGTCGAAGAGATAAGGGCCAATGTCTTATCTCGGCCAAAGTGCCCCTCATTATGAAGTTCACCGATAATTTGTCGCCTCAATGAACAATCTGGAATGCACAACTGTAATCCACGAAACAGATAGTCATTATGCAAAACAAAATCATGACGATGACCGTTAGTTACCTCTTGAAATATACTGCCGAAGGAAGGATCATCTGCATACATATCTGGAAAAGTCTCAAAGCTCGTAACTCTGGTACTAGTAGTGGTGAGGAGCATAGTACGACGGCTCAATGCATCTGCGACGCGATTTAGGCTCCCTGCTTGGTGCCTGAGTGTAAAGGTGAACTCCTGCAAGTACGCCACCCACTTGGCATGTCGCCTACTCAGCTTATGTTGACCATTAATGTACTTCAGGGCCTCATGATCAGTAAATAGAATAAACTCCCTCTGTACCAGATAGTGACGCCAATGTTTTAGGGACTGAACTATGGCATAGAACTCTAGGTCATAGGTGGAATAGTTTTTCTTGGATCCCGAGAGCTTCTCGCTGAAGAAAGCAATCGGCCGCCCGATCGACTCGTAACACCTCCAATGCCAATGCTCGATGCATCACAATTGACCTCGAACACCTTGTCAAAATCAGGGAGTGCCAAGACAGGTGCTTCGGTCATCTTCTGTTTGACTAACTGAAAGCTGGCTTCTGCTTCCTCAGACCACGTGAAATCACGACCCTTAAGACATTCTATAATAGGAGCAATCAAAGTACTAAAGTTTCTGATGAACCGCCGATAGAATGATTTTAACCCATGGAAGCTCCTGACATCGTGCAAGTTTCTGGGTTGAGGTCATTCCAAGATCGCATTTATCTTTGACTCGATCTCGCATGAACACCATCGGTAGACACAACAAAACCAAGGAAAGTTACGTAAGTAGTGAAAAATGAACACTTCTTCGATTAACAAATAAGCATTCCCTTCTCGCATCTCAAAAACAAATACGAAGATGATCAAAGTGTGAGGCCCGCGTCGGACTATAAATGAGGATATCGTCGAAATAAACCACGACGAATTTTCCCATAAAAGGTCGCAAGACCTGGTGCATAAACCGCATGAACGTATCGGGAGCATTGGATAGCCCAAAAGGCATGACCATCCACTCATATAAACCGTGTTGCGTTTTAAAGGTCATCTTCCATTCATCTCCGTGCTTTATTCTCGATCCGATGGTATCCACTCTTCGTGTCAATCTTTGAGAAGATCGTCGAGCCGGATAATTGATCCAACATATCATCCAGACGAGGAATTGGAAACCCGTACTTTACAAGAATCTTATTTATTGCTCGACTGTCAACACACATACGCCATGAACCGTCTTTCTTCGGCACAAGCAACGCAGGGACTGCACAAGGGCTCATGCTTTCGCGAATATAACCTCTCTCCAATAACCAATCGTCTGCTGAATCGCCCCTGGGAGTCAGTAAACTCTTACGAACCACCAAAGTCTCATGGCCATCTCCATACAGCACATCATCAATATCATCATCGTCATATATAGCCTCTCCAATCTCCTCAGTCTCATCTACCACGTCCTCCTCAATCAATAAATTTTTCCCCTTTTGACCAAAGAAGCTTCCTGCAATCAGTAGCCCTATGCCCTTGTTCACCACAACGAAAACACTTAATAGAAGAATTAGAATTACCCTGCGGTATCTGTTGGACGGGACGGGAATCCTGGGGGCGAACTGGTCGATTGTTCTGATCGTTCCTAAGAACTGGCCTCTTGTTCTGCTGTTTTTCAACAGCAAGTGCACGCTGATATGCTTCCGACACAGTCCACAGTGAGTGAATGCTGAGGACATCCTGCAGGGGTTGGCGCAACCCTCCCAAGTACCGTGCTACCATCTGTTCCTCCGTCTCAGATAAGTCATTCCGGGCTACCAATTGGTAAAACTCCTCTGTGTAATCATCAACTGATCTCAAACCCTGCCTCAACATATGAAGTCGTTGAAATAAGGTTTGAGTATAACCGAAGGGAAGAAAGTGACCCTTCATCTTTTTCTTCATCTTCTCCCAATCAGCGATCTTGGATTTTCCCTGCCTATCCCGTGAACGCCTCAACTGTTCCCACCAGGCAGACGCCCTGGCCTTGAGTTTGATGGCAACCAATTTTACCTTCACACGATCCCAAGACTTCCTTGTAATCAAAGATACGTTCCACTTCATTTATCCAGTCGATAAATCCCTCAGCCTGTAACGTACCAGAAAATTCGGGCAGATCCACGCGAAAATCGAGATCCCTATAACGCTCCTCCCGACCACGGTGCTCCCGAAATAGATCACGTTGGTGGTAGGGATTTTCAAAAACAGCAGAATCAGACTCGGGTTCGGAGATCTCATGGTCCTCCAAATCGCGCGCCGCGAGGCGCTGGGTTAACTCTGCAACTTTGCCTCTGCAAATCTTCAATCGTGGCATCCTGAATATTACGATCACGGTGTTGGACTTCCTCAATCGGAACCTGCCCACGTCGACCACGACCACGTCCTCCAGCCATTGGAACTGATGAAATCTCACCCAGGAAGAAGATTGAAGCTCTGATACCAACTGACGCCGGGCAGAATAATGATTATTCTGCAGGCTAGTTCTACCAGCAAATTCACAGGGAAGAACACAAGATTAACGCCAAAAAAACACAGAGAAAACGTCTCTGAAGTTTAGAGAATTTTATTATATCACGCAATGATGAAAATAAGTCCACAAGCCGGACTTTATAGCCGAAATCCGAATTTTACCAAAAATGGCAAAATTCCAAAAATCACGCCAAACGAAAATATGGAATAAAATAAGTATTTTGCAAAAAATCTAGCCCAAATCGGGTTAAAAATCATCTCCTAACGTGCAATCGAAATATTACCAAAAATAGCAAAAAATAACTTAAAATAGCAATTCGGAAGGGAAAACAGCTGAATTTGAGGATGAAAACGGCACACACCGAGCATAGCTAGGTGGCCACGACGTGCGCGCCGAAACGAGCTTTCCGGATTGTGGTCATGATCGCGATTCTGATAACCGTAGCCAAAGTTATGGCCAAATTACCGAAACACGACTTAATTGCCAAAGTTACGCGATCACTTGCCATCCTTGCCCCGATCTGCCAACTCGTGATACCTTAGAGCCATTAACGTGTTATCTGACAACTCAGCATCTGACTCGGACCCTCCTGCATCAGTCTCTCCAGGTTGGAAAGAACTCGTCCTCGAGTTCGGGGTAGTGTCATCAGAATCCATAAAACAAGGACTGAGGTGTTTCACATTAAAGACATCAGAGGTCCTCAAGTGACTTGGAAGACGCAACCTGTAAGCATTATCGTTGATCTTCTGTAGTGCTTCAAAAGGCTCAATCTTCCGGTCCTTAAGCTTATTATATTCACCAACAGAAAAATGATCACGCGTTAAAATAGCCCAGACAAAATCACCAACATCAAAAAGAACCTGACGACAATGACTATCAACCCGAGCTTTGTACTTGGTATTGTTCTCATGAATGGCCAACTTCACCTGCTCAAGGATATCCCAAAGATACTATGCCATCTCATATGTCTTAAGACTGAAACGTCATACGCGCGGGATTGGGGCCAAATCCAAAGACCCCGTATGGGTTCTAACCATAGATAATCTGAAATGGACCGAAGCCGGTGGTTCTGTTTGTCGTCCCGTTATAGGCAAATTACGCTTCGAGGTAACACTAAATCCCACCGCTTCGGCTTAGTTCCCGCCAAACAACGCAAAGATTGCCCAAGCTCCGATTCACTACTTCGGCCTCGACCATCGGTTTGGGGGTGATAGGCACCGCTAAAATTCGATTGTGTCCCCACCGTCCCCACAAACTCTTCCGTAAGTGATCGATGAACTTGGTATCACGATCCGAAGTAATAGATCTAGGAATACCATGTAAACGCACAATCTCCCGAAAATAAAGGTGGGCAATCCGAGTAGCATCCATAGTCTTCCCGCAAGCTACAAAATGGGCCATCTTCGAAAATCATCCACCACAACAAGGATAGAATCCGCGGCTCGTTGGGTACGGGGTAGGCCCAACACAAAATCCATGCTGACATCAAACCAAGGAGCTTCAGGAACAGGTAAGGGAGTGTACAGGCCAGCATTGGTGAGAACTCCTTTAGACCGTTGACAAATATAACAACGGTTCACATAATGCGCAACATCACTGGTCAACTTGGGCCAATAAAAGTCAGAAGAGATAAGGGCCAATGTCTTATCTCGGCCAAAGTGCCCCTCATTATGAAGTTCACTGATAATTTGCTGCCTCAATGAACAATCTGGGATGCACAACTGTAATCCACGAAACAGATAGCCATTATGCAAAACAAAATCATGACGATGACCGTTAGTTACCTCTTGAAATATACTGCCGAAGGAAGGATCATCTACATACATATCTGGAAAAGTCTCAAAGCCTGTAACTCTGGTACTAGTAGTGGTGAGGAGCATAGTACGACGGCTCAATGCATCTGCGACGCGATTTAGGCTCCCCGCTTGGTGCACGAGTGTAAAGGTGAACTCCCGCAAGTACGCCACCCACTTGGCATGTCGCCTACTCGGCTTATGTTGACCATTAATGTACTTCGTGGCCTCATGATCGGTAAATAGAATAAACTCCCTCTGTACCAGATAGTGACGCCAATGTTTTAGGGACTGAACTATGGCATAGAACTCTAGGTCATAGGTGGAATAGTTTTTCTTGGATCCCGAGAGCTTCTCGCTGAAGAAAGCAATCGGCCGCCCTGACTGACTCAGAACACCTCCAATGCCAATGCCTGATGCATCACAATTGACCTCGAACACCTTGTCAAAATCAGGGAGTGCCAAGACAGGTGCTTCGGTCATCTTCTGTTTGACTAACTGAAAGCTGGCTTCTGCTTCCTCAGACCACGTGAAATCACGACCCTTAAGACATTCTATAATAGGAGCAATCAAAGTACTAAAGTTTCTGATGAACCGCCGATAGAATGATTTTAACCCATGGAAGCTCCTGACATCGTGCAAGTTTCTGGGTTGAGGCCATTCCAAGACTGCATTTATCTTTGATCGGATCCGCATGAACACCATCGTAGACACAACAAAACCAAGGAAAGTTACGTAAGTAGTGAAAAATGAACACTTCTTCGATTAACAAATAAGCATTCCCTTCTCGGCATCTCAAAAACAAATACGAAGATGATCAAAGTGTGAGGCCCGCGTCGGACTATAAATGAGGATATCGTCGAAATAAACCACAACGAATTTTCCCATAAAAGGTCGCAAGACCTGGTGCATAAACCGCATGAACGTACTGGGAGCATTGGATAGCCCAAAAGGCATGACCATCCACTCATATAAACCGTGTTGCGTTTTAAAGGCTGTCTTCCATTCATCTCCAGGCTTTATTCTGATCTGATGGTATCCACTCTTCAGGTCAATCTTTGAGAAGATCGTCGAGCCGGATAATTGATCCAACATATCATCCAGACGAGGAATTGGAAACCTGTACTTTACAGTAATCTTATTTATTGCTCGACTGTCAACACACATACGCCATGAACCGTCTTTCTTCGGCACAAGCAACGCAGGGACTGCACAAGGGCTCATGCTTTCGCGAATATAACCTCTCTCCAATAACCAATCGTCTGCTGAATCGCCCCTGGGAGTCAGTAAACTCTTACGAACCACCAAAGTCTCATGGCCATCTCCATACAGCACATCATCAATATCATCATCGTCATATATAGCCTCTCCAATCTCTTCAGTCTCATCTACCACGTCCTCCTCAATCAATAAATTTTTCCCCTTTTGACCAGCAAGCTTCCTGCAATCAGTAGCCCTATGCCCTTGTTCACCACAACGAAAACACTTAATAGAAGAATTAGAATTACCCTGCGGTATCTGTTGGACGGGACGGGAATCCTGGGGGCGAACTGGTCGATTGTTCTGATCGTTCCTAAGAACTGGCCTCTTGTTCTGCTGTTTTTCAACAGCAAGTGCACGCTGATATGCTTCCGACACAGTCCACAGTGAGTGAATGCTGAGGACATCCTGCAGGGGTTGGCGCAACCCTCCCAAGTACCGTGCTACCATCTGTTCCTCCGTCTCAGATAAGTCATTCCGGGCTACCAATTGGTAAAACTCCTCTGTGTAATCATCAACTGATCTCAAACCCTGCCTCAACATATGAAGTCGTTGAAATAAGGTTTGAGTATAACCGAAGGGAAGAAAGTGACCCTTCATCTTTTTCTTCATCTTCTCCCAATCAGCGATCTTGGATTTTCCCTGCCTATCCCGTGAACGCCTCAACTGTTCCCACCAGGCAGACGCCCTGCCCTTGAGTTTGATGGCAGCCAATTTTACCTTTACAAGATCCGACACTTCCTTGTAGTCAAGGATACGTTTCACTTCATTTATCCAGTCAATAAATCCCTCAGCATGTAACGTTCGAAAAAATTCAAGCATATCCACATGACAATTGAGATCCATATAACGCTCCTTCTGACCATGGTGCTCCCGAAATGGATCACATTGGTGGTAGGGATTTTCAAAAACAGCGGACTCGGGCTCGGAGAGCTCATGGTCCTCCAAATCGCGCGCCGCGAGAAGCTGGGTTAACTCTGCAACTTGCCTATGCAAATCTTCAATCGTGGCATCCTGACTATTACGATCACGGTGTTGGACTTCCTCAATAGGACCCTACCCATGTCGACCACGACCATGACCTCCAGCCATTGAAATTGATGAAATCTCACCCAGGAAGAAGATTGAAACTCTGATACCAACTGACGCCAGGCAGAATAGTGATTATTCTGCAGGTTAGTTCTACCAGCAAATTCACAGGGAAGAACACAAGATTAACGCCAAAAAAAACACAGAAAAACGTCTCTAAAGTTTAGAGAATTTTATTATATCACGCAATGATGAAAATAAGTCCACAAGCCGGACTTTATAGCCGAAATCCGAATTTTACCAAAAATGGCAAAATTCCAAAAATCACGCCAAACGAAAATATGGAATAAAATAAGTATTCTGCAAAAAATCTAGCCCAAATCGGGTTAAAAATCATCTCCTAACGTGCAATCGAAATATTACCAAAAATAGCAAAAAATAACTTAAAATAGCAATTCGGAAGGGAAAACAGCTGAATTTGAGGATGAAAACGGCACACACCGAGCATAGCTAGGTGGCCACGACGTGCGCGCCGAAACGAGCTTTCCGGATTGTGGTCATGATCGCGATTCTGATAACCGTAGCCAAAGTTATGGCCAAATTACCGAAACACGACTTAATTGCCAAAGTTACGCGATCACTTGCCATCCTTGCCCCGATCTACCAACTCGTGATACCTTAGAGCCATTAACGTGTTATCTGACAACTCAGCATCTGACTCGGACCCTCCTGCATCAGCCGCTCCAGGTTGGAAAGAACTCGTCCTCGAGTTCGGGGTAGTGTCATCAGAATCCATAAAACAAGGACTGAGGTGTTTCACATTAAAGACATCAGAGGTCCTCAAGTGACTTGGAAGATGCAACCTGTAAGCATTATCGTTGATCTTCTGTAGTACCTCACAAGGCCCAATCTTCCGATCCTTAAGCTTATTATATTCACCAACAGGGAAACGATCACGCGTTAAAAAATGTACCCCAAACAAAATCACCAACATCAAAAAGAACCTGACGACGATGATTGTCAACCCGAGCTTTGTACTTGGTATTGTTCTCATGAATTGCCAACTTCACTTGCTCGTGGATACCCCGAAGATGCTCTGCCATCTCATCTGCCTTAAGACTGAAATGTCCTACGCGCGGGATTGGGGCCAAATCCAGCACCCCAATGGGTTCTGACCATAGATAATCTGAAATGGACTGAAGCCAGTGGTTCTGTTTGTCGTCCTGTTATAGGCAAATTCTGCTTGAGGTAACACTAAATCCCACTGCTTCGGCTTAGTTCCTGCCAAACAGCGCAAAAGATTGCCCAAGCTCCGATTCACTACTTCAGTCTGACCATCGGTTTGGGGGTGATAGGCACTGCTAAAATTCAGTTGTGTCCCCAGTCGTCCCCACAAACTCTTCCAGAAGTGACTGATGAACTTGGTATCACGATCTGAAGTAATAGATCTAGGAATACCATGTAAACGCACAATCTCCCGAAAATAAAGGTGGGCAATCCGAGTAGCATCCATAGTCTTCCTGCAAGCTACAAAATGGGCCATCTTCGAAAATCTGTCCACCACAACAAGGATAGAATCCGCGGCTCGTTGGGTACGGGGTAGGCCCAACACAAAATCCATGCTGACATCAAACCAAGGAGCTTCAGGAACAGGTAAGGGAGTGTACAGGCCAGCATTGGTGAGAACTCCTTTAGACCGTTGACAAATATAACAACGGTTCACATAATGCGCAACATCACTGGTCAACTTGGGCCAATAAAAGTCAGAAGAGATAAGGGCCAATGTCTTATCTCGGCCAAAGTGCCCCTCATTATGAAGTTCACTGATAATTTGCTGCCTCAATGAACAATCTGGGATGCACAACTGTAATCCACGAAACAGATAGCCATTATGCAAAACAAAATCATGACGATGACCGTTAGTTACCTCTTGAAATATACTGCCGAAGGAAGGATCATCTACATACATATCTGGAAAAGTCTCAAAGCCTGTAACTCTGGTACTAGTAGTGGTGAGGAGCATAGTACGACGGCTCAATGCATCTGCGACGCGATTTAGGCTCCCTGCTTGGTGCCTGAGTGTAAAGGTGAACTCCTGCAAGTACGCCACCCACTTGGCATGTCGCCTACTCAGCTTATGTTGACCATTAATGTACTTCAGGGCCTCATGATCAGTAAATAGAATAAACTCCCTCTGTACCAGATAGTGACGCCAATGTTTTAGGGACTGAACTATGGCATAGAACTCTAGGTCATAGGTGGAATAGTTTTTCTTGGATCCCGAGAGCTTCGCCGAAGAAAGCAATCGGCCGCCCTGACTGACTCAGAACACCTCCAATGCCAATGCCTGATGCATCACAATTGACCTCGAACACCTTGTCAAAATCAGGGAGTGCCAAGACAGGTGCTTCGGTCATCTTCTGTTTGACTAACTGAAAGCTGGCTTCTGCTTCCTCAGACCACGTGAAATCACGACCCTTAAGACATTCTGTAATAGGAGCAATCAAAGTACTAAAGTTTCTGATGAACCGCCGATAGAATGATGCTAACCCATGGAAGCTCCTGACATCGTGCAAGTTTCTGGGTTGAGGCCATTCCAAGACTGCATTTATCTTTGACTGATCTGCATGAACACCATCAGTAGACACAACAAAACCAAGGAAAGTTACAGAAGTAGTGAAAAATGAACACTTCTTCTGATTAACAAATAAGCATTCCCTTCTCAGCATCTCAAAAACAGCGCGAAGATGATCAAAGTGTGAGGCCCGCGTCGGACTATAAATGAGGATATCGTCGAAATAAACCACGACGAATTTTCCCATAAAAGGTCGCAAGACCTGGTGCATAAACCGCATGAACGTACTGGGAGCATTGGATAGCCCAAAAGGCATGACCATCCACTCATATAAACCGTGTTGCGTTTTAAAGGCATCTTCCATTCATCTCCGAGGCTTTATTCGATCGATGGTATCCACTCTTCAGGTCAATCTTTGAGAAGATCGTCGAGCCGGATAATTGATCCAACATATCATCCAGACGAGGAATTGGAAACCTGTACTTTACAGTAATCTTATTTATTGCTCGACTGTCAACACACATACGCCATGAACCGTCTTTCTTCGGCACAAGCAACGCAGGGACTGCACAAGGGCTCATGCTTTCGCGAATATAACCTCTCTCCAATAACCAATCGTCTGTTGAATCGCCCCTAGGAGTCAGTAAACTCTTACGAACCACCAAAGCCTCATGGCCATCTCTATACAGCACATCATCAATATCATCATCGTCATATATAGCCTCTCCAATCTCTTCAGTCTCATCTACCACGTCCTCCTCAATCAATAAATTTTTCCCCTTTTGACCAGCAAGCTTCCTGCAATCAGTAGCCCTATGCCCTTGTTCACCACAACGAAAACACTTAATAGAAGAATTAGAATTACCCTGCGGTATCTGTTGGACGGGACGGGAATCCTGGGGGCGAACTGGTCGATTGTTCTGATCGTTCCTAAGAACTGGCCTCTTGTTCTGCTGTTTTTCAACAGCAAGTGCACGCTGATATGCTTCCGACACAGTCCACAGTGAGTGAATGCTGAGGACATCCTGCAGGGGTTGGCGCAACCCTCCCAAGTACCGTGCTACCATCTGTTCCTCCGTCTCAGATAAGTCATTCCGGGCTACCAATTGGTAAAACTCCTCTGTGTAATCATCAACTGATCTCAAACCCTGCCTCAACATATGAAGTCGTTGAAATAAGGTTTGAGTATAACCGAAGGGAAGAAAGTGACCCTTCATCTTTTTCTTCATCTTCTCCCAATCAGCGATCTTGGATTTTCCCTGCCTATCCCGTGAACGCCTCAACTGTTCCCACCAGGCAGACGCCCTGCCCTTGAGTTTGATGGCAACCAATTTTACCTTCACACGATCCGGCACTTCCTTGTAATCAAAGATACGTTCCACTTCATTTATCCAGTCGATAAATCCCTCAGCCTGTAACGTACCAGAAAATTCGGGCAGATCCACGCGAAAATCGAGATCCCTATAACGCTCCTCCCGACCACGGTGCTCCCGAAATAGATCACGTTGGTGGTAGGGATTTTCAAAAACAACTGAATCAGACTCGGGCTCGGAGATCTCATGGTCCTCCAAATCGCGCGCCGCGAGGCGCTGGGTTAACTCTGCAACTTGCCTCTGCAAATCTTCAATCGTGGCATCCTGAATATTACGATCACGGTGTTGGACTTCCTCAATCGGAACCTGCCCACGTCGACCACGACCACGTCCTCCAGCCATTGGAACTGATGAAATCTCACCCAGGAAGAAGATTGAAGCTCTGATACCAACTGACGCCGGGTAGAATAATGATTATTACGAGGCTAGTTCTACCAGCAAATTCACAGGGAAGAACACAAGATTAACGCCAAAAAAACACAGAGAAAACGTCTCTGAAGTTTAGAGAATTTTATTATATCACGCAATGATGAAAATAAGTCCACAAGCCGGACTTTATAGCCGAAATCCGAATTTTACCAAAAATGGCAAAATTCCAAAAATCACGCCAAACGAAAATATGGAATAAAATAAGTATTCTGCAAAAAATCTAGCCCAAATCGGGTTAAAAATCATCTCCTAACGTGCAATCGAAATATTACCAAAAATAGCAAAAAATAACTTAAAATAGCAATTCGGAAGGGAAAACAGCTGAATTTGAGGATGAAAACGGCACACACCGAGTATAGCTAGGTGGCCACGACGTGCGCGCCGAAACGAGCTTTCCGGATTGTGGTCATGATCGCGATTCTGATAACCGTAGCCAAAGTTATGGCCAAATTACCGAAACACGACTTAATTGCCAAAGTTACGCGATCACTTGCCATCCTTGCCCCGATCTACCAACTCGTGATACCTTAGAGCCATTAACGTGTTATCTGACAACTCAGCATCTGACTCGGACCCTCCTGCATCAGTCTCTCCAGGTTGGAAAGAACTCGTCCTCGAGTTCGGGGTAGTGTCATCAGAATCCATAAAATAAGGACTGAGGTGTTTCACATTAAAGACATCAGAGGTCCTCAAGTGACTTGGAAGACGCAACCGTAAGCATTATCGTTGATCTTACGTAGTACCTCACAAGGCCCAATCTTCCGATCCTTAAGCTTATTATACTCACCAACAGGGAAACGATCACGCGTTAAAACAGCCCAAACAAAATCACCAACATCAAAAAGAACCTGACGACGATGATTGTCAACCCGAGCTTTGTACTTGGTATTGTTCTCATGAATTGCCAACTTCACTTGCTCATGGATACCCCGAAGATGCTCTGCCATCTCATCTGCCTTAAGACTGAAACGTCCTACGCGCGGGATTGGGGCCAAATCCGGCCCCAGGATGGGTTCTAACCATAGATAATACGAAATGGTGAAGCGGTGGTTACATTTGTCGATCCTGTTATAGGCAAATTACGCGAGGTAACACTAAATCCCACTGCTTCGGCTTAGTTCCTGCCAAACAGCGCAAAAGATTGCCCAAGCTCCGATTCACTACTTCAGTCTGACCATCGGTTTGGGGGTGATAGGCACTGCTAAAATTCAGTTGTGTCCCCAGCCGTCCCCACAAACTCTTCCAGAAGTGACTGATGAACTTGGTATCACGATGCGAAGTAATAGATCTAGGAATACCATGTAAACGCACAATCTCCCGAAAATAAAGGTGGGCAATCCGAGTAGCATCTATAGTCTTCCTGCAAGCTACAAAATAGGCCATCTTTGAAAATCGTCAACCACAACAAGGATAGAATCCGCGGCTCGTTGGGTACGGGGTAGGCCCAACACAAAATCCATGCTGACATCAAACCAAGGAGCTTCAGGAACAGGTAAGGGAGTGTACAGGCCAGCATTGGTGAGAACTCCTTTAGACCGTTGACAAATATAACAACGGTTCACATAATGCGCAACATCACTGGTCAACTTGGGCCAATAAAAGTCAGAAGAGATAAAGGCCAATGTCTTATCTCGGCCAAGGTGTCCCTCATTATGTTATTCACTGATAATTAGCTGCCTCAATGAACAATCTGGAATACACAACTGTAATCCACAGAATAGATAGCCATTATGCAAAATAAAATTATGACAACGGCCGTTAGTTACCTCTTGAAATATACTTCCAGGAAGAATCATCTACATACATATCCAAAAAAGTCTCAAAGCCTGTAACTCTGGTACTAGTAGTGGTGAGGAGCATAGTACGACGGCTCAATGCATCTGCGACGCGATTTAGGCTCCCTGCTTGGTGCCTGAGTGTAAAGGTGAACTCCTGCAAGTACGCCACCCACTTGGCATGTCGCCTACTCAGCTTATGTTGACCATTAATGTACTTCAGGGCCTCATGATCAGTAAATAGAATAAACTCCCTCTGTACCAGATAGTGACGCCAATGTTTTAGGGACTGAACTATGGCATAGAACTCTAGGTCATAGGTGGAATAGTTTTTCTTGGATCCCGAGAGCTTCTCGCTGAAGAAAGCAATCGGCCGCCCTGACTGACTCAGAACACCTCCAATGCCAATGCCTGATGCATCACAATTGACCTCGAACACCTTGTCAAAATCAGGGAGTGCCAAGACAGGTGCTTCGGTCATCTTCTGTTTGACTAACTGAAAGCTGGCTTCTGCTTCCTCAGACCACGTGAAATCACGACCCTTAAGACATTCTGTAATAGGAGCAATCAAAGTACTAAAGTTTCTGATGAACCGCCGATAGAATGATGCTAACCCATGGAAGCTCCTGACATCGTGCAAGTTTCTGGGTTGAGGCCATTCCAAGACTGCATTTATCTTTGACTGATCTGCATGAACACCATCAGTAGACACAACAAAACCAAGGAAAGTTACAGAAGTAGTGAAAAATGAACACTTCTTCTGATTAACAAATAAGCATTCCCTTCTCAGCATCTCAAAAACAGCGCGAAGATGATCAAAGTGTGAGGCCCGCGTCGGACTATAAATGAGGATATCGTCGAAATAAACCACGACGAATTTTCCCATAAAAGGTCGCAAGACCTGGTGCATAAACCGCATGAACGTACTGGGAGCATTGGATAGCCCAAAAGGCATGACCATCCACTCATATAAACCGTGTTGCGTTTTAAAGGCTGTCTTCCATTCATCTCCAGGCTTTATTCTGATCTGATGGTATCCACTCTTCAGGTCAATCTTTGAGAAGATCGTCGAGCCGGATAATTGATCCAACGTATCATCCAGACGAGGAATTGGAAACCTGTACTTTACAGTAATCTTATTTATTGCTCGACTGTCAACACACATACGCCATGAACCGTCTTTCTTCGGCACAAGCAACGCAGGGACTGCACAAGGGCTCATGCTTTCGCGAATATAACCTCTCTCCAATAACCAATCGTCTGCTGAATCGCCCACAGGAGTCAGTAAACTCTTACGAACCACCAAAGTCTCATGGCCATCTCCATACAGCACATCATCAATATCATCATCGTCATATATAGCCTCTCCAATCTCTTCAGTCTCATCTACCACGTCCTCCTCAATCAATAAATTTTTCCCCTTTTGACCAGCAAGCTTCCTACAATCAGTAGCCCTATGCCCTTGTTCACCACAACGAAAACACTTAATAGAAGAATTAGAATTACCCTGCGGTATCTGTTGGACGGGACAGGAATCCTGGGGGCGAACTGGTCGATTGTTCTGATCGTTCCTAAGAACTGGCCTCTTGTTCTGCTGTTTTTCAACAGCAAGTGCACGCTGATATGCTTCCGACACAGTCCACAGTGAGTGAATGCTGAGGACATTCTGCAGGGGTTGGCGCAACCCTCCCAAGTACCGTGCTACCATCTGTTCCTCCGTCTCAGATAAGTCATTCCGGGCTACCAATTGGTAAAACTCCTCTGTGTAATCATCAACTGATCTCAAACCCTGCCTCAACATATGAAGTCGTTGAAATAAGGTTTGAGTATAACCGAAGGGAAGAAAGTGACCCTTCATCTTTTCTTCATCTTCTCCCAATCAGCGATCTTGGATTTTCCCTGCCTATCACGTGAACGCCTCAACTGTTCCCACCAGGCAGACGCCCTTCCCTTGAGTTTGATGGCAACCAATTTTACCTTCACACGATCCGGCACTTCCTTGTAATCAAAGATACGTTCCACTTCATTTATCCAGTCGATAAATCCCTCGGCTGTAACGTGCAAAATTCGGCCAGATCCACGCGAAAATCGAGATCCCTATAACGCTCCTCCCGACCACGGTGCTCCCGAAATAGATCACGTTGGTGGTAGGGATTTTCAAAAACAGCAGAATCAGACTCGGGTTCGGAGATCTCATGGTCCTCCAAATCGCGCGCCGCGGCGCCGGGTTAACTACGCAACTTGCCTCTGCAAATCTTCAATCGTGGCATCATGAATATTACGATCACGGTGTTGGACTTCCTCAATCGGAACACCTGCCCACGTCGACCACGACCACGTCCTCCGGCCATTGGGCCCGGTGAAATCTCACCCGGGAAGAAGATTGAAGCTCGATACCAAGCGGCCAGCGAGAATAATGATTATTACTGAGCTAGTTCTACCAGCAAATTCATAGGGAAGAACACAAGATTAACGCCAAAAAAACACAGAGAAAACGACTCTGAAGTTTAGAGAATTTTATTATATCACGCAATGATGAGAATAAGTCCACAAGCCGGACTTTATAGCCGAAATCCGAATTTTACCAAAAATGGCAAAATTCCAAAAATCACGCCAAACGAAAATATGGAATAAAATAAGTATTCTGCAAAAAATCTAGCCCAAATCGGGTTAAAAATCATCTCCTAACGTGCAATCGAAATATTACCAAAAATAGCAAAAAATAACTTAAAATAGCAATTCGGAAGGGAAAACAGCTGAATTTGAGGATGAAAACGGCACACACCGAGTATAGCTAGGTGGCCACGACGTGCTTGGCGCCGAGCTTGAGCTTTCCGGATTGTGGTCATGATCGCGATTCTGATAACCGTAGCCAAAGTTATGGCCAAATTACCGAAACACGACTTAATTGCCAAAGTTACGCGATCACTTGCCATCCTTGCCCCGATCTGCCAACTCGTGATACCTTAGAGGCATTATCGTGTTATCTGACAACTCATAATCTGACTCGGACCCTCCTGCATCAGTCGCCCCGGGTTGAAAAGAACTCGTCCTCGAGTTCGGGGTAGTGTCATCAGAATCCATAAAATAAGGACTGAGGTGTTTCACATTAAAGACATCAGAGGTCCTCAAGTGACTTGGAAGACGCAACCTGTAAGCATTATCGTTGATCTTCTGTAGTACCTCACAAGGCCCAATCTTCCGATCCTTAAGCTTATTATACTCACCAACAGGGAAACGATCACGCGTTAAAACAGCCCAAACAAAATCACCAACATCAAAAAGAACCTGACGACGATGATTGTCAACCCGAGCTTTGTACTTGGTATTGTTCTCATGAATTGCCAACTTCACTTGCTCATGGATACCCCGAAGATGCTCTGCCATCTCATCTGCCTTAAGACTGAAACGTCCTACGCGCGGGATTGGGGCCAAATCCAGCACCCCAGATGGGTTCTGACCATAGATAATCTGAAATGGACTGAAGCCAGTGGTTCTGTTTGTCGTCCTGTTATAGGCAAATTACGCGAGGTAACACTAAATCCCACCGCTTCGGCTTAGTTCTGCCAAACGAAGCAAAAGATTGCCCAAGCTCCGATTCACTACTTCGATCGACCATCGGTTTGGGGGTGATAAACCTTGCTAAAATTCAGTTGTGTCCCCAGCCGTCCCCACAAACTCTTCCAGAAGTGACTGATGAACTTGGTATCACGATCTGAAGTAATAGATCTAGGAATACCATGTAAACGCACAATCTCCCGAAAATAAAGGTGGGCAATCCGAGTAGCATCCATAGTCTTCCTGCAAGCTACAAAATGGGCCATCTTCGAAAATCTATCAACCACAACAAGGATAGAATCCGCGGCTCGTTGGGTACGGGGTAAGCCCAACACAAAATCCATGCTGACATCAAACCAAGGAGCTTCAGGAACAGGTAAGGGAGTGTACAGGCCAGCATTGGTGAGAACTCCTTTAGACCGTTGACAAATATAACAACGGTTCACATAATGCGCAACATCACTGGTCAACTTGGGCCAATAAAAGTCAGAAGAGATAAGGGCCAATGTCTTATCTCGGCCAAAGTGTCCCTCATTGTGAAGTTCACTGATAATTTGATGCCTCAATGAACAATCTGGAATGCACAACTGTAATCCATGAAACAGATAGCCATTATCCAAAACAAAATCATGACGATGACCATTAGTTACCTCTTGAAATATACTGCTGAACGAAGGATCATCTGCATACATGTTCGGATAAGTCTCAAAGCTTGCAACTCTGGTACTAGTAGTGGTGAGGAACATAGTACGACGGCTCAATACATCTGCGACGCGATTTAGGCTCCCTGCTTGGTGCCTGAGTGTAAAGGTGAACTCCTGTAAGTACGCCACCCACTTGGTATGTCGCCTACTCAGCTTATGTTGACCATTAATGTACTTCAGGGCCTCATGATCAGTAAATAGAATAAACTCCCTCTGTACCAGATAGTGACGCCAATGTTTTAGGGACTGAACTATGGCATAGAACTCTAGGTCATAGGTGGAATAGTTTTTCTTGGATCCCGAGAGCTTCTCGCTGAAGAAAGCAATCGGCCGCCCTGACTTACTCAGAACACCTCCAATGCCAATGCCTGATGCATCACAATTGACCTCGAACACCTTGTCAAAATCAGGGAGTGCCAAGACAGGTGCTTCGGTCATCTTCTGTTTGACTAACTGAAAGCTGGCTTCTGCTTCCTCAGACCACGTGAAATCACGACCCTTAAGACATTCTGTAATAGGAGCAATCAAAGTACTAAAGTTTCTGATGAACCGCCGATAGAATGATGCTAACCCATGGAAGCTCCTGACATCGTGCAAGTTTACGGGTTGAGGCCATTCCAAGGCGCATTTATCTTTGACTGATGCATGAACACCATCGATGAACACAACAAAACCAAGGAAAGTTACAGAAGTAGTGAAAAATGAACACTTCTTCTGATTAACAAATAAGCATTCCCTTCTCAGCATCTCAAAAGCAGTGCGAAGATGATCAAAGTGTGAGGCCCGCATCGGACTATAAATGAGGATATCGTCAAAATAAACCACGACGAATTTTCCCATAAAAGGTCGCAAGACCTGGTGCATAAACCGCATGAGCGTCTTTGGGAGCATTGGATAGCCCAAAGGCATGACCATCCACTCATATAAACCGTGTTGCGTTTTAAAAGCTGTCTTCCAATCATCTCCGAGGCTTTATTACGATGCGATGGTATCCACTCTTCAGGTCAATCTTTGAGAAGATCGTCGAGCCGGATAATTGATCCAACAATACATCCAGACGAGGAATTGGAAACCTGTACTTTACAGTAATCTTATTTATTGCTCGACTGTCAACACACATACGCCATGAACCGTCTTTCTTCGGCACAAGCAACGCAGGGACTGCACAAGGGCTCATGCTTTCGCGAATATAACCTCTCTCCAATAACCAATCGTCTGCTGAATCGCCCCTGGGAGTCAGTAAACTCTTACGAACCACCAAAGTCTCATGGCCATCTCCATACAGCACATCATCAATATCATCATCGTCATATATAGCCTCTCCAATCTCTTCAGTCTCATCTACCACGTCCTCCTCAATCAATAAATTTTTCCCCTTTTGACCAGCAAGCTTCCTACAATCAGTAGCCCTATGCCCTTGTTCACCACAACGAAAACACTTAATAGAAGAATTAGAATTACCACTGCGGTATACATTTGGACGGACGGGAATCACGAGGCGGCGGTCGATTGTTACGATCGTTCCTAAGAAGCGGCCTCTTGTTCTCTTGTTTTTCAACGGCAAAGTGCACGCTGATATGCTTCCGACACAGTCCACAGTGAGTGAATGCTGAGGACATTCTGCAGGGGTTGGCGCAACCCTCCCAAGTACCGTGCTACCATCTGTTCCTCCGTCTCAGATAAGTCATTCCGGGCTACCAATTGGTAAAACTCCTCTGTGTAATCATCAACTGATCTCAAACCCTGCCTCAACATATGAAGTCGTTGAAATAAGGTTTGAGTATAACCGAAGGGAAGAAAGTGACCCTTCATCTTTTCTTCATCTTCTCCCAATCAGCGATCTTGGATTTTCCCTGCCTATCACGTGAACGCCTCAACTGTTCCCACCAGGCAGACGCCCTTCCCTTGAGTTTGATGGCAACCAATTTTACCTTCACACGATCCGGCACTTCCTTGTAATCAAAGATACGTTCCACTTCATTTATCCAGTCGATAAATCCCTCAGCCTGTAACGTACCAGAAAATTCGGGCAGATCCACGCGAAAATCGAGATCCCTATAACGCTCCTCCCGACCACGGTGCTCCCGAAATAGATCACGTTGGTGGTAGGGATTTTCAAAAACAGCAGAATCAGACTCGGGTTCGGAGATCTCATGGTCCTCCAAATCGCGCGCCGCGAGGCGCTGGGTTAACTCTGCAACTTGCCTCTGCAAATCTTCAATCGTGGCATCCTGAATATTACGATCACGGTGTTGGACTTCCTCAATCGGAACCTGCCCACGTCGACCACGACCACGTCCTCCAGCCATTGGAACTGATGAAATCTCACCCAGGAAGAAGATTGAAGCTCTGATACCAACTGACGCCGGGCAGAATAATGATTATTCTGCAGGCTAGTTCTACCAGCAAATTCACAGGGAAGAACACAAGATTAACGCCAAAAAAACACAGAGAAAACGACTCTGAAGTTTAGAGAATTTTATTATATCACGCAATGATGAGAATAAGTCCACAAGCCGGACTTTATAGCCGAAATCCGAATTTTACCAAAAATGGCAAAATTCCAAAAATCACGCCAAACGAAAATATGGAATAAAATAAGTATTCTACAAAAAATCTAGCCCAAATCGGGTTAAAAATCATCTCCTAACGTGCAATCGAAATATTACCAAAAATAGCAAAAAATAACTTAAAATAGCAATTCGGAAGGGAAAACAGCTGAATTTGAGGATGAAAACGGCACACACCGAGTATAGCTAGGTGGCCACGACGTGCGCGCCGAAACGAGCTTTCCGGATTGTGGTCATGATCGCGATTCTGATAACCGTAGCCAAAGTTATGGCCAAATTACCGAAACACGACTTAATTGCCAAAGTTACGCGATCACTTGCCATCCTTGCCCCGATCTGCCAACTCGTGATACCTTAGAGCCATTAACGTGTTATCTGACAACTCAGCATCTGACTCGGACCCTCCTGCATCAGTCTCTCCAGGTTGGAAAGAACTCGTCCTCGAGTTCGGGGTAGTGTCATCAGAATCCATAAAATAAGGACTGAGGTGTTTCACATTAAAGACATCAGAGGTCCTCAAGTGACTTGGAAGACGCAACCTGTAAGCATTATCGTTGATCTTAGGTCGTACCTCACAAGGCCCAATCTTCCGATCCTTAAGCTTATTATACTCACCAACAGGGAAACGATCACGCGTTAAAACAGCCCAAACAAAATCACCAACATCAAAAAGAACCTGACGACGATGATTGTCAACCCGAGCTTTGTACTTGGTATTGTTCTCATGAATTGCCAACTTCACTTGCTCGTGGATACCCCGAAGATGCTCTGCCATCTCATCTGCCTTAAGACTGAAATGTCCTACGCGCGGGATTGGGGCCAAATCCAGCACCCCAATGGGTTCTGACCATAGATAATCTGAAATGGACTGAAGCCAGTGGTTCTGTTTGTCGTCCTGTTATAGGCAAATTACGCGAGGTAACACTAAATCCCACTGCTTCGGCTTAGTTCCTGCCAAACAGCGCAAAAGATTGCCCAAGCTCCGATTCCCTACTTCAGTCTGACCATCGGTTTGGGGGTGATAGGCACTGCTAAAATTCAGTTGTGTCCCCAGCCGTCCCCACAAACTCTTCCAGAAGTGACTGATGAACTTGGTATCACGATCTGAAGTAATAGATCTAGGAATACCATGTAAACGCACAATCTCCCGAAAATAAAGGTGGGCAATCCGAGTAGCATCCATAGTCTTCCTGCAAGCTACAAAATGGGCCATCTTCGAAAATCTGTCCACCACAACAAGGATAGAATCCGCGGCTCGTTGGGTACGGGGTAAGCCCAACACAAAATCCATGCTGACATCAAACCAAGGAGCTTCAGGAACAGGTAAGGGAGTGTACAGGCCAGCATTGGTGAGAACTCCTTTAGACCGCTGACAAATATAACAACGGTTCACATAATGCGCAACATCACTGGTCAACTTGGGCCAATAAAAGTCAGAAGAGATAAGGGCCAATGTCTTATCTCGGCCAAAGTGCCCCTCATTATGAAGTTCACTGATAATTTGCTGCCTCAATGAACAATGCGGGATGCACAAGCGTAATCCACGAAGCAGAGATAGCCATTATGCAAAACAAAATCATGACGATGACCGTTAGTTACCTCTTGAAATATACTGCCGAAGGAAGGATCATCTGCATACATATCTGGAAAAGTCTCAAAGCCTGTAACTCTGGTACTAGTAGTGGTGAGGAGCATAGTACGACGGCTCAATGCATCTGCGACGCGATTTAGGCTCCCTGCTTGGTGCCTGAGTGTAAAGGTGAACTCCTGCAAGTACGCCACCCACTTGGCATGTCGCCTACTCAGCTTATGTTGACCATTAATGTACTTCAGGGCCTCATGATCAGTAAATAGAATAAACTCCCTTTGCACTAGATAGTGACGCCAATGTTTTAGGGACTGAACTATGGCATAGAACTCTAGGTCATAGGTGGAATAGTTTTTCTTGGATCCCGAGAGCTTCTCGCTGAAGAAAGCAATCGGCCGCCCTGACTGACTCAGAACACCTCCAATGCCAATGCCTGATGCATCACAATTGACCTCGAACACCTTGTCAAAATCAGGGAGTGCCAAGACAGGTGCTTCGGTCATCTTCTGTTTGACTAAGCGAAAGGCGGCTTCGTTTCCTCGGACCACGTGAAATCACGACCCTTAAGACATTACGTAATAGGAGCATTCTAAGTAATATAGTTTATGATGAAGCGCCGATAGAATGATGCTAACCTATGGAAGCTCCTGACATCTTGCAAGTTGTGGGTTGAGTCCATTCCAAGTGTGCATTTATCTTTGGTGATGCGCATGAACACCATCAGTAGACACAACAAAACCAAGGAAAGTTACAGAAGTAGTGAAAAATGAACACTTCTTCTGATTAACAAATAAGCATTCCCTTCTCAGCATCTCAAAAACAGCGCGAAGATGATCAAAGTGTGAGGCCCGCGTCGGACTATAAATGAGGATATCGTCGAAATAAACCACGACGAATTTTCCCATAAAAGGTCGCAAGACCTGGTGCATAAACCGCATGAACGTACTGGGAGCATTGGATAGCCCAAAAGGCATGACCATCCACTCATATAAACCGTGTTGCGTTTTAAAGGCTGTCTTCCATTCATCTCCAGGCTTTATTCTGATCTGATGGTATCCACTCTTCAGGTCAATCTTTGAGAAGATCGTCGAGCCGGATAATTGATCCAACATATCATCCAGACGAGGAATTGGAAACACATGCTTTACAGTAATCTTATTTATTGCTCGACTGTCAACACACATACGCCATGAACCGTCTTTCTTCGGCACAAGCAACGCAGGGACTGCACAAGGGCTCATGCTTTCGCGAATATAACCTCTCTCCAATAACCAATCGTCTGCTGAATCGCCCCTGGGAGTCAGTAAACTCTTACGAACCACCAAAGTCTCATGGCCATCTCCATACAGCACATCATCAATATCATCATCGTCATATATAGCCTCTCCAATCTCTTCAGTCTCATCTACCACGTCCTCCTCAATCAATAAATTTTTCCCCTTTTGACCAGCAAGCTTCCTACAATCAGTAGCCCTATGCCCTTGTTCACCACAACGAAAACACTTAATAGAAGAATTAGAATTACCTGCGGTATACATTTGGACGGGACGGGAATCACGGGGGCGGCGGTCGATTGTTACGATCGTTCCTAAGAAGCGGCCTCTTGTTCTGCTGTTTTTCAACAGCAAGTGCACGCTGATATGCTTCCGACACAGTCCACAGTGACTGAATGCTGAGGACATCCTGCAGGGGTTGGCGCAACCCTCCCAAGTACCGTGCTACCATCTGTTCCTCCGTCTCGGATAAGTCATTCCAGGGCTACCAATTGGTAAAACTCCTCTGTGTAATCATCAAGCGATCTCAAACCACTGCCTCAACATATGAAGTCGTTGAAATAAGGTTTGAGTATAACCGAAGGGAAGAAAGTGACCACTTCATCTTTTTCTTCATCTTCTCCCAATCGACGATCTTGGATTTTCCACTGCCTATCACGTGAACGCCTCAACTGTTCCCACCGGGCGGACGCCACTTCCTTGAGTTTGATGGCAACCAATTTTACCTTCACACGATCCGGCACTTCCTTGTAATCAAAGATACGTTCCACTTCATTTATCCAGTCGATAAATCCCTCAGCCTGTAACGTACCAGAAAATTCGGGCAGATCCACGCGAAAATCGAGATCCCTATAACGCTCCTCCCGACCACGGTGCTCCCGAAATAGATCACGTTGGTGGTAGGGATTTTCAAAAACAATGAGAATCAGACTCGGGTTCGGAGATCTCATGGTCCTCCAAATCGCGCGCCGCGAGGCGCTGGGTTAACTCTGCAACTTGCCTCTGCAAATCTTCAATCGTGGCATCATGAATATTACGATCACGGTGTTGGACTTCCTCAATCGGAACCTGCCCACGTCGACCACGACCACGTCCTCCAGCCATTGGAACTGATGAAATCTCACCCAGGAAGAAGATTGAAGCTCTGATACCAACTGACGCCGGGCAGAATAATGATTATTCTGCAGGCTAGTTCTACCAGCAAATTCATAGGGAAGAACACAAGATTAACGCCAAAAAAAAAAAACACAGAGAAAACGACTCTGAAGTTTAGAGAATTTTATTATATCACGCAATGATGAGAATAAGTCCACAAGCCGGACTTTATAGCCGAAATCCGAATTTTACCAAAAATGGCAAAATTCCAAAAATCACGCCAAACGAAAATATGGAATAAAATAAGTATTCTGCAAAAAATCTAGCCCAAATCGGGTTAAAAATCATCTCCTAACGTGCAATCGAAATATTACCAAAAATAGCAAAAAATAACTTAAAATAGCAATTCGGAAGGGAAAACAGCTGAATTTGAGGATGAAAACGGCACACACCGAGTATAGCTAGGTGGCCACGACGTGCGCGCCGAAACGAGCTTTCCGGATTGTGGTCATGATCGCGATTCTGATAACCGTAGCCAAAGTTATGGCCAAATTACCGAAACACGACTTAATTGCCAAAGTTACGCGATCACTTGCCATCCTTGCCCCGATCTGCCAACTCGTGATACCTTAGAGCCATTAACGTGTTATCTGACAACTCAGCATCTGACTCGGACCCTCCTGCATCAGTCTCTCCAGGTTGGAAAGAACTCGTCCTCGAGTTCGGGGTAGTGTCATCAGAATCCATAAAATAAGGACTGAGGTGTTTCACATTAAAGACATCAGAGGTCCTCAAGTGACTTGGAAGACGCAACCTGTAAGCATTATCGTTGATCTTCTGTAGTACCTCACAAGGCCCAATCTTCCGATCCTTAAGCTTATTATACTCACCAACAGGGAAACGATCACGCGTTAAAACAGCCCAAACAAAATCACCAACATCAAAAAGAACCTGACGACGATGATTGTCAACCCGAGCTTTGTACTTGGTATTGTTCTCATGAATTGCCAACTTCACTTGCTCGTGGATACCCCGAAGATGCTCTGCCATCTCATCTGCCTTAAGACTGAAATGTCCTACGCGCGGGATTGGGGCCAAATCCAGCACCCCAATGGGTTCTGACCATAGATAATCTGAAATGGACTGAAGCGAGTGGTTCTGTTTGTCGTCCTGTTATAGGCAAATTCTGCTTGAGGTAACACTAAATCCCACTGCTTCGGCTTAGTTCCTGCCAAACAGCGCAAAAGATTGCCCAAGCTCCGATTCCCTACTTCAGTCTGACCATCGGTTTGGGGGTGATAGGCACTGCTAAAATTCAGTTGTGTCCCCAGCCGTCCCCACAAACTCTTCCAGAAGTGACTGATGAACTTGGTATCACGATCTGAAGTAATAGATCTAGGAATACCATGTAAACGCACAATCTCCCGAAAATAAAGGTGGGCAATCCGAGTAGCATCCATAGTCTTCCTGCAAGCTACAAAATGGGCCATCTTCGAAAATCTGTCCACCACAACAAGGATAGAATCCGCGGCTCGTTGGGTACGGGGTAGGCCCAACACAAAATCCATGCTGACATCAAACCAAGGAGCTTCAGGAACAGGTAAGGGAGTGTACAGGCCAGCATTGGTGAGAACTCCTTTAGACCGTTGACAAATATAACAACGGTTCACATAATGCGCAACATCACTGGTCAACTTGGGCCAATAAAAGTCAGAAGAGATAAGGGCCAATGTCTTATCTCGGCCAAAGTGCCCCTCATTATGAAGTTCACTGATAATTTGCTGCCTCGATGAACAATGCGGGATGCACAAGCGTAATCCACGAAACAGATAGCCATTATGCAAAACAAAATCATGACGATGACCGTTAGTTACCTCTTGAAATATCTTTGCCGAAGGAAGGATCATCTACATACATATCCGGAAAAGTCTCAAAGCACAGTAACTGCTGGTACTAGTAGTGGTGAGGAGCATAGTACGACGGCTCAATGCATCTGCGACGCGATTTAGGCTCCCTGCTTGGTGCCTGAGTGTAAAGGTGAACTCCTGCAAGTACGCCACCCACTTGGCATGTCGCCTACTCAGCTTATGTTGACCATTAATGTACTTCAGGGCCTCATGATCAGTAAATAGAATAAACTCCCTCTGTACCAGATAGTGACGCCAATGTTTTAGGGACTGAACTATGGCATAGAACTCTAGGTCATAGGTGGAATAGTTTTTCTTGGATCCCGAGAGCTTCTCGCTGAAGAAAGCAATCGGCCGCCCGGCGACTCGAGAACACCTCCAATGCCAATGCACGATGCATCACAATTGACCTCGAACACCTTGTCAAAATCGGGGAGTGCCAAGACGGGTGCTTCGGTCATCTTGTTTGACTAAGCGAAAGGCGGCACGCTTCCTCAGACCACGTGAAATCACGACCCTTAAGACATTCTGTAATAGGAGCAATCAAAGTACTAAAGTTTCTGATGAACCGCCGATAGAATGATGCTAACCCATGGAAGCTCCTGACATCGTGCAAGTTTCTGGGTTGAGGCCATTCCAAGGCGCATTTATCTTTGACTGATCTGCATGAACACCATCAGTAGACACAACAAAACCAAGGAAAGTTACAGAAGTAGTGAAAAATGAACACTTCTTCTGATTAACAAATAAGCATTCCCCTCTCAGCATCTCAAAAACAGCGCGAAGATGATCAAAGTGTGAGGCCCGCGTCGGACTATAGATGAGGATATCGTCGAAATAAACCACGACGAATTTTCCCATAAAAGGTCGCAAGACCTGGTGCATAAACCGCATGAACGTACTGGGAGCATTGGATAGCCCAAAAGGCATGACCATCCACTCATATAAACCGTGTTGCGTTTTAAAGGCTGTCTTCCATTCATCTCCAGGCTTTATTCTGATCTGATGGTATCCACTCTTCAGGTCAATCTTTGAGAAGATCGTCGAGCCGGATAATTGATCCAACGTATCATCCAGACGAGGAATTGGAAACCTGTACTTTACAGTAATCTTATTTATTGCTCGACTGTCAACACACATACGCCATGAACCGTCTTTCTTCGGCACAAGCAACGCGAGGGGATCGCACAAGGGCTCATGCTTTCGCGAATATAACCTCTCTCCAATAACCAATCGTCTGCTGAATCGCCCCTGGGAGTCAGTAAACTCTTACGAACCACCAAAGTCTCATGGCCATCTCCATACAGCACATCATCAATATCATCATCGTCATATATAGCCTCTCCAATCTCTTCAGTCTCATCTACCACGTCCTCCTCAATCAATAAATTTTTCCCCTTTTGACCAGCAAGCTTCCTGCAATCAGTAGCCCTATGCCCTTGTTCACCACAACGAAAACACTTAATAGAAGAATTAGAATTACCCTGCGGTATCTGTTGGACGGGACGGGAATCCTGGGGGCGAACTGGTCGATTGTTATGATCGTTCCTAAGGCGGCCTCTTGTTCTGTTGTTTTCAACGGCAAGTGCACGCTGATATGCTTCCGACACAGTCCACAGTGAGTGAATGCTGAGGACATCCTGCAGGGGTTGGCGCAACCCTCCCAAGTACCGTGCTACCATCTGTTCCTCCGTCTCAGATAAGTCATTCCGGGCTACCAATTGGTAAAACTCCTCTGTGTAATCATCAACTGATCTCAAACCCTGCCTCAACATATGAAGTCGTTGAAATAAGGTTTGAGTATAACCGAAGGGAAGAAAGTGACCACTTCATCTTTTTCTTCATCTTCTCCCCAATCGGCGATCTTGGATTTTCCTGCCTATCCGTGAACGCCTCATTGTTCCCACCGAGCGAGACGCCACCGCCCTTGAGTTTGATGGCAACCAATTTTACCTTCACACGATCCGGCACTTCCTTGTAATCAAAGATACGTTCCACTTCATTTATCCAGTCGATAAATCCCTCAGCCTGTAACGTACCAGAAAATTCGGGCAGATCCACGCGAAAATCGAGATCCCTATAACGCTCCTCCCGACCACGGTGCTCCCGAAATAGATCACGTTGGTGGTAGGGATTTTCAAAAACAAAGAGAATCGGACTCGGGTTCGGAGATCTCATGGTCCTCCAAATCGCGCGCCGCGGCGCCGGGTTAACTACGCAACTTGCCTCTGCAAATCTTCAATCGTGGCATCATGAATATTACGATCACGGTGTTGGACTTCCTCAATCGGAACACTGCCCACGTCGACCACGACCACGTCCTCCGGCCATTGGGCCGATGAAATCTCACCCGGAAGAAGATTGAAGCTCGATACCAAGCGACGCCGGCGAGGAATAATGATTATTCTGCAGGCTAGTTCTACCAACAAATTCACAGGGAAGAACACAAGATTAACGGCAAAAAAATACAGAGAAAACGTCTCTGAAGTTTAGAGAATTTTAGTATATCACGTAATGATCAAAATAAGTCCACAAGCCGGACTTTATAGCCAAAATCCGAATTTTACCAAAAATGGCAAAATTTCAAAAATCACGCCAAACGAAAATAAGGAATAAAATAAGTATTATGCAAAAAATCTAATCCAAATCGGGTTAAAAATCATCTCCTAACGTGCAATCGAAATATTATCAAAAATAGTAAAAATTAACTTAAAATAACAATTCGAAAGGGAAAACAGCTGAATTTGAAGATGAAAACAGCACACACCGAGCATAGCTGGTGGCCACGATGTGCGCGCCGAAACAAGCTTTCCGGATTGTAGTCATGATTGCGATTCTGATAATCGTAGCCAAAGTTATGGCAAAATTATCGAAACACGACTTAATTGCCAAAGTTACGCGACCACTTGCCATTATTGCCCCGATATGCCAACTCGTGATACCTTAGAGCCATTAATATGTTATCTGACAACTCAGCATCTGACTTGAACCCTCCTGCATCAGTCGCTCCAGGTTGGAAAGAACTCGTCCTCGAGTTCGCGGTAGTGTCATCAAAATCCATAAAACAAGGACTGATGCGTTTCACATTAAAGACATCAAAGGTCCTCAAATGACTTGGAAGACGCAACCTGTAAGCATTATCGATGATCTTCTGTAGTACCTCACAAGGCCCAATCTTCCGATCCTTAAGCTTATTATACTCACCAACAGGGAAACGATCACGCGTTAAAACAGCCCAAACAAAATCACCAACATCAAAAAGAACCTGACGACGATGATTGTCAACCCGAGCTTTGTACTTGGTATTGTTCTCATGAATTGCCAACTTCACTTGCTCGTGGATACCCCGAAGATGCTCTGCCATCTCATCTGCCTTAAGACTGAAATGTCCTACGCGCGGGATTGGGGCCAAATCCAGCACCCCAATGGGTTCTGACCATAGATAATCTGAAATGGACTGAAGCGAGTGGTTCTGTTTGTCGTCCTGTTATAGGCAAATTCTGCTTGAGGTAACACTAAATCCCACTGCTTCGGCTTAGTTCCTGCCAAACAGCGCAAAAGATTGCCCAAGCTCCGATTCCCTACTTCAGTCTGACCATCGGTTTGGGGGTGATAAACCTTTGCTAAAATTCGGTTGTGTCCCCGGCCGTCCCCACAAACTCTTCCCAGTGGTCGATGAACTTGGTATCACGATCTGAAGTAATAGATCTAGGAATACCATGTAAACGCACAATCTCCCGAAAATAAAGGTGGGCAATCCGAGTAGCATCCATAGTCTTCCTGCAAGCTACAAAATGGGCCATCTTCGAAAATCTGTCCACCACAACAAGGATAGAATCCGCGGCTCGTTGGGTACGGGGTAGGCCCAACACAAAATCCATGCTGACATCAAACCAAGGAGCTTCAGGAACAGGTAAGGGAGTGTACAGGCCAGCATTGGTGAGAACTCCTTTAGACCGTTGACAAATATAACAACGGTTCACATAATGCGCAACATCACTGGTCAACTTGGGCCAATAAAAGTCAGAAGAGATAAGGGCCAATGTCTTATCTCGGCCAAAGTGCCCCTCATTATGAAGTTCACTGATAATTTCTTTGCCTCAATGAACAATGCGGGATGCACAACCGTAATCCACGAAACAGATAGCCATTATGCAAAACAAAATCATGACGATGACCGTTAGTTACCTCTTGAAATATACTGCCGAAGGAAGGATCATCTACATACATATCTGGAAAAGTCTCAAAGCCTGTAACTCTGGTACTAGTAGTGGTGAGGAGCATAGTATGACGGCTCAATGCATCTGCGACGCGATTTAGGCTCCATGCTTGGTGCCTGAGTGTAAAGGTAAACTCCTGCAAGTACGCCACCCACTTGGCATGTCGCCTACTCAGCTTATGTTGACCATTAATGTACTTCAGGGCCTCATGATCTGTAAATAGAATAAACTCCCTCTGTACCAGATAGTGACGCCAATGTTTTAGGGACTGAACTATGGCATAGAACTCTAGGTCATAGGTGGAATAGTTTTTCTTGGATCCCGAGAGCTTCTCGCTGAAGAAAGCAATCGGCCGCCCTGACTGACTCAGAACACCTCCAATGCCAATGCCTGATGCATCACAATTGACCTCGAACACCTTGTCAAAATCAGGGAGTGCCAAGACAGGTGCTTCGGTCATCTTCTGTTTGACTAAGCGAAAGGCGCCACGCTTCCTCAGACCACGTGAAATCACGACCCTTAAGACATTCTGTAATAGGAGCAATCAAAGTACTAAAGTTTCTGATGAACCGCCGATAGAATGATGCTAACCCATGGAAGCTCCTGACATCGTGCAAGTTTCTGGGTTGAGGCCATTCCAAGACTGCATTTATCTTTGACTGATCTGCATGAACACCATCAGTAGACACAACAAAACCAAGGAAAGTTACAGAAGTAGTGAAAAATGAACACTTCTTCTGATTAACAAATAAGCATTCCCCTCTCAGCATCTCAAAAACAGCGCGAAGATGATCAAAGTGTGAGGCCCGCGTCGGACTATAGATGAGGATATCGTCGAAATAAACCACGACGAATTTTCCCATAAAAGGTCGCAAGACCTGGTGCATAAACCGCATGAACGTACTGGGAGCATTGGATAGCCCAAAAGGCATGACCATCCACTCATATAAACCGTGTTGCGTTTTAAAGGCTGTCTTCCATTCATCTCCAGGCTTTATTCTGATCTGATGGTATCCACTCTTCAGGTCAATCTTTGAGAAGATCGTCGAGCCGGATAATTGATCCAACGTATCATCCAGACGAGGAATTGGAAACCTGTACTTTACAGTAATCTTATTTATTGCTCGACTGTCAACACACATACGCCATGAACCGTCTTTCTTCGGCACAAGCAACGCAGGGACTGCACAAGGGCTCATGCTTTCGCGAATATAACCTCTCTCCAATAACCAATCGTCTGCTGAATCGCCCCTGGGAGTCAGTAAACTCTTACGAACCACCAAAGTCTCATGGCCATCTCCATACAGCACATCATCAATATCATCATCGTCATATATAGCCTCTCCAATCTCTTCAGTCTCATCTACCACGTCCTCCTCAATCAATAAATTTTTCCCCTTTTGACCAGCAAGCTTCCTGCAATCAGTAGCCCTATGCCCTTGTTCACCACAACGAAAACACTTAATAGAAGAATTAGAATTACCCTGCGGTATCTGTTGGACGGGACAGGAATCACAGGGGCGAGCGGCCGATTGTTCTGATCGTTCCTAAGAACTGGCCTCTTGTTCTGCTGTTTTTCAACAGCAAGTGCACGCTGATATGCTTCCGACACAGTCCACAGTGAGTGAATGCTGAGGACATCCTGCAGGGGTTGGCGCAACCCTCCCAAGTACCGTGCTACCATCTGTTCCTCCGTCTCAGATAAGTCATTCCGGGCTACCAATTGGTAAAACTCCTCTGTGTAATCATCAACTGATCTCAAACCCTGCCTCAACATATGAAGTCGTTGAAATAAGGTTTGAGTATAACCGAAGGGAAGAAAGTGACCCTTCATCTTTTTCTTCATCTTCTCCCAATCAGCGATCTTGGATTTTCCCTGCCTATCCCGTGAACGCCTCAACTGTTCCCACCAGGCAGACGCCCTGCCCTTGAGTTTGATGGCAACCAATTTTACCTTCACACGATCCGGCACTTCCTTGTAATCAAAGATACGTTCCACTTCATTTATCCAGTCGATAAATCCCTCAGCCTGTAACGTACCAGAAAATTCGGGCAGATCCACGCGAAAATCGAGATCCCTATAACGCTCCTCCCGACCACGGTGCTCCCGAAATAGATCACGTTGGTGGTAGGGATTTTCAAAAACAGCAGAATCAGACTCGGGTTCGGAGATCTCATGGTCCTCCAAATCGCGCGCCGCGAGGCGCTGGGTTAACTCTGCAACTTGCCTCTGCAAATCTTCAATCGTGGCATCCTGAATATTACGATCACGGTGTTGGACTTCCTCAATCGGAACCTGCCCACGTCGACCACGACCACGTCCTCCAGCCATTGGAACTGATGAAATCTCACCCAGGAAGAAGATTGAAGCTCTGATACCAACTGACGCCGGGCAGAATAATGATTATTCTGCAGGCTAGTTCTACCAGCAAATTCACCGGGAAGAACACAAGATTAACGCCAAAAAAACACAGAGAAAACGTCTCTGAAGTTTAGAGAATTTTATTATATCACGCAATGATGAGAATAAGTCCACAAGCCGGACTTTATAGCCGAAATCCGAATTTTACCAAAAATGGCAAAATTCCAAAAATCACGCCAAACGAAAATATGGAATAAAATAAGTATTCTGCAAAAAATCTAGCCCAAATCGGGTTAAAAATCATCTCCTAACGTGCAATCGAAATATTACCAAAAATAGCAAAAAATAACTTAAAATAGCAATTCGAAAGGGAAAACAGCTGAATTTGAGGATGAAAACGGCACACACCGAGTATAGCTAGGTGGCCACGACGTGCGCGCCGAAACGAGCTTTCCGGATTGTGGTCATGATCGCGATTCTGATAACCGTAGCCAAAGTTATGGCCAAATTACCGAAACACGACTTAATTGCCAAAGTTACGCGATCACTTGCCATCCTTGCCCCGATCTGCCAACTCGTGATACCTTAGAGCCATTAACGTGTTATCTGACAACTCAGCATCTGACTCGGACCCTCCTGCATCAATATATAGTGGAAAAAGCTCCAGAGGATGCTGAGATTTTACGCTTCTTGAAGTAAGTGTGGAATAGAATCATGTGTCTACATACTAACTACTGGGCAATACTTTGAGGAGCTGTGATAATGTTATATTTCAGGAGAGAAGCTTCTGATAAGTAACATTACTTGTTTCCGTGTGTAGGTTTCCTTTCATTCCCTGGAGGACACTGACATAAAATTACAAGCTTATGTACTGTTTTTTGTAATAAAGTAGGGGCATTTTCCATGCTAATATCAGCACAGTGTCTCCAAGTTCCCATTCTTTTGTTTCCTCTTCTATTCTTCCATTTATAATACTATTTTTGTTGCATTCCTCTATGACATATACTCTACTGGTCTTCTCATAGGCTCTGAATTTATTCAACATGGGAATGATTGCTTCTATACTCAAGACATGGATATCCATGCTACAAAGAGTTGGACATTTTTATAGTTATGTACACGAGCCATTATTTATACTTTGGTATGATTAATACTCATCTGGTGAGAAAGAGCTTTTATTTGTCACCATGATTTACTTTAGTAAGATTCTTTTCACCAACAATAATGCATTGTGATTTGTGTCTAAGCTGTCAAAATTCTTTGACATGATGAAACTTATGAAGCCAATTATTAGGTCATTAACTAAAGTCTAAAGGAGTTAACAGGGGTGTGCACTTGCTTGTAAATTTTGGTTTGAAAGAAGGGAAAAGCTCCTTGCTGGTCTTAACAAGGGTGTGCACTTGCAGCAAATTCCTGCAGAAGTTCATGAGGCCGAGGTGAGTGTGTTTAGCAAAAAAAGAAGCATGTAATTATAATAATATTCTATACAACACTTGGTGAAGTGATTTTTCATCAATTTTGATTGCAGCTTCCTTTAATGATTCTACATGTTAAAGCATCTTCTCCTCCTATATCTTCTTCGATCCAGAAGTTACTTCCCAACTCATCAGACTTTTCTCTTCAAGGATTTCCCTTGGTTAATATGGACCCTCCACCTCAATCTACTTGGATAACTTGCAGCAGAGGTGGGGATGATACTACTACGAAAATCGAAAGTATGATGGAGGTGGCAAGGGTGGTGCTCAAGTGATGATGATAATACCAGAAATAGCATGATGATGAAGGCAAAGTGATGACTCCCTTGAAGTAATTGAGGAGAGCGATTCATCTAAAGATGAAGTTGGTGGCATATTACTAGTTTCTACTAATAGAGTTTGGGTTCAAACACAAATATAATTGTATTGTTTATCTTACTTCTTCCACCAATCTAGTTAGTGGAATGATGGATGAAACAATTGTATTGTTTATCTTACTTCTTTTTAGACAGGTTGTATTGTATCACATTCGAATTTTGTATTGATTAAAAAATTTATAATGAAATTATCAATTTTTATGCAATTTCAAAATGTGTTCACAAAGCGTTATTTTAATTTTGTGGGTCAATTATTCAATTACCATAACTGTAAAAAAAAAAAAAAAAGTCTACCGCAACGTTTAAAAAACGCTGCAAAAGGGTCTATCGCAACGTTTAAAAAATGCTGCAAAAGGGTCTACCGCAACGTTGAAAAAACGCTGCAAAAAAGTCTATCGCAAAGTTTTAAAAACACTGCAAAAGGGTCTACCACAACTTTGAAAAAACGCTGCAAAAAGGTCTACCGCAATATTTAAAAAACGCTGCAAAAGAGTTTTTCGCAACGGTGAATAAACGCTGCAAAAAGTCTTCCCTCAACGGCGACATTGACCTGCGCAACACTTAGAAAAACGCTGCAAAAAGTCTTTTGCAGCGTTTTTCGGCCGTTGCAAAAGCCTTTTTTTGGTATAGTGGCACAACCAATATTGCTACTAAATCTGGATTGATTTTCGTGTCTTAATTATTTGTAAATGGAATGTTATCTTTGAAAATAATTATTGTTTTATATGATTGAATTTTTTTTCTCGTTTATTGATTTTCTCATCTTTCTTTTTAGCAAATACTTCATTAACAAAATTGTGAATTTACTTGTATTTTACAAAAATGTGTTGGAGGTAGTTTCCGGTGGTAGTGGCCTAGTGGGGTGGTGTCACTTAACTTAAGTTTTTTGACGTTGCTGGTTGTGAATAGTGGTGGAGGGAGGCAAGGAAGGTGGTCTTTTCTCGTGATGTCTCGTTTATTGATTTTCTCATCTTTCTTTTTAGCAAATACTTCATTAACAAAATTGTGAATTTACTTGTATTTTACAAAAATGTGTTGGAGGTAGTTTCCGGTGGTAGTGGCCTAGTGGGGTGGTGTCACTTAACTTAAGTTTTTTGACGTTGCTGGTGGTGAATAGTGGTGGAGGGAGGCAAGGAAGGTGGGCTTTTCTCGTGATGTTTAATTTTTTAAAAGTTAGATGTGCCTTAACGAGGATTAACACACTAGAAGTATTTACACAAAGTGTAAGTTTTAATCCTTACAAAAAATTACATACCGCATAAATTTGAGAATTAACAAATTAAAAATGTAGGAATGTAATATAATTATTAGACAATTTGTAATATGAATTACACATACAAACAACATGGAAAGTAATATGATTATATTTTATATTTTGTAAGTTATAATTTTAAAACTTACAAACATTGTAACAGAATAAATAGAGTGTAAGTTATAATTATTTTAAAGAAATTAAATATTTTGTAATTTGTCAAAATATTTTGCTAAAAGATTATGTAGAGTATAATTGGCGTATTTTTCTTTTTTTAAGAACTTAATTATGTTGTAATTTATAAATGTTTACCAAAAATCAATAGTTTTCAATTCACCCCCTGTTTCTTTCCTATTTTAATAATTTGTCCTTTAATCTTGTATAGTGCATTCAAAAGAGGAATCAGTTTATTACAAAATGGCATATACCACGTACAATTTTGATCTTTTATGTACAAAAATGTCACCATATCAATTGATGTGTTTTTTAAGTACATCTAAGGTTAAATAATTAAGCCCAGTTTGACAAAGATTTTTGAGATTATAAATCGATGGATCCAAAGAATATATGGTTGAAAAGTAAATAAAATTTATGTATCAAGTAAAATGGTGATTAAAAATAAAATATGATTAGCTTAAAATGGGGTAATTTCAATCGTGACCACCGTACTTTCCACTTAGTGTCATCGTAGTCATTGAACTTTAATTGGATTCTTATAAAGTTCAGATAATAGGATTGGGGGTCCTAAGCGTTGAACATTTTGTCGATGGGGTCTCAAATCGTTTATTTCTATTTTCTAGCATAGAGTTTCAATGCTTTCACATGTTTGCGTATAAGGTCCTTTTTAATGGAAAAATGTAAGTTAGACCATTAAAATTTTTGAAAAAAATGATCATTATATCCTTATTTTGTTTTAGAATTAAAAAAACTAGAAACAATTTGAATTAAAATAAAAGAATAGAATTAAGTGCATGTTTGGGAGTGCTTTTTTGAAAATATTTTTTCTCTACGCTCATTTTCAATCATGCATGCTTTTAAAAATATATATTTTTTTAAAAAATATTTTTTTTCAAACTTTTTATAATTGTTTTCATACCTTTTAACTACATATTCTCTAAAAAAAAATCAGTTTTTAGAAAATCACTTTTAAAGAATTTTTTCTCACACAGGGATCTCAATAACAAGTAAATAAAATGAAAAGAAAAACTAAGGTAAATCCACACTTGCTTCCTTCATTCCCCAAACCAAATGTACCTACTCTACCCATCAAACATTATGGTACCATTATTCGTCATTGTTGTCACCACCACCACCATTATTTCAAACACTATTAATATGTGATTCAAATTTCATTGGAAGTCCGTGAATTGGTTGAAAGAGGTGTCAAGATGTCAAAATATGGTTTAAGAGGTTTCGGGAGAGAGATTGGCGCCCACTTATTCCGAGCACATAGGCATCATACGAGGTGTTTGGAATCAAGTTGGATTGGAAACGAAGCGCCTGAGAGCTATACATGAAGCACCCGCCACTGCTACTCGCCTATCGTTCGAGTGACACTCGCCGCTTGCCTAGCATAAGGAAGGCCGCCACTCAAGTGGTAGTATTATCTGAAAAAACTCTGTTTCCATTTTCTGAAACGATTTTTGATCATCTTTACTTCTAAAACGTATTATTTTGGGTCCTATATATAATCGTCATGATTGAGGCTTTAAATAGCATTAGAATACAATTCAAAACACATATTTTATTGTAATTTCTCCCCTTATTAATAAAATTCTTATCCTTTGCCCATAGTGTTTTTCATGTTAATTCTCTATGTTCTTGTGTAATTGTGATTGCTTTCTTCATATCGTCTTCATTTTGCTAACAAGTGATATTAGAGTAAGGTTTGATGGCAAGCATGAAGTTGAAGTATGATATTCCGCTTTTGAATTGCAACAATAGATTTTCATTGTGGTTGGTAAAAAAATTGAGCAGTGCTTGCTCAGATAGATTTGGACGATGCTTTGTTGAGATTTGACAAGATACTCGAAAATTGGTCGTTGGAGGAGAAACAACGTAATGATTGAAATGCTCCATCACATCTTTATTTTCATCTCTAGAATCATATTTCTCAGGATGTTTTGAAGGAGAAAATCTTTGTTGCATTATGGTTGATATTAGAGCAATTATGCATGACAAAAAAGTCTAACCAACAAATTGCATCTGAAACAGCGTTCGTATTCTCATTGCATGATATAAGGTACATCACTTGAAGAACACCTTGCTGCCTTTAAAGAAATTGTTGCTAATTTGTAGACTTTGAAGGTTAAGTACGATGAAGAAGATTTGGGACTAATTTTGTTGTGTTCTTACCTGCTTCATATATGTAATTTAGAGACATGATATTATACATTCGTGATACTCTTACCATTAATGAAGTATATGATGCTCTATTCTCAAAGGAGAAAATGAAACATCTTATTAGATCCGAAGTATAAGAAAAAGGCCTTGTTGTTAATGGTCAGGGGAGATCGAAATCTAATTCTTGTAATAAAGTTTGTACCTACTGCAAGAAGAAGAGACACATAAAGAAGAATTGTCATAAGTTGCAGAATAAGAAAAAATTAGTTTCAAATTAAAAGGGAAAACAGCTAGCAACTTCAGGTGAACAAATATTGCAGAAAATTGCTACAATGATGGAGATCTTTTAGTTTTTTTTATGGCGACTCCAAACCTAACAAGAATTGGATTCTTGATGCAACTTGTACATTTCATATGTCTCGATCAGAATTTGTTTTCAACATATGAAGCAGGTCGAAAAGGTGTTGTGATTATAGGTAAAAGTGTACCTTGTAAGATAGTTGGTATTGTAAGAGTCAAAATTAAGATATTTACAACACTTGATGAGGTGAAACATGTTCCAGATTCGAAGAAAAAACTTATCTCCTTGAATACTCTTGATTCAAAAGGGTACAAGTACACTAGTGAAGGTGGAGTCCTAAAGATTAATAAAAGTATACGAGTTGTGTTGCAGGGACATGGAACGTCTCGGTTGTATGTCTTGCGTGGTTCTTGAGAATCATTGGAGACCAATTGGCATAAATTAAGAACTTTGGTGGATAGTCAGTTTGGTACAGTATCGTCGGACTTCGATTTAGGGTCTATGTTGAAGAATATATTTCAGTTTAGTTCAGAAGTTATTGGTAATGCTACTTTAACGCCACCACCAGCAATGACATTTGTATTCAATTGTTAGAGACAGACTCAGAAGATATATTAGGCATCTACAAAGGTAAGAGGAAGTTGATTTAGTGGCTTATACTTTAAATGTGGTTGAAGGTATTGAGTCTAATAAATAACCTTCGACAGAAGCGGTTTATTGTCTTGATTTTATTACAAGGTATGTTTCTGTCGTGTTTGGTAATTATTGTTGAGTTATTTGTGATTTTATTACTCGTGGTGATAATTCGAGCAATTTTGGTACCCGGGGTAATTCTGTTGAGCGGTACTTGGATTCAGTTGATTAAGTTTGTTCTAATTGGATTTTGTGGAAGAGGAGGAGATTTTTATTGGAGTTAAGTTTTTTGTTGAAGAGCCATTGATTTATTCATTACATAGGAACTTGTCTTTAGATGGAGAATTTTTTAAGTTTTGTTCATTGTAGTGGAAATTTGTTAATGTGCATCTCAAATTCCGATGGATGTTCGAGCATTGGTCGAAAGAGGTGTTAAAGAGGTCAAAATATGGTTTGGGAGGTTTCGAGACGAAGATTTGGAGCTTGGGTGCCTGGATTTTGCGCTGTACAAGGTGTTTGAAATCAATTTGGATTTGAAATGAAGAGCCTGAACGCCATACACGCAGTGCTTGAGTGTTTCTTTGCCGCCTGCTCTTTTCATCTACAACATATTATTTTAGGTCATATATATAATCCACATGATTTTGGCTTTGAATAGCAATAGAATACAATTTAGAACACATAATTTATTGCATTTTCTCTTTTATTGATGAAATTTTCCTCCTTTGTTTGTGGTGTTTTCAACATGATTTTTTTTTTGTGTCTTACATTGTGATTGTTTTCTTCATATTGCCATCAATTTTTGTCTTCAATGTGTTAACAAATGCAAATTCAAATCTTAATTGAGAAAAAACAAATAAAACTATAAGGTCGATCGATTAAAAAACTTTTATGTTTCATTAAAAATGGATTAATAGCATAAAACTCCCTAGAAATGTTCTCCCTACCTATTGAAAATTGTAGAAAACTCCCATATTTGAAACATTTTGTGCGAAAAACTTCTCTATCGTCAAGTTTGCCGTTAAAAACAGTAAAAAATGTCAAAATTAAAAAGTAATAATTGTAATTTTAGTATCCAAACTTTTTATTATTTTACCCAAAATTTTTTATGTACCACTCACAATCTCAAACCTTTAAATTTTATTATTTTACTTAATCTACTTCAAAACCCTCCTAAATCTGTTTTAATTTTAACATTTTTACAGTTTTAAAGGCAAATTTGAAGGTATGGGAGTTTTTCGCACAAAATGTTTAAAATACTGAGGTTTTATGCGATTTTTTTTGTTTTAAATTGAAACTAGGGTAAGACAATCATTTTACTCAAATCTTGACCTTTTAATGGTTGAATCGACACTTTTATTTAGCTTATAAAGTTCGGTGATCATGATAATATTGAGTGAAAAGTTCGATGGCCAAAATAAATTTTGATGGCGACATTAAATAAAAAATACGATTACCATGACTAAAAAAATCAACCCCTTCAACCAGGGGTAAGAATCATCTAATACCCAATTCTGCAATAAAAGAAGACAATCATTTCTTTTGTTTTCCTCATTTTTAATCAATTCAAACTTAATGAATAATAGTCATCTTCAGGAGAAAAAAATAGCATTTTACAGCTAAATTGAGTCGTTAAAAATATTACACCATCAGAAACTTGAGCTTTGTTTCGTAAATTAAAATATTAGTGTTCTAATGCTTAAAGATCCAAAACTTTAAGGTGCGTTTCATTGTGCGTATTAATAATGGAAAATGTGTGTTTCCATTTAATTTCCTATTTTTGTACTGTTTGATTGATAATTTGCTTCATGAAAAATATTTTCCAACTTTTGGTCACGTGACCATATGTTCTTTAAAAGTAAGAAAAATATTTTTTTTTAGGGAGATGGGATTTTTATTTTCAAAATAATTCACTATCTCTCTCTCTCTCTCTTATCTACCCATTAATAAAAAATGAATATATTTAATATTTTTGTTGAAAAGCCATTGATTTATTTATTACATAGGAACTTGTCTTCAGATGGAGAATTTTTTATGTTTTGTTCATTGTAGTGGAAATTGTATCAATGTGGAGATTTGTTAATATGCATCTCAAATTCCTATGGATGTTCGTGGATTGGTAGAAAGAGGTGTTAAAAAGAGGTCAAAATATGGGTTGGGAGGTTTCGAGACAAAGATTTGGAGCTTGGGTGCCCAAATTTGGCGATGTACAAGGTGTTTGAAATCAATTTGGATTTGAGATGAAGAGCCTGAACGCCACACACAATGCCCCGAATGTTTCGTTGCCGTCTATCCTTTTCATCTAAAACATATTTTACTTTTTGATTAATTTACAGTCAAAACTTAAAGTATTAATATTAGACCATTTGATATTTTGTAGTATATGTTCCAGTTTCTCAGCATTTACACGCTTCATCTGTACTACTGTTTAATGAGCTCAATTTTTCTAACTAGTGTGAACAAGTACAGTTCAACTTGGGTTTTTTCGACTTAGACTTGTTCTTTCAAGTTGAGAAACGTGCTAATCTCACTGATAAGAGCAATGCTGATGAAAGATCTTTCCATAAGGCTTGGGAAAGATCAAACAGATTAAGCTTAATATTTTTGCGGATGACCTTAATAAAGAATATTAAGTCCACTATCCCTAAAACTGAGATTGTTAAGAAATATATGAAGTATATGGAAGAACGTTCCCAAATAGCTGATAAGTCACTTGCGGCATACTGATTGGTACCTTAACTACCATGAAATTTGATGGTTTGCATACCATGCATGACCATGCTACTGAAATGAGTAACATTTCCACAAATTTAAGACTCTTTGGGATGACTGTGGATGAGAACTTCCCGATACAGTTTATCATAAACTCTTTGCCTCCTAAGTACGGTCTATTCCATATGAACTATAATACCTCAAAGGTTAATGAAGAATCACTAAAGATAAATGAGTCTTTTGCCCAAGTCCACAATAAGGAACACAAGAAAGATGCGTTCCATTTCTGTCACAAGCCTGAGCACCACAAACATAGACATGCTATTTTTGATGATTATATAGTTTACCTACAAGAGTCTGAATTTGACTTAGGAATTGTTGATGACGATCCAGGTTCGTTTTCACATGCCATTTAGAGTGCTAATTCTGATAAGTGGTTAGATGCTATGAAAGATGAGTTGAAATCTATGAAACATAATGAAGTTTGGAATCTCATCGAATTAATTAAGTTGTATAAAAGAGTTGGGTGCAAATGAGTCTTTAAGACTAATCACGATTCTAATGGTAATATCAAATGATATAAAGCCAAACTTGTAGCCAAATGTTTTACATAGAAATATGGCATTGATTATAAGGAGACCTTTTAGCCAGTCTCTAAGAAAGACTCACTCAAAATTATAATGAGTTTAGTAGCTCATTATGACTTAGAGTTACATCAAATGGATGTGAAAACTGTATTTCCAAATGGAAATTTGGACGAAGAAGTTTATACGAGTCAGCCGAAGGTTTTTCAGTTGAAGGAACTGAGCACATGGTATGTAAGTTAAAGAAATCAATACACGGACTTAAACAAGCTCTCGTCAATGGTATCTTAAGTTCAACGATACCATTACTTCATTTGGATTTAAGGAAAATATCGTTGATCGATGCATATATCTAAAGGTCATTGGTAGCAAGTTTATATTCTTGATTCTGTATGTTGATAACATCTTACTAGTTACTAATGATCTTATTTTATTACACGAGACTAAGGAATTTCTCTCTAAAAAAATTGAAATGAAAGATATGAGAGAGGCAACTTATGTGATTAAAATTGAAATATCAAGAGATAGGTCACAAAGATTGTTAGGGTTGTCTCAAAAAGCATATATCAATAAAGTTTTAGAGAAATTTACGATTGAAAGTTGTTCAGCGAGTGTAGTTCCAATTCAGAAAGAAAACAAATTTAGTCTCATGTAATGTCCTAAGAATGAATTAGAACGCAAACAAATGACAACTATTCCTTGTGCATCTCTTGTGGAGGAGCTTAATGTATGCTCAAACTTGCACCAGACCAACATCAGTTTTGCTGTGGAATGCTAGGTGGTATCAAAGTAATACATGACTAGATCATTGAAAAGCTGTAAAGAAAGTATCGAGATACTTGGAAGAAACGAAAGACTACATGCTAACTTATAGGAGATCTGATAACTTGGAGGTAATTGGATATTTAAATTCAGACTTTGCTGGATGTGTGGATACTAAAAAATCCACATTTTGCTATCTGGCTAGAGGGGCTATATCATGGAAAAGTGGAAAACATCTACATTGTTGCATCCACTATGGAAGCTGAGTTTGTGGCATACTTTGAGGCCAGAGTTCAAGGAAAAATTAGATGCAGAACTTTATTTTATGGTTTGGAATTGTTGACAGTATTGCCAAGTTGCTGAAACTTTATTGTGATAATTCTATAAAAGTCTTCTTTTCAAAGAACAACAAGTACTTTAAAGATGCTAAACATATGGAATTGAAGTACTTTGCCATTAAGAACTTCAAAAATAAAAAGGGTCAATCAAGCATATTAGCACCAATCTTATGGTTGGAGATATACCAACGAAAGGATTGCCACTAAAGACATTTAATGAACATGTCGAAAGAATGTGCATTATTGGAAATAATAATTGACATTATGGAATTTATGTATTTGACAATTTGAGCTTGTTTATATATTATTTTGATAAAAATATTACTCATATCATAATAGTTGGTATAGATGAATGGATTATGTGAACACTGACGAGGATAATCTTTTTTTAAAAGATATCATTGGAATGTAATTATCGAACTTCTCATTACGTATCATGTTAAGTGAGGACTAGTATTGCAGTACATAGAAGTAATTATGCCGAAACAATTGTGCAAAACCGTCATGACTCTTATTAGTCATTACTTAAAGATGATATATTAAGTGACCAATGTACGAAGGATTTTAGCTTATGATATGCGCATTATTTTATATAGCACATAACAAAACAATATTACATGAGCCAAGTATGATAATGTAAGACCAATTAATGTGGCTCGTGTAATATTATCAATGAATTACTGGCCCATTGAGAAGTGACGGTTTTATAATGAGGAAATTAGGCCCAATAAGGTCCGAAAGCCCTATAATTGAAAAATACCATTTAAAACTAGTTAAACAATTTAAAACGTAATTAATACGTACAAACCTCAAAACGTAAATAGAGAAACAAGGTGTTTTTCCTTCACCTCATTTATCGACGAGTCTCTTCACCTTCGTCGACCACTGGGGCTTTCTCACAAGTCAATGGCAACTCCACCATCCGTCGCAACTCCTCCGCAACCGCAATCACATCTGGGTGGACCGCCTTTTCGAACTTCCAAAAAAGCGAGAAAGAATTGTACACAATCGTCAAGATTTCAAGGATAAAACAGTCCAGCTTCCCCGGAAGACCCACCACTAGCATTTGATGCGATTTCAAGTTTCAACATCCATTTCGGCTCTACCCCTCTTTAATCCATATGATTTTTAGTCGTAATTTAATTTTTTTCCCAATTTTTTTTGACAATTTCAAATATGAAGTTTCATTTTTTGTGATATGTGATCGAAATTCTTGTCCAGTTTGCATATATGAGTTGCCGATTGATAGCAGTGTTCTAAATGGAGCGCTATTGCGTTCAACATCCATTTCGGCTCTGCCCCTCTTTTAATCCATATGATTTTTAGTCTTAATTTAATTTTTTTCCCAATTTTTTGGACAATTTCAAATACATCCATTTCGTCTCTGCCCCTCTTTAATCCTTTTTAGTCTTAATTTAATTTTTTTCCCAATTTTTTTTTGACAATTTCAAATTTAAAGTTTCATTTTTTGTGATATGTGATCAAAATTCTTGTCTAGTTTGCAGATATGAGTTGCCTATTGATAGCAATGTTCTAAATGGCGCGCCATTGCGTTCAACATCCATTTCGGCTCTGCCCCTCTTTAATCCATATGATTTTTAGTCTTAATTTAATTTTTTTCCCAATTTTTTTTTGACAATTTCAAATACATCCATTTCGGCTCTGCCCATCTTTAATCCATATGATTTTTAGTCTTAATTTAATTTTTTTCCCAATTTTTTTTGACAATTTCAAATATGAAGTTTCATTTTTTGTGATATGTGATCGAAATTCTTGTCCAGTTTGCAGATATGAGTTGCCGATTGATAGCAGTGTTCTAAATGGCGCGCCATTGCGTTCAACATCCATTTCGGCTCTGCCCCTCTTTAATCCATATGATTTTTAGTCTTAATTTAATTTTTTTCCCAATTTTTTTTTGACAATTTCAAATACATCCATTTCGGCTCTGCCCATCTTTAATCCATATGATTTTTAGTCTTAATTTAATTTTTTTCCCAATTTTTTTTGACAATTTCAAATACATCCATTTCGGCTTTGCCCCTCTTTAATCCTTTTTAGTCTTAATTTAAATTTTTTTCCCACTTTTTTTTTTGACAATTTCAAATTTGAAGTTCCATTTTTTGTGATATGTGATCGAAATTCTTGTCAAGTTTGCAAATATGAGTTGCCGTTTGATAGCAGTGTTCTAAGGGGCACGCTATTTAGCAGGGCGTGCTATTGCGCACACGAAGCTAAGACGCCAATTTCGATCACTTAAGCACAGTTACAAGCGCTAAAACACATATTAGCAAGCATTATTAATTATTTTTCTTTTTTTTTAACTATTTTTTAATTATTTCTTTATTCATAAAATTTAAAATTTTGCAAACTTTCAACAGGCCCATTGATAAACTTGCTAACTTTTTTTAGCGGCCCATTTATTTATAGCCATTCTTTCTACAGCCAAGGCACAAAACTTTCGATGTGGGAATGGGATCAAAGCTAGGCATATACCAATTGCGTATATCATCGTCTCCAGAGTCCAGACTCTCCTCCAACCTCGCTGTCCGCTTCTACGACCTCGATTCCCACTCCGTCCTCTCCATCAAAGCCAAGCCCGTTCTCCTGGTTTTGGCATCAACCAGTTGCCTCAAAAAAAACATCAACCAGTTGCCTCAAAAAAAAAAAAACATCAACCAGTTGCCTCAAATAATAAGATGATTCTTAAAACATTCATATCCCTAAAAATTTACAGGCCCTTCACTCACTGCGCTGACCAGAACCCACGTCCGAGACGCCAAGGCCATGGCGGCGACTCCGGCTGACGTGAAAGAGTACCCAAATTCTTACGTCTTCTTGGTCGACATGCCGGGGTTGAAATCCGGCGACATTAAAGTGCAAATTGAGGATGGAAATGTGCTTGTGATAAGTGGGAAGAGAAAAAGGGAGGAGGAAAAAGAGGGCGCCGGAATGGAGAGGCGAGTAGGAAATTGATGAGGAAATTTGTGCTGCCGGAAAAGGCCCAGCAACCTGAAACTGAAATTTGTGCTGCCCTTCATCCATTTGTGAAGATAGGAATTGCTCAATTGCACTTGAAATCCCAGCAACTTGAAACTGAAATCCGTGTTTTATAAAAAAGGAAATTACACTTCTGGTCCTCCAATTTTGAAGGGGCCGTGTTTTGTTAATTTAGATTTCAATTAGAACAAAAAAGTCCAAAAACTATTATATAATTTATACTATTATTATATAATCTTATTTAGTATTTGAAAATATTTATTTAAATAAACATTAAGTATTTTTTTTTATCTCAAATAAACATTTAAGTATTATTTATAATTATTAATTATTTTTTTTGATTGATTAAAAATTAAAATAAGAAAACGCTTTTTTGCGCATTAGCCTCGCCTTTGCACGCATCGCTCATTGCTTGGTGGTTGGTTTGTTGTGTGCTGGTTTTCAAGAGGGACGGGGCAATTGCTAGTGATATATATTGAGATGGATGGTGGGTTTAGTAATAAGGATAATGCTATTTGTACCTTGGCCATTACCCGCTTGGTTACACTGTGACGTGGGAAGTCTAGTTTTAAAAAAAAACAAAAAATAAAAAGTCAAAAAGAGTAGACCAATTTGAGTACCAGAACACAATGATGCATTTAATACACTCGGAGAAAAATAGGATTAGATGTTTATCATAAGTAAATCATCTCCCTTTTATATCCCCAACCATGGAAACTAATCTTATTCCATTACAAGCTCTTTGCTTTATCATTATTTTTGTTTGTAAATCAACTTTTGTTATGGTATCTCATTCTTTTCTGTTACATCTGCTTTTCTTATATAGTTGGTGCGTAATGATGTTTTCTGTTGGGGCTAAATGGCTACCTTATATCCTGAAGTTAATGCAGAATTTCAAGGCGCACAAAATGCACCAGCAGAGGAAGTAAACAGATACAGATTAAACCAGCAGAACAGAGGCAACACAACACAGCAGGAAAGAAAACCAGCAGAAACATAAATGCCTGCAAAGAACAGGTGTAAGAAAACAGATGCAGCAGCAACACATATTGAAACCAGCAAGAAATAAACCAGCAGAAGAAACTGAACAAAGAGCATAGTTGAAAACAGGAAGGTAACTTCCTCAGCTTTTTATTCCAAGACTTTACATTCATACAATATGAATTAGTGGAAGAATTTCAGAATTTTCCTCTCCAATCTCCACTTCCTACTACAGAATTACACACTTTCTTTTCAGTCTCGAGCTCCTCTAAAAAACATCAGAAAGCATTTTACAGATTTTCAAGAGTTCACAACTCTATCTCACTTTCTATTTCTCATTCTCGAGTTGCACACTTTCTTCAGTCCTAATGCAGGTATTTATAGGCACAAAGGGGTATCAAAGTTAGTTATTATCTACCTATCTAACTAAGACTCCTTTTGGTTGAAGATTCCAACTGAATTCAGTTGATCAAAACAGTAAAAAGGGGCTCCAACTTGCAACAGAATTTTCTGATTGTTTGAGGAATCAAGAAACTGATTTTAAGGAATCAGATTCTTACATTTTCAAAAGATTTTAATGGTGTATATTGATATCAATGGAATCATCCTAGTGCTTCAGCTATTGAACACAATTTCATCCTTGCATCAAATGCTATGAATGATATTAGTAGTTTAATATGAATTGGAGTTAAAGGTGTTAGAAATTCAGAATAGAGGTCATTATGCCTCTTTCCTTATTGTTTCTTTGCACATAAATTAAAACTGTATTAAGCAGCACCATTAAGTGGTGCAACCATAGCCAATAGAGAAGATATAGCATCCGTATCTTTAATCTATAAGGGAATCTGCATAATAACTGCAATTCTATGATTTACGTTCATTCCAGAACCATCTCTTTGTAAATTGATTTGTAATCACTCTGTTTTCTACCTTGTGTTTATATATATAGTCCTTAAGTAGTCGCAGCCTTGTATTATATATAGACTAGTTATAATGAGAATACATAAGTTTTCTTGCCAAATTGTGTGTCCAATCCTTATATGGTATCAGAGGGTCTTCTTGTCTCACTGGAATAACGATCCTCTTGATAAGTGTGTTTTTACATACTTATTTTACTGTCAAAACATGAGCAATTGTTGATTAAAATGTTCGAATATAGCTTAATTCTATGCAATTTATGTTTTGTAGGACAAAGTGATGAATGTAGCGAAATTGAGGTGAACCAAGCGAAAAAGGACCAAACTGGAAGAAAGTGAAAGTTCAGGGACTAAGGTGCAAATACTACAAACTTGTTTCCAACCTTGTGATGAAGATTCAAGAGTTTTAGAGATCAATTGGATGAAGAAATGAGTCAAATGGGTGAAAGATAGCCAAAACATCATCAAATATCAACTTTCAAGCTGAAAAGTTTCACACCGGTTTTCAGCCTCGTATTGGGACGGATTTTTGACATAGAAAACGATCGAATTTGAAAATAGTCTCTGAATCGAAGTTTTATCTCTTTGAGTTATCTTTTCAACGCATCTTGAATCACCTCAATCGGAGATCGAAAGAGAAAGTTATGACAAAAATACTGAAGAAGGCGCAGAATTCAGAACAGCGAGACACAGCGCCCAAGCGCCACAACCTAGCGCTCAGGCGCCATTTTACCTAAAATTTGACAGAATTCAAGCGCTCAAGCGCCGCTCCCATGGCGCTTAGGCGCCGCGCCGCGCAAAGTAGAGTTTGTTTAATGTTTGGGCCGTGAGAAGCCTAAAAAAGGACCCCAAAAACATTACATTCATCATCATTCTTCATTCTACACCATTCTTTCATTGATTTTGGCTCAAGAAACCTATGAAGAACTAAACTAAAGGTGAAGCAAGGGAGGAACTCAATTGGATTCGGGGATTTCATCATCATTAATCCATGCTCTTTGGTATTTATTTTGCTAAACATTTCTAGATCTAGGTTTTCATCTTATTGAATTAATTTTGAAATTGATTTAACATGTATTAAGTTTTTCATAGAATCAATCTTGTTTTTTTCTATCGAACAATTGAACTATGTGTTGAATCGTTATTTCATTAAATCTATTGGTGTGATTATTTACTTTCTTATACTACATGTATATGAACGATTTATAATCTGATTTCAATAGATGATTGTGATAATTGTTAAGGAGATCTAGAATTTAGGATGTGTTTTTCATTGTTTAAATAATTCTAGGGTTTATGTTTTCCCGTATTTTGAATTAGATTTGAGTTAGATTTAACATTTATTCAGATTTTCATGGATTTAATCATGTTTCTTCCATTGAATAATTAAAATACTTGTTCAAGTTTGATTTTCAAATCATTCATTGGTGTGATTTAATTACTGCTATATGTTAGAGATATATAGTCGCTCTTTAAGTCTGATTTCAATAAATTGATGTATGATTATGTTTTGGGAAACATAAATTCTAGGATTACATGTGCAATTAAATTGGTTTGTATCGTTTAAATCATCCGATTAGAAAGTTAAGACAAAAACTTTTAATTGAGTAGAGAGTGCATGAATTGTTGATGTTGATTGATCCAATCTAATTGAGGGAACCCCGAAATTTCACTATTTTACATATTATATTAAATTTCATCATTATTTCCGGTGACATTTACATTTGAATGCAATAAACAAATTTCCTTCATCAAATTCACGAGAACCCAAAGTTATTGAACCCCTTGAATCACTTTTCCATCTCCCTGTGGATACAACACCTCAAGGCTATACTACGACACCGCGTAACACTTTGGGCGTAATCACCTCTTCTACACTATGTCGTCCAGCGTCCACTCCACTTACCACTCTGTTTCGGGAGGTTCCAACTCTTCCTTGGACTTACCCTTGGTCACCATCAACACCTCCAGCCAACTTCCTTACAAGCTTACCGCATCAAATTACCCTTCCTGGCGTGCAATATTCACAACCATCTTATTTGGTTATGATCTAATCGTATACTTAGATTGCACTCTCCCGTGTCCTCCACACCCACTGAGAAGTCCTCTCCCCCTACTTTGGCTTGCTATGCACCTTGGTATCGGCAGGACCAGTTGTTGCTCAACGCGATCTTCTCCTCGATTTCTGAAACTGTGATGCCTCTCATTGCAATGACCACCACGAGTCGTGATGCTTGCCAGCATCTAGCCTATATGTTTACAAGAAAATCTCGAATTCGGATTATGTAGTTGAAGGAGGATCTAACCCTTATTCAATAGGGTTCTCGCATGGTGTCTGAATTTCTTCATGCGGTCAAGGTAATTGCTGATGAACTCTTCCTTATTGATGCACCAGTTTCGGATGATGATTTGACACTCTCATGCTTAATGGTCTTGGTTCGAAATTCAGAGATATGGTTGTGCCCATTCATACAAGAGATACTGCTCTCTCTTTTGCTGAGTTACATGATTTGCTATTTGGTCATGAGCATTACATCAAACATGTGGACAACAATACTTCCACTCTAGTCGTCACAACAAATTCATCTCAAATGAAGTTGTCTAAGGGCCGGTTCAAAAATAGCAAATCCCGATCCAAACAAAACTCCAACAACAAGAAGTTTGGATCAAAGAAGTCCCTGCAATTTGCCAAATCTATGATCAGTCTGGATACACTGCTAAAACATGTGCCAAATTGCAGTCACACCCTACTACGAACTGTGCCACTTCGACAAACGGCAAATGGCTTCTTGACTACGTGGCTTCCCATAACATCACCTCTGACTTGGCTAATCCCTCTATTCATTCTGAATATGAGGGACATGATGAGGTGGTTCTTGGGGATGGTATAGGTTTGCAAGTTTCTCACATTGGTTCCACAAGCCTTTCTTCTCCGTCCCACTCTTCTGTTAAATGAAACATTACATGTGCCTCTTATTGACAAAAACTTAATATCTGTTCGTAAATTCACTCATGACAACAATGTTATTATTAAGTTTCACCCTTTCTTTTACCTTGTGAAGGATCGGATGACGTGGGCAGTGCTCATGCGCGGTAGGTATGAAGATGGTGTGTATCCTATGGCATTGTGACCTTTCTTGCCTCACGCAAATCAAATTTGCTTAGCTGGAACTCGGGTCACCTTTGATTACTGGCATCATCGGTTGGGGCATCCAACTTAAAGATTTTGTCATCGTTACTTCGAAGTTATGATTTGCGTGTTGACTTTTCTAAGTCTACGTTGTCTTGTATTTCTTGTCAATGCAATAAGTCACACAAACTTCCTTTTAGTTCAACTTCTCTCAAGTGTACTGTCCCTCTTGAATTTTTGTATGCTAATGTGTGCGGACCCTCACCACCCACCGATTTCTTCTATTGATGGTTATCAATATTATCTACTACTTGTTGATCATTTCACTAAGTACTGTTGGTATTATCCTTTACGGCATAAATCTGATGTTAGGTCCACATTTGTGCAATTCACCACTGATGTGGTCATTATTACAACACCTCGAGCACGAGGACTGCCAAGGCTCTCCTTTTTTGATTATGGGACCCATGTTCTCGAGCTTGTATGGTCCTCGAGATACTTCAAGGATGGACCCTCCAAAATGCCTCCAAAATCACAACAGTAGTCGTCGGGGTATGTGCTCGGGATTTTACCATGGACCATGTGCTCGAGCATACACACCTTCGTTTTTGATGGATTGGTGGCAGAGGTCCTCGGGATATGTCCTCGAGAATATACCACCTCAGTCATTGCAGAGTCCTCGGGTTAGACTGTCCTTTACTCCAAAACACCAAGTCAACCAAGGACTCTAGCCCAACCTAATCACGCTTATTTAGGAATCCTAAGTCGTAAAGGAGTCCTATCTTGGGTAACACTTCAAATAAGGAAGGTTTGGACTCCTATCTACATTCCAACATTTATCCCTATAATCACTCCTCAAAATAAGGAGATGAGTCCTACTTGAACTACACTACCTACCTCTATAAATACATCATTCTCATTCATCATTCAGGTATGCTTTTCACACATATTTCCAGCATATAATTTTCTCTCCATTCTCTCTCTGACTTAAGCATCGGAGGGGCGACGATGACACACCTCGACGCCTGTATTTCAGGTACCGGAAGAAGATCAAGTTCGTGCTCTTTAACAGTCGTCTCCTACAGGTGCGATTTTTGGTAGCATCATTAGCGCTGTCTGTGGGAAATGCTACTAAAAGTCATGGTGAATATACGTTCGGGTTATCTTCCAGCAAGTTTATCCGCTCCGGACAAGCGCCCCGCCCCAGAGCGTCCAATACATCAAGGAGATTCGTCAGCAGTGCCAGCTCCTCAATCGGCAATTGTTACCGCTGGAGCATTCAAAGAGGCCAGCAAGTTGCAACGCTAACCCAGCTACTGCTTGAGAGAAATTCAACCCAGGATCCGGCACCAGAACATACACCGGTCTCGAGATTGGTTACTATGGACTCAGGAGAACTAGCCCGAATCATACAGGATGAGATCACGGCCGGACTACAAAATAATACCAAGGGAATGACAGGGCTCATCCCTAGCACTCCTTTTACTCCAGAAGTCCTCTCATATCCCCTCCCGGATAAGTTCAAGTTCCCCCGCATGAAGAGTATGATGGAACCACTGACCCCATCAACCACCTAAATGTCTATACGAACGTCATAAACCTAGAGGTTGCACCAGATTCGGTAATGCACTAGGCCTTTCCTCAAACACTGACCAATGCTGCCAGGGATTGGTTTGCCACACTAGAGCCTAATTCCATAGCGTCATTCTCTGACCTTGCTGATAAGTTCTCCACCTTCTTCACAAGCAGTAAGCGTATCAGGAAGACAGCGGCAACCCTCATATAACTCCGCGAAGGCCCGAATGAGACCCACGTAACTTCATGACGAGGTTCAACAATGAGAGCCTGCAAATACCAGACTTTCACATCACGGCGGCTGTTTCGGCTCTAACATATGTAGTGAGGTGTGAGGCCTTCAAGATGTCTTTGTCTAAAACATCCCCAAAGTCTGTGACTGAACTTTTTACCCAAGGAGAAAAGTACATCAATATAAAAGAGACAATGAAGGCTAGCCCGAGCTCTGAGGAGCCCCAACTCAAGAGGTCACACGAGCCAAACCTACGACGAGATCATGTTCGAGATAAGCAGTGGCAGGAAGTACCACCTAGGCCGTTCAACCGTCTGAATACCTCTAGGGCCAACATACTGATGGAGATAAAAGATATAAAAGAGTTTAAATGGCCTCCAAGGTTGCAATGTCCCCCGGGGGCCAAAGATAAAAGTAAGTACTATAACTTCCACCAGGATCATGGGCATACAACGGAGAAATGTATAATATTGCAGCGAGAGATTGAAGCACTGATTAGAAGAGGATTCTTGAAGATGTATGTCGGTATAAAAAACGTCCAAGGAATGATCACAACGAGGGAAGGACATCAGGCTCAGGAGGAGATAACAGACCCAGGCAGGTATAATCAAGTAGTAGTCCTCACCTTATCTACTTAGTTAATTTTGCTTTTATTTTTGTCTTTTATTTTGGGCTAGCATTTGATCGGGCTTGCATGCCCTGCGCATTTTTCTTTTGGTAGTTCATTTATCAAAGCCTGGGAGCCCATACTTATATGAAGTAGCCATTGGGAATACCCAACAAAAAAATTTCGAAGTGTTTTTCTCGAAGACATGCTACGGGCATGCTCTCCAAAAGTCCCGCATCCAACGGGCCCTCATGGCATAGTGCGAACAAACTCCTCAAACATGCCATGAGCACACCTCTAGACATGCTACGGGAATGCTCTCCAAAAGTCCCGCAATCAGCAGGCCCTCATGGCATAGTGCGAGCAAACTCCTCAAACATGGCATGAACACACCTCGAGACATGCTACGGGCACGCTCTCCAAAAGTCCCGCAACCAGCGAGCCCTCATGGCGTAGTGCGAGCAAACTCCTCAAACATGCCATGAGCACACCTCGAGACATGCTACGAGCATGATCTCACCAAAAGTCCCATCACCAACTGGCCCTCATGGCAAGATACAAGCGAACACCTTAAAACATGCCATGATCACTCTTCGAGACATGCTACGGGCATGATCTCCTCAAAGCCCTGACATGCACAGGTACCTCCAAGACATGCTACGGGCATGAGCTCCAAAAAGACCTGTCACGAGCAGACACTTCGAAAGGATGCTCGAGCATGACCGTTCCCAGAGACATAATCTTGAACGATAATGTACTCAAATGGTGCTTGAGCTCGAGATTGTATCAACTTCATTGAGCTATCCTCGAGCTCATGACTCAATTATAAACTGGGCTCTTCTCGAGCTCGGGATTAAATGGACTAAATGAGCTATCTTCGAGCTCATGACTTCAATTATAAACTGGGCTCTCCACGAGCTCAGGATTAAATTGATTACATGAGCTATCAAAGAGCTCATGACTTAATTATTACATGAGCTATCATAGAGCTCATGACCTAATTATAAAATGGGCTCTCCTCGAGCTCAGGATTAAATTGATTACTTGAGCTATCATCGAGCTCATGACTTGATTATTCCATGAGCTATCATCGAGCTCATGACTTCATTATTACATGAGCTATCAGAGATCTTATGACTTCATTATTACATGAGCTATCTTCGAGCTCATGACTTCATTATTACATGAGCTATCGTCGAGCTCATGACTTCATTATTACATGAGCTATCCTGGAGCTCATGCCTTGATTATTACATGAGCTATCGTCGAGCTCATGCCTTCATTATTACATGAGCTATTGTCGAGCTCATGACTTCATTATTGCATGAGCTATCATCGAGCTCATGACTTGATTATTCCATGAGCTATTGTCGAGCTCATGACTTGTTATTACATGAGCTATCATCGAGCTCATGAGTTAATTATTGCATGAGCTATCAAAGAGCTCATGACTAAATTATTACTTAAGTTATCATCGAGCTCATGACTTAATTATTACATGAGCTATCGACGAGCCCATGACTTCATTATTACACGAGCTATCATGGAACTCATGACTTCATTATTACACGAGCTATCATGAAGCTCTTACCTTGATTATTACATGAGCTGTTATCCAGCTCATGCCTTCATTATTACAGGAGCTGTCGAAGAGCTCATGACTTAATTATTGCATGAGCTATCATCGAGCTCATTACTTAATTATTGCATGAGCTATCATTGAGCTATAACTTGATTATTACATAAGCTATCATTGAGCTCATTAGTTAATTATTGCATGAGCTATCATTGAGCTCATGAGTTAATTATTGCATGAGCTATTATCGAGCTCATGACTTCATTATTATTCCTTGAGCTATCATCGAGCTCATGACTTCATTATTATTCCTTGAGCTATCATCGAGCTCATGACTTAATTATTGCATGAGCTATCATCGAGCTCATGACTTGGTTATTACATGAGCTATCAAAGAGCTCATGACTTGATTATTACATGAGCTATCATCGAGCTCATGACTTCATTATTACATGAGCTATCAAAGAGCTCATGACTTCATTATTACATGAGCTATCAAAGAGCTCGTGACTTCATTATTACATGAGCTATCATCGAGCTCATGACTTGATTATTACATGAGCTATCATCGAGCTCATTACTTAATTATTACGTGAGCTATCATCGAGCTCATGACTTGATTATTGTATGAGCTATCATCAAGCTCATGACATGATTATTATATGAGCTATCATCGAGCTCATGACTTCATTATTACATGAGCTATCATCAAGCTCATTACTTCATTATTACACGAGCTATCAAAGAGCTCATGACTTCATTATTACATGATCTATCATTGAGCTCATGACTCAATTATTACATAAGCTATCATCAAGCTCATGAATAAATTATTACCTGAGCTATCATCGAGCTCATGACTTAATTATTACATAAGCTATCGTCGAGCTCATGACTTCATTATTACATGAGTAATCATGGAACTCAATACCTTAATTATTAAGCTATTGTCGAGCTCAACACTTTGTCAAAAAGTTAAATTAATTGAGCCATGGTCGAGGTCAATACCTTAATTATTGAGCTATCGTCGAGCTCAACACTTTGTCAAGATTGTTGTAATTGATTAGGGAGTCCTCGAGCTCATATGCATCCACACCTAACTCTCGAGCTCTAGTAATGGATGCACGGGGGCCAATGATGTGGTCATTATTACGACACCTCGAGCACGAGGACTGCCAAGGCTCTCCTTTTTCGATTATGGGACCCAAGTCCTCGAGCTTGTATAGTCCTCGAGATACTTCAAGGATGGACCCTCCAAAATGCCTCCAAAATCACAACGGTAGTCGTCAGGGTTATATCTCGGGATTTTACTATGGACCATGTGCTCGAGCATACACACCTTTATTATTAATGGATTGGTGGCAAAGGTCTTCTGGATATGTTCTCGAGAATATACCACCTCAGTCATTGTGGAGTCCTCGGGTTAAACTGTCCCTTACTCCAAAACACCAAGTCAACCAAGGACTCTAGTCCAACCTAATCACTCTTATTTAGGAATCCTAAGTCGTAAATGAGTCATATCTTGGGTAACACTTCAAATAAGGAAGGTTTGGACTCCTATCTACATTCCAACACTTATCCATATAATCACTGCTCAAAATAAGGAGATGAGTCTTACTTGACTTATACTACCTACCTCTATAAATACATCATTCTCATTCATCATTCGGGTATGCTTTTCACACATATTTCCAGGATATAATTTTCTCTCTATTCTCTCTCTGACTTAAGCATTGGAGAAGCAACAAGGACACACCTCGACGCCTTTGTTTCAGGTACCGGAAGATGATCAAGTTCGTGCTCTTTAACAGTCGTCAAGCTCGGAATCCTACAGGTGCGATTTTTGGTAGCATCAACCACCATGGTTGATAATCAATTTTCATGCAAGCTTAAAAACTTGTACTTAGATAACGGTGAAGAATTCATCAAACTACGATCCTTTCTCACTACTCGCGGTATTAGCCATTACATTGTTGCTCTACGCACCCCTCAACAAACCGGTATGGTTGAGCGTCGCCATCGTCATGTTGTTGAAACAGGGATGACCTTGCTCCATCATGCCTCAGTCTCTTCCACTTATTGGACCTATGCTCTAGCCACTGCAGTCTATCTCATCGATCGTCTCCCCACTCTTTTGTTCTTCCGCAAATGTCCCTTTGAAGCACTCTTTGGTCGTACCCCTAACTTGTAACGACCCGAATTTTCAAATGTAAATCTTATAATTTAAGTTGTGTCGCTACGACTTCTCCACCAAATTTTAGAAATTATTTTATGTCCGTCGGGTCGTCTAGTAAAACATTTAATATAATAATTCAAAAACGATTTTTTTAATCTTAAAATTCCATATTTTCTTATCGGGCTGAATTTTACACCGACATCTATTTTAAAATTTCCTCTTCGTCCAATATTCTTATTTGGCCCAAGTTCAAGTCCATTAACAGTCCAATCAAATGTCCAAATTATAGAACCTAGGTTTGTATGCCTCAATTGTATAAAAACCTAAAAAACATTCATTATACCTCTCCAAAATCCACTCCCGGCTGCAAAAACTCCTCAGAAAGCTTGACATTCAACTGGTAAATCCCTTCACGTTTCAACAATTATTTTTAGTTGATTTCATCATCATCATCATCGCCTAATCCATTAACACTATACCAGTTTCTTCCATATTCAAGCTGTGAACTCCGAACCCAAAACTCGTTCTCGACAAATCAGTGCAGGTAATTTCTTCTAAATTAATTTTCAGATCTCTAAATCCCCTCTACGTATTCATGAATGGAAAAAGAAGAAAACGGAATTTTCGAGTTAATGCAGTAAATTGAGTTTTGTAGTAACCTGAAAATTGGATTCTTGCTCTCCATAGCTTGCTTTTGCTTTTGGACTTCCTTCTCCGACCTCGATTTTGATTGAAAACCATTAATATGTAAAAACCCATTTTGGAACCATTTGAAATTCGAACTGGGACCTTCTGCACGTGAAATTGGATTTTTGGTAGTGGGATGTTTTGTATAAATATGGAGAATTCATTCTTAAATCCTCGATTTTTGTTGAAAATCATCAAAAATGGAAAACCCAATTTGGACTCTTGCTTGAATTGAAACCGGACCACTCTCTGTACGTGAATGTTGAATTGGAGATGGGGGTTGGATATTAAATAATGAAATTCACTTTTTAAATCCCCAAGTTTTGCTAAAAGTGTAAGTTAGTCCCCTATTTAATTTTAACTCTTTCACCATCCCTAAAGTTTATGTATTATTCAAATTAATTATAAAATATTTTCTAATTTTACCTTATTGGCCCTAAACATTTTAATTTTCATAATTAGACCTTAAAGATTTAAAGGATTTTCAAATTACTCATTTCCTTTACTTTCAAAAATTTCAATCAAGTCCCTAAAAGTTTTAAAGCGTTAATTAGGATTTAGTATCCTAAATTATATTAACTTTGTCATTTGCTAGACGAGTTCGCGGGAAAAGTTTAAAGCACGTTAACATCACATCAGTTCAATTTCAAGAAAATTTCCAAGACTTTGAGGTGGGGTTTACATTTAAGCAATTGTGATTATTTTTGTCCATGTTAATTCTTGATGTGTGATTTTATTGTGATATAATGCTTATACATATGAAAAGGTTGCCAGGGACCGTAAATAGGTCCGGGATCGAAAGTGGGTCCTTGGGGGTGTCCCACAGTGCAAAATTGTTATGCGCTTATAACATGTTGTCAGGGACCGTAAATAGGTCTGGAATCGAAATTAGGTCCTTGGAAGTGTTCCACAGTACATATTTCTACAGTATGTTGTATTGGTATTATATTCATTATTTAATTTCATATTTAGATTTAATTTGGACTGATTGCTGTTTCCCCACTGAGTATAATTCGTTATGCTCACTCCAATATTTATCCACCATTTCAGGTTAAGGAGCTCGGCAAGGCAATGCAATGAGCGGGGCAATATTGATTAAATAATAGACAATTTAATTTATAGATTTTTGAAACAAGTATTTTAATAGTTGGTTTCCATTTTGACAATTAGATTTCAAGTTTTAGTATTTTTGCAAATTTTGACACTTTGCTTATTTTATTTAGTATTGACACTTGGATATGAGCAAATTATTCAAATGACGTTTCCGCATTTATTTCTAATGTACTATAGTTGAAAAAAAAAATATTTACGCATTTTGGCGTTTATTTAGAATACTTATTTACAGGATATTTTGACTTAAGTAGCGCCTTGTGTTTATTGAAAATTGGGGCGTTACAGTGTGGTATCAGAGCGCAGGTTTACCTTTCTGTAGACTTGTGAAATTTTTGCAAAAAAATAAAATAAATGAGAAAATGTTTAATAATTAATTTGAATGCCACCAGCTCTTGCCGCGCCACGCCGACTCCGAAAAGGTAAAATGTTTAGAAAATTTTATTTGATGATGTTTGAAAATTTTCATTGTTGGATACCATGAATTTATGATATAGCTGCATCTGAATTTGAATGTTTATTACGAAAAGTTATATGAGAATGAAATTTTGCTATAGTTGATGCAGTTTAAAATGTTTGAAAGTTTGTATCCAGTACATGTTATAAATTTTCCCATGAGTTATTATAGTTAGGAGTTAAACTTGTGATGTGAAGTATTTAAAATTTTTTAGAAATTATAAATTTAGTTCTCGGAATTAGACTAAAGCATGTAGTAACCCATTTAAGTGGAATTTACTTTCATAATTTATATGCCAAATGGAACGTATGAGAGAGAGATGTATGAAGAGTCGTTTGTGGAATTCAGTAGGAGAACATATTTCGGATTATAGATATTGGTTGTGAGTTTATTATTTTATTTTCCTTTTGGGAAAATTTGAGATAATAATAAAATTTGCTTTTAGTTCTACTGTGTTTTTCTATGATGATTCCTTTTTAAATTTTATTATTCATGGATGAGCCTTGTGAATTGCACAATTAAGTGGAGGCTGAGACTAATGTTGTTATGGTTTAGGAAATGTCTCGTAGAACAAATCGAGTGCGAATCGGGCTGCTGGGAGACAAGCTACCCCAGGCCAGATTGCTACTGGTGATGCGGAAAATAATGCATTAAGGGACCTCGCGAATGCTCTCCAGAGGTTCACTCAGCAACAAGTCCCAACAGCCCCACGAAGTGCCCCTAACTTACCGAATCCACGTGCTAATGCGAACAACACCAGCATGGTTGTTGAACAGTTTCGCCGATATAAGCCACCAACATTCAATGGTCGAAAGGGACCCCTAGCTGTAGAGGAATGGCTAAGGGCATTAGAACGGATCTTTAAACACATAGCCTGCTCAGACACTCAGAAGGTGTCATGCGCTGTGTTCCAACTTGCTGAGGACGCAGATCATTGGTGGGAGTCATATCAGCGCACTAAGACTGATGCACAGCAACTTGAACTGACATGGGAAGGATTCAAGGAATTAATATTACAAAGGTATTTTCCCCAGTCTTTCAGGGATCAGAAAGAAACGGAGTTCCTTGAACTTAGGCAGGGAAGTATGTCCGTTGTGGAATATGAAACGAAATTCAACCAGTTGTCCAGGTATGCTATCCATCTAGTTGACACGGATATCAAGAAGGCTAAAAGATTTGAAAGGGGTTTACGCCCAGAAATTGGAGGAATCATGGCAGGTTTAGGACTCGCTACATATGCTGAAGCGATTGAGCGAGCACAAGCTATATCATCTCGCTTAAACCTAGAAAGGACTACTCAGAAACCCACAGAGGCACCAGTGAAAAGGAAATGGGACAGTCAGAATATGGGCAGAGGCAGATATCAGAACAAGAAAGGGAAACCATGGGGAAAAATTGAGGAAAAAGCTAGCACTGAGAAACCCGTATGCCAGAAGTGTGGTAAGCAACACTATGGGGAGTGCCTGCTTGGAAAGGGGATGTGTTACAGATGCAAGAAACATGGTCATTTTGCTGGTGAATGTCCTGAATTCAAGGGTAAAGAAGATGCCAAGAGAGGAAAGGCTCGAGTTTTTGCTTTAACTCGAAGGAGTGCGAGAGGAAGACCCAGACGTGATGACAGGTATTTTATCAGTATTCAATGTACCTGCTATCGTTTTGATTGATTCTGGTGCTACGAATTCTTTCATCTCTGCTAGTTTTCATGCTAAGATTGGAAATGTGTGTGATAGTGTGAATGATGCTCTAGAGGTTAGTATTCCTTCAGGTGAAACTATTATCACCAATCTGATGTTGAAAAATTAAGTTCGAAATAGATGGGAAGAACTTAGAGGCAGACTTGTACTTAATAGACATGAGGGATTTTGATATCATTTTAGGCATGGACTGGCTTAGTTGTAATCATGCTACGATTAAGTGTCATGAGAGGGAAGTGCTCTTTCAGAAACTAGGAGAATGTGAATTCACCTTCTTTGGGACAAAAGTTATAACCATGCCTCGTGTCATATCAGCATTGAAAGCACAAAGGATGTTGAGAAAGAGTACCAGTCAGGGATATCTAGTGAGCATCACTAGTGTTCAGACAACTGAGATAACTGCTACAGATGTACCAGTTGTGCGTAATTTTGTTGATGTATTTCCAGAGGATCTGTTTGGTATTCCACCAGATAGACAAGTGGAATTCACGATTGACTTGGTACCTGGAGCTGCACCCATATCTAAAGCACCCTACAGGATGGCACCGAAGGAACTTCAGGAGTTGAAGGTGCAACTACAGGAACTATTGGATAAAGGATTCATTCGGCCTAGTGTATCTCCTTGGGGAGCGCCAGTATTGTTTGTGAAAAAGAAAGATGGATCAATGAGGATGTGCATTGATTACAGAGAGTTAAATCACCTCACAGTCAAGAATAGGTATCCTTTACCACGAATAGAAGATTTGTTTGATCAGTTAAAGGGTGCCACTGTATTTTCCAAGATTGATTTGAGATCAGGTTATCATCAATTGAAGGTTAAGGACAATGATATACCAAAGACCGCATTTAGGACTCGATACGGACATTACGAATTCACTGTGATGCCGTTTGGGTTAACTAATGCACCAGCTGTCTTCATGGACTTGATGAATAGAGTATTTCATCAATACTTGGATCGATTTGTAATTGTCTTTATTGATGATATTCTAATTTATTCAAGGGACAAGAAACAACACGAGGAGCATCTCAGCATTGTACTACAGACACTTCGACGGGAAAAGTTGTATGCAAAATTCAAGAAGTGCGAATTCTGGCTCGACCGAATTGGTTTTCTTGGACATGTAGTTACCGCTGATGGTATTGAAGTTGATCCAGCCAAAGTTGAGGCTGTCACTAATTGGAGTGCACCAACCAATGTGAATGAAGGTCGTAGTTTCTTGGGATTGGCTGGCTATTATCGAAGGTTTATCGAAGGATTTTCAAAGATAGCTGGACCGATGACACAGTTGACCAGACCAGGAAGGGAATAAAGTTTCAGTGGACAGAAAAGTGCGAGAAGAGTTTCCAAGAGTTGAAACAGAAATTGATATCTGCACCAGTTTTGGCTATTCCAGAAGGGTCAGAAGGTTTTGTTATCTATAGTGATGCATCGAAACAAGGTTTGGGATGTGTACTGATGCAACATGGAAAAGTGATTGCATATGCCTCTAGACAGTTGAAGCCACATGAGCAGAATTACCCTACACATGACATGGAATTGGCTGCGATAATTCATGCTTTAAAAATATGGCGACACTATCTATATGGTAGTAAGTGCGAGATATACACAGACCATAAGAGTCTAAAATATTTCTTCACTCAGAAGGAATTGAATATGAGACAGAGAAGGTGGTTGGAGTTAGTTAAAGATTATGACTGTACTATCCACTATCACCCTGGCAAGGCTAATGTTGTTGCTGATGCACTTAGCCGGAAAGGTAAAGGACAATTAGCTGCCCTAACCAGTCAAGAACAGTTGATCAAGGACTTTGCCAACATGAGACTTGAAGTTGTAGCTCCTCCACGTCACACAACTGCAATTATAGCTGCTTTGATTGTTCGACCGACTCTCAGAGGCAGAATTAAAGAAGCTCAAGGAAAGGATAAATTTTTGTGCAAGATTAAGAACCGAGTACTCGCTGGCAGTATTAAAGGTTTTGAAGTATCAACTGATGACACTCTTATGTTCAAGGGAAGACTGTGTGTACCGAAGGATGAAAACTTGAGGAAGGAGATTCTAGAAGAAGCACATTATTCACCCTATACTGCACACCCAGGAGGTACGAAGATGTACCAGGATCTACGAAAAATTTATTGGTGGAGAAACATGAAGAGGTCAATTGGCTTATTTGTTGAGAAGTGCATGATTTGCCAACAAGTTAAAGCCGAACATCAACGTCCGTCTGGATTGTTGAACCCACTTGAGATCCCAGAATGGAAGTGGGAACACATAGCAATGGATTTTGTCGTTGGACTTCCTAGATCTGCTAGAGGTCATCAAGCTATATGGGTCATAGTTGATCGTTTGACAAAATCTGCTCATTTTCTACCAGTGAAGATGACTTTCAGTTTAGACCAGTATGCTCAGTTGTACATCAGCGAAATTGTGAGATTGCATGGTGTACCAGTTTCTATAGTGTCAGATAGGGATACCAGATTTACATCCAAGTTTTGGGAAAGCCTGCAGACAGCTATGGGAACTAGATTGAAATTCAGTACAGCATATCATCCACAGACAGATGGACAGTCAGAGAGAACTATACAGACTTTAGAGGATATGTTGAGAGCTTACGTTTTAGACTTTGGTGGTAACTGGGAAATGCATTTACCATTGGTTGAGTTTGCATATAACAATAGTTTCCAGTCTACTATTGGCATGGCACCATATGAAGCTCTTTATGGCAGAAAGTGCAGATCACCAATTCATTGGGATGAAGTTGGTGAGAAGAGAGTTTTGGGTCCAGAAATAGTGGAACAAACTGTGAATGCTGTGGAGAAGATTAGAGAGAGGATTAAAACAGCACAAGACAGACAAAAGTCTTATGCTGACAAGAGACGAAAGGAACTACAATTTGAAATTTGTGAAAAAGTGTTCCTTAAAGTGTCTCCTATGAGAGGTGTGGTAAGATTTGGAAAGAAAGGGAAACTTAGACCAAGATTTATTGGACCTTTTGAAATCTTGGAAAGAGTTGGAAACGTGGCCTATAGGTTGGCTTTACCACCAGAGTTATCAGCAGTACATAATGTTTTCCACATCTCCATGTTAAGGAAATACGTCCATGATCCGGACCACATTATTAATTATACATCCTTGGATGTTAACAAAGATATGACATATGAGGAAACTCCTGCGGTTATACTTGAGAGGAAAGTTCATACCTTGAGGAATAAAGATATTCCTTTAGTTAAAGTCCAATGGAACAGACATGGTAGAGAAGAGACAACTTGGGAAAGAGAAGATGAGATTTTAGCCAAGTACCCAGACATTTTCAAATCAAGTAAGTTTAATTTCGAGGACGAAATTTATTTAAGTGGGGGAGGTTGTAACGACCCGAATTTTCAAATGTAAATCTTATAATTTAAGTTGTGTCGCTACGACTTCTCCACCAAATTTTAGAAATTATTTTATGTCCGTCGGGTCGTCTAGTAAAACATTTAATATAATAATTCAAAAACGATTTTTTAATCTTAAAATTCCATATTTTCTTATCGGGCTGAATTTTACACCGACATCTATTTTAAAATTTCCTCTTGGTCCAATATTCTTATTTGGCCCAAGTTCAAGTCCATTAACAGTCCAATCAAGTGTCCAAATTATAGAGCCTAGGTTTGTATGCCTCAATTGTATAAAAACCTAAAAAACATTCATTATACCTCTCCAAAATCCACTCCCGGCTGCAAAAACTCCTCAGAAAGCTTGACATTCAACTGGTAAATCCCTTCACGTTTCAACAATTATTTTTAGTTGATTTCATCATCATCATCGCCTAATCCATTAACACTATACCAGTTTCTTCCATATTCAAGCTGTGAACTCCGAACCCAAAACTCGTTCTCGACAAATCAGTGCAGGTAATTTCTTCTAAATTAATTTTCAGATCTCTAAATCCCCTCTACGTATTCATGAATGGAAAAAGAAGAAAACGGAATTTTCGAGTTAATGCAGTAAATTGAGTTTTGTAGTAACCTGAAAATTGGATTCTTGCTCTCCATAGCTTGCTTTTGCTTTTGGACTTCCTTCTCCGACCTCGATTTTGATTGAAAACCATTAATATGTAAAAACCCATTTTGGAACCATTTGAAATTCGAACTGGGACCTTCTGCACGTGAAATTGGATTTTTGGTAGTGGGATGTTTTGTATAAATATGGAGAATTCATTCTTAAATCCTCGATTTTTGTTGAAAATCATCAAAAATGGAAAACCCAATTTGGACTCTTGCTTGAATTGAAACCGGACCACTCTCTGTACGTGAATGTTGAATTGGAGATGGGGGTTGGATATTAAATAATGAAATTCACTTTTTAAATCCCCAAGTTTTGCTAAAAGTGTAAGTTAGTCCCCTATTTAATTTTAACTCTTTCACCATCCCTAAAGTTTATGTATTATTCAAATTAATTATAAAATATTTTCTAATTTTACCTTATTGGCCCTAAACATTTTAATTTTCATAATTAGACCTTAAAGATTTAAAGGATTTTCAAATTACTCATTTCCTTTACTTTCAAAAATTTCAATCAAGTCCCTAAAAGTTTTAAAGCGTTAATTAGGATTTAGTATCCTAAATTATATTAACTTTGTCATTTGCTAGACGAGTTCGCGGGAAAAGTTTAAAGCACGTTAACATCACATCAGTTCAATTTCAAGAAAATTTCCAAGACTTTGAGGTGGGGTTTACATTTAAGCAATTGTGATTATTTTTGTCCATGTTAATTCTTGATGTGTGATTTTATTGTGATATAATGCTTATACATATGAAAAGGTTGCCAGGGACCGTAAATAGGTCCGGGATCGAAAGTGGGTCCTTGGGGGTGTCCCACAGTGCAAAATTGTTATGCGCTTATAACATGTTGTCAGGGACCGTAAATAGGTCCGGGATCGAAATTGGGTCCTTGGGGGTGTCCCACAGTACATATTTCTATAGTATGTTGTATTGGTATTATATTCATAATTTAATTTCATGTTTAGATTTAATTTGGACTGATTGCTGTTTCCCCACTGAGTATAATTCGTTATGCTCACTCCAATATTTATCCACCATTTCAGGTTAAGGAGCTCGGCAAGGCAATGCAATGAGCGGGGCAATATTGATTAAATAATAGACAATTTAATTTATAGATTTTTGAAACAAGTATTTTAATAGTTGGTTTCCATTTTGACAATTAGATTTCAAGTTTTAGTATTTTTGCAAATTTTGACACTTTGCTTATTTTATTTAGTATTGACACTTGGATATGAGCAAATTATTCAAATGACGTTTCCGCATTTATTTCTAATGTACTATAGTTGAAAAAAAAAATATTTACGCATTTTGGCGTTTATTTAGAATACATATTTACAGGATATTTCGACTTAAGTAGCGCCTTGTGTTTATTGAAAATTGGGGCGTTACATAACTATCACAAATTGTGGACCTTTGGTTGCCAATGTTACCCTTGGCTTGTTCTTTACTGAACACACAAGCTCCAACCAAAGTCTTAACCTTGTGTCTTCCTCGGGTACTCCCTCACTCAACATGCCTTCAAATGTTTGGACCTCCACATAGGTAAGTTGTATCTCTCACGTCATGTCACCTTTGATGAACATTTTTTCCCTTTCAAAAATGCACCACCTCACGTCCAAGCGCCAGTTCCTACTATCTCCCCTTCGAGTTTTGCATACCCTTCTCCAGTGCCTCATGTTTGCCTTGCTGCTTCGGATGGCTATCTTAACACACCTTCTGCGCATGAGACTCCTGCCACCTCCATCCTGATCTCTAATCCAGTACCCACACCTCCTGGACGAACTCATCCCATGGTCACTAGAGCGCAAAACAACATTTTTTTTGTCCCAAACAATTGTCTGTAACCACCAAGCATCCTCTCGTATCACCCTTGGAACCAACACGTACCTCTCAAGCCCTCAAGGACCGCCCAGTGGCGAGAGAGAGAGAGAGAGAGAGAGAGAGAGAGAACACGTTTTCATTTTTTTTATTTTTGAAAACAATTTTTCAAAATGACAAAAAGAACATATTTTCAACAATTTCAAAATGGACACTCAAAACACAAAATTCAAAATGAATTCAAAACTAAAAACTCAAATACGAAGAGATTAGGCCCTAAGTCACCGAAGTTCTTTTTTGTTTTTCGTCAGTCGTTCAACTTAAATATTTCCTACAATTTAATGATTCTCTATTGACAAAGTCAAACAGAAAGTTTGATGTGGTACTTAAGTTGAATTACTAGATTTTCATGTCACATTTTCGTTAGTCAAATGAATTGGTAGGGATGGAGTGACCAAAATTTGCTTATGTTTAAGCTTCATTTTTTCTACAAAATTTTTAATCGCATTCTTCCATGAATTAATTTTATACATAAATAAAAAAATAAAACATTTTTTTAATTACACATTCTTCAAAAAATCACAATTTCAAAATTTATTTCTCTAAAAAAAAATAGGGTTCAAACAAGTTGAGTGATCAATTCGAACCAAAATTAAATTTTTAATTCTTGTTTGAGCCTCATTTTATTTTTAATTTTTTTTAAACTCATTTTCAACCGTACATTCTCCAATAAAATAATATTACAAGTAAAACAAAAATAATTTCTTAATTTTTAACCAAACATTTTCCGAAATTCACTATTCAAAAATACAATTTTTTTCTCTTAAAGGGCTCAATGGACGGCAACGGGACGGAGCGATCTGTCACTTGTCTAGTTGGAAATTGGTTGTCCTATTATGTGAATATAAATTACCCTTTGCTTGTTTGGTCTCTATATGTGAATACGATTACCTTTCCCCTTATAAATCTCTTTCTGCAATGGTAGGGCTCGAAAATCATCGGGAACGTGCTGGGCAATGTGGTAAGAAATTGAGAATTACTACATGGGAACGTGCCGCTGGTTCAAGAAAATTGGTGTGTCCGTGACCCACCATGGACCCACCCCTGATTGCATCGCTAGTTTTTACACGTGCATGGTGCACGCTGTATCTGTATATATATAGGATCAGTCCGATTCAAAAATATCATTTCCCTCTCGCGCAGACCATTCCGCTCTCTCACCAGGTGATCGAACTCCAACTCCTCTCATTTGTTATTTTTCATACAATAATGCTATTGAATGTTGGATTCTTATTCTTCTTATTCGCAGAATGCCGGATTCAATCTCACAACAGGTGAATTTATCCTATAATTTCTGCTGCTGAATTTATCATTTTACGAGTTAAAAATCTCAACCGCTACTGTTTTTTTACTCTATCTCTTCCATTTAAAAATTAACGATTTAGTAGACGAAACAAACATAATCGTTAATTTTGCAAATGATCTGGAATGACAAACGTGAAACAACCTTAGAAGTTTAGTAGGAAACAGAACATTTGGTTGCTTACTTTCACTTCTTAGTATTTAGGTCTCCAATAGATGGACGGAATCGTCAATTTGATATAGAATTTTTGGCTATTGCTAAATGCAGTATATAGACAAACGTGAGACAACCTTAGAAGTTTAGTAGGAAACAGAACATTTGGTTGCTTACTTTCACTTCTTAGTATTTAGGTCTCCAATAGATGGACGGAATCGTCAATTTGATATAGAATTTTTTTGCTATTGCTAAATGCAGTATATAGACAAACGTGAGACAACCTTAGAAGTTTAGTAGGAAACAGAACATTTGGTTGCTTACTTTCACTTCTTAGCATTTAGGTCTCCAATAGATGGACGGAATCGTCAATTTGATATAGAATTTTTTGCTATTGCTAATGGGTAATTATATTACCACTACGAATTTTGTTAGTTGCACCACAATTTTAAGTATTTTACTTATTTAATTAAATAGCATTAAGTATAATTACATAAATAGAATTTTAATATATATATTTTTTTGCATAAATCAATCTATTGTTCTCCACAAACTTAAATCCAATTTTTCTTTCTTGTCCCTCCAATTCTCCTTTCTACCATTAATGAAAAGTTCTTTATTCGATCCTATCAATGTTGTCAGTTCTTCTAGTGGTTTCTTCATTCCTCATTTGGCATGGATTTTGAGGACTTGAAGCGAAGAAAGCTAATATGATAAGCAGCAACAGATGTAATGACTCTATAATCATCATGTCTTCTTCTTGCCTTCAGTTCCAAACAGTAATTGATTGAGGATCTTTTCGTTTCAAGTTCATCACCATTAATCTTGTTTCTAGTTTTTCGTTGGGAGAATGCTGTTCGGGAGTGAGAGGAAACAGAAAACTCCCAATTAGTGCCAATTTGTGCACATTCACCATCATCCTGAGTTGAGGAGTGCAATCTCAATATAGCTTTCTTCTTTGCCTCAATAGTGTCAGCTTCACCATCATTCACATAATTTTCATGTTTTATTGTCATTCATCTTGTCTTCTTGAGCTACTATTTCCGCCAGGCTACGGTTTCCTGCTATCAAAATCAAAGACTTGACACTCTCCTCTTCCACAAGCTGAGAGAGACGAGAAGTGTGACCTAAAAGGATTATTTTTTGGTAGGATTATAACTATAAATTTGTTGTGCTGTATTATTAAAAACGTGTTTTAATTGTGGTGTGATTATAATGTAGTGTATCAAGTAAATTTTATGGTGGCAATATAATTTCCCATTGCTAAATGCTGTATATAGAGATTATGTTGCACATGTCATAATATGCAATATGTTTGATATTTTGAGAAGGGTACAATCAAGTTCCTGACATTTGCATTCTCAATATTTTCAGGGCATGTCCGAAGAATATGCAAAAATAATGATCACACAAAAAGTCAGAAGAAAATTGTTGAGGGAACTGATTCAAAAACTACGAAAATACTATCGCTCTCCAGAAGAAGGCAAGCCCACTGAAGAAGGCAAGCCCACTGAAGAAAACAAGCCTCCAACTACTAGTATTCCAGATGTAGTGGAGTTCATCGTCCATACATTGCCATGATGCAATGTATGGACAGTGAACTGCACATATTAAGCCAAGAATAATAATAGGTGGCAATATTTTAGGTACTTGAGCATATGGATGATTTAGTTGCCAGTTAATTGTTAGAATTTACAGATAAAGCTAAACCTGAAAAAGGATTATCCCATACCGAAATAATAGCGAAAGTTTTTGGTTATTCTCGGACATGGAAACAAAATGGTAAACTGACAGCTAAAGCAGCTGATAGATTGCAGCATTCTCTTTTAGCGATTGAAAGATTTTTTACTGTTTGCATGCTCTCGGGTAGAACTGAAGATTCAAATGCGGATTTGTAGAACAGAATCCAACTAATGTACCAATTTATAGAACCCAATTCAATTAATGCACCACAGATGTCTTCTGCAAAATTATGATATTGGATAAGAAACGTACAAGGGAGAAACCTATTGAGAGTTCATATCTGATGTGTGAATATCTCCACAACCAAGAAATTGGAGAAGAAAAATCAATTACTAGATAATGAAGAATAGTTCTTTTTTTTTTTTATCGGTAAATGTAAATTGTATAGATCAAAAATATGTTACAAGTACTCTGGGCATACCAAGACTATACAAAGGCAAAGATGTACAAACGATACACTCTAACCTCCCAAAGCTAAAGACTCAAAATGAACCAAAACATGAGAACACAAAGAAAACATAACTTTGTATACATATGTTTTTATTCGTCTTACAATGCTCTCGCAGTTTGGCTTAAGATCCTCAAAAAGCACGTTATTCCTCGCCATCCAAATATGATAAATAGTGCTAGCAAGTGCAATTCTCTTTGCTTTGCTTTGCCAAGATGTCCCACGTGCCTCTTTCTTGATCCACTTCAAAGCACTCGCTATTGTTGTCATCGATCTCCTCATGCCCAGCCATGTTTTGATACTCCCCCATATGAAAAAACTTAGGTTGCATTGAAAAAATAAGTGCTGTCCAGTTTCCGGATAGCAAGCACAAATCAAAACCGAACATAACCCATATAAGTGACAGGAGTTGGAAATTAATGAAAATCATATGCAACTCCTGATCATTTAAACAAATATACAGGTACAATAAACAAGAAATACTTGCAGAAGTTTAGCGTAAGGCTCAATAAGAATCATACCAAAAGAAGAATAATAGAACGCAGAAAAAGAAAAGGAAAGAGGAAGAGAGAAATGGCGATGGGTGGAGTTTCAAACATGCCTGAAGTCAAGAAAAAGTAGCAATCCAGAATCATTGTGCAAAATGAGTCTTAACTAGAGAATTATTTGTCTTAACTCATCTTGAAAACTTCATCAAAAGTCCAAAAAATAATGAGAAAAAAAAAAGATTTAAGGATAATTCATGGTAATTGTTTAGTGTTTTGATCCCATGATAAGTGGTCAAAACCTGCCACCCACTCAGTATAAAGTTCCCTGCCAAAACAGAGAGGCAACGGTTTAAGTTGAAATATGAAATAAAGATGATTTCTTTATCAACATTGCTCAGTCTTCAACCAAGGTTCTTTAAAGCTATGTTTCCCAAAACTGTAACAGGTCAGCCAGTGTCAGATACCAATTATTAAGCAATTTTTGAGGTTTTAGATAGACTATAGATCCCTTCTAGTATAAACTTCAACTTTGGAAGTTCATACTGAAACTATCGTTCATTCCTTACAAAAACAAGGTATGGTAAATAAGCGGTGTTACTTAAAACAAACAAACTTGGGCTAATCAAAGAAACATATGTGTTGCGCGAAAGATACTTCACTTTATACCACAATTACACATTTTAATAAAGGTAACATGATAGCATGCACGCAATCAATTTCTGCCATTATCAAGCGAACACATAACCATGAAAACAAAAAATATATATATACTAAGATTATAAGTACCATGAAAAATAATGCCCTCATCAAAAGACAACAATGTTCTATGAAAATTAATAATTTGAAAACATAAGAGGAGAGGTTCAACTACTTTCAACAGCTACAACACCATCATAGAAACTAAGCTCCCTGTTTGTAATGGAGGTCATTACATCATGTGCATGCCCTGCCCTATCTGTCATAATCACCTGATGAAAAGTAGACAAATATAAAAGAGTAATCGTTGTTGTGTTGTATGAAATGGAACACCACCCAATTCACACTAAGAATGTGACAAGCTTACAATCTGAAGCATTAACAGTGATGATAAACATGTGATACAGAACAAGTAATCAAGTCATATAAGGAACTCCACATTTGAGAATGGCGTTGGACACATCTGTATTTATTTTACCTCAACCTCTAGAACTAGGCCGTCAGTGTCATCACCCTCCTCGTCTCTATCTTCTCCTTCTTCACAGCAATGAGATGCTTCTCTATCCTCCATTTACCATTTTCTTCCGCAGGTCCAGATTACGCATTTTTGTGCCAGAATCCAAGGTGCCGTGTCTCTTCCGCCCTTACACCAATTCACTGTTGGTTCTCTTGAACCAGCTCTGTCTCTTAACTCCCCCAGTGCAGTGCCCTCTTCCATCGGCACATCTTAGTTTCTCCCCTTTCGTCTTTCCTTGGCTATTTAGAAATGTAGCCGTTACCCAAATATGAAAAAAATAATAAATAGATGAAACACGCCACCTGCCGTATCCAACACGCGTCGAGTTTGTGTCAGACGTGTCAGGAGCACGTTGGACACTGACACTCCGGCTCCAGTGGCATGTCAGTGCTTCCCAGATCTGGAGAAAACACTTTTAGGATAAGATGAATTTAACATAAACATATAGCCCAACAATCTGAAGAAAATATTTTTTACCACATCATTAGTAACATGCTTGAAAATGATCTTGCATCAAAGCATCTAGACATAGTAAAAGATCCTAAAAGCATTTTATATCCAAATTATAAATAAGCAGCAGTAAATAAGCTACAAATTACCTTTGTTTTCACTTTGGCCCTGGAAAATATTGGAGCTAATGCTTCCCAAATTCCATGTCCATTTCCTTTCCCACTCCTTGGGTGAACAAAAACCTAGTCAATCTCAAGCAAAGTCTGAAAAAAAAAATTCTACTATTTTATTTCCTTTTTATGTTACAACAAATCATTTGAAAAACAATCAGCTAGTAAAGAAAGTGAAATATACCAAAAGATTCTTAGGTTGCTTAGAATCCATATCCATCGAAGCATTGGTGTGATTAACCCAAGTATTACAGATCTCTAAGTTCTTATGACCAAAAGTGTATACAGATGGAGTCCAAAGAGAGGGGAGGGCCTTTGACCTCTGGACAGCATGCACTGTACACCGATACATCTGCTGTAGAAGGTAAAAACTTTACTATCCAAGGAATCCTTTTTATGTTGTAAAGGTGGAAATGTAAGAATAATTAGAGAACAAGTATAACCTGAGATGAATGACCCAAAATACAACCTCCAGCACCATGAACTGGCTCACGCACCAAACCCCATCCAGGAACTCAACAACATAAACATCAGAAAACTTAGTTTCGGTTCCACTCTTTGTAACAAATCTCAGGCCCAAACAAGATGATTCATCTTTTTCCTGATGTAATTAAAAGGAAATGCCATCAGTTAATCTCCACTAAGATAGGTGCAAAATATTTGTGAATGATCCGCATGCAATACATGTAATCCTAAGGTCTAACGTTTTACACCTGAAAAATATTGAAATGGAATAAGAAAGACATCGTACATTATATTCGCCAGCACTCATAACTAGGTTACCACAGTCCACAAAAGAGTCTCCTACAGGATTCAATAATAAAGTTTTTAAATAAAAGAAGAAAAAAGATAAATATGCAAGATTTTCATTTTTCACCGAGACAAGATTTTATTATAGATATTAGAGCTAGCAATACAACTTATAAATCCAAAAAGAGCCTCTGCCGTCTCTTCTATTGCCAAGATCATGGGTGGTTTGGAGGCCAGGGTGGAAGTGGTGAACTTTGCTACTTCAAGTGGATTGACCGGGAGTCTGGGAGTGACGAGTTTTCGCCAAGGCCTTCTTTTAACATTGTTGAGAAATGGCATATGTTATGAAAGTTAAGAATTTTATAAACAAAAATTTTACCAAAACAACACATTGATCACTCTCTTAGAGTGCTTCACCAAAAGAATATCATAGAGGACATAATAGATTCAAGACAACAGTGTATAAGAAAATTTAAACGGTGGTCTCATGCAGATTGTAGAAATTAATTAAAAATATAATTTTTCTGATTCACATAAAGCTTCCGAGGGTGACTGACAAATCTCGGAAGCTCTTCTGATGGCTAATGAACTTGTGGATTTCAGACTCAATGTGGGTTAATGGTGAACTTTTGAAACCGGATATCAATAAGGCATATGGCAACATAAACTTGCACTTTTTGGCACGTGTGCATGAAAATTTCAAAAAATTGAATACAGCAGATTTTTTTCATATCTATAAAATATTCTGTGCCTTGAACAGTGTATATGCAGTTTCATTTTAAAGGCTCAAGAGGCCTTAGTTGATTCATTGTTAAAGGTAATGCAAACCGGGTTGAACTTGCTGAGGTTATGGAGTCTAAGTGAGGGACTCTACCAGCTGCTTATATGGAGATACATTGGAGTTGGAATTTAAATCTGGAGGTATGGAATCATATAGTCAAAAAAATTTGACCAGGTGTTGCAAGTGGGACACAAATTATCTGTCTATAATGTAGGTTGACCAATTTCCCCACATATTTTGTCCTTCTCTATTCCAGTTTCTATTCCTAAGAGGTTTGAGAAACTGGAGAAAATTCACAAAGAGGATGAGAAAGAATTATTTGATAGTCTGTAACACTATTAAATTCAAAATGAAATGAGGGGAAAATCTAAGTTGAGATTTAGTTTCTGTCAACAAATCTCTACTATCGAAGAGACTTTGGAGGTTTGCATATGAACAGAAGAACTTCGATTGCTAATAGGTATAATAGTGGGTTAAGGGACTAGTGTTTGAAAGTTTGGCTTGAGTCCTCCATATTTTCCAGTTCAGTGATTGTCAGCACGTTTGTGTGAGGTTAGAAAATGTAAAAGTTTCTTTTAAGTAACTTTATGTTCCCAAACACATTTGGATATATTACTTTTTCCTCACTTTAACTAAAAAAGTTACTTATTTTGAAAATAAATCTTACCTTACTTTGTCTTAAAGATAAGATTTAAATGATAAGTATGTGGCCCTCTCTAAAAGCTTAAACTTTAAATTAAGTGGTTCAACATGATACCAGAGCAACCAAAGGTCCTAAATTCAAGTCTCGTTACCGCCCATTTATTAAAAATTGTACATGTGTACGCGAGATGGATTGTTGAACATAAGATTAAATATTATACACGTGACCATTTCTTATCAACTTTAGCTTTTAGATCAAGTGATTCAGCACTTTGAAATAAGTAACTCCCTTCTTTCCATCTTTAACAAATACGAAAATTATTTGTATATTAAAGCTGTTTAAAACTCATTTACTTACAACGGAACTTTTTAAGCTTAGCCAAACATGCTCAACGTTTCATGAGTGTATGGCTTTAAAATATGGATTCCTAACGCTTTTGACATTGCTGTTAATGAGATTCTTAGGTGGCTGAAGTAATGGTCGAATCCACCAGGATTTTATGCTAGAACAGCCATTCATTCAAGAAAATTGCAGGACTATGAAGGAGACAGTGTTCAGGTACTGATGCGAGACCATGCCAGGGTAAAGATGCAGAAACTATACAATCAGGTTTTTCCATATGAGTTGGCAAGGTAAAATGTTCTGGACAGATTCTCAGAAGGGTGTTTTCTCTTCAAAATCTTTCAATAGCCTTATGGGACAACGAAACAACAATTATCTTCAATAACCAGAAACAAGAATGGGAATTAAAAACAAGACAACAGAAGTCAAATCGCCGCTTATTTTCCTAATGAAACAAATCAAACAGAGTATCACAGGAATCAACATTTAACCATTTAGATGATTTTTCACTGTGATAATAAAGAATATATAATAAAATAATAAGTAATATGGATGAATCTCTCCATTTAAAAATAAATAAATAAAAGGATCAGCAGGGCAAGAAATTCATTCATAATAAAGGGCAAATCAATAGAGACATTAAATTTTTAATTCAAAGAAATAATAAACTTACATTACATAAAGATTCAACCAATTGCCAAGACAATCCATCTGAATTCTGCGTGAGAACAATCTCTCCAACAGTATCCAATAAAAAAATAAGAGCTCAAAACAGAGTCTTCACAGCCATCATTAAACAGTGCCGTTGGGTGAGAATCATCAAGCGAATTACCATTTTCCTTTCTCTCCATGAATAATTTAGCATAGGTGTATACAGATTCTGAAACTCCTCAGATAAATCTCACCAATTTTCCTATAAATTAAGGAAAGTCATGGGAAACCCATGTTAGGTATCAAGAGAAAAGGAGAATAGAAGAATGAAGATTCTTATTAATTCAATGAGAAAATGAGATGTTTACACAGTATAAATATCAGACCGAAGAATGAAAAAATGGTGGGAAATTACAGAATTTGGAGCCTATTCTAACAATCACCGGATCTCCCTGCACTCACACCGGATATCCTAACACTTACCGGTTTGAGCTGCACTCACCGGTTTGACACTTACCATTATTTGAAATTTTCTTTTTTTTTTAAAAAAATATATTACAATAAAGTATGAAAAAATTATATAGAAATGTAAAAAAATATATTTTTAAGAATGTCGAGTTGAAAATGAATATGAAAGAGTCTTGATCGAAGGGTTTTATCTGTACATTTTATTGTGAGCACATTTTCACGATAACTAATAATATATTTAAACAGCATATCGTAAAATCTCGATAAATAAATGTTCGATAAATTAATAATCTCATTTAAATAATTAAATCCAATAAATGTATAAAATAATAACTACTTAAATTCATGAAAAATCATACTAATATAAATTGACAAACTTTTAATTTGACAGCCATTTTTTTCAGTTCACCTATTTTTCAAAATATGCATTTAAAGTATTTTGTTTTTCTTTGCACCCAAACCAAACTCAATTTCATACCCTATCTTTTTGCAATGCACATACTATATTTGACAGTACAAAGTAATTATTTAAGGTAACGACTACTTGAGATGTCTATTTTGAAAAAAAAAATAGTTGGTAAAACACAACTATCATCCGGATCATGATCACCATTGATAGGTGTATTGAGTACCCCTTGAATAATATCTTCATCAATACAAGATTCCATCATCGCTTCATTTTCACAAGATAGTTTAGCACATTCAATAATTTTTTATTAAAAATTTCCTACATGTATTATAGTGTATAAGTTATAAAGATACTATAAGGGTGCGTTTGATTGCAAGGGTGGAAAATGGGTGGAAAGAAAATATTTTACAGGGAAAAGATTTGTTTAGAAAATATTTTGCAGGGAAAATGATTTCAAGTGTGTTTGATTGGTATAATTTTCCACCCGGAAAATTTTTAAATTTTCTATTCGTTTGGCTTTGTTTTACATGAAAATTGTTCATTAAAGTGATATTTTTTTCTACAATTGGTTATAAAATTTGTTTCCATTGCGAAAAAGTAAAAAAAAACGAAAAAAAAAATTATTTCCTAAAAAATCATTTTTTTATCAAAGTTTAGTATTCGTTTGGCCTTCGTTTGCATCAAAATTGTCCATGAAAGTGAAATTTTTTTTTACACTTGGTCATGAAATTTGTTTCCAAAAAAAAAAAAAAAATTTCCTACAAGTATAAGTGTATAATTACACTTGGTCTTTGTATTTCAACATCAAAATCAACACGAATGCATGAGATGAAACGCGTTTTATAACAGCAAAAATCTACCCACCATATCCATGATTTGATTTGTTAATAGAATTAAGTTTTTAGAAACGTGTCCAGTGTCCTTGTTTAGATTAACAAGGAATAACAAGACAAATAATAACACTATTAAGTGATTTCTCTTTGATACTTTATTCAATAGAATTTGACCACTTCTCGATCATATATGTACATGTAATGATTAATTTATCAGGACCGATCTTTCAAGCATTGGTATTATAGTGTATAAGTTATAAAGATACTATAAGTGTTTACCCCTCTAAAATAATATTTTTTTCGATCACATCATTATTATTTTATAGAAGGTTTACTGTAGTCGAATACAAATCAAGATGGCAGCTTATAAGTGTTTATATGCCATGGATCCTAAAAAATGTGAATTTAAAATGTATGTAAAAGTCGTGAATCGTACAAGAAATATGAATAAAAAAGTTCGAGTAACTTATATGTAATTATAATTTTTGTCAAACACGCACCAACTTAGTAGTTAACATCCTTCTAACAAGTGATCTCATAACAAAATCAGACGTTACCCAAAACCATGTTTTTAAGATGTGATTATCATAAATCAGGTCATTAATTAAGAATTTTATCCAGAAAACAAGTATTAATTATATTTTAACAATATAAAATATACATTTTAAAATAAAACTAATTATTATCTATAATAAATTTCAAAATTAGCTGAAGAGAGAAAATTACTTCCATTTTGTAATCTCCCCCCTCAAGGAAAATCCACGTTACCTTCTTATAATACATGTTTCACTTTCTACCATCGATGTACTCTCCGACCTCTGCCCTGGTGGTGTCCTCATTGACATGACTACCTCCGACCCTTCCCTTGATGAGGAGATCCACACTGGTGCTACTCGATTGGATGATTTTCTGTTGATGTTCCTCTCTCTGGTGTTGATCTGTGTGTGGTGCGTTAGGAGGCAGTGTTGGTGTTGTGATGGTGATTTGAGGGGGAGCCGTGGTGGTGGTGAGGTGACATCGATGTTTTTTAGTGGTATCGGTGCTGATGGGAGTGGTGGTAGGCGGAATGGGTCGAAGGAATATCGGTTGTGATCAATTATTGGATAATTGTGATTAATGAAACTAATAAATTGTGACCAATAAATAATATGTTGCCTAAAAAAAATGTGTGATTTGTGATTAAATTTGTAATTGTGACATATAATTTGTGCCTTAGTAATCGATAAATAAGTTGTAACCAATTTATTTGATAATGATAATTTGTAATCATGAAATAAATTGTGACCAATTAATTTTATAATTTATGACATATAAAATTGGGAAAATTGCAGTAACGGTCCCAAACCTTTGATTTTTTTGCAGACTTTACCTTGACGTTCAATTTGTACCTCCAGCGGTCCCAAACCTTTGAAAAATTAGCACTTGAGATCCAAATGACCGTTTGTTAACCAAGAAAATATGTTTTTACCAAATTTAAAGAGGACAAAATGGTAAAATCATTATTATTCCACATAAAATAATTAAAACAAATATGTCACACCCCATTCCTACAGTATACTAACTTAGTGTGGAAATACCGTCAGTGACTTGACCTAGACATCCAAATTCACCCACATCTTTTTTTTTTTTTAAATGAAGGCATTTCTGAAAGTATATCCAAAACTAAAGATTATAAAATCATAACCCAATATAGTTATCCTGCGATTATAAAAGTATTTACATACTACTTCAAAAGTCATACAGGATCCCAAAATATAATACAACTGGAGTTCACAAAATAACCCTACAAGTCGTCATCCATGTACATAAAACTTTGGAATCCCGTAAGAGCTCCACAGCCAGCCATATCTCTTAAGAAGTTTCATGCTCACCTACAATGCAAGAACTACATGAGTCAATGCTTAGTAAGCGAGAATCATGCAGGTCATGCGTATGAGTGATAATAGTATATGACACCATGCCATTTACTTTCAACAATATGCTAAAGACGTATCATGTTCAGATAGTCATCAAAGTCGACTCGAAATAATCTCATTTGAAATCTTTCATTAGGCCCTTGACATACCTACTATGCACCGGATAGAGCTCTGTACGATATCAATATCAATAATAAATAATCAAGTGGCCAATCTGACATCTACACCGGTAAGTGGATCATCCTCTTATGATCACTAGAGGCACATCCCCTAACTGCCCCTATGATCACCCAAGAAGTATCCCACCCAGCAACGCAAATAATCAGAGTATCACAAATGCACAATCGAGTGGTCTGCCCTCCCGTGATTACCAAAGGCCCATCTCCTATCCACCTTTGTAATCAACCAGGATGTATTACCCGTTGTGCTAAAACATATCACATAAGCATGCCTCGGTGCCCTAGTAGTGGTCAATATAACAGTTTATAAGAAAATCTCAATTTTACAATCAGGTTGTGCATACTAGATTTTCAACAATGGGTGTATGTCGTGCATGCACATGAAATGCTCGTGAGTAACATACTCAATGATCCTAACGGCCAAATGATACACAATAAGCTCCTTATCAAAATTATGTAAATATTCCAACACTACCATATTATATTTTTGCACTGTAGTTGCAAATGGATTTTTACTTACCTTTTTGTTCTTGTGCGTGTGAGCTTCTACAAGGTGTAAATCAATTCTCTTTCCCACTTAAAGTCAGCAAATCACCTGTATTACCATTTAATATTAAACACAATTCTAAATTTGATAATCGTAATGCACACACAATCCCGTACTACGTCCAGAATACTTTAGATGACATTAACAATTCAAGTTATCGATTGCATTGGAAACTAGTCCCAAAAATACACTATTTCTCGGGTCCCATTATGAACGTCAACGTCATTCAATCGTTGTTTAACCACCTAGCAATCCTTAAAATGTATTTTTCATACCTAAGATACAACTAATGGACATGTAAAGGTTGAATCTAAGCTAAATACACAAATGGTCAGAATCTGTTTTCAGCTTTTCATTGCTGTCCAAGTACTTTTCCAATCCTTTTTCACCCCCTTAACATTATCCAAAACTTTCCAAATTTTTACCACATTTGTATAACATGTAGGCAAAGGTAATCATGCCATATATTAGTCACAAATGAAGAATTTACAGCTTTGAAATCATTCCTTTTCCAAACACCAAATCAAACATCTTTCTCATCATGACTGTTTTGAGTTTCACTTGAACAAGACTTTCAAAAATTGGATTCCAACGTATTAAAGATCATTTCTATACTTCTAAGTCATGTATAAAAACATTTATATCAACATATATAAGTTATACCTAAGGGATTACTTAAAATAAAAGGTTAAACCCTTCAAATCTATCAATCCCCCATTCTGCCCAGGTTATGTTCTCTCAGATTCTCCTAATTAATTGCCCCTATTTTTGCCATCATAAAACGTGAAAACACCCCCAAAATGATCTCAATCAAGTACAAAGATTCAAGAGGTTATAAAACTCTCAAAAACAATAAAGATATACCTCAAAACAGTGAACAGCTTCAGCTGTCCAGAAATTCCAGCTTTCTGTTTTCTAACTCTCTTTGGCTCTCTTGCTTTCTTTTTCACTTGGGTTCATTTGGGGATAACTTTATGGGATAAAATACCTTAATTTGGGGTATTTATAGAGTCCTAAAGGGTTGGGGTCGTGAATCTTGCTTAGAGACTAAGAAACTACCTCATGCTGCCAGGTTGACATGTGTTAAGCAAGAGGTGGCTTCCTGCAGCAACATTTGACTTTTCCCTCATCATATTTGGATCCATATGTGACTTATAAGGTATATATCTATCCTATATGAAGTATCAAGGGGCTGGAAGACGTGGTGGAAGCCTTAATGTTGAACGAATTGGCTCGTAAAATGACAAGTCTCCCAACCATGAGGTGTCCAAGCATGAGGTGTCTTCTTGCAGCCATACTTGACTCTTCCTTTCCCTTCTTTGGATCCTTATGTGATTAATAAGACATATGTCTATCCAATATAAGGTGACAAGGCTTTAGAAGACGTGCTAGCAGACTTAAGTTTGAAGGAATTTGAGGTTAACTTGACAACAAACCACATGCTAAGTAGGATGTGTCTTCTTCCAGTTACATTCTGACCTTGTACCAATCCTTGGACGGTTTGTATGAGAGTTAAAGATAATATATAACATATTTGAAGTCTTAAAGAAGTGTTATACGTTGCTAATGCTTAAGGGTGAAGGAATCTACCATTACAAAGACAAATCAACAAGTAGGAGGTGGCTAAGCATGAGGTGTCCCTTGTAGTAGAAATCTGATTTTACCTCTATCCTTGTACGTACAAATCAAGTGTCCTTAGCTTATTTTAATGTCTTTAAAATCCATCCTACCTGCCCTAAGATCCCAAAATCTTTTATAGCTTTAATTCCTTAACTGTTCATTTAATCACTTACCCGATTGACACCCGATTATCGATCGATTTCAACAATTTGCACCTCAACATTTATAACGTCATATAAAACCCATATTATGGTGTAGTGATAATGTTACTTCATGCTTCATGTCCTAAATAGGTCAATTACCCATCTAGGGTTTATGATGATCTCGATCAAGAGAGCGGAAAGCTTAAAACTTTATCGATACTAATTCCAAATTTTGTAAAATTCCCATTGCTTAGCAAAACAATCTCCAATACCTAACTTAACCTAATTTTTCTACCATAACTCAATGTAAAACTCACCGCTTAGGTCGAGTAGCCGAAGACTAACTCCATATAAAAGTCTTAGCACCTCGACTATCAAATGCATCAGTTAAAAGAAAGCAATCAGGAAATTTAATGCAATTGACATTATCAAGCATGAAATGCACGAATCATATTGGCCAAATGTAATGTGAAATTCGGGGTATTACAAAATACAAGAAAAAAAAACAAAAAAATGAACATGTAAAAAAAGTAAAAGGAAGATGAACACTGCTGATGTCTGAATTTGTGTAGACAATATTCAAGCCAACTTTAAGAAAGCAAACGTGAATTTCTCATTGATATAGTCAAGTGTTTACAAAAAGGTATTACAATAATTCTCTTCGCGTAGTTATAGGAGATATTTGAAATATGAAAATATGTTAAGGATTGGTGTATGTTCGTATTCACGTTTTTCTTCTCCCTTCTCTTTGGGCTTTGGATCCCTATTTATAGAGAAAATATGCATGCATGTTGCATCTCCTATCTTTTCACTGGGGTTCCGAGCTGAAAAAGTATAGTAGCTGGTGCTATAAGATTGGTTGTCGAGCTGGGTTTTGTCAGATTACTTCAGAGCATTAATTGACAGTGGCCCCCAGCAATTAATGCATTATTTAGTGAAGGATGTAAACACTTCTGATTGGAGGGAATGTGGGCGCTGATGTAAGACATTTCTAGGTGTCTACATGTGATTGGGAGTTCATATATCCTGTCAGCGATTCTCAATCATTACATTCTTCCTTGCCTTGGAAGGCTACACGAGCTTCTTGTAGAAGGTATCCGTCCTCCGAGCTGACCTCACACAACCGAGCTCAACATATGTTCTACTAAGGCAAAGAACAATCTGACATCAATCACCTCGGAGGTCGGTGTCAACAATTACCTCACAGGTCAATGTCGACCTAGATAAGGGACTGACCTTTAAGGTTGATTGGCACCTTTCCCAATTTCTGCAATGATTACTTCAATAAATACAGGGTACACATGTCACAACACAACTCGTTTACTAGCTGTGGGTAGATGGGTTCCTTCCCTAGGAAGCTTTAAGTTTCAGCCGTTGATTCATTTATTGCCCTTATTCAAACGGTTTAGATTGGATCCTTGGTATTCCGCTCCTTTAAATAGCTTCCTTCCCTCTCATTTCTCCACTTTTTGCTCCATTGAACTTAAAAATTTTTGCTCTCTAAAATTTTTTCTTCTCGCCCTCTTTTCTGAGTAAGGTTAGCTTTGTCCAGGTATTCCTTTTCACCAAGAATACCTCATTATTTCGGTGTTTTATATATATATATATACATAGTTTTTTTCTAGATTTTTTAATATGAGTTCGGACGAATCCTAGGTGCAATCCTAGGGTAATAATCAAGAAAACTCTTCCTCTTCATCCGTCAATACCTCATCCGCCAGTTCAGCCTGCCAGGAAGTATTAACTCCTGTTCCAATTTCCTCCTTCTTCCCAACACCGTCCAATTCTCATAGGTGCCTGGAACGCAGAAGAAAAATAAGGGAGGAAAGGTCGCGAATAGCGAGCGAAAGTAATAGCCAGGAGTGGGGAGCTGATTCCTTTAGGTCGGTAGCTACGGGGGTGTTTTGGCTAGTATTAGGGCCAAGTATGGCATACCTAGTTCTGTAGAGTTAGTGATACCATCCTCTTTCGACCGAGGTAGCAATCCTCCCTTGGGGTGCGTAGCACTCAGCACAGCGATTCTTCATGCTGGGTTGAGGTTACCCTTCCCTAGAATCATTAGGCAATTCTTTCCTTCTTGGGGAATAGCCCCTACCCAGTTGTGCCCTAACGGTTGGCGGACCCTTATCGCGACCCTAATTTTATGGAGTCAACTGGGCCATCCCGAACTCACCGTGTCCCAGTTTAACTTTCTTTTTACCTTTAAGGAGGATGGGAAAAACACTGGGTGGTGGTACACTAGTGTTAGGCCAAAAACTGGGTGTCTACTAGTTGTAGATATCCTTCGTCAATTAAGGGGTGGAAAGAGAAATTTTTCTTTGTCCTTAGGGATTGGCAGTTCTATCCCTCTAAGGTGGATAGAGAGGATGTAGTCCCTACTCTTTATCATTTTCTCTGTAAGTTGTACATGTTTTACTTTCCCCTTCGATTTTTATTTGTGGACAGTTTTTTTTTCCTAACTTCTAATCTTTCTTACGCAGTTTACCGACCTTATCACTTGAGCTCTGTCCTTCAAAGATAGGCAGATTCTATCCGAGCTTTTCCAAATAGGCAAAGGTCCTACAAGTTCGTGATTTTTGACACGAACTTGTTCCAGGTCGGTTTACTTCGCGCGGTACCTTCGACATCATCGTCTAACCAACCTTCTACCTCTACTCCCACGACTTCTCCTAAGTAGCTTCAATTTCAGTCTTGGACTTTTACTTTCAGCTTTGAGGTTGATACTTTATCGCTTTTTCTCTTCAGGCCAAACTCCAAACATGCTGAATTTTAGAGCGGCAAAGGCGACTGAAAGTGCTAAAAGGAAAGAAAAGAAAGTGCCTGCAGAAACTGCTAAGGAGGTGGAGGATGAGGATGAGCAGCCACTGATGAAGCATCGTCATCCAAAGAATCATTGGCCACACTTACTCCAATAGCCCCTCCAAATTCTCCTCAGCCCGCCCCTTTGGCTATTCCTACTTTCACTTCATCTTCGAGGTCGCAAGACAGATGCCTCGATCTGCAGAGGCCAAGTATTGAGGGTTTACTTGGGCGTCGACCTGAGGTCCTTCGGATTATTTTCGAGCTCCTTACCCAGCCACTCCTCTAAGGGAATCGACCGTCCTCATGACTAGGAGTTGGAACGATAGAGAGCAGCAATTCATGGCTGATATGCCCATTGGAGAGAACATTTTCTCAGCTCAGCTTTACAATCACCAGGCGATTCTCCATATGATGTCAGTGGCTAAAAAGGTAAAATCTTCAAGCTTTTAGTCATTGTTTTATTGGTTATCTTTATCTTCGACCGCTTTTGACCCAATTTTTCTTTCTTTTTTAGGCGAATGTCGAGCTTGGGAAGGTGTTGGAGTTTAGAGATAAGGCAAACGCCCATTTTGAGAAGGTGGAGGCGGAGATGGCATCCTTTGCTGAGAAGGAGAAGAGTTATGAGGATCACCTAAATATGATGGGGGAAGAGCTCAATGCCAATTTGACTAAGGAATTGAAATTAATGGATAAGGTCCAGGCGTTAAGGTCTTGGGGAAAGAAGGTGAGTTCCCAAGTTGAGAGCAAGAAGGAACAGGCAGATATTGCCATAGCTAAGGCTGGCGGCTGTAAAGAGGGTGAAAGAGGCAGAACTAAAAGCTTCTAAGGCCGTGGAAGAGTGGTGGGCTTCCCCAACTTTTGACGTCTTGACTCAAGATGCCTATGTGGTGGCTTTAGGAGAGATTATTAAATATATTAATAAGGAGTAGCCGCACTTGTAATGACCTGACCTCGCGCCGGAATCATTATCTTACGTATTGTTCGCTCTGGGGTGGGCTTCTGCCCACTTGTCCCCTCACGGCTTTCGAACGACCTCCATCATATGGGAGACTTAAGTTGAAAGTTGTGAGGGGATAAGTGGGCAGAAGCCCACCCCAGAGCAGACAGTACGTAAGATAATGATTCCGGCGCGAGGTCAGGTCGTTACAAAAAAATGCGCACTTTTTTGTAACGACCCGACCTCGCACCGGAATCGTTATCTTACATACTGTCCACTTCGAGAGAGCCTAGGCCCATCTTACCCCTCACGGCTTTTGGACGTATCTCCCAGGATTCGAACCCCAAGACCTCCATTATATGGGAGACTTAAGTTGAATCCTGGTACCAATTGGACAAGTTGTCCAATTGGTACCAGGATTCAACTTAAGTCTCCCATATGATGGAGGTCTTAAGTTCGAATCCTGGGGGACGCGTTCAAAAGCCTTAAGGGGATAAGTGGGCAGAAGCCCACCCCAGAACGGACAGTACGTAAGATAACGATTCCGGCGCGAGGTCGGGTCGTTACAGGACTAGGATACTGAGTTCTTGGTGGAGGCATATAAGGAGCAGCAGAAAGAGCTAGAAGAAATGTCCTCGACAATGGGAGTTCGGATTATGCCTGCTGAAGAGGATGCAACTCATGTATACGTGGCACCTCAAGACCCTCCAGCTCAGTGATTTTATTATGTTTCTTATCTCTCTTGTAGTTTCGAAGCTTTAAGACTTTTCAAGCGACATCTTGTAACTTTTTATTGTTTGAATGAAAGTTCACTTTCGATTTCGTATTTATCAAGTAATTTTGGATTTAGTGTTTGTAATGCGTGCAACTTTTCTTTTAGGTCGTCCTACTAATTAATGCATTTTTTAGGATTGCACATTAATCGTAGTGGCACAAGCGACCTTAATTTTGATTTTCAACTTTTAAGAAAGTTCTCAATTCAGCCTACTCATGAGTAGGGCTTTGATATTCTTTTTTAGGAATTTTTGACTAAGTGTTGCAGTACATGAAACCTCAGTTCGGCCTACTCATGGGTAGGGCTTTGATATTCATTTTTAGGAATTTTTGACTAAGTGTTGTAGCACATGCAACCTCATTTCGGCCTACTCATGAGTAGGGCTTTGATATTCCTTTTTAGGAATTTTTGACTAAGTGTTGCAGCACATGCAACCTCAGTTTGGCCTACTCATGAGTAGGGTTTGATATTCCTTTTTAGGAATTTTCACTAAGTATTGCAGTACATGCAACCTCAGTTCGGCCTACTTATGAGTACGGTTTTGATATTCCTTTTTAGAAATTTTCATTAAGTGTTGCAGCACATTCAACCTCAGTTCGTCCTACTCATAAGTAGGGCTTTGATATTCCTTTTTAGGAATTTTTTACTAAGTGTTGCGACACATGCAACCTCAGTTCGGCCTACTCATAAGTAGGGCTTTGATGTAGTCACGCCATTTCATACATAACACATACTTTTATTTATGGGGAACCACGCGGTATGTAATACAACTACATCTTTATTGGTAATATTTCTCGAGATGCTCTGCGTTCCAAGGATGTAGTAGGGGTCTTTCCTCCATATCTTCCAACTCATAGGCTCCTCTAAGTAATACTTTAGTCACTTTATAAGGACCTTCCCAGTTGGGTCCTAGGGATCCAGAGTTGAGTTCTTTTGTTGCTAAAAAAACCTTTCCTAATACGAGGTGGCCAACTTCAAATTCTCGTTTTTTCATTTTTTGATTGTAGTACCTTGCATTGCGCTGTTTGTACACTTCGTTTCTGATTTATGCCATGTCCCTTTTTTCTTCGATCAAGTCCAGTTCACCTTGCAGCACTAGTTCATTCTTATCTTTACTATTTGCCAAGGTTTGACCTGAAGGGATTTCGACTTCAAGTGGGATGACAACCTCTACCCCAAAGGCTAAGAAAATGGGGTTTCTCCAGTACTATTTTTGGATGTTGTGCGATAAGATCATAGCACACCGGGGAGTTCTTCTGCCCATCCTCCCTTAAGATTATCAAGCTTTGCTTTTAATGTATGCTTGATGATCTTATTGATAGCTTCCACTTGACCATTAGCCTAAGGGTGGTTTCCGTGGAGAAATGCTTTTGTATTCTGAGTTCTGTACAAAAATTCGTAAAGCGGGCATAGTCGAATTGCTTCCCATTATCCGATACAATGGAATGGGGTATTCCGAACCTGCATACGATTGACTTCCATATGAACTCTATGGTTTTGTGCTTAGTTATGTTGGCTAATGGTTCAGCTTCAACCCATTTGGTGAAGTAATCGACCGCCACAATTGCAAATTTGGTGCCTCCCTTTCCAGTTGACATAGGACCAATTAAATCGACCCCCCATTTGGCAAAAGGTCATGGTGCCATCACATAATTCAGCTCCCCAGGTGGGAGTTTGATGTTGGGAGTGAATCGCTGACATTTTTCACATTTTGTGGTAAACTCCAACGTATGCTTTTTCATGGACGGCCAAAAGTATCATTGACGCATGATTTTGTGAACTAATGACTATCCTCTAGCATGGTTTCCACATATTCCCTAGTGTACTTCTTCCATAGCGTTGAGTGCTTCTTCTTCGTTCAGGCACCTAAGTAAGGGCACAGAATATCCTCGTTTATACAGGACGTCGTTAATCAGTATATAACTCACCGCCCTCATTCGCAATTTCCTTGCCATGACGAGTCTTCGGGGCATGCACCTGTTTGTAGGTACATGATGATCTCGTCCATCCAAGTTGGTCTGGGGTCGATGGTTATGTGGATAGACTCAGATTCCTGAATAGCGAGGTGGTAAATCCTTCATATTGGGATGTTATCATACCTTTTGACCCCTTCACTGGTTGCTAACCGAGCTAGAGCGTCTGCATGTCCATTTTGAGTTCGTGAGACTCGTTCCACCTGAACATCCTTAAAATTCTTCAGCTTCCTTTTGACGAGCAGGAGGTAGTTGTTCATCCTTTCTTCTTTTGCTTGGTAGACTTTGTTGACTTGATTTATTACCAGTTGGGAGTCGCTGTAGGCTATCAGATGGTTAATCCTCATTTCTTTGGCCATTTGTAGGCCAGCAATGATGGCTTCATATTCAGCCTCATTGTTGGACGCATTAAAATCAAATGGCAGTACTTCACAAAACATTTGTTAGTTTAGACTGATTAGCACAATCCCGGCTCTAGCTCGTTCGTCTGTAGAGGATCCATCCACAAAGAATTTCTAAGGCATGTTCGGATTTGGTTCTTCTTGGGGGTCTAAGCTGAACTCAACAATCAAGTCAGCCAGAGCCTGACCTTTTATGGAGTTGCGTGGCTTATATCTTATATCGAATTGACTGAGCTCAACTGACCACTTTACTATTCGTCCGAAGGTGTCTGGTTTTTGCAGCACTTGCCTTAACGGATGATTGGTTAAAACCTCAATTGGATGTTCTAAGAAATAGGGCTTTAATTTTCGAGCTGCAGTGATAACCGCATAAGCCAACTTCTCTAATGGGGAATAATGGAGTTCAGCTTCGTGTAGTGCTTTACTTATATAATAGATGGGGTGTCATATTCCCATCTCCTCCCTGGTCAGTACCGCACTAACAGCATGTTCGAACACTGCTAGGTAGAGTAGCAATATTTCTTCCGTTTTTGGTTTTGATAACACCGGAAGCTGTGCTAAGTGGGATTTTAACTGGTCAAATGTGAACTACCATTCAGGGGTCCATTCGAACTTCTTTCCCTTTCTTAATATATCAAAGAAAGGTCTACATTTGTCCGTTGATTTTGACACGAAATGGTGAAGGGCCGCTACTCACCCAGTTAAGCTCTGAACTTCCTTAGGCATAGCTGGGGGATGCATTTTAACAATGGCCCTTATCTTCTCTGGGTTCGCTTCGATCCCTCTTCGGTTCACCATATATCCCAAGAATTTTCCCGAACTCACTCCGAAGGCTCATTTCTGGGAATTTAACTTCATCCTGTATGCCCTCAAAATTTCGAACATTTCCACGAGGTGTTGGGGGTGGTTTCTAGCGTCCGTGCTCTTCACCAACATGTCATCCACATATACTTCCATGGTCTTACCAATTTGTTTGGCAAACATAATCTTAACCAAGTGTTGGTATGTTGCCCCAGCATTCTTGAGGCCAAATGGCATCACCTTATAGCAGTAAAGACCTCGATCAGTGATAAAGGTCATGTGTTCTTGATCATGTTCGTACATTGGTATCTGATTGTAGCCTGAATACGCATCCATAAAACTGAGTAAGTCATGCCTAGTAGTGGCATCTACCATCTGATCTATCCTTGGCAGTGGAAAACTGTTTTTAGGACAAGCTTTGTTCAGGTCGGTGAATTCAATGCACACCCTTTAGTCACCATTGTTCTTCTTAACTAAGATGGGATTGGCGATCCACTTCGGATACCTTGCTTCTTGAATAAACCCATTATGAAGTAGTTTTTGTGCTTCCTTATTTAGGGCTTCATATCGTTCTGGATTTAAAGGCGGCGTCATTTCTGCTTTGGTCAAATCAAAGGGTCAACTCCCAACCTATGGCACATGATTTTTGGGGTCAATTCCCTTCATATCGAAGTGTTCCCAAGCAAAGACATCAAGGTTTCCTCGAAGGAAGCTGATAATCTGGTCCCTTAATGGAGGTCGCAGTTCATGGGCGATCTTGAGCTTTTTTGGGAGATCGTCAGTACCGACCTGAATGATGTCCAATTCTTCCACAAGTTTCCCTCCTCGCACTTTCAACCGTAGGTCCAACGAGCTCGTTGAGGGTCCTTTGGTGCATGCCTTGCAGATCTTCGGAAGGTAGTTTGAATTGACAACTATCCGACATCTTTCAGCTACATCTCTGTTTCCTTTAACCTGTCCTGCACCATGAGGAGTGGGAAATTTGATAGAGTAATGGTACATTGATACTATTACTCTGAGGTCAAATAGTAGTGGTTGCCCCATGATAGCATCGTAGGGGGACTTTGAGTGTAAAACCACAAATTCCGCACTTAACTTAGCTCGACGAGGGGGCTCCCCGAACTCGATAGGGAGTTTAATTACTCCTTTGGCCCAGAAAGTATGCCATCAAGCCCTATGATCATGTGTGGGTACGGTTGCAAGAAACCTAGTGGAATTCCAATCTGTTCCAGGGTGTTAATATAAAGTATGTTGAGAGAGCTCCTCCTGTCCACCAAGACTTTGGGGTGTTGACCTTGGATAGAAGCACGGGGATTACCAAAACTTTAGGGTTAGAGTTCGTGTTTGCTTTTTTTTTTCCTCGAACAAAAGTAGGTCGTCGTTCGTTTTTCTGAAGTGTTTTGCTGTAATGCGATCTTAGTTAGGTCGGCAGTAATGGGTCTTTTGAACCTTGAGGCTCCTGCTTGCTGGGAGCCTTGGCTTTTCAACGTTGCAGGTTCTGGCCTCTTCCTGGTTTCCGCGTATCACGCCTGAACCACTTGGTGTCGGGAACTTAAGGCAATAGTGGTATATTGAGGCAGCTTGCAGCTCATGCAATATGGGCCTTCCCAGTATGACATTATAGTTTGAAGGTAGGTCCACAACAATGAAATATGCCAAAATCCTCATTTGGCAAGGGGGTTTACATATCTCCACACTGAGTATAATTTGTCCTCGTGCTTCAATAGAATCTCCGGAGAATCCTTGCAACCTTCTAGAATATGGTTGAAGATAACGTTCAAGTATTGCCATTCGTTCTAGGGTTCTAGGCCATTTCTTTTTAAGTAAGATACTCAAGCCATTCAAGCAAGCAAATCGTTAAAAAATCCACTTCTCTTCACATCTAACCATTGCTCGATCCCCATTATTTACAAAATAAATTTTTGGGAAAATTGCAGTTGTGGTCCCAAATCTTTTGTTTTGTTTCAGATTACACCCAAACTTTTAATTTTTGCGGTCGAAGTCCCAACCCTTTATATGTAATTGCAGCGTCGGTCCCAAATCTTTATATGTAATTGTAGCGTTAGTCAACGTTTCAACAGTAATTTTGACTCGAAAAATTGCAGCGCTGGTCCCAAATCTTTCATTTTGTTACAAATTACACTCAAACCTTTAATTTTTCCTGCCAAAGTCCCAAACCTTTATATATAATTATAGCGTTGGTCCATTTCATGCATTTCGTCCAAAAAAATTTCAGTCAACGTTGGAACAATAATTTTGTGCTATAATTTGTAGGTATTATTAAATAATTTTTAAATTGATTAAAAATTAGAAATAATATTAAAATAATAAAATGCCTTTTAATAATATCTATGCCTAGGTTTCGTCTAAACATGCCGCCGTCGGTTTGGGATCAGCGCTGTAATTTTTTCATTTTTTTATGACATGTTATTTGTCACTAAAATAAATACATGAGAAAATAAAAAAGTTTAGAATAAAAAATCATCAAATTCAAAGCATAATAAAAATAAAATAAAAAGATCAATTCACCTGTATACGGTGTTCTAAAAAGCGTAATATATTGTGAGGAGTGAAGGTTTCGAATTAAACAAGTTTAGACGAAACCTAGGCATAAAAATGTATTTTCTTATTTTAACATTATTTTTAATTTTTAATCAATCTAAAAATTATTTAATAATACAGATAAATTATAGTACCAAATGCTTTTTATTTATTTTTATTTTCTCATTATTTATTTTAGTGACAAATAACATGCCATAAAAATAATTTATCGATTCAATTATTATAACAAATCGGATCGAATTATTATCTGATCAGATCGTTATCGATGATGAGAATGTGATGACTGTGAAAAGATTGAAGGATTTGAAAAAAAAATATTTTTTTATTTGATAACTTGTTTTGACAATTTTGCCCATCAATTAAGATGTCATTTGAGTTAAAATTATTATTTCAACATTGACTGACGATTTTATGGATGTAATGCGTGAAATGGACAAATGCTGTAATTATATATAAAGGTTTGGGACTTCGGCCGCAAAAATTAAAGGTTTGGGTGCAATCTGCAACAAAATGAAATGTTTGGGACCAGCGCTGCAATTTTTTCGAGTCAAAATTATTGTTGAAACGTTGAATGACGGTTTTATGGACAGAATTAAACGTTTGGGATTGACGCTGCAATTACATATAAAGGTTTAAGACTCGGCCACAAAAAATTAAAGGTTTGGGTGTAATTTGCAACAAAACGAAAGGTTTGGGACCACGGTTGCAATTTTCCCTAAATTTTTCTTTCTTTTCTTTTCAGCTATACATTCTCCAATAAATAATATGATGCCAAAACTCAAAATTTTTTCTTATTTTTTAGGCCATTTCTACTTGTACATCATAAGATGTACATAATGGTCTACACCCCCCCTCACACACATGGGGGTGTGACCCACTTAGATAAAATATTTTTTTATTTAAGTGGGTCCCACCCCCATGTGAGGGGGGTGTATACCCTTATGTACAATGTGATGTATATGTAGCAATTCTCTATTTCTAAACCACACATTCCCCATCGATCTATTATTACAAAATGCATTCCTTGCCAAAAATGAGACTCAAATAGACACATAATGTGGACGATAAACTGATAAAATTGAAAACATTTTCAACAGGCAAGATTCATTTTTACTCAACTTAGCCCATTTGACAGCCATTATTTGAAATTTTTTTTTCTAAATATTCATTTTTAACTAAATATTCACACAATAAAATATTTTGAATGTAAATACAAAACTTTTTCCTACTTTTTAACCGCACTCCTAAAAATCACTATTTCAAAACATTGTTTTTCCCAATTAATAGTTGTCAAATACGGCTTAGTCTGAGTTTATTATTTTCCGATTTTAATGGCCTCGACCTTGCAAATCGTACAAGCAAACCAGCGGCTGCAAGTTGAGTTCGAACACTACATTTTTAGCAGAAATTTCTGGTACTTGCCCCTATCAAATATTTTTAAAATTTCACTGGTACAAAACTTAATAATCTTTTATTAAACTATAAAAACCAAGCCAAATAACTGTATTCATAACACATTTATTGATAAATATAGTGAAAGGTCCTGAACAAAGTACAACCTTAACAACCAGAACACAAGATGTATCGATCCCCTGTTTTCTTGAAGTCAGTCTCTTGTTTAATTTACACAAACAAAGAATCTTCAAAGATATGGAATATGTTATCGATAATGTTTCTGTAACTTCCTGTGGCCAAACTGGGGAAGCAACAGCCTTAAGGTGTTGGAATTTTCGGGACAACTGTATACACCTTCACTTCTTCCATGTCGGGACTCCTTGCTGAGTATTGAAACATCCATCCATAGCATGCACCCGCATGGACGCCATTCTTGTTGACCGCAAATATAGCACCTACAAAATCAGGATATTTCCGCGCAATTCTTGATATGGTGTCCTCAGCAGCTCGCTTAGGTTCCATCCCTAACCTCATGCTCTCCCCAACCTGATAGCTGTAGAACAAGAACAATTACAATTTGTACCTCGAATATAGGTTCACTACTAAAACAAATATTGTGTTCAGAAATGAGACGAGAACTCCAACTTACAAACCTTTTCCGACCGTCTGAAGAACAAAGAGAGCAAGCAAGGATGCATAATTCACAAGCATAGTCTGAAAGAAGATTGTTCCTCAAATTTTTTTTGCAAGTTGAAAGCCAGACTTTACACAAAATAACGAGAATTTGGACAGACAATACAACCCAACAAAAAACTACAAACGAAGGGTTCGAGTGGAACATTGAAAAGAGTTAGTTTCTGATTCAATAGGCCCCCTTTCTCAGTCATATTTAAACAATACAGAATGTATCTCTTTATTTGGATACACTCACCCTTAAGAGTTAAGAATTTATATATAACCCAATTCCAGTCTGGTCCAACAAAACAAATATAGATCAAACTATAAATTAAGCACAATAAATGTTGGAAAACTAATTCTAGAAGTACAATCGTAGAATAAAGAAAATTAAAAAATTTAACTAAAGCAAAAATTAAAAAAATTTAACAAACATAAAAAGCCTAAATTTCTGGTAAATTATAAAGACATGCATTTCACCCTTAAATGATGTAATTTTATATATACTACAAAGGCTTTGTCAAAGAGTAATGCTACTTGCAGTCGCTCACTGCACCAGTCGTCCCATGCGGCACATACATGGCATGCAATTATTTGATGCATTAATGTGGTAGTTTTTGACCACATTTAATGCATCAAATACACACTTGACATGTGTATGCCACATAGGGCGACTGCTGCAGTGAGCGACTGCAAGTAGCATTATTCTTTACGAAAAGGTCGTTTTTACTTGAAAATATGACCTCATTGCCCAAATATTGATCAAGACCAAGTCATATATGTTTTGGGCCTTAGAATTATCCATAAGGGCCATGAAATCCCACTTTTTGCAGGCTGCATCAATTTACCTTAAATTTATGACTACCTCACCACCTTTTTCAGTAATTCAGTCAAACAGAAAGTGGTGGAGGTTTTCCTAAATGCTGTGTAGCGACCAAGAATTTTAAATTATATAAAATTATTTTTTCTCGAAAAACATGTCGCTAAATTTTAAACCCTAACGTTGAAATGAAAGCGTATTCGTCTAGCCGTTATAAAATCAATTTTGATCCATTCAAATCAAAATTCAATCCCGAATGCTTTAACGTATGGAATTTCTTATTTTTATTTTTATTTAAATTTAACAGTTATATGAGCAATGCTTATTATTTAGGGCCCAAGTTTATGTTAGTCCAAATCTCGATTTTGAGTCAAATTCACCTAAACCCAATTTGAAAACCCTACAGTCCAAATGCTTGGCCCAACTATTTGGCCCAATTTGTTACCTAGGGAATTGTGCCCTAAAATTCACTATTTTATTCACCCTCAATTCCTCTCCCTCCTTCACATTTCACGCAGTCAAACAGGATAAGAATCATTTCCCTCAAAAATTTTACCTTAATTCATTCTCGCATTTGGAAACTCTCGATGATGCTAGAACATCCATTTCTAGCATCATCAACATGATGATTCCACAAGAATTTGCAGGCCACAACCCAGCCAAACAAGCTGTAGCCATTCAACTGTTCAGCCACCATTTTCATCTCACCCACGAGACCAACAACCACCACTGCCTAAACCACCAACAACCACCATCTCCTAACCAACATCACTCCAAAACCAGACCACCAACTCCACGGGAATCCAAGCTGCATCCAACGCAGCTGCCAAAATTCAAAACACCAAGAAACCGAACACCCAAAAACTGACAGCCATCATTTCAACCCAAATTTTACACCCAACAACCCAAGCAAACCAAAAACCCATGAACATACCTTAATCCCCAACCCATTTTTCAACTGGGTCCCACCAAAAATCTTGAAATCGAACCTCTAAGGCTTCGGTTCTTCGACCCGTAAACCCCTCCCAGCCACCCACCCTCACACTAGTGCCACCACGCGACGGTAGCATTGACGCCGCTTCACCGGCGGTTGTGATGGAGGAAGGGGTAGAGCCCCTTCCCGTCGAGAACTCTTTCTCTCTCTGGTTCGAAATATGAGAGAGAGAAAGAGAGAGAGAGAAAGAGAGAGAGAGAAATAGATTTTGTTTATTTTTAAATTTTTAGAAATTATCCCCTAGCACCAAGTTTTAAAAGTGTTTATTTAAGTCCTTACAGCTTCTGTTTTAAAGAAATCAGCCCTAATTTTTTTAAGGTTTCATTTCAGTCCTTATATTTTATTTTCAGTTTTAATAGATTTTCAATTAAGTCCCTGATTTTCTTAAAAGTTTATTTTAGCCCTTAAACTTTTAATTTCAGTTTCATAAAATTTCAATTTAGCCCCTGAACTTTATTTATATTATTTTAAGTCCCCAAAGTTCCAGTAATTATTAAATCAGTCCCCGGAGTTCCTTATTTCCCACATTTAAACTCATTACTTAGAAAATATTATTTTTAGCCCCTATATTTGTCAAATTCAGTTTTAATAAATATCCAATTAGGTCCCTAAACTTTATTTTATCGCTTTGAAACTTTAAATTTCGGAATACTAATTCAAAACCTATTTTTCTATTTTGACTAGATGAAACGTACGGACGATTAGGATATTGAGGTTATGTCTCGCTCCACTTTTTACAAGACTCGAGATAATTTGAGGTAGACTCCCCACCATTAATTAGTTTAAATTATAATGGCATGTATTATGTGAATTTACGTGATTTATATGCTTAAATACATGAGATGAGAATATGTCATATGAGATATATGACAATGTTATATTTGTCATAACTTATATGCTTTAATGCATGAGAAGAGACGGGTATCTCTTATGAGATAAGATGAGAATATTATGCATAACTTATGTGCTTAAATGCACAAGACGGGACTACCCACACCCTACGATTTTTAAGAAAATGAGCCTATGATGATGATGTCACGATATGAATTGCATGATTACGTGTTCAATTATTCTGTAAATTAATTATCGACGATGAGTCTACTGAGTATTTCTTCGAAATACTCATTCTGTTATTTTAACAATATTTACAGATTTCGGAGACAGTCGAGTGTGATGTGCAGTGGTGGCATAAATTAATAGTCGAAGTTATTTATTTTTGAAATTTACACATTTTGAACTTATTTTGTTGTTCCCGTTATTTCAAACTTGAGTTCTGAAGTTTAAATGATTTTCTTCAAGTAATCAAATGAATTTTGTTGCCGACAAGGTTTTACTATTATAAATATGATGTTTTAAAATTTAGTTATTTTTCGCAAGCCTTTTAGTTAAATTAGTTACAAAAGACGATGACGTGGCAATCCGGGTTCACGAAACTCGGGGCGTTACAGCTTGGTATCAGAGCTGGTCTGCATTTCTGTAGATTGGCAAAATTTTCAAAAATAATTTTTTTTTTCAAAGAGACATTCTAAATTGTTTAATTATCATTAATGAAGTTGCCACTACCATCATTCGATCCGTCGACTCTGAAGGTAGAGAAGTTTATCGTTATTTTATTTCGGATACCTATTGTAATGATTTATGAGATTTAGAAGAAAGATAAAGAAAGTGGATCCGAATTAGAAAGAAAGAAAGAAAGAAAGAAAAACGAGTTTGAGCATAATTTGAAAGAATTTTTAAACTTTTACGTCCTCGTAATTTTGACTAAGAAAGATGAATAACCCCACCTAATTGGATTTTGCATAATTGGTTTAGGAATAGCACCCATTCATAGAAATGCATTCAGTGACGTAGAACAAGCCATTAGAGATTACGATTGCTTCAGGCCTAGACTTGATTGGACAATTGCGCAACACGTAGAGCAGTTGAATGTCGTACGTGAGCGGGCCATACAGCACGGCTACGTGACCTGTAATTGCTGGTCGATCCGTCATGACTTTTCGAAACAATTATGCAGAGGTAGCTCATAGATGCTCTAGTGTCTCCTAATGTGGAAATGGAGTATGACACCTTCTGCGTGAGATTTGTGACATATTGGCCCATGTACTTTGAGAACCGCTTTGGGATTGCACCTGAAGAGGAGCCAGAACATGAGCCAACTCTCGAGCCCGAACCTGAACAAGAAGATGGGTTAGTTCCCGAGGAGGAACCCGAAGAAGACCCAGAAGAAGAAGAAGAAGAACCAGAGGAAGACGCTGTCCAGCGCTAGGAGAGTTCTCGGACGCTGAATCATGTGTAATCGAAGGAGAGTAGAGAGATAGAAATTAGAGTAAACTCGACATTTTATTATATTAAAACAAATGTTCGGCATACATGCCTTCCTACTCTAGTACCCTCATTAAAATAAGTTGAGTGTTAAATGAAATGATGTTTGGATTCCAATTTTCATTTTTCGAGTTATCTTCTTCGATGTTAGTACACTTAGTTCAACCTTTACGAATTACTTTTAAATTTTATGAAGGTTATGGCACCATCAACCCAAGTCGACATCCTCAGGGAATTACTTAATGTGGTAAAAGAGATGAGACAAGCTCCACAGCCAGTTAACTCTACAGTACGAGTGACTGAACAGTTCAGGAGATACTGCCCACCTACGTTCGATGGCGGAGATGGTGCACTAGCAGTGGAAGAGTGGCTCCAGTCCATCGAGAAGATTTTCAGGCACATATCTTGCCCCAAGGATAAGAAGGTAGGCTGTGCAGAGTTTATGTTAATCGAAAAAGTTGGTTTTTGGTGGGAATCGACATTTCGGACGAAGAGTGAAGAGCAGCTAGCAGCTCTGACTTGGGACAAATTTAAGATTGAGATTAGGGATAAATTTTCCCCCAAGCCCTCAGAGATCACAAGGAGTCTGAGTTTCTGCGTTTGGTATAGGGTGAAATGGATATAACTGAATATGAGAGGAAGTTCGAGGAACTGTCACGTTATGCTCCACATCTGGTAGATACTAAGTTCTAAAAGGCACGGTGTTTTAAGAGAGGTCTACACTTTGATGTCAGACAGATTGTTAGTTCACATGAGCTGTTGAACTACAGGAAGGTAGTGAAGAAAGCTCAAGAAGTAGCCTATGCCGGTGTGAGAGTTGGGAACCAAAGCAATCATCATGAACAGAGGTATCATGGAAAAAGAAAGTGGCAAGGTCCAAATCGTAATCAGAATCGAAATCAAGCATTTAACAAGAGATTGAATCTAGGACCAACAGGAAGACAGATGACCAATTCTACTCCACCCTACCCTAAGTGTCAGAGGTTGCATAAAGGAGAGTGTCTTTTTGGAAAGGGTGTCGGCTACAAGTGCGGCCAGACGGGTCACTTTGCAACAGATTGTCGTGCTTCGTCAGCCCAGGGCTCCAATCAAAAGATGAACGTAGACCAGAACAGAAAAGGGAAAGCAGGAGTATTTGTTATGGATGCAGTGGAGGATTCTGACGTGATTGCAGGTATACTAGCTATTCTAGTATTCTTGTGCATGTTTTAGCTATTCTCTATACTGTATTTTCCTTCCAATTTTGAGCATGATAATATGATAACAGGTATACTATCTATTTCTAGTATCCCTGTATATGCTCTAATAGACTCGGGAGCCACGCATTCATTTATAGCTGATGCATGTTTAGAAAGACTAAACTTAATAGAAAAAGAGACTGGTAGTACCCTCGAGGTTAGTTTACCGTCAGGAGGAACTATCGATACCAGTAAAATAGTCAAGGCAGTACAAATAGATTTCAATGGTCAAATTTTGGAGGCAAACTTGGATAATGAAAGACTTCGATATTATTCTGGGTATGGATTGGCTCAGCACCAACCGTGCCGCAATTATGTACCATGAGAAAGAGGTTATTTTTCGCAAGTACGGTGAAGAAGTATTCAGGTTTTATGGAACGAGGATTAAGGCACTTTCTCGCCTTATCTCAGCTTTACAAGTAGAGAAACTATTAGCCAAGGACAATTGTCATAGCTATTTGGTTAGTCTTCAAGACAAACCAGCAGAGGAGATCACTTTGGATTCCATGCTAGTAGTACGTGAGTACGATGATGTCTTCCCAGACAATCTATCTGGTACTCCACTAGATAGGCAAGTGGAATTTTCCATTAATTTGGTACCAGGAGCTGCCCCTGTTTCTAAGGCTCCGTACCGTAAAGGAGTTGCAAGAACTGAAGGTGCAGTTAGAGGAATTGCTAGAGAAGGGTTTCATCAGGCCAAGCATATCTCCATGGGGAGCGCCTGTTCTGTTTGTAAAGAATAAGGATGAAAGCATGAGGATGTGCATCGACTATTGAGAACTTAACAAGTTGACCATAAAGAATAAATATCCCCTCCCCAGGGTTGAAGACTTATTCGATCAGTTGAAAGGTACAACAATCTTCTCAAAGGCTGATTTGAGATCTGGGTACCATCAGCTAAAAGTTTCGCCAGTTGACGTACCAAAGATAGTGTTCAGGATACGATATGGACATTATGAGTTCGTAGTGATGCCTTTCGGCCTCATGGACGCACCTGCAATATTTATGGACTTGACGAATAGAGTTTTCCATCAGTATCTTGATAAATTCGTTATTGTTTTTATTGATAACATACTAATCTACTCCAGAAATTCCACACAACATGAAGAACATTTGAGGATTGTGTTGGAAATTCTGAGAGCAAAAAAGTTGTACGCCAATTTCAAGAAATGTGAATTTTGGCTTGAGAGAGTAGGTTTCTTGGGTCACATTGTTATAGCTAAGGGAATCGAGGTTGATCCTTCTAGTTGAAACTGTAACGAATTGGCCAACACCTGCAAATGTTGGAGATGTGAGTAGCTTTCTTGGATTAACTGGATATTATCGGCGATTCATAGAGGGTTTCTCTAAAATAGCAGGTCCTATGACTCAGTTGACCAGGAAAGGAGTAAAGTTTCAGTGGACAGAACCATGTGAACAAAGCTTTCAGGAACTTAAGAACAGACTCGTCTCAGCACCAGTGCTGACTATAACAGATGGGTCTGATGGTTTCGTTATTTACAGCGACGCATCCAAACATGGCTTAGGTTGTGTATTGATACAGAATGGCAAAGTGATAGCATATGCTTCAAGACAGTTGAAGCCACATGAGAAGAATTACCCGACACATGAATTAGAGCTCGCAGCTGTTGTACACGCTCTTAAGATTTGGTGACACTATCTATATGGGAGTAAATGTGAGATCTACACCGATCACAAAAGTCTAAAGTATTTGTTCACTCACAAGGAACTAAACATGAGACAACGATGATGGGTAGAGCTAGTAAAAGACTATGACTGCACCATTCTTTACCACCCAGGTAAAGCAAATAAGGTTGCAGACGCTTTGAGCAGAAAGAACGCTGGACAGTTATCAGCTTTGGGACCGATGCAAGATTAATTGATTCAAGATTTTTAGAATTTAAGAATTGAAGTACGAGTCCCATCAGTCCAAGGATCTTATAGATTGGCAAATCTATCGGTGAAACTGGACTTGAGAGGTCGGATTCTAACAGCTCAAGCCGAAGATAAATTCTTGGAAAAGATCAAATCTGAAGTCGGGACTGGCAAGAGAATAGGTTTCGAGATTACCTCTAATAAAGTGCTTATATTCAGAGGGCATCTCGGTATATCGAAGGATGAACATATCAGGAATGAGATTTTGATAGAAGCTCATTCGGCACCATTTGCATGCCACCCAGGAGGGAAGAAGATGTATCATGATTTGCGCAATACTTTTTTGTGGAGAAACATGAAGGGTTGCATTATAAGGTTTGTCTCTCGATGCATGACATGTTAGCAAATCAAGGCTGAACATCAGTGACCATCAGGGTTATTAAATCCCTTGGATATACCAGAATGGAAATGGGAGAAAATTTCCATGGATTTTGTAATAGGATTACCAAAATCAGCAAGAGGACGTAACACTATTTGGGTTATTGTAGACCGACTTACGAAGTCAGCTCATTTCCTACCAATCAGAATGACTCTCAATATAGATCAGTTAGCCCAGTTGTATGTTAGAGAGATTGTTCGACTTCATGGAGTGCCAGTTTCCATTGTCTCCGATAGAGATCCAAGATTTACTTCGAGATTTTGGAAGAGTTTACATGTCACAATGGGTACTAAATTAAATTTTAGTACATCTTACCATCCCCAGACAGTCTGAACTCACTATTCAGACACTGGAAGATATGCTTAGAGCTTGTGTACTACACTTGAGTGGTAGTTGGGAGACTCATCTTCCATTAGTGAAGTTTCCCTACAATAACAACTTTTAGGCTACTATTGGTATGGCACCATATGAGGCACTATATGGGCAACATTGTCGATCACCAGTCTATTGGGATGAAGTAGGTGAGAGAAGAATTTTGGGTCCAGAATTGATTGGGAAGACAGGTGAGGCTATTAAGAAGATCAAATTACGGATCAAAGCCGCCCAAGATAGACAGAAAAGCTATGCCGATCAAAGGAGAAAAGACTTGGAGTTTGAAATCGGAGAGAAAGTGTTTTTGAAAGTAGCTCCTATGAAAGGAACTATTCGCTTCGGTAAGAGAGTGAAGTTAAGACCTCATTTTATTGGACCATTTGAGATCTAAGAGAAAATAGGTAACGTGGCTTATCGTTTGGCGTTACCACCCGAGCTCTCGGCTGTACACAATGTGTTTCATGTCTTTTTATTGAGAAAATATATCCACGACCCGAGTCATGTGGTAAATTTTCAGACTATTTCGATTCAGAGGAGTCTATCTTATGAAGAGACTCCTATGTGCATTGTGGAGAGAAAAGTCCATGTCTTAAGAAGCAAAGAGATTCCTTTAGTTAAAGTCCAATAAAAGTTAAGAATGTATATATAACCCAATTTCGGTCTGGTCCAATAAAACAAATATAGATCAAACTACAAATTAAGCACAACAAATGTTAGAAAACTAATTCTAGAAGTACAATCCTAGAATAAAGAAAATTAAAAAATTTAACTAAAGCAAAAATTAAAAAATTTAACAAACATAAAAATCCTAAATTTCAGGTAAATGATAAAGACATGCATTTCGCCCTTAAATGATGTAATTTTATATATACTACAAAGGCTTTGTCAAAGAGTAATGCTACTTACAGTCGCTCACTGCACCAGTCCCCCAATGCGGCACATACATGGCATGTAGTTATTTGATGCATTAATGTGGTAGATTTTGACCACATTTAATGTATCAAATACACACTTGACATGTGTGTGCCACATATGGCGACTGCTGTAGTGAGCGGACTGCAAGTAGCATTATTCTTTGCGAAAAGGTCATTTTTACTTGAAAATATGACCTCATGTGCCCAAATATTGATCAAGACCGGGTCATATATGTTTTGGGCCTTAGAATTATCCATAAGGGCCATGAAATCCCACTTTTTGCAAGCTGCATCAATTTACCTTAAATTTATGACTACCTCACCACCTTTTTCAGTAATTCAGTCAAACAGAAAGTCGTGGAGGTTTTCCTAAATGCTGTGTAGCGACCAAGAATTTTAAATTATATAAAATTATTTTTTCTTAAAAACGTGTTGCTAAATTTTAAACCCTAATGTTGAAATGAAAGCGTGTTCGTCTAGCCGTTATAAAATCAATTTTGATCCATTCAAATCAAATTCAATCCCGAATGCTTTAACGTATCGAATTTCTTATTTTCATTTTTATCCAAATTTAACAGTTATATGAGCAATGCTTATTATTTTGGGCCCAAAATTATGTTAGTCCAAATCTCGATCTTGGGTCAAATCCACCTAAACCCAATTTGAAAACCCTATAGTCCAAATGCTTGGCCCGAACTTGAGAATTACACAGAATATATACTAGAATATGCCCAGCTGTTTATTGAATTAATAAAATAACATACTAATCTGGAATTACCAGAACACATCATAGAACACCTACCCCCAGCCTATGATATAACTGAATATATAAGCTACTTCTTGACGTCCCAAGTAACAAAAACACCATAGTACATTGCATCGTGTGTGATATAAAAGTGACCAAATGAAGATAACAAATTTGAGCCTAAAACAATGTTCAAACATCAAAAAAAAAAAAATTAGGTACCTGTGGTTTGTGTTGAGAAAGCACCGATTTTCGTTTTTTGGTTGTGAAATCTGGATCTTCATCCTCGAAAGTCCTCTTGCCCTTGTCTTCCAATCCGAGCTTCACCCCCGCACATTTGGTATTAGTGTCCGCAACTCTTTCACCGATGTGGTAGTCTTTGGGTTGTGAGGATAGGTTAATCAAATGAGTAATGTGACGAGTAAGGGTGTTGACGAGTTAATTTTTTGGTACAATCGTCTCGTCAGACTTGGGAGGAGCACGCAATTGCTGTGTCTTCATGGACCCCGTTGACAGTCGGCATTTCTGAGCAACTGGATCAACCGCGAGTGGATTCTCCAGAACATCTTGTACTAACCATACTGAGCCCAGAGAAGGTTTCCATTTTTCTGTTGCCATGATGGAACTTTGGTAAAAAATCGACTGGTACAAAAACAATGAAAGGGGAAGAGGGTTGTTTGATGATAATCTACGTCGGGCTACGGTATTTATACGACTAAGAAGTACCAAATAAACAAAGATACGTAGAATCACCAGGAACGAATTCGAAAATGTTTTTGAAATATCATCGGTTGTAGATCCGTCTTCGATCGAAATGGGGATTTGGCAAATGATTTTGTGATTTGGTAGAGACTACATGTTTGGGGTAAAACTGAAATTAGGATGTGTGAAACGACGCTAATTAGGGATTTCTTTCTTTGTTTACTGTGAATTAAGGGCGTGTTTGAAGGGAGTAATTTTGGCTGTGTCCTAAATTGTTTATTGTGTTTGATACTTTTCCACTTTCTACTTGTACTCTTCAAAAGGCAGTATTTATGTTTAATGAAATGATGAATGGTAAAACAGAAATATTAAAAGAAAAGAAGGTGTTTGGCATAATTTCCACCTGGGCTTGGACAAGGGTGGGCTACAGCCCAGCCCACCCCTATGACCATAAATGTATATTAAAATTAGGGAAATTCTACTTGTATATAATATGGGTTACATAAGGGTGGACCCCACATGAATAATTTTTTTTTAATCATGCGGGGTCCACCCCATGTGATAAGGTGGATACCTTTATGTAACACATTATGTACCTCTAGCATCTCTCTTAAAATTAATAGCTAAGCCTCAGTGAATGATTTCAAGTAAAGTACCATGGAAGGAAGCGCATCATGATATCACCATCTCTAGTTGCACCACAGGCTCCAACTTCACAGTCAGCATATGCGGACGATCCAGCAATAGGTCCATTTCCAACCATGCACGTCAAAAGTGTTCTAATTCAGATAACAAGCAATGGTTTAAAAACCTAAGTTGGCTAGTTTAGGACATTATAAAAGTTTATTCATGTTGATACAGCATTAAGAGTAGGTCTTTAGAGTTCAGTAACCAGGGGCGGACCCATGAAGGGCCTAGCGGGGTCGGCCGCCCCCACTGAAAAAAAAAACCCAATTTTTTATAGCTTACTTTCTATCTCGTCCCCACTCAAAATAATTCTAGGTCCGCCCCTGTCAGTAACAGTTACCAATTTAACATCAGTAGGTATGCACAAGTAGATAACAACTTCACTTCATCCATTATATCTTAATCCCTAATTTTGACATCATCATTGTTTCAAAATGTATCAGAGCCGTTCAATATACTTTCACTATCTTCCTCATCGGTACCATACCAACGTTGTCTTACATATTGGTGAAAACAACATAGAAGATAAAACTATCACGTGGTTTAACACTTGTTAGTAACTCTGATAAATTGTGATTACCTGCCTGGGATTTTAGAAGTGGCCCCATTAGTTGATGTACCCGCAACAATATGTCCCATCTGGAAAAGAAACATAAATAAAAGATTATACCCAATCCAAATTATATAAACTAATGAAAAGGAATTGGACAAAATCTGGGTATTCTTCACTGAAATATGTCTCAATGGAGGAAAATGAACAGCTTACTTTGTCAATGATAGTCATGGACATTGAGTCGTGGTTGTGGAGATTAATGTGACAAGACCCTAATTTATCACACTCCAACCAATTGTAATTTAAGCACATGTTCTCGCCAAGGTTTACAGCATTTGTTGCATGGTATGGACCACAATCATCAACAGCCAGAACAGTTTTCCTAAAATTAGGTTGATGAGAATCACGTAGCAATAGTAGCTACGCAACCCAGCAACAATATTGAAATCCGACCCAAGAAAGTCCACACAAGTAAGTTTATGAATTTTGACCCGAAAACGGTGAATTAAACAACCAACAGAATTGCCGACAATATGTTGACCTTTTAATTACACAATTCAAGAAATCTAACCCGGATTTAAAGTTTGACCTAGCAGATCATTGAATCAAGCAAGCAAGATAAAACAACGTTGCCTCAACCCCGTGATTACAAGAGATACGAATCTCACTTTGATTGGTTGAACGCCACGAGGATTGTTAATCCTTGATAAGTTCAGGATTGTCCATTGAAGAACAAGAAAGAAAGCAAAAGCTTTAATTTATCATTATGAAATGTCTTCATGTTTACAATGAATGAAAATACTATTTATACTACCTCATAAAATCCTAAGAAAATAACTAAAAACGTGATTAAGAGTCCTAGAATAAGAAAAGTTACCAAAATTAAGTAATTCTAGTTCAACAAGGAAATATACGAAAATTCCCAAAAATTGAAATTCCCGTCCAGATTGTTCTCGACATGTTTTTGTGCGATACCAAGCCCAAAAGCACAATTTTTCCACATAACCTTATGCAGAATTTCGTGACGTTTTCGAAATGTACTTATGGGAAAAAATCCAACACCCGAGTTTGGAAGATATACCCCCAATCACCATCCATCCTTTACGTAGGTGCAATCAAGAAGACTCAAGAAAAGAATTGGACTATTGGATGAATGATATTTAAATTCAAGAAAGTGGTTCTTGAATTTTGAATTGGAATGTATACAACATATTTTGGATTTGGGGATAGATAAAAGGATAGTGATAACTTTCCAAATAACTAAATTATTATTTTTGAATAGTACCCATGAACAGTTTTTTTGGGATAAACTCAAAAATTGACTACGATAACAACAAAACAAACGGAAGTTGATTTGGACTCAAATTGAGCACAAAAACAACTTTTGAAATTTTTTTACAGAATTTTTCAGATCAAAGACTCAAAAATATTACTGGACACAAGAACTTGATAGAAAAAGGAAAACAAAGACTCAAATAAACAAGAAAAATGTTATGACTTGACTTGTTGGAAACTAGCTCTGATGCCAAATGATGAGACCCGCGTAGCAATAGTAGCTACGCAACCCAGCAACGATATTGAAATCCGACCCAAGAAAGTCCACACAAGTAAGTTTATGAATTTTGGCCTGAAAACGGTGAATTAAACAACCAATACAATCGCCGACAATATGTTGAATTTTTAATTACACAATTCTAGAAATCTAACCCGGATTTGAAGTTTGACCCAGCATATCATTGAACCAAGTAACCAAGATAAAACAACGTTACCTCAATCCCGTGGTTACAAGATAATCTCACTTTGATTGGTTGAACGCCACGATGATTGTTAATCCTTGATAAGTTCAGGATTGTCCATTGAAGAACAAGAGAGAAAAAGCACAAGCTTTAATTTATCATTATGAAAAGTCTTCATGTCTACGATGAATGAAAATACCATTTATACTACCTCATAAAACCCTAAGAAAATATCTAAAAACGTGATTAAGAGTCCTAGAATAAGAAAAGTCACCAAAATTAAGTAATTCTAGTTCAACAAGGAAATATACGAAAATTGCCAACAAAATGAAATTCCCGTCCAGATTGTTCTCGGCATGTTTCTGTGCGATCGCAAGTCCAAAAGTACAATTTTCCCTCGCGACCTTGTGTAGAATTTCGTGATGATTTCAGAATGTACTTATGGGCAAAAATCTGATACCCGAGCTGAACGTTAGGCCCATTTTAATCAATGCTACTCGTTTTCTTTCCAAATATGTTCCAACCCTTGAATTCAACTCGTTTCGGCTCCCGAGCCCTTCACGAAACTTGAACCTTGGCTTGTCAAATTCTTCAATTTGGACTCCAAAGCTTGATCAAATAATTGCCTATCCCGGATCATATCATTCTCTCCCTCTTGAAAAGGATTCGTACTCGAATCCGTACCTCAATGCTCAGATTATAACATTTGCCACCAACCAATACAAGAACATGAAACGGTCCATCACCTCTAGGATGCAATTTGGACTTCCTTTAAACTCGAACCTACCGTTTCTGTTGGAACACCCAATAGCCATCACATAGTTCAAAGTGTGCTCGTCCCAACGGCTTCCTTTTGCAAGTTTGTAATGCTCCAAAAATAATCTCCATTGGTGAGTAACTGTGCTTCCTCCATCTCTCACTCCGCCTAGGTGTTTGTAACAATGGCACTGCAAATAGACTCAAGCTCTCCCATCATATCTATTTGGTAGTACAATCCACTGCATATGAACTCTTCCCATGGTAGCTTCTTTACCTCTTCAGGGATCACAAAGTCAATTTTCGGCAAATAAGAGAAATTCAACTGAATCTCAATTCCTGGATCGGGTGGTATTTCCATGGGATAGTTTGCTGGAATTAAATTTTCAAGAACCTGCAAAATAGAAATAGCCAAACAAGGGAGGGATTTGTTGGTGTTTACCAAAACCTCCTCAACTTCACTCCCCCCTCATTTTGGTTTACTTCCAACTCCTCCTTCACCTTCGAAGACCCTCCTTCAATTTCCTTTTGCAGCTCTACTTCCCCTTTTGAAATTTCACGCTCAATTTATTTTTCATTTTCTTGTGGCACTTCCCATTTGTCCTCGAACTCAACCACCTCTCCACTCTCATTTTTGTTTTCTACCTCTTTTCTCTCATGTGGTTGTTCTCTTTTTTCATCATACTCAGCCACCCCACTCTTTTCTCTAGTTTTACTCTCTATCTCTCTTCTTACTTTGAGTTGACCTTCATAAGCCCGTTGTGCAGAATTTCATGACAATTTCGGAATGTACGTATGGGCAAAAATTCGACACCCGAGCTGAAAGTTATGTCCATTTTAATCAACGCTACTCATTTTCTTTCCAAATATGTTCCAACCTTTGAATTCAACTCGTTTCTGCTCCCGAGCCCTTCATGAAACTTGAACCTTGCTTGTCAAATTCTTCAATTTGGACTCCAAAGCTTGATCAAATAATCGCCTATCCCGAATCATATCATAGGCTGACACTGGTTTTCTTTCCATTTGATCCATTTATCTATCGATTCTTCAGAGCTTAGGTTTGTGGGCCCCGGAAGACCCATTGAAATGGCAAAGACAGAGCTTGCTCGCCAACAAGCATAGTGTATTTTGTATGCTGCAGCTTAGATTCCATCACTCACATACCTTATTGCAGCAACAGCTCCAACCTCCATTATCACCTATACATATCTTAGCATATGGAAAGCAGATATCATTTAGTGGCATGTTGACACTATTGGACGGAATTAAAGAAGAAAAAAGTTTAAATTTTATATATTATCCTGTGCATTGTCATCGAGTAACAAACATATCACAAATGCTTGACTTTTGTACCCTTCCCCAAAACGAAAACAAGGAATGTGAAATTATCATATACTCCCCATTCATTATCATGGCATCCATTGTGGTTTCTCCATTTTCATGTGGACCTCCACCAGGACCAACTGTTCAAGAAAGTAAACCTTGTAAATTGTAATCAATGGTGTAAAAAACTATACAAAAAATCCCATAAGGACTGAATTATAGGATAACCAAACAAACCATCCGCACTGATTATATGCAGTAAAACCAAGCATTCCTGTTTCATTAACGAATGTAAGTACCGGGGTTAGATCTATCTCAGATAAAGGATGTATAAAACCACAACCTTGCTATAGCGAACGTTCTTCTAACTTCAAATTTGCACCATTTTATTCATTATCTTAAGAAATTGAAGAACTAAACCAGCAGCATAGGAAATTAAAATCAGAACACAGATCAACATGAACCAGCAGAAATAAAATGAAAAGAATGAAACCAGCAGAGTAATGGAAGGGGCAGAACAACAGAAACTAAATGATAGATTCAACATGTAAAACACGTTGAAGGAACATGATGAAGAAGGAGATTGATTATTCATCAAATGCTCGAGTATAAAGGTGATTACACATCTCTATTTATTGAGTAAATCTAACAAACTAACTACAATAAGAAGGATCTAGAATTGAAGAGTTGGAATGGAATCTTTCTCTGCTGGAACACGTGAAGGAGCTGCATGTGCTGGTGAATATAGAAGGATCTGGAAGAAGGCAATAAGCATGCTGAACGTGCTGGTGAAGAGGCTGCTGATGAAGTTAATGTTGCTGGTGAGCATGTGAGATTATTTCAACACTCCCCCCCCCCCTCCCTCAAGATGTAATATCTTGAACTGTAGAGGAAAAACAGAGATGCAAGAGAGGAAGCCTGGGGTAGAGAAGCATTCCAAATAAAGAAAAAATCAGCAACATAAAAACCGGAATAAATGGAGCATCTATGGCTCTCAACCGGGGATTGCTGAAGACATACATCATCACCATTGATAAGTGAAAGAAGAACTGGAAATTCTAAATAAAAGTCCAGCAATGACTGGAAGTAAAACCACCAGTGCAATCCCTCTCAAGCATTTTAACAAACATGTGGCGGATGTGATCAGCAACAGATATTTAATGGAACCAGCAGGAACACAGCAAGAGCAAACTAGGAACAGATCCTTGGCTGAAGATCAGAGACTGTAACAGCGGAAGATTTGCTCTGATACCATCTTAAGAAATTGAAGAACTAAACCAGCAGCACAGGAAATTAAAATCAGCAACACAGATCCACATGAACCAGCAGAAATAAAATGAAAAGAATGAAACCAGCAGAGTAATGGAAGGAGCAGAACAACAGAAATTAAATGATAGATTCAACATGTAAAACACATTGAAGGAACATGATGAAGAAGGAGATTTATTATTCATCAAATGCTCAAGTATAAAAATGATTACACATCTCTATTTATTGAGTAAATCTAACAAACTAACTACAATAAGAAGGATCTAGAATTGAAGAGTTGGAATGGAATCTTTCTCTGCTGGAACACGTGAAGGAGCTGCATGTGCTGGTGAATATAGAAGGATCTGGAAGAAGGTAATAAGCATGCTGAACGTGCTGGTGAAAAGGCTGCTGATGAAGTTAATGTTGCTGGTGAGCATGTGAGATTATGTCAACACTCCCCCCCTCAAGATGTAATATCTTGAACTGTAGAGGAAAAACAGAGATGCAAGAGAGGAAGCCTAGGGTAGAGAAGCATTCCAGATAAAGAAAAAATCAGCAACATAAAAATCGGAATAAATGGAGCATCTATGGCTCTCAACCGGGATTTGCTGAAGACATACATCATCACCATTGATAAGTGAAAGAAGAACTGGAAATGCTAAATAAAAGTCCAGCAATGACTGGAAGTAAAACCACCAGTGCAATCCCTCTCAATCATTTTAACAAACATGTGGCGGATGTGATCAACAACATATAATAAATGGTACCAGCAGGAACACAGCAAGAGCAAACCAGGAACAGATCCTTGGCTGAAGATCAGAGACTGCAGCAGCGGAAGATTTGCTCTGATACCATCTTAAGAAATTGAAGAACTAAACCAGCAGCATAGGAAATTAAAATCAGCAACACAGATCAACATGAACCAGCAGAAATAAAATGAAAAGAATGAAACCAGCAGAGTAATGGAAGGGGCAGAACAACATAAACTAAATGATAGATTCAACATGTAAAACACATTGAAGGAACATGATGAAGAAGGAGATTATTATTCATCAAATGCTCAAGTATAAAGGTGATTACACATCTCTATTTATTGAGTAAATTTAACAAACTAACTACAATAAGAAGGATCTAGAATTGAAGAGTTGGAATGGAATCTTTCTCTGCTGGAACACGTGAAGGAGCTGCATGTGCTGGTGAATATAGAAGGATCTGGAAGAAGGCAATAAGCATGCTGAACGTGCTGGTGAAGAGGCTGCTGATGAAGCTAATGTTGCTGGTGAGCATGTGAGATTATTTCAACAATGTTAGAAATATTGAGCCTAACTCCATCTAATAAAACCGGCTTATTAGGGGAGGATTGCCCTCACCTTGTTAAGTGGATCATTTATATTTTTCGAAGCAATGTGAGATTCTAATACGCCCCCTCACGCACAGCGTGGACCATGCCAAACAATTGTGAACAAATCGATATTGGGTGGCACCCAACATTGCATTATTGGGTCTTGCTCTGATACCATATTATGAATATTGGACCTAACTCCACCTAATAAAACCGGCTTATTAGGGGAGGATTGCCCTCACCTTATTAAGTGGATCATTTATATTTTCCCAAACAATGTGGAATTCTAATACATTATAATGTTTGATCATCAGTTCAGTACATGCACTACATGAGACTCAACGAAATGGGCAATTTTTGGTGCAGTATCATCCACATAATTTCTCTGGAAGAGGCGAAGACTGCCCATTATTTACAGCCACTACAGATATTGTACCCTTGCATTGCTAACCCTCTCGTTTTGGGTAAAAGAAAAAGGAAAAAAAAGTTCTCAAATTTTATAAAATAATGGAACAAGTGGATTATCACATATGATAGCATCAAACTTGATCTCTCATTGGATCAGAGGGATTCGTCAACCAAAGGTTTCAACCAATTTTCCGTGTCTCTATGATTCATAAAACAGAATCAAGAATACTTCTCCGTATATGAAAAAAATAGTATAGCAGGAGTAGGCTACTTCAGATTACACTACTGACAGATTTTCAGGGATTTGAAAATATGAAATCTTCTAGATCATCAAAATTTTGGTATTATATGACCAATAGCATAAAGTGCATTGTGATACTAACTTAAAAAGTTTACCTTTTTATGATTAATTTTTCATTTCAACAATTTTGGCCCATAACCGCTAAAGCAAAGGAAAATATTAAAGAGAATATTCCGGACAAAAGCTTAGCACTCCAGATTACTGGTAAACCAAATTTCAGAAAGACTCAATCAATATGTGATCTATGGGGCTTAGCTATTTCAGGTAACTCTGGTTTCACATGGCTGAAATTCAGTTTCAGATGAATGTCATTGTCAGCAGAAATCTTTTTCTCACGCAAATAAAAACTCAACATCCACAAACAAAACAGCGGTAGAGAGTTATATCCGTCTTTTTTTTTTTTCCTTGAGAACTTGGATGAAATAATAGCATTCATCCTAGATGGCACTTACACATTCTAAAGATTTAGATAGTGCGGCTGTTCACTAAACAAAATGACCAAGTACTCTGATTTTACAAGACAAAGCTGCGAGACGGTGATTTGGTCGTGTATTAGATAAACAACTTACATTGCTTTTTAAAACAACAAAATACAACTTATAGAGTTTATACATATGATAGATTTATATGTTTGTGCATGTGAGTATAAATTTTTATATGCATGCATATGGAATCTTTGTTGTTGAACTTGAAACCATTTAAATTGAGTCAAATCGATCAAAAAAATCCCTATCATATGACAAATATATTGTTGAAAACAAGACCTACACATGAAGGGATGATGTGTTGAAAATGAGATTTAAAATGATATACACGCAGTCTTCTCTAAGAAGCTAACAGTTTAAGCTTTTAAATGAAATTCTTCAACACATAGTCCAAACATTGTTTTCTTATTTCACCAAAAAAGCATTTCTAACAGATTCGAACGTGTACCATCACATCTTAATTCCTCACAAGCAGAACAACCTTCCACAACTGCATCCATGGCTGAAAGCCCACTATCAACAGTTCTCCAGGCTGCTCTAACAGCTTCCAAGAAGGGCCAGGTACTCACAACTAAAGGGTATTTCCTTGAACTCTTAACCTCTTCTCCAAATGGCCTATTTGGAACATATAAACAAGAGCATCAATAGAGTTGAATGAAACGTAACAAAATATAATAACATACAATTAATGTCAATCTTTCTATAATATATAAAATATCAATACTTTTATATTGAGAGAGAGAATCCTATGGTAACATGTTCCCTCGATTAATAAGGTCAAATATATTATTAGCAATAAAATCTTCCCCCACCAAAATCTCCCTTTATTTAGTTTTGTTAAACCAAGCTTTGGCTTCAAGTTATTTTACAAGCAAAACTAGATAGTTGTCAACGTCTTCTATCGTTGCTTACTTCTCTTCATACCAACCTTCAAGATTTCTTTGTCATTCCCGTTGAACATCAATCTTCCAAACTCTACTTGAACTTTCTAATATGTTCTCTCGTACAGTTTGATATAATATTGAGTGCATTCCACTCGAATAGTAGCTAGTAGAATTTTGATTCGAATATGACATGAAAGGCACTATATTTAGCATTTGATTAAAATGAAAACCCCAACCATGAGCACAACATAAGCTTCAAAAGATAAATAAACTAGAACAAATAAATTCCTAACAACAAAAGGAAAATATGATGAAAGATAAAATATTGAGTTTTGGAGTTGCTTTCTCTTCTTTCCTTATTTAGTGTCATGGCTGTGGGCCATTATTATATTATCTAGTTGGGCTTGTATAGTGGGCTAGCCCAAAGCCCTGTTTTGTTTCATATAGGGTTGAAGTTGGAAGAATGAAGTTGAGTTGAATTGAACTGTGGCTTTGGCTGCTTCCTCCTTCTTCCTCGTCATCTCCTTCTTCTTCTCTGCCCTCTTCTTCTGGGTTTCTTCTTCTTCTCCTCTACTCGCTGCTATCTTCTTCTATTTTTCTTCTTCTTCTCGATTCAGCTTTCTCTGCTGTTCCATCTTCTTATCTTTCATATTTATCACTTTAATTGTAATCCCTTACATTGTAATAGAAGGTATCAATCTATGAAATATTTCAGATTATGTTCTTTAATTTGAGTTATTACAATTTATATCCTGCATCTTGAGTTTTAGTTGCTGGTTATTGGTTGGTTTTGGTTGAAGTTGAGCTCCAACCATTACAAGTGGTATTAGAGCAGGAAAGTGATCTGGATATGGCTGAAACTAGAAGCAAATCAAATGAAGATCATCTGCAAAGGTTAGATAGTAAAGTGCTAGATTTGGGTATGGTTACAAAATTATGGGAGGAAAATTTGAATGTGGTATGCACTAAGCAAGATAGGATGGAACTTTTAATGGAAGAAATTAATAGGAACCATGAGCTGACGATTTCAAAATTGACTAAAATGATGGAGGCTCAATCAGCACATATCCCTGATAGTGTTACTGGAATATTTGGCGAGGGTTGCAATATGTAAGGAAAAGGTTTGGAATGCAACTCAACAGCAACAGGTGTTAGCAAGGTAATTAAAAATTATGTTATCTTAGAGGATTTTAAACAAGACATAGTTTCTATAAATCTGGATATTGAGGTACCTGCTTCTGATGATAATTTAAGTCAATATGCTCAATCTCTGCCTAAGTATATGGGGAATACTAGGCTTCCTAAGGTTGATTTTCCCCATTTTGGAGGAGAAGGACCCAGTGAATGGCTTAGGAATGCTAGTGAATACTTCCAGATACACCAAGTTTTTGATGAACTTAGGCTAGGAATTGCAAAGATGTATTTGGAAGGGAGGGCTTATGTATGGTTTTATGAATTCATTGTCAATCACCCTGGAGCAGATTGGAGCTTGTTTTCTGATGAACTTTGCAGGAGGTTTTTAGAAACTATTGAAGAAGTGTGTATTGAGGAAAAATCCCAAAATAACGATGGTTCAGGAATTTTGTTGGATGATCATGCAAATGAGATTATGGGAAAAGAAAATGTTGGTGTTGAGCATGGTGAGAGTGAAGAGTATGAACCTGAAGAGGGACAAGGAGGTGAAGAAGTTAATGCTGCGCTAATTGAACTTGAAGAACACGAGTGTGGCATTTCATCTGAGAACGCTCACAATGATAAGCAGTCCAATACAGAAAATCCTCCTAAGAGGACTTCATCTGGTGCTCTATCTGTAAATGGACAAATCCTCGCAAATGGCACAACGAAAAATGGTGAATTGCTTGAAGAGTTTACTAGAGAGACCGATAGTGAATCTGGGAGTGACACCGTTGAGCATGTTGATAATGAGGATGAAGAGTCAAAGGAAGATAGTGAAGATGAAAGTGAAGATGATTATGAAGATGGAGGTGAACCTGCTTCTCATAAGGATGATGAAGTGCACGTTAGGGCAGAAATTATGCTTGCAAGAAAAATTGATGTCATTCATTCAGTCCACAAAGGTGGAAAAAGTGTTGGAGAAAGAGAAATTAGTGCCTTACTGATTCAACATGGTGATGTATTTAAAGTACTTCCCGGTTCGAGCGTACACATCTTGCACTACCTGCTCAATCCAAGGATGGTGAAGAAAATGAGGCAGCTAACTTCATACAAAGAAAACATCCAAACCTTTAACCTTAAGGACAATGTTAATTTAAGGGGAAGGGATATCATGGCTGTGGGCCATTATTATATTATCTAGTTGGGCCTGTACAGTGGGCTAGCCCAAAGCCCTGTTTTGTTTCATATAGGTTGAAGCTGGAAGAATGAAGGCGTGAAGTGAATTGAATTGAACTATGGCATTGGCTGCTTCCTCCTTCTTCCTCGTCTTCTCTTTCTTCTTCTCTACCCTTTTCTTCTGGGTTTCTTCTTCATCTCCTCTCCTTTCTGGTATCTTATTCTATTCTTCTTCTTCTTCTCAGTTCAGCTTTCTCTACTGGTCCCTCTCCTAATCTTTCATATTTGTCATTTTAATTGTAATATCCTACATTGTAATAGAATGTACCAATCTATGAAATATTTCAGATTATGTTCTTCAATTTGAGTTATTACAATTTATATCATGCATCCAGTGGTGTCAATGGGCCGAGCGGAGCCAGCTCGGCCCTTAAGGCCATGAGCTTGGCTCGGCTCGGCTCGTGGCTCGTAGAGATACGAGCCACGAGATCACGAGTTGAGCCGGCTCGTGGCTCGTTTGCTCGTGGGCGAGCTCGGCTCAGCCCACGAGCTCGTGAACTAACGAGCCACGAGCCGAGCAGCTCGGCTCGACTCGTGGCTCGTTTGATTTTAATTTTTCTTTTATTTTTTTTGTTTAGTTTTGTTTATTTTTTTTTCACGAGCTCGACTCATGGGCACCACCCACGAGCGCTAGTGTATTTCACGAGCCGAGCTAGCTCGGCTCGTGGCTCAAGCTCGCCTTTTTGACAAGTCGCTCGGCTCTTTTGACATCTCTACATGCATCTTTAGTTGCTGGTTATTGATTGGTTGAAGTTGAAGTTGAGCTCCAACCATTACATTTGTCTTCTAGTCGAATTTAGGCCGAGAAAAATGCGTCCAAAAAGTTTCCATAAGTGATTAAGCAAAAATCGGGAAATAGAAGATTTTGCCCAAAATTCAGCTTATGCGACTGCATGGTATAAGTCCTTGCGGTCGCATCGAACAAACCATTCCAGTCCTTGAAGTCCCTGAAAGCTTCTGTGCGGTCGCATGGGATTAACACCATGTGACCGCATGGTTTTAACTTTTTCCCGCCGGATAGTTTTTAGTATTTTGGCCATAACTTTTTCTCTTGATGTCGGATTGAGATGATTCAAGATGTGTTAGAAAGATAACCCAAAGGGCTACAACTTTACTTCAGATGTCATCTTCCAATTCGATAGTTTACCATGTTGAAAATGGAACTCAATATGAGGTTGAAAATCGATGCAAAACTTTTCAGGTTGAAAGTTGGTATGTGATAATGTTTTGGCTATATTTCATCCCTTTGACTCCTTTCTTCATCCAATTGGCCTCTAACACTCTCAAATCTTCATCACAAGGTTGGAAACAAGTTTATAGTATTTGCACTTTAATCCCTGAACTTTCACTTTCTTCCATTTTAGTCATTTTTCGCACTTTTCTCCTCAATTTCGTTACATTCATCACTTTATTTTGCAAATCATGAATTGTATAGAATTATGCTATATTCCAACATTTTAATCAACAATTGCTCATATTTTGTCAGTAAAATAAGTATGTAAAAGTATATTTATCAAACTCCCCCAAACTTGAACTATTGTTTGTCCTCAAACAACAATATAACTCAACTCTACAAACAACATGGTTTAACAATATGCCATGTCCCATGTTTAGAATTTAGTAGTCAGACAAATGAACAATTACAATAGTGCAAAAATTAAATTAGTCTCCACCTGTTATATGCATAATCTGACACGTGTCTGTGAAAACTCATGTCAACATCTTAAGATTTGTGATTGGTTCAAGACTTGTCCCAAAGTAGTCCAATATATCCTTTCCTCGCTCGAGAGATTCACACACCCCCAAACTTATGATTTTCATTCATTTTTCCCGATGTATATCATAGGTTCAACTTTTCAATTCTATTCCTTACTCTCTCGTAGTTTGGATAGACATTACTCTTACAAGTTCACACTTCAACAAATCGAGATTCTCCTATATTTTTGATTGCTTCTACCATTGAGACTAGACTAAGTTAGCAGATGTCAATTTAGAAATGCTGATAAGGTTTTTCTTAATGTCAGGTACAAGGAGAAGTTTATTCAAGGTTAAAAACTTCTTGTTCAAAGTTGGAATACGTAAGATGACAAAGTGAGAGATATGTAACTTACTTCCATCTCCCACCATGACTTTCTCCTTACCGGCATACTCATTGATGGAGGTGAGGTTTCCTTTGCCTGCAATGATGTGACTACTAGCTCCTGTGTCTGCATACCACGCAGGATCATTCACGATGCTAGGAGAGGCGATATAGGCTGCAGATGGGGTGTTGAAGCCTGTCATCTGGTTTGGTGAATTTCCAGTATAACTATCATCATACCTGAAGTTACATATATTAGCTTTGTGGCCAATTTTTCCACAGACTTGACAAGTTGGTGGTCTTTCATTTCCACTATGCTGGCAATCACCTCTGTTTCTGCCTTTCTCTCACCTCTGAAGTTGGTGAATCTTCCACCATAGCTTGGTCTATAAGGCCTGGAACCATGTTAGTTAGAGCCTGACCTTTGTAAAAAATTTGATGAGACTTGGTTGATATTAATTTCTGCTACATCACTTCTCAGCAAATTGAGATGTTCTCATATGTCATAAGTGTCGACTGTAATTCCCCCTAGGATATGTGATCTCTAACGTTAATCTGAACCACAATTGGAGTATACTCTTCGTCTAAGCGAGCAAGGACTTGAGTAACTAAGTCAGTATGAGCCACTGTTTTTCCAGCGATTTCAAGGTTGTCAGCCAACTGTTTCACCTTGTTGAGATACTGATCGATATTCATTGATCATTTCCTCGATTTTCGTAGTTCACCAGTAAGAAAGGTGATTCTCGATTTGTTCTGTATTCCAAAACTTTCCTCTATTGCTGTCCACAGCTGCTTTGAGTTCTTTGCCCCCATGACTCTCATTGCAATGTCAGGGGTCATGGATGAAAAAAGCCAGCCCATAAGTAGCTGATCTATTGACATCCATTGGCCAAATTCCGGATTCTTTATCATTTCAATGCTGATACCAGTCTCACCTTCAACCTGGTTTCCAATTAATTCTTGGGGACACATCTTTGTCCCCAAGATATAGCCCTCAAGGTTGTGTCCTCTTATAATAGGTAGGATCATATTCTTCCATAGTAGGTAGTTATTGTTGTCCAACTTGACAGAAATAACTTGAGTAAGATTCACTCCAAAGGGTGTAGTGTTCCCGTTGCTTATCAGATGAGTAGCGGTGCTTCTGGAGGCTGAAACTGGAACAGTGATTGAATCAGAATTTTGAGGCGTATTGAAGTTGCTGGCGTTTGCCATTCTTGCTCTGATACCAAGTTAAATTTTGAGTAAGATAGATGCTGCAATTCAACTTGATATTCCATTACTAAGGCAAGGAGATTAAATAATGAAAAAAAGGATTTACAAGGAAGGATCTAGAATATGTACAGCTGTGAATTAGTTCCTGAAATCAAGGATCATGTCCAGAATATTTTGTAACAAATTATTGTAGGACCACAAGCTAATGAGAAACCGAATTCACAGCAATGCAAGTGAGCTGGTGGCTGCTCCAGCTGGTGCAAGGCAGATGGATGATGTGGAACTGACTGGGACCATTTAGTTATTTTCAGTTAACGCTTGTTCGGTAGAAAAGCCAAAGAGCAAAATATCATATCATGACGTCTCGTATTAGATCAAATCCAAAATTTAAAAATTACTATTTTCGTGCCACATTATCATCACTTATCCCAGTTGACTCGAACGTAATTAAAATGCAACCTAATCAGTTAAACAACTAGGTTCCTAGGTCATCCATTCCAGTAGTTTTCTTTTTTCCTTTTCCAATTTTCCGGGAACTATTTGTTCTGTTGTTCTCTTATCTTATAGAAACCGACCAATCCTATCAATTCTTGCTGCCTTGAAATTTACAGTTACATATACATCGGTTATGAGAAGCCATTAAAGATTAGCAGATATTTCACAAGATTAACATCCTGTTATATCTCGGGAAACTTTCCGGTTTTATTACCCACAGCCACAGGTAGGAAGTCTCAAACTGGGGTTTCTTTCAAGCTCTCGAATAAGCAAGATTATTAACAAAGTAAAAGATATGCAAAAGAAAGAAGCACTGCACGGACAAATGATGCCAAAATTGCAATCACCTGCAAGCATGTCCCATGTATTGTAGTTGGAGGCAAAATCAACATTTGTCTTAGAATCAAGTTTTGATGGACGACTCCAAAACTGTTTGTAGAGTTCTGGCCTCTGTCCCTTCTGCCACATAATGATAGGGGCCATTTCCACAGCAAGGCTCTGGGCGTCCATCTGAAAGAAGTTTGCAATGTCTGAGCATGTTTATATATTAAAAATCAACAATCGGATACTTTATATGTACTAATAGAATGTGAATGATCACGTGGTCGGATTGATTTCTTATTTTGCATAACAAAGTTTAAACTACACTGAAGCCTAAACAAAATAGCAGAATCCAAGGAGTTTACTTTCATATATAATACATGCTTCTAGAATTAGCCATAAAACATATTTTCTTTAGTTATGATTCTCAACTTACGCTTATAAATCTTCATAACCTGTACCAACTTGGATAAAGGGTGAAAGTAATAGTAGGTTGATAATCAACACAAAACTTCACATTGAGTCATTGTACTTCAGAGGCAGTGAAAAGCGGGCAAGGGATAGTCAGGGTGCTCCAATAAGTGATGTGGCGCGGTGGTGCCTGAATGTGTCAAGAAGTACGAAAGAGTTCCCATGCAATAATGAACAAAAGTGGGAATCCTTAGGAGGAAAGAGAATTTGTGTCCAATTGTGTAAATACTTCGATTTTCTTGTGCTATAACTTGGCTCAGAAACTCGAAAGTTCTATATGTGATTGGCTCAGAATTATTGGAAGTATTTCTTTTCAAAATTATTTACTTATAGAAGATGAAACAGATAGGGGAAAAAGTGAAAGAGTACCTTAGCACGGTACATAAAATTCGATATACAAGTAACGGAACAACACGTGGTACAGAAGCAACCCTTCAACTGGATTTAGCCCCGGTTTGGCCCCAATTTTTCCAAACTCATTTTCAACCACACATTTTATGGGGCCTACAAATTTTATCAACTTTCCAACCAAACATTTCTTTAACTTTTATTAAAATCTACTAAAAAATTGATTTTTAGCTAAATTAAACAGGGGCTTAAAAATGAGGACTCGAAATTAAACGGTTCGGAGATAGGATAATATTGGGGAAAAGCCAATTAGGGTTATTATCATGTATGCTCCCAAATTGGATTATACCAGGCAATAAAAGCAACAAGTTATTTATCATAGGCATGGACCCACAGAGAGAGAGAGAGAGAGAGAGATGAGGGTGGGGGGTGGGGGAATCTACCTTGTTAAGAAGAGACTTTTGACTAGTACGGAGTAGAAGCGCGGTAACTAATTCTAGAGTCGTATAGTTGACAGTAGGAAGCCTCTTCAGTATATTTCTCATCAGATGTATGCTTGAGCGAGCATTTCTGATTTCATTATATAACTCGAAAGTTGTTAACGGCTCAGGAAAGCTTGCAATATAACACTTCATAAGGGCTGCAACATCAACTGGATTTACACCCTCTGGGAGTGATGCATTTGGTTCTGAACATGAAAAAAAAAGGAGACAAAAACATCTGAGTGAAGTGATGCAAATAACATTTAAAGTTCGTTCGGCACAATTTTCCCGAGGAAAATATAATTTTTTTCGGGAATGTGTTGTTAAAATGGGGGAAAGTTGTGGGCCCAATAGAGTGCGTGGTTGAAAGGATTTTGAGGAAAAATGAATTTTAAAAAATCTATGCCAAACATAGCTTTAGTCTACATAAACTTGAATTCTTATACAAGTACCTTGTTTGTACAAGGAAACTAACTGCCAAATCACCTTTCTGTCTCCAAGGGCCTTGAACAACTCAGGTGAGTTCAGTCCTAAACCACAAAAACATTAAGGTTACCCTCAACACCGAAATTGGTATTAAGTGATGTAAACCTCTACTATTAAATGATTTTTCTGTTTACATCATATCACCTGTTAATACGAGATGATCAGCACACCTCACCAATATAAAAGGAACAGGCCTTGTGGACTCTTGGCGCTGGACGGTAATCTCAATTGGTACTCCAAATACTGAGGTGAATAAAAGATGTGACGGTCTAATAAAGTATTTAGCTATTATACTTCGAGACTGCATATACTCTGGTCTAGTTAGATATAGAAAATGCTAGGTTGTGCATTCTGTGAATAAAAGGCATAACTAGCAGCAAGAACATAGGATACAAGTTTTGAAGTTGTACACCAAAATTGCGAACCTACTTTTACTTTCGACTGAAGCTAGTGATGTTAAAAAAACACCCAAACGAAAAACTGACTCCAACTGAAATTTTGGACTGGGATCTTAGTTGACAAGACGATCAAAGTAGGAAAAAACCTACCATCAGTGCTTGCAACTCCCTGCAGAAAGAGAATTGGAAACCTTCAATTTCCAGCAACGTAAATGGAAAAAGAGAGAATTTTTTACGAAGCACATACTTTTTGCCATCGCTCAATATCAGTCAGGAGAATCTTGCTTTTCTTGTGCAGTCTTCTTGGCTACCTGCACGACAATTATATCATGAATACACCATCACTTTAAAGTAAAAAGGCTTATCTTCGTCTACTATGAAGCACAATTCTGCATACTTTAATCATGTGTCCAAGGCCATAGAGAAGTGCTACAGAACAATGATGGTGGCAGCTATGTTCCTCTGCTATGGATATCCAATCTAACCACAAGCACCTTTTATTCTTCTAGGCCGTGTTTGTTTCGGATTAAAATTAGATTAGATATATATATCAAATCTTATCTGGATCCTAAAAAGTTATGAGATACAAATTTCTGATAATACCTTGTTATCATACAAATTTATAATTAATATGGAAACTGGCATTGTTTCTCCATATAATTACTAAACATAACATCAGTTTCAAATTTAGTTACAGTTTGAGAACTGAATGGTAAGTTTCTCTTATCAAGTCTCTCAAGAGTTAATTTGAGTCAGACGACAGCCAGAAAAGTATAGGATGGAATACAAGTGGCTAAACCATGTAAAACAGAACGAGATGGCTAATGTCGTGTATACCTGTGTAAAGAAAGCAGGTCAAGGATGACGCCAATTTCATGACATTTGCTAATTTTTCTCAAATATACAGATTAGAGCACCTAACCTTCGGTTAAAGGTCAAGGGATCTTGTCAAAAAGCCAAAAGGATATTAAATGTCCAGAATGGACTTACAAGTTTCAATCCACCATATTCCTGTGGAGTCAGAAAACCCTTTACGGAAACAACTAAATGATTCAACAGGCTTTTTATGTAAAAGCAAACAAATTTATACACCCAATCTAATTACGGAACAAAAAAGGGATACAACTGGACCTAAATTCTTCTTCTTTTATTTATTTCTTGTTCTTTTCGACTCCTTTTCTTCTTTTCTAAGTCATAACAACAAGAAGAAGCTAAGCCTCACTACATATGAACTTGGGGTCGACATCGTCTTTCACCGTCGTGCTTACGTAGAGTTATTTCTTCCAAAATGTCTGACACAATCAAATATTTTTCAACCACATAGGGTAATTTTACTTTTGGTTCATAATTCCATCTTCTAACACATGCCACTGAGCAACATCATTTTTTATGGTTTGGAACTTCTTTAGGTTTACTCAGAACATGCCTCAAACATCTAACTTGTCCTTCACTTAATTCATTCATTTACTGGTGCTTGCACTAGTTTTTGTGCATTTTCATTTTCTACTTTATTTATTTATTAACATACATTCTGAGTGACTTCCAATATCAAGTTCTCCGCATTAATTACCTCTTCAACCTTTATCTTCCTGAATACAACCTTCTCTTTCGTCTCTGTAAGACCCCTCTGTAAAAACATGCTGGTACTTGCAGCTGCAGAAATAAGACTTTCCTGCACAGCATGTCTGGTAGATGGCTGTTGAAGAAGCACTCACCGGCCCTTAACCACTGACCCAACTTTCCCTGCCACATCTGCAACATTTCCTTTTGCATCCTTCGCAACCTCCCCCACAAAAGTTCCAGCAGATTCCCCTGCTTCTTTAAGCTTCACCCCTGTGCACTAGTAGTAGGGCATTAATCTACACTGCCAGCACTTAAAAAGAAAAAACACAGATGATGACCACTCGACAAAATGTAGAATTGACTAGAAATTACCTAAGGATTGAAAGAAATCACTAGCCTTCTCTTGCCACGGGGGAGAAACAGCTGATGGAATTTGAAGTGGCACCAGATACTTATTTCAAATTTTAAAAAAAATCTACCCAACACATTCCGGTATTGATATACAAAGAAAACAGCAAATAAGGAAAATAATTATTAACATAAGTCAATTTCATCTATAAGCATTCTAATTTCAAAAGTCAATAATTCAAGATAATACCAGATACTCCTCTCTAGAAAAAATAAGCTTAAAGTAAAAAAATTCATGGGAATTATTTCTTGATTATATATTATTGTAACTCAACACGAGGTAATGACACACACTGTAACAAAATTCTTAAGGAGTACAATTATCAAAACCTGTCTTAGTTAACGGACATCTCTTAAAAAGGATCAAAAATAAGAAAATTAATAGGAAATATCCAATTATCAACCAGATAACTTTGCTAAGTCTTATGATATTGTGAAAAATTAAATTAATATAAGAAATTCAAGTTCTTGCAGTATATATCAAAATTCTTACAGTCGCAAAATCAATTCCAAATTTCGGTGGAATATTGATAAAAAAAAATCCCAGAAACCCAATAAGATAACCTCGCTAAATCTCGTGATCTCTTGAAAAATCAAATAATTATAAGGTAACAGAGGAACTTGAAGAATTCAAATTGTAAAATCTCCTACCCATTTGTACCTTACTAAGAAAAGTTCCTCAATTTAAATAAAAATCTCAACGATCCTTAAGAAAGAGATTAGGGTTTTTGTCATGGTTTCCAATGGGGTTTATGGGAACCTGAATCCCACATCGGAAGGGAGAGCTTCCTTTGTGTGGTTTATATGGGCTTGGGTCCTCCAACCACGTTAGCTAACATTTGTGGGGTGGCTCTTCAAAATTCCACGACAGTTTTTACCTTTCAGTTGCGATGATCGAATTTGAATTCTTTAAGAAATAAATATCGTATAGTATTTCAATTTTCTTCATAGGTTGGACAAATAGTTCCCAAAAAAAAAAAAAATCTCATTTAGCCCTGTTTGACACCCATTCTATTTTTTATTATTCATTTTAACTACACATTCTATTAATAAAATAATATTACACATAAATCCAAAAACTCTCCAGACTTTTTAACCACACAATCTTCCATCAATCACTATTCCAAAAATTATTTTTCAAATAAAATGGGTGTCTAACAAGGGCTTAGTTTTAGACATATATCTTAGGGGAAAAATCTTGTACTTTCTCTTATTTTGCTCGGCACTATAGATCTAGGCTTGACCATCATATCATGTGCAATTGTGTTCAAAGCCTTTAAAATTTTGTTGAAATTTCTGCTAGATGTGGAATGTGCTCGACCAAAGGTCTTTCGAGTGAGACAATATTGAGAGTTCTGACCAACTGTAAGTAAGAATGTTGCAAGCATTTCTTCAACACATATATATCGTGTACGGTGCTTCTTTTTCTTAAAAAAATGACGTGAAAGAATGCTACTGATAATGACGTTAGAATGAAATTTTAGGGTTGGATACAAAATTCTTAAAGATTCTTGGTATTTATATTTATGCCTTGAAATCTTTTAAAATCTATTAAAATCCATCAAATTATTAAAATCCTCCTAAATCAAGCAGCTATCAAGGACACCTAATTTTTTTAAGAAACTATTGAAATCTAAGTTGAGGACACCTAAATTTTTAAGTATTTACAAAAATCTAAATTGAGGACACCTAAATTTTAGTGAATTATATTTTAATCTGTGTTGAGGACACCTCAATTTGTATAAAGTTTCAAAATCCATTAAACTCTCTTTTGAGGACACCCCCCTTGATAGGTTGGACAAATAGTTCAAAAAAAAAAAAAAGTCTCATTTGGTTTTAGACATATCTTAGGGGAAAAATCGTATCTAATCTATTAAAAAATAAGACTACACAAATTACTACAATTTGTAAATATATATCTACTATATTAGTAATATGTAAAATATGTTGATAAATAGTACATTCGAAAACATTATGAAAACATTGTGCTTGCATTCAATGCTTTTCATATCAAAAACCACATCAAAATTTCAACAAGAAACAATTGCCGTATCACTGCTGGTGGAAATCATTTTCGGATTGATCTTCATGTTCAGTTTTCATCCATCTTCTTCCGTTGGGTCATGTTCTTTTGTTACTTTTTCAAATTTTTCATAAATTGGGATTTTCTTCTAAAGATCATCTTTGTCAAATTGGAGGTAACACTGCATATTGTGATGTCATGATATTGGTTATGAATATCATAATTTATGAAATATGTGAAACGATGATCAAGAATACATTTCTTCGTAGGGCTATGATTTGCTTCAAAATTTTCAGTAGTGGAAGGATTTGTGTCCACGAAAAACTATATTTTTTTCGACAAAAATTTTGATGGACGAGATATTTCTTTTGCCCTACAAAAATATTTGATACGTGTAGGCTAACTAGTGTTGGACGTGCGTTGCACGACTCGACGTCAAATGTATGTATTGGTAATGGTTATGTTGGGATAATTTTTAATCTAAAAAGTGAAAACGGAAAAAGAAATTGGGCTTTATATTTTGGGCCTTCTTTTATATATTTAGTTTTGTATACGGGTGACAACAATCACAGGCTTAACAAATATTGTAATGTAGCATAGTGTAGTCATTAAAAAGTAATAATAATAAATAAATTGTCATTGGCAACTCAAGAATTATGCAATTGAGCACAAACCCCTGAAATTAGTCTAAATATGCTAAATGCATAAAGAAATATGAATTAATGGTTCAGTAAAATTTGATATATAAATGAAGTTAACCGAAAATAAATTCTAATTTCAATTATCTTCGTTGGTTTGTACATTAATGTAATGCTAGGTACTTCCAAATGAAAGAAAAAAAAGATTAGCCAGTTAAAAAAAAATATGAATACATATTGCATACTTTAATTTAATGGCCCAAATTTAATGGACGTTCCAAGCCCCCAAAAACTCCGATCTCTATTAATTTTCATCTATATTGAACATTATTCATGGCTCCACCCCTAAATATTTGCATATGTTGTTGTTGCAATTTATTATTTTCTTATAGCATTCATTGGATATCACACATTTGAGATTATCGTTGATGACAATATTCTTCTTTCACTTGAAAAATCCAATCGACTTGTTGCAATGGCTAGCATGTTCGTTGTTGTTCATGTATTGGAAATTATCGGGTAAATCTTTTTTTTTTTTTTTGAAAGTTCATGCTTCGATTTATTCAACGAGTTATATTTTATCGTGTTTATTCATCTTTAGTTTTTGAAAAACTCATGTTTATGTCATGCCGGTGTTTCACATAATAGAAACTTGGGGTGTAAGGCAAGGCATGATCGAGCGCTAATGATTGAAGTTTACTGTCCTTGGAACCTAGGAACACCCGAGTTTCACTCGAGCGTCCTTAATTTTTGACCCCACAGTAAAAATGGTCTGGGTCCGCCCCTGTTTGGAAGATGTATTTTCTCTATCTGATTGTTTGTTTTCCAATTATGGTATGTTTGAATTGAGCTAGAAATTCTTTTGTTTGTTAACTATCTAGGGTTTCTGATTTTCCTGCAAAAAGTAATTTCCAATCGATCGCCGCTTGATTACATTTCTCAAGCTGGCATGACGAAGATTGAATAGTTCATTAGCATTTTTAGGATTACGACCCTCGCCACCAAAATCCTGGAGATGATACCGAACACCTCGAAATGGAGCTAAGAACTGACGACGATTGGGAAATCTACAATCCACCAGAAAATATTTACCTATGTAAAAATTTCATGCATAAGTCATCTCATGTCATGAAAAAATAACTTCTAATCAATTGAAGAAAAAAATGATTACCTCTTGGTACTTTAAGTCCATTTCTTCTTACTAACGCATCATTTACTAGTTTGGAATCTTGAGCTGAACCGTCCCATCCACTAAGGATATAAATGAATTCCAAATCAAAATTGCAAGCAACCAATACATTTTGTGATATTGTTCCATGACGATTACGATAGTTGTTCATGTCACGCCCTAATATCATAGCCGGTATGTGCGTGCCATCAATAGCTCCAATACAATCCTAAAATAGACACAATATTTTAATGATTTATTTTATTATAATAGTAATAATAAAATGTATGAATAATATATTATAATTTACCTTAAAATAAGGATAAAATCTTGTACTTTCTCTTATTTTGCTTGGCACTGTAGATCTAGGCTTGATCATCATATCAGGTGCAATTGTGTTCAAAGCCTTTAAAATTTTGTTGAAATTTCTGCTAGATGTGGAATGTGCTCGACCAAAGGTCTTTCGAGTGAGACAATATCGAGAGTTCTGACCAACTATAAGTAAGAATGTTGCAAGCATTTCTTCAACACATATATATCGTGTACGGTGCCTCTTTTTTCCTTAAAAAAAATGACGTGAAAGAATGCTACAGATAATAACGTTAGAATGAAATTTTAGGGTTGGATACAAAATTCTTAAAGATTCTTGGTATTTATATTTATGCCTTGAAATCTTTTAAAATCTATTAAAATCCATCAAATTATTAAAATCCTCCTAAATCAAGCAGCTATTGGGGACACCTAATTTTTTTAAGAAACTATTGAAATCTAAGTTGATGACACATAAATTTTTAAGTATTTATAAAAATCTAAATTGAGGACACCTAAATTTTAGTGAATTATATTTTAATCTGTGTTGAGAACACCTCAATTTGTATAAAGTTTTAAAATCCATTAAACTCTCTTTTGAGGACACCCCCCTTGATAGGTTGGACAAATAGTTAAAAAAAAAAAAAAGTCTCATTTAGTTTTAGACATATATCTTAGGGGAAAAATCGTATCCGATCTATTAAAAAATAAGATTGCACAAATTACTACAATTTGTAAATATATATCTACTATATTAGTAATATGTAAAATATATTGATAAATACTACATTATAAAACATTATGAAAACATTGTGCTTGCATTCAATGCTTTTCATATCAAAAACCAAATCAAAATTTCAACAGGAAACAATTGCCGTATCACTGCTGGTGGAAATTTAGTAAAATTTAGTATTTTACAGATGTACATTAGCTAATTAAATCGGTAAAGGTTTGTTGTATATTTATTTAAACATATATTTTAACTTTTTATGATATACTTAATATAAAAAAATTATAATTTTATTTCACCGGTTCGACCCATGTTCGACCTTTAAATCCTTGACCTTTTCCTTTTTCTGGGTCGATGCTCGGTCCGGTTTTTAAAACAAAGACTTTGCAAATTGTAGGATGGAAAATGGAAAATAAAAATTCCTACTAGAGAGAGAGAGAGAGAGTTAAATTATTTAATTACTAGTGGTACACGTGCTATGCACGTATTGGAGTTTAATTGGCTACCTAATAGCGTGCAGTGATTTTTAGTTATTTTACACAAACTTGGGACCAGATCTTCGTTTCAAGATTGCACTATAAGTAATGTAATGTTTGTAAGGGAATAAAGAAGGCTTCACTTGTCCAGTGAAGTTGTCTTCTCTTTTTAATTTCGTAGAAAATAGAGATGAAAACGTATGTTTTCAAAATTTCTAACTAAACCCCTCTATCCTTTTTAACAACAAAGTATAAGGCATGTGGTAATTCAAATGCTCAGAACAAAATGCAAAAGAAGGAATCGCATTGCAAGATATATCAGTAATTGTCATATATCTGCGAAAATGAGTGCTTCACAAACATGTGAGCAACACTCTCTAGTACACGCACTTGACAAAGAAGTTACATGAGGAAGATTTTGTACCAAATCTGCAATGACAGCAGGATTGCGAGGATCGTCTTTAGGAATTCCCTTCCCTACTTTCCCAACAAGATCAGTTTCAACATCAGCTGCTTTGGTATATATTCCACCACCCAATTGAGCAAAAAGAGCAACAAATGAAGCTCCAAAACCATATCCAACAAGAAGAAGAGGCACTGGGAGAGAAATCTGAGAGTCAAACTGTGGACATTAAATATTTGGAAATCCAAGAGCATAAAAGGAAGCAACTATTAACATCTGACAAAGTACCACAGGAGTTGAAAACTTACGGGCAGTAGCCTTCATTGTACCTGGTGAATCTACCCCCAACCAAACATAAACAATGGCATAAAAAAGATAGGCATACGGTGGATACAAAATCACACAAGGCAAACATCAGTTGATGTAACAGTTAAACCTCTTAAGTGAAAAAAAAGACGACAAGATATAGAACACATAAGCTACTTTAGTATTGGCATAAAACTTCTATAAAAACAAAACCTACTACACAATCAAATCAGGAAAGAAGGTTCATATTTTTTTTCCAATTTTTCTTTAGGGCATCAGCTATGGAAATTGAAGGAAAGAAAATGCCAACGGAATGAATATGAGAGTAATAACATTACAGTTGTATTAGTCTCGAAGTGTAAGATGCAACATGAATGTAGAATAAACAATATGTAATTTATTATGCAGTATAAGCTCATTTTTTTCAAGATAGGATGCAGTTAAAGAACCTAAATACCAAATGAACCTTACTTTATGAAATAGAAAAAGTTAAAATTGTCTCCAAGATTGGAAGTTAATACCTTTCAGGAAACTGGAAAACAATACCAACTCTTCCAGGCAATAACAATTCAGGAGACTGATTATTATCTCTTTGAATATGGATGGAGCCTGATGTTAGCTACTTAACTCTGCTATCAACTGTAGGAAACAGTCAAAGACCTAAGTAGAAATTAAGATAAGATAACAAGTAAATCGATAGATACAGAACAGTTGGTTTAACATGGCACAAATTGTGGATCAAAAGGTGGACCTGCAGAAGAGCAGGTTTCCCATTTCCACTCCGTCCAAAAACCAATCCAAAACTGCATAAGCGCATGACAAGATACACATTATTTCAATATGGAGATCTTTTGTAAGTATAAAACCCCTGCCACCAGTAAATGGAAAAGTGGCATTTCAACATAAATTGTGTTTTCTGTTCAGACCAAAAGAACTTACTACAGTTCGTAGGTCCAAAATAAGATCTTTCAGTGTTAAAATTCAGACAACACCAGTTGCAAAATGGTAAAAGAAAGACAAATTGATTTTTGTTTTTTTGTAAATATATGCAACTTATTTATGACAAAATGAAAAGGAAGAGCCTTTTTTCAGGAAGGGAGAAACTAATTCTGTTTTAAAGATTGACCTTGATCCTTGGAGATTGATAGCCAACATCTTTTACCTAGAAAAAAGAGGGAGAAAACATCTATAGTGTTTCAACAACATTTATTAACTTCGAAACTATAAAATAAACAAGTGAAACATACTGGAAGAAAAGCAAGAAAGTCTTAATCTGATGAATACAAATAAGGAAGAATTAAATTAAGATTACTTGTACAAATTATGATTACTTGTACAAATTTAAGGAAGAACTAAATTATTGAAGTTCTAACTCCGTTACAATATAGATATATTAACAATTCGTCTAAAATAAGAGCTTGTGCTTGAAACCCAGCATTAATATTGTGACTTACTGGTCATTCTTGAGGCTACTTCTAATTATATTACCTTCTTCTACTACTATCCTTTAGCATAGTTTAAATACTAATTCTTCTTCAGCAAATACTTGTTAATTCTAATTAGTCAAGTTTTGACTTCTATAAACAAGTCAATGGACTTAAAACTCAATTTTATTTCTAATATAGCATTTCAATTTCAAAAGCATACAAAAAATGTGCATCATTTGCATTTCAAAACACTTTTGAAATGATCAAGACTGAAGATTGAATTTCCAGAATTTGAGTAAATTTGTTTGCAGCTGGAGATGACAACTTCGAAGGACTTAATAAATTATAGACTTTTATTGTAGTGATTTCATCCAATCTCCCACTATTGTCGACAGCCCTTTACGACAAGAATTATAAGTACGAGATAAGAGAAAAGACTAAGTATTACAGCTCATTTCAGATAATAGTTAGCTTGTGTGTGCTATTTTGTAACAGAAACTTTGAACTATGATGTTTGCTTAGTAGAACGTGGCATGAAATGAGATAAGGTAGCAAAATAAAACTAATCGCTCATATGAATGTCATTAACAGGGTGTGAAAGTTAAAGATAAGCAAAATAAAACTAATATGTTATATAAATGTCATTTACAGGATGAGTAAGCTAATGTTCCACATTGGAAGTTGCTAATGCAATATACAATAATATATAGCTAAAGAAAGTGTAATGCTGGAGACATATTTTATGACAGGGCGCCTATAAAATTAATACAAATGAAAGAAATTGGATTAGTTACCATGATTTTATGTCATCCACTTCCTTAAATTTATGATCAATGAAGAAACAACTATGTGGTCTTGTGGATAGTGTCAGCCCTAAAAAAAATCCACATATTAGTAAACATTATGTATGATAAGAAGATGGTAAGATATTGGCAGCCATGTTCATTTGCAGGTATGAAGTACTATGATATAATTAAAGGTGAACTAAAGTACAAATTTATTTGCAGTGAGAAAGCATTAGTCGAATCACCGTTGAATGAAGATACTTCTAAGTGGAGTCCTATGATAACTGGTTTCTTAGATATGTTATGTGCAATTGTAGAGCATTTCTTTTCAACAAATGCATCCCACATTGTCAGTAGAATTGTTTGGAAGCTAAAAGTTTGGAGGAGCAGTTACTATATAATATCGTTTTGTGCGAAATGTGACGTGTAAAAAATGAATAAAGAAGATGTTATTAACTTCTTGTCAATTAGCACGACGTCCTGCACATATGTTTCTAAACCATCTCTTGTATGGATTAGACGTTTGGGGCGCAAGTCTATGGCGACTGCAAACACGCCTGTAATAGTTATAATAATAAATATAACTATGTTAAGTAGATATTCATGTTTTTGTGAGGGAAAGACCGAGTTGTAAATGCATATAATAAAAGAAATATGATGGCATTAACAAAGAGAGAGAGAAAGTAAGCTGTACTTAAATCTTTGTTTGTATCCATCATAGTTTCAAATTCCTGAAACGGGAACAAATAAATCTTTTTCCCCTTTCAACCTCTTTATCAAAGTACCAATTAATCCAAGAATAGTACTCTGGAAACGGGAACAAATAAATTCATCAATATTTGAGAAAAAATATGATTAATGTAATATTTGTAACACGTGTCTTCTTTTGGCTCTAGGATAAACTAATAGAATAGTAATGTAATATTTCTAACATGTGACGTCTTTTGACTCTAGGAAAACTGAGAGCAATATCAGGTGCAATTACTCTGTCATGAAGATAAGGTAGATGCTCAGCAATTCTGAAATGAAATAGAAGGATGTCAATGCCATATCAAAAAACTTCTAGCATAATAGATATGGTTCGATGAAAGCTGATGTATTAATGGTAATTTGCTGATGAATAATACGAATATTTACACACTGTCATGTCATTTTGTTTCATTATTAATTGTAATGATTACAAAAAAAAAGTGGCTAGGGGAGGGCATACTCTGAATGATAAATTATGCGACAACTGATAGAAATTTCAGTTTCAAAACAAGAGCGTGCTTGGTATTGCTTCTTCGTACAAGTGGAACTACTTGTTTCAGTATTACAGATGTTGCCCAAAAAACCCATTAGCTAAGCCAAACATGCTTCAAGGCGCCTAAAATCATACAATTTATTCTTGTTATTCCATTCCATTAGTCTGACTCGTTGAAGTCAGGATGAGATCATGGGATTGCATTCAATTCTAATTAATTTAATAGCTTTCTGAAAACATCTACATGGTATTAACCTAACCTGGGCAGCTAACTAATAGCATTATGTCAAACTGAACTTGGTAAAAGATCTTTGTACACCATGAATAATGGGGTTTCATTGTTGACAAGTTTGAATACACACGTGTTACCTATTTGAAGTTGTTTGTCGCACATCACCATTTGTTTTTAAATTTGTTCGCCTTGGCCAATCACGGTGCGAATGATCATGGATTTGGATATTTTGGACAAATTTTTGTAGATGTACTCGAGCAAACGCTCTGGGTACATCCTGCAAAATAAATTGACAAATTTATAAATACTAAAATTTATAAACAGATAATCCCAAACCGATCTATAGATAATAAATATATAAGTCACGTGAAAATTATAAATGACAGCGCAAAACATTACCCGAGCTTCCATTCTCAATGAACCGATCAGGTACATTTTGTGCCCCTCCTTGCAGAGTAGTTGTCGTTAGCCCTTTAATGAATTCCGCAGGCAGAAAGGTCTATTTCAAAGCAAAAAAACCAGAAGAATATTTGTTCAGTGGACATTAAAGGGGCCATAAAGTAAATTTCCCGTTTCAAATATCTTACAGGGTGGTTTAGGTAATTTATCCCCACACGACATGTCCTCTGAAGCCAAGTTGAACATAGTGCAAGAGTAAGACCAACATTAAAATACTGGTGTTTGCCTTCAAGCCCAAGTTGCAGACCACTAAGCAAGATAGGGTCCACTGGGGATGCTAGTTGAAGATGTACCTGTTAGCAGTACCAGTAACATCATTAAATATATATTGGCAACCAGATATGAATCAACATGTATTTATTTCACAGGCCCAATTATGAGCAATATCATGGAAAGCATGCTTCTCCAAGGTAAAAAATTCAAGTCCATAATCATTCTCTAAGTTGGGCATCTTAAACAGTTTATCACAAAAAAAGCCATTACATTTAATTTAATTTTAATTGCTTTCTCAATCACTTCTTTATCCTTGTTTAATATACAGTTTTTGTTTCACAAAAGCCAGGTTCCTCCGTCTTAGACCTCTTAACATCATATTTTACATTTATCTCTTGAGCCCGCTAGACAATCAATCTATACGTTCCCAAGTACAAGTAATTCGTTCTTACTATCAGCTAGACAAATCAATTCATAGTCATCAAGTTTTGAATGATAAATCTTCGTTGCTAAGGCTTGTTTTGAGTCACACAATTCCAATTTTGATGCAATTCAAATGAATTGTACAAACACAATTTCAGCTCACATTCTGTGAAGCCTTCTCTTCAGGAACAGACATGGCTTCTTCAGGCTGTGGTACAGTAAATGCTGACACGCCATGCTAATTTCAAGAATGAGTAGATCAAGAAGAAATAAAAGAAGAAAATGGAAAGGAAACAAACTGAAGAACAAAAAAACCCTGCAATTACAAAAATAAATGAAAACTTCCTGTTACTAAATCTGACAAAGAACATGTGACTTCCATAATATCTTGAAGATTCCAACCTTCTCCCCGGCAATTTGTCCAAATGTTAACAAACATACACTTCATATAAAGCAAATAAGAATTTGCACCATGTCTTTCAACGTCTTCTCTACTTGTAAAAGCTAATTTCCAACCCAAAGTTTCCCTATTTCTTTCACTGGATCATCACCATTTCAAGATATTATGTGTGCCATCTTTCTTTTCATGAAAGTAGCGATATTTATATTTCTATCTTCAGCTCAAAGATTTAATATTTGGTGAAAACCGTGATTTAGATTAAAGAAGTTTTATAGTGTTTTAACTCATTTCAGATTATAGATTTCAGCTGATACTAAAATTCTTAAAAATTGTGACGAAACACCAAACTATAACAATTTGAATACCAATACTCCAAATAACATAAATCTATAAACATCAGTATATTCATTTAGTTTCACTCAAGATCACAAAAAAATTAACCAATAAATATCAAATCAAATTAAGTATCCACAATATACTTATCAATTATCACATTGTAAGATTGTATTATTTACAGTATCACATTGTAAGATTGTATTATTTACAGTGAACTTATGGATGCCAATAGAGTTAGATTGTATTATTTCTAATTTATCAAATTCATTTCTTGTAAAATTTTACAATGTTCCATTACGGAGCACGTGGAGAATATGCTTATAATAGGAGTGGATATGAAGGCCTTTGATGCCAAGTCGGAAGGCTACTTACAGGATCCTGGATCCATAGACAGAGCCCAAGCAATAAAAATGCATTAAGTAAATAAACACTAATACTTTACCTGTTCCATACAAGAACATATGTCAAGAAACGTTTTATGTGCCATAAAACAATCCCCGTTCAAGGACATGCACTAAGCTTCAGATCAACACTTCTCTACAATCCCCAATTATATCTGTAAAAAGTGGTGACATCCGGTGGAGAGCATCTTTTCAACCAACCTATGATCAAAGAAATGAGATACAAGTGGTTAGTTGTAAACAGTAGACAGAGAGCACCTCCTCCACCCAAATATCTTTCTACATACACATGACAAAATAATATTTTGACGGCAAGGCTACCAGATGAAAATTGTAACAAACAAAATTGGTTAAAATAGATAACTCATAATATTATTCCCATTATGCATTTGTAATAAGTTTTGATATTTATAACAATAATTGCCCTTATCATATACTTTTCATGTATCCGATTCAAATATAAACTAAGTTCTTCAATTTTCATGTACAGACAGAATTTTCATCAGTAACATGTGAAAAATTAGTCGGTACAGGGTGGAGAGACAACAACTGAGCTAAAAGGTACTCTCCATTCTCTACTTTTTGTTTGTAGTGGTAATATATAACCAGCTTGACTTCTTAGAACTGGGAACTCCAACGAATTTTTTGTATTCTCATGTAAAACCTTCCTATAGTAAAATACAACACAATTCAAGAGTTCAACCTATATGCCCTTCACCTTTTTTTTTTTTTACAAATAGACTATGAACAATCTGTCAATACACAGAATAATTGTCCAAAAAAGAATCTATTTAAAGGGTCTCTCAAGACCACCTGCCTATACACATTTTCTTTATTATCACAAGAATTAAACTCAAAATCGAGAAGTATCCATCAGCAAAAATGGAAATTCAACCGAAATAAGAAAAACTCTCAAGTCTGATATTCTTACGAAAATTGAAAACGTTTGGTATTATCAAAAGATTGATGTACAAATAGATATCAAAAAATGTCAGAGAACATAATACAAGAATCAGTACATTTAGAACTATCAAAAATAAATCAAAATCAATGAGAAATACCTCGGGGCTCTTTTTCTTCATCCTCTATAGCCTCACTTTGTCCATTTACCTCCCGTCTCAGCATCAAAATACTTCGAGACCTCTAGGCATACACATACTAACAGAGAAATATGTAGTTGGCTTACACAATTTTCATTTCAGCAATTTCAGAAAGATTAAGTGAATTGGGTGGAACCGGCTACCTTCTGTTTCCAAAGATTTTGCTGCATGAAGTTTTTCCTCTGCCTCCATGAACTTCTTCTGAGCATTCTGCAAATTCTGTTGCATGAAATTTTTCCTCTGACAGACAAAGTAAACTGTATAAAGTATATAAAGTGAATTCCATTGGTCTACAAAGGTAAATTCCATCCACCTGCACACAACCACATAATGAGCCAAAATCTGCCCATTAAACTCACTCGTATTTCATGTGAAATAGAGAAAGAAATACCATAATTTTGTTGTGGAGGAGCTTCAATGACCCACAGATTTTTGTCCCAAAAACGCGATTCAGGCAGAACACAACCTACAAATAAATAAAATCTTTTAAAACCCATAATGGAAATCGAACGAAAAATGTGTAGATCTGTAAATAGGTACATGAAATTCACACAAATCAAAAAGATAATACCAGAAACGAGGAGACCTCAACGACATGGGAGCAATGGCTTCACAGCTTCAATGACCCATGGATTTTTCTCCGAATACGCGAACCTGGGAGAACACGAGCTGCAAATAAATGAAATCTTTTAAAACCCATAATGAAATCGATTGAAAAAGGTGTAGATCCGTTAATAAGTACAGGTAATTTCCACAAATTACAAAGAAAAAAATAGAAAGTGCACAAACCTATTAGATCGAAGATACAGGAGAGCTGGCGGTGCAGATGTACGGAACGACGATCTGAGTTCGAACACTTTACCGGAGGCGGAAGTGAAGGAAACCCTAGAAAAGAGAGGACACGGGCTCGTGAAGTGAAGCGAAGTGATGAAGCGATTTTCTCTCTTTTTAGGTGCGTTATATGTCAAAATGGTAGCGTGTGATGCCAAAACGACGTCGTTTTGAGTAGGACGAAAGTGTGAACAGTAAAAAGGAAAGTGGCTCTTTTATTGTATATATAGAAGATTTATGAATTGGAGGAGTATATAGGATAGAAGGCGACGCTTTTTTTTTGTAAAGCCAATTATGATTCAACACATGGCACAGTCTTTGAAGACCATTTCTTGACTCGGCAACTGATGTCAACGGCTCCATGCCCATTTCCCAATTGCGGATTTTTTGGTCGTTTGAATTTTTTCGTGTTCAAAAAATGTTAAATATATTCATTTTTTGTTAATGGAGAGATAAAAGAGAGAACGAGATAGTGAATTACTTTGCAAATAAAAATCACATCTCCCTAAAAAATATTTATTTTATTTTTAAATAAAATATGGTCACGTGACCAAAAGTATAAAAATATTTTTCGTGAAAAAATTATCAATCAAACAGTACAAAAGTAAGAAATTAGACCGAAAAACACATTTTCCATGGAAAATACACACAATTAAACGCACCACAAAGTTCCGGATCTTTAAGCATTAGAATATTAATATTTTAATTTACGAAACATATCTTAAGTTTCTGATGATAATATTTTTAACGAGTCAATTTAGCGGCAAAATGCTATTTTTCCCCCTGAAGATGACTATTATTCATTAAGTTTGAATTGACTAAAATGAAGAAAACATTGAAGGGGTTGCTTCTTTTTTTTTTTTTAGTCATGGACGTCATCGTATTTTTTATTTAATGTCGCCATCAAAATTTATTTTGGCCATCAAACTTTTCACTCAGTATCATCATGGTCATCGAACTTTTCACTCAATATCATCATGGCCATCGAACTTTTCACTCAGTGTTTTTTATTTAATTTCACCATCAAAATAAAAGTCTCGATTCGACCATTAAAAGGTCAAAATTTGAATAAAATAATTGTTGTACCCTTAGTTCAATTTAAAACCCAAAAAAAAAATAAAAAATGAAAGAACAAAAGGAATGAAAGGAACATAAAAGGACATGAAAAAAAAATAACTTTGTAATTTTTAAAGGATTTATAGTAGAAACCCCCTTAGAAACGTTTTAATTTGCGATATACCGTATATATATTGGAAATCACATAAAACCTCCCTATTTTAAACATTTTGTGCAAAAAACTCTCATACCGTCAAATTTGCCATTAAAAACAATAAAAATGTTAAAATTAAAATAGATTTAGGGGGCCTTTGAAATAGATTAAATAAAATAATAAAGTTTTAAGTGTTTGATATTGTGAGTGGTGCATAAAAAATTTGGGTATAATTCGTAAAATAATTAAAAGTTCAGATATTAAAATTAAAATTATTACTTTTAAATTTTGACATTTTTACTGTTTTTAACGACAAATTTGACGATATGGGAGTTTTTTTGCACAAAATGTTTCAAATATGAGAGTTTTTTTCTACAATTTTCAATATGTAGGGAGAACGTTTCTAGGGAGTTTTCTTCTATTAATCCATTTTTAATGAAACAAAAAAGTTTTTTGATCGATAGACCTTATAGTGTTATGTGTTTTTATCTCAACGATTTGAATTTGTATTTGTTAACACATTGAAGGCAAAAATTGATGGCGATATGAAGAAAACAATCACAACTTAAGAACAAAAAAAAAAAAAAAAATGCATGTGGAAAACAACACAAAGGAGGAGAATGTCATCAACAAAAGAGAAAATACAACAAATTATGTGTTCTAGATTGTATTCTATTCCTATTCAAAGCCAAAATCATGTGGATTATATATATGACCCAAAATAATATGTTTTAGATGAAAAGGGTAGACGGCAACGAAACATTCGGGGCACTGCGTGTGGCATTCAGGCTCTTCATCTCAAATCCAAATTGATTTCAAACACCTTGTACATCGCCAAATTTGGGCACCCAAGCTCCAAATCTTTGTCTCGAAACCTGCCAAACCATATTTTGACCTCTTTAACACCTCTTTCTACCAATCCACGAACATCCATAGGAATTTGAGATGCATATTAACAAATCTCCACATTGATACAATTTCCACTACAATGAACAAAACATAAAAAATTCTCCATCTAAAGACAAGTTCCTATGTAATAATTAATAAATAAATCAATGGCTTTTCAACAAAAATATTAAATATATTCATTTTTTATTAATGGGTAGATAAGAGAGAGAAAGAGATAGTGAATTATTTTGAAAATAAAAATCACATCTCCCTAAAAAAATATTTTCCTTACTTTTAAAGAACATATGGTCTCGTGACCAAAAGTTGGAAAATATTTTTCGTGAAGCAAATTATCAATCAAACAGTACAAAAATAGGAAATTAAATGGAAACACACATTTTCCATGATTAATACGCACAATTAAACGCACCTTAAAGTTTTGGATCTTTAAGCATTAGAACATTAATATTTTAATTTACGAAACAAAGCTCAAGTTTCTGATGGTGTAATATTTTTAACGACTCAATTTAGCAGTAAAAAGGTATTTTTTTCCCGTGAAGATGACTATTATTCATTAAGTTTGAATTGACTAAAAATGAAGAAAACAAAAGAAATGATTGTCTTCTTTTATTGCAGAATTGGGTATTAGATGATTCTTACCCCTGGTTGAAGGGGTTGATTTTTTTAGTCATGGTATTCGTATTTTTTATTTAATGTCGCCATCAAAATTTATTTTGGCCATCGAACTTTTCACTCAATATTATCATGATCACCGAACTTTATAAGCTAAATAAAAGTGTCGATTCAACCATTAAAAGGTCAAGATTTGAGTAAAATGATTGTCGTACCCTAGTTTCAATTTAAAAAAAAAAATCGCATAAAACCTCCATGTTTTAAACATTTTGTGCGAAAAACTCCCATACCTTCAAATTTGCCGTTAAAACTGTAAAAATGTTAAAATTAAAATAGATTTAGGAGGGTTTTGAAATAGATTAAATAAAATAATAAAATTTAAAGGTTTGAGATTGTGAGTGATACATAAAAAAATTTGGGTATAATTTGTAAAATAATAAAAAGTTTGGATACTAAAATTACAATTATTACTTCTTAGTTTTGACATTTTTTACTGTTTTTAACGGCAAATTTGACGATAGAGAAGTTTTTCGCACAAAATGTTTCAAATTTGTGAGTTTTCTGCAATTTTCAATAGGTAGGGAGAACGTTTCTAGGGAGTTTTATGCTATTAATCCATTTTTAATAAAACATAAAAGTTTTTTAATCGATAGACCTTATAGTTTTATTTGTTTTTTCTCAATTAAGATTTGAATTTGTGTTTGTTAACACATTGAAGACAAAAATTGACGGCAATATGAAGAAAACAATCACAATGTAAGAACACAAAAAAAAAATCATGTTGAAAACACCACAAACAAAGGAGGAGAATTTCATCAATAAAAGAGAAAATGCAATAAATTATGTGTTCTAAATTGTATTCTATTGCTATTCAAAGCCAAAATCATATGGATTATATATATGACCTAAAATAATATGTTGTAGATGAAAAGAGCAGGCGGCAACGAAACACACAGGCACTGCGTGTATGGTGTTCAGGCTCTTCATTTCAAATCCAAATTGATTTCAAACACCTTGTACAGCGTAAAATCCGGGCACCCAAGCTCCAAATCTTCGTCTCGAAACCTCCCAAACCATATCTTGACCTCTTTAACACCTCTTTCGACCAATCCTTGAACATCCATCGGAATTTGAGATGCATATTAACAAATTTCCACATTGATACAATTTCCACTACAACGAACAAAACTTAAAAAATTTTCCATCTAAAGACAAGTTCCTATGTAATGAATAAATCAATGGCTCTTCAATAAAAACTTAACTCCAACAAAAATCTCCTCCTCTTCCACAAAATCCAACTAGAACAAACTTAATCAACTGAATCCAAGTACCGCTCAATAGAATTACCCCGGGTACCAAAATTGCTCGAATTATCACCACGAGCAATAAAATCACAAATAACTCAACAATAATTACCAAACACGACAGAAACATACCTTGTAATAAAATCAACACAATGAACCGCTTCTGTCGAAGGTTATTTATTAGACTCAATACCTTCAACCACATTTAAAGTATAAGCCACTAAATCAATTTCCTCTTACCTTTGTAGATGCCTAATATATCTTCTAAGTCTGTCTCTAGCAATTGAATACAAATGTCATTGCTGGTGGTGGCGGTAAAGTAGCATTACCGATAACTTTTGAACTCAATTGAAATATATTCTTCAACATAGACCCTAAATCAAACTCCGACGATACTGTACCAAACTGAATATCCATCAAAGTTCTTAATTTATGCCAATTGGTCTCCAATGATTCTCAAGAACCATGCAAGACATACAACCGAGACGCTCCATGTCCCTGCAACACAACTCGTATACTTTTATTAATTTTTAGGACTCCACCTTCACTAGTGTACTTGTACCCTTCTGAATCAAGAGTATTCAAGGAGATAAGTTTTTTTTTCGAATCTGGAACATGTTTCACCTCATCAAGTGTTGTAAATATTTTAATTCTGACTCTTACAATACCAACTATCTTACAAGGTACACTTTTACCTATTACCACAACACCTTTTCGACTTGCTTCATATGTTGAAAACAAATTCTGATCGAGACATATGAAATGTACAAGTTGCATCAAGAATCCAATTCTCATTGGGTTTGGAGTCACCATAAAAAAAACTAAATGATCTCCATCATTGTAGCAATTTTCTACAATATTGGTTTCACCTGAAGTTGCTAGGTGTTTTCCCTTTTAATTTGAAACTAATTTTTGCTTATTCTGCAACTTATGACAATTCTTCTTTATGTGTCTCTTCTTCTTGCAGTAGGTACAAACTTTATTACAAGAATTAGATTTCGATCTCCCCCTCTCATAACCACCATTAACAACAAGGCCTTTTTCTTATACTTCGGATCTAATACGATGTTTCATTTTCTCCTTTAAAAATAGAGCATCATATACTTCATTAATGGTAAGAGTATCACGAATGTATAATATCATGTCTTTAAGTTACATATATGAAGCAGGTAAGAACACAACAAAATTAGCCCCAAATCTTCTTCATCGTACTTAAACTTCAAAGTCTACAAATTAGCGACAATTTCTTTAAAGGCAGCAAGGTGTTCTTCAAGTGATGTACCTTATATCATGCGATGAGAATACAAACGCTGTTTCAGATGCAATTTGTTGGTTAGACTTTTTGTCATGCATAATTGTTCTAATATCAACCATAATGCAACAAAGATTTTCTCCTTCAAAACATCCTGAAAAATATGATTCGAGAGATGAAAATAAAGATGTCATAGAGCATTTCAATCATTACGTTGTTTCGCCTCCAACAACCAATTTTCGAGTATCTTGTTAAATCTCGACAAAGTATCGTCCAAATCCATCTGAGCAAGCACTACTCACATTTTTTACCAACCACAATGAAAATCTATTGTTGCAATCCAAAAGCGGAATATCATGCTTCAACTTCATGCTTGCCATCAAACCTCACTCTAATATCACTTGTTAGCAAATTGAAGACGATATGAAGAAAGCAATCACAATTACACAAGAACATAGAGAATTAACATGAAAAACACTATGGGCAAAGGATAAGAATTTTATTAATAAGGGGAGAAATTACAACAAAATATGTGTTTTGAATTGTATTGTAATGCTATTTAAAGCCTAAATCATGACGACTATATATAAGACCCAAAACGTTTTAGAAGCAAAGATGATCAAAAATCGTTTCAGAAAATGGAAACAGAGTTTTTTCAGATAATACTACCACTTGAGTGGCAGCCTTCCTTATGCTAGGCAAGCGGCGAGTGTCACTCGAACGATAGGCGAGCGGCAATGGCGGGTGCTTCATGTATAGCTCTCAGGCGCTTCATTTCCAATCCAACTTGATTCCAAACATCTCGTATGATGCCAATATACCCGGAATAAGTGGGCGCCAATCTCTCTCCCGAAACCTCTTAAACCATATTTTGACATCTTGACACCTCTTTCAACCAATTCACGGACTTTCAACGAAATTTGAATCACATATTAATAGTGTTTGAAATAATGGTGGTGGTAGTGACAACAATGACGAATAATGGCACCATAATGTTTGATGGGTAGAGTAGGTACATTTGGTTTGGGGAATAAAGGAAGCAAGTGTTGATTTACCTTAGTTTTTCTTTTCATTTTATTTACTTGTTATTGAGATCAATCGCGCTACAGGTACTCAGTGGGTTACCCGCTGGGCTACACGCTAACGTGGCCACCCGGCCCAAAACTGAAAAATCCCCAAATTCAAACACCATTTCACGTCGTTCCCCCAAATGCGTGCGAACCAGACGGCGAAGGAACCCCAAATCACTCTGAAGGTGAAATCTCCCAAATCACTCCCCCAATCTTGAAAACCGTCGACGGCGAAGGAACCTTAACCCCCGAAATCTGTTATCCTATAAACTGAACGAAAGGAAAATCCCCCAAATCTGCCTGAAACTCCGTTGGATACCCTCCCTGAGTGCGAAGAAAGTTCCCAAAAATCGCCCAAAACCCGTCTCTGAGTGCGAAGAACTTCAAAAAAATCTCCCAATAATGATTTGAATTTTTAGGGGCGTAAATTTTTATTATCATTTCTGTTTTTCTTCTGTCTTGGATCTTTTGAAAATAATTGGAGTTATAACCAATTTCTAGCTTCTATTTGTTCCTTTGTGACTGGTTAAAATGAGTAAAGAAGAGTTCTTGAAAATCCAGGTACTTAACCTTTTGTTCATTTGTATATCAATGTGTGAAAATTATGTTTCTGCAAAAGTGGGGTGGGGTTGGGTGTTCTATTCATTTTTTCTTTACAGGGCTTTGCTTGTTTGAAACTCAAGATCTTTGAATGCCATCTCCCTTTGCTGTTTGTCTCTTTCTTTAACCCTTTCTTTTCTTCCTCTAAAATATCCATTTTACTGTCAAAATCCAATTGGTTAAATTTATTCTTAGGAATCCTTGTATTTTCTGTTTGTATTCTTGTATTTTTGGCTTTGTTTTTTAATTTCTGATTTTGTTTAATAAAGTTGTAAGCTTTAACTAACGTGTTATTCTCTGGCTTTGCATGTTTATGCAGACTTGTGTTCTTAAAGTCAATATACACTGTGAAGGGTGCAAGCACGAATTTCAGATTTAGATTTTTAGATTTACAACTTGTGTTCTTAAAGTCAAAATCAACATTTCAGATTTACAATTTGAGTTTTTTATGGCTAATGTGAGTTCAAATGGTCATTTATAATCTTGCTAGATGCAGAATTTCGAATATGGTTGCAAGAGGTCGCCCACAGGGATATTAGAATCTGGACCAGCAGCTACTTTGGTCGATGAGTTGCAACACATTGATGAGATTGAATTTGCAAGGATGAGAAAGGAAAGGGAACGGAATAGATGACATTCAAACACAGCCATTTCCCTGTGGTCTTCATGCAGTGGGAACATAATAGATGATCTTTTGTCAATGCAGTCTAATTTTTGTCAATGTATTTTAGATGTCTCTAATGGATTTTATAGTGTTTCAAGTAGTTGCTGCTGGCTGTAAATGTGAATTGTCATTTTGAATTGGGTGTAGACCTTTTGATAATGGGATATCTATGTTTACATTTTCTGTTTCTTTCCTGCTGCAATTTTCTGTTTCATTCCAGTTGGACCAGCAACTTCAAATTGTGATTACACATACATCAGGCATACGTACAAATCTATGACTTCCCATAGTTCCAGCAATGTGATGTTCAGCTCCATGAGTTTTGTGCAACAAATATTATGATCTTTTAAGATAATGTTGCTGGTGTGCATTGTGCAACAACATAAACTGATCTGCCTGTCTTATAAAGCCAAAACAAACTGAGGCAACAAATAGACAGACATATCAGTTTATGGTGTGTATATTATTGACCTGTGAGGCAAAAATGAAACTGAACTTGCACACCAACAAGAAAGTGAGGCAACAAGCCATAATCCTCAAATTAAGTTCTTACACACCATAATGAACGTAGGCAACAAGCCATAATTAACAATATAAACTGAAATGTTTGTCTTACAACACCAACATAAACTGAGCTTACACCATCATTAATCCATTCGTGTGTCTGTCTTACACAAGAACAAGAAATTGAAAATTGACATGTTTGTGTTACAACACCAATATAAACTGAGGAACTACAAAAAATGGTCAATTAAATGTCTTCACTACCAACAAGCCATTGGTCAAGTAAATGTCTTCATGTCATAGTCTTGCGCCACATTGGTCTTCACTACCAAGGATTACTCTTTCTGCCTCCTTCAAGACTACATGTGAGCAGAACATATCTAACAACTCCATCATCATTCTTTTGAGAATTTGTTTTTCTAATTGAAAAGCCTACTTCGTAAGCATATCTTTTGTAAAAATCAAAAATTTCTTTTTCATTGTTGAACTTCGTACCCACCGTAGGCACGATTGCACCATCTACTCCTTCAATCCCATCATCAATTAAGTTCACACTTTCCAAATTGTTCCCATTATCGGATTGTGACAAAAATATGTTCATCCACCTCCTTCCAAACTTCCACTCGCTGCAATGAACAACCAATTAGTTTTCACAATTAAAATTTTGTAAGTAATTGTATAATTTTATCCGATAGGCACTAGATTCACAGAAAAAAATAGTTTTCACAATTAATATTTTGTAAATAATTGACATAAACTTACTCAAAATCGACTGGCATTAACAGAAACTTGATCAACCAAACTTTAATTCCATGGCATAGGATGCACTACAAACTATTAAATCAACATGAAACTGAAACCATGCTACAAACATGGATTTGAATTGTAGTGTACATAGCATATACATCAGGTCAACCCCTACCAAAAATTGGTCCGACCTCGTGGACCCTTTCGACCAAAATGCTACTGATAAATGTATAGAAGGAAAACGAGATTATGCACTATTCACTAATTCATTTCCCAGATTGCATCTAAATTCAATAACCCATTCAGCCAGCTCGTTGCCAAGGAAAGAAGAAAGACAAAAAATAATTATAGCCCCATTTTCAGAGTAAAAAAAAAAAAAAACAAGGGATGCGAAATACCTTTGTTTGTCATCTCTACAAAGGTACGTGATCTTCAAGGCTGATTTTTATTTTGCCGGCGAGAAGCTTCTTGGATCTCCTGTGACCTGCCAGAGTGAGGAGGCGGCTTCGGGTTGGTTGGCGGTTTGTCGAGGTTTGGGCGCCACACAGTGAGAGAGAGGTTTCAATGATTTTGGTTTCCCGGTTATTTTGTGTATTTGGTGGGTAAAGGCTGGTTCCCTCTTTTTGGTTTCTTTTTTGGTTATTTATTTTTTTGTCCTTCACTTTCCACGTCATCGTGTATACCAACGGCTAAGGGAATGGGTACCAATAGCATTTTTCTATTGAGATCCCTGTGTGAGAAAGAATTCTTTAAAAGTGATTTTCTAAAAACTGATTTTTTTTAGAGAATATGTAGTTAAAAGGTATGAAACAATTATGAAAAGTTCGAAAAAAATATTTTTTTAAAAAACATATATTTTTAAAAGCATGCATGATTGAAAATGAGCGTAGAGAAAAAATATTTTCAAAAAAGCACTCCCAAACATGCACTTAATTCTATTCTTTTATTTTAATTCAAATTGTTTCTAATTTTTTTAATTTTAAAACAAAATAAGGATATAATGATCATTTTTTTCAAAAATTTTAATGGTCTAACTTACATTTTTCCATTAAAAAGGACCTTATACGCAAACACGTGAAAGCATTGAAACTCTATTCTAGAAAATAGAAATAAAAGATTTGAGACCTCATCGTCAAAATGTCTAAAGCTTAGGACCCCCAATCCTATTATCTGAACTTTATAAGAATCAAATTAAAGTTCAATGACTACGATGACACTAAGTGGAAAGTACGGTGGTCACGATTGAAATTACCCCATTTTAAGCTAATCCAATTTTATTTTTAATCACCATTTTACTTGATACATAAATTTTATTTACTTTTTAACCATATATTCTTTGGATCCATCGATTTATAATCTCAAATATCTTTGTCAAACTGGGCTTAATTATTTAACCGTTGATGTACTTAAAAAACACATCAATTGATATGGTGACATTTTTGTACATAAAAGATCAAAATTGTACGTGGTATATGCCATTTTGTAATAAACTGATTCCTCTTTTGAATGCACTATACAAGATTAAAGGACAAATTATTAAAATAGGGAAGAAACAGGGGGTGAATTGAAAACTATTGATTTTTGGTAAACAATTATAAATTACAACATAATTAAGTTCTTAAAAAAAATACGACAATTATACTCTACATAATCTTTTAGCAAAATATTTTGACAAATTACAAAATATTTAATTTCTTTAAAATAATTATAACTTACACTCTATTTATTCTGTTACAATGTTTGTAAGTTTTAAAATTATAACTTACAAAATATAAAATAATCATATTACTTTCCATGTTGTTTGTATGTGTAATTCATATTACAAATTGTCTAATAATTATATTACATTCCTACATTTTTAATTTGTTAATTCTCAAATTTATGTGGTATGTAATTTTTTGTAAGGATTAAAACTTACACTTTGTGTAAATACTTCTAGTGTGTTAATCCTCGTTAAGGCACATCTAACTTTTTAAAAATTAAACATCACGAGAAAAACCCCACCTTCCTTGCCTCCCTCCACCACTATTCACCACCAGCAACGTCAAAAAACTTAAGTTAAGTGGCACCACCCCACTAGGCCACTACCCCCGGAAAGTACCTCCAACACATTTTTGTGAAATACAAGTAAATTCACAATTTTGTTAATGAAGTATTTGCTAAAAAGAAAGACGAGAAAATCAATAAACGAGAAAAAAAATTCAATCATATAAAACAATAATTATTTTCAAAGATAACATTCCATTTACAAATAATTAAGACACGAAAATCAATCCAGATTTAGTAGCAATATTGGTTGTGCCAAAACCTGCATCAATCAATTGGTTCAAGTTTCAACCTTGTAATGTATTTTGATTGCTCAATTTCTAGATAAAGTGCCGCCTTTGGAACATCTTCTTCCCTCAGTTTATGCCCTTTCAAATTTTCTGCCTCATACACCAACTCCTCCGCCTTCCTTCCATAATTATACAGAAATATACTCATACCAAAATTGGTGGCAACTGCAAGCACAAGGAGAAACATAGTTTACTTTGATTCCATAGTGCCCAAGTTTCAAAATAAAAATGAAGTGAATATTGAATAATTTGTAAATTGTAGGAGGTTATTTTGGTCTTTTTCATCTCTATATATATTGTACAATGCATATGATTTGTATTCATTCATTCATTTTGGCAATAACAAATTTTCCCGCCAGTCTCTCTCTCTCTCTCCCCCCCTCTCTCTCTCTCTCTCTACATGGTATCAGAGACTTGAAGCTTTGCTGTGATGGCGTCACAAGGATCTTCTGTTGGATATTTGATTGGAGAAGAAGCCAATTCAATTACTAGTCGCTTGATTGCAGATCCAAGCAGTCCCTATTACCTCCATTATGGTGATAACACTGGTATGCAACTCATATCAATTGTACTTATGGAGGACAATTATGCGACATGGAGTCGCGCTGTTGTCGTGGCTCTCAGTGTGAAGAATAAAGAAGGATTTATTGATGGAAACATAACTGAGCCAAGTTCGATGATCCGATGTATAGCGCTTGGAGGAGATGAAATCACGTGGTCTCATCATGGATCATTAATTCCATTTCAAAGGAGTTCTATCCAAGTGTGATGCACAAGAATTCAGCTAGAGACATATGGATCGAATTGAAAGATCTTTATAGTCAAGGTAATGGTCCTCGAATTTACGAGTTAAAGAAGCAGATCTCTACCATTTCACAGGAGAATAATTCAGTTAATTCCTATTTAAAGGATTATGGGAGGAACTTGATAACTATAGACCAAACATTAGTGGATCTGATTACAAACAGGAAGATCAAGTTATGCAATTCCTAATGGGGCTAGACGAACACTATTCTGGAGTAAGGAGTCAGATCCTGTTGATGGATCCTCTGCCTTCTCTTAACAAGGTTTTTGCACTCATTTTACAAGATGAAAGGCAAAATGAGGTTATCACTAAAAGACAATAGAATTTTGAGGCATCTTCCTTTACTAACAATGTTGTACAATGTTCTAATGGAAGCCAAATAAATGTTAGATTCATTCAAAATCAGAGAAAGGACAGGTCTATTTACAGTTACTGTGGCATGCTTCGACACATTAAGGGAAAATGTTACAAGCTGGTAAGATATCCGCCTGGACATCGATTTGCTAAAGTGTGGCAAATGCCGTTGGACAATCCTCTGATGGTATTCAACCTAGTGTTATGGAATCTCTCTCAAACCTCACAATTACTCCGGATCAATGCAAGCAGGTTCTAGCAATGTTGGTACCTCAGTTGAAAGGACAGATAACTAATGGTCCTCGAATACAAACACAATCACAACCTCAGGATGCACCAACCACTGGTTACTTTGTACCAGATGCCTTTTTCAGGTAATCACTCTTGTTCTAACAATAAAACTGGTGCAGCAAAATGGATTATGGATACTGGTGCTTTAGAACATATGCTATACTCCATTTGGCATTTGACTACCATATCTCATAAGGTTAAAGCAGCTGTTAGATCACCTAATGGTGACACTGCTGAGGCTACACATGTTGGAACAATCAGATTGTCTCATAACTTGGTTTTGATAGAAGTATTGGTGGTGCCTTGTTTCACATTCAATTTGATTTTACCTAACAAGTTAACTTTTAGACATAATTGTTTCCTGATATTTTTACATCAATATTATTTTGTCCAGGATCTTTTAACACGGAGGACAATTGGAGTGGGCCAACTTGAAGATGGACTGTATGCTTTCCAACATTCTGCTCAGCAACTTCATGATTAACCTTCAATCAATTGTCTCCATTCTGATTCTTAACATACTGTTATTCCTGATAACAACTTTCGTGTTTTTTCTAATTCCAATTGCAATTTTGATCTCAATTTACAATGTAATAAAGCAAGATATTTTTCTTGTAATTCCCTAAGTAATCTCAATTTGAACACTAATATTTAGGGAAGGCAAAAAAGCTCGGCGGCTCGGGCTCGGCTCGGAAAAAGCTCGACCCGGGCCCGGCTCGGGCTCGGTCGCACCGAGCCGAGGCTCGGGCCGAGCCCCATGTGGGGGCTCCGAGCCGAGCCCGGGCCGGCCCGTGTTTAAAAAAAAAAAAAAAATTAAAATTCAAATCTGCCTGCAATTTGCAGGCAGCTAGAGAGCTGCCGCTACAGGCCAGCAATGAAATCGTGCGATTCATCTGTCTCGATTTCGTGCGATTCAAAATTTTAAAAATTTGCGTGTTTTCAAAAATTCTGTCTGAAAAATCATATCACAAATAGTTTGTCAGACACATTAGGCGTTAACGTGCACGCAAGATTTTTTCTTGCGTGCACGCAAAATTTTTTTTTTTTTTTAAATTTTAAAAATTGAAATTTTTTTTCTGTCTATAAATACGAGAAATTTTTTCTATTTCATATCACTCTTCATTCTTCAATCGCTTAACTCAGTATTATTTTCAATTTACTCATTTTGCTATATTCTTTACTACGATATTCTATATTCTCCATTTCTCCTCTCCTATTTTTTTACATATCATATTCTTAATTCTTTACTACAATTTCCCTCTATTATAAATTTATAATACGTACACATGGATTTTACCAGTGATGAGATTAATCAGTTTAGAGGTAGTTCGAGTACTCCATTGGGGTACAATACATCTCAAAATGTTCCAATTGATTTGGAAGATATCGAAGAGGAGGAAGTAGTCGAGGTTAAGAAGTCGAAAAAAGAGTCTGCAGATTGTTGGCAACATATGACTCGAAAAAAAGTTGGGGTTCAAAATGGAGTCGATATTTGGAAAGCATGTTGCAATTATTGCGGTAAAGAACTCAGTTGGAAGCCTAGTTCGAGCACATCGCATTTAAATAGACACATATTAAGAAGTTGCAAAGCGAAACCAGTCGGTCTTGACCCGAAACAGACCGAACTAACATTTACTGGTTCCGGTTCTACTCTTTCCACTTTTGTATATTCACAGGAAAGATTTCGTGAAGGAATGGTTACATACGTGGCTGCAGCAGAGATGCCGCTAACGATGATCGAGTCAATACACTTTACTCGTCTTGTGCAGAATTATCTCCAACCCAGGTATCATTCTTATTGTAGAAATACTCTTCGTTCTGATGCTATAAAATTATATAACAAAAGAAAACAAACTAATATTGAAAGTTTAAAAACTTTTAATTGTGTTATATCATTTACCTCTGATTTATGGACCGGTGTTAATAAAAAAGGTTATATTGCTGCTACAGCTCGTTACATTGATCACCTATGGATTATGCATAAAAGAATTATTGCATTTAGATGTGTAGAATATCCTCATAATGCGACTAACATATACATGGTTTTAAAAGATATTATACAAGAATATGGTATGCAAGAAATGATTCGAAGTTTTACTTTTGATAATGCTAGTGTAAACAAAGTTGTTGTCGATAAATTTATTGATGATTTGAACCCTATATTTGGAGGTTTATTTTTCCATCAACGTTGTGTATGCCACATTATTAATTTGATTGTAAAAGCTGGATTAGAACATATAAAAACACAGTTAGATAAAATTAGGCAAGCAATTAATTTTATTACTATATCACCTGCAAGAAAGCAAGCATTTAACAGTTTATGTGCTGAGTATGGCTTAGAAGAGAAATCATTTGTCACTGATGTATCACATAGATGGAACTCTACATATCTTATGTTACACTCGTGTGAAAATTATGATAAAGTTATTACAATGTATTATAATGGTAGGCATACATATGGACCCGAACATAATTTGGAAGATTGGGAATGGAATCTTGCATTTATCGTTAAAACATTTTTAAAACCTTTTTTCAATGCCACAAAGGAATGTAGCGGTATTTATTACCCTACATCTTCACTTGTTTTACAACATTTTTTCTATTTTGCACAAACATTTCAAAGACATAGGAATTTCCCAATTTTTGTTGATGTAGTTCATTCTATGGAGTTAAAGTTTCGTAAATATTGGGAAGAGATACCCTCATTATTTTTATTAGCTTCTGTAATGGACCCTCGACTTAATTTAACTGGCACAAAAGCTATTATAAATGGGATTTCACGTTTCATGGATATACAATTTTCACATACGAATATAGAATCAATGTTATGCGAAATGTATAACTATTACGCTGAAAAAGAAGGTCAGTGTAGTTCTTCCCAAAATACTTTTTCAAAGAACACTTCAACAAATGTAGATAATATATGGAGTTATTTAGAGACCAATACTAGTATTCCCTCATTTAGTTCTAGTTCGTCAATATCTAGAGCAATAGATGTCAATGATACAAATCTTGAAATTCCTTCGGAGTTAGCTAGGTATATGTGCGTGGACGTTCGTAGTATGTTACAACCACAAGAATTACAGGATTTTAGTCTTTTATCATGGTGGAGATGTAACGAAAGGCAGTATCCAATTGTATCAAAAATTGCTCGCGATCTACTAACACCGCCGGTGTCTACAGTAGCATCGGAGGCTGCATTTAGTTTAGGTGGTCGAGTTTTAAGTGACGAACGATCAAGACTAAAAGAAGATATATTGGAGGCTTTAATATGTTTGAAGGACTGGGAATGTGCGGAATTACGTCTTCAAGAACAAGTTGATAGTATAATGGCCGATGAGTTACAGCAGATTAAAGCATAAGATATTGTAAGTTTTTAAATTGTTTAGTTTCAATTCAATACGTAATTTTTAATTTTTTTTTTTGTTTCAAAAAAAATTGTACACGAAATATTTTATTCGTGTACAATTTTAACTCCGCCTACGATAATTGTAGCCGGTCCCAAGTCCGGATAAAGGAGGAGGGTTTTATTCTTCAATGATAAATAGAATAGTTATTGCCTTGAATTATTGGAATTACGACCCTCAAGGAAATTTCACCATGACATTACAAGAAATAATAGTTACATACTTTAAGTAAAAATGAAGCTTTCATAATCTCTTTAATTTATAACACGTATTACGCATAAAATGTACAATTTTTTTTTTAATGTAGATTTTATAAAAAAAAAAAAAAAAAAAAAGAAAGAAAGACCGAGCCGGCTCGGCCCGGGCTCGGCTCGGCCCGCTAAGGCTCGAGCCTAAAGCTCGGGCCGAGCCTCATTTTTTTTGGCCGGGCCCGGCTCGGCTCGGCTCGGGCCAAAAAAAGCTCGGTCCAAAAAAGAGCCCGAGCTTTTTTTTCCCGGCTCGGGCTCGGCTCGGCTCGTTGCCACCTCTACTAATATTGATCTATGACATTGTCGTATGTGACACCTTCCTATTTCCAAACTAACTGTCTTACATAATTTGATTCCAACCATTACATTCAACAAACATTTACATTGCACAGTTGTCCAATAGCCAAATAGTATAGACTATCTTTTCCAAGTAGTGAAACTAGAGATTTCAAAAGATTTGATATCATCCATTGTGATATTTGGAAACCTTATTCAATTCCCTCATTAGATGGCTCTAGATACTTTCTAACCAGTGTTGATGACCACACTAGAATGACTTGGACCTACCCCTATGGCATGAAAGCATTGAAACTATATAATCTACTAAACAATACTATCTTTGCTTCTAGAGATGTTATCTTTCATGAAAATATATTCCCCTTTTATTATCCCAAATTCCTTGCCTCTTTAACAAAGTCTGATGCATGCTTAATATTTGATTCATCTCTCTTTCCAGTTCCAACTAATGATTCACCACCTGATATGTCAATTCCAAGTTTTGGTAATGACTTCATCCTATTGCTCTCCTGCTAGTTCAATTCTACGTTCATCTGATTCTCCTCAAACAAACACTCATGAATCCATTTCAACACCTATTTCTACTCCAACTCTAGCTTTGCCCATCAGACAATCAAATAGACCTAAAAGAGCCCCAGCCCCTATCTTCAAGATTACCACTACAGTCTTGCATCTCAAGTGACTACTCTACAATCAAAATCCATGGTGAAAGGTCACATGGCTGGCAAGCAATATCCTATATTTGAGTACCTGGACTATGGCAGACTATCTCTTACTCACAAAAGATATTCACTGGCCTTATCTGCTACAGTTGAGCTTAGATCATATGAAGAGGCTGCTGCTAAGTATCCAGATTGGTGCAAGGCAATAGAAACCGAATATCAAGCATTGGTTTCAAACAACACTTAGATGGTTACTTTTCTTCCTGCACACAAGAAGCCTGTAGCTTGTAAATGGGTTTTCAAAGTTAAACTAAACTTTGATGGGACTGAGGAGCAGAAGAAAGTCAAGCTTGTTGCAAAGGGATTCATACAACAAGCTGGCCTTGATTATGAAGAGATCTTATTCCATGTTGCTAAGCTAGTAACTGTGAAGTCCTTGTTGGCTATTGCTGCTCATAAGTGCTGGTATCTTCATCAATTAGACACCAACAATGCATTCCTCCATGGTGAACTTGATGATGAGGTGTCCATGTTGATGCTTAAAGGGTATGAGCAGTAGGGAGAGTTTGGGGAACTACTGGTCTGCAGATTGAACAAGTCCATTTATGGACTCAAACATGCATCTAGGCAATGGAACACTAAGCTAACTTCATACATTGTTTCACAAAGTTTTGAACAATCAAAATCTGATTATTCTTTATTTAGCAGACATGAAAAAAGATCCTTCACTGCTTTGCTCATTTATGTGGATGATATTATCATAGGAGGTAATGATTTATCCTACATTGAGCAATTTAAGAAAGAACTGAATGAGCAGTTCAGATTAAAAGACTTGGGGGTTTTGAAGTATTTTCTTGGACTTGAGATAGCCAGGACATCAAATGGAATTTTTGTAAATTAAAGGAAATATGCCTTAGATGTGTTGACTAATGCAGGATATCTTGGAGCCAAGCCTGCAAAGTATCCCTTACCGTAGAATTTGAAGCTGAGTAAGGATCAAGGTGAACTTATTGAAGATTCAAGTGCATGCAGGAGATTGATAGGAAGGATCCTATATCTGACCATAACCAAACCGACCTATCATATGTTGTTCAGGTTCTTAGCCAATTCCTCCAAGATACTTGAAGGGTGCACCAGGTACATCATATGCCCATTATGTGCTAAGATACTTGAAAGGTACACCAGCATAAAGCCTATTGTTTGAAAGCAAATCAAACCTAGTACTTAAAGCCTTTAGTGATGCTGATTGGGTGGCTTGCCTAGATACTAGAGGATCAATCACTGGTTATTGTGTCTTTCTAGGGAATTCATTGGTGTCATGGAGATCAAAGAAGCAGCATACTATCTCTAGATCATCAACAGAAGTAGAGTACAGATCCATGGCTACTACTGTTTGTGAATTAAGCTGATTGAGAAACATACTTGGAGACCTTGTTATCAAACATGATCGAGCAGCCTTATTGTTCTGACAGTCAATCAGCTATCCATATTACCAGTAACATTTTAAAATAAATTCTTCTAAAAAGACAAAGGGGTTGCTGGATTTCTAATAAATATTATTGTGAAAATAATAATCTCCCACAAAATTTATAAAATCATAAAAACTAGAAATTACAATACAGATAAGTTATGTCTAGGAGGTTAGATTTTAAGTGTGACCATTTGTGACTCCTTCAGCCAGCCTGAGAACTGAATACTTTCGAAAGAAGATAGACTTGTTGAGTTAGACCCCTCTAGTCTTCTATGGAAATTATGTGTTGAGTGCTATTCGATTATTGGAAAAATAGCTTAATTTTTGTAGTGTTTGAAAATAAGCATATTTTTCATTTGAGAAATTAGCATATTTTCGGTATTGAGTAAACAACATAATTTGTAAATGATTTTGAAAAAAAATAGCATATTTTTCGTAATTGTGAAAACATCGTAGTTTTTTTAAAAGTTATTTGAAAAATAGCATAATTTCCTATTTCTGAAATTAACGCACTTCATTTGATATTTTAGAAAAAATGGCAAGTGAAACCGTAATTGTTGACACAACCAATGATGTGGCTTGTGGGCCTACTTTTGTTGTGAACCCCCAATAATATCAACATCTATTACTCGTGGAGAGCAACTGGATAAATTCAATCGACTAAACTTCAAGAGGTGACCGCAAAGAGATGCTATTTTATCTTACCATCCTTGGCCTTTCAAAGTTGTTGACTGAGAATCCTCTGAAACTGAAGGAGGATTAGACAGACAGCCAAATTATCATTGCAATAGTTGCTTGAAAACATTCTAAATACTTGTCTCAAAATTATGTCAAGAATGGCTCAATAATTCTTTCTTTATACAATGTCTATAGTGTAAAGAAGACGACAAAGGAGCTCCGAGAGCCTCTTGATCAAAAGTACAAAACTGAGGATACTGGAGCCAAGAAACTTGTGGTAGGTCGCTTCTTAAATTTAAGATGATCGACTCCAAAACTATGGCCAGTTAAGTTCAAAAGCTCCAAGTGATCTTACATGAGATCTTTGCTTAGGGGATGTTACTGAGTGAATATTTTCAGGTGGTCACTATTATTGAGAAGTTGTCACCTGGATGGAAATATTTCAAGAACTACCTTAAGCATAAGTGAAAGGAGATGATGTTGAAGATTTGATTGTTAGACTTCGCATTGAGGAAGACAACAGATGATTTGATAAGTGAGTAGTATACCAACATGAGACCAAGGCCAATGTTGTAGAGGAAGCCAAATAACAAAGGTTTCAAACTGGGACCTAAAGGGGAAATCTCGAAGAAGAAATTTCAAGGAAAGTACTTCAATTGTGACAAGATGCGTCACAAGTCAAACGAATACAGGTTGCCTAAGAAAAACAGAAACAAATAAGAAAATATTATCGATGACATTGCCCATGATGCCTTTGATATTTGCTTGTCAGCTATGATATCTAAAGTGAATCTAGTTAGGATCCAATCCAAGAGAATGGTGGATTGGCAATGATATAATCCGACATGTATGTTCTGACAAAGGGATGGTCACTTCACTTGATGAAATTATATATGAAGAAATGCTCTTCATGCAAAATTCTGCTACTTTTAAGATCAAAGCCCAAGTGATCATGAAGATGACATCTGGAAAAGAGCTCTAAGCAACGTGCTATATGTGCCGAAAATTTGAAAGAACTTATACTATAGTTCCCTACTTAACAAGCATGATTTCTGTATGGTTTTGGAGTATGATAAATCTTTTTTCTCTATAAAAATGAAGTTGAAAATCAACTCAACAAGAAAATTAAGGTGTTAAGAACTGATTGAGGCTGTGAGAATGAATCATAGTTTAGTGAGTTATGTATTCAAAATGGTATAGTCCATGAAACTACGACATCTTATTCCCCTCAGCCAAATAATATTGCTGAGTGGAAGAATCATACCTTAAAAGAGATGATGAATGCAATTTGCAGCATAACATATGGGGAGAAGCTGTTTTGTCAGCAAATTATATTTTAAATAAGGTGCCTCGAAAAAAGAAAGACAAAACTCCATATAAATTATGCAAAAGGAAGGAAGCCCTCTTATAAATTCTTTTGAATGTGGGGATGTCTTGCTAATGTGGTAGTACCTACACCTAAAAAGGTGAAAATTGGTCCAAAAACAGTTGATTACATTTTTCATTGACTATGCACATAATAGTAGTGTATATCGCTTCTTTATGCATGAGTTAAAATATCAAACATACGCAAGAACACGATAATGGAACCAAAAAATGCATCATTTTTTGAACATGTATTTCTTCATAAGTCCAAGAAGGACGAAGCTTGTCAAAACAAACATTTAAGACTATTAGAGAAAAATATTGTGGAACAAGAACACGAAAAAAATGAATAGCTTCAAGATGAATCTAAACGTAGTAAAAGAGCAAGGACAAAAAAATCTTTTGATCAGAATTTTTAGCGTATCTCTTATAAAGTAAACCTCAAACTTTTATTAAGATAGTAAGCTTTACTAAAGGACCCTTTTGGAAAGAGGCCATTAAGAGAAAAACTGATACCATACTGCAAAATCACACTTGGGAGTTAGTGGATCTTCTCCATTAGTGTAATCATCTAGGATTCAAGTAGATTTTCAAGAGGAAGTTGAAAGTAGATGGATCAATTGATAAATACAAAGCCAGGCATGTAATTAAAGATTATAGACAATGAAAATATTTAGACTACTTTGATACTTATTCTCTTGGGACAAGAATAAATCTCATAGGGATGGTATCAGCAATTAATGTCATGCGCAACCTTGAAATACATCAGCCTTTTCTAAATGGAGATTTTGATGAAGAAATCTAAATAAAACAGCATGAGGGTTTTCTGCACCCGAACAAGAAAAGAAATTTTGTAAACTAATAAAATCCTTGTATGGTTTAAAACGAGCACCGAAATAATATCATGAAAAATTCGAACTATGATAGCAAGTGGATTTAAAATCGAAATTGCAATAAATATGTTTATATCAAAGACACTAAGAATGGATATGTTATTCTTTATCTATACGTTGACGATGGGCTACATGGGCCCTAGATGAATAGAGGATGCCACATACGCCACCTGGAGTGATAGGCCCTGTCACACAAAATCGTAGATGACATGCTCATTGTTGGTAGTAATCATAGGATAATCAAATCTACCAAAGATATGTTGAATTCAAGATTTGACATGAAAAATAAGGGACATGCTGATGTTATCTTAGGAATAAAGATCTCTAAAATATCAAATGAGCTTATCTTAAATCGGTCATATCATATGGAAAATATTCTTGAAAATTTAGTAAAGATGATACTAGTGTTGCAAGAACACAACAGATATAAATGTACGTCTACCCAAGAATAAAGGAATGAGTATTTCTCAAACAGAGTGTTCGAGAGTGATTGGCAGTTTAATGTACTTAATAAGTTGTACAAGATTTGACATAACCTATGTAGTACGTAAGATAAGTCGATATACGAGTAATCTTAGAGCTACAATTGGTAGGCAATTGAGAGAGTACTGAGACTTCACTATACATGATATCTAGTTGTCCTAGAAGGACATAGTGATGCAAACTGGATATCAGACATAAAAGACTCAAGGTCTATAGTGGATATGTGTTTACACTAGGAAGTGAGCTGTATCTTGAAAATCCTCAAAACATATTTTTATAGTCGGATATGCAATGTACTCTAAATTTATCGCACTAGATAAATGTATGTAGGGAAGAATTAGAATGGCTAAGCTATTTCTTAGAGGATATTCCAAGGTGACCAAAGCATGTACCTGCAATATGGTATACATTGTGATAGTCAGCTTGCAATTGGTAATTCAAGATATATTCATCGAAAACATAATAGAATTAGACAACTAATCTAAACCAAATGGTTAAATAGAGAGTGAGTTGAGAAATCATCGAGGGGAATAGGACTAAAGCCCTTGAAAGAATAGATCCATACAATGAAAACTCAATCTAATTAACTGGAGATCCTAAAGTCTAGATTTAAAGGGAGAACCTAATTGTAAAATCATGTTGGATCACTGTGGGAACTCATTCCAATCCATTCATATGATGAAAATAGTGATACCCGTAAAGAATAAGCTAAGATTTTAATGATCCATATGTATCGGAATATTCGAGCAAAGTAATGTGGGTTACTTGATTAAGAGATCACCTATGTGAGAAAGAAGTGGTTCAAATGAGAATTATAAGGGCTTAATTCCTTATAAAGTCTCACATGATCGGGAGATGTTCATAGCCAAAATGAACATAACTATGAGAACTGAGTTGTGTTACGATAAAGCCTATGTTGGAATGTGCCATCGTTTACACAAATATCATAATTACTCAAGGACATCACGTCTATTAATCAGTTAGTAAAGTAAATGTACTTGCACAATGAAAGGTTCAAAGGACACCTACCTATCCTACGCAGATTTCGACTGTTGAATTCTATCACCATATATTTTTGTCATTGTTGTTAATTTCATTCATGTTGGGAATTGTTGAAAAAAAAATGGAGAGGATAAAAATTGTAACAACAAATGTAATATTTTTGAATTCACTAATTAATTTTCAAATCGAATTGGTGGTTAAAAACCCTAATAGCTATTGTAACATTTTATATTAGTACAAATTAATGGAGAATTAAAATACCCCTTCTAATCCTAATAGATAAGGAAGTGTTCCCCTTCTTATTCCACCCAAAAACTTTGAGAGGTCTCTCATCTCACTAATTTTCCTCATAACTCTTTGTTTTCAAGAGTTCTATTTTTTTGTAGTTTAGATAATTATTTTCTAGCTCGGTAATAGAATTATGAACATTCTTAGTTCGCCTAATGTAGTGACGAAGTGCTAGTCAGCTACTTTCAACCGCTGTATCATGAAAGACATATGCCATCAATCCTCGTAGACCACAGTGGGGGGGAGAATTTGTTATAAGGAAATTGTATGCAATATAAGCCTCGATTTTTCCAATACCGCTACTACATCAACAACCATATTTTCTCTAATTTATTATTACTCTGTTTGTTGTCATGTTTCTTTCCATTATTTTATTTATATAATTTCAGAAGCATTTCTATTTTTTTTTTTATTTTTCCTACAACAATAATGCTCCCTTTCTTACATTAAATTATCACTGCTGCAGCATGTTTAACTAAATAGAATGAGATAAGGACATTTACATGGTTCTATCATAATCCACACATTCATGCATAAATATACCTAAAACCAATTGTTGGGTTTTGATACCCATGAATCTCAGGCGATGATGTAAATGTTGGATTAATTATTACCAACAACCAAGTGCAAAGGCTCAACCAGAAAACAACATTGGCCGTTGGGAGCAACTTAAATAATTAATGTTGCTCATGGCCCATTTAACCTCTTTTATTGGTCCAACTAAAGTCTAACATAATCTATATATATATATATGATTTTTTCCCTAGTCGTTTAGTGGGTGATTTGTGTGAAAAGAAAAGAAAGAAACCGTGTGGAAGAAGAGAGAAAACCGGCAGCCTCTTTTGGTGGAAAAAACATGTCTTCCATTGATTTTTGGTCTCGTTTTCTGCCTTTTCACAACCTCACGCGCTGACCACCCAAGAGCGCCTCCACCTACATGTCACACCGATGATCTCCATTTCACCACCAGGCCTCTAGATTTGTCGAAAATCCCAAAAACATGTTCGATTTTTTCACAGTTTTTCTACTTCATTTTTGTCGCTTGCCTGAATGGTTTTTGGTCAAATTTTCAAGCCAAATCTACCATCTTGAAGCTCTGATATCAATTGTCATGAAAGCTTGCTCCAAAGGTTGTCAAAACGGTATTTTTCGAGCTCAGTTTCGCGTTTCCTTTCTCTACAAAACACCAATCTTCACAGCTCCAACCCACAACCAATTTATTTACCTTAGTTGCTCCTCAATCTCACCCATAAAGGACAAGATAATGGTGAAGATTTGTAGCTACAAAGGTGCCAGCAATATATCATCGACATACAATACCAAAAAGATACATTCACTCCCACTGAACTTATGATATACACAGTCATCAACCGTATTTACCTCAAATCCAAACGAGATAACAACTTGATGAAACTTGTGATACCACTGACAGGAAGCTTGCTTGAGACCATAGATGGATTTCTTTAGTTTGCAAACTATTTGCTTTGGATCACCTGTCACATAGTTTGTTGCTTCCATCATATATATCGTTTTGCCAATGTCACCATTGAGAAACGCAGTCTTTTACATCCATCTGATGTATCTCCAAACCAAAATGAGCTACAAGTGCCATTATTGTCCTGAAAGAGTCTTTCAATGAAATCAGAGATAAAGTCTATTTATAATCGATGCCTTCTTTCTGACTAAAACCCTCGGCAACAAGACGAGCCTTATATCTCTCAACATTGCCATTTGAATCCCTTTTGGTTTTAAATATCCATTTGCAACCAGTGGGCTTCTTTCCTTCAGGCAATGTGACAAGATCTCAAACGTCATTGTCCTTTATGGATTTTATCCCGCCATTCACGGCATCTATCCACTTTTGAGAATTATCACTTTGTTTGACTTGTTGGAAGTTAATTGGATCATCTTCCATAGACCCATGTCAAACTCATGTTCTTGGAGGAAGATGATATAATCATCCGGAATCGCCTTCCTCCTTTCTCTAGTAGATCTCTTAAGTGGCACTTGTTCTTGAGGTTGTTGAGTTTGTTCTTCAAGAAGTTCTTCGACATTGTTCTGAGGATCCAAATTTGCTTCTTGAGTAATGTCAATAGACAAAACGTGATCATTATCAATAGCAATAATAGGAAGGGAAATCAATTCATCTTCAAATACAATATCTCTAACCTTATCTTCCCCTCCAAACTCTACATCCTCAAAAAATTTTGCATTCCCCGTATCGAAAAAGGATTTAATCAACGGATTATAGAACTTGTAACCTCTTGACCGTTCAGAGTATCCAACAAAATAGTAGCTAATTCTTCTTGAATCTAGTTTTCTTTCATTTAGCCTATAATGCTGTGTCTCAGCTGGACAACCCCAAATATGTAAGTGTCTGATACTAAGCTTCTTACCCATCCAAAGTTCATAAGGGGTTTTAGCTACTACTTTACTTGGAACTCTGTTCAAGATGTATGCTGCAGTCTTTAGTGCTTCACCCCAGAGGGATTCTGGCAAAGAAGAATGACTAATCATGCTTCTTACCATGTCCTTAAGCATCATGTTTCATATCTCAGCTACACCATTCATGCTAGGTTTGCCTGGTATTGTGTATTGTGGGACAATACCGCACTCCTCCAGGAATTTAGCGAAAGGTCCTGGACGTTGTTCATCGGAACCATCATATCTACCGTAATATTCACCACCACGGTCAGATCTAACAAATTTAATCATTTTGCTAAGTTGATTTTCAACTTCAGCTTTGAAGGCTATAAATACGTCCAATGATTGTGACGTCTCGTGAATCAAAGATAGGTAACCATAATGAGAATAATAGTCTGTGAAAGTAATAAAATATTTTGGCCATTCCATGAAGCTGTAGGGAATGGTCCGCATATATCAGTATGAATTAGTTCTAAGATGTTCAAACTTCTGTTGGCACTTAATTTCCTGATATTTGTCATTTTTCCCTTTATACACTCGACACAAACTTGAAAATTTGTTAAGTCAAGGGGATCAAGAATCCCGTCAGACACAAGTCTCTCAATTCTCAGTTTAGAGATATGTCATAAACGCTAGTGCCAGAGTGTAGCGGAATCTTTATCGGTTAATTTACATTTTGTACCACATGAACTAGTTTGCAAGGTTTCATTATACGAGACAATTGTATCCAATAAGTATAGGTTATCAGTCAAAGATAAAGAACTAGTACCAATAAGATTTGAATCTTGAAAAATACGAACCTTATTATTTCCAAATGAACAACAATACCCAAACTTGTCCAAAACAGAAATAGAAATTAAATTTTGTCTAAATGACGGTAATACAAATGTCTCTTCCGGAATCAAATAATGACTAGTTTCTAATAATAACCTAAACGTTCCTATTGCCTCAACCGCAACTGATTTGCCATCACCCACAAAAATGAATCTTTCAACATCATTTGGCTTTTGGCTTGTCAGGCAACTCTGCATAGACACATTTATGTGAGTGGTAGCAAAAGAATCTATCCACCAAGTGTGTATAGGTACAGAAGCTAAATTAACTTTAGAACAAACCAAAGCGAGAAGCTCACCTTTCTTAACACGCCAGGTGGCATATTTGGGGCAATCCTTCTTCATGTGTCCGCCCTTCTTGCAAAAGTAGCAAGTGAATACCTTATCCTGTTTCCTTTGCATTTTGCGATGTGGTACCCCAACCATAGCTTCTTTTCCCTTTTTCCTTTTCATATCTCGAGAAGTTATTGCTAAGTGAGCACTTTCAGTCATTTCTCGCTTAACCCTTTCCTCTTCTTATACACAGTGTGATATGAGCTCATTAAGAGTCCATTTATCCTTTTGGGTGTTATAACTCACTTTCAATTGACTGTGTTGTGCAGGAAGGAAAATTAAAACCAGATGCATGAGCAAATCCTCGGATAGCTCTAACTTTAGTGTATTTAATTTGGAAGCGAGGTTGGACATTTTCATGATGTACTCCCTTATGTTCTCTTTTCCTTTATACCTCATTGAAACAAGTTTATCCAGAAGAGAACTTGTTTCAGCCTTTTCGTTTTTAGCAAAGCGCTTGTCAATGTCCTCAAAGAATGTCTTAGTATTTTTCTCCTCTGACACATCGTCCCTGAATGCTTCAGGAATTGAACGTCTCATGATAATAAGACACATGCCATTAGAACAATCACACTTCTCATTGTCCATTTTGACTTCAGTGGGACTGTTAGCAGTGAGAGCAGGAGGTTGTTCTGTCCGAAGTACAAGGTCTAGATCCATGCAACCGAGAACAATCATAACATTCTCTTTCCAGTCTTTGAAGTTTGAGCCATTAAGTACAGGAATGGAATTGATGTTAGCAGATATAGAAGAAACAGAACTTGAACCTGAAACCAAGAGAAGAAAATAACTCAAAATTAATTGTCATGATATATATATATATATATATATATATAAGTGACTATGGATCCAATTACAAGATACCTAGCGCAACATTGGTATTTAGTCTTTGGACAGAATCGTCGACTTGCAAGTGGTTCTCTCCATGCAGTAATCAAATATTGATAATCAATATGTTAAACAATATGTCTGTCTTTGGACCGACATATTGTCTACATGAAAACTTTATAATCATCACATATTTATTACCACATGTGTGTCTATTATTTGGTCAAACAATAACCTTCCTTTGGGCCGATCATTGTTTGCATAATTAACAGACACGCACACATTTATATTTAAAAATAAATAAATCTACACGACAAAGGTTACTTTGGCAACGTGTCGTTTCAATTAATTTATTTCGAAATACAAGGAAAATTTGAGAGATTAATAAAAAACTTTAAGGATGAACTGTAGAAATCCCAAACCTTAAAGGACAATATTTAATTTTTGAAACTTTAAGGGCCTAAGGGTTAACAATTCAAACTTTAGGGGATGAAAATTAATTATTTAAAATTTTAGGGGCCAATATAATCAAATTAGAAACGTTAGGGGCTTAATTGAACAATTCAAAAACTTTAGTGACCCTAATTAATTAATTTTTCAGACTTTAGGGACTGAATTATAAAACCCAGAACTTTAAAGGCCCAATTGGATGAATAATATCCTTAGGGGGGCTAAATAACCAAAGTTTTAAACTTAGGGCTGCAACTTTAAAAATATAACCTTAAATAAAAATTGCATACAAGGGCCCAAACTCATCAAATTTACAGCCCACGCCATTGCCCCCTCAAATTCCATAACTGGAGAAACTGAAAATTCATCCAACCCTTCCTCTTCATCCACACTTTTCAGCTTTCTCAGCCCCTTCGGCCCCAGCCAGCAAGATCATCTGCATGATAAAAAAATTTTATCAGTCACTTTACCGTCCACTTTCAATAACCAACTAAACAAGGCTAGTTGTCATTTTATCAGTCACTTTACCGTCCAACAGATGGTAGCCATGTTATTGGCACAACCTGAACTAAAGCAAGATCATCTGCATGATAAAAAAATTTTATTCCAACATTTCCAGCGCAATTGAAACTTAAAGCAATTACAATGACATGTTCCACTTCAGTTTTGAAATATACATAAACAAAAACAAAATGTTCCACTAATAGCAAATCAAAAATAGGCAACAGGTTCCAATACTGATGTTTTACCAGCCTCACGGTCATCACTGGATGGTGTTCTCTTTGAGCTGCAAGGACTTCCTTTGTTCATCTGTGCGTGACGGTAATTAAGCATAAGAATTCCAAATTAAAACAAAAAACCAGGGTAATAGAATTGCACAATTGGAAGCAAGTTGCAGAAGCATTTTCAACCAATCAGAAGAATTAACAATATATAGGAGCATTTGTAAGCAATAACATAGAATGCTATACAGACCAGCAAAGCTGAACTAATTACTTTATTCACAACATGCTTCAGAAAAACAGCAGGCAAATTCACATCACATTACAAGAATTGTTGTGAAATCTAAATAAATTTGATTCGGGTAACTGGAGTTGATGTGAAATCTAAAGAAATCAGATTCAGTTAACCAACCACAATACTAAAACTCAAGGTGTAGTCTTTCTTAAATCATTAACCAATTTTCTATCTGTGATGCTCCATAGTACCCAGTTTTTTAAAAAGAGAAAAGGTACTCGAACAAACAAAGCATACCGTCGCCCCTGTTTGTCCCTGCCATTACACTTCAAAGAGGGGAAAGGTGAACAATAATTATCGAATCTAAGGCTACCAGTTTGCAGCCTCCCCCGGCAACAGTAGACAATGACCAGAGTATCATTCTTAACAACATAATGAAACTAATTTCAAAATATTCAATAATAGAAAGTAGCCAAAAAATTCAATAACATGACAGAAAAGAGGGCCTACTGTTCACTATTATTTTATTCAAGACCCAAAAAACGGTGAGAAGCATAACTGCTGTTGGCGGGCAACATGTTCAATGGCAGTCTTCTTTTCTTCATTTCCCACTGCTTCCACACGTTTATGAATTCGCCTCTAATTCACACAATTGCAGGTTCAATCAGGATTTACCCAAATTGCTCTCTGGTGTTGTTGTGTAGGCAACGAAAATCTGCCAAGTTTGGAAGAATCGATTTGGAAGAGGGTTTTGAATTGGTTCGTGTTCCAGGTGGGGAGATTTAGGACTCAGGTTCGTAACTGTGTCGCCTTGGAGAATCGATTTGGGGGAGGGAGTTGAGATCAATCGGTCTAGGGCGTGTTTCAATTTGGGGGAGGGTGTTGAAGGAAGGATGATTTGAGGAGAAATGGCATTTTTACAGCCTAAAATCACGTCCAACGTGGGCGAAGTTGACGCCGTCGACTACCACATCAGCGACCGTGAAGCTACATCGGACGGTTTGAAACGGCGGGGATGGTGGGTGATGGATGGAAGGGTTGGTTCGTAAGTTCAGCGACCGGTGAGAGTGAAAATGAAGTTGAGTTATCACAACAACATGATGAAGTTTTTACTCGTATAGTAGAGGACGTACAAGAAGGATCCATCGTGGCGACCAGCACGACAGAGACAGACAACGAAGACGAAGGATCCGTTGTGGTGGCCGGTGCGGTGGAAGAGGAGCTGAAGCTTGAGATCGATGACTTCAAGTTTAAGGTCGATTCCTCAACCCTTTCCTTTTCATTAACTGTTCTTCGGTGGTGTTTGGGGATAATTGGTGTAAAGTTAATTGCATATTCTTTACCGATCAGTTCTTTAGTGGCAGAGAGGATGATTGGCTTTGTAGTCCCTGTGTTTTCTGTTGAAAAGTGTATTGTGGTTTATTTCTTCATCTTTAGATTACCTATTTCATGATAACCCTTTGGATGTTATTAAATTGTAATTAATTATTGATTTTTTGAGGTGAAGTTTGAAGGTTTTATTACTAGAATTTTCCTTGAGAACTCAAATATATAGTTTCATTTTCGCTTCTTTTTCTATCTAGGGTTTCAATTTTTACGGGGGCCCAAATAATAATCTTAGTTCATTGGAATTTGATATTCCTAAAATTAGTAGGATTGAATGATGATGAGACGATATTATTGTGAACAAAACAAACCAATTTGACAAAGCAAACAGAGGAGAAGAACCAAGAGGAAGAGAGGAAAACCAATTGATTGAGCCTCCAAACTTAGGGCAAATGTAAAGATACAAAGAGTGTATATAATGAAAGAACAAAGGACTAAACTACCTTTACACTAATATATTTATTACATTAACATCCCCTCTCAAACTCACAATGCTACAACAAGAAGCAACGAGAGTTTGTCAAGCAAGAAACAAAAACGATCATCCCGATGTGACTTTGTGAAGACGTAGCAAGCTGCAACGATGAAGAGACAAAAGGTAGGGAAATAGTGCCGATCTGCAGAAATCAAATCTTCAAAATGCTAGTAAGTCAACCACGTTAAATAAAGAACTCAAAGTTGATGATCATCCACTAATCTAACCACACGAATGCAAATTTCAAATTCCAGCTCCACAAATACCAAATGAACTGGATGCAAATTTCAAATTTCTGATACACCGAACCAACACCAAATCAAATTCCAAATTAACTGGACATAAACCAAACCAAATTCTCAGTCCCGTGAATCGGGCACATACTAAACCAAATTCTCAATCCAGTGAACCGGGCACATACCAAACCAAATTCCCAATCCCGTGAACCGGGCACATACCAAACTTCCATTCCCATAAACTGGGCATATATCAAACCAAAATTTCAAATCTTTTTTTTTTTTTTAACCAACCCAAACAAATTACCACTCAAAAGTAGTCCACACTAAAATAGCAAACCTAATATAACAAGCCCAATTAAAAGAGAACCCATTTACAACAAACAAGCACAACCACATACGCACCACAATACAAAAAGACACAAACCACCATCCCCAAAAAAAACTCTACTTGCTTCATCCACTCTTCCGCATTTCACATACATGTCCATCAAAGCGTTTTGAACTGCCAATCGTTTCCCTAAACCCTTCTCCTCCACCATTAAATGCACCTCTCTCTCTCCACTTCCAAGTTCTTCAAATAACCACAAGCTGGCAAAATCGACAGAACCGTTGCACAATCAGCCTCTACTCCACCATCCAACATTTCCCTGAAAACCATCACAGCCTCTTTAGCACTATCATTCCAGAAAATACCCACTGATCATCGTGTTCCAAGAAACCACCCTTTTCTCCTTCATTGCATCACACTCTTCTAGCCCCCTCTTTATCCCCACATTTCATATACATTGCCAACAAACAATTCCCCACAAAATTCCCTGACCCAAACCCACTTTTAACAGTCAACCCAAACCATAAACCTTAGACTAATACACTTCTTCACATATCTAGCCCAAAAGATCCAAACCCTCCATAATTCCAGATCAAACTTGCCTCCATTCTTACAACAATCTCTTTCTTGCCAGGATAGGAAATCCAAATGCAAAATTCCAATACAGTACATCCATTAAATTCAAAGTTCTGACCTGCAGACGTTTCCTCTATTGCAAGCCATGGATGAACAAGTATCCAAATGTGAAAACATTGAGCTCTAAATTCCAATTATATTGAAGGCCAACTAGAAGCAGGTCAAAAGTCATCCACTTGGGTACCATCTATGGCTGTCTCAACCAATAACTAAGATTCTATTAACACAAACTAGATAAAATACCTCCAGCAAATGAAAAGAACATATAAAAACCAGCGAATCAGAACCATAAATGAGAGGCAGAAAACCTTTTCAAGCATAGCATTGTAAGTAAAAAATATTTCTTTCAAACATTTCATCAAACACCCTTTCAGCATCAAATAAATATCCTGCAAGAATCTTAAACCACGATTCACCTTAGTTCCTATCATCTTAGCAATGTTGACAAAAATCTCCTCGGGGCATAACAAGACGGGGTTGGATGGAGATCGGTTCAATATACCCAAGGCATTTTTCCAAACGAATTGAGCAAGCATACCGATAACCAGCACAAAGCATTCTGACTGAGATCTTCTTGTTCCTCCATAACAGAACATCAGTAGATTTTCCACCCCCCAAAAGATGGTGCACTGGCTTTTGACATCCAAACAAGCTGTTAAACTGATTTTTTTTAAAGCAAAAGAAGAAAAACATATTGCTAGCCGGACGAGCGGCTCAAGGCCGCTAGTCGGGAACGGGATTCAAAGGTTATATACTACAGCTCTGATACGATGTGAACAAAACAAACCAATTTGACAAAGCAAACAGAGGAGAAGAACCAAGAGGAAGAGAGGAAAACCTATTGATTGAGCGAGTTAATTAAATCAATGGCCACTCAATTTCATCATTGGTTACTACTTGTTCATGGAAGAAAAAAAGGTTACCCATTGCTCACTCATTTATTCAAACATTTACCCGTCCATCACTCTTTCAAATCCGTCACCCTAAATTGCCGGAAAACTCCACGTGTGTGGACGGAAAGTTGACATGGCGCTTTCAGCTGTTAACTCTGCCAGCTGTAAAAAATTATATCAAAGCAAACTTGGGAAATGGAAGGTGGAGCTCAGCCAGCGGACACTGATATGTCGGAGGAGTAGTAGCAACAGCAACTGCAGTCGCTGATCGAGCACATCCCGACGGCGATGCTGAGCCACGGCGGTCGCTTCATCCAATACAATATCTTCGGCAACATCTTTGAGGTCACCGTAAAATACAAGCCGCAAATCGTTTCTGATGTGAACAATATATTTCATAAAAAAATTTTGAAAATTGAATTAATTTCTAATTTTTTCAATGCTGGAAAAATATTTGCCATCGGACTATTCGAGGTCGTCATCGCCAGAAGAAGTAAAAGGAGAAGGTGTTCTGGATGTGAAATTAGGGGTGGATTCGAACTCAAGCTTGTTTTCACATTCGCCTTTGAACTCGCAGGAATTTAGCAATCAAAATGGTGCTCTGGATGTGAAATTGGGGGTGGATTTGAACTAGAGCTTGTTTTCACAAAGGAATTTCCGATCAAAAAATATTGAACCACTCCCAATTGGTACGATGCAGTTTGTTATCTCACTTTCCATCATGGATTCGAAGGGGAGGTGCCGCCTGATAGCTGTTGGACAGTCAGAGGCTTATGCTGATCATGGTAGATGATCTGACCGTTTCCAGCTGCAGCTGAAGGCTTCGCCGGAGTTAACAGCTCAGTTCGCCAGCAAAGAATCTACCGATGAAGGAGAAGTTGTCTTTTGTTTGAATAATTTTTACAACCTGGCAGAGTTAACAGCTGAATGCGCCATGTCAACTTTCCGTCCGCACGCGTGGAATTTTTCGGCGATTTAAGGTGACGGATTTGAAAGAGTGATGGACGGGTGATGGACGGGTAAATGTTTGAATAAATGAGTGAGCAATGGGTAACCTTTTTTTCTTCGATGAGCAAGTAGTAACCAATGATGAAATTGAGTGGCCATTGATTTAATTAACTCTGATTGAGCCTCCAAACTTAGGGCAAATGTAAAGATACAAAGAGTTTATATAATGAAAGAACAAAGGACTAAACTACCCTTACACTAATATAATTATTACATTAACAATTCTAATAAAATTTAACTATTAATGCTTGCTTCCAATGAAACATGCTACATGGGGTTGATAAATTCTTCATGCTGATGTTTCTGGAATGCCCATCACTGGCATATGTATTTGCTGCAAGGCAGTAAGATTTTACAATTTTTTATTTTTGTTCTAACACTCTATTTTGGAGAAATATTTATGATTTTACTGAATCATTCCTTTTTCTTTCACACACACTGGCATACGTATTTGCTGCATGGCAGTGAGATTTTACAATTTTTTATTTTTATTCTTGTTTTAACACTATTTTGGAGAAATATTTACGATTTTACTGAATTTTTTTACAGTATTTGAAAAAGAAGAACCAGAAGCCCCTCTATGAAGCTTTATTGAAAGTTAAAGAAGGTAGTTTTCATCTTCCACTTTATCTTAGAGCGTGTGTGAACAGGCATAAATGGGTATATATATAAAAGATAATTTGAGGCACCGTTTGGTAACCATTATTCTATAAAAAAATGCATTCTTTGTGTCAAATCACACTTTTTTTGTGGTTGAAAATGAAGGAAAAGTTATTGATGTGATGGAAAATATTATTTTATTGATAAATGTGTGGTTGAAAATTAGTAGAAGAATGAGAATGAAAAAAAGAATGGATACCAAACAGAGGCTGAGTTTTCTTTTTCCAATATTATGATTGATTGCAACTATAAGGGGTGAATTATTTTTGGGTGAATGTAGAATTGATGCTGTTGGGGTTTATATCACTCGTGATGACCGTGTTCCTATCTGTCACTGATTGGTATTATACGTATTTATTTCTTTTAGAATGATATATAAACTATGACCCAAACACAGTGATTTAGTGTTTCTACCTAGAGAATACATTTTTATTTTTTATTTTCTTCGTTTTTTGGGTAAGAAACATTTTATTATTACTACAACTTTTAGTGAATAAGTAATCCCCTGGTTGTTCGAAGAGGAATAGTGCCTTCTCTTTGTGAGGAACTTGAATGTTATATTCATGTGTTGTCATAGGTTTGACAGAGAAAAAGCCCTATATATCCTCTGTTGGCTTGTGGGAAGCTTATTAAGAAAAGGTGCATAATTTACTTTAGATTGACGATGTTAAATTTTATTAAACATCAGATGAACAAAATGAAAGTATATTATTGTAACAAATGATGCCTACTGAGGTGATTTGTTATATAGAGTAATCAATGACGAGGGCTTGATATAACGCATTTATTTGCATTTTCTTTGTGGACAATATCTTCAGCCTTTAATATTTATTGATTTTTATTTTCCTGTTAAATATGTGCAGGAGTTTTGTTGGAAATGAATTGACCGGCCAGGTGTATATATATATATATATATATTTCTAACTTTTGAAAGCTACAATGCTTCTTTCTCCATCGTCATTAACATTTACTTTGATTATGCAAAATTGAGTTACTTGTTTCGTATATATATTCGCTAACACTTTATGTTTGCTTTGTATCAAATTTTCAGAAGCCATCTACTGCCAGTGTTTCATTCTCTCTGGTCATGTTCAATGCTCATGGTTCTTATATATAGTGGTGCGTATTTTAATCATTATTGTTATGTTCATGGTTTTTCTTTGTAGGGAAACTGTTTTCAACATTTGTTATAAGTCTTAGAAAGTTTCTTGATTTTACTCTTGCCGTCCCTTCTCTTGAAATAAAAAAGAGAAATCGCTTGATGCACCAGTGCATCTTAAGGTTTTTCTGGTGTTACCATTTTTTTTGTTGGATAAATTCAGAATTAATTTTGAAAAAATCTTGTCTTGTTGTTTGTCATCCATCCTAATAGCTTTTCCATTCTGGAATCCTGTAGATTTCTGGAGGATCTTTTACCATGTATTAATATTGATCTTTCTGGAGGATCTTTAATTGTTCTGAAGTTACACACTCAACACTCAGATAACTGCGAAGTATTGAGGCTTCTTACTTTCATCTAATGAAAAATTTGCTTGTGACTTGTCATAGAGTTTTAGCTTTGATGTCTTGAAGATTGACATATGTTATACCTACTATTTTAATTGGATTTCTCTTCTCCTCCATTGTCTTTTATCTAGATTTTACAACTTCAATGAAGATTATCCATCTTGGATCTTTAATTTCGCTTATACCCACATTAGGTAGTTTTCCTTTTCCGCTTTCCTTTTGATTATGATTTTTCATGCAGCTTGCGTAGTGCAACGGAGTGGTTTGGACTAAGGCAATTGACATATTCTTTCAGTGGCTTTCAGCTATTCCCTTTTCAGGTGGTGGTTTCGATGATGCTGCCATGTCAGAAGGACTTGTTGAAGCTCTAATGGTGTGTGGTGATGCCAATTTAAATAGTACTCTTTGAATTTCTTGTTCCATTCATTATGCAAGTGACAAAGTTTCTCTGCCTTTCCTGTTTTCTTTTCAATTAATTCGAACCACCTTTTTCTCCTACTTAATATATTTTGCCTTCAGTCATATAGGGTATTGAACTACTGAAATAAACTTAGGGACCACAATCTTTCTCAATAATCTAGAAAGGCCGGTATTAAAGAGTAGGAATACTTTGATAGTTGAGCCCTTTTTAGTCTTCTTATTGTTCCGTACCTTTTTTTATCCATTGCCTTCTATAATGGAACAGTCGGTGAAGACACTTTAAAGTCGAATAATTTTTGTTCCAGTTTGGTGTTAATTAAGAGTCCATTTTATATATTCTGTTATCCAACATGTTAAGTTTGTATTCTAGGGTAACAAGTGACAACATGACCCTTACTTTATAAAAACGTTCCACTTTTAGGTATTTGGTCCAATATCGCTATTTCATACATCCCTGATTGACTGCCTTAGTGCGAAACTATTTTAAAAAACATTTCCTATCCTTCATCACTTCAGTAATGTGAACTTAAAATTCTTGCGAACATCCGTCTTTTTTTTTTTTTTTTAAGATCAATGAAAAGATGTGATGATATTGGTGCCTCATCAAATCAAGCAAAAAGTTATAATTATTTTTTTTAATGTACATATTACTTGCATACCTGTGCATTTTATTTACATAATATTTTCTTGTTTGACAATATTTTGGTGCATTTTGCGGATGTTCTCTGCCACAAATGGAAATCAAACTCAAAATGTAGATGGGCTCAGACAGTGCATTCTTGTTGCTGCAAGTAACCCTTATCCATTACCAACGCCAGTTTATGGACCAAGCAAAACCTGGACCAAAGCGATAGCATTGAGGCAGTAGCAGAAAGTCATCTATCTGATGCAGAGACTATAGCAAAATCGTTTGCTCAGGTACTGGAAAAGATTTTCTATCCTTCTGCCATTGCTTACCTTCGTAGATGTATATTTTATTGAGTTCAAAAACATTCCCTTCTTGCAGCGTGCAAGTTCTCTTTCAGTCATCTGTCCGAAACAGCTTCCAAAAATTAGAGCAATCTATAATGCGGTAATAAATCATCAACTTTTCTGCTCTTTTTTCTTGTTGGCCTATGAGTTGTAAACTTATAATGGCACTGCTAATATTTACTTATTTAGTATTTGCTTCTGCTTCTCGTTTTGCATAAATTACTAGCTTGATCTTTGCCTCAATCTATTTGTTACTTCATTCTCTCTTTCTATATTCGATGAGAACAGTTTTTTAGCTATTATTTCATTTCCCTGGTAAATAGATCTTCATATGATGCATTTCTTATCATTCTATTTGCTTCTGTGTGGTTCATCTCCTGGAGAATAGTACCGTCTTTAAACACCTTCTGTTAATAAATAGCATATCGAGCCCCCATTTAGTTTACGTGAAAATCAGATTTTTAGTATATTTTGATAGAAGTTAATGAAATGTGTGGTTGAAAAGTTGATAAAAGTTGTGGATTCTGTGAAATGTGTGATTAAAAATGAATTTGAGGAAAAACAAAAATGGGGGCCAACGGGGCTTTAATTATAACTTGAGTAAAATGTTTGAATGGTCACTGAATTTTAATATGGTCATGACTTACTCACTAAACTTCAAATTGTCTCTTAATGATCACTGAACTTTCTGTCGTTGCACCACATCCATCACTCACCAAATTCCTTTAGAATTGAAGCTGATGTAGCGGACGGAAAACACACGTGGCAGGTGACGACCGTTAAAAAATGACAACTCAGGGAAAACATTATTTCATTACTCATCTAACTTACATTTTGTCACATTTCACTCATTGAACTTCAAAATGTTTCTCAATGGTCACTCTTCTTTGAAATATTTCACTCTATTCATCATCCGCATATTTTGTTCCCTTCATTCCTAATGTTCGCACAAAAATTCCACGGGTAAGTTACAAATGCTAAAAAAAATTGCAACTCAACAAAATTATCATATATGAAACGTGACTTCCACGGCCCCATCAACTTCTTTAAAACTAAATAAAGCGTCCCCAATGATTCTTTTAGATATGTCATTTTTCTAATTCGAACGTTTGCTATGCAAAAAAAAAAAAAAAAAGGTTTCGATATGATATTTCTAAAAAAATCATTGGGGACGCTTTATTGAAAAAATGATTCTTTTAGAAAAAACAAATTTTTAATAAAGCGTCCCCAATGATTTTTTTAGAAATATCAGATTGAAACCTATTTTTTTGCATAGCAAACGATCGAATTAAAAAAATGATATTTCTAAAAGAATCATTGGGGACGCTTTATTTAGTTTTAAAGAAGTTGATTGGGCTGTGGAAGTCATGTTTCATATATGTTGATTTTGGTGAGTTAAGTTTTGTTGAGTTACAATTTTTTTAACATTTATAACTTACCCGTGGAATTTTTGTGCGAACATTAGGAATGAAGGGTTTAGAAATATGCGGATGATGAATAGAGTGCAACATTTCAAAGATGAGTGACCATTGGGAAGTATTTTGAAGTTCGATGAGTGAAATATGACAAAATGTAAGTTGGATGAGTAATGAAACAATGTTTTCGCTGAGTTTTCATTTTTTAACTGCCGTCACCTATCACGTGTATTTTCCGTCAGCCACATCGCGTCAATGGTAACGGAATTTGGTGAGTGATGGATGTGGTGCAACGACAGAAAGTTCAGTGACAATTAAGAGACAATTTGAAGTTCAGTGAGTAAGTCGTGACCATGTTAAAGTTCAGTGACCATTTAAACATTTTACTCAATTATGTTCCTATACATTGGTGGCACCCATCTAGGATACTTTTCGAAAGGCAACCATCCTTGTTATCAATGGGATCAAGGGAAAATCCTATTCGAAAATAAAACTTTTACCATAAGAGCCTGTTCTGCTCCTCCAACTGTCAATTATGGAAGCGTTTTCTGTTCAGCAGGACAACCCAGTTGCAGTAGCTTTGTTCTACTTTTCTAATTTATTGTACAGGATTGAACTTGCACTGTATCCCACTCTATAGTTGTAGCAATCAGGTGAGGATAAATACTACGCAAGAAAGGTAAAGTTCAATCGAGAAAAAATCATAAATTGAAGAATGAAATGATGCATACTGTACGGAAGCTGAACGGCTTCAATCACTCCCAGTGTTTTCATTAGCTTCTGCACTGATACCCCCCGTTAACTAATGTGCAATCTGATTATTTTTTTCCAGTTGTTTTCTGGGCTAATTTCCATCGGGTTAATCGAAGTTTGAAGAGTCAATAGTCTTGGCAGATTTTACTCAACCATTGATCCTTTCTTCTACATTCCAGCCTTTTTGTAACAAATCTGAAAAGCCCTCCTTTCTCTCTTTGTAAAATTTCAACTTGAGGTGACATAATCAAATTCACTTCTCCGTCTTTTGTTTTTCTTCTGAACATCAAATATTCTTCCTCGACAACTTTATGACGATGTGCTTTATTCTTGTCTGTGGTGGCCAGCATCAGCAATTAAAGCTCATGATGGATTCCATCGTTTGGGCTTTCCGGCACACTGAGCGAAATGTTGCTGAAACTGCACTACACCTTCTATTGGAGATGCTGAAGAACTTCCAGGTGTATGTTCCTCCGTATGTTTGGTGTTATATAGATTATTTATGCTAAATGCAGCATCACTCTTGCTGTAGTTACCTTGCAGGCTTCTGAGTTCTGTAATCAGTTCCATCGGAGTTGTTTTTTGACCATTGAGCAGGAAATTTTTGTTGTTTATGCTAAATGCAGCATCACTCCTTTCACAAGCCTGGGTTTAAACTGCATGTACTGGTGCTGCAGCACTTATTTTGCCTGGTAATATGTATGCTCATGTTTCTTCTCGCCTTTATGTTGTCTTTTGCCGAGAGCATGCTAATTGCAGTCGTAATGAATCTATTACAGGTGGAATCTGGTTCCTTGAGTGAGCCTCTATGTCACGTCTCCAAAGTTCCTTATTGTTGTCCAAATAATAGTTTTTTTGTCTGAATATACCATTAAATCTTTGAGTACTTCCTTCCCCAATATGACGACAACTGAGGTATAAAAGTTAAAATTTGTGAAGCATTGTTTATATGCGAGTGCAATGTTCAATGGCTTTATTACTTACTGGATCTGAAATATTAGTGCTAACAAATTTCGATGTCCACTGGTTCGTAATCATCTATATGGTATTAAATTAGTGCTTAAACCGTCTTTAATCTTCTTTTTTTTGTTTATTGTTTTATTTCCACTTCTCAAAGGCAAACAAAAAATCTTTACATTTACTGATTCTTCTTGGCATATCCTTGACTTTAGCTTTGTGGTTAACTATAAATTCATAGAATAATGAATATACTTCTATCATTACTAGTCGGTGGCTCGTGCGTTGCACGAGTTTTGTATTTATTGTGTTTTTATCAGCGTTGAAATGAAAGTAACAAGAAGAGTAAATGATTGTGAAAGCACAACAGAAACTCGTCCCAACATCCAGTGGGAATTAGTTACTGGAGTCCTCAGTAACTTCCAAGAATGATAATTAAGACCATTTTTTTAATTGTATATACCATTTAAAAGATGACAATTATCCAATTATAGCAAGTCCATTGTTTCTCGCAGAATCGAAGTGTTGGAACTATGCAACAAACTTTAGAGAGATTATTTCTTTCGAACTTCATCTAAAATTATTTAGCTTCTCTGTGAATAAATGAACATAATGACCACAATTCAGGTAGCATAAATCCAACAACAGCATTCGAAAAAGACATAAGAAGATACAAGAAAAAACCAAAGAAAAATGAAAACCTCTCTTCAATCGAAAAGAAGACAAGAGATTCGCAAAACTTACAGATTGTTGAGTTGAAAATCAGGATCATCGAATTTCTGGAGATAATTTGTGTAGTGTTTGTAGTTTTCTAATGTTTCCGTGACGCAATTAATTACAGGAATCCTTAAATTAAAATTTAGAAAGCACATATACATAGAAATTAAGTACAACTGGAAGAAAACATTACTACACAATTAATTGGTACTTCAAATAAAAACTCCTTACCATGAAAATACGGTTTCCTGAAGGATTTTTGTATGGAAACTAGGGGTCAAAAACGAGTGGTTCAGGCAGATTTGTCCTTCGAACCTTCGAGTCCACAGGTAATCGTCTTAGTTATGGGTGAACTTGTTGGGTATTTTTGGAACAATCGAGAGAGGTAGATTGAAATTAAGGTTAAAGGTAGAGAGAGACGCGTAAGTGGAAAAAATTGACACGGAAACAAGCAGATCGAACCAAACAACACGAGACAATGCATGAAGTGATTGAAAACTTTGACAGTTCACAAATAATTAACAAAAAATTCTTACAAATCAATTTTTTTTCTTCTTCCTATGTTGCTGGCCAAAAATTCTACTGATTTACATTTTACAAAAACTATAAATATAATTTCACTTATTAATAATTTAATTAAAAAATATTCAATTCCATACATACATGAAAATCAAAAATATTCAGGTCGATCCCCATTGGGGGCGTTGCCCCCAAACCTGCGCCCCCTCGACCCCCGCAACATGATCGGGCACATCGATCCCGTTGGATCGTTGCCCCGAACCCACGGGGGACGTTGCCCCCTCGACTCTCACAACCTAAATGGACACGTCGATCACATTCGGGGCATTTGTGTTTAATGCTCCGTGTGCGGAGTTGATACTCCGGACACCGTGCGGAGCATTCCGACTTTTTTTTATACTGTGCAAACAATAATAATATACGATAAATTTCTATAAATAATAATATACTCCGCACAGCACGGAGAGTTGCTCGTTTACATTTTTTTTTTCTCTTACATACATAAAATCAGGATTGTATTAATTTGATATATAAAATCAGAATTGTATTAATTTAAAATCATACGTAAATTTATTTTGTTCAGTTAAGCTCATTTTTCTAACCTTACTTATATCTCCCTTTTTTTTTTTTTTTTTTGGGAACAACGAAAATTTGATTAATAAAACCTCACTTATGGTGGAGGAAAACCGTCATTACAAATAAGACCATACAACTCAAATTCTAAGGTATGGCAATTCCCATCTATCCATGTGTAAAATTCCTCTAAGAAATTGTGGAGCGTCGTTGCCAAAAGATAAGGTAAAAGACGGACCATTGCTGCCATATTTAGCAAGGAAATCAGCCGCCATATTGGCCTCTCGGAACACGTGCTGGACGTGAGCATTAAGAAAACAGATGAGCTCCAAAATTTCATCCCAATATTCCCAAAGCCACCATAAAGAGCAGGCACCTCTTTGCAACCATTGAACCACAATATTGGAGTCAGTTTCAACAACGATGTCCCTAATTCCTAGCTCCCTGCACATACGTAAACCGTCAAGAATGGCTCGAGTTTCTACTATCATATTTGTACAGGAGTCGTAGTGGCGAGAGAAGCCTGCCCAACATCGACCCTTGCTATCCCGTAAAATTTCCCCACCACCAGCTGATCCTGGATTGCCTTTGGATGCACCATCTACATTTAATTTCAGTTGCTGTCCTGCCGGGTTTTTCCAACTGATCAGCTGCATCGTTCTCCGCTTAGCATAATTTATGGGGCAGTTTAAGGAGCGTAAATAGTAGAAGTCGCCCCCTGAAATTTTACTGACTTTGGTGATCAATCCAGCAACCTGCAAGAGCGTTGATTTGGTCTGCCACACGATTTTATGCCATGAGATAAGACGTCCTCCCATTCTGGCTTCACACCTAGTTTTCCAGAGTGCCCATGTGATAATCAATGGTGCTAAGCCGCGAAGTACTGTTATATATTTATACTATAAATATAATATGTGAAAGAAATAATTAATTAAGATAAAGTGCCCAACTGGTGAAAAGTGTGGAATTTGTGTGGGAGGTCAGGGGTTCGAGCCACGCCTCATGCATTATATTAAAAAGTCTTTGATTGGGCCTTGGGGCCTTGGGCTCTTGGGTTTTATTGATTCTAATAAAATACTTATTATTTTTTAATTATTTTCGGAATTATTTAATGGGTCAACTAGCCAGTAAAATATGACAGTTTTAACTGCCCAGTTTTAATATCCATTACCATAGGCCATTACATCTGCAACTTAATGCTAGATCATGGTGGAAGAAGTTACATCTCTTCATGCCTATATAAACACACTTTTGGGTATTAGAAAAATACAACAAAAACGAAATTGTCTCTTCATATATATAGTAAAATATTATACTCAAATTGTCTTTTATTTTCTGGAGTACACTTGAGAGTTCTGAAAACCTTTTATGATTGCTGCATAATTGGTTTATTTGATCGTTGTATCCTGGAGGTGATTGTCCACGGAGGTCGCAGCAGTTATCGACGGGCAATTTCGCTTTAGGACATCGTGCTGTCACGAGACTCGATCTATTGATCTATTGATAAGTTTTTTCTGCACTTTACCATTATTTTATCCAACAATCTAAAGCGAAATTCGTTTTTAATGGCTGCAGTAGATATATCTGTTCCTAAGTATTCTGAAAAGCCTGAATTATTTGATGGAAAGAATTTTAAGAGATGGCAAATGAAATTGCGATTTTATTTGACAACTCTTAAAGTTGTAGATGCTATTGAATATGATAAACCTGTTTACGCAATTGCCGATGAGCCTACTGATAAGGAAACATCAGATTTAGCTAATTGGGAACGTAATGATTATATGTGCAGAAATTATATTCTGAATTGCTTGACGTTGGATTTATATGATGTTTACTGGTCGTGTAAATCTGCTAAAGAATTATGGAAGTCATTAGAAAAGAAATATGCTATCAAGATGCTTTGGAACTAAGAAATTTGTTGTGGGAAAATTTTTAGATTTTAAAATGGATGATATTAGAACGGTGGTAAGTCAAGTTGAAGAATTACAGATTATAATTCACGAAATTATTCTTTGAGGGATATAAAATATGTGAAGGTTTTCAAGTGTACTGCTATAATTGAAAAACTACTACCTACTTGGAAAGAGTATAAAAACAGTTTGAAGCATAAAAGAAAAGAAATGTCATTAGAGGATTTGATTATCAGAATTAGGATTGAGGAGGACAATAGAATGGCAGAACGTAGGGAGAGACCAGATTTGGGTACAAAGGCCAATCTTATTGAAGGAGGTTCTGATAGTAAAAGAGCCGTTGGAAATTATACTAAAAGTCAGAATTTTAAAGGCAGATTCAAGGGGAAACCATTCATAGGAAAGAACAATCGGTCTAAGCCTCAATTTAAAAATAAAACTGTTGGTGATTGTTTTGTTTGTGGTAAACCAGGTCACTTTGCAAAGGATTGTCGAAATAGGAAAGGAAAAACTGTGAAGCATCAGGCACATATAGTAGAAGATGGGAATTTTTCTGCTATGGTGACAGAAGTTAATCTAGTGAGCAACATGACAGACTGGTGGGTAGATTCTGGAGCTACCAAACACATTTGCTGCACGAGAGGTGCATTTTCTTCATTCACTCCTAATAGTGATGGAGAATGTCTGTTCATGGGAAATGCTTCTTCCTCCAAAATCGAGGGGAAAGGAACTGTGACACTTAGATTTACTTGAAATATCCTTAGTTTGAAGGATGTCCTTTATGTACCTGATATAAGGAAAAATCTAGTGTCTGGATCTATTTTGGTCAAAAAGGGATTTAAAATTGTATTTGAGAGTGGTCAAGTTGTAATGTCTAAGGGTGGTACTTTTGTTGGGAAAGGGTATGCAGATGAGGGTCTATTTAAATTAAATGTTTCTGTGATCAATAATAAAGCTTCTACTTCTTCTGTTTACTTGCTAGATTCTTATGATTTATGGCATGCTAGACTTGGACACTTGAACATGAATTCTATTAAAAAATTAATGAGATTGGGAAACATTCCTAAAACTGATAAGTTCCCAAACTCAAAATGTGAAACGTGTATTGAATCTAAGTATGCTAGAAAACCATTCTCACATGTTGATAGAACTACTTGATTTTAAGTTTAATACATTCTGATTTATGTGATTTAAAAGGATATGTTACCCGTGGTGGAAATAAATATTTTTTAACTTTCATTGACGATTACTCCCGTTATTGTTACATTTATCTTCTCAAGAGTAAGGATGAAAGTTATTCAAAATTTGTTTCATATAAAACTGAAGTAGAAAATCAGTTAGATAAAACCATTAAAATTTTAAGATCTGATAGGGGAGGAGAATATTCAGGTGAGCTTGATAAATTTTGTGCTGATAATGGTATTATTCATGAGACTACTCCACCATATTCTCCCCAATCTAATGGTGTCGCTGAAAGGAAAAATAGAACTCTAAAGGATATGGTCAGTTCAATGCTAAACTCTTCTGGATTACCTTTTAACTTGTGGGGAGAAGCACTTCTTACTGCATGTTATATTCTTAACAGAATTCCCAGTAAGAAAAATGATAAATCCCCTTATGAATTGTGGAAAGGTAGAATACCTTCATATAAATATTTTAAAGTGTGGGGGTGTTTAGCTAAGGCATCTATTCCAGCACCTAAGAGAACTAAACTTGGTCCAAAAACTGTTGATTGTGTATTCATAGGTTATGCTTTTCATAGTAATGCCTACAGATTTTTAGTAATTGACTCTAAAAATATTTTGATTGAAAAGAACACAATTTTTGAAACTAGAGATGCAGAATTTTTTGAAAATAGATTCCCTTTTAAAGAAAAATCTGTAAGACCAAGTAGTTCTCTTAGTGTTCCTCCTAGTGTTAGAGAAGAGCCTATTGAATTAGAAGAAGCTGAAGTTAGGAGAAGCAAAAGACCTAGGACTGCTACTTCTTTTGGTCCTGACTTTCTAACATATTTAGTAGAGGATGATCCTATTACATTTGATGAAGCTATATCTTCACCAGATTCTATATTTTGGAAGGAAGCTATAAATAGTGAATATGATTCCATTATGTCTAATAACACTTGGGAATTAGTAGACTTGCCTAGAGGATGTAAAACCATTGGGTGTAGATGGATTTTTAAGAAAAAATTGAAACATGATGGTTCAATTGATAAATTTAAAGCAAGACTTGTAGCTAAAGGCTATAAACAAAAGGAAGGAGTTGACTTCTTTGATACATATTCACCTGTTACTAGAATTACCTCTATTAGGATGTTAGTTGCAATTGCTTCATTGTATAATCTTATTATACATCAAATGGATGTCAAGACTGCTTTTCTATATGGAGATTTAGAAGAAGAGATTTATATGGATCAATTTGAGGGATTTGTGGTAAAAGGCCTTGATGATAAAGTGTGTAGACTTAAAAAATCTCTTTATGGCCTTAAACAAGCTCCTAAGCAATGGCATGAGAAATTTGATACTGCCTTGACATCTAATGGTTATGTGATAAATGAAGCAGATAAATGCATATATAGCAAATTTGTGGGGGATAGTGGTGTCATAATTTGCTTATATGTGGATGATATGCTAATAATGGGAACTAGTTTAGATGTGATTAATAAGACTAAACAGTTTCTGAAAAAGCACTTCGAAATGAAAGATTTGGGTGTTGCTGATGTTATTCTAGGGATTAAAATAGTAACACATTCCGAAGGGATTACTTTAACACAATCACATTATGTAGAAAAAGTGCTTAAGAAGTTTAAACAATATAATTGTATTCCCGCTAAAACACCTTATGATGCAAGTCTTCATTTGAGAAAACATTCAGGTCCTAGTGTTTCTGCTTTAGAATATGCTAGAGTGATCGGCAGTCTCATGTATCTCATGAACTGTACCAGACCTGATATAGCATATGCCGTCGGTAGACTTAGCAGGTATACTAGTAATCCTAATAGTGAACATTGGGATGCTCTCATTCGAGTCTTGAGGTATTTGAGATACACTATAGACTGGGGAATACATTATACTAAATATCCTGCTGTACTTGAGGGATATTGTGATGCTAATTGGATTTCAGATACCAATGAAACTAAATCTACAAGTGGCTATGTTTTTACATTAGCGGGTGGTGCCGTATCTTGGAAATCCACTAAGCAAACCTGCATTGCGAGATCTACTATGGAATCAGAGTTCATAGCATTAGATAAGGCAGGTGAAGAGGCTGAATGGTTAAGGAATTTTCTTATGGATGTTCCTTTGTGGTCCAAACCACTTCCAGCTATCTATGTCCATTGTGACAGTCAAGCAGCTATTGCAAGAGCTCAAAATTCATCCTACAATGGAAAGTCTAGACATATTCGTAGGAGGCACAATACTGTGCGTCAGCTGCTTAAGGATGGGGTTATAGCTATTGACTATGTGAAGTCAAGTGATAATATTGCTGACCCATTAACAAAAGGATTAGCTAGAGAGCTAGTTCAGAAAACATCGAGGGGGATGGGGCTAAAGCCTATTATAAATTAGATCACCTATAATGGAAACCCAACCTTGCGATTGGAGATCCCATGGATAAGGTTCAATGGGATAACAAAGTTATTGGAGTGATCTGTGGGGGTACTACATTGAATTTATTTCAAACCCCTCCCTATGATGAGTAGTACCAACTGTATTGATTAGAGGATGAGCAAATGCTCTTAATGCTTTCTATAGCTGATATTCAGTGGGGTGTTTAAATACAGTGCATCCTTGATAGAAGCACCTATTTGAGTGTGGAAGTGGGGCCGCTTCCTATGAGAATTGAGGCTAATTCTCTAGAGCACTCAAAGAAACCGGGAAAGTTCACGGCCGAAATGAACACAACCGCGAGAACTCGATGATTGTTTTAGAAATCATGTGTGTGTTTTATTGTCTCAGTTGCAAATCATAATTGTGGAGTTCAAGACATAGTTCACTCTACAGTTAGCAAGCTCGATAGAATATACAAAGGCGAGGTTCAAGTCGATAGACACCTAAGCCTGCGTGATTTCTACCGTACTCCAGAATAATATTTTTATTTATCTTATTTCTTTCATGTGGGGGATTGTTATATATTTATACTATAAATATAATATGTGAAAGAAATAATTAATTAAGATAAAGTGCCCAACTGGTGAAAAGTGTGGAATTTGTGTGGGAGGTCAGGGGTTCGAGCCACGCCTCACGCATTATATTAAAAAGTCTTTGATTGGGCCTTGGGGCCTTGGGCTCTTGGGCTTTATTGATTCTAATAAAATACTTATTATTTTTTAATTATTTTCGGAATTATTTAATGGGTCAACTAGCCGATAAAATATGACGGTTTAATCGCCGATTTTAATATCCATTACCATAGGCCATTACATCTGCAACTTAATGCTAGATCATGGTGGAAGAAGTTACATCTCTTCATGCCTATATAAACACACTTTTGGGTATTAGAAAAATACAACAAAAACGAAATTGTCTCTTCATATATATAGTAAAATATTATACTCAAATTGTCTTTTATTTTCTGGAGTACACTTGAGAGTTCTGAAAACCTTTTATGATTGCTGCATAATTGGTTTATTTGATCGTTGTATCCTGGAGGTGATTGTCCACGGAGGTCGCAGCAGTTATCGACGGGCAATTTCGCTTTAGGACATCGTGCTGTCACGAGACTCGATCTATTGATCTATTGATAAGTTTTTTCTGCACTTTACCATTATTTTATCCAACAAGTACACCCTCCTGTGAAGAACCAGAAGCATTTTTCCACCATAAATTTAGCATTCCTTTCCAAGTGTTTACATAGGGAAGAGAAAGACTGAAGTGGCCAGCAAAATAAGACCAGGTTTTTTTTGCGATTTCCCCAAGACATAGCACATGATCAATGGTTTCCATCGGGGGATTATCGCAACATTCACATTTCGAAACCAATGGGATCCCAATATTTTGGACCACCTCGTCAGTTGGTAAACAATTTAGACGAGCTCTCCAGGAAACAAAAGAAATTCTTTGGGGTACTTGGTGATGCCACAACCATCTTTTCCATGTACTCCTCACTCCCTTTTGTCGAATCAACTCCCAGGCGGATTTAGTAGAGAAGGAACCATTGTTTTTGGGTTTCCAGATGTATTGATCATGCTGCCCTGAGAGTTTAAAGAGCACACCTTCGATTGTCGCTGCTTTATTTTCATCCAGTAGCTCCCTATGCCGGGTTCCATTCCAATTACCAGTCGGCGTCAAGAGATCTTTAATCTGTAATTGTGGTTCCTTGACTTCCCAACCTGCATCAGCCAAGCTTTGGGGACCAATCCAGTTATCATACCAAAAATTTGAAGAACCACCCCGAACACAGCAAAATGATTTTTGTAAAACAATTTGCAATGCCGAAACCACCCTCTTCCAAAATCGAGATTGTGTGGGAGGAATTTTCAGCAACGCAGCATGTTTATTTTTCATGTATTTAGCACGAAAAAAATTTGCCCAAAAGGATTTTCCAACTATCAGCTTCCACACAAACCTCATAAATAAAGCTCGTTGAACATCTCCAAAATCCCGAATACCTAAACCACCTTCCTCCACCGGGTAACAAATTTTTCTCCAGGAAACCCATTTTCTTTTCTTAGTTCCATCAGTTGCATTCCAGAGAAAAGATGAAAAAATTATGTTCAACTCATTATGAATCCCCTTGGGCAGGTTCAATACCGATAGTATATGAAGTGGCATGCTGCTGAGTACATGTTTTATCAGTGTGATTCCCCCCCCCCCAACAAACGAGAGATGTCGCCCCTTCCATCCTGCCAGTTTCTTCCGAATTTTTTCTAGCATAGGTTCAAACAAACTCTTCAGTAATCTGCCTTTAATAATTCATATTTAACGCTAATATTACATTGAAAATAACGCTAATATTACATCCAAAATAAAAAAGTCTGTGCATTGCACAATCATAGCTAGTATTAAGATTTGGGGGGTCCATCTTAAAAGGTCAACCTTATTAAGAGGAGTAGCTCAATATCTTTATTAATTGGTCTGTGTCAGCATCTTTATTCGATGTGGGATTATATCCCTTAACACGCCCCCGCAAGATGGTGGCTCATTTGAGCAGACCAATCTTGAAATCCACGTGCTCACTTTTTGGAGTCTTACCGGGATCGAATAGCTCGTTGGAGCATAATGGGCTCTGATACCATATTAAGATTTGGGGGTCCATCTTAAAAGGTCAACCTTATTAAGAGGAGTAGCTCAAGATCTTTATTAATTAGTCTGTGTCAACATCTTTATTCGATGTGGGATTATATCCCTTAACAGCTAGTATACAGTAGAAAGAAAATAATTGCCCTCTGAAAATGGATATAGTAACACTGCACACTGTAGGATTTATTATAGGTAGGATATAAATATAAACATGTAAAAAAAAAAAAATGTGAAAGCCTCCGCGTGCGGAGACTAAGGAACCAGAATTCGCTGCTCGAAGTCTCCGGCCGAACCGTCTCCAGCCTCCGCACGCGGAGACTCCGACATGTCTCATTTTTTGAACAGTAAATGTTAAAAAATTGAAAGTGAACAGGACGTTGTCAGGCAAAATTTAAAAGGTCAAAAAATATCCTTTTTTTTTTTACTCATTTCCAAAAGTATCCCTAACATTTCTTCAATTTTAAAAAACCTCCCACCATCTATTTGGAGGAGAAACTGGGAAATCAGAATTTGGTGCCTACCAATGAAGTCAATAATAGATGTCTTTGTCTGCAAAAAACCGACAATGCACCATGCATGAAAATGAGATTGGGAAAAAATTGAATGACAAAAAAAAAAAAAATGAAGGAAATGGAACTAATCACTGTTCCAAGCACATTGACTCCTCATTCATCTTTTTATTATAAGTAGGAAATCCAAATTGTGCACCTTTGCAAATATATATTAAAAGAAATATAAGAGGAAGGCGAAAATATGAGATATAAAAAAATTCAACACATAAAACATGCTAATACTACCTACAAAATAACAAATCCCGTACATTGTACGGGCAAAAACTAATTTTGAAATAAAAAAATAAATGGGGCAGGAAACGGGACAAGCCCGTGAGAAATGGTGGTTGTCACTTTTTTTTCTTTTACTTTATTGAACTAATTTCAATGTTTTAATTGATGTTTTCACACTTTTTGAATATTTGTCATTTTTAAGTGTTTTTCACATTTAAAATTTTTTTTTCATATTTTTAGTGATTTTTTAATAAAATTGACATTGTATATTATTTTTTAATAAAAAGTGACAATTAATTTTTCAAGATATCTTTTACTTCCAAAATAATTTTCCTATGCTTTTTCAGAAGTCTCTTAATTTTAAGAATATTTTTGTTAAGTTGTCCTTTATTCTTAATTTTTCAATTAATTAGCATGTATTGTATATTTTGATATATTTTTGTCTAAATATTCTAATAACGTGATGCAGGCCAAATATTTCTTCAAAGTTTTGCATTTGTTGTTTATTTCAATTTATTTTGAAAATGCGATAGGCAAATAAATCGTTTTATATCTTTCAAACAAGTTTTTTGTATGAAAATTGTTGTTAGAGACCAAATGTGCACTGATAATAAGAATTTGACGAAAAATAGTTGAGGACACAAGTGAGAAAATGAATAGAGGTTAGGGACATTCATTACAATTAACATATATACGTAATTAACAAAAATTATGGACTGAATGTGATTACATGGGCTGATTTAGGTGGGATCGAGTTGGGCTGGCTTTAGTCCAGTCCTCTCCAAGACATTCAATTTTGGGAAAATTAGGCCCCATACGTTAAAAAGGAAACTAAATTGAAAAATACCCTTTTAAAACTAATTAAACAATTCATCCTGTAAATAATACGTCCTAAACCTAAAACCCAATCTTCATTCAGCATTAACACTCTCCTCAACAAGGGGTTTTAATTTTCATCTTCTCCGGCATTGCTCGAAACATCACCACAAATGAATTGGCAAATGTTAAACGCTATGGATATCTTCGTGGTCCAGATGGGAGGTTCCGCAACCCATATAATCACGGGTGCCAGAAAAATTGCTCGAATTTCTTCATAAATGGATACATAGATAACAAGATTGCTTGGCCTCCTTTATAACAGGTTGCGAGGTAGTACATACATATTCTTGCAAGACAATGTAGAATCCCTTCTGTTTGGGAATCTTATTGCTCACGGATATATGTTGTAATATATAGTGTATGCTTAGATTTGTTATCAATGGAATCTTCATCTCTCAGCATTCTCTTGTTAATATATATACATGTTTTCCCACGATTTTCTCCTATATCTAGTGCCGTCTTTAGTTTTTCTGAATTAGACTTGAACTTTGCATAAGAAACCGGTAGTTTTTCATAATTAAATGATTGTACTTGAGACCCGTCTTGCTTGAGATTGGAGAAATACCTGCACTACGGATTTATAATTGACTCGTATTCTGTTTTAACTGTTACGTGAATGCGAATTTTGATGATGGATTTTGCGTGTTCAAATCGTTCAAGAAGATAAGTTTACTTTTGGTTGTTCCTATTCATGACACGATGCACCACAAGACAACAGTAGAACGAGAGGCTCCATAAAAATCTGGAAATTAGAGTGAGAACTGGGGGTTGGATGAGAAGAAAGTTGTGAATGAATGGTTTGTCACTTTTTCGATTGGTGTTTTGTCACTTTTTTGAATGCTTTCGATTCGTGTGTTTTGTCATTTTTTTTTTAGTAACAAACATCACTTTTTAATTAGCATGTGGATTGGTGCTATTTTGGTATTTGTCACTTTTTTTTTTAGTTTGTCACTTTTTTTAAAAAAGGTAAAAAAGTGACAATTTTTATAAAAAAATAGCATTGTGTCACTTTTTCATTTTACACTGTATTTTTTACTTTCTAAAAACCTTTCTAGTAAATTAATATCTGTAGAATGGTTTTGGTAATCAAGATTTTTGAAAAGAGAAGCACTTATTTTTTGTTTTCTAGCAATTTTGATTGAAGTTTGGTTGGAAATTAGAGAGAGAATTGGGGGTTGGATGAGAAGAAGAGTTTTGAATAAATGGTTTGTCACTTTTTCGGTTGTTTGTAGTTTTTTTTAAACTTGTCACTTTTTTGAACGTTTTGTCACTTTTTTTTAATTCATGTCACTTTTTAGTTTTTGTGACTTTTTTCTATCACATTTTTTATTGTCACTTTTTTTAGTAACAAACATCATTTTTTAATCAACATGTGGATTTGTGCTATTTTGGTATTTGTCACTGTTTTTATTTTTTTCATCTTTTTTGAGTTTGTGTCATTTTTTTAAAAAAAAAGTAAAAAGTGACAATTTTTATATAAAAAAGTGACATTGTATCACTTTTTTATTTTACACAGTATTTTTTACTTCCTAAAAACATTTCACATGATTTTTCAAAACACCCTTAATTTTAAGGGTATTTTTGTAAGTACCCCTTCAATTTTTTATAGAGGAAATTACATAATTACATGCATTTAAACATCACAATTCAAAAATTAGGACTAGAGTTTCATTATGCATAAATAAGGTATCTATAAATTAAATATTATCCACCCAATTTAATTACAAACCCTAATAATTTCAATTCTCATTTTCTCTCTGTCTACATCTCCCATTCTCTCTCTTCTTTTCTCTCCTTTCTTTCCTCTCTGCATCGCCACGCGTTGAAACTCCGACAACTGATGACGGAGCTGGACCAGTCAATACACACTCTCTCTCCTCCTACAAGTGTCGCTACCAGATCGTCGCCATCTTCTTCCAATCATCATGATGGGCGACGCTCATCTTCACGTGCGGCAACCGGCTTTGTTCGACGACTGGCTCTTGGTAGAATAAGATCTCACTGAATATTAGTAGAACAAGATCTCACAATACAACAGATTGGTAAATACTTCACATGAATCAAATTTCCAACGCTCATCTTCACACGATGCTTAGAGCATCGTCCAATGCAAATCTGAGTCGACGACGGCGATCGAGTCAACATCTGAACAGGTGTAGTCTAGATGGTGTCGTCGGGCTGCGTTGTACGGCCACGTCGGTCGGCGACATTGGGCGATTTCTGTGTGTGAAAGTCGATTGTGTTGTTACGATGTGTGCAATAACGATAGTCGTTAGTGCGGTTGCCGTGGTAACGATGGTTGTTGGGCAGGTGGTGCAGGTGGCCGATTTGTGGCGCATGCGCGCTAATTTGTGTGAGTTATGTAGTGGTGTGGAGTTGGGGACTTTTTACAGATGGATGCAGTGAGATGGTGGTGTGGTATTTGACCAATGTGGTAGGTTGACAATGGTGATGGTTGTCGTCGGTGGTGCAGGTGGAGGATCTACATAAAGAATTACTACTAAACTGAATGAAAAGAATCCAAAGGTAGGAACCAATGACTAGGGGAATGAAAGGAATTGAGCCATAAAGTAGTTGGACTCACTCCCTAAAAAGGAATTATTATTTGTGACTGAAAAACAATATGTGACTATCTAAATTGTAAATCTGTGATCATATTGTATAAATTGCCGGAATTGGAGCAGTCGTCGGAATAAAGCTGTGGCGGAATGGTCAATGGAATAATTTTCGGAATCGGAGCAATCACCTGAACGGTCGTCGGAATAGTCATCGGAACGATCGCCGGAGAAGAGTGGTGGTGGAGGTGGCGTTAGGTAATTATATTATATTAGAATTAAATATTTAATAAATTTATTTAATAATTAATTAATAAAAATATTTTAAATTAATAAATAAATACATGAGTTTTGCATTTTGAAACTTGACACCTAAAAATTGAATTGTGTCTTTTTAACCCCTGACTTTTGAACTCTTCCCTTTTTTATATGCCAAAACAAGGAAAAAAAATTAGCATACATTTTTTTTTAAATCCGATCGTGGATCTTTCTCTTTGTATAATTACCCAAAAATCGAGGATCTGGTCAATAAGAGAATTCATTCTCCATATCTTTTCACGATGATCCTTATAACACTACAAGAAACTGCGGCTTCAGCGACGGATTTTTCCGTCGCTGAAGCCCCGAATTCCGTTGGTGATAACTTTCAGAAACGGAACGTTCCCGTCGGTAAAAACCGTCGGCAATACCCTCAACGCTAACTTCAGCAACGGATTTGTATACGTCGTCGCTGATAGCGACGGAAGGGCGCGTCGCTATTAGCGACAAGAAACGGTGTCGCTAACTAGCGATGGAAAAGTTGTTGCTAATTTGCAACGGTATTAGCTACAACTTTTCCGTCGCAAATTACCTACGGATTTAGGCGCGTCGGAAATTAGCTACGGATTTTCCGTCGCTATTTCCGTCGCAAATTTGAAAAAAAAATTAAAAAAAATTGAAAAACTATTTAAATTAACTGCTACTGCCTTCAGCTACCTATTGATACTATAAAGCCATTACAAGTACTAAATGTAAAATGATTCTGAAGAAAAGGAAAAGAAGCAAGATCCTGAGTGAGAATACTGAATGCTAGTAAATGGCTAAAGGCAAGCAAAGTCAGTGGAGAGTTTGAACATAGTGGATATGTCCATTGTCTTGTCAAATACTTCCAGGATGATACCGAAGATATACAATCAATTAAAAACTTAACAAAAATAACTAGCATTAACCTTATCAATTTATATTTCAAGACATTCACAATCTCTATCAATGTCAAATCTTAAAAATTTAAAAATCAAAGAGCATCGTAATCCAGAAGTCCTAAATGGCTAAGAAAGAAAAGGGACTATGGAAACTGCGATTCTAACCAAGAATTTGATTATATGTGGAGCTTATTATTTGAAATCATTAGCTTCAGGTTTTAAATATAAAACCAAAATAATATGCACAAGACAAGAAGGATTTTAGCAGCAGAGGAAACCTGCAGAAAACTGTTCTACACAATTCATTATAATTGTCCAATGAAAAAGAAGCTTAATTCTTGAGATTGGGTTTGACTCTCCAAATTTGAAGAGTCAAACTCACTATCTTTTCTTTCTTTATTATAATTACATTTAATAAGTAACAGCTTTCAATAACTCTACTTCTCAAATTATTCAAACCATTTGAATTGATTGGCCAATGACATCTAAAAAAATATATGTAAAAATAAAAAAGGAAGAAGGGAAAACAATAAATGATTATTAGAAAAGCAAAATAAAGAGTCAAAATAGAGAGCATTGTTGGATTGCTTTCTATTATATATAACATGCTTTTTATACATAGAGTTTCTTAAAGATGCCCTTATGCACAATTATGACGAGGCAAAATCCAATAATGGTTTAGAAGTTCTTGCATATTTTACTCATGCTCAAATGCACCATAAAATTGGCAGAGTAACCAGAGACCTGGAACGATGTTTGTGAATGAGTAACTCCGTATTGATGTTGTTAAAACTGAAGACACAACATCTCCACTTGGAGACAATAGCTCAACATTTACATTAGATGGACCTCCATTTTTATGAGAACAGCTATCTCCACCAACTGCTCCCACAACTCTTCCAGATATGGTGAACCTGCAAGTAGTCACTCAATGAAGCTACAGTTCTATACTAGATGAAGAGAACCCACGAGTCCATGGTTCAGAAATGCATATGCTAGAATGGCAATAATTATAATGCAGGTAGTGCCAACGGTGCCAACAGAAAAACCGTACAAATGATACGATGCAGCTGTAAAAAGAAATTAATAATTTACAAACATTTGTTACATACCCAGTAAACCGAAAATTTATATCTTCGTTTGCATTGCAACCAGTGTGATCAACAACAATAGGGACCTAAAGAAAGAAATTTCTAATGTCAGAATATGTACAGATACACCAAACGACCAACAAATACAAAACTAACTTGCTTATTAAAAGCATAAACAGAGTTATCCTTCAAAAGAAATACATTACAAACTAATTATCAAGATACTCAACTTGTTCTGGGTCCCATGACCATCCCTCAGGTCCCTTGATCTTAATCACAAAAGAACCCTGCACCCAAGAATGAAATCATATGCTAAAACAGGGAAAAAAATATAATTGTTATTACAGAAAGGGAAACGAGCCACTGAAAAGCAATTTCATCAAAGTACAGCTGGTATATGTTTCCTTTAGTCGAGTCCCAACACACACAGGAAGTAATTAACTCCTTGAACTTAAAAACTTGCAAATGTATCCAAAAGAAACTGAGTTGATGGTTCCAAATCAGTTATTTCTGCTTGGTTTTCAACCACTCTTTCACTTCGACAAAGTTATTCGAATACTCTATCAACACATAGAATTATGTTATTCCACATTTAATGATAAACATTTAATGATAATTAAAGCTTTCAAACATAGTTTCTCTGCTAGAATGACTGGCATTACAACAAGGACCCTCCTACTTTTGATGCCAAGGAGATGTTTTCCAAATCCAGAAGTAGCTTGTACCTGAATAAAGACACCTGAACAAGGTTTTGGGGCCACCACATAGCAGCGGGCTCGACCAAGTACCTTCAAAAAAGATCGGCCCATCCAAATCCCAAAACCTGAGTCGTCGAACCACCGCCTGCGCCACCCAGAAGCTCAACCTCTGTTCCTCCTCCGGCGAGGCATGCGATTCCGGCTTCTGAACTGAACATTTTCACTTCAGATTCAAATCGAATTTTAAAAACAAGAATTAATGTAACAAAAGAATGCTTACTTACTAAGAGGGGATGAGATTTCTTGAATTCCAGACATTTTCCTTTGGCAGATTCACCGAGTAGATCGAAATTTGAAACCCTACCTTTTGGGGTTTCTTGCGGGTTTCCCCAAAGATGGGCCGATTTGGCGTGAGCAATGGGAATCAGAGAGTGGTTTGAGAGTTGGGTTCAAACAGGGGGAAATACAAAAAATTTAGTGGAAAGTGAGGGAAACAGAAAAATATTTGAGTGGGAAGTGAAAATTTAAGTAGGGAAATTGTTTATCAACGGACTTTTTACATTGGAAATTATTTTATTCTTTTTTTACCCTTTCCAACGGAAATATCCGTTGGGGTTGTCATTGATAAATTATTTAATTTATCATTTAATTATTTTTTATTTTTTACCGACGGATTAGCAATAGAATATACTATTAGTTTTATCATTTAATTATTTTTTATTTTTTACCGACGGATTAGCAACAGAATTATACCAACGGAAGACTTTCGTTGGTAATTCCATCGGTAATTTAATTTATAATTTTTAAGAATAATAAAATAATAATCCGTTGGTAATTCGTTGGTAATCCGTTGGTAATTGCAACAGAAAATGTCCGTTGCTAAAATTCCGTTTCTGTTGAAAAGTAGTGTAACAAGCATTTAGTTATTGACACATCTTTTCTAAAAGCATCTTGAAGCTTCAAGTGGTTGAAAATATTTTGGGTTAGCTTAAAATCACTATGAACGAAGATATCCAATTTAATGAGATCATAAGAATATCTAGAAGTACATTTATTAAAACCACATTTTTACCTACAATATATAATAATCTACATTTTTACCTGTCATATAAATAAGTATGGGCTAATTATATTAAAACCAACATTCTTATTGTTACGTTACATTTTAATTGCACTTATAGTTCTCAACCTTTTGTCATTGTATAACTTATGTTCATTACCTTTTTTCGTCGAACCCTTTTCTTCAACTTTTCATTAATTAGCACATATCATCATTGATGATGATTTCTACAAAAATATTCTATTTGCATGCTTAAATGAGGAAAAAGAAAAATAAATTTTTCATATATTTGGAATTTATTATTTTGCTAAATATGATGGACAAATAAGTCATTTTACGCTTGTAGAGTGGACTTTTTGGTGGAGAATCGTTATTAGAGAAGATATATGTTAACTAATGAAATATTGAAGATAAAAATACAACAAAAAAAATGTTGGAGATATAATTGTAATAAAGAAAAAAGATATTAGGCATAACTTCAATTAGAATGTGGTGTCACAAATGTAAAATGTGGGGTAAATATAATTACCCCAGATATGATTATTGATTTGAATACTTGTTGGTTAGTTCAAAACAACAGTTTGTTTATCTACCTGCTTACAAAAAGGAATTGGTGCTCAAACCCTGTAATTTAAAAATTAATGCTAATGCCCTTCCTTTTTGGTGCTCATGAATTTTTCCTATTTTTATCCATACATTTAAAAAAAAAATTGCTTTTCACAAAACCTCTTTCAAACAAATCTCTACCAAACAATATTGTTTAATTTTTTAATGTTGTTTATATTTGCAACCTAATTCTATCAGGATTATGCTACAAGTACAAAATGAATTACATGCGTCCCTCCAATAGGGGGCCGCCACTTGGCGATTTTGTAATCCAGTTTGTACAAGGTTTTGTACATATAGAATAATCCAACTCTATCACCCCCTAAAATTAAAGAGTGTGCTTTGATTTGAGCATGAGACTAATGAGATTGAAAGTCCTACAAGTCTACGACCCGTGAGATTGGAACCATGTCAATTGGAAGACAGTAGAACCCGTCATGACAAAATTAATGACTTGTACACTCACTTGCAAATCTAATGAATTTTTTTGGTAATTTAAAAAGTTGAGAAACAGTCCACTTGATATGATATTATTTAATTTGGGCCCAGCCTACATGGTTTTATTTTTGGACTTTTATCCAAAACATCTCATATCGGCTGGGTGTCGTTATTTCACTTATAAATCAATACATTTTCCTTTTCTAGGCGATGTTAGATTGTGGATGTTACAATTGCCCCAATGTTGGGGCTAAATGTCCTCATTGACCATATTTCTAGCTAGATTTAAGTTTTGATAATATTTGTAATATCCTATTTCACTTGGTATGATATTGTTCATTTGGGCTTAGTTCCCATGACTTTGCTTCGTCATTCAAAAATAATGCCTCCTACCACTTGAGAATGGTCATTTCACTTATAAGCCAGTTCCATTTTCCATCCCAAGGCAATGTGTGATTGTGGAGTGTTACAAAAAACCATTGGATTATAATATCCATAACTAATTTATAAGACAATGATGAGATTTTAAGCAACTGTGGAGACAGAATCAACAAATTCATAAAAAATATTGAGTAAAAGTGGACTTACAAAAGAAAAAGAAAAAGAAAGTGGAAGAACATCTAAAGAGATCCCCGAGTTCAATCATCTTCTATTTGCTTGCTCCAACATCTATCTCAAGGATAAATGGCAGAATACGAGTGTTTTCAATGGCCTAGTCTCGCTAGAAAAATGAAAACACGTGAATTAAATGCCAATCCTGTTGAATCTTCTGTTACTCATCTGCAATTGCAGTCCACGCACAAAATTAATGTCAATTTGAACAGAGTTTATCTAAAATGACAAATTGCGAAAGATGTAAATGTTTGGGACGGTTAATGCCATGATTTAAATGTTTGAGAAAGTCTAGTGGTACATCATATTCAACATCAAGGTATCCATAATTGCTGAGCTGGCGATAAATTGACCAAAATCTCGTTCAACAAAAAAAAAGGAAAAATCCCTAAAATATAAAACCCCCCTGTCTCACATTTCCCCCCCCCCCCCCATTTCCCCCCGAAATTTCCCCCCTCCCCTGTTGAAGCCGAAGACGAGAGAGAGGAGGAGGGGAGCCAGCAACAACCTCGACCCCTGTAATATTTCCGGTCGACGGCTCCGGTGAATGAGAAGAATTTGGGGATCACTGTTTCACGTCGATTTGGCACCCAAAAACTCAACATTGGACTCGGCCCTTTCTCCTGCAGTCGACGCCGAAAAGGAATTGGGGGAACCCAGACCTCCATTCCGACGTGAAGGCTTCGACGGAGTACGGCTTCAAGCATTTCCGGAGGTCTTCTTGCTGTAATTTTTTTTTTTTTTTGGCTTCTCTGTGGATTTGTTGAGGGTGAGTCGGGTGCGGTTTTGGAGCAATCTTAGGGATTGCGTGTGAAATGAAAGCAAAGTTCAGTAGGGGTATGTTCATGAATAATGCTCGGTGGATGTGTTCTGATTGTAGAATTGGTCACAATTTCTAGTGTATAGCTGCTGTAGCACTTCCATCTGCAATTGATGTTTTGAATGTAATCCTTAGAATATTTTTCCAGTTTGGTTTTCCTTAAGAATAGGCCAGTTTTATTGCTGAAATGTAGGATATAGTTATTGCTTGCTTTCTGTTTTCAATGTATTAAATGTAAGAATTGAGTTTAATGAAAATGGAAGGAGTTCATACCATTAGCATTATCTATACTGATTCCCTGCTGTGTTATATGATACATAAGAATTGAGTTTGGTTGAAACTGCAACATGTGATAGCCACTGGCATTCCATCTCCATTACACTTCTTGAATCAATTACATGGGAGGAGAATTATGACACCACCACTTCACCAGTTGTATTACAAAAACAAAAAGATGAGGGCATCATTGTTTAATTACATAATCCACATCTAACCTTACCGGTGAATTTACAAAACCAAAAAAATGAGGGCATCATTGTTTAATTACATAATCCACATCTATCATTCCCAGTGAATTTACAAAACCAAAAGAAGTGTTTCCCAAGTGCACAGGTTATTGCAAACTTGTTACACCTTCCATGCTATCTTGTGTCTCAATCAACTGAGGAGGTGGTGGTGGAGGATATGATGTGTTCAGCACTTGAGCCTCCTCATAAGCTGGCACTTTGTTTGAGATATTGTCCTTCGACGAAGATGTTGCGTTAAGAGTCACCTACAAGTGATGCAATATACTAATGTTAAAATTATAACATGTTAGAAAAGGAATTTTTCATAAATTAATTACGAATTGAAGAACAAACCTTACTACGACCCCTTGATTTTTTCTTTGTCGTCTCTAGCGAACTTTTTATTCGTAGTTTCTTTGGAGCGCCTTTGCGCTTTGTACACAGGGGATCAAAAATGTTGACGCCTTCTACGTTGCCTCCTCCAAAACCATGGGAGGCGAAGCGATTACTTTTTGCATGTAACAACTCATTAGTTTGCAACTCAATCCACCCCATAAGCTGTTTCGAACGTTCTTCATCAGCTGTAACCAAGTCTGCCATCTTGGTTAAAGCAGCACACAAGTTCTCATATCTCAACTGCTCAGGCGTACTAATCAAACCATCATATGTTGTTGCAACCCATGTGTATGGTCTACTCACGTCTCTCCTCCATCGCCTTAAAATGTACTTCTCGGGAAGTAATGACACCTCATTCCGAAGTAAAATCGAGATCGCGTGTTTGCAAATGATACCTCGAAACTCAAACAAATGACAGTTACACACAATCTCGCAACTGTCTCTACGAAAAGAAACTGAAAACATCTTTGTCTTCCTTCCTACGTTGAGGATGATATCTTCGAACCGCGTACTTCGTTATCCCCCCAAATTCCTCCACGGATAGTACGTCACAATAAACCTTTCCGGTGAATTCTTCTTGGAACTCCCTGAATTTAGAAAGGGTGTACACTTCTTGAAACTGTTTCTCCATCTCGTACTTGGTTGCACAGGGGACCATTTGTGAGAATGATCTAAAATCAGCTTGGAATTCCTTCTCAACTTTACTTCTCAAAGCCCGCTCGTACTGCTCCACGAATAGCTTTAATGATGTCTTCGAGTGCACATAGCCATCGAAGAATGCATTCATGCTCTCACTCCGCTGGGTAGTCAACATACCCGCCCAGAATGTGGTTCTCAAGTAGCATGGTACCCAACGACTTCGGTTGTCATACAGTCCGCTCAACCAAGCATTTTCTTGCAAACGAAAACGTTCAAGCATGTTTGCCCAGCCCTCTTCAAATTCTTCACTAACTAATGTATCATACACTAAACCATGGATGGCATACAGTATTGCACCTTTTCCACGATGAGAGCCGAACTTTTCTGGCAACTTCTTTAGAATATGCCACAAGCACCACCTATGCTTACTGTTGGGGAAAACAATTTCAATTGCATTTTGCATAGCACGATCTTGATCTGTGATTATTCCACCAGGCGCTTGACCATGCATGCACTCAAGCCATGTCTTGAATAACCAAATAAATGTATTCGTGTCTTCGTTCGAAACTAGTCCACAACCAAATAAAGTAGATTGCCCATGGTGATTCACCCCAACGAACGGAGCAAAAGGCATATCGTACTTGTTTGTTAGGTAAGTAGTGTCAAAAGTCACTACATCACCGAATTCCTTGTATGCTTGTCTACATCTATTGTCCGCCCAAAACACATTCCTCAACCGATAATCCTCATCCAAGTCCATACTAAAAAAAAAACCCGGACTGCATGTTTGCATTTTCGAGAAGTAAGCTTGTAATGCAGCTGCATCTCCTTCACCAAGTCTTAAACGCCGCACTTTATCAACGAAATTTCTACAGTCTTTCTCAAGACAAGTCATGTTCTCAAAACCACCTGCCTCCACTACAGTTGAGTTATAGCTTTTATGCAAAGGGATTCCAGCTATATCATTGACCTCAAGCCGTCTTTTAACATGTGCACTAAGTTCACGATTGCATCGATACAACCTAGATTTAGATGGGCTTGTCTTATGGTTATGCTCCAACTCCACAACATTTATTCGCCATATTCCACGAACATCAGAACACGCTGTCAACCTAGCTTTGCACCCTGTTTCAATCGTTGGTGGAGGCTTCAACGAAGTACTCTTACTAATCTTTCGTCGACCTTCTCGACTACAAGTAAAACTCACATATCGAACGACCCCGTCATCACCCTTCTTAGTGTTTCTTTTTCTAACAGGAAACCCAATTTGATAAGCATATTTTTTATAGAATTCAAATAACTCCTTCTCACTGTCAAACTTCATACCAACCTTCGGAACCATAATCTCATTTTCAACTTCTAACACATCATTAGTCAAACAATCATCACCCACAACCTCCTCATTTTCAACTTCTAACACATCATTAGTCAAACAACCATCACCCACAACCTCCAAAGAGTACACCTCCATTCATGTAAGCAAGCAAGTAAACGATTCAGATATATTTTTGAATGACTAATAAGCTCAACCAAAAATGCAGATCATTTTCGCACATTGCATGACCTGCCATTTCATTTCTATTCAAAATATTGCATTCAAATTGAAAAGGCATAAAGTTTTACCACTGTGGGAATCGTCTTCCACCATGTTCTCCATTTCAACCATTTTCAAATCCACCTGCAGTGGTGAGATGAGAACACAGCAGGGAATCAGAGCAAATCCACAGAGAAGCCAAAAAAAAAAAAAATTACAGCAAGAAGACCTCCGGAAATGCTTGAAGCCGTACTCCGTCGAAGCCTTCACGTCGGAATGGAGGTCTGGGTTCCCCTAATTCCTTTTCGGCGTCGACTGCAGGAGAAAGGGCCGAGTCCAATGTTGAGTTTTTGGGTGCCAAATCGTCGTGAAATAGTGATCCCCAAATTCTTCTCATTCACCGGAGCCGTCGACCGGAAATATTACAGGAGTCGAGGTTGTTGCTGGCTCCCCTCCTCCTCCCTCTCGTCTTCGGCTTCAACAGGGGAGGGGGGAAATTTCGGGGGGAAATGGGGGGGGGGGGGAAATGTGAGACAGGGGGGTTTTATATTTTAGGGATTTTTCCTTTTTTTTTTTTTTTTTTTTTTTTTTTGGTTGAACGAGATTTTGGTCAATTTATCGCCAGCTCAGCAATTATGGATACCTTGATGTTGCATATGATGTACCACTAGACTTTCTCTAAATGTTTGGACCAAATTCGTAAGATCAAAAAAGGTTTGGGACCAGTTGCTCCAATTCCAACATTGTAATAAAATTTCTACTTTTAAGTTTTAATTCACTCAATTTATTCTCTCGGCACAATTATATAGGCTTATTTAATTTTTCACACGGATTGAGAAAACTTATTTAATGTCATTGGTAAATTAATTTTTGTCAAGATCTTTCTTAATTTACCCCTATTTAATTTTCAGTGTGTAAAACTAAATTATTGTTGGAATTAATAAAGAATTTGAATTTTCAAGAAATTTGCATATTAAGTGGGAAAATTTTAATAAGGGTATATTAGTAAAAGAACACAACAAAATATTCTGTATTAGGAAACAAGCCTATATATTTGGGACAAGAAAAAAGAAAACTCAGCCTATATAATTGGGACGGAGGGGTTAATGATTTGTTGGAAAACATGATGATTGGGAAATTGACATTGTATAAATCCTTATCCTTGAATATCACTTCACTATTCCTTTTTCTGATCGAGTAATGTTATTCATCCCCAGTGGGGATGAAAACACAGTTTATGTGACTTTAGATGATAGGTTAAATGAAAGGTAAAATTAAATGACTTATTTAATTTCACCTATCATTTAATGTCACGTTAACAGTACGTAGACTGTGTTTTCATCTTCAGTGTGGATGAATAATATTACTCTTTTTGACCTCGAGTTCATATACAAACCAGATTGTTAGTGTTCCTGTCGTACTGCTTTCGTCCTCCTAATGACCAGTCCTTTATCTTTTGTTCTTTCCTCAAATCCTTCCCGCAGCCAGTTTTCTTTTTCATCTTCTTCTTGGTTCTTGCCTTTTCTAACAACCCAAATGAATTTCTGGCTGGAGATTTCAAGACCCTTTGCAATTTCATGTAATTGTTTTTCAGTAGATGTTGCCATACTTCCAGAACAGATATAAACTACAGAATTTGGTTGCTTGGAGTTCAGCCATTCCAAGCACCGCAACGCGGACTGGCGCGCAGATTCCATTTTTTTTTTTTTTTCATTTCTCAAGTGATGTCAAGGATTATATTGATACTCTTTCCCCAAATTTTGTTTATTTATGATTCTATTAAGCAATTTTCTGTTAATTACTGTTAAGATTTATTTTTGACAACCTTAACAATGAAATTGTGGAATTTTTGCACATTTCCCCAATTTATTTATTTTTATGTTGAATTTTTAGAGTGAACATGATTATATTTTGTTGTTAAATAGTGTTAAGATTGGTTTTTGTGAACCTTAATGAAATTGTGGAATTTTTTTGCATAAGGCGTGGCATTTATTTTACCCGACACTTGCAAAATTGTTTACTTTAATGTTGCCAAATCTTTATATTAGTGTTGCCTTTTAAATTGTTTTTTGTTTAATGTCTTAGTGCAATGCTGGAACTTGGAAATTCAATTAGAAATTTTAGATCCGTTTGTGCTTTTTGTTTTTAATGGGTAGCATAAGTATAGGGTTCTACTTCTCGATCTTTTGTGGAGCTATCATGACTTCAAATGAGGATGATTAGATGGGAAATGATTGATACAGATACTGAAAATAATTAGGTTTACTTATTTATTTATTTATTCTCTCGTTTGATTTTTTATTTTTGCTTCAACTTCATGATTTCTCTTCTTCAACCAAATTTTTATTCAATATTTTCGTTGAGTTTTTTGGTCAGCTAGGCTTTCGAAGGAGGCTGCATCGAAATAGCTCTTGCACGTGAGCCATCATTAGAGTATTTTTATTCAGGTGATTGCTCCTTCATTAGAGTTTTTTTTTTTTTTTTATCCGTACGAAATGCCAACTGGTCCATCCAAGCAAGTTCAGTTTGGATTTGTCACAGAACTTGTTCAAGGGAAAAAAATCAATTGTCGTTAGAGGATTTTATTCTGACCTACTAGGGTAACACGTTACTCAGGCAGACCGTAGTTCACAGTCCAGTTGCAAGTCCTGTCTCAGGAGAGAACGTTTATACACAACACTTATGTTCATTTTAGTAATAATACCATTTACCTTACAACATCCACTTATATTCGTTTGAGACCCGATTACCTATGGTGATTGGAGGGTCATACACTATGGTAGCACCTACTATATCAACTATCTTATGTGCTTGACTGAATGAAATATCAATTTGCAATCCCAACCCTGTTCGGTTGTTCCTATTACATCTACTCTTCATTAATGGTATGTTGAGCTTTTAGGCCTAGTGATTCTTATGCATAAACTTAGAACTCTGCACTTTTCTATATATTTTATTCATATGCTTTTTTATAAGCCAAATGGTAGACCTAATAAATGCTGCTGTTTAAATTTTGGCCTTCCCAGATTCTTAAGTATTTCATGTGAATGTTTTTCATTCTTTGGGCACTTCTAGTTTTTTTTTTTTTTTTCATTTAGTTTTGAAGTTCATTTTTTCCCTTTGAGCTTCTAAGAAATCATTTCCAAAATAATGTTGTGGTTGAGATCTTAATAATGTTTTTGCAACCTTTGTTCTATATCAAAATTTATGGGATTTTCTTGGGTTAATTTCACAAACGATCGCTGAAGTTACCTGAAAATCACAAAACGGTTATTAAAGTTTAAAACTTATAGAAACGGTCACTAAAGTTTAAATTTCTTTCACAAGCGGTCCCTGAATTTTCAAATTTTTTGGACAAGTTTTGCTGTGATTTTTCGGTAAATTCCGACCACCAAGACCGCCGTATTTGGATACCGCTGGAAAGCCTACAACGTCCTCTTCAATTACCACAAAAAATATCCCCATAACTCCAAAGGATTCAGTCGAAATATACCCATGAAATTGGCTATCGAAAAATTTGAAAATCTGCCCAGATTTTCAGATTTTTTGGACGAGTTTGCAGCAATTTTCTGGCAACTTTCGACCACCAACTTTCGATTGATCTCTCATTTCCTCATCTTCAAACTTTTAGATGCTAAACTTGATATACTTTATTGATTATATGACAATGAGTTTGAAATTTGATGTCTAATTTTATAGTAGGTTGGTATTGCTTCAATGTAATTATGGAAATTAAGCACTCAATGCATTTTTGGTGTGCAATACTCGGCATAACTAAAAATACAATGCTTAAATGTCAAATTTATTTTTAAATTATTTCTTTGATTTAACTTACAAAACTTACCTCTTAAAAGTGTCCTACCAATTTCCTTTTGGGTTTCGAAACATAGACTAAATATAAGTGAGATGATATAGACTTGTTCAAATGGGAGGAGCATCGACTTTACCTCTTTAATACAACCAAAAAAACCTCTACTTTTAAAAAAGTAACTTTTAGGCACAATTAAATATACTGTAAGAGACATTTTCACCATAATATGCATGATGCATAGACGAGCCTCATTGAGTTCGCAACTTTGACATTTATTTAAAATTTAAATGCTTATACAAACCGTTTAAATTATTAATAAATAAATAAATACAAATTGTGGATAAGTGAATAATGCTTATAGGTCCCTCAAAGTATGTGACTAAAAATAATTTGATTATTTATAAACAGGATCTGAACATAGGCTGAATTGCAGCACATTATTCACAAGAACCTCTAGATAATCTCCACTCTTCGAGTCCCACATTAATTGAGACTTCCCACGCATCTTCTATATTTGCAATTGAAGTTTTAAAATTCAAACACTTGAAATTTATTGATCTCTTATTAAAGTTCTTGATGATTTAGAAGACATTCCTGTGAGAGAGATAATTAATAATAAGATCCTAAAATATATTTCTTATTCCATTTTGGAATTTTAGGACTCGAAGAGTATAAAATATAAAAGGGAATTTTTTAAAAATATCCGAATGCATGCTTATCAATTGAAATGTGTTTAAGCCCTTGTTTAATCCCCATTTTTTTTCAAAATACTTTTTTTTTCAACCGCACATTTTTCAATAAAATAATATCACACACAATTCAAAACTTTTCCTTCATTTTTAATTACACATTCTCCATTAATCTATTATTCAAAAATGAGATTCAAACAAGCCCTAAATTTGATAACTACTGCAAAAATGGTCAAAATTGACACTAAAATGTCTATTATACCCTTAAAGAAAGAAAAACAAATAAAAAATAAAAAACTTATTTTTTATTTGAATGAGTCACGCATCGCGAGGCAATGAAGTTGCTTCCACGAGAAGCTAAAATGATGTGCAAGTTATTATCCAATGGTTCCATTTTTTGCATTATTCAGTAGGCAACAACCAATTGAAGGTTGGAAAAACAGTAAGATGATGTCAAACATGCTTTAACATTATTGAATTGTGAAAAAAAATCTTTGCATAAACAAAGAAGAAAATCACATAATTTCATTTGACAAAAATAAAGGAATGAATTTGCAAGTTGATTCCGCTCTTCACAAATTTCGATACAAAGTTAATGTTTTCGTTAGAAGCCAAACATGTTTTCGAATTTGATCTCTATATTTCATCACGTTCTTGACATTTTAAAAATTATTCTCGACATTTAGTATTCGATAATATCGACAGTTGACATTTCATCTTTCAAGAACAAGGATTGGTTGATTGGTTATCATATCTACATTTCACCACGTTCTTGACATTTGAAGAATAGTTCTCGACATTTGGTATTTGATAATCTCAACACTTGCATCTTTCAGGAACGAAATCAGATTGATTGGTTATCATTTGTTTTCCTCAATTCTACAACCAAAATGGCATTTTGGAACATGTAAGATGCAACATTCATTAATTAAATATTGCTAAAAGGGTCTATCACAAGATTCTAATAAGTGAATATTCTAGTCACTTTTAGCAACGCTCAATAACTGTTGCAAAAAGTTTTATTTCATAATTCTTGTAACTTGAGGAATCCAACCGTTCTTAAGAAATCAAACCCACCCTAGTAGATCCATTAATAAATTCAGCCCACAGTAATAAACCCATACCAACATAAGACCCAACTCAAAAAAATTCCAGTTAATAAAAATTAGATTTCATTAAAAAGGTTTGGTGAAACCAAATATTTGTTTAAAAAGTCCAACATCCATGTTTTTTAGTTAGAATGTCTAAATATATAAAAAATGGAAAATACAATTTGTAAAGGACTAAAATATCCTTATATATAAAGAGACATTATTGCCCTAAAGTAAAGGACTAAAATGTCCTTGTATAGAAAAAGACATTATTGACCTAAATCCCATTTCATTTTCCATTTATTATCCCTAATTGAATTCTTCTTCCATTTCTTCTACGAGAATCGGCTCTACAAGTATGCAATCCTCTTTCATTTTCTTATCATCATTTTCTCTACATAATATAATATTAAACTCTACATTCTCATTCTTATGAACACTCATTTGGTTGAAGTGAGTAATAAAATCTTGCAACATTCTTGTTGGGCATTTGGAGAAGAGAGAATATTGTAAATTTTCAATATTTGAGTTATTTTCTTTCTCCATTTTTTTGAATCATTTCTTCGTATTGTTGTATATATGTTTAAGGTGCTTATTTGTTATAATTGGATTAGAGATTTGATATGTGTTACTTCCCAACCTTTTTCTCACTACTCCTTATTTGTATTAATTGGAGTGAAATGTAAGCTGGTAAAGGCATATTTGACTTTTCTTTTCATTGTTCTACTGTAAAACAAACATTTGATTTTCTTCTATGCATAACAACTTAGATATCATTTTCTGCAATCCATAACGATATACATATCGTTATCAGTAATGTACGATGTTTGAAATTTGCTAAATTTTTTATGTTGAATTACAGTTATGGACACCGCGAATACGGTATGGATATCAATTTGTTATCAAGTTGAATACGAGCAGTCAGTTGAAGATGCATGGAAATAGAAATATGCATGGAATGACAAAGAGAAAACAACGCCTGTTCTTGTTGCGAAAATAATTTCTTGTGTGGAATTATATGATAAAGTCAAAGTGGCGTTGAATGTCGATACAAGGCTGTACAAAATAGAAATTTCAGCTCTTGTCCTTATAATGTCTAAAGCTCCAACTGCTCCGACCATCATTGATTGTGACAACAATGTGAAGTGGTTTGTATCTGTAAGTAGTGAAACTTTTCTGAAAAGGTGATTTCATGAAAGACATGTTGAAGCTAAAAAAATGTGTGACCCATCTCACTCCGCCTTTAGAGAAAAATATGTGCTTGAAATATAATGAGTAAATGGGTTGGAGGTAATTTATTTATCTCTGAACATTTATCAAGTTGGTGACAATTTAGAACACCACTTTGTGGACTTGGATGAAAAGACTTGTACATGTAGGAAATTTGATTTTGACAAGTTCTCGTGCGCATGCAAGAGCTGTCATAAAGTTTAATGGAGATGACGGCTATAACATATGTAGCCCTTTTGATACTAATATTTGTTGGAAGTAAACATATTCTGTATTCGTATAACCTTTGCCAAATGAGGTCGAATGGAGAATTCCCAAACATGTGATGGCTAGAGAAGTATTTCCATCATTAACACGAAAACAGGGTGAACGACCGGCCAAAAAGAGGAAAAGATCAGTCGAAGAGATGCGTACTCTTCGTAAGTGCAGTAGGTGCAAGAAAACAGGTCATGTCTCATCCACTTGCACGGGCCAAGCAGGTGGTAGTGAAACTTAAGATTGTAATATTGTCGTAACTTGTAGTTTTATAATTTTGTACTTATTCGAAGCACAAAATGATTTACTAAATTTTATAGTCATTGTACCATCAAAATGGTTTTGTACTGCATCAATGGAATTAAAGTCATTTAAGGGCAAACGACGTTTACATCATTACAATAGATGTAAATGTCATTCCAGTACAAAAATGCACTCATTCTAATAACGACATTGATATGTTACTGGATCACAAAAAGATATAGAAGTCGTTTCAATACAAAAATGTACTGATTAACATAACGATATTGAAATCGCCTGAAACGAAAAACGATTCAGATATCGTTTTAATATCAAATGCACATTGCTTCACTAATTTTCGTAACCACATAGAAGTTTTTATAACTATACATAACGACATATAAATCGTTCTTCATACTGGATGCACGCTAAAGCTCGCGCTCTCTATAATTGCTTACTCTCAATGCCTCTCAGTAGCTAATAGGCGCGCGCTATCTCTGCAGGCTTAAGCGCGCTCTTGGATTACTTTTACTTTCTCTTCAATTGAGTCCTCCAAGTAATTGCTTCCCGGGTTCTTCCACTAAATAGATGTTGTTTCTTTTGAAAGATTTGTAGTGTCAAACCCATGAAATAAAGTAACAATATTCATATCGTTTCAAAACAAATTTGACGAGTTTGAACTCGTTTCAGCTAAAATCATAACTAAAACGACATAGACGTTGTTTCTTTCATATCAAACGACAATGATATCTTTGTATGTGTTAAACCCACAAAATAACGTAACGATATTCATATCGCTTCAAAACAAATTTGACGAGTTTGAACTCGTTTCAGTTGAAAATGTAATTAAATGTGTCGTTTCTTTTCATGGCAAATGACAACTATATCGTTGTAGTGTCAAACACATGAAATATCATAACGAAATCCATATCATCTTCGTGCAAATTTGGCGACTTTGAAATTGTTACTCTTCAAATAATAATTACAACGACATTTATGTCATTTCTTTTCAAGTAAAAACGATAACTATATCGTTCCAGCTAACATAGTAAATAAAACAAGATAGATATCGTTTCTTTTCATATCAAATGACAATGATATCTTTGTACTGTCAAACCTACAAAATAACGTAACGACCTCTATATCGTTTCAGAACAAATTTGACGAGTTTGAACTCATTTAAGTTGAAAACGTAATTAAATGTGTCATTTCTTTTCATGGCAAACGACAACTATATGGTTGTAATATCAAACACATGAAATATCATAACGACATCCATGTCGTTTCAGTGCAAATTTGGCGACTTTGAAATTGTTACACTTCAAATAATAATTACAACGACATTTATGTCATTTCTTTTCAAGTAAAAATGATAACTATATCGTTCCAGCTAAAATAGTAAATAAAACACGATAGATATCATTTCTTTTTATATCAAATGACAATGATATCTTTGTACTGTCAAACCCACGAAATAACGTAACGACCGCTATATCTTTTCAGAACAATTTTGACAAGTTTGAACTCGTTTAAGTTGAAAACGTAATTAAAACGACATATACGTCTTTTTTTTCATGGAAAATAACTACTATATCGTTGTAGTGTCAAACACATGAAATGACATAATGACATCCATATCGTTTAAGTGCGAATTTGATGAGTTCGAAATCATTGCAATTCAAATAATAACTACAATGTCATTTATATAGTTTCTTTTCATGTAAAATGAACACTATATTGTTATGATAAAAAATGACGATTCGAATGTCCACGATCACCCGACATACATTCGTCGTATGTAGGACGATAAAAGTAGGTCATTAAGCGAGCTTGATCTCACTCAACAGAAACAATGGGAACGTTTGTGTTTCATAGTTGTCTACCACCTTTGAGTTGTTTCAATAGAAAGAAAATATCTCCGTTCACTCTTTATGAGCTATTCGAGTGCTATCAACCCACTTAATGCCCTCTTTTGATCAAGATACATATGTTGGAGGTATGTCAAATGATCGTGGACGTTCGAATCGTCATTTTTAAGCATAACGATATAGCTGTTGTTTTATATGAAAAGAAACGATATAAATGCCGTTGTAGTTATCATTTGAACTATAATGATTTCGAACTCATTAAATTTGTATAGAAACAATATGGATGTCGTTATGTCATTTTGTGTGTTTGACATTACAACGATATAGTTGTCGTTTGCCATGAAAAGAAACGACATATATGTCATTTTAATTACATTTTCAACTGAAACGAGTTTAAACTCATCAAATTTATTCTGAAACGATATAGAGTCGTTATATTATTTCGTGGGTTTGACAGTAGAAAGATATCATTGTCGTTTGATATGAAAAGAAATGATATATATGTCGTTTTAGTTACAATTTTAGCTGGAACGATATAGTTATCATTTTTACTTAAAAAGAAATGATATATATATATATATATATATATATATATATATATATATATATATATATATATATATATATATATATATATATATATTTGTAGTTATTAGTTGAACTGTAACGATTTCGAACTCGTCAAATTTGCATTGAAACGGTATGTATGTCGTTGTACTATTTCGTGTATTTGACACTACAACAATATAATTGTCGTTTGACATGAAAAGAAATAATATCAATGTCATCATAGCTATTATTTGAACTATAACGATTTCGAAATTGTCAAACTTGCACTGAAATGATATGGATGTCGTTATATCATTTCGTGTGTTTGACACTACAACGATATAGTTGTCGTTTGCCATGAAAAGAAATGACATATATGTCATTTTAATTACTTTTTCAACTAAAACGAGTTCAAACTCGTCAAATTTGTTTTGAAACGTTATGAACGTCATTACGTTATTTTATGGGTTTGACACTACAAAGCTTTCATTGTCGTTTGATATGAAAAACGACATCTATATAGTGGAAGGACCCGGGATGCAATTACTTGGAAGACTTGATTGAAGAGAAAGTAAAAGTCATCCAAAAACGCGCCTAAGCCCGCAGAGAGCTCCTGCCTTAGTGTATACTGGGAGCACACCCTGTATGAAGAACGACTTAGATGCCATTATGTATAGTCATAACGACTTCTATGTGGTTACGAAAATCAATGAAGTAGCGTGCATTTGATACTGAAACGATATCTAAATCGTTTTGCATTTCCGGAATGATTTCAATATCATTATGTTAATCAGTGCATTTTTCGTACTGAAACGACTTTTATATCGTATTGTAACCCAGGAACGATATCAATGTCATCATTAGAATAAGTGCACTTGTACTGGAATGATATTAAATACTTTGTGTCATAGGAACAAAGTACATATCGTTTTAGTACAATTCTGACGACATTGATAGTGATTCAGTTTAAATTATGACTAAAACAATATATCGTTTTAGTTTATATAAAACGATATTATATTGTTTCTGTTAAAAACAATGATTCAACCATCCACGGCCACCGGTATGCTTCTAACATACGTAGCAAAGGGGAAAATAACGCTCGAACTGCTTAGAAAGTGTGAATAGAGACACTTTTTATGTCGAAATAGTTCGAAGGTACTAGACAACTGTAGGAACACAAATGTTCCCATAGTTTCTTTGAGTGGTGTGGTGCAAGTTTTTTTCAATAGAAACAACTTCTATGTCGTTTAATTAATTTATAACAACTTAAATGTTGTTATGAGAATCAGTAAAGCAGTGTGTATTGAAAGCCCACGAATAGCTAACCAAGAGGGGGGATGAATTGATTTTCATTACTTTTTCTAGAATAAATTCAAGTCTTAAAACAATATATTAGCAGTTATAACCATTCAACAAATATGCACAAATACAGAGATAATTAAGCACGAGTAATTTGAGCTATATAAAGACGGTAAGTAAAAGGAAAGAGAATGCAAACGATGTAGTTATGGAGATTCTATCACAAACACGATCTATGTCCCTCATTACCAAGCTCTCCATCATGAGCAAGGTCTTTTTCACCATATTGATTGACTTATGGTGCAATCCAACCCTTTACAAAACTTTCGATGACTTACAAACAAGCTTCACCGATCCTTTTACAACGTTAAGCTTTTCGGAACCTCAACACGGCCCACAATTCAAATAAATTTACAAATGAAATCTTCTCTTCTTAATGAATGATAAATTCAAAGTTCAGTACAAAAAGAGAAGTAGGCTAACACTTTAATAGATAACAATGAATAAAGCTCAAGAGTTAGATTTGAAAATCTTTGATGAATGAAATGATTTTCAGATTTGAGATCAATCAAAAGTTTTTGAAAACAAAAATGATTTGACAATAATAAATAAAATGAGAAAACAATGCAATTTTAACTCAAAAGAATCTCAATTGAATGCTCTTAAAAAGTTATAATAAATGACGAGTAAGTTGGGATTTATAAAAGTAAAAAACGTCAAATTTTTTGTCAAACCGGATGACAAGTCCAGTTGACCGCCAATTTTTGAATGACCAATATAACTGCTTGTACATGAAAAAATAGAAGTCAGAATGGTCAAATTTTGGACTGTTTGAGAAGTCCGGTCGACCAACAATTTGAGGGTCTTCTTTTTGACGTCGTTTGTTCTGCTTTGAGAGTTTTGAAAAGTATGGTCTTTTGGAGAGCATTTTTTACTAACTTTTCAAGATAAAAAATATTTTACAAGTCTAAAAGTTATTTTTAAAAGTCATTTTTCACTTGATCAAATCATTGTATTCGAATCGCTTTTAATGCACTAAGTTGTTTTCAAAGCATGTAACGATTCTAAGCTATTGTCATTCATGCCATATATCAAGGTCTTAGTACCATCACATTCTTAGCTAAGAAAACAAGTATTTGATCTTGCTCCAAAGTTTGGCTCTTAATTTCTTGAATGTGGCTTCAATCTTGACTTTCTTCAAGAGTCTGATTTGTGATGATAGCTTTTGATCTTTTGACGACCATTGATCAATTTTCCTTTGTACGCGTTGAAAGATTATAATCAATTTGATGTGAACCCAACCAAAAATTGATCTTGAGAACCCACGAACAAGATGGAACCAACTTAAAAAAGCTAGAAATCACGTCGCGCAAAGATCAACCCGACCCGTTGTTCGACCCGTATCAAGAACTGAGATTACGTGTAAGAAATCTGACCCGTTGATTACCCGAAACAAGAACCTGTAAAGTGGGAACGCCACAAAAAGATTACGAAACCTTTTGATAAATTCAAGTTAGAACTTTAGACCACCAAGAACATGGTGGAATAAAACTCTCAAATTTAATTTAATTCTCTCAAATAATCGAAAGTCCCCTTACAATGAATAATAAGATTCCATTTATATGAAACTACGAAAAAAATCCAAATTTAGCTAGATAATCTCGTGCTTAATTCAAATAGATCACAAAATATGTTAAAAAGATGGTATTTAAGTCAAACTAGGAAACCCGAAAGAATTGGAAAATTCGGCCTCCTTTTGTACCATGCGGCCGTATGGTGTATTTCCATACAGTCGCATGGTTATACTATTTTCTGGAGTTAACTACCCCAATAGTCACTGAACTTTACCGAAAGTTTCCACTAAGTCACTAAACTTTAAAAACTACGTGGTTAGTCACTGAACTTTCGAAACAGCAACCAAATCCATCACTGAACTTTAAAAATCACTCCATTCATCACTAAACTTTGCAAAAGATTTCTACGGTGTCACTGAACTCCGTAAAAAGTTTTCCATTGGTCACTGATTAAGGAACCAGATGGGAAATGTTTTGCAAAGTTCAGTGACGAATGGGATAATTTTTAAAGTTCAGTGATGGATGATGTTGCAGTTTTGAAAGTTCAGTGACTAACCACGTAATTTTTAAAGTTCAGTGACCTGGTGGAAACTTTCGGTAAAGTTCAGTGACTATAAGGGTAATTAACCCTATTTTCTGCCAACTTGTTCTCGGCATGTTTTTATGCGACTACAAGTCGAAAAGTACCATGTGCTCGTGTAGCCTTGTACATAATTTCGTGACGATTCCGAATTGTACTCATGGGAAAAAATTTGACATCCAAGCTGAGATTTATGCCCATTTTAATCAACGTTACTCGTGTGACCCGACCAAGTGATTGCATGTCCCGAATTATATCACCCCCTCTCTCTTCGAAAGGATTCGAACTCGAATCCGAACCTACATCAAACGAAGCAACATTAGCAACCTAAAAAATGTTAAATATTACAGACTTACCCATCAGAAGGAAACTGTAGCCTTCATTCTCAATCAAAGTAATGGAATGGCATTGCCTATCTCCCTTAGGATGTAATTTGGTTCTCTTCAGAGTGCGTACCCGTCTCGTACGTATATTCACCTGTGTATCACAAAATCCAACACTAACACCAACAGATGAAAACATTAAATTGAACCGAACTTGTGAATTAGAACCACTTGTGAAATTAGAATGTGGGACGGGATTAGTAGACATTAAACTTACCCCTAACACACTCCATAAATCCATCCTAAGACATGTAAGATTATCGTGATTAAAGTAAATGCATTCATACACCCAATCACCCATAATGTACCCTAATTGCCTATTATATTCAATTAACTCTATTTGACATGCTAGAATGTTGTGATGTAATAAGTGCATATCATAAAAAGCAAGAAAGTTCCCGTACATGCAAGCTCATAGTCTAACCTAGGTATAGGAATTTGATACGTTACCATAGTGTGGTTACATCCATCCTCCTTGTCACTCACCAAATTTTCCACGTGATTTACATCAAGTGGAGAGTCAATGTATGGTGCACCACGAATTATTCTGTCATGGAATAATTCCTTGAAATCCCGCAAAAGAGAATTATCCAAATTTGGGAGGGGATTGTTAGTTCTCGCTAAAGCTCTTTCACACTCGACTTTTTTCGCATATAAGCTCACTTTGGAATTTCCTCTCCTATCTGACTTTTCGCTCTCTTTTCTCTCATGTGGCTCTACTATTTTCTTCCCACTCTCAACCACCTTACTTTATTCTCTCTTGCTCTCATTTTTCCACTCTTTATTTATATTTTCTCACTCACTTTTCAATTTTAGTTGGTCTTCATGGACATGCTGTGGTGTCAATGGTACAAGCGTAATGACTTTGCCATCCCTCACAAAGTTGTATCGATTTGTGAATCTTTCGTGCTTCACTCTTCTATCATACTGCCATGGCCTATCCAATAAGAGATGTCCCGCATGCATTAGAACCACATCACACAATACCTCATCATTATACCGCCCAATGCTGAAATTCACCAAGGCCCTCTTGGTAAACCGTATTTTCCCACAATTATTCAGCTACTCCAATTTGTATGGTTGAGGATGCCTCATAAGAGGTAATTCCAACTCCTCTACAAGGGTCATGCTAGCCACGTTTATACAACTCCCACCGTCTATAATCAAATTGTAAACCTTATTTCTAATGTGACACCTAGTGTGAAACAAATTCTCCCATTGCCACTTCTCATTGTCCACCTTCATTTGTGTAGTAAAAGCACACATCACCACTAATGACTCGGCAACCGGGTACTCTACACAAGTTTCACCTTTAACATCCTCCAACTTAGGCATATTGTCACTCCCACTCCCATCATCCGACTCAATCTCTCTATTTTCTCGAAGAATCATCACACGTCGGTTTGGACACTGTGAAGCTATATGCCCCGGACCCAAACATTTGAAACATTTAATATCCCTCGACCTACTTGCTTGATTTTCAATGTTTTGTCTATTTTTATTTACCTCCTCCTTAAATTTAGGTACTTCAACCTTTCCCCTGGTCTCCACCCGATCATTCTTATCACCACTACTCCATTTGGGTTCCGTAGTAAACCTAGCTACCCATTTTCGTCTGAGTTGCCACCCTACCTTCATAGCCACGTGCACCAAGTCCTCCAACTCCACATAGTGTTGTAACTCTACTATGTAAGCAATATCCCTATTCAACCCATTCAGAAACCTAGTAATGGTGGCCTCCCTATCCTCCTCTACGTTTGCTCTAATCATCGCCACTTGCATCTCCTTAAAGTAATCTTCCACACTCGTAGGCCCTGAGAAAGAGTTCGTAATTTAATATGAAGATCCCGGTGATAATGTCCCGGTACAAATCGTTTTCTCATACAAGCCTTCAACTCTTCCCACGTCTCAATCGGCCTATCCAAATTCCTCCTACGGCTTGTCAACAACTGATCCCACCAAATAATTACATAATCAGTGAACTCCACTACTGCTAACTTCAATTTCTTCTCCTTCGAGTAATTATGGAAATCAAACACCAATTCCACCTTCTTTTCATACTCTAAGTAAGCTTTAGGGTCACTCCGACCTTGAAAAGCTAGAATATTCAGTTTGATGCTCCCCAAATCTCTATCAATCCCTCAATCAAACCTCATCTATTCCTCATTCGTCCCATGTCATCTTCCAAATAATAATTATCACTTCATACACTCACTGCCTCATCTTTCCCATCAAATTTAGCCATAAGATTCCGTCCTCGCCTATCTCCTTTATCCCCACAAGGAACCTTTTGGGGCATCCCTCGTTGTTGACTCCCAATCAAAGTTTCATGCTTAACTACATCGCCACAAATACGTTCAACCACCAAACATAATTGATCAAACTTGTGGTGTATAGCCTGCATACTATCCATAAACTCTGCATAAAACACCTTCGGCACTGTTTTTTCCTTACCTTTACTCACATCTCCTTTTTTTTTTTTGCAAATAATTAAAGAACAGAATTAAATGAAGATGAATAAAAGAAAGCAAAATAGTTTACCTCATGTGTTTGCACTCTTGTCACACTTGAAATTGGCTTTTACCCGATATTGAGCTCACCACTCTTGCCTTTTACCGTTCGTCCTCTTTTCTCAATGGCTCGAGAAATAATCGATCTCAATCAAATGGGACACAATCCCGCAACAAACACCACCACAAGCACAAGTTCTCGAATAATCAACAAATAGTAGGGACTGAGGTAATGACCCAAAGTTCAAGAAAATAAATTGCAGGGTCTGAGGTAATGACCAATATAACCACTTGTCGCGATGGTCATTACAAGAAGGTAATGACCAATATAACCGCTTGAACTGTTGAGGATATTGTAGCGATCCTTGGTAAAAGTAAAGCTACCAGAAGGTGGTGGAGCACTCGATCCCGGGATGTCATGAGGAGGACTAGGAACCTATAGTATGTCATCCTCACAATCATCTTCAACTCCTTGGAGAGTTAAAGTCGAAGGTCCAGAGTTCGGATCAAAATCCCATAGTACGGGCTACCCATTGCCTATGTTCCTTGACAATTTTCATGCACTTAAAAGTGTAAAGATTGATAGTACCGATGGTCCGGAGTGAGTCGAAGACCTCACCATTTTGAGGGATTTAAAAATATTTAAAAATCTTAGTGAGGAGCATGCCGTAGGGTAAATCATTGATGCGAGTAGCGGAGTAGATGATTCTCATGTGACCAATGTCAATTGTTGGAAAATCCAATTTTCGTCCGACTAGAAAGGAATCAAGAATGAATAGGTCGAATTGAGTAACTTCATCAAGATGATATTTCCTAGGGAGGATAATGTCCGCAATGATAAGGTCTAAGACTTTACAAGGTAAGGTGAGTTAGTGGGAACTAAGTTTTATCGGATGTTCAAAGTCTTTTCCAGTTATTCTCCGACATGCAATGATAGGATTGTAATTTTCACACCGTGGGTAAGCCATATGAAAAAAAACTTGGTTCGCACATTCTTCTAACTTAAGAAGAGAATGTATAAGAGTTTTAGTTATCGTAAAACGTTTTCCTTTCAGAAAACAAGAAATGCTACTCGTACGAGGGGTATATATATCATGTTTTTGTAAAAATATCTCATGAGCTTAAGATATGCGTATTCTTCCATAGATGAAATAGAGACCCAACTCATACCTAAGAAAGTTTCTTCAATATGAAGTTTAGGTGCTTGAAGAGTAAAACTTGCAAAATCTACAGTTTTACCTATAAGGATAGGTGATTTATCAAAGTGGTTTTCCGGTACCTTGGGTTTGTCCTCCTTCCTTGGCTTCTTACTCGGAATTTTGACCCGTGGCATGATGAAGAATGAAAAAATTTGGCTAAAGAGGTGGTCGACTGAAATAGTGAGAAAAATAAAATTGTAGTGGAAGAAAAATGGGGATTTTAAGATTTTGGAGGAGAAGAAGTGAAAGGTTTTTGAAATCTTGAGGAGATAAAAAGGATTAAATTAGGATTTGGTGAGATTGAAGGTGAATCAATGGAGGGGAAAAGGAAAAGTGAGAAATAAGAATGAAAAAAAATGAGAAAAAGAGGAGACGGGAGGGGTTAAAAACAGACAGTCCTGCCCACCAGACTCCCACTATTTTAAAAACTATTTTTCCGGTTGACTGGACTTCGTCCGGCTTTTTTTAAATGATATAACATTCTAATATGATGTACATGAATTAACATGTAAGGGCATATTATTTTAATCATGTACTTCAAATTCATCAGTAATGCCAAACCTCTTCTAATGAGAGTGAAACGATCGTGTACAAGAGGTTTGGTGAAGATGTCGGCCAATTGGTTTTCCGTGTCAATAAATTCCAGTGTGATGTCACCCTTTTGAACATGATTTCTAAGAAAATGATGTCTTATTTCAATATGCTTAGTTCGAGAGTGCAAAATGGGATTTTTGGACAAGTTGACGGCACTAGTGTTATCACACATAATAGGAACACGATCATAAGATAAGTGATAATCATTAAGAGTTTGTTTCATCCATAGCACTTGTGCACGACAACTACAGTCGAGATATATTCGGCTTCAGCTGTAAATAATGCCACATAGTTTTGTTTCTTATTAAACCATAATACAGGTACGAAACCTAAAAAGTGACATGCCCCCCTAGTACTTTTTCGATCAATTTGGCATTCGGCCCAATCGACATCCGAATAACCAAGTAGGTCAATGTGAGTTCTTTTGGATACTAAAGTCCTAAGGTTCGAGCCCCACTAAGATATCTAAATATTCTTTTCACGGCTTTAAGATGGGAGTCCTTCGGATTAGATTGAAAAACATACACTTAACATAATATCCGATCTGCTAGAAATTAAATATAGAAGGAATCCGAACATACCTCAATATTTAGTGACGTCAACGGGAGTGCCTTGATCATCTTTGTCAAACTTTACCGATGTGCTTATCGAAGTGTTCATATGCTTTAGGTCATCAGTTATGAACTTCTTTAGCATGTCTAATATGTACTATTTTGACTTATGAATATTCCATCATATGTTTGTTTAATTTGAAGTCCAAGACAGAATTTAAGTTCTCCCATCATACCCATTTCAAATTCTATGCTCAAGTTTTTTGAAAATTCTTTACAAAGACATATCTTAGTTGCACCAAAAATAATGTCATCTACATAAATTTGAAAAATAAGTATGTCCTCCTTATGAGTTTTAACAAAAAGTATAGTATCCACTTTTCCAATCAAGAATCCATTTGAAAGTAAAAATTTGCTCAATAGTTCATATAAAGCTCTAGGTGCTTGTTTTAGACCGTAAAGAGCTTTTCTATGTTTAAAAACATGGTTCGGATATTTATGATCTTTAAAAGCGGGAGGATGCTCAATAAAACCATTTAGAAATGCACTTTTAACATCCATTTGATAAAGAGTGAAACTTTTATGGCAAACAATAGCAAGAAGCATGCGAATAGATTCTAATCTAGAAACCGGTGCAAATGTTTCCTTATAATAGATGCCTTATTCTTGATTGTAACATTGGGTCACCAATCTAGCCTTGTTACGCACAATTATTCCATTTTCATCCCATTTATTTCTAATAACCCATTTTTTACCAATTACAGTTTGATAATTTGGTCTAGCAACTAAATTTCAAACATGATTTCTTTCAAATGTATATAGTTCTTCTTGCATTGTTAGTATCCAAAATTCATCAAACTCGGCTTCTTTAAAATTTTTAGGTTCAATTTGCGAAATGAATGCACAACTACAAAGATGGTGTCGAAGAGAGATTCTAGTGGTGATACCTTTGGATGGATTGCCTACTATTTATTTCTTTAGATAAGATGTAACAAACTTCCATTCCTTTGGTAGCGGAGGATCACTTTGAGACTCGATTGATTTTTCTTCACTTTCTTGAACGTTGGACTCCTTCATTTGTTCTTCATTAGGTACTCTCTTGTTTTGGTCTTGAATATTTATTTGTTCAAATGGAGCTTCCAAACCTACATCATCATCAATATCTTTCTCACGATCAAGTGAGTTAGTCTCATCAAATGTGACATGCATGGATTCTACAACTAGAGTTATTTTGTTAAAAACTCTATAAGCTTTGCTAGTTGATGAATATCTTAGAAAAATACCAATATCGGATTTTGAATCGAACTTTCCCAAATTATCTTTTGTATTTGAAATAAAACATTTGAAACCGAAAACTTTAAAGTAACTAATATTGAGAATTCTATTTTTCCAAAACTCGTAAGGAGGTTTAGATTTTTTACGATTAATCAAAACTTTATTTACAATGTAGCAAGTGGTATTAACGGCTTCAGCCCAAAAATATTGTGGTAAATTATTTTTGTTAAGCATGGTTCTGGCCATCTCTTGCAATGTACGATTCTTCCTTTCTACTATACCATTTTGTTGAGGAGTTCTAGGAGCCAAAAAATTATGTTCATATCCATTTTCGTTGCAAAAATGATCAAAAACAACATTATCAAATTCTCCGCCATAGCCGTTGTAATGATATAACCTTTTTTGTTTTGGACTTTTTACAAAAATGCTTAAAAGCTTTTAAAGCTTCTTCTTTTAGACTCAAAAATACGACCCAAGTAAATCTAGAAAAATAGTTAACAATTACAAATACATAACGTTTACTGCCCAAGCTAACGATTCTAGATGGTCCATAAAGATTCATGTGGAGAAGTTGTAATATTTTTGTAGTTGAAGAGTATACTTTAGGTTTAAAAGAACTTTTTACTTGTTTTTCAAATTGACAAGCATCACAAACTCTATCTTTCTCGAATTTTAAGTTTGGCAATCCTTTGACAAAACAATGTTTGGAAATTTTTGAGAGAAGGTCCATGCTAATTTGACTTAATTCCCTATACCACAACCACGTATCCTCTTTCATACTCAAAAGATATATATATTTTTTTAATTTTCAAATTCGATATTTATGATATAAACATCTTTACTACGACTTCCTATCACCTCTTTTGATGTAACATCCTTAATGAGGTATTTTGAAGAATCGAATTTAAAGTTGTAACCTTTATCACATAATTGACTAATGATAAGCAAATTATGTTTGAGGTTATCTACTAATAACACTTTTTCAATTTTAGGAGATGAATGATTACCGATACCTCTAATTCTGATAATTTTTCCTTTCGCATTATCTCCAAATGTCACATGACCTCCATAATTTTCTTTGAAGTTTGATATTAATGTTTTATCTTCGGTCATGTGTTTTGAGCATCCACTATCCAAGAATCACTTACTCTTTGCCTTCCTTGATACCTATAAAATATAATTTAATTCTTGATCTTTAGTACCCATACAAGTTTGGGTAATTGGTAGTTAGTTTTAGAGGATTCTTGAATCCACTTGTTCTTTCTTTCAAAGTGAATTTTCTTCTTGGTTAGACAATTATAAGCAATGTATCCTTCTTGGATAAAATATTTTTAGCTTCAACAGATATATTTTTTAAAGATTTTTGTTTCAAAAATGGTTTGTACTGAAGTCCTCCCTAATCGTAAACATATCTTTTATCACCAATCATTATGTCAAAATTCTTTTTCCCTTGAGTAAATTTGTAAATATTTTTTATCAAATCCTTGATTTTTTTCTTTTAGAAGCATTTTCTTTGATCGATGAATTGCAATTAACACTTTCCTTTTGATTTTCCAAAATTTTCTTTATTTCATTTTTCAGCAAAGTATTTTCCTTTTTAAGAGTAGAGTGACTTAAGACAAGCTTTTCAAATTCTTCAAGCATTTCATCATAGAAAGTAGATAGTTCTTCATATGAATATTTTTCAATAGTTGTTACCTTGATCGCCATGAAGCACATGTTACTATTTCTTCTTGGCTATTGTTTCCACCATCATCATCACCATCATCATCATCGCTTTCATCCTACGTAACTTAAAGTGCCTTCTTCTTGATGTTCTTCTTTTTGTTTGGGCACTCAATTCACATGGGACTGAGTTTGTCGCAATAATAGCAAATGATTTTCTTGCCTCTTTCTTCATTATTTTCTTTTTTCTTTTAAAGTCTTCGATTGTTCCGAAAGCCTCTCCATTTTTTGACAAAGAGAACCAAGTCATCGAGCTCTTCATCGTTCATGTTGCTACTTGTTGTTCCTTCATCAAGTGCCAATTTTAGAGCAATTTGGCACTTAGGAGCCTCATTTGATTCCTCTTTGGTCTTCCTTGTCTTCTTCCTTAAGTCCGTAGGCCATCAAGGTTACATAGAGTTCTTCCAAATGATATGTATTCATATCCTTTGTGATCTCTATTAACATCATTAAAGAGCCCCATTCCTTTGAGAGTGACCTAAGCATTTTGCTCACAAGTTCACCGTTAGTAAATTTATGATCGAATCCTTTTAGACCATTTACAATATCGGTAAAATGAGTAATCATATCAAGAATATATTTATCTTGTTTTATAAATAAATTTTCAAATTCCTTGACTAACATATTAATTTTTGTTTCATTAACTTACTAGTGCCAACATGTGTAACTTTGAGTGCATGCCAAATATCATATGCGGATTCACAAGTGCTGATGTAGTTAAATTTATTTTTATCTAATGCACAATAGAGTAAATTCTTAGATTTGGCATTTAAGAATGATTTTCTTTTGTCTTCTTCATCGTACTCTTCTCTAGGTTTGGGGATAATTTGATCGGGTTGACCGTCTATCTTAATGGTCTTGGTAGGCTTATGAGGACCATACTAGATAACTTTCCAAATATTATAATCATTTGATTGAATGTAAATCATTATCTTAGCCTTCCAATAATTATAGTATGTGCCATCAAAGAAGGGAGGTCAATTTGTGGAATGCCCCAAGAATAGCTAATCAAAAGGGGGATGAATTGATTTTCAATACTTTATCTAAAATAAATTTAAATCTTAATACAATATACTAGCAATTATAACAATTCAACAAATATGCACAAATAAAGAGATAATTAAGCACGAGTAATTTGAGCAATATAAAGACAGTAAGTAAAAGAGAAGAGAATGCAAACGATTTAGTTATGGAGGTTCGATCCCAAACATGATCTACGTCCCTCGTTACCAAGCTCTCTATCATGAGCAAAACATTTTTCACTACATTGATTGACTTATGGTACAATCTAACCATTTACAAAGCTTTCGGCGACTTACAAACAAGAAGCACCGATCCTTTTACAATGTTAAGCTTTCCGGGACCTCAACACGACCCACAATTGAAATAAATTTACAAATAAATTCTTTTCTTCTTAATGAATGATAAATTCAAAGTTAAGTACAAGAATAGAAGTAGGCTAATATTTTAATAGATATCAATGAATAAAACTCAAGAGTTATATTTGAAAAACTTTGATAAATGAAATGATTTTCAAAGTTGAGATCAATCAAAAAACTTTCAAAACAAAAATGATTTGACAATAATAAATAAGATGAGAAATCAATGCAATTTTAGCCCAAAAGAATCTCAATTGAATGCTCTTAAAAAAAGTTATAATATATGACAAATGAGTTGAGATTTATAGAAGTGAAAAAGGCCAAATTTTTTGTCAAACCGGATGACAAGTCCAGTTGACCGCCAATTTTTGAATGACCAATATAACTGCTTGTACATGAAAAAATAGAAGTCAGAATGGTCAAATTTTGGACTGTTGGAGAAGTCCAGTCGACCAACAGTTTGACGGTCTTCTTTTTGACGTCGTTTGTTCTGCTTTGAGAGTTTTGAAAAGTATGGTCTTTTGGAGAGCATTTTTCACTAACTTTTCAATATAAAAAATATTTTACAAGTCTAAAAGTTGTTTTTAAAAGTCATTTTTCACTTGATCAAATCATTGTATTCGAATCGCTTTTTAATATACCAAGTTGTTTTCAAGGAATGTAACGATTCTAAGCTATTGTCATTCATACCATATATCAAGGTCTTAGTACCATCACATTCTTAGCTAAGAAAACAAGTATTTGATCTTGCTGTGAACTTTGGCTCTTAACTTCTTGAATGTCGCTTCTTGACTTTCTTCAAGAGTCTAATTTGTGATGATAGCTTTTGATCTTTTGACGACCATTGATCAATTTTCCTTTGTACGCGTTGAAAGATTATAATCACTTGAATTCAAGTCGTTAGTAAATAAGACCAACTTGTTAGTTATAATCAAAACTTCGAGGTTTCAAATTAACCATAGGTCAACATGTATTTGATACAAAAACGACATCAACATCGTGGTGTCTCATAAACGATTTCAATATCATTATGCTAATCAGTGCAATTTTGTATTGGAACGACATCAAAATCATTTTGTGTCTCAGGAACGATTTCAATGTCATTTTATGAATTAGTGCATTTTTGTACTAGAACGACATAAATATCGTTTTGTGTTATATGAACGAAGTCTATATCGTTACGTGAAGTAGTACTTATATTTTGACGTAATGACCTAAATGTTATTTTATTGGTTATGGAACAATATCATTATCCTGGACATGCGCGATATTTAAACATTAAAGTTATAAAAGCCTAAAAATAACCTTAATCATCATAGTTACGAATGCTCTAGCAAGTTCTTACACATCATCGTCAAAATAAAAATTAATTGACACAGAGAAGACGAAGCAGATATACAATATTCTTAAAAATCAACTATTCTAGACAAACAGAACAATGTAACTATAGAAATATATCAAAACATCAATAAAAATAGCAAAAAAAAAAAAAAATCTAGTTCTCGAAGTCCCATGCCTCAATCTAAGTTGATCCAAAGCGCTCTCCTGAAGTTTGTTCTTCATAGCACTAAAAAATACAAAACAATTACAAATATTAGAACAAGTGATGACAATAAAGTACATAAGAACAAGATGCATAAGCTGTATAAACCAAGTTAAGCATACATATTTTCGATAAGAAAAATGGAAATTTTGCACAAATTCCAATAACTGTAGTACTTCACAACAAAAAAAAAGTTCTATTAACATTTTACTAATACAATTACCAGCTTTATAACCAAATGTGAAATCATCACGAAAGATTATACTTCATTTCACACATACTTGATAGTTTAATGAGAGGAATTAAGTTGAATTCCAAACACAAAGTCCTATTTTTTTTTTCTCAAAACATCAAATCTGGAAGGAGTTAAACACAGTGAGCCTCGTGTCACTTTCAACTCACATACATATTTGGGGAAAGAGTTAATAACAATGAGCCTCAACTCACTCTCATCTCACATACATATTTGGACAATATATATGTTATCTCATCTTCAACATCCTCTTTTACTTAAATCTTATCCTATCAAATAAGCATTACATTGTAGAGCAAGAATGATATCAATTTTGAGCCTCATTTTAAGTCCATATCACTCTTTGAAAAGTTTTACTTTAATGTGTAAGGTGATCTCATATGGTGAAGTCGCCATTTTCTCCAAAATCGACAACAATAGTCCAAATGGTATTTAGCATTGCAAACTTGTGAAGGAATGCAAGACTTTGCACATCAATTGCTAGGAAAAAAAAATTCTAATGGCCTTCCTTAAAACAAAACTGAGAATGTTATTTGAGTGAGAACTAACAAACAACAATACCAAAAAGCAACAAATAGAGCCCAATCTTGGAAAAAGCCACAAATGACTTTCACAGATTATGCTTGAGGGGTGACCAATTCTAAAGACAAGGAGAAAGTCACAAACAACATCATAAAAAATTCAAGAGAGATATTAACAAAAAATTGTTGTTGCATAAGGAAAATTACCATCATAAAACAAAAACTTTGAAAAATAAATTCTAAGGAGCTAGAAGCGTTTGAGATTAAATCATTCACACACAATCAATTTGGGGATAAATGATTTTGACGTGAATAAATCTTCAAGTCCTTCTTCAATTTGGCTTTTTACAAGGGAGAATAAAATGGTCTTATTACACTTTTACATAATTAAATTTCATTTTATTTTTGAGAACGTGGTCAAAGGCCTGTTGGACAAAAAGAGATTGAAGAGTGGTCATTTGAACTCATTCCCCGTTAATAAGCCCATACCAACATAAGACCTAACCCTCGAAGCTTCTGTGTTCACCGTGTCTCCATCTACATCTTTGACTTCATCTGTGCCTTCAACTTCATCTGCATCTGAATCTACTGCCGTAGTGTTTAAAGTCTGCCGCTTCATCTTCTCTGATATGTCACCTTTCTTTTGTCCTTGTTTATGCACGGTTATTCTTTGGCCAAAACTTCCATTGGATTTTAAGGGCCTTAACCAAAGCCTTTGTTAGAATATGCCCTCAGCAGCTTAGCTCATGTTCATCAGCTCACGTTCAGCCTCTCTTCCAGATCCTTCTAAACTCACGTCCAACACATGCTTCTCTCCAGCTCATCAAATCTGTTCCACACCAGCTTCTTATTCACGTGTTTTAGCAGAGAAAGATTCCATTCCAGCTCTTCAATTCTAGATCCTTCTTCTGTTGTTATGTAGTTAGGTTGTTAGATAGGTTTTCTCTATAAATAGAGCTTTGTACTTCATGTTTTACTTGATCATTTAATGAATAATAAATCTCCTTCATCACGTTCCTTCAATGTGTTTTACATATTGAATCTATCCTCTTATTTTCATTTTATTTCCCTGCAGTAGAGTACCTTAAATTTCAGCTGGTTTTGTTCAATTTCCTCCATAGGTCCTTCAATATTTTTTTAATATTGAATCTAGCATTTTAATTTCTCTACATGGTATCAGAGCATAATGATGCTTTCGTCTACATTTTCTTCTCTGTTATTTCCTTCTTCTCCAATAATCAAATCTGGAATGAAGCTCTCTAATCTTAGTGTTGGAATAGAACCACCTGTAGAACATCAGGAATAGTTTAAGGGGAGATTCTGTAGTGCTTATGGGTAAGAACACCATGATGAAAAGGAGTGTAAGGATTCACATTGAGAAGTTAATGGAATGAAGATCTGAAGATAACTCTGACTTCAGATCTCCCGCCAAAATCCGCCAGAATGTCTGCCATTGGGAGCATTCAGCATCTTATTTTCACTCAGATTCAACAGCTGATGTCCATTCCAGCTGGTCCTGAGTTTTTAATCTCCGAGCCTCCAATTTTGATTCCTACAACGGAGGATGTCATCAGTCATCTCCATCAATGTGATATTCCACCATTGATGATGTTTTTATCTAGTTCGAGTTCCTACAATTATAATGGTAAACTTCAATATTGTTTGGATCCATCTTCATCAGTTTTTTATTTTCATTCTCTGCTTCAGAATGGATTGTTCAAGGTTACGGATCTACAGATATCTTCCACCAATTTCATGCATCTCTTCCTCCTCTTCAATATTCAAGAAGTTCCATCTTGAGGGAGGATTGTTAGAATATGCCCTCGGTAGTCAGCAGCTTAGCTCATGTTCATGAGCTCACGTTCAGCCTCTCTTCCAGATTCTTCTAAACTCACGTCCAGCACATGCTTCTCTCCAGCTCATCAGATATGTTCCACACCAGCCTGTTCCACGTGTTCTAGTAAAGAAAGATTCCATTCTAGGTCTTAAATTCTAGATCCTTCTTCTGTTGTTATGTAGTTAGGTTGTTAGATAGGTTTTCTCTATAAATCATGTTTTACTTGAGCATTTGATGAATAATAAATCTCCATCTTCATCATGTTCCTTCAATGTGTTTTACATATTGAATCTATCCTTTTATTTTCATTTTATTTCCCTGCAGTAGAGTACCTTAAATTTCAGCTGGTTTTGTTCCTTCAATTTCCTCCATAGTTCCTTCAATATTTTCTTAATATTGAATCTATCATTTTAATTTCTCTACATGGTATCAGAGCATAATGATGCTTTCGTCTGCATTTTCTTCTCTGTTATTTCCTTCTTCTCCAATAATCAAATCTGGAATGAAGCTCTCTAATCTTAGTGTTGGAATAGAACCAGCTGTAGAGCATCAGGAATAGTTTAAGGGGAGATTCTATAGTGCTTATGGGTAAGAACATCATGATGAAAAGGAGTGTAAGGATTCACATTGAGAAGTTAATGGAATAGAGATCTGCAGATAACTCTGACTTCAGTCTCCCGTCGGAATCCGCCAGAATGTCTGCCATTGGGAAAATTCATCCAGCATCTTATTTTCACTCAGATTTAACAGTTGATGTCCATTCCAGCTGGTCCTGAGTTTTTAATCGCTGAGCCTCTCTAGCTTTGATTCTTGCAACGGAGGATGTCATCAGTTATCTCCATTATTGTGTTATTTCGCCATTGATGATGTTTTTATCTAGTTTGACTTCCTGCAATTATAATGGCAAACTTCAATATTGTTTGGATTCATCTTCATTAGTTTTTTACTTTCCTTCTCTACTTCATCATTGATTGTTAAAGGTTAGGGATCTACAGATATCTTCCACCAATTGCATGCATCTCTTCCTCCTCTTCAATATTCAAGATGTTCCATCTTGAGGGGGGAGTGTTAGAAGAGCAATGCTAGTAGTACATCAGGGTGTACATCATGGTGTACACCCCCGTCACATGGGTAAGGGACCCACTTGAATAAAATATTCAAGTGGGCCCCTCCATGTGAGGGGATGTAGACCTTGATGTACATCTTTTGATGTATATCTAGCATTTTTCGTGTTAAAAGATGCCCTCAGCAGTCAGTAGCTTAGCTCATGTTCATCAGCTCACGTTCAGCCTCTCTTCCAGATCCTTCTAAACTCACGTCCAGCACATGCTTCTCTCCAGCTCATTAGATATGTTCCACACTATCATGTTCCACACCAGCTTCTTATTCACGTGTTCCAGCAGAGAAAGATTCCATTCCAGCTCTTCAATTCTAGATCTTTCTTCTGTTGTTATGTAGTTAGGTTGTTAGATAGGTTTTTTTCTATAAGTAGACAATTGTGCTTTGTAATTTCTCCAAGTTGAATGAATGAATATTTTTCTTCTTCCCTGCAATTTCCAGAATGCTCTATCCTTTTAATTTCAGTTTGTATCATTTTATTTTCTTATCAGCCTTAACAAGACTTTGGTTTTTCATTGCTCAATATCCTTTCCACCATCCAAATAGACTAGCCCAATGACGAGCTTCTCTAACCACCTCTATCACAGCGTCTACCACTCCTAGGTTGTCGAGCTCATCGATTGCTACCTTGGAAGTGTTTCAAACAAAAGAGTCGAGAGTAATTCAATTGTGTAGGAATTTTGGACATTGGTTTCTTTGTCCATGAGTATATCAACCAGTCGTTAATGCTGCTCTTCAACAGGCAAAACTGACTATCTTTTATTGTTCTTCACTAACTATCACGACTTGATTCGACACGATTTTCTTCATAAATGTTTATGCATTTTGTCAAATTTTGCCAACTTCACAATTGAAAAATTAGCATTTGTAAAGCAAGGAAATTAACCCTAAAGTTGGAGGAATTTTGTGAAAAGATAAATATGCATAAGGAAAGAAATATTAATGACTAAAAAATCAGATCTTAAAGGCCGGAGATGAGCTAAATGGCAATGACTAATTGTAAAAATGTCTCAAAGAAAAACACATGTTTTTAACTCTTAAAGCATGATAGAACTTTAACCATTGAGAAACATATTCATTGATGGATGATGGAAACTGTTGACCTCGAAAAATGGCTCCAACATGTGGCCAACAGAATAAGTCATCAAGTCAACTATCTATGCACACGTAGCACTCCGTTAGCCACCCGTGGCCTTTCCTAGAGGGGTTGGGAGCGGCCGCGAGCACTCCGATGATCAAGTCAGTTCAAGATTCAATCGAAAATGGTTCACCAACGGTGGAACACTTGCCGAATAGTGGTTGATATAAAGTGTAATGATAAACTGCTAGTATTGAGGGGAGGGATGATACTTAAGTTTGCAATTTAATAGGAGGAAAAATGGATTTGAATCCTTCTTTTGGCACAAAGAGGGGGTATTTATACTAAGGATGGGAAGAGAAGAGCCGTTGGATGAGGAGATATGTGTTAACAGATCTTTAAGGCTCGTCCCATCCTAGCTGTCAATTCGTCCTTCCATAGGTTGGCTAGCCATGAATGTCTCTGACAAAGGCAGTTGAATTGACTGTTTGGGTCCTACCACACGTTCCATCAATCAATCAGGAATTTGACTTTGGAAAGATCTTTCTACAAGAGATCTTTGCTGGGGCAAGGCGAGGTAGGTGCAACATTGTAGAAACGGAGTGCGGGCCTTTGCATCCACGGTGGCTTGCGGATGAATTCGGCTCTTCTGTTGGGCATGCGTTCAGTTCTTTTCTCATGTAATCACTTCGGCTCATTCAATCAGTTCGTCCCATATGCAATCACCTCGGCCACCAAGTGGTGTGGTGTGGACCATCTCTACTAACACATGGCGGATGAGGTGGCGGGTTTGACACAGGCCCGTAACAGTAGTCCTGTAAGTCCATGTATGGATATTTATATAGTACAAGGACTTTTAATTTGTAATGCTGGGGGCGGGAGAGAGCTGTTGCGACGCGAGGTTCTAAAACGGCCGAAGCGATATGAGTAGGCAACTCTAGGGAAAGTTATTGCAACATCATATTCTGCTTTGGCCGAGGTCATATGGGTTGACAACTCTTTGGAGAGCTATTGTAATGCGAGGTTCTAAAACAGTTAAAGTAATATGAGTTGGCAATTCTAGGGGGAGTTGTTGCAACATCAGATTCTGCTCTGGCCGAGGTAATATGGGTTGACAACTCTGTGGAGAGCTATTGCAAAGCAAGGTTTTGAAATGGTTGAAGTGATAGGAGTTGGCAACTCTAGGAGGAGTTGTTGTAACATCAGATTCTGCTCTAGCCGAGGTGATATGGGCTGACAACTCTGTGAAGAGCTGTTGCAATACGGGGTTCTGAAATGGCCGAAGCGATAGGAGTTGGCAACTCTAGGGAGAGTTGTAGCAACATCAGATTCTGCTCTGGCCGATGTGATATGGGTTGACAACTCTGTGGAAGGCTATTGCAACTCTTATGCGGAGTGAAACATCTTTAGGTTGACAACTCTGTGGAGGGAAAGCTTTCAAATCATTGGCACAAAACCCAAAGATGTCTCTTGAGGGAGCAAAACTGATGATCTCCCTGAGGCCGTGCTGGAGACGATCCCTCCTGAAACCGCCTCTGCTGTCAAGGTCCACAGTAAATACTGGTCCTAGGACTGGGCTGATCACGCCGCCTGGTGTGAAAATTGAGGATCTTCTAGCGGTAAACAATGTTTGCGTGGCCAGGGCGTTAAGTCTTAGAGCCTCGGTGGAGGACCTGGTTCGAGGCCTCCGCAAAAAGAATGAGGACCTGGAGAAGAGGATGGAGGCATCTTTGAGGTGGGAGACTGAGGTGGAAAATGCCAAAAAATAGGTTGAACAGGCGGAGGAGAAACAAACTGAGGCAAAGGTGAAGCTTGACTCAGCTGAGATACAAGTTAATCAGTTGAAGAATGAGCACGAGTTGACTTCAAAAGTGATAGCTCTGACCAAGAGGATCGATCAGTCCAACGAACATCAACGGATCGCCTCTGCATCCCTGGAGGTAGGGATGGCAATGGGGGTGGGAAAGGGGTCGCCCCGCTAAGAAATTCCCCGCTTCGTCCCTGCCCCGTTACCCGTTTAAGTTGGGGCGGGAGTAGGTTTTTTCCCTGTTTAATTTTTTTTTTAGTTTTTAATAATTTATTTTTATTGTCCATATTCATTAGATTTAGACAAATAATTTTATCTGCTATTTTTTATTAGAACTAATGAAAATTCTCATTTAAAGTATTGAAAAAAAAGTTTTTTTTAACGGGACGGGGACCTCGTTACCCGTCCCCGCCCCGGGGAAAATTCCCCACCTCGTCCCCACCCCGTTACCCGTTTAAGCGGGTTTTTCCCTCCCCGTTGGGGGCGGGGCCCCGCGGGTATCGGGTTTGTCGGGTTTTTTTGTCATCCCTACCTAGAGGAGGCCAACAAGCAGAAAGTAGAGCTGAAAACACTCTCTCAGGCCCAGACGGAGGAGATTGACTCGCTAAAAGCTGAGGTGAAGGCGGTGGGCAAAGCAGCAGTCTAGAGTTACAAGGATAATTTTGATAAGACGTCGGAGTATGATGACTTTGCCAACTTCTGGGCTTCCTGGGCTGCCAGGAGATGATGTCTCGCCTGCGCGAGAGGCATCCCGACCTGGACATCAAATTTCTTGAAGAAGGGTTCGGTGGCCCCACTGGTGGCCGGCCTGTGATAGAAGCAGAGGAAGGTGAGGCTCCCCATGAGCAAGAGGCCAGGGAGGAGCATGCCGAAGCTAGGGCCTTTGTAAATTTAGACTAGAAATTTCGTAATTTCATTTTCTATGTAATGGCTTCGGCCTCCCTTTGGTATTAATGAAATTCATTTTTTCCAAGTGTTGTCGCCTCTCTTTACTTCATTTCAATTGAGAAAAGTGATTACTTCTTCTAAACTCACTTCGGATAAGCAACAGCAAATTGTTCCAAGTATGATTGCATCGACTCACCTTAATCATTTAATAAAACGAAAGAGGCCAATGAAGAACAAGTAATATCGCATCAGCTCAACTTAACCACTTAATAAAATGGAAGAGGCTAATGAAGAACAAGTAATATGGCATCGACCTTCCTTAACCACTTAATAAATGGAAAAAGCCAATGGAGAACAAGTAATATTACATCAGCCTTAAGAGGCTCCCATACTTGTCGGTTGTGTTCAAGCTATTATGCTGTCAGAGGTAGTACCCGCACCACCTCTGGTTACGCAGATGTCCTTAGAGGTGACCCCTTTGGAGGAGTTTACTCTTCGGCAAGGTTGTTTGATATGTGCACTTCCTGTTTCGTCAAAGACGGTATCCTCCTCTAACTACGCAGATGTCTTTGGAGGTGACCCCTTTGGAGAAACTTGCACCTCGACAAGGTTGTTTGATATGTGTACTTCATGTTTCATTAAAGACGGTACCCGTACCACCTCTGACTACGCAAATGTCCTTGGAGGTGACTCCTTTGGAGGAGCTTGCGCCTCGACAAGGTTGTTTGATATGTGCACTTCCTGTTTCATCAAAGATGGCACCCGCGTCGCTTCTGACTACGTAGATGTCCTTGGAGGTGACCCCTTTGGAGGAGCTTGCACCTCGGTAAGGTTGTTTGATATGTGTACTTCTTGTTTCGTCAAAGATGGCACCTGCACCGCCTCTGACTACGCAGATGTCCTTGGAGGTGACCTCTTTGAAAGAGCCTGCACTTCGGCAAGGTTTGTTTGATATGTGCGCTTCCTATTTCGTCAAAGATGGCACCTGCACCGCCTCTGACTACGCAGATGTCCTTGGAGGTGACACTTTTGGAGGAGCTTGTACCTCGGCAAGGTTTGTTTGATATGTGCACTTCCTGTTTCGTCAAAGATGGTACCCACACCACCTCTGACTATGCAGATGTCCTTGGAGGTGACCCCTTTGGAGGATCTTGTACCCCGGCAATGACTTTTGATAATCCATGTAAGAGCAAGGTAAAACGGAAATCAGTTCATTCGTGCTCGATGTTCCAGGGGTGAGGCATCACCTTTCTTTCCAGGTCTTTGACCATGTAAGTGCCAGGTCTGATCTCCTTGACGATTTTGTACGGACCTTCCCAATTCGGCCCCAAAGTCCCTGGGCCAGGATCTTTGGTTGAAGGGAAAACCCTGTGGAGCACCAGGTCGCCAATACAAAATACTCTCTTCTTCACTTTGACATTATAGTAACGCATCATCTTACGCTGGTAGGAAGCGAGTCTGACCTAAGAGTCATCTCTCTTCTCTTCAAGAAAATCTAGCTCAAACCACTTCAGATTGTCATTTGTTACTTCATTGAAGTGGATGCGATGAGGAGATGTAACTCCAACCTCTACAGGGCTCACAGCCTTAGCTTCATAAGTCATGGAGAAAGGAATTTTCCCAGTAGCTATTTTGTAAGTAGTTTTAATGGCCCACAGGACCCGAGGGAGATCATCGACCTAATCCCCTTTGGAGGGTCCAATTTCCTTTTCTTGGTGAGTTTGATGGTTTTGTTTACCACCTCGACCTGGCCATTCGCCTGAGGATGATGCGGTGAAGAGAAGTGCTTCCTGATTCCCGCTCATCGCATAATTCCTGGATTTTTTTGTTGTCAAACTATTTGCCATTGTCTGAGACTAAGGAATGAGGTACGTCGAACCGGCATATGATGTTCTTCTAGAGGAATTTGGAAGTGTTTGCTTCAATAATCTTGGACAGAGGCTCTGTTTCTACCCATTTGGTGAAGTAGTCAATAGCAATGATGGCGAAGCGAGCGTTTGCTCTCCCTTTGGGCAGGAGGCCGATGAAATCCACGCTTCATTTGGCGAATGGCCTGGGGCTGGACACAACAATAAATTCCTAGGATGGTTACCTGTGCACATTGGAGAAGAGTTGGCACTTGTCACACTTGCGCACGAATTGAATGGCATCCCTTTTCAGGGTCGGCCAATAATACACTTTTCGAAGTATTTTGTGTGCCAAGGCAGGTCCGCCGGAGTGATTTGCACAAACACCTTCGTGTACTTCCCTTAGAAGGTAATTCACTTCTTCCCCCCTGTGCATCTGAGGAGGGGAGATGAGAAGCCACGCTTATACAGAATATCATCCTGCAGGACAAAGTGAGCAGCTCTCCTTCGAAGCCTTCGTACTTCGGTTTCATCCTCCGACAAAGTTTGTTCTCTTAAGTAGGCCAAGATAGACAACATCCAGGGTGGGTGCTCTCAATTTACATAAGTTCTTCACTCCACTTGATAGAGGGTTCAGCTAGGTGCTCAATGGGCACTACTTTGAGCAGCTTTGAATCTTTGCTAGAGCATCTGCATGAGAGTTCTCCTGGCGTGGCACCTGAATCAGCTCGAACCTTTCAAAGTTGGGTAGGGAATCCATGACCAGCTTCTAATAGGCTGCCATATGCTTGTCTCTGGCCACAAAGTTCCCATTTACCTGGTTCACCACCAACTATGAATTACTACGACAATCAATCTTTTTACTTTGCAACTCCCTAGCTAACCGAAGTCCAGCAAGGAGAGCCTCATATTCAGCCATATTATTGGAAGCTTTGAATCCAAGCCTTATGACACAATTAAGCTTATGCCCTACCAGTACAATGCCAGCCCCGGAGCCCGTCTCTCCCGAGGATCCGTCAACAAAGAGATTCCAGGTGGGAGGTTCTGGTAGTTCCATGTTCACTTCAATTTTGGGGGCCTTAGCAAACTCTGCAACAAAATCAACCAGGGCTTGACCCTTGATTGCTGTATGAGGTGTGTACGTTATCTCAAATTCATTGAGCTCAACAGCCTATTTTAGTAGCCTTCCCGAGACGTCTGGCTTCTACAGGACCTGACTCAGTGGGAAATTCGTCAAAACTTGAATGATGTGGGCCTGGAAGTATGGCCTCAGTTTTCGAGAAGTGGTGACCAAAGAAAGAGTCAATTTCTCCTTGTACATAGTAGATTGGAAATTTGTATGCTTCTTCTTCTCGCACAAGTACTGAGCTAATTGAGTTATTAGCTACTGTCAAGTATAACAACAAAGATTCTCCTTTCTTTGGTTTACTAAGAAGGGGTGTTCGTCCCGAGTAGTTTTTCAACTCCTAGAACGCCTCCTCATACTCTGGGGTCCACTAGAGCTTTTTACCTCCCTAGAGGATTTTGAAGAAAGGTAAGCACTTTTCAGTGGACCTTGAGATGAAGTGATTAAGTACAGTTACGCTACCAGTCAACCGTTGCACTTCCTTAGGCTTCTGTGACCTCATTTCGATTAGAGCTTTGATTTTCTCTGGGTTGGCTTTAATTCCCCCCTCATTTGCAATATAGCCCAAGAATTTTCTTGAAGCCACGCTGATTACGCCCAAAGAATAACGCGGTAGTTGTAGCACAACTTTGGGGTGTCGTATCCACAGGGAGATGGAAGAATATTTAAAGGATCAAAAATGCTGAATTGTTCTCTAAAATGTGTAATAAAATTTAATGTTGAAATGTGAAATTAAAATCAATAATTCGAAGCAGTAAAGCGTGAGAATTCCCTCAATTGGATTGGATCAATCATATCAATTATTCATTTTTATAACACAATTAGAGGCTTTCATCCTGGCACTCTAATCGGAAGATATATCGTGAAAATCAATTTAATTTACAAATGTAATCCTAGAATTTAGACTTAAGACATATTCGCACAATTTTATTGGAACAAGATCAAGCATAAGGCAGTAATCAATCCGCCAATAAAGTGAAATTGAGATTAAAATTCAACAATTAGTTTAATCTAACGATAGAAGGAGTATGACTGGATCTATGAAAGATATAATAATTGTTAAACCAATCACAACAATAAATAATTGAAATTGAAATTCAATAAATAGTTTGATTGAACAATGGAAAAAGTTTGACTAAATCCATAAAAAATCTTGTAAATATTAAACCGATTTCAATATAAATTCAAGATAATGAAAATCTAAATTCTAGTATCGTTTGACAATGAAAAGTTCAAATTAAATGAATAAAAGACATGAAATCACCAATTCCAATCGAGTTCCTTCGTAGATTCACCAAGGGTTTTAGTTCTCCATGAGTTTCTTGAGCCAAAGAGGAAAAGAATGATGTATGGGGGCCTTCTCCATATGTATTTTGTTGTTAAGTATTTGTAAGAATCGGAAATTAGATGAAAATCACGTCCAAATTGGTTTCTAAAAGAGTTCTAATCGAATGAGGAAGGTTCCTTTCGCGCGCGGATTTTTTATCTCTACATAGTAGTCAGTAATTTGATTATAACTTTCTTTTATGATATCCGATTTAGATGATTCAAAATGATTTGGAAAGACAACTCAAAGAGCTACAACTTTGTTAGAAATACATCTTTTCCAATTCGGAATTTTACTATACCAAAAATGGGTCTCAATATTTCGCTAAAAATTTGGAATATATCTTGTGCGAATTGGAAATTGATTTTGATAATATTCCATTCATTTTTTACTTCTAATTGCTTCCAATCGACCCTTAGCACTCTCGAACCTTCATCGTGAGTCCCGACATAATTTTTAAGTATTTGCACTTTAGTCCTTGAACTTTCACTTTCTTCCATTCTGATTATTTTTCACTTATTTTTCATTATTTCTGCCACATTCATCACTTGTCCTGCAAAACATAAATTGCATAGAATTAAGCTATATTCCAACGTTTTGACAGTAAAATAATATGTAAAACGTACTTATCAAATTTCTCCAAACTTGAACTATTGTTTGTCATCAAACAACAACAATATAACTTGACTCTACAAACAACACGGTTTAACAATATGTCGTATCTCATGTTTGAAATTTGGTAGTCAGATAAATGAACAATTACAACAGTGCAAAAATTAAATCAGTTTCCACATGTTATATGCATAACCTGACGTGTGTGTGTGAAAACCCATGTCAACATCTCACGATTTGTGATTGGTTCAACACTTGTCCCAAAGTAGTCTGATATATCCTTTCCTCGCACAAGAGATTCACACACCCCCAAACTTATGATTTTCACTCATTTTTCCCGAGGTACATCCTAAGTTCAACTTTTCATTTCTATTCCTTACCCTCTCTAGTTTGGATAGACCTTACTCTTACAAGTTCACACTTCAATAAATCGAGATTCTCTCATATTTTTGATTGCTTCTACCATTGAGATTAGACTAAGTTACTTGCTTCTCATCAAAGGAAAAATTTTGTCAACTGGATGTCTGGAGCTTAATCAATGTATTTGAATAGAATTTTTTTTTTTCATTTTCATATTTTCTCCATATTTATTTTAGCATCTTCTCATTTGCTTTCTGTATAACCCATGTAGTGAGCTTTAGGCCGATGACTCCCAAGTCAGATGACCATAGGGCATCAGGTTTTAAATCACCCTTACAAGCTTAATCACCCGAGTTATATAGGCTCGAAAAGATGCTTCAATGTACTCAAAGATTAGTGCAATGCCCCTTTTTTTTTTAGATATCCAATCTCTAAAACTAGCCTCTAACTTAAAACTTTCACCTTGTTTTCACCTCAATAGGTTTCAGACAATCCACATAAGGTTTTCATGCATGGAATCCCTATTCATCTCAGTGTTTCCCTGTAATAGTTTAATCATCTCCAAACTAGCATATATTTGGATTTATGGAATACGACACTAGAGGTTATTAGGTTGTATCACTAAGTTCCACTATCCTCTACAAAATAAACCGAATCACTACTCAATATGCCAAACATAAGTGACGTGCATATGAAATATCAAGTTCTACATAAACAGGTTTAGACTAATCTCATACTGTACTATTTCATCATTTACAGCTGATACTCATCCCAATAATTCTCAAAAATTTTGAAACTCCATGATATTATTTATGCAAATTCACAACAAAATCCAACAGAATCTTCCCCCCCAACTAAATTTTGCATCGTCCTCAATGCATAAACATGATAGACAAATGAAGGGAATGACAAATATCACATAATAGTGCAGTGAAGCAACATAAACATAAAATGTAAGAGTCAAAAGCACTCAATGGAATGGTAAAGCAAAGAAAATGACAAAATTAACTAGAATAAAAATGCAAAAGTAAAAGGCAGAAGAAAAAGAACAGACTCCCCTTGGGTTGCCTCCTAAACAGCGCATTTGTTTATTGTCTTTGGCTCGATCCAATGTTTCCTCCCTAGCCTGCATCCAGTAAGTGTGGTTTTAATTTTCTTTGCAATGCACTAAGCTCCTTGGACATAAGCACTGGTGATGTTCCTCCACCTCCATCAAATACATGTGTGGGATAATCAGAGGAGAGCTCAGAATCAGGAGTAGGGACATGTAAGACAAAAGGTAAAGTTCTCTCATTAGAAACTGGCAATGTAAAATAAGAACTATTACCTGACTCTTGATCATCTGTCTCAAGATGTTTATTGATGATGAAGTCTACTCCATCCGGTTCTAGAGTTTCCTGTGCTGGTCCAATGAACATACTATCAGCAATCTCTTGAGTGAGTGCATCAATCATGTGTGTTTGATGACACTCGTCATCCTCCTCTAACTGCTTAGTGATATGGAAAATGTTGACTTCTAGAGTCATATTCCCAAATGATAGTTTCATAAGACCATTCCTACAATTAATCAGAGTATTAACAGTAGCAAGGAAAGGTCTACCAAGAATGATAGGAATTTTAGAGTCAACATTCACATCATCTTTTACATCCAACACCAAGAAATCCACGGGATAGTAAAATTTATCAATTTGAATCAAGACATCTTCAACTACTCCCCTAGGTCTAACAGTAGACCTATCAGCTAATTGTAAAACCACAGATATAGGCTTCATCTCACCCAAACCTAACGACAGGTAAATAGCATAAGGCATGAGATTGACACTAGCCCCTAAATCTAGAAGAGTTTGTCCAAATTCATGACTCCCAATGACACAAGACACAACAGGACAACCAGGGTCCTTATACTTAGGTGGGACTCTTTGTTCAATCATTGCACTTACTTTCTCTGTCAAGAAAGCAGTTTTCTTGACATTGTGTTTCCTTTTGATAGTGCATAAATCCTTAAGGACTTTAGCATACGTAGGAATCTGTGAAATTACATGCAAAAAGGGCAAATTGATTTTTACCTGCTTTAGATGCTCTATGACTTCACTATGTTGACCAGCAGATTTTGAGGTGGACTTAAGAGCTAGTGGGAAAGGTGCTCTCACTGGATTTGTCATCACTTCCTCTCTAGGGTTACTCTCTTCAGGCTCACTAGACTCTTTCTCAGTTTCCATAGGTCTAGGGGTTGGTTCTATGACTTTCCCTGACCTAGTGGTTATGGCATTTACCTCCCTAAGATTGTTTTGTACACCTAAAGTTTGAGCCATATGTTGTCCCTTAGGGTTAGGTTGAGCCAAAAATTTTCCACGTTCCCCTATTGCTATGGCATTAGTCAATTTGGTTATATGGCTTTTCATTTCCTTACTCTCCTCAACAACTTGATTGATCATGGTTTCAAACTTCTGATTTGTTTTCCCCTGAGCCTCTATAAAAGCATGTAAGGTGTCCTCTAAAGAATTACTAGACGTTGAGGGTTGATGTGATGGTGTATTGAAAACTCTAGGTGGCTGAGTAGGTTGCTGGTTATTAGATTTCCAGCTGAAATTAGGATGATTCCACCACCTCTGATTGTAGGTCTCAGAATATGGGGCATAAGGGTTTTTTGTACACACCTAAAGTATTACAGCGTTCATCATAAACCCCCCTCATCTCAGCTAGAGCAAAAACTCTTGCACTGGATGATCAAGTCCACCACACGGCCCAGAAGACTAAACACGAGCAACAGTAGATGTAGGCTTTGAACTACTAGTGCGTAGGTTCTCAATTTCTCTAGTTAGGGCTTCTACCTTAGCTCTAAGATTGTCTTCTTCCCTAAGATGGTAGATGCCTGCACTAGAAGGATTTTCTACGGCTCGTAACCTATCGGTGCTATCAGTAGCACTAGGGCCAGTCCAAGTGTGGGCTTTCTTAGCTAAGTCATCTAAATATCCTATAGCCTCATCTTGATCTTTTTGTAGAAAATCACCATTACACATCATTTCAACAAACTGACGCTCTCTAGATGTTAACCCTTAATAGAAATAGCTCACGATGAGCCAACTCTCGTAACCATGGTGTGGACAAAGAGTTTGGACTTCTTTATACCTTTCCCACGCTTGATATAAAGTTTCACTCTTTTTTTGGATAAAAGAAGATATCTGCTTTTTCAAAACAGTAGTTTTGTGGTGGGGAAAGTATTTGCCAAAGAACGCTTGGGTTATTTCAGCCCAAGTTCCAATCAAACGTGGTATCAATGAATACAACCAGTTCTTAGCCTTTCCTTAAGAGAAAATGGGAAGAATTTGAGTCTAATTGCATCCATTGTACCATGTTGATTGTGGAAGGTTGCTACAACCTCCTCAAATTCCCTAACATGCACATACGAGTTCTCATTTTCAAGTCCATGAAAATTATGAAGAAGTTGAATCATTCCAGGTTTAAAATCTACACGTGGCATGTTAGGTGGAAACATAATACATGAAGGTGTAGATGTACGCGTGGGGTACAGATAATCATGCAAAGTTCTATACGGTACATCATGCTCACTATCAGACATTGTGTTATGTGATGTGGTGTCAGTTTTAACAGATGCAGAATCAAAAGCAGGGTTAAAAAAATGTTCAAACTCTGTGTCGGGTCTGTCCGCATATCGTCCTTATTCTCCTTGATACCTGTTCATAGAAAAAGTAAAAGAAAATAAAGTGAAAAAAGGAAAAATACAATAAAGAAAAATTAAACGAACTAAAAATAAAACAAAAGGAACGATGTCACCCTTTTGTAGTCGATCCTTGCGTATTTTGTACTGTCTCCCCGGCAACGGCTCCAAAATTTGATTACGCCCGAAGAATAACGCGGTAGTTGTAGCACAACTTTGGGGTGTCGTATCCACAGGGAGATGGAAGAATATTTAAAGAATCAAAAAGGCTGAATTGTTCTGTCAAATGTGTAATAAAATTTAATGTTGAAATGTGAAATTAAAATCAATAATTCGAAGCAGTAAAGCGTGAGAATTCCCTCAATTAGATTGAATCAATCATATCAATTATTCATTTTTATAACACAATTAGAAGCTTTCATCCCGACACTCTAATCGGAAGATATATCGTGAAAATCAATTTAATTTACAAATGTAATCCTAGAATTTAGACTTCAGACATATTCGCACAATTTTATTGGAAATGGATCAAAGATCGACCATATACATCAAGCATAAGGCAGTAATAAATCTGCCAATAAAGTGAAATTGAGATTAAAATTCAACAATTAATTTAATCTAATGATAGAAGAAGCATGACTGGATCTATGAAAGATATAATAATTGTTAAATAAATCTCAACAATAAATAATTGAAATTGAAACTCAATAAATAGTTTGATTGAACAATGGAAAAAGTATGACTGAATCCATGAAAAATCTTGTAAATATTAAACCGATTTCAATATAAATTCAAGAGAATGAAAATCTAAATTCTAGTGTTGTTTAACAATGAAAAGTTCAAATTAAATGAATAAAAGACACGAAATCACCAATTCCAATCGAGTTCCTTCATAGCTTCACCAAGGGTTTTAGTTCTCCATGAGTTTCTTGAGCCAAAGAGGAGAAGAATGATGTATGGGGGCCTTCTCCATATGTATTCTGCTGTTAAGTATTTTTAAGAGTCGGAAATTAGATGAAAATCACGTCCAAATTGGTTTCCAAAAGAGTTCTAATCGAATAAGGAAGGTTCCTTTCGCGCGCGGATTTTTTGTCTCTGCATAACAGTCAGTAATTTGATTATAACTTTCTCTTCTGATATTCGATTTAGATGATTCAAAATGCATTGGAAAGATAACTCGAAGACCTACAACTTTGTTAGAAATATATCTTTTCCAATTCGGAATTTTACTATACCAAAAATGGGTCTCAATATTCGGCTAAAAATCTGGAATATATCTTGTGCGAATTGGAAATTGATTTTGATAATATTCCATTCCTTTTTGACTTCTAATTGCTTCCAATCGACCCTTAACACTCTCGAACCTTTATCGTAAGTCCCGACATAATTTTTGAGTATTTTCATTTTAGTCATTGAACTTTCACTTTCTTCCATTCTGATTATTTTTCACTTATTTCTCATTATTTTCGCTACATTCATCACTTGTCCGGCAAAACATGAATTGCATAGAATTAAGCTATATTCCAACATATTAATCAACAATTGCTCATGTTTTGACAGTAAAATAAGTATGTGAAACGTACTTATCACACACCAATGCACATTTAAGAGGGTTCAGCCTCATATGGTATTTTCTTAGTATTTGAAAAGCCTCACCTAGGTGTTTAATACGCTCTTCGATCCGGAGGCTCTTCACAAGCATATCATCGACATAAACCTCCATTGTTTTGCCGAATTGACTAGCAAACATTTTGTTGACTAACCTTTGGTAGGTAGCCCCAGCGTTTTTTAAGCCAAAGGGCATCACATTGTAACAATAGAGCCCCCTATCAGTAATGAAAGAGGTTCTGTCCTCGTCGCCTGGGAACATAGGAATTTAATTGTAGTCTGAATAGGTGTCCATGAAACTTAGCAGTTCATGCCCAGCAGTTGAATCCATTAACTGGTCAATTCGTGGAAGTGAGAAGTTGTCATTTGGGCAGGCCTAGTTAAGGTTAGAGAAATCAAAATGGGATTTGAAATCCACTTCGGTAGTTGGCTTCACGAACGAAACCATTATTGATGAGCTTCTCCATTTATTCTTTCAGGGCCTCATACCTTTCAGCATTCAACGCCCGTCTCTTCTACCTGCGTGGAGTGTAGTTCGGATCAATTTGCAGGTGATGGCAATTGATCTTTGGGTCTATTCCAACCATGCCTCCTTGCCTCCATGCAAAGACATCCGTCTTCTTTCGAAGGAAGTCTTCAGTGCTTCCTTAGTCTCTTTTTCCAGTTCTTTCCCGACCTGCAGGACCTTGGATGTGTCATGTGGGTCCACTGTAAAGGTTTCCATCTCTTCCATTGGGACGGTTTGGGATTTTGATTCAATCACCTTGGGATCCAACTCTTCCAAGGATACTTCAGGTCTGGCTTCTACCATGATAATGTCTAGGTCGGAGGTAACCCTTCTCCAAGGGCCTCTGACATTTCAGCATCCAGTACCAAGTTGATTCGCGGTTCAACCTTTCTCAAAGAGTTGAGATAGCACTCACGGATCCCATCTGATTACCCCGAATAGTGGCAATTCCACATTTTGTGGAGAACTTCATGCAGAGGCGATGGGGAAGTTACTGCCCATAATTCTTTCAGGGCTGGTCTCCCCAAAACTTCGTGATAGGTAGATCAGCGGTTAACGACTAAGAATTCCATGAAGTGGTGTGCCACCTGGGGCGGAGCCCCCATCTCGATGGACAAAGTAATTTTACCTATGGGAATGATGCTATATCCGGTGAACCCGTAAATGCACAAGGTCATTGGTGTTAGCTCATGATCTACTGCCATTTTATCAAAAGTCGTACCGAATAGGATGTTAACTGAACTGCCATTATCCACTAGCATGCGTTTTAGCTCGTTGCGGACCACCACGACTCTGACTACCAGGGTGTCGCAATGTGGAAAATGCACAACTACCGCATCTTCTTGGGTGAATGTAATAGGCTCCATAGCCCTGCCACCTACAGATTGGCTCACTACATAGCTGGCCATTGGTGGACTTTTCGCCTCTCCGATATAATTTGTTTGAGCATTTTTTGATTCACCTCCTACATGGGGTCCTCCAATAATAGTGTCAATCTCTCGGATGGGCTGCTGTTCGTTAGAAGCAGCTGAGTCCCTCCTGGGACCTGTCCGCTCCGGGGCCTTTCCCTATCTTCATTTCTATCATTACGGGACAAATGTCGCCTCATCTCGCGTCTTCTTGGAGAGTTCCTTTGTGCATTACCCTGGTAGTGGTTATCCCTTACGTTACGAGGGTTGCTTACATGCCGGTTCATATTTCTACATTCTCTTGTGTCATGATCGTAGTAGCGATGGAAAACGCAATAAGGCCGCAGTTCTTCCTGCGCCCTATCTCTAGGCCAACCACCCCGTCCTCTATTTCTAGAGGTTAAGGGTCGTCCAGTGTTCCTAGCTGAGTTGCCAATGTTGGGTCCAATGTTTTCATAAGGAAAAGTAGGTACTGCATTCAGTGTGGCAGTGGCCAATACTTGTCGGGCCAGAGTCCATTGTTAACTCACTATTTGGGAGGTATGTCCTCTACCAATTTGCCTTTGAGGCGGAAGGAGTCCCCGGGTGGCTCTATTTCTGTGGTCAATCATTTCCTCATTGACAATCTCAATCTTCATCATTTCTACCAACTCATCATATGTGGAAGGATTCTTGCTTCGGACATCCCTCCAGAACAGGGTGTTCATGTTTAGACCTCCTTTCAGAGTTGAAAGGGCTTCTTTGTCTGTGACTTGTTCTCAATAAGTAATTTCGTCAGTAAAGCGAGCAAGGTAGCTCTTCAAGGTTTCCCTTGCTGCTTGCTTCATGTCTTGAAAGCACTGTATTGGGGCTTCTTCCTCTTTTCTTAAAAGGTATTGGTTTAGAAATGCCTTTTTTAGGTCTGGCCTGCTCCTTATGCTAAGTGGTGCCAGTCTGCTATACCACACTTCAGGAGCTCCACCAAAAGTTAGATGGAACGCCCTGCATTTCAAAGCTGGCGAGGCACCTCTGAGGCTCATTTGTGTTTTATACTCATTGAGATGCTTCTCCGGGTCGCGGGCAGAATGTCATCATCATCATCAAGTTCGTATGACCTGGATGGTTCATCAGAATTGTTCCCATTTGCTGCTGGACGAGGTGGAAGCCGGGCAGTTTCACCTCTGTTCCCCCAATCACCATATTTCGCCTCTCTCGCCTATTTCTGGGCAGAAGGGCCTGAACTTAGCTTTGTGCATGCTCCTTTTAGCAGGCCGTTTGGTGCATGAGCTGGTTCCTATTTTTAGGCGCTCGTATGATCCGATCAAAAACACTAGCAGACCTCTGGGGCTGCTCTTCATATTCCAGAGGGAAGTTGTCCTCTCTAGCATGGGCGTTGTCAGTCAGAGCGGCTGTGTAGTTGGAAGTGTTCATTCCCACTTCTCTTTCAATAGGGACTTCTCCCCGATGACTTAAATGGCTTCTCCTGTTAGATTAGCCTCAGTTCGTCTATAGGCTGATTGATAAGGACTTTGTGGGGCTTGGAAACCACCTTGGTTCTAAACTTGCATGAGGAGTTCCTGTATGGTAGCATTTTGAGCTACAATGTTCCTCATGTTCGTGGCCATGCTAACCACTTCGGCAGTTAGTTGGGCGGTTCTGTTTCTTTTGCGATACCGGTGATGGGGTTGCTGATGTGTGACATTTAGGAAAATCTCTTATTCAGGGATCTCCTTTGCTCTCCTTGGGTTCACCCCTTCGTCGTCGGAACTTATGGTTAGAGGTGAGGGGCCTCTCCTTAGGAGCAAAGCTTGATGTATAGCTGATCCTTTTTTCAAGAACCGGTCCCTTTTCTAGGGAGAATATCAACCGGATACTCGAACAAGCTTTTTGGTGGGAAGACTCGTAGTTTAAGTAAGTTTTCCATAGACGGCGTCAATCTGTTGACCTCAAAAAATGGCCCCGACACATGGCCAACATAATAAGTCTTCAAGTGGGAGCGGTCACGAGCACTCCGATCGTCAAGTCAGTTCAATGTTCAACCAAAAATGGTTCACCAGCAGTGGAACACTTGCCGGGTAGCAGCTGATATAAAGTGTAATGATAAAGTGCTAGTATTGAAGGGAGGGATGATACTTAAGTTTGCAATGTAATAGGAGGAAAAATGGATTCGAATCCTTCTTCTGGCACAAGGAGGGGGTATTTATACTAAGGATGGGAAGAGGAGAGCCGTTGGATGAGCAGACACGTGTTATCAGATCCTCAGGACTTGTCCTATCCTAGGTGTTAATATGTCCCTCCATAAGTTAGCTGGCCTTGAATGTCTTTGACAAAGGCATCTGAATTGACCGTTTAGGTCCTGCCACACGTCTTATAAATCAGTCAGGAATTTTTCTTTGGAAAGATCTTTCTACAAGAGATCTTTGCTGGGACGGGGCAAGGCAGGTGCAGCGTTATAGAAGCGGAGTACGGGCCTTTGCATCCGCAATGGCTTGCAGATGAATTCGACTCTTTTGTTGGGCGTGCATTCAGTTCCTCTCTCATGTAATCACTTCGGCTTATGCAATTAGCTCGTCCCATGCGTAATCACCTCGGCCACCACGTAGCGTGGTGTGGACCACCTCTAGTGACACGTGGCGGATGAGGTGGCGGGTCTGACACAGGTCCGTAACAGGAAGTTGCTGAAAAAAGCAAAGTTGGGTGTTTGTTTGATGCACATAAAGTTTGACTATGAGCTTCATCCGAAGAACAGCTGATTGTACATATTTATATTCATCCTTATGAGCTTCAGATCTTTCATGGCTTCTGTACAATGTTGTGGAAATAGCTTGGCCATTGTCCAGCAAGCATGTGTTTACTATTGTTTGAATCAATTGATAATATTTTTGTGAGAGGTCTTATCTTAACTCCCATTGTGAAGAAATGACATTAGCCTTGTCCATTGCAGTTGTTGTTGCTTACAAAGGGCTTCGACATCCAAGCGGTTATGGCTGAGGTTTGAGATCGAGAACTTATCATAAAAAATACGTTCAAGGGTACTATCTTCTACTCACAAATTTATTATTTCACTGTCCTAGTGAAAAAGTAATAGATTAAGGTGAAACTAAAGAAGATGAAGAAGTCTATTGTGATTTTCTTGCTTTCTCTGGCAATTATTTTTAGTTTGTTTACCATACCTTTAGGTATAAATAACCATCTTCTAGTCTTTATTCTTGTTTATATACTTCTTTCTTGTTTTCCTAAAAGTAGAAATTGATTGTAAGCAAGGGATAGATTAAAACTAACATGGTCAACTATCTTAAGGTCAACTATCATAATATGCTTAAGAGTAAAATCAGTTAGAATCTGAATGTTTTTTCTACTCATCTAGGAACTTGACACAAAATAAAGCACTAATGAACAAGTTTGATGTCTACATAGTGGCAATGAAAACTTGATACATATATGTTGAATGTGCAAGTTCTCTTGAAAGACCACTTAAGTTATTTTGTGACAATATTCCAAAAGGAGTTCAATGATGTCAAAGTTTACAGACATCAAGTTCCCATGAGAAAGCTCAAAGTGGTCAAATTTCTAAATAACATATTAAGTCAAACTCAATGATAGCCGTTCCATTTACTAAAGGGCTACTACCCAAAGTCTTTCATGAGCACACTACTCACATGTGTATTGTACGTTTTAAATGATATGATAGTTTAGTGGGAGTTTATATTTGGATGTTTTCTACTTAGACACATGATTTTATTTGTGCATATTCGGGTTATTTTCAGAAATAAAGTATTTAATTCAGTTTCGCTCCTATTAAAGTTTTGTCTTAATCCTATTAAAAGAATAAGGTATGATCACTTGGAAATATGCATGTTTAGATAAAATTAAATGTAATTTCCATACTAGACATTCATACTTGATTTATGTCATTTGATTATGTTGATACATGTTATCATACAATTTATGATTAGAGTTACGCAGGGATCACAATCACATAACGTTTAGTCACAAATCACAAATTTTATAGGTCACAACTTATTTATCGAATATAATTTATCAAGTTAATTGATCATGCATTATTTAGAAGTCACAAATCACAAATTTTATGTCACAATTATTTATTCACAAATTATCAAATTAATAATCGCGAATCATTTTTTGATCACAAATCAAATATTTTATAGGTTACAACTTATTTCATGATTATATATATTAATAAATTAATTGGTCACAATTATTTTTCGATCATAAATTATTAAATTAATTAGTTACAAATTACAAATTGTTAGTCACGACTACAGATTTAGTCAAAATTTAACATTTTTTAGGTTGCATGTTATTTATTGATCGCAAATTATAAACCAACAAACCCACGCCAAAATCACCGCAAAATAAACCTAGAATGAGGGTCGTAACGGCAGCGACAATTACAATCACCATAAAAAAGATCCAAAATCAGGCTAAGCATCAAATCAAATCAAACCCAAAACCATCCCAAAAATCATCTTCAAACTATCACATAACACAAGCCAGTATACGGAATAATCAAAACTAAAAAAAGAACAGAATATAATTGGAAGAAGAACGAAATACACCATCGTCGTTGAGCAGCGATGGGCGTTGCCTCTACGCAGCGACAATGACTCTGCCACTTGGCGCAACATGTGCGTGAGATGTCGCATTGCGAGCACAACGTTGTGCACAACTATATATTATAGCATCATCACACAACTAGGCGATGTCATCACTCGTGCGCGGCGTTACTGCTGTGGCTTCCAACGCTGCTACTGTGTCATCGTCCACCGTGCGTCGACAGTGGGGTCCCTCAACGGTGGTAGAAGGGAGAGGATGGATACAGATAAGAGAAATAAAAAATGATTTAGGGTTTGGGTTGGATGGGGGTGGGGTGTGGTGGGTGGGGTGGTTATGTAAATTAATATATTTTTATAATATTATTATTAATATTAAAAAACTAAATTATTACCTGATTTTTGTACAAAAAACTTTTAAACATGATTTTTTAACTAAGAAGTTAAAAAGCAAGTTAGGGTGTAATTTCCACAAGATTAAATAGAGTTATGGTTCCTAATTCATATGTGATTCTCATTCTTTGCTTCATCCCATCAACACATGAATAATCAAAGAGAAAACATATTGAAAAGGAAGATCAACAATCCGCAATCAATGATCAAGAAAAATGATAGAAGCAGGGGCGGAGCCACGTGGGGGCCAGGCCCCCACACCATTTTTGACAAAACTTTTTTTTTTTAATTTAATTTTTTTTTTTTTTTTTGTAATTACCACTTTCAAAGCATGTTTCACATAGAAAACATTGGAATTTGGATAAGGCTATTTCTAAAAACTTGTAACCCTTCGAGTTAGCTTTCCAACGAAATTTGAATCATCGCAATCGGATATAAGTAGAAAATGTTGTGATGAAAATACTGAAAACTGATCAACCCTCGCTCGACTTTCACTAGAGGTTCGCTCGAGCGACCAATGCAATAACTTTTTGCCCGAGTTTCGCCGGCATGATTGATGATCATGTAGTTATACAACGTTATCAAAGTATGATTTTTTTAAATTAAAGATTAATACTTTCTTTTATATGTTTCTTGATTTTTTTTGTTAATAACGTATCCAAAAAAAAAATTCGGTGGCCCCCCTTCACCTCTACCTCTAGGGCCACCCTACATTCAAAGTCTGGCTCCGCCCCTGGATAGAAGCAATCAAGATTAAATAACAAGAAGTCAAGATTAAAGAAATTGCAAGTGGAACTTCAAGATTCAGTTCAATGGATCAAAGTATTTTCCGCGTTTATTAATTCTCTTGATGATTTGACATGGAGATCTTGACTATACGTATAGATTTCATAAAGTTTCAACAATCCTAGGTCTAGGCTTGGTCAAGTTGAGAAGCACTTCCGTCCGCCTATTGGATTGCCGGTTTGTTTTCAGTTGCTGGCCATGATTTTGGTTTTTTGGGCCTGGTGCTTCAGGTTGGTTCTGACTGCGTGGGTTCTGTTTGGGCAAGGGAGTGTTTGGGGCGTGGGGTTGGCTGTGAATGAGTTTTAGTGTTCTGTCCATGGCGCAGGTTGTCCGATCGGAATCTTATCGCAGGGAATCTTCCGACGTCCTTGTCCCCTGCCCAGTTGTGGTCCATGTAGTTTTTCTTTCTTGCCCACTGCAGGATTGTGGTTGTGGCCTTTGGTTGGTGTTGGATAGGGGCTTGTTTGGTTTTCTTTTCTTTGTCTGTTTTTGGGTCTTGTTTGGGTCTTGTAGTAGCGTATGCTTTAGCATAGGACGCACTTAAACTCTCGGAAGAGGGCATTGTGTTGGAGGAATTTCCTCTTTGTATCCGCTTGCTACTTCGATTGCTTTATGAACTGCATTTCAAAAAAAAAAAAAAAAAGATATATGTGGCCCTGTGTGTATAGAACAGTTCTTTTTTCTTTTCCTTTTTGTCATGTTTCTGTCAGAAGCAAGTTGTTCAACAAACAGGCAAACAGCCAATCAATTGTCCACTTCATTTGCTGTATGGCTTCTTGAGAATATAAATATTTCCAAGGCTGATGCACGGCTATCTTCCAGCATAATTCTCTCTCTTAAATCTGGAATTTAGCTTAAAAACTTTACATTTGTATGAGACTATGCTAGTCTATTTAATATATTTTGGACACACTGATCTGCCTCTTCTAATTTAATTGAACTAATGTAAGTTCATAATCAAGTTATTAACGTGAATATCTCAGGTGAATGCAAATTACTCCTTGTTTGTTGGGAGAGGGAGAATCCCAATGGTTGCTCTTTCATTAGAATACTACAGTTGATTATGAAATCCAGTCAACTAGTCCTGGCCGGCCACAGGGGGACAGGAAAAGTGTGTATCAATTTACAGATCCTTTTCTTATATATTCTTTCGAATAAAGCTGTTTGTACAATGATTGTTGACAATTTTTGTTAACAATTCTTCTGTTGTCAAGATCTGTGTAGTTGATTAAAAAAATAGTTTTTGACATGATCGGTATGGATTTTGCCAACTCATGATTGTCAACAAAAGTTGTCAATTATAATTGTACGTGTAGCATGGTTGTATTCTTTCACCACTAAGCTATTCTTTTCCTAAAATGAATAATGTGGTTTATGTTAGTAATTTGAGGAGAGAATATGACGCAATATGAAATATAGATCGAACAAATAAAAACAAGATTAAAAAATACCCAAAGAAGAAGATGAGATTGACACAGGAATCAAATACTTTATTAACAACCAATGGAGAGAATAATTACAACTTCTGCAACTTAAGGTCTAATAAACTGAATGAAGAGCCTAGTATTTATAGGAGAATTGTCCAAAATCCTAAAACATGGAAACTAGGTCAAAAATCGTGTAAAATCCGAAAAATAAGGAAAAAGATCGCGGCCCGTCGCTCGTGTGAAGCTCGAACGATAAGCAAGCGACAACTTCCCTGCTCCAATTTTGCTTATCTCGCTCGAGCGTGAGTCGAGCGATCGTCCAGCGCCGTCAATCCGTCTTTTTTACTTCTTGGACCCTATTTTGACATCTTCAAGCCCAATACTCTACAACGCGAAACCCTAGACCCAATTTGGACCAAATTTGGGTCACAAAACCCAATCTCCACCTTGACACAAATTTCGGTGCAACGAACGAAGCTCCAAAATTTCTCCACCTGAAAAAATAAGTGTGACTACAGCGAAACACATTGAACTCTTCAAATTGAACCAAACCTTTCCAACATTCTAAAATATACTTCCTCTTCCACCATATCCAAACATGGATACAAATGAACCCAACCCCCGGGTTCTCAAAATTCACAAAGAATTCAAAATTTACCAAACATGGTCGAATCACACCCTGTAGTAGAATCTCCACTTAATGCTTTAACTGAAGGCACCTGGCTAGATTTGTCACCGTCAACAACTCCAAAAGCATGCATGTCCAGATCAGCATCCTCGTACCTATTTCCAATGGGTCTCTCCCTAGCCGTTAAATACAATGGAACCGCAGATTGTGGTGGCAAAGCGGAATTACCGATATCTCCCGAACTCGACAGAGTAGTATTCTTCAAAATAGACCCAGAGCCACTTCCCAACGATACTGTACAAAACTGTATTTCCACCACGGTACCAAACTTATGCTGATGTTTCTTCACTGATTCTGCTCAACCTTACAAGATGTATAACTCGGACTTTCTCCGCCCCCTCCAATACAACACTAACACCTTTCCGAACCTTCAGGACTCCACCTACACCAGAGAATGTGTACCCTTTCGAATCCAGGGTACTTAGCGAGATATATTCTTCTTCAAGTTTGGAACATGTCGAACCTAGCCAAGTGTTTTGATTGTTCTATCCACCAACTTCAATTTGACTTTTCCAATACCAGCTAGCTGATTCGTTGTTTCCCATAACAAGGGCACCTCATGTTACCATTTCATATAATTGAAACAAATCCCTATTTGGACTCATATAAAACGCAAAAGCCGTATTCAAAATTCACTCCTCGTCAGGCTTCGATTCCATGTCAGAAATAGTCAAAAGATCTCCTCACTTACATAGTTCTCTACGATGTCAGCTTTACCTGAAGTCTCTGATTGCCCTCCATGATTTGCAGTTGAATTACCCTTACCTTGTAACTTCTTGCAATCCCTCTTGTTTTGTCCTTTCTTCTTGCAGTAATAGCAGACCCTATTGTTTTGTCCTTTCTTCTTGCAGTAATAGCAGACCCTATTGCTGAAATCCACCCTCGACTTACCCCTTCGCCAATTACCACTAACCACAAGAGCTTCATCATCTCTAGAACCAGCTCCAACTAGATGTTTCAGCCTCTCATTTGAGAACAAAGCATCATATGCTTCTTCAATGGTGAGTGTGTCACAACTGTACAGAATCATGTCTCTAAATGACGAAAACGAACCAGGCAGTGAGCACAACATGATTAAGGCCAAGTCATCTTCATCATATTTTACCCCTAACGTCTCCAGATCAACGACAACATCCTTAAACACGGCCAGATGATCTCCCAGTGATTGGTCTTCTGCCATGCAATGAGAATAAAGCCTCTGCTTCAAATGGGGTGGGCCAGCGATTTTTTTATTACGGGCCACCTCCCTTGTGAGAGTGATGTCATCCAGGATGTAAACCCTAGATGTAGAAATAGCAAAATTCTTTTTCCATAAAATTGTTTATAGTTCTTAAATCACTATTACCTTTACTCATGTTCAAATTGTCTTTTTATCCGTTTGCATGTGTTAATTCCCATGTGATTTCACACACTCAAGATGCTTGGATCCCATAAATTATTTTGCTTGATTGAGTAGATGAATTAAACGTTTTGATTCTTAAATGTTATGCACTCAACTCAAATTTAATTTAATGACTTAAGTATTTAAGTTTCGCTCGACTAATCTTGAGGAGTGACATTCTTTCCCTCTGGTTTGTTGCCGATGTAAATAGGATACACTCACAATTTATACACATTCAGGCTGAACATTGAAGAAGCAATTATCCTCCCTGTGGACCCCCTTTACGACCGTGGATGGGACCCTGAAGGGATGACAAAATACACCGTGATGTCGTCTCCACGAGACATTTGCCTTCAACTCAACTAAATTTTGATTTGTTTTTCATTGTGTTCATGCGTGGAAGCTTCTGGGCTATAGGTTTGGCATGCAAATGTACATTCAATCCGTCTGTTAAGGACTTTGAGGAGAGTGATTTGGAATTGAAAATATTGAGCGTCGACTTTGAGGTGATAGTGGTGGTCGACAGTGTGCGGAGTAGTGGCATTAGGTATCACCTACAGTTGCATATGTTGATTGTTATTTTTGTTTTGATTTGGCATGAGATGACGAAGTTTTGTTTTGTTTTATTTTTTGGTTTATTTTTTTATTATTATTAATTTTTTATTGTGGTAATATATAAACCATTTTTTCCTCATTGAAATTGTTTATTTAAAAAAAATTGTCAAACTCAATTTTTTTTTTTTTTTATCAACTAACAAAAGATGGATGAAATCCATCCATTTACGGTCAAAATGATTTAGGGTGATAATTGCAACGATTGAAAAGTTTGGAAAATCTCTACAACTGTTTAAAAGGTTTGGGCCTTAATTGCAATTATCCCATACATAAATTTCACTAAATAGGATTTTTTTTTTTTTTTTAATCTCAGCCTACCTTAAAAAAAATCTTGCTGCATATGCATTTCGATTTACACAACGGATTACCAAATTTACACTTTGCACAATCTCAAATCATATTTCACATATCACACATTTAATCTAACCATAATAAGACTTTCACGTCATCAATCTATCAACCCATTGGTCAACTAAATTGTACAAATAGCTTGATTCGAAGGAAAAATGAAAAAAGAAAGACCAAACCAACCGTGAACTCCCCCCCACACCCACTTGTTTGCCTAAGGCCATTGCCTCAATGATGAAGTAAATCATAGGGGCACAACAAGTGTAGAAATAATTTAATTAGTATCTATAACAGATTGACACTAAAAATCATTACTAGAGTCTTGCACAGTTGTACTAAATTGCGATCAAATCTGTCTTTAGAAACAAATTGCTTGTTGCATATCAAGAAGCTAAATAGTCCACAAATGTTTTGAATCTGCAAAATTTCACTCCAGGAAGAAGGATATAAACAAACAAAATCTAGGATGTAACTGCATGGGGCACTTGGCTGTTAAACTTTATAATAAATAAAATCCCAATAGGCATTCGAGCATACTTTTAAAATTATCGGGAATAAAGAAGGTTATTCCATCAATAGGATTCAAATTCCTTCATGTGAGAAAAAAGTTGCATAGTTCAAATACTCCTATGATTGGTGACAAAAAAACCCTGATGGATTCAGTCAATTAACATGTTGGATATAGCAATTTATATATAAGCAGAATGCCTCGGCAAATTAATCGAACCAGGAATAGAGCCAATCCATAATCTTTGACTTCCTCAGAAGAATCTGTTTATGAAAATGAATATTGTGCTGCAATGGAAAGCAAAAACATTAACTGTAACAACCATTTACATCAACAGGAAATCATATCAAGAGTATAAAGTCTCCCAAAACGTCGTACCTCAACAAACTTAAACTTAGAATCAAGACTAGCAAATCTTTTAGTCAAATCAAACTCATCTCGGAGATACTCCCAAATCTTAGCATATTCAGCATCCTTCCAAGCTATATCTGATCTGAATACCATGAAGAATGTCTCATGTGAGAAGACAAAAAAATCTGTTTTAAAAGAATAGAGATGCATGCTTAAATATCGTTAGAAGAGTTCACTAAATCACCTAAATAAGGAAACAAATGAAAATGTCAGATATCTAGGATTACACCAGTGGTAATCCTATTTAAGAAAGTTGTGACAAAAAACCAAAAGTACAGAAAATAATACTAATGAGTGAGGAAAGTCAAATCTACAAATACTTCCAATATATAGTCTAAATACCTTCCAGAGGCGCTTGTGTATGATTACATTGTTGTACTTGCCTCTTAATATAATTAAGATATATTAAGGAAAATAATTACAGCTCACCACTTGATTATCCACAAGAAACCATTATCCACAAATTGATGCTTCCTGATCATTCAGCATCAACTTGAGAGGGACGTCAATGAAATCAATGGATATTACAGCTTGGCGTCTATATTGCCATTCTTATGTATATAAGTATATGTGCTATAACTAAGCTGATTACATCTACTATATTTAAATTGATATCATAATTGTATAATGTAATACTCTTCCTATATAATGCAAAGAATCCTCCAATGGAAGACAATTCATCCAAAAGTTTGTCCTCTTAAAGCACTTCCGTGGAAGTATTACCTTTCAAAAAGACCCAGCTTAAGAATAATATTGGCAAGATTGGAATTTGCCTTTCCGACTAATTGATAGATCTCTTTCAGCTCCATTTTTATAGTTCCAGTGTCCACCATCCCACGATTGAAGTCAGAAAATTCTACAATAATTGCATCGACCTGAAAGAGCACACAGAGTACAGAGAGATACAACCAATAAAGTTGCATTGTCATATAGGTGAAACATGGAAGTTGATAAGATACCTACCTGATGGACATAGTAGTCAAGAGCAATACTTTGAGCAAGAACACTACCAATGATGCGAATCCTTTCAATATTTAGGTACTGTAGCATTATGTAATCTGACCTACGTTGCACCAATGTGTTCAAAGTTGGCTTCTCTCTCACCTCATACTCTATTTTTTTCCGAAGCAATTCAGAAATTCATCAAATTGAGAGGAGACACAGAAATGACCAAGAGTGAGACACACACTATGTGTTATTATATGCTTATAAATCTTGAAGAAAATATGCATCAAGAGTTACCAAATAAAACACGTATTTGGTTCTAAAATCTAGATACATAATTGAGCTAAAATCCTAATCATACTGACATAAATTGCTCATTTACTGATAGACCTATTTATGCGGTAATTAGCACAGAACATCCCTAACTTGCATTATTATTGTAAAAAGCGTCCATACCTTAACATTTTTTGACATTTTCACCCTTAATTACATATTCGATTGCCAAAAAAGGTCTTCCATCCATTTACTGTGAATATCTCTGTTAACTGAACACTATAAATCTGTTAGCTCAAAAGAAGGAGAAGAAACTGGTCAGATCGAGGGAGCAAGGAGCTGATCAATGCCTCAACAAAATAGAGTTTAACAACTCAATAAAAATGTGGTTTTGTGTGGGGAAGATGGAAGTGGTACGCAGCATTAAAACATAACATAAAACAAGTAAAATATAAATAAAATATAAACATTTATTCTGCTGGTTTACACCAGCAGAGGAGAGGGAGAGAACGATGAGGTAACCGGATTTAACACAATGGAAAAATCATATCCTCTGCTCCCGGTTTGAACTCACAGAGAAGAAGAAGTTCTATCACCATTTTGTGTAATATTTCTCTCTGATTTTCTGGTAATACACGGCTGTATATATAGCCAAAGTTAGATAGATTTTACAAGATAGATCTACCAACTATCCTATCACACACCATGCTTTTACCAACTCACATGCCACTCCCCTTAATTCAAGGACAACTTGCCTAATTTCATCACATGTCTTAGTTGGCTTTCAACCAAACTAGACTTACATTTAGAAACCATAATTACAACATATAATTTGATTGACAAAAAAGTGTCAATACCCAACAAAATCAATTTTCTTTTCAACATGAAAGGATAATATATTCTTACAAAATTTTCCCTCTTCTTCCCCCCTTATGCGGGCACGGTTACCTTGTGGTTTTCCCTTCAAAAGTTTCGCCATTTCTTCCATTTCTTTGTGCATTCCTCCCCTCCCCTTCTCCTCTCCTCCAAGTCCAACATCCATTAACATCCTTCAAATATTTATTATTTTTAACACACTGATTAGGTAAAATACCATTATCATTTCTTATCCTTCACATGGTCACATGCCCAGAATTTCTTGCTTTCTCCATCTCGCGCAGGTGGGGGCGCCTAGTGTGTGTGTGTGTGTGTGTGTGTATATATATATATATATATATATATATATATATCCACTTGTTAAAAGGAAGTATTGTCAAGTTTTGGCTTAGCAAGACTGACTCAATTGGATAAGTAGAATTACCTGAGGAAACGACCATCATTTATGACATGAGCTCCATTTGCTGCTGAGCAATTCCAAATCTGAGCAACAGCTGCATCATAGCAAGCCACAGAATCAGCCGTCAAAAGATAATTTATACACTGAACCGTGGCATAGACTGGACCTGAAGATCTCAACTGCTGCGCAGTGACAAACCATTTGTTTTCATTGGACAGCTGATTTCTCAGGTCGGCAAAGGTAGCGTTAAGGTTGTTGAAAAAGTTCCTTTTATTGGTTGCGTTGTACTGACTGCACCCCCTATTCAGCAGATTGGTCTGTGGCTGTGCGCTGGCTTGTTTTGATACCACCCCCCTGATATTAGGCTAAGCCACCACTGTGTGACAGGCTGCTTGCCATTAGTTTGCTAATTGCTATGCGATGAAAAAATTTAGTGTGTTACCTAATCAGTGAAGGGTAAGAACTAACAATGCTTCCATTGTACGGTGAGGCGAGGAGAGGAGATGAGATGAGAAAGGGAGGAATGCACTAAGAAAGGAAAGAAATGGGAAATTTTTGAAGGAGAAACTGCAAGGTAACCGTGCCTACGTAAAGGAGGAAGAAAGGGAAAATTTGTTAAGACTATATTTCCCTTCCATTTTGAAAAGGAAATTGACTTTTGTGTTCAATTAACGGAAACATTCGCGATGAATGGATGGAATGACGTTGTTAGGCAATCAAATGTGTAATTAATGGTGAAAATGCCAAAAAAAATATAAGGTATGGACGCTTTCCACAATAATATTGAAGGATAGAGGCGCTATGTGCTAATAACCATTTCTATGTGATTGTCATCCATCATTTATACTACAAGTCATGAATCCAATGAGAAGGATCTCTGTAAAATGTGCAAGATCAACTTACTAATCCTCTTGGAACAGAGAGAAATGTCAATTTTGTATATGAAAATAATATTTTGTTTTGTTTTGAAAGTAAGAAATATAAGGCTTCAAGTAAAGCGGGCATAAAAAACAAGGTATGAACATGTTATCAAAAATTTGCCAGTGGTAGATATCAATGCATATTATTGCATGATCACAATCACGTAACAGAGGTTCCGCACAAATTTAAGAACAGAATAAAGAACATACCCTTCTTTCTCATCTCAGGTGGAAACCCTGAAGCGTGTCTTTCAACAATTTTCAGATATCCATCAACCTCATGATCTAGAATGTTGAATAAGACAATCGATCCATATTGAAAAACTAACATATAACAGCAATCACTCCCACTTAAATTAGCGCCCAAGCCCTGAAACGACATTACACATTTAAAATGATATTTATTTATAGTGTCAAATACCCTCAATCATGTTTTATCTAAAGGAATACGACGTGCAATATCATTGACAATAATGTGCTCCGCACAAATGAATGCTCACTAATCTAGAGAAAAGAACATCCAGACGGTTAACAACATGACAAGTATACCCTTTAAACCGTTTGTATCTAAATCAAATACATAATGTCATCTTTATACATAGTCAAATAAAATAAATTATACATCGATAACATGTACACTAATAAAAAAACGAAAATAATTTGCCAAAAATATAATAAATAGAAAGAAAAATGAAACTTACATTCTCGAGGTTCAAATTTCCAAATCCCAGAACCACATAATTTGTCATTGGAGATGAAGGAAGAATAAAGTTTTGTTTATGCAACTCCACCAAAGTCTTCAAATTCACACTACAACAAAAGCATCACAACAACAATAATAACAATCAGCGGTGGAGCCACACATTCTTCATCATGTGGTCAAAAATTAAATTATATATTTTCTCTTGAACAATCGTTTTATCAATATTTTGCTCTTCACTAAAAAAACTGGAGATTTTGCATTGTCCAATCATTGGACCTACGAACATATCAACGTACACTCTTTTAATACTCATATTACAGGATTGAACTCCAAAATTATTCCTCTAAAAATCTGAAATTGTACCAACTTCTTCTATAGTCAAGAACAGTACATATGCTAACTTGGTTCTGAAGATTCTCAAAATTTCTCAACTCTCCCACTTTATGCAATGCATCTCCCTCATCCTCCTCTTTCCCAAAGGCAAGAAAAGTTGTATACATTTATAAACATGATCGAATCAATGATAAGAGTCAGCTGGTCACCAAATCCAATGTAATTTATTTTAATATAGTTAGATAGAAACAATCTTAATACCACGTTATTCTGCAACCTAATTTACTAGTCTATGAGCAATATTAAAACAAGCTACATAAGCACTATTGTAGTACAAACACATAATCCAAAGGAAGTACCTACAATTTAAAGATAGAAATAGAAACATATTGCACATATGACACATTTTCTGTTTTGGTTGAATAATCCGTATTTACACTCCAACTAATTTGTACCCACATGAATGCAAATTCGCCCCAGATAACAATACGCAGTAAAATACAAAAATACAAGAATTCGAACCTAGTTGAGAAAAAAAATGCCCTCACAGGAATGGCAGCCTTGGAAGTTTGATCCTCGTTCCCACCTCCCCCATTTCCCGAGCAAGAAATGTTGTGGGCTGCAGCTAAAAAAGTGCGTCTGGACAAATAAACTCCCGGATTCCGCCTCAACAAAGAACCCTTTTGAAAGTAGTGGGCAAAGCGTGCTACGAAACTTTGGGCGCTGAACTTAGTTGTAAGAGTTGAGGTGGAGTTTAACGAGTGAAATAGGATGGAAGTTAATTTTAACAGCTTCATTTTCTGTTGTTGCTTGGTTTCTATCTGTGAGTTTCTTGAGAAGAGGGGAAAAATGTGGAGATGGGGAACAGCTGTAAGTCTCGTAGTCTCTGTATCAGTGGAGAGGGGGGAAGTCGTGGAGAGATGAAAGAGTGAGACCAGGGGCAGAGCCCTTTGTGGTCCAGTGCAGGCCTTTTGGGCCAACCCATTAACTTTATTTATTTGAGGAATTTACGCCCAATACTTGGATTTTAATAAGTATTCATATTATACTATTATATATATTTTTAACCAAAATTACTACATTTTGTACAGTAAAATTGATAAGTAAAAAATCGCCTCCCTCATCAATTATTATTTTCAATGGCTTTAATCACTCATTTAAAAAAGGAAACAGCAGCCCCGGTATTATGCCAAAATCCCCTAATCTTAGCTCCAGTATTATTGCCAAAACCCCCCAAATCTCAGTTCCATGCTCTCGAGAAAAGTCCCAGTCAATATTCACCTTGAATCGATTTCCACCATTTCATCACATTCACAGCTTTCTTCATCCTCAAACCTTTTTTTTTTTCATTTCATATATCCTGTCGTGAAATGCAAATTATTATGGCTACATAATCCCTGATAGAGTGAAATATATCACAATCCTATCTGGAAATCACAAATTTGCATATATTATTATAAGAATGCTATTATTATTGTACATTTATGTAATATATGCAGTTTCACTATGGTTGATGCTACCCAAAAATAGGCAATGTTGATGCGGAAAGTCTTTCATGATATGTTAAGTGGGAGTTGTCTTGATGTGTCCCTTGATAGTGTGACTTCATTGTCTTTATCTTGTCATTTGTTTTGATAATAAGTTGGATATCACACACTAGTTTAAATTTTTCCCCTGAAACTACATTCATTTTTCAGGTACAACTGCGGTATTTTCGTGATTAAGTTTGCCGAACCAAAAAGTTCGATTTCATGGTAGATACCACTTTTTGCTTTTTACTTCTCCACGTAACTAGATTGCCACCAACAAATGTGAAATACCCAGAAGTAGACCTCCTATCTGAGAGATTCTCTGCATCCGTATAGCCATCAATCCTCAAGTGATGGTTCTTTGAAAACGTGATCACCTTCCCAGGAGAAGCCTTCATTCCAAAATTCTTGAGTGGGTAGGAGGGAAAAACGTATCGAATTGGATTGATAACTCTTGTGTTCTGATCAAGGTATGAATTTCCTTAAGGGCCAAAGGATCTTCTTGTGTTCTGATCAAGATATCGTATAAGGTTGACTCTTCAAGGACCTGATATCTCATCCCTTCCACAATAAAAAGACAATGGATAGCCAAATGATACATATAAAGCTGGATAGCCAAATGATACATATAAAGCTGCTTTTTTTGCTTTATAATAGAAATTAAGATTTCCATTGTAATCGATGTTACAATGAGATAGTGCATATACGTATTCAGTTACGTCTACATTTTTCCCAATTTTGATTTTTGGATTTTTCTACAGATCTTTCAACCTTCTATACATTCTTGTAGGTCATTGGATCGAGTTTAGACAAGGAGAGCATCCCTGGGATTGATATTGCTTTGGATGATGGGGATAAATGGATGTTTGCCAGCCACAAAGTGCTCGTGATGGCAACTCCTGGTCATACCCGAGATTTTGGCTAAAGTATTTATAATATTTTTATTTTTAGTTTGAAATCATGGAAATAGATCACTTCTTGTCTTCTATATTAGGTGCTCTATTGTTGGAAATCAATTCTCTTCCTGTAACTGTTTTTGCCACTTCAATATAGAATTACCTTGGTCAATGCAGCATTGTTCTCTAACTTTTGAATTTGGATTTTTGGACACGCATACAGCTATGATTCGATATACTTCTGCTTGAACTTTAGAATCACTCAAATCCTCTTTCATTCCAGAATTCTTAAGCATGTTTAAGTGGAAAATTGTACGTATTTTTCCATTGTTCATGGATTAGATCTAGGCAGTTACTACCCATAATAAAGCAAATATCATTACATTCTCCTTTTTAATTGTATTTGTTTGGCTTGTGATCAATCATATGGTAAGTAGGTTAGGAATCAAGAGTATCTGGTTGGTTTGGGATAGATTCTTCATAAACAAGACTTTGAGTAGGAACTGCATTTCTTTTCCAATTCCATCTCACTACCATCTTATAGATGTACATTTATTAGAGTTCAAAAAGGAAAAAAATTATTGATATTTAGTAGTAAAAGCTGGGCTTATCTAGGTGACACAACTTGCCTAGGGGTAATGCATAGCATGGTTTCCATATATGGATATGTCATATCTAGAACTGGATATTTCCGTGCATTGCCAGCCAAAAAAAAAAAATTTATTAGTTATATATAAATTTTATTTGTACATTACATTTTAAAAATTTTAGCCCCTTGTATGATGAATTTCTGGCTCCGCCCTTGTGCACAAGTTTGTAGATAAGTTGAATAAGTTAATAAGTTTATGGTCCTTCTATGTTATTCCTAAGTTTGTTGGATGAGATCTTCAAATTTCTATTGCTCCGCGTAATTTTCTGAAGCTGATGTTTTGAAATTGTGAAACTAATATTAGAACTAGCAAAATAGCTTAATAATCAATTTTCTTTTGTATTAACATGTTATGGTAGTTGTCTGATGAAAGAGTGTCAAAGTACGAAAGAGAGCTGAGTTAGTAAGAGAAATTGTGGCCTACTAATATTGCATCATCAAGCAGAGATGACCCCTGCTGTGCTAGGTTTTGAGAGACAGCATTTAGGAAAACCTCCACAACTTTCTGTTTGACTGAATTACTGAAAAAGGTGGTGAGGTAGTCATAAATTTAAGGTAAATTGATACAGCCTGCAAAAAGTGGGATTTCATGGCCCTTATGGATAATTCTAAGGCCCAAAACATATATGACCTGGTCTTGATCAATATTTGGGCACATGAGGTCATATTTTCAAGCAAAAACGACCTTTTGGCAAAGCCTTTGTAGTATATATAAAATTACATCATTTAAGGGTGAAATGCATGTCTTTATCATTTACCAGAAATTTAGGCTTTTTATGTTTGTTAAATTTTTTTAATTTTTTTAATTTTTTTGATAACCGTGGATGTTCGGACCAACTTGCGCGCACCTCGACTAATTCCACGGGGTCCTGAAGTTTACGGTCGGGTACTCACCTCAGTGGCCCTGAGGGGACTCGAACTGGTGACCATTGGGGAGCATACCCAAGACCTCACCAATTGAGCAACCCCTCAGGGTTATCAGTTTTTTAATTTTTGCTTTAGTTAAATTTGTTAATTTTCTTTATTCTAGGATTGTACTTCCAGAATTAGTTTTCCAACATTTGTTGTGCTTAATTTGTAGTTTGATCTATATTTGTTTTATTGGACCAGACCGGAATTGGGTTATATATACATTCTTAACTCTTAAGGGTGAGTGTATCCAAATAAAGAGATACATTCTGTATTATTTAAATATGACTGAGAAAGGGGGCTATTGAATCAGAAACTAACTCTTTTCAATGTTCCACTCGAACCCTTCATTTGTAGTTTTTTGTTGGGTTGTATTGTCTGTCCAAATTCTCGTTATTTTGTGTAAAGTCTGGCTTTCAACTTGCAAAAAATTTAGAGGAACAATCTTCTTTCAGACTATGCTTGTGAATTATGCATCCTTGCTTGCACCCTTTGTTCTTTAGACGGTCGGAAAACGTTGTAAGTTGGAGTTCTCGTCTCATTTCTGAACACAATATTTGTTTTGGTAGTGAACCTGTATTCGAGGTACGAATTGTAATTGTTCTTGTTCTACAACTATCAGGTTGGGGAGAGCATGAGGTTAGGGATGGAACCTAAGCGAGCTGCTGAGGACGCCATATCAAGAATTGCGCGAAAATATCCTGATTTTGTAGGTGCTATATTTGCGGTCAACAAGAATGGCGTCCATGCGGGTGCATGCCATGGATGGACGTTTCAATACTCAGTAAGGAGTCCCGACATGGAAGATGTAAAGGTTTATACTGTTGTCCCGGAAATTCCAACACCTTAAGGCTGTTGCTTCCCCAGTTTGGCCACAGGAAGTTACAGAAACATGTATCGATAACATATTCCATATCTTTGAAGATTCATTGTTTGTGTAAATAAAAAAGAGACTGACTTCAAAAAAACGGGGGATCGATACATCTTGTGTTCTGGTCGTTAAGGTTGTACTTTGTTCAGGACCTTTCACCATATTTATCAATAAATGTGTTATGAATACAGTTTTTTTTTTTTTTTTTGAAGAAAAAACCCATATATTCCAAATAGTAGAAAAGGATACAAGGAGATAAAACTCCTACACCATGCTCTCCTCAAAGAGATTCAGTGCAACCTATTGCAGAAGAACAAACAACAAACCAAACAATAAACTAAGACAACCAAACAAGACATAAAAAACAAGAATAGAATCCCGGCCGTTGAGGATGGAAGCTGTCTGAGAATGTGCCAAGAACGATGCAGAGCCAGCAACACCGAACCCTCCAACCGATCACCAGAACCACACACCAGCAGGGCTTGGAAAATAGTAGCTGAAGACCCAACCTGAGCAAGGGCAGGAACTCGCCGGAAAAGGAGGTCATGCTCACCCAAACCCAAGAATATAGTTATTTGGCTTGGTTTTTATAGTTTAATAAAAGATTATTGAGTTTTGTACCAGTGAAATTTTAAAAATATTTGATAGGGGCAAGTACCAGAAATTTCTGCTAACAATGTAGTGTTCGAACTCAACTTACCGCCGCTAGTTTGCTTGTACGATTTGCAAGGTCGAGCCCATTAAAACTGGAAAATAATAAACTCAGACTAAGCCGTGTTTGACAACTATTAACTGGGAAAAACAATGTTTTGAAATAGTGATGTTTAGGAGTGCGGTTAAAAGGTAGGAAAAAGTTCTGTATTTAGATACAAAATATTTTATTGTGCATTTCAAAAAAAAATATATATTTTATTGTGTGAATGTTTAGTTAAAAATGAATATGTAGAAAAAAAAAATTCAAATAATGGTTGTCAAACGGGCTAAATTGAGTAAAAATGAATCTTGCCTGTTGAAAATGTTTTCAATTTTAACAGTTTATCGTCCACATTATGTGTCTATTTGAGTCTCATTTTTGGCAAGGAATGCATTTTGTAATAATAGATCGATGGGGAATGTGTTGTCAAAAAATAGAGAATTGCTATATATACATCACATTGTACATAAGGCTATACACCCCCCTCACATGGGGGTGGGACCCATTTAAATAAAAAAATATTTTATCTAAGTGGGTTACACCCCCATGTGAGTGGGGGGGGGGGGGGGGTATAGACCATTATGTACATCTTGTGATGTACAAGTAAAATAGCCTAAAAAATAGGGAAAAATTTTGAGTTTGGGTGACATATTATTTATTGGAGAATGTATAGCTGAAAAGAAAAGAAAGAAAAATTTAGGAAAAATTGCAACCGTGGTCCCCAAACCTTTTGTTTTGTTGCAAATTACACCCAAACCTTTAATTTTTGCGGCCAAAGTCTCAAACCTTTATATGTAATTGCAGTGTCAGTCCCAAACGTTTAATTCCGTCCATAAAACCGTCAGTCAACGTTTCAACAATAATTTTGACCCAAAAAAATTGTAGCGCTGGTCCCGAATCTTTCATTTTGTTGCAGATTATACCCAAACTTTTAATTTTTGAGGTCGAAATCCCAAACCTTTATATATAATTACAGCGTTGCTCTATTTCACGCATTACATCCATAAAATCGTCAGTCAACGTTGAAACAATAATTTTAATTCAAATGACATCTTAATTGATGGGCAAAATTGTCAAAACAAGTTATTCAAAAAAATGTTTGTTTTCTTCAAATCTTTCAATCTCTTCACAATCATCACATTCTCTTCATCGATAACTATCTGATCAGATAATAATCCGATTCAATTTGTTATAATAATCGAATCGATAAATTATTTTTATGGCATGTTATTTGTCACTAAAATAAATAAATGAGAAAATAAAAATAAATAAATCGCATTTGGTACTATAATTTGTATGTATTATTAAATAATTTTTAGATTAATTAAAAATTAAAAATACTATTAAAATAAAAAAATACATTTTTATGCCTAGGTTTCGTCAAAACTCGTTTAATTTGAAACCTTCACTTCTCGCAATATATTACGCTTTTTAGAACACCATATAAAGGTGGATTGACTTTTTTTATTTTATTTTTATTATGTTTTGAATTTGATGAATTTTTTATTCTAAACTTTTTTATTTTCTCATTTATTTATTTTAGTGACAAATAACATGTCATAAAAAATGAAAAAATGAGAGCGCTGGTCCCAAACCGGCATGTTTAGATGAAGCCTAGGTATAGATATTATTAAAAAGGTATTTTATTATTTTAATATTATTTTTAATTTTTAATCAATTTAAAAATTATTTAATAATATATACAAATTATAGCACAAAATTATTGTTTTAACGTTGATTGAAATTTTTTGGACGAAATGCGTGAAATAGACCAATGCTATAATTATATATAAAGGTTTGGAACTTTGGCAGCAAAAATTAAAGGTTTGGGTGTAATCTGCAACTAAATGAAATATTTGGGACCAGCGCTGCAATTTTTTCGAGTCAAAATTACTGTTGAAACGTTGACTGACGCTGCAATTACATATAAAGGTTTGGGACCGACGCTGCAATTACATATAAAGGTTTGGGACTTCAGCCGCAAAAATTAAAGGTTTGGGTGTAATCTGCAACAAAACGAAAGGTTTGGGACCACAACTGCAATTTTCCCAAAAATTTATTTTGTAAATAATGGGGATCAAACAATGGTTAGATGTGAAGAGAAGTAGATTTTTTAACGATTTGCTTGCTTGAATGGCTTGAGTATCTTACTTAAAAAGAAATGGCCTAGAACCCTAGAACGAATGGCAATACCTGAACGTTATCTTCGACCATATTCTAGAAGGTTGCAAGGATTCTCCGGAGATCCTATCGAAGCCCGAGGACAAATTGTACTCGGCGTGGAGATATGTAAACCCCCTTGCCAAAGGAGGATTTTGACAGATTTCATTGTTGTGGACCTACCTTCAAACTATAATGCCATACTGGGAAGGCCCATATTGCCTGAGCTGCAAGCTGCACCTCAATATACCACTATTGCCTTATGTTCCCGACACCAAGTGGTCCAGGCGTGATACGCGAAAACCAGGAAGAGGCCAAAACCTGCAACGTTGACTTGCCAAATCCCCAGGTCCGGATGCTGAAAAGCTAATGCTCCCAACAAGCAGGAGCCTCAAGGTTCAAAAACCCATTACCGCCAACCTAACTGAGATCGGCATTACGAAAACACTTCAGAAAAATGAACGATGACCTACTTTTGTTCGAGGAAAAAGAAACAAACACGAACTCTAACCCTGAAGTTTTGGTAATCCCTGTGCTTCTATCCAAGGTCAACACCCCCAAAGTCTTGATAGACACGGGGAGCTCTCTCAACATACTTTATATTAACACCCTGGAACAGATTGGAATTCCACTAGGTTTCTTGCAACCGTACCCACACATGATCATAGGGCTTGATGGCATACTTTCTAAGGCCAAAGGAGTAATTAAACTCCCTATCGAGTTCGAGGAGCCCCCTCGCTGAGCTAAGTTAAGTGCGGAATTTGTGGTTCTACACTCAAAGTCCCCGACGATGCTATCATGGGGCAACCACTACTGTTTGACCTTAGGGCAATAGTATCAATGTACCATTACTCTATCAAATTTCCCTCTCCTCGTGGTGTAGGACAGGTTAAAGGAAACAGAGATGTCGCTGAAAGATGTCGGATGGTTGTCAATTCAAACTACCTCCCGAAGATTTGCATGGCATGCACCAAGGGACCCTCAACGAGCTTGTTGGACCCATGGTTGAAAGTGCGAGGAGGGAAACCTGTGGAAGAATTGTACATCATTGAGGTCGGTACTGACGATCTCCCATAAATGCTCAAGATCGGCTATGAACTATGACCTCCATTAAGGGACCAGATCATCAGCTTCCTTCGAGGGAACCTTGATGTCTTCGCTTGGGAACACTTCAATATGAAGGGAATTGACCTGAAAATCATGTGCCATAGGTTGGGAGTTGACCCTTTGATTCGACCAAAGCAGCAACGATGCCACCCTTAAATCCAGAACGATATGAAGCCCTAAATAAGGAAGTACAAAAACTACTTCATAATGGTTTTATTCGAGAAGCAAGGTATCCGAAGTGGATCGCCAATCCCATCTTAGTTAAGAAGAACAATGGTGACCGGAAGGTGTGCGTTGAATTCACCGACCTGAATAAAGCTTGTCCTAAAGACAGTTTTCCACGGCCAAGGATAGATCATATGGTGAATGCCACTGCTAGGCATGACTTACTCAGTTTTATGGATGCGTATTCAGGCTACAATTAGATACCAATGTACAAACATGATCAAGAACACACAGCCTTTGTCACTGATCGAGGTCTTTACTGCTATAGGGTGATGCCATTTAGCCTCAAGAATGCTGGGGCAACATACCAACGCTTGGTTAACACTATGTTTGCCAAACAAATTGGTAAGACCATGGAAGTATATGTAGATGACATGTTGGTGAAGAGCACAGACGGTAGAAACCACCCCCAACACCTCGCAGAAATGTTCAGAATTTTGAAGGCATACAGGATGAAGTTAAATCCCCAGAAATGTGCCTTTAGAGTGAGTTCGGGAAAATTTTTGGGATATATGGTGAACCGAAGAGGGATCGAAGCAAACCCAGAGAAGATAAAGGCCATTATTGAAATGCGTCCCCCAGCTATACCTAAGGAAGTTCAGAGCTTAACTTGGTGAGTAGCGACCCTTAACCGTTTCATGTCAAAATCAATGGACAAATGCAGACCTTTCTTCGATATGTTAAGAAAGGGAAAGAAGTTCGAATGGACCCCTGAATGGAAGCTCGCATTCGACCAGTTAAAATCCTACTTAGCACAGCCTCCGGTGTTATCGAAACCAAAAACGAAAAAAATATTGCTACTCTACCTAGCAGTGTCTGAACATGCTGTTAGTGCGGTACTAACTAGGGAGGAGATGGGAATACAACACCCCGTCTATTAAATAAGTAAAGCACTACATGAAGCTGAACTCCGTTATTCCCCATTAGAGAAGTTGGCTTATGCGGTTATGACTGCAGCTCGAAAATTAAGGCCCTACTTCTTAGAATATCCAATTGCGGTTTTAACCAATCATTCGTTAAGGCAAGTGCTGCAAAAATTGGACATCTCCAGACGAATGGTAAAGTGGTCAGTTGAGCTCGGTCAATTCAACATAAGATATAAGCCACGCATCTCCATAAAAGGTAAGGCTTTGGCTGACTTCATTGTTGAGTTCAACTCAGACCCCAAAGAAGAACCAAATCCGAACAAGCCTTGGAAACTCTTGTGGATGGATCCTCTACAAACGAATGAGCTGGAGCCGGGATTGTGCTAATCAGTCCAAACCAACAAATTTTTTGTGAAGTACTGCCATTTGATTTCAATGCGTCCAACAATGAGGCTGAATATGAAGCCATCATCGCTGGCCTACAAATGGCCAAAGAAATGAAGATTAACCATCTGATAGCCTACAGCGACTCCCAACTAGTAGTAAACAAGTCAACGAAGTCTATCAAGCGAAAGAAGAAAGGATGAACAACTACCTCCAGCTCGTCAAAAGGAAGCTAAAGAATTTTAAGGATGTTCAGGTGGAACTGAGTCTCACGAACTCAATATGGACATGCAAACGCTCTATCTCGGTTAGCAACCAGTGAAGGGGTCGAAAGGTTTGATAGCATCCCAATATGAAGGATTTGCCACCCCGCTATTCAGGAATCTGAGTCTATCCACATGACCACCGACCCCAGACCAACTTAGATGGACGAGATCATCATGTACCTGCAAACAGGTGCATGCCCCGAAGACTCGTAATGGCAAGGAAGTTGCGAATGAGGGCGGCGAGGTATACACTGATTAACGACGTCTTGTATAAACAAGGATATTCTGTGCCCTTACTTAGGTGCCTGAACGAAGAAGAAGCACTCAACGCTATGGAAGAAGTACACGGGGGAATATGCGGAAACCATGCTGGAGAACAGTCATTAGTTTACAAAATCATGCGTTAATGATACTTTTGGCCAACCATGAAAAATGATACGTTGGAGTTTACTAGAAAATGTGAAAAATGTCAGCGATTCGATCCCAACATCAAACTCCCACCTGGGGAGCTGAATTATGTGACGGCACCATGGCCTTTTGCTAAATGGGGGGTCAATTTAATTGGTCCTATGTCAACTGGAAAGGAAGGCACCAAATTTGCAATTGTGGTGGTCAATTACTTCACCAAATGGGTTGAAACTGAACCATTAGCCAAAATAACTGAGCACAAAACCATAAAGTTCATATGGAAGTCAATCGTATGCAGGTTCGGAACACCCCACTCCATTGTATCGGATAATGGGAAGCAATTCGACAACACTTGCTTTACGAATTTTTGTACAGAAATCGGAATACAAAAGCATTTCTCCATGCCAAACCACCCTCAGGCTAATGGTCAAGTGGAAGCTTTCAATAAGATCATCAAGCATACACTGAACGCAAAGCTTGATAATGTTAAGGGATAATGGGCAGAAGAACTCCCCGGTGTGCTATGATCTTAACGCACAACATCCAAAAACAGTACTGGAGAAACCCTCTTTTCCTTAGCCTTTGGGGTAGAGGCTGTCATCCCACTTGACGTCGAAATCCCTTCAGTACGGACCTTGGCATATAGTAAAGATAAGAATGAAGTAGTACTGCGAGGTGAACTGGACTTGATAGAAGAAAAAAGGGACATGGTAGAAATCAGAAACGCGGTGTACAAACACCGCAACGCAATGGACTATAATAAAAAAAAATGAAAAAACGAGAATTTGAAGTTGGCGACCTCGTATTAAGAAAGGTTTTTTTGGCCACAAAAGAACTCAACTCTGGATTCCTAGGACCCAACTGGGAAGGTCCTTAAAAAGTGATTAAAGTATTACTTAGAGGAGCCTATGAGTTGGAAGATATAGAGGAAAGAGCCCTGCTACATCCTTGGAACGCAGAGGCCTCAAGAAATATTACCAGTAAAGATGTAGTTGTATTACATACCGCGTGGTTCCCCATAAATAAAAGTATGTGTTATGTATGAAATGGCGTGACTAAATCAAAGCCCTACTCATGAGTAGGCCAAACTGAGGTTGCATGTGCTGCAACACTTAGTGAAAATTCCTAAAAAGGAATATCAAAGCCCTACTCATAAGTAGATCAAACTGAGATTGCATGTACTGCAACACTTAGTGAAAATTTCTAAAAAGAAAAATCAAATCTCTACTCATGAGTAGGCCGAACTGAGGTTTCATGTGCTACAACACTTAGTCAAAAATTCCTAAAAAAGGAATATCAAAGCCCTACTTATGAATAGGCCGAAATGAGGTTGCATGTGCTGCAACATTTAGTCAAAATTTGCTAAAAATGAAAACCAAAGCCCTACTCATGAGTAGGCCGAATTGAGGTTGCATGTACTGCAACACTTAGTAGAAAAATCCTAAAAAGCAATATCAAAGCCCTACTCATGAGTAGGCCGAATTGAGAACTTTCTTAAAAGTTGAAAATCAAAATTAAGGTCGCGTGTGCCACTAAGATTAATGTACAATCCTAAAAAATGCGTTAATTAGTAGGAGGACCTAAAAGAAAAGTTGCACGCATTACAAACACTAAATACAAAAATACTTGATAAAGACGAAATCGAAAGTGAACTTTCATTCAAACAATAAAAAGTTACATGATGTCGCTTGAAAAGTCTTAAAGCTTCGAAACTACAAGAGAGCTAAGAAACATAATAAAATCACTAAGCTGGAGGGTTTTGAGGTGCTATGTATACATGAGCTGCATCCTCTTCAGCGGGCATAATCCGAACTCCCACCATCGAGGACATTTCTTCTAGCTCTTTCTGCTACTCCTTATATGCCTCCACCAAGAACTCAGTATCCTAGTCCGGCCGCTCCTTCTTAATATATTTAATAATCTCTCCTAAAGCCACCACATAGGCATCTTGAGTCAGGACGTCAAAAGCTGGGGAAGCCCTCCACTCTACCACGGCCTTAGAAGCTTTTAGTTCTGCCTCTTTCACCTTTTTACAGCTGTCGTAGCCCTAGTTGTGGCAATATTTGCTCGTTCCTTCTCGCTCTCAGCTTGGGCACTCATCTTCTCTCCCCAAGACCTCAACTCCTAGACCTTGTCCATTAATTTCAATTCCTTAGTTAAATTGGCATTGAGCTCTTACCCCATCATATTCAGGCGATCCTCATAACTCTTCTCCTTCTCAGCAAAGGATGTCCTCTCCTCCTCCACCTTCTCAAAAAGGGCATTCGCCTTATCTCTAAACTCCAACACCTTTCCAAGCTCGGCATTCGCCTAAAAAAGAAAGAAAAATCGTGTCAAAAGCAGCAGAAGATAAAGATAACCAATAAAGCAATAACTAAAAGCTTAAAGATTTTACCTTTTTAGCCACTGACATCATATGGAGAATCACCCAGTGATTGTAAAGCTGAGCTGAGAGAATGTTCTCTCCAATGGGCATCCCAGCGATGAATTACTGCTCTCTGTCATCCCAACTCCTAGTCATGAGGACGGTCGATTCCCTCAGAGGAGTGGCTGGGTAAGGAGCTCGAAGATAATCCAGAAGGGCCTCAGGTCGACGCCCAAGTAAACCCTTAATACTTGGCCTCTGCAGATCGGGGCATCTGTCTTGCGACCTCGAAGATGAGGCGGAAGTAGGAATAGCCAAAGGGGCTAGCTGAGGAGAATTTGGAAGGGCTATTGGAGTAGGTGTGGCCGATGATTATTCAGGATGATGATGCTTCATCAGTGGCTGCTCATCCTCGTCCTCCACCTCCTTAGGAGTTTCTGTAGGCACTTCCTTTTCTTTCCTTTTAGCAGCTTCAGCCGCCTTTGCCGCTCTAAAATTCAGCATGTCTGGAGTTTGGCCTGAAGAGAAAAAGCGATAAAGTATCAACCTCAAAGTTGAAAGTAAAAATCAAAGACCGAAATTGAAGCTACTTGCGAGAAGTCGTGGGAGTAGAGGTAGAAGGTCGGTTAGACGATGATGTCGGAGGTACCGCGCGAAGTAAACCGACCTGGAACAAGTTTGTGTCAGAAATCACGAACTTACATGACCTTTGCCTGTTTAGAAGAGCTCAAATAGAATCTGCCTGTCTTTGGAGGACTGACCTCAAGTGACAAGGTCGGTAAACTGCTTAAGAAAGATCAGAAGTTAGGAAAAAAATTGTCCACAAATAAAAATCGAAGGGGAAAGCAAAACATGTACAACTTATAGAGATAATGATAGAGAGTATGGACTACATCCTCTCTATCCACCTCAGAGGGATGGAACTGCCAATCCCCAAGGACAAAGAAAAATTCCTCTTTCCACCCCTTAATTGATGCAGGGTATCAAAAACTAGTGGACCCCCAGTTTTTGGCCTAACATTAGTGTACCACCACCCAGTGTTTTTCCCGTCCTCCTTAAAGGTAAAAAGAGAGTTAAACTGGGACATGGTGAGTTCGGGATGGCCCATTTGACTCCATAAAATTAGGGTCGCGATAAGGGTCTGCCAACCGTTAGGGCACAACTGGGTAGGGGCTATTCCCCAAGAAGAAAAGAATTGCCTAATGATTCTGGGGAATGGTAACCTCAGCCCAGCATGAAGAATCGGTCTGTTGAGTGCTACGCACCCCAAGGGAGGATTGCTAGCTCGATCAGAAACGGATGGTATCACTAACTCTACAGAACTAGGTATGCCATACTTGGCCCTAATACCAGCCAAAACACCCCCCATAACTACCGACCTAAAGGAATCAGCTCCCCACTCCTGGCTATTACTTTCACCCGCTACTCGCAACCTTTCCTCCCTTATTTTTCTTCTACGTTCCAAGCACCTAGGAGAATTGGATGGCATTGGGAAGAAAGAGGAGATTGAAACAGGAGTTAATACTTCTTGGCAGGCTGAACTGGCGGAGGAGGTATTGACGAATGAAGAGGAAGAGTTTTCTTGATTATTACCCCAAGATCGCGGCGAGAAGAAAAAATTTTAGAGAGCAAAAATTTTTAAGTTCAAAGGAGCAAAAAGTGGAGAAATGAGAGGGAATGAAGCTATTTAAAGGGGCGGAATACCAAGGATCCAATCTAAACCGTTTGAATAAGGGCAATAAATGAATCAACGACTAAAATTTAAAGCTTCCTAGGGAAGGAACCTAGCTGCCCACAGCTAGTAAACAAGTTGTGTTGTGACATGTGTGCCTTGCATTTATTGAAGTAATCATTGCAGAAATTGGGAAATGTGCCAATCAACCTTAAAGGTCAGTCCCTCATCTAGGTCGACACTGACCTGGGGGGTAACTGTTAACACCGACCTTCGAGGTGATTGAGATCGGATTGTTCCTTGCCTTTAGTAGAACATATGTTGAGCTCGGTTGTGTGAGGTCAACTCGGAGGACAGTTCTATAAGAAGCTTGTGTAGCCTTCCAAGGCAAGAAAGAATGTAATGATTCAGAATCACATATAGGATATATGAGCTCCCAATCACATGTAGACACCTGGAAAAGTCTTACATCAACGCCCACATTCCCTCCAATCAGAAGCGTTTACATCCTTCACTAAGTAATGCATAAATTGCTGGGGGCTACCGTCAATTAATGTTCTGAAGTAATCTGACAAAACCCAGCTCAGCAACCAATATTATAGCACCAGCCACTGTACTTTTTCAGCTCGGAACCCCAATGAAAAGCAAGAGATGCAGCATGCATGTATATTTTCTCTATAAACAGGGATCCAAAGCCCAAAGAGAGAGGGGAAGAAAAACGTGAATACAAACATACACCAATCCTTACCATATTTTCATATTTTCAAATATCTCCTATAACTAGGAGAAGAGGATTATTGTACTACCTTTTTGTAAACACTTGACTATATCAATGAGAAATTCACGTTTGCTTTCTTAAAGTTGGCTTGAATATTGTCTACACAAATTCGGACGTCAACAGTGTTCATCTTCCTTTTACTTTTTTTACTTGTTCATGTTTCTTGTTTTTTTTTTTTCTTGTATTTGTTTTAATTATTTTATGTGGAATAATGATGATTTTACCATTTTGTCCTCTTTTAATTTGGTCAAAACATATTTTCTTGGTTAACAAACGGCCATTTGGACATCAAGTGCTAATTTTTCAAAGGTTTGGGACCGCTGGTGGAACAAACTGAACGTTAAGGTAAAGTCTGTAAAAAACTCAAAAGTTTGGGACCGTTACTGCAATTTTCCCAATTTTATATGTCATAAATTATAAAATTAATTGGTCACAATTTATTTCATGACTACAAATTATCAAATAAATTGGTTACAACTTATTTATCAATTACTAAGATATAAATTATATGTCACAATTACAAATTTAATCACAAATCACACATTTTTTTTAGGCCACATATTATTTATTGGTCAAGATATTAGTTTCATTAATCACGATTATCCAATAATTGATCACAACCGATATTCCTTCGACCCATTCCACCTACCACCACTCCCATCAGCACCGATACCTCTAAAAAACATCAATGTCACCTCACCACCACCACGGCTCCCCCTCACATCACCATCACAACACCAACACTGCCTCCAAATGCAGCACACACAAATCAACACCAGAGATAGGAACATCAACAGAAAATCATCCAATCGAGTAGCACCAGTGTGGATCTCCTCATCAAGGGAAGGGTCGGAGGTGGTTATGTCAATGAGGACACCACCAGGGCAGAGGTCGGAGAGTACATCGATGGTAGAAAGTGAAACATGTATTATAAGAAGGTAACATGGATTTTCCTTGAGGGGGGAGATTACAAAATGGAAGTAATTTTCTCTCTTCAGCTAATTTTGAAATTTATTACAGATGATAATTAGTTTTATTTTAAAATGTATATTTTATATTGTTAAAATATAATTAGTACTTGTTTTCTGAATAAAATTCTTAATTAATGACCTGATTTATGATAATCACAACTTAAAAACGTGGTTTTGGGTAACATCTGATCTTGTTATGAGATCACTTGTTAGAAGGATGGTAACTACTAAGTTGGTGCGTGTTTGACAAAAATTATAATTGCATATAAGTTACTCGAACTTTTTTATTCATACTTCTTGTACGATTCACGACTTTTACATACATTTTAAATTCACATCTTTTAGGATCCATGGCATATAAACACTTATAAGCTGCCATCTTGATTTGTATTCGACTACAGTAAACCTTCTATAAAATAATAATGATGTGATCGAAAAAAATATTATTTTAGAGGGGTAAACACTTATAGTATCTTTATAACTTATACACTATAATACATGTAGGAAATTTTTAATAAAAAATTATTGAATGTGCTAAACTATCTTGTGAAAATGAAGCGATGATGGAATCTCGTATTGATGAAAATATTATTCGAGGGGTACTCAATACACCTATCAATGGTGATCATGATCCGGATGATAGTTGTGTTTTACCAACTATTTTTTTCAAAATAGACATCTCAAGTAGTCGTTACCTTAAATAATTACTTTGTACTGTCAAATATAGTATGTTCATTGCAAAAAGATAGGGTATGAAATTGAGTTTGGTTTGGGTGCAAAGTAATACAAAATAGAAAATGCTAAGTGTACATTAGGGGGTACATAAGAGTGTCCATTATGGACACCTTTATGTATCCCTTGATGTACTTGTAGCATAACTCATACAAAATACTTTAAATACATATTTTGAAAAAGAGGTGAATTGAAAAAAATGGCTATCAAATTAAAAGTTTGTCAATTCATATTAAGTTATTATTTTATACATTTATTGGATTTAATTGTTTAAGCGATATTATTAATTTATCGAATATTTATTTATCGAGATTTTATGATATGCTGTTTAAATATATTATTAGTTATTGTGAAAATGTGCTCCCAATAAAATGTATAGATAAAACCCTTCGATTAAGACTCTTTCATATTCATTTTCAACTTGACATTCTTAAAAATATATTTTTTTATATTTCTATATAATTTTTTCATACTTTATTGTAATATATATTTTTTTTGAAAAAATGAAATTTTCAAATAATGTAGGTGTCAAACCGTTGAGTGTAGCTCAAGCCGGTAAGTGTTAGGATATCCGGTGAGTGCAGGGAGATCCGGTGATTGTTAGAATAGGCTCCAAATTCTGTAATTTCCCACCATTTTTCATTCTTTGGTCTGATATTTATACTGTGTAAACATCTCATTTTCTCATTGAAGTAATAAGAATCTTCATTCTTCTATTCTCCTTTTCTCTTGATACCTAACATGGGTTTCCCATGACTTTCCTTAATTTATAGGAAAATTGATGAGATTTATCTGAGGAGTTTCAGAATCTGTATACACCTATGCTAAATTATTCATGGAGAGAAAGGAAAATGGTTATTCGCTGGATGATTCTCACCCAACGGCACTGTTTAATGATGGCGGTGAAGACTCTGTTTTGAGCTCTTATTTTTTTATTGGATACTGTTGGAGAGATTGTTCTCACCCAGAATTCAGATGGATTGTCTTGGCAATTGGTTGAATCTTTATGTAATGTAAATTTATTATTTCTTTGAATTAAAAATTTAATGTCTCTATTGCTTTGCCCTTTATTATGAATGAATTTCTTGCCTGCTGATCCTTTTATTTATTTATTTTTAAATGGAGAGATTCATCCATATTACTTATTATTTTATTATATATTCTTTATGTAAGTGTTATGCCCTAGTCCAATCAACTTTGGACATAAACACTTTGAATATATATAATCAATGCATATATATGGCAATATCTATTATTTAATTGAATTAATATTCTAATAAATTAAATAATAGAATCCGTAGATTCAAGTCTTGGTGATTTGTTAATCACAAGGAGTTGTGATTGTGAGATACAAATTATATATGACTGAATCTTAAATCGTTCATGGTCGAAGTAATAACGAGATACGGATATCGTTATTACGGATAGACTATCGCGTGTGGCATTCTTACTTGTGAAGTAAGTAGCTGATCTCACAAGCTAAAGTGTGGTGACACTTGAATGAACACGTGGATGCTTTGTTATAGAACAAAACATTGGAGACCCGCTGAGAGATTCCACTTGGATAACTATCTAAGTGTTAGTGGTTAATCTCTAACGTTCGGTAGTGGAATTGGTCCTTTGACTTGAGGTCATCATAGTACCTTATATGAGGGCAGTCATACTTTGGTGATGTTGGATGTTGCTCTGTCAAGGGTCGCTAATACAGCATCGTTCGGGTATGTCAAGAATCATATGAAGGTTGTGAATGATCAATAGAGGATTCGTCACTCTTAGATAGTAAGAGATTATGATCTACATTTTATCCAGTTAAGTTGATAATGAAATCCTTGGCCAAGGTGAACTCATAAGTCGGAAAAGAGTTTTCGACGTACATTGACTTAACAGTGGGATAAAAGATATGATCGATAATTGAGATTGACACATATCCATATCTCATAATTGATCGGATCATATTGACGAAAGGATTATAGTTTCATGGTAAACGAACAAGTTTGGTTTTATCATGCTACGTGATATTTCCCGTCACATGTATTGCCCTGATACATTGCTAGATGTCAATCTGGGACAACGAAAATGAATTAGTGATAAATTAAAAGGGGTGTTTTAATTTATTGATTTTGATTAGATCAAAATAATAATTCACGTCGTTCGGCATCGTGATCGGGAACCTAATGGGTCACACACAAAAGAGAATCAGAAGAATGAGATTTACCAATTAATTAATTGACAAGTGTTGGATAATTAATTAATTGGGTTGTTTATTAATAGGCCCGAATTAATTAATTGGATTAATTAATTCATGGACCAGATTTAATTAATTTGATTAATTAAATTTTGGACCGGGTTAAGTTTAATAGATGGGCCGAGCCCATCTGGACTTATATTAATAAGCTGTTAGGGTTTGAAAAACGGTAGAGAATTTTATTATTCTTGCTAGCACAAGAAAAGAAAAACCCTAGCCGTCATTCTTATTCTCTGTGTGGATCACCAATGGAGGCTGGACAATTGGACAGCTTGAATTGCAGATCGTGATCATTGGAGTTCAAGAAAAAGCAAAAGAGTTTGTGGAATTCATCAAAGGTATCGTTCTCATCACAGTTTCTATCTAAACACATTGCAGATCCTCATTTGGGAATTGAAAATTGTTTAATTTCCGCTGTGCATGTTAAGTAAATTCCCAACACTTTATTATCACAGTGAAAAATCATCTAAATGGTTAAATGCTGATTCCTGTGATACTCTGTTTGATTTGTTTCATTAGGAAAATATGCGGCGATTTGACTTCTGTTGTCTTGTTTTTAATTCCCATTCTTCTTTCTGGTTATTGAAGATAATTGTTGTTTCGTTGTCCCATACGGCTATTGAAAGATTTTGAAGAGAAAACACCCTTCTGAGAATCTGTCCAGAGCATTTTACCTTGCCAACTCATATGGAAAAACCTGATTGTATAGTTTCTGCATCTTTATCCATATTTTAAAGCCATACACTCATGAAACGTTAAGCATGTTTGGCTAAGCTTAAAAAGTTCAGTTGTAAATGAGTTTTAAACAGCTTTAATATACAAATAATTTTTGTATTTGTTAAAGATGGAAAGAAGGGAGTTACTTATTTCAAAGTGTTGAATCACTTGATCTAAAAGTTAAAGTTGTTAAGAGATGGTCACATGTATAATATTTAATCTTATGTTCAACACTCCATCTGTGACCTCGAAATAATACGTGACGTACAATTTTTTTGATCTGTGACCGCGAAATAATATGTGAACAAAAAATTTGACGACATGTGACCATTAATCACAAACTGTGACTTTATTATCGTTATTTAATAAATATTTTTAATTAATTAAATTCATACCTGATTTTTTAATTTTCAAACTATTTACCTTACTTTTGAATTGAGGTAAAAATACACCTTAGATATGAATTTTTCCCTATATTTTATTACATCTAAAAAACCTAGTTGAAGGTGGATACTCATAATCTATTTCACCAACCCAAGCCTCCTCTTATCAATATTTAAATCAAATAAATTGAGGTGTTTATGATTTCGTGCTGCTTTTTAGTTTTCCAATCGATTAGTTATATCTACGGTTTTTACTGTCTTTTGGATTAATTTCGTTTGCATTTACTGTAAAATTTTACAATTAACCAATTTCGTGTTATTTTCTGTAGTTTTTAATTTGAGTTAGTTTTGCTAGTTATTTATAATTATAGGGTAAAGCCACTAACATCTGTCTTGACGTAATGGGTTGGAAAAATATGATTGAATGAGAAAGTTACTGCGTCGCATTATGTTAAAGATTATATCAGCCTCTCTAGCGATGTAGCATAATTTTTATTTATATGCAAATTGATCAGAGTTAATTGAATGCGGAATCAAGAATGGACCATAGTGAACCATGGCTCGATAACCTATCTGATGACATAGGCCTTCTATTCTGCTTTGGAATATCGAGCGGGTAGGCTTTTTACATGTTGAAAGACATGTACAAATCTCCTAAAGGTGATCGGCTCATTCGGGGCTCACGAGCTTTATGCATGACGCCCGAGACGGACCCAGCACCCGGCCGGGGGCGGTCGCGCGTGCTGGGCTTCGCCGGACCGCCGGCGCTGGTTCGTCTTCTTCGTCAGTTCTCTGGTTTGTTTTTTTTTTTTTCCTGTTGGAAAGTGAAGTGGGCTGCTGCCTTTTTTTTTTTTTTTTTTGTTAGGAAAAAATTCATTTATCCTACTTCATCTTTACCCTATTTCAAAAATAACAAAACAACTTTCACATTTCAAAAATCAGATTTTTTGACCTATACATCGACGCTGCTTCTAATTTGCAGCAGCGTTGTGACGCTGCTGCGACGCCGGCAGCAACGTCGCGACGCTGCTGAAAATTAGGGCAGCATCGCGCGACGTGAATTAGGGTGGAGACAATGCCGGTGAAAAGGGAAAATGATGACCATCGCTTCCGCCGGTGAAGAGAATGCCGTCGGTGAAGGTCAGCACCACCAGCGCCACCACCAGCCAGGCACCACAGAGAGAGAGAGAGAGAGAGAGAGAGAGAGAGAGAAAATGAGAGCCGTGGAGAGAGAAAGCGGCGTGAGAGGAGAGAGAATGATGAGAATTTAGGTTTGCTAATTTTAGGGGTGGGTGGGTGTATATAATTTAATTTTCATACTATTTTTATTAATATTTATTTAAATATAAAAAATCTGTATCTATATATTTAAATATTTGATTTTTGAATATTAAAACATGAAATCTGATTTTTGAACTTGGATCTTGAAAAATAGAGCTCCATGTAATTTCCACTTTTTGTTATTTGTTTGAACATTGGGCCAATTTCAGCAGCCCACTTTCCGTTTTTGTTGTTTGTTTTAACATTAGGCCAATTTGTTTTAACATTTGTTTGTTTTGAAATTGGATCGGCCCATTTAATTCATCTTTTTTTAAAATTGCATTGGGCCAGTTGCCAATTTGTTTTAACATTTGTTTGTTTTGAAATTGGACCGGCCCATTTAATTCATCTTTTTTTTAATTGGATTGGGCCAGACAACTGGCCCAATCCTTAATATATAACATTATTAACATACATAAGTGTGTTTGGTAGAGATTTTTGGGGGAAGAATTGATTTTTGAATAGTGATATGATGGGAAATGTGTGGTTGAAAAAGAAGAAAAAAGTATTGATGTGATGGAAAATATTATTTTATTGAAGAATGTGTGGTTGAAAATGAGAATTGATTTACTGTAGAAAATGAAAAGCTGTACCAAACAGGCGTATAATCCATACCCGTCTCTCTCTCCCCCCTCCCAAATTGAAATCAATCCCTAATTCCCAAATTCTCCACCTTCTCCAATCTCTCGTCTCCGGACCGGCGCAAGAAATCAGGGACTGAGCAAAGCATCTGACGATGATTTCTTTACAAACTCAGTGGTGAAGGAATACTATAAAAACTATATTAAAGTAAGATTACTCACATCTCGTGTGAAAGCATTTATTTGTTATATTTGCAGTTCTTCTTTGATTTTTGTGTTTGTTTTTCTGTTTTCTTATGCATCCAAGGGGTAAACCAAATTAAAATACTAAAAAACTTCACTGATTTTTTTTTTTTTTATGGTTGATGTTCAAATTTTGAACAAAATACTGAGTTTGAGTCCTTCATTTGTTATGGACTGTTTTTGTTTTATTGCGCATATGTTGTACGTCATTATGATACAGATACTGTCAGTATTTTTAGAGATGTTTCATACATAGATATAACAAGGAAATAAGCATAGAAATGTTTGGATACTGTTAAAAACATAAATTCAGAGGCATTTACATATTTTTGAAAATTTAAAAGTTTTATTGAATACAGATTTTAATTGGGTCCGTACTTTTTTACTCTTACGGTCAATTAAAATACCTTGTTTTATTTACATTAAAAAAGTGTTGTACAGGGACGGTTTTAGGGGGGGCTGCCCCCACCCCCCCCCCCCCCCCCCCAAAAAAAAATTTTTAGTTAGAAATTTTTTTTTTATGTAAAAAAAAAAATTCATGTGTAAATAGTATTTTTTTTTTTTTTTTACGTATTAGCCCCGGTCCTGGATCCGTCCCATGTTGTAGTATCCTCATCCTTCCAGTATTACTCTTCAATTTTGTGATCCTTTCAACCCATTCTGAAATTTTTTATTACGGAGAAAAAAGTTTCTGAAACTATTTCTTTCTTAATTATTTTTTCAAAGAATGGGAAGAGAAATACCAATTTTAAAAACCCTATTTTTCTTAATTGTTTTTCTGCCAAACGCATATTTTCCCATGATAAAATTTTTTACTGCTTATTGTGTGTATATTCGTGCAAACGGTGACGAGGAGGGTATGGAGGCAACGGTTGACGGAGTGCTGTAGATAATATTGGAAAATGTCCTGTATACAACATATTCAATAGGATGTATATATATATATACACACACGATTACAGATATTAAAAATGAAAGGAAATGAATAGAAATGTCCTCAAAATCAAGCTAATGGAATATGCTATACACTCAGTTTAGGCAAGATTCATGAGATATCTCTAAATTGGATCTGTAATGGGCACAAGATTTGTGATCTTGTGCATGGAATCTGGCTGGGATATGGAAGTATCTCTAACACCTCCCCTCAAGCTAAGGGGTAGTGGAGACACCTGCAGCTTGTCTTTGAGGTGCAAAAACCTTGCAGGGCTGTATGAACTGCGAACTATTAATTCCAACAATCGACTAACCTGAAATCAAACCCATTTTTGAAAATTATCATAAAATTATGGTGAAAGCCATCATAGATAAACAGCATGCGCCCATACCAGATAATTCATTTTTGCACCATCTGTCTCATTGAAGTACCAATCTTGATTGTACTTGAACAAACAAGATTCAACTTGCCTCCATTAATAACTTGAATTATTGTTAAAAACAATCATTCATCTAATTGTGAACACATGATATTTAATTTTTAATTATTTTCAAATTTTGCCCAAATACAACAGAAATCTTGAAATTCATACTGAAGAAAGAAGAACCCACCTGAGCCTAGTGCTCGTGCATCTCACCAGCACTCTCAGGAGCCTCTTCAGCTACCGCAGCAGCATTGTACCTGACTACCACTCTGCTATCTCTCTTTTGCAGTTTCTACCTCAACCTACTTCTTCAGCCCATATACTAAAAATCATTGTGTTCATCCATGTATATCAATTACAAAAAACATATCAACTTCAGAACCACCCAAATCTGTATTCATCAACATTGGCTACAAAAACCCATATCAATTAAGAAATAATAATACGAGCAACAAATTTGGCTTTAGATTACATTTATATATATGAAAAAAAACCATTTGAAAGAGTATTAGCTACAAAATCCCACAGCATGATGCATACAGACTTAAAACTTCTAATATCTAAGTATTTGAAACCCTGAGTCCTATTTTTTCCGTTGAGTCATGAAGAACTTCTAAGGAAAATTTGTTGGGATCGGTGAAACCACCACAAGAGATTTAATGGCTTCAATGAAGTAACAATGATCACAAGAACATCCACAAGATTTAAAGTAAAGAGAAATAAAAGAGAACAAAAGAAATTGTAGAGGAATGATGTTTTATTCAATGACAATAATGGAGAGAATTACAAGAATAACTGCAATAATGCTTGACCTAATTGAAGAGAGGAGATCTATATTTATAGTACATGTCCACGACCTCAAAACCCTCGAAGAAGTCGGCAAAACATGGAAACTTAGGTTAAAACACGTAAGGAAAAAAATTGAGCGGCGCCCAGAATTTGCCCATGCGATCGCATGGATGTTGAAAATAGCAGGGACAAAGTCCCTGCATATGAGTGTGCGGCCGCATGGCTTCAAGCCATGCGGTCGCATGCCTTCCGCTGCCAAGGAGCTGAGTTTCCTTCTATGAATTGAACTCTAATTCCTTTTAAATTCCAACTCTTTCCAAACCATGAATCTGGAGTCACAAACCCAACAAAATTAGGGCTTCTGGCCATTACAGTGGTACCTTTAGCTAACTGAAATCCCATGAAACACTACCAACTTTCGTAATTCAACAAAACATTGAGCAGAAATTCCAAAATTAATCAGTTCAAACAAAAAGCCTTAGATCTAGCACCTTGAATTTTTCTACTATACAAGTGTATCTAAAAATCCAAGGCAGAGAAGTAGGTGGACTTAGGGTAGAGGAAACTGCGCACCAAGATGGCGGTTACAAGAAAACTCAGGGATTACAAATGTGGAAAATGGGTGGAAAGAAAATGAATTTCAGGGAATTGAATTACGTAGAATTTATTTTACTGGGTATTGTAATTAATTGTGTTTAATAGGTATAATTTTCCACCTGGTCCGTTTGGCTTTGTTTTTCATGGAAATTGTCAATTAAATGGATAAACTTTAGGGATAATTGCAGCTACAGTCCCAAACCTTTCGGATTTTTGCGCACTTTACCCTAACCTTTGATTTGTGCGAGCCACAGTCCCAAACCTTTCAAAAATATGCAGCAAATGTCCAAATGGACGGTTTCCGTCCGTTTGACCGTTAGTCAACCAAGAATAGTAGACCTTGACCAATATTGACAAAATTAAAAGGGGTAAAATGGTAATTTGACAATTAAAACATTAAATAAATAACAACAAACAAAAAAAAAAAACTAAAACACTCTCTCTCTCCCCAAGTGCCGGCACCGACACTACCTCCTCCTTGCCGCCTGCCGGCACTGCCACCGCCGCCTCCTCTTCGCCGCAACCACAAACCAACCAACCACCCGTTCCATCAACAACCAAAATTTCAAAGGCCATTGAGATTGAATTTGCTGAAAAAGCTCGCAATAAGGCAGCCCAATCCGTGATCACTGATTTGTCTCAATATGATGTCCAAATTGAGAAATTGTATAGGGATTTGGATGAAATATTTGGCAGAGAAGAAGAACAAACTTCAATACAAGAATGTGAAAAAGCTTGAGTTTTCATTCCTCTCAGCCATAATTTTCTTTTTGGAAATGCGATCTTTGAAGATGCGGATTTAGTGGGTGACATAAATCTTTGAATATTGAGAAGGGGACATACCTGAAGGTGACGATTTTGGAACCAGAGGAGATCTGGGAGTGTTTGATGATGAAAATCATTTATTAAAACCCTCCATTTTTATGCTTTTTTCTTGAATTCACTACTGGTTCTTTGAAGAATACAATGGAATTCTTTTACTTTCCGGTTTTCAAATGTAGGCTTCTCTGATTTCTTGTTTTATGATGATGAATGATTTCTTGATGGAAAGGATTTTTTTTATTTTAGGAAATATTTCTTGACGGGTTTTGGAGGAGGGGGAAATTATTATGGTGGTGGTGGTGGAAGGAGACGACGGTGGTCGTGGGCGGCGACGGCGGTGGTGGCGGTGCGGGCAGTGTGCTGGTGGTGGTGCCGGCACTGTTGATGCCGGGAAGGAGATTCCAATCTTCAGTTTTTTGTTTTTATTTATTTATTTAATGTTTTAATTGTCAAGTTACTATTTTACCCTTTTTACTTTTGTCAAAATTGGTCAAGGTCTACTATTCTTGGTTAATTAATGGTCAAACGGATGGAAACCATCCATTTGGACCTCTGCTGCATATTTTTGAAAGGTTTGGGACTGTGGTTGACACAAATCAAAGGTTATGGTAAAGTGCGCAAAAATCTGAAAAGTTTGGGACCTTTGCTGCAATAATTTGTTTGGATTGCCAAAAAGTAAAAAAAATTTTGATTTTTTGGCTTTATTTTTCATGCAAATTGTCAATTAAATGAATATATTTTTTTACCATTGGGTTTGGAATTTGTTCCAATTGCCAAAAAAAAAATGAAAAACAGATTTCCACCAAAATCAAAAGGAAAGCAAATTCCTTAAAAACCCGAAAAGTGGGCGCGTGAGGGTGACCAAAGGAAAATGAATTCCTGATAAATTATTGGCTATCAAACAACCAACTTTTGAGAAAATGGAAAAACATTTCCTAGTTTCATGGAAAATGAGGGTGATCAAATAGGGCCTTATAGCGTCTTTGATTGTGGAAAATTTTTCGTGGAAAATGGAAAAGAAATTCCATCTTTCACTTTAGTCATATTGTATGCACTAAATTTTCTTGGCAATTGATTTTCTTGGTTTGGCTCACAAGGTTGGTTTTCCATGAGTTTTTTTTTTTTTTTTTTTGCAATAGAAACAAAAGCTTGTATTTGAATCTCATTACATGAGAATAGAATTTTTAGAATAGTGATTGATGAGAGAATGTGTGGTGGAAAAATGATGAAAATTTTTTATGGGAGAATGTGTGGTGGAAAAATGATGAAAATTTTTAGATTTGTGTGTAATATTATTTTATTTGAAAAATGTGTAATTGAAATGAAGAAAAAAAAATGAGAATGTGAATGGGATTAAAACGAGTGTCAAATAGGGGCAACTTCTATCCACAATTGTAAAATTATTTTCCCCTTTAATGGACAACTTTCATTAAAAAAAAGTCAAACGAACACCAAAAGATTTAAAATTTCAACATTTTCTTGTCGAAAATTATATCAATCAAATACAATTAATTGACAATTTTCAGGAAAATAATTTTAGGCAATTTAATTTTTTCGAATTCATTTTCTTTCCACTCAAATCTCACTATTGCAATCAAACGGATCCTTATCTTCTTTTATTGACACAAAACGTCGTCGTCTGAAAATTCAGCTCATTTCCAATTGGCTCAGCAAACTTGGCTCAATCCAAAATGGATGAGCCATTGGCTTGTGAAGAGTAACTCAAATCCGCCTCTTTTATTTTTTAGTTAGATATTCTCAAATCTTTTTTCTTCCCAAACCCACCCCAAATCTCCCACCCCACTCCACAACAAACGAGGTAACCCAAAACTTCAATCCACCCCACAACAATTCAGGAAACCCAGAACTTTGATCGACCGAAAATCGTCAGCAACACCACCATCTCAAGTGACGACTTTGAGGTGCAGAAAAGACAATTGAGTTCTATCTTGGATGAATTTTGTTATGGAATGTTAAACTGACATGAATTTAGATGAATATTTTTGTGGCTTTCTATTTTTCCATAAGATAGGCCATGTGTACAGCTGGGGTTTACACCCCGGCTAAAACCCCTCTCACATGGGGTGGGGCCCGCAATTTTTTAAATATAGGCCCCACACCTTGTGAGAGTGATGTCATCCATGATGTAAATATTGGATGTACAAATAGCAAAATTATTTTTCCATAAATCTGTTTGTAGTTCATAATCAGTGTTATTTGTTCTTGTGTTCAAATTGTCTTTTTATCCATTTGCACATGTTAATTCACATGTGATTTCACACACGAGGCTTGAATCCAATAAACTATTTTGCGTGATTGATTAGATGAATTAAACATTTTGATTCTTAAATGTTGTTATGCACTCAACTCATTTATTTTAATGACTCAAAGTATTTAAGTTTCACCCGACTAATTTTAATGAGCGACGTACGTTCTTTCCCTCTGATTTGCCGCCGGTGTAAATAGGATGCACTCACAATTTATATACACTTGGGCCGAACATTGAAGAAGCGATTATTCTCCCAGTGGATCCCCTTTACAACGTGCGGACGGGAGTCAGAATACACCATGATCATGATGTTGTCTTCACAAGACATTTGCCTTCTACTGAACTAAATTTTGATTTGTTTTTCATTGTGTTCATGCTGGAAGCTTCTAGACAATAGGTTTAGTATGCAAATGTACATTCAATCCGTCTGTTAAGGACTTTGAGGAGAGTGATTTGGAATTGAAAATATTGAGCGACGACTTTGAGGTGGCACCGTGGCAGTGGTGGTCGACAGTGGGCGGAGTAATGGCATTAGCTATCACCTACAGTTGCATATGGTGGTTGTGATTTTTGTTTTGATTTGGGATGAGATGACGAAGTTTTGTTTTGATTTATGTTTTGGTTTAGTTTTTTTTAATTTTTTAATGTGGTATTATATAAACTTACCATTTTTTCCTCATTGAAATTGTTTTTTTAAAAAAATAAAAATGTCAAACTCAATTTTTTTTATCAACTAACCTGCCAAAAAATGGATGAAATCCATCCATTTACGGTTAAATGATTTAGGGTGATAATTGCAACGATTGAAAAGTTTGGAAAAAATCTACAACTATTTAAAATGTTTGGGGCCTTAATTGCAATTATCCCATACATAAATTTCACTAAATAGGATTTTTTTTAAAAAAATCTCAGCCTACCTTAAAAAAAAAAAAAAAAAATATATATATATATATATATATATATATATATATATATATATATATATCTTGCAACAAATACATTTTGATTTACACACTGAATTATTGAATTTACACTTGCACAATCTCAAATCATCTTTCACATATCACACGTTTAATCTAACTATTATAACACTTTTATGTTATCAATATATCAACCAATGCATCAATCAAATTGTACAAATAGCCCAATTAAAAAAAAAAAAAAAAAAAAAGAGTGCTATTGAATATTGCTGTGCTGAAAACAAGAAATAACATGGAATTGGGTATATACGATTTTCGAGTCTGTCAACTATACAATTAATTTTGTTGTTTTACATATATTGAAATTGTATCTTATCATTAAAAATTTATTTATTGTGAATAAGACTGCCAGGTTTTGTTATTTTAGAATTTTGTTTTAATTCAGAAACTTAAATGTAAACTTTTCAAAAAAAATAATAAAAATTAATTTTTGAAATAAAATATATAAAAACTTGACCTTATCGTATTTTTAAAGTAACAAAGTAACTTAATGTGTTATATCACCAAATATAAAATGTGCCAATTTTGTTATATAAAACTATATAAATTTCCCAGTTTTATGAATAAATTAATCTTGATCGAGTCAACTCTTGATTGATAGATAATTTATTATTCTCATTCTATTCAACTAAGAGAACGAGATTACACTTCTAATATAATTGAAATTACTAAAGATATATATAAAAAATAATTATATCATTTATCTTATTGTTTATATTTATTATCTGCATAGACCAAGTCTAATATTATATTACAATGTAAATAAATAATTTTTTTTTCAAATATATATATATATATATATTATTTTATTTTATTTTTATTTTTACTTATTTATTTTTAAAAGTTATATTATTCAAATATATTTGGTAAACTAAGACTTTTATTATTTGTCGTATTCCTTAGATAATCGCAATTGCCATCTTATATAAGAATTAATGAAATTTCATGGAATTTTTCATTTAAATTATTGAATTCTTGAAAAATAAAAAAAATTAAAGATTAAATGAGGAGGGGCGGGCCCTTGTTACCGTACGTCGTACCCGTCCCGTCCTAGACCAAATAACCGATTAAGCGAGTATCGAGTTTGACGATTTTTTTTTGCCATCCCTAAATTTCGAGACACGATTTAATCGTCCACTAAAAAATCTTTTGAGATCATGCCTATTAAATAGGTTACAGATTCTATATCGTGAATATAGTTTCTCGAACATTTCACTTTAATTCCCGAGATATTGATCCATGATTTGATCTCACCCATTGAGAACTTCAAGTCAGTAAACGAAGTTAATTAGTTACTCAAAATTAAACATTTTGTATTGAAGTACTACGTATAACAGCTAGGTGAAATTAAAATCATGTGGTCAATACCACAAATTAAATTTGACATTGTTGCTCAATTTTACTATCAAAGTTAAAGATAAATTTGACATTGTTGCTCAATTTTACTATCAAAGTTAAAGATGAACTTCATTAAAATTAAGACATTCTTATCGAGATAAAACCAACGAGGACAATAAACTTGGGTCGAATTACAAATCGAATCTTTATGTATAATAACTCAAGTACTAGATTTTTAACATCAAATCATTTCATGAACAAAATGTAAACTCAAACAAATATAAATAATTTATCAAAAAAATAAATTGATATTTTGTTTCAAAATATGTGAACAAATAAATTTATGCGACGAGCCAATACTTATCCAAGACAAATAACATGTGAGTGATGTATTTAAGAGTTGCCTTATTGAATATAGTTTGAAATATTGAATATCATGCTAATAATTTTTTATGGAATTTGACTTAAAAGATTATCATGGTTTTAATTTTGTATCAACTAAATTTTGAGTTCATTGTATCAACTAAATTTTGTACCAATTATATATCTGAAAATAAGAAAAGAAATTTGATCATATGTTAAGAGAAGTTTCAAATTTGGCAATTTATAGTGAGAAATTGTTTTCACATGTAATAACACTCATATTTTTAATCGAAGTAGTGATTCTTTTTTCTTACTAGTTTAACACCCGTGCAATGCACGGGTTGTGTAATTTTTAAGGTAATATTAGCGGTTTTAATGTTAAGAGTAGATGGAAAATTGTATTATAAAATTTCATCACACATTTGTATAAAAGAAATAATGTTTTCTAGAAATATAAGGGCAATCAAAAATTTGAACAAAGGAATAGCAATAAATACTGTATAGGAATTGCCTCCAATTGGGAAATTCAAATTTACAAGAGGGGAACAATGCATGTTTCAACGTGGAATACAACAATTTATTTGAAAATGAGACTTTCGTTGGGTTCTCGTTTATTAAACTAACATAAAAATAAAGCAAATGCTCCCAATAGAAAAGGAAGTTGCCATAATAGGAAGAGAAAAATTTCAAACACGAGGCATCATCTTTACAAACATGTAAGTGTGTATCTAGATACAATATTTGGTCCAACGGAAAAGAAAAGAAAAGCAAAAAGAAGTTCCAAGATTCTGAGTTTACCTTACATATTTTGAACTATTTTTATCCATGTTATGTCTATTAACATTGCAATCATTCCCTCAACCTATCACTGTCGAATCTTATAAGTTAAGTCATCTAATACATGTTTATTATACTATGAAGATTGGTCCGGTACAAATGCAATGGGCCTGATAGCTTGCACCATTTTCTTGTGGAGGCGCCATACTTCATTTTCCTTCTTTCTAGAGTTCTACCACGTGAACTCCACCATGAGTAAATCCTAATGCAAACCGATTAAGCTTGGAGGGTGATCGGCAATGACAATTGGATAAACCTTTGGTACAATGAATAAATAAGGCACCATTAGATTGGAAAGGAATAACATAAATAAAGTAATTGGAACACAATATTGAATAGTACTTATGGTATAGTAAAAATGTGTCTAACTTTTTTTTCTTCATTAACTCTATCAACTACCATCTAGTTGAGCATCTGAAACATGTTAAAAGTAGTTACAATAATATGACAGAGATGTGGAAAAGTAGCAAATTATAGAGTTTGCAGTTTGTAGTCGAAGGAAACCACAGACATGACATTATCTTTTGTTTTAAAAGTTTACAGTTCAGTTCCACAAAATGTTCTTAATAATTACATTGACCCGAGTAATAAAAACATTTCTTTGAAAAATTTTCCATTCTCTCTGTAAGCCATCAACAAAATAAATAAATAAAAAATGATAGAACTATCTAATAATTCAAATTCTTTAACAGAAATTCATACCTTTCATTAGTTCTGCAAGTTAAGGTTTTGCTTATCATGTTTTTCAGTTCCTTGTCAGGTATCTTAGTCCGAGCATAACCATAAATGACAAAATTCTGCATTAACATAGATGGAAGAAAAATCAGAAAAGAGAAAGGTAATGTCCGAATCAGTATTAGTGGACTCCGAATTTAAGACATGATATATTTTATAATAATTGAGAAATTTATTTGAACAATATTTAATATGCGTTTATCTAGTTAAAGTTAAAAATGATGAATGAAAGTATATCTAAATTGATCAGGAAAGAGTAAAACCTTTGTCGAGTATATAGTACCGAAGAAGCAGATTCAATTTAATCTCAGAAGATGTCAAATGTCAAAAATAGTCATGAAGATTGTAGTTCTACGGATGTATGAATGAAAGAATTTCCTTGTACACAATATTCTTAGTACATGTGTTGTGTAAAGTGTCAGTGTTTGATGGTTTAAGTAAAACTTTTATAGATGTGCTTGTTTTTGCTCTTGATAATGCTACATACAGTTGACCATGACAGAAACCGATTCTCGAAGATATAAACCAACGAAATCAAGTGTTTGACCCCGTGCTTTGTTTATTGTCATTGCAAAACATGGTCTAATTGGAAATTGAGTTCTTTTAAATGGAATTGAGTTTCGATCACTTTTTAGAGGTATAAAGGGATCCTTGGTAAGAAAACATGCTTTCCACAATATTCGCGATAGTGATTTCAAAGAAGAATTACGTTCTTTTCAAATTTTCGACAAGTAAGACGTGTCCCATTGCATAACCCTTCGAAGGATTGATATTTCGTAATAACATTACGGACAATTTACTTTGAGCTTTAATTCGTGTGGTGGAATACCATTTGAGGTCAAACTATTCAAGAAATCTTCTGTAGGATTTGTTCTGATTTGTCAATTGATTCATCAAAACTATAATATGTGTAAAATTCACCAGGAATATCTTCAAGCAAAATTTTGTTAATATGATCAACACATTCGTTTGTAGGCGTAAGAATAACTCGATTTGCCATAAGATGTAAATTATCAGCATATGATTCTATGTTTGGAAAAACATGATGTATTAGATTTTTAAAGATGTAATTTCATCCTCAAATGGTAAAATTATATTGTTTGGAAGCTTAATGCATTTACAAGTATGTTCTTGCTCAGTTCCATTTCCAATTTCAAGCAAGTATTCGCAAAATTTGGGATCTAACTTTGCCCTCATATTCTCAACTAATGGTAGATGTAAATATAAAGGCCAAAGATCAGAGAATACTAAGGTAGCTCTCATTATGTCTTCTTTTTTCCTTTTTGTACGATGGAAGAACTTGTCGAAAATCGCCTCCGAAAACCACCACTTTACCGCCAAAAGGCAAATTACAATCAGTAATATCTCTTAACATCTTATCTACAGCTTCAATGGCACAACGATTTACCATAGTTGCTTCATCCCAAATTATTAATCTAGACATTTTAAATAAAGTCCCTAAAGGCGATTGCTTGCTAACATTACAACTAATTTCACCAATTGTTTCCAAAGGAATTTTAAATCTTGAATGAGTGTTCTACCTCCAGGTAATAGAGATGCAGATACTCCAGAAGACGCAGTTGCCAAAGCAATTAAATTTTGAGATCTCACACCAGCTAGGAGTGCTTTATATAAAAAAGTTTTACCTGTCCCACCTGGACCGTCGATAAAGAAAGCACCACTTGATTCTGACTTTACTCTTTCCATAATTGTATCATACGCTTGTTGTTTGTCATTTAAGGTTCTTTGTATCATCATGGGCACAATGAACATTCAAATTAGTTGTCTCTTCTACAATCATTCTTCTTAACCTTTCATTCTCATCTATATTTATATTAAATGATACTATTTCATAGTCGTTTATGTTTTTACCCGATGATTCTAAAACAGAGTTGAGATCCTCTAAAGCACGTACTTCAGCAACTTCCACAGGTATATTTTCATGTACATAATCATCAATCATATAAGCTTTGAATTTATCCCACAACAACTTTGGATGATTAGGGTTGCAAAGCATAAGGACTGTAGTAAAAAGACGTCTTAAAGAATATGGCATTTCGTAAACAATAGCTTCTGACAAACATTCTTCACAATGGTTATCTCCACTTAATAGACCATGTAGTAATGCAGCTTCTCGATAAGTTGTAGTCGTCACCCCATTTGAAGTTCTTAAAGATTGAAATGATGTTGGTCCTCGAATATGATTAAGAAGAATGCGAAGAAAATAACGTTCTCCTTCAGAAGGATTTGCTGTGACAATTCGTCCTATAACAACTTGTTTCTTTCTTGGAGTCCAAATCTTTGTATTTGTATTCCAAACAAAATGTGTAGGGAAATCCCGATATAACAATGTTCGAGCAAATTCATTTACTTCATTGATTCGAAAAAATTCTGTCAACATTGTTCTCCGCATATTTTCATTGTCAACAACAGTAGATAAATCATCATTCCCATTGTATGTTACTTGTTGATGGTCTTCAATATGAAGCTGTAAAGAATAAACAGTAGGACAAATTTCTGCCAAATGGAAAGAAAAAATCCTCCACATAGCTTCAGGTGGAGATATCCATCTAGCAGATTGGTAAGCTGAGATTTCGTCAATTTCTTTCTCTGTTTCATTTGTGTCAATTAAGAAATTAATACGATCATGTCCTTTGTATACATATTTGTATAAATATTTTACAGCTTTGACAGAAGAACATACTTCAACATTAATGTGACAGTCAAATTTTGCACTTAAATAAGGATTATATGGTATGACCCATTGATTGTTTAAGATTTGACCTCTAACTTTAGAAATGCCATTATTACGACGTTTATACAATGGGTATGAATTATGTCCAAATATAGTGGTGTTACAATAATCTCTAAGATATTTATTTTTACAACATTTATTTAACTCCATACATACATTCTTTGGATTTAGATTTCCATAAGAACCATGCATATTGCGTTTAACAATAACAGAATGAAGGTGAGGGCATTTATTTTTGCCAGGAATTTCGCATGACACTATCCTATCAACGTCTTCAGCACAAGAAATTTTGTGGCTACAGTTGAAAATTAACAATAGATGTGCATGAGGAAGTCCTCTTTTTTGAAATTCAATCACATATATATGTGCAATAACAAGGCCTAAGACATTTTTTTTGTATAAATCATTTTTTAACTCTTCTAATTTTGCTCTGAATACTCGTACAATTAGATCGGGTCGATTTTGAATTTCGTCATTATGTCTTAGTTGTTGTCTAATCTCTGGCCAATTTGGATTACATGTTATAGTTAAAAATATATCTGGTTTTCCATAACGTTGTACAATAGCCATTGCATCCATATATCTCCTTAACATATCTCTAGGGCCACATGTAAAGGATTGTGGTAAAACGAATTTTCTTCCAATTTTGTACCCTCTTGTTTCTCCATTTTCAACACTTGTCTACAATGCCTTGATAAAGTTCAAAGACGAATTTGTTTTTGATTATTACGAAAATAGTCTAATCTAGTAGTTTCAATTTTAACATACATATCTACAACATATTGTTGAAATAGTCTACCACTATGAAGCAATATAGACTTACCTGGAGGCCTGATTTGTAACTTGTACGAATAGTATTCTCGGCAAGAAACCTGAGACCGTTTCTTAGTTCCATTAAGTACTGTATGATAGAAAACCAATTTTAGTATTCATTTATAACATTTACATTGAAAATGGTAGGAAATATACTAAAAGGAATATTCGCAAACCTTGATTTTCTTTTTTGATAATTTGAGATGCAGAATTAATTGTGGTAGGAAAAGCATCAAAATTGGGCAAATCTTGAGACTGACTTTTGCATCTATCAATACCTTCATGCCACCCGATTCCCCATATGGAAAAAGTAAAGGATATTGCAAAGGATCATAACAACCATAATAATAATGAACCTTATGTGAATCACCGAATGCCCGTATATAGTAATATCACGAATGTGAGCATTTGCATTTCCATTTCCATCATCTTCAATCCATACGGACTACTTGAGGCACGACGTGGGAGTATTAAAAACTCTTTGATCAAGTCCTGGGTCACATCTTATATGTATTTGGTAGTTATGTAAGTTAGTTATATCACTTAAAGATCTAAAAAATCTACTATATGGATTTATTTCAAGAATTTCAATTAAAGTCATTAAAGTAGATTCAATAAAGTTTTCTCGAAATTTTCATACGATTTTCAAGTTCATTTTACGTATCATAAAAATATAGCGCATATAATAAGGCGTATTATTCTTTGGTATAAGTTGATTTACATAATGATATACTTGCCCCGAACTCTAAATGTGTATATACCTCTATATGTTTTAAACAGCTTCTTTATCATATTTGACACCAAATGAAGTGAATGCAAAATGGTTATTATATCCCCTTGCAATTTTTTTAAATTCCATACATTTAGGTTACGTAGAAGTAAACAAATTGAATAGTTCATTGGTGAATCACACATATAAAGCTTAACTTTTCCGTCCGAACAACAAAAACTTTTACTTTCTTTATAAAATTTTTGTGCACCACAATGTTCACAATAAGTACACATTGGTAATACATATGAAGTAATTGGTACATTCAATAAGGTAGAACTTTCTTGTAATTCCAAATTGGAAATATTGGCGTTGCTTCATTTGAAGTAGAAGTTTCAAAATGATGATGTATTGTAGATGTATACACATTGGCGACATCTAAATTAGCATTCTCAGTTAACATAGGGTTAACTATCCTTTTGCGTTGATCAATGCACCCAGTTCTAACTCGATTTCGCCGATCCTTATGTCTTTGATTTTGTTGTTGGCGAACGAAGGTATTGTAGGATTCATTTGTACTTTGGAAAATAGTTTCAGGGTTATGAAGATTAGGCTCTCCATCAGCAGACATTTTTGAATTATCTATAAAAGAAAATAAGATAAATTATCAAATAGTTGGAGTATAAATTAAACAATATATGAACTAAATGAGAGGAAAAAGTTTAAAGGAGTGAGAAAAACTAATGAATTAACATGTTATTTAACATAAAAGGGAAATAAAGGCGCGTATGCGTTTTAAAGAAGTGGAAAAAGTTAATAAATTAAATATGTTATTTAACAGAAAAGGAAAAAAGGCGCAGACACAATGCGGAAAACGTGTATACGATTTGGGGAAAAACGGTGCGGAGCAACATTAAAGTCGTGGAATAAAATTGATGGATAAAAGTCCTAAAACTATAGTATAACATTAATAAAATGCATACATTTAAAGTTATAAAGTAATGAAATTGTAAAATTTAATGCAATAGTAATAAACATTGAAGTCGCTGCCTCAAATATTTGATGAAATGAAATGCTAGAAAATTATAAACATTTTTTTTATGCTATTATATCTACAAGTAGACTAATTGAACATTATTAAATGAAGCTAAATCTCTAGAAGAGAAGAAATTCTTACATTTTCACTTAAGCAAAACGAAGAGGGAAAAATTCGATAGATGAATAACAGTCAGACCCTGCACAATATTAACAAATGGAAATTAGATTATTAAAGTAAAAATATGTAAAAAGATTTGGACACAATATTATAAAGTGTACTACTGTAGTTAATCACAACCACCAGAAAATACAATTAGAAATAAACTTGTTATATGTAATGCGAAATAACACAAATGAAAAGTCAAAAGCAGGGCCCCTCGTGGGGGTTCGGGGGCAACGCCCCGACGGATCGACTGACCGGTCGGTCGCGGGGTCGAGGGCGCGCCTCCTCTCGGGGGCAACGCCCCCGGAAAGGATTTTTGATTTTCATGTATGAATGAAATTGCATTTTCTCTAACATTTTTGAATTAAATTATTAATAAGTGGTTGGGTTGAATGTATGAGTGAAAGTGTTGGTAACTTGGGGTAATGGAATGGAATAAGTAAAAGTAGTATAATTGTTAAAAAAAAAAAAAAAAAATTAATAGCCTCTCCCGTGCGCGGACGGGGAGTTCGGAACTCCCCGTGCGGGCACGGGGAGAAGCGGAACTCCCCGTGCGCGCACTTCAATCTCCCCGTGCGCGCACGGGGAGATGGACACTCCCCGTGCACGCACGGGAGTTGTACTCTCCCCGTGCGTGCACGGGAGTGTCCATCTCCCCGTGCGCGCACGGGGAGATGGACTCTCCCCGTGCGCGCACGGGGAGTTTCAATCTCCCCGTGCGTGCACGGGGAGAGTCCATCTCGTTTTTTTTTTTTTTTTTTAAACAACAGTTATATTATTTTTTGAGAAAAAATATATACTCTTATAATTATACTACTACCTAAATATACATTATTTATACTGCTTCAACAACACTTCAGTAGTAATATAAACATTTAAGGCACTAACTCAAATATTTACGAAATCAAATCGAAAGAAAAATATGACAAAGAAACTACAATTAATGAACTGACTTTATGAAAATTTAAAATTTGCAGGACTTCTTGCACTTTGGTTATCAATAAAGAATTAGTGTCATCCTATTTCCTTCATTTCTTTTTACATTGCAACTTACAAACGTGATGTTACATAACCCCATATATCACATAACTATAATCACTAATTTTCATTAAGAAAAATGAACATTGATTGCAGTAATATCCCAATTAACATAGGTAAAAGAGTAATTCTACTTACTTCAATGCACGGGCATTTACACCGGAGTTTTTTTCCCGAGAAGGTAGAGCGGAGATCTTCTTCTTGGCGCGGCGGACCTCAAGATGGTTAGTCTAGAACTAAATCAGCTACAGAACAGTAATCGAGAAATTTTTTTTTTTTTGTAAATCTTTTCTTTAAGAAAGAGGAAACTGTGTAGAAAATGTATTTGCATGCATGTATGTATAGGGCAGAAAATGTAAGTCGGCAACTTTATTTTTTTTTGGATTTTGTGTATTTTTTATTGACTAAAATAATATGTTAGTCTGCAAAGGGCAGAAAATGTAAGTCGGCAACTTTATTTTTTTTTGGATTTTGTGTGTTTTTTATTGACTAATAATATAATAATATGTTAGTCGGTCATAAAATACGGCGGGAAAGTAAGTCGGCTACAAATGAAAAGTCGGTTAATAAGGCAACTTTATTTTTTTTTGGATTTTGTGTGTTTTTTATTGACTAATAATATGTTAGTCGGTAATAAAATATCAACAGAAAATACGGCGGGAAATGTAAGTGGGCTACGAACGAAAGTAAGTCGGTTGATAAAGTCGGCCACAAACCTGAAACCAGTTTAAGTGTGGGAGAGAGGGAGCAAAATGCGCTTTATGGGAAGATATTTAGGACAAAAACAGTGTCGGTTAGGTCCAACCGGTTCGTGAACAGTACAAACTGGGTAGGTGTGAAAAGGAGGGTGCAAAAATGAATAGTGAATTTGCTATCCCCTCTTTTAATAGAGTAGTGATTAATTACTAGTACATGAGGAAAGCAGGAAACTTGTCTAAGCTATGTTTGGTCTTTATTTTTTCAAAAAATTATTTTTTCTAAACTCTTTTTCAACTACATGTTTTCGTATAAAATAACTTTAAACATAAATTCAAATTTTTTTTCTTATTTTTAATCATACATTCCCAAAAAAAGGAATCAATATTTCGAAACTCTATTTTTAACCTAAAATGGGTCTTAGACAAGGGCTAATTATTAGTTCTAATATTCCAAAAACTCTATCTACATTTTATAATCAACTCCTAATTTATTAATGGGTAATTATATTACCACCACAAAATTTATTAAGTACACCACAATTTTTTTTGTATTTACTCAAATAACCTTAAGTAAAATTACATAATTAGGATTAATATACTTTTAATTAATCACATCTCATTATAATCACACCACAAACCTAAACCTAATTTCTTCTTCTTTTCTATAATTACAATCTTGTGCCATGATACCACTTGTAAGAATTCATCAATTTGTTTAATCATTCTTTATATATATATATATATATATATATATATATATATATATATATATATATATATATATATATATATATATATATATATATATAAAATCTTCACTCATCAAAATGAATAAATACACAAATATAAAATCATGTATATAATTCGTAACGAGAAAGGCGAGCACAACTTTAAATTCCACCATTTAAAGTTTAGACTCTCTAGAAAGTTACAAAATAAAGACCGCAAATATGCATCTCTCCGCGTGTATTGCAATTCAGTCCATCTTCTTTTAATAAGTTTCAAAACATTTCAGCGACCCCTCTGAAATTAGAAATTAAGTTCACCAACTCATTCCTTTGAAATCAAGTTTTTTTTCTTCTTCTTTATCTTCCTCTTTTTTAAAAAAATAATTAAGCAAAAATAGTGTGGATGAGAAGAAAACCTTACCCATATCTCTTGATAATGTGGATGAGAAGAAATTGGTATTTCTACTTCTTTCTTGTCCAGTCCATGTACTCATGGATGCATGCAACGTAAAAAGTACATGGTGAAAAAAATGTTTGAAAGAAAATAAAAAGATGAAGTTTAGTTGTGATGTATTTAAAACTCAGAATTCTTCATTTTTATTATTTTTTAAAAATTAGGTATATAATTGTAAATTTGTTGAGTATTTATTAAAACTATGTTTTAATTGCGGTGTGTATATGACGTGGTGTACTTAATAAATTTTGTGGTGGTAATATAATTACCTTTTATTAATGAAAAATGCTATTTATTGAAATCTAAAAAACCTCTACAATACGTTAGTAAAAGCAATAGTGGAGAAATCATGTAAAATTTGAGGACATAGCTTTTATTAGAAAATATTTGTTTAAGCTAATAACTTCAGATGATAATCGAGAAGTTTATGTCATAATCTTTGATAGGATGTACCACGATTGGATATGCTGAGACTATTTTAAAAAAGTAAAAATATGATTTAGATATCATGTATTCGACATATCTTATTGCTTCCTTCATACAACTAAAATTCGGTGATTAACTCATCTTTGTAAAATATATTTTGGTATATTCTCCTCGTACCAACAAAAAGGACTTGGTCGTGTGGTCGTGTGCCAGCAACTTCAATTTGTTTCAAATCCATTACTCATAAAGGACAATGGGCCTGTGAATTGGTCGTGTGCCAGCCAATTATAGGACAAGGGTAATGTCACTTCACTTGCCCTAATATTGATTTGTATCACACAAAAGTCAGTCTGGTATGGAATTTTCCTAGACAGACGATCGATTTGGAATTGTACTTCTATCTAGTCTTAGTCTTGTAGAACTCAAATCGTTAATTACCAGTAGTTTCAACTTGGCCTGCACACTTAGAGGTGACCGTTGCTAAAAAAAAAATTATTTACTTTTATATGTAACTAGTGATACTTGAATTATACTGAGTATTGGATCATTTATTCTCCGAATGGTTCACTATACGAAACACCGGCGGAGCTTGAATAACTTGACACACTTTTATTTATGAAATATTCTATAAATACAAGGTAAATGGCCCTGTACGTGAAGACAATCTCTTTATTTATAAGGCAAATGTGCTCTTAGTTCATAAATGAGTCGGTATCAAACACTTTTGAGGGCAACTTTGCCCTTGTAAAATATTATTCATGCACTTTCTCCTGAATCAAAATTTTCAGCTTTGCCAACAGATGAATTATCAACCACATTGTCGTCGATTGTTTCTTCATTGCATCTGGGAATGTACCCTTTTAATGTAATTCGTGATAGGACTTGAAATATGTAAAAAATAATCTTTTTAGATAGCCTTCAAACTATTCTAAGGGAGTTTTCATCCATGTGTTGATTTAATTTTGAAGGATGTAGGTGAAAGAGAGACAAATTTTATGCCATAAATGTCCCTCTCAAGGACGGAATATGTTGGAGAAAACAATAAAGGTTATACCAATTTGTTGTGACATCAATTTATTGTAATATGAGGATAATTATATAGCACAAGAATTAAAGATCATAAATGCACAATAACAAAATAATCGATGGAGGAAATGGGAATTCATTAAAATACGGCAAAAAAAATATAGAGATTTTGTGTTTACAAATTTGTCTAATTTGTTATAAATCACAATAAAGAGCTAAACATGTATTGTGAACGTTTCGAACCTAGATACAGTGTTATAAAAGGAATGGAATGCTCAAAATGCACAAATAAGCCTGAGTTGGATAAATAGGTTGCTCGAACGCTAAGTAGGCGTCAAGCAAGCAATGTCGACGCTTCTCAAGCGCCAGCATTTCAAACCCTAGAAATAGTGTTGTTATAGATGGACTGGAAAGGAATGCTCAAAATGCGAAAATGGACTTGAACCGGATAAATAGGCCTTTCAAGAGCCGAGCAGGCGTCAGGTGAGCGACGCTGGAGCTGCTCGAGTGCCAAGCGAGCATTGAATTTCCAAATTGAATTTCAACTATTATTGTCAAATAGACTTCGAACGGGATTTTCAAATAGTTTTTCAAATAAAATTCGAATCACAATCTAATTCAAAGCATCGAAATCGATTTAGTTGTTGAAGAATCACGAAATTTACTTTGAGAAAAATCAAGTTTCTGGGATAGACTCAGCGGTTTTAGCCGAGTTGATTATGGATTAGAAGTGTATTGAGTAGACTTAAGAATATGTGATTAAAAATGAGTATAGGAAAAAAAAATTGGATCAAACAAGCCCTTTCAAATGAGTCACCATTTGATCTCAATTAAAAGTAACTTTTTATTCCAATGTGATGGCAAAAAAATCTGTCCCGACAGGTTGGTTAACTTGGTTTGGAGGGAGGGGGCGGGGATCGTCGCCCCGAACCTGCCCGTCGAAGAATAAAAAAAAAATTAACTACAAATTACAAAAAAAAATTAGTTAACTGAAAAAATAAATAAAAAAAATAAACGGGGCCGCCCCGCCTGGCAGCTGCAAAAACTTATTATTTTCTACTCTAAAATGTCTCTTGGACAGAAACTTATTACTCCATACTGTCCAGAGACATTTTAGAGTATGGAGTAATAAGTTCTTGTAGCTGTCGGCATTCTGTCACTACTTGTACAAAGTTAGATTACAAAATTGGTTTACAAAATACGTGTTGGTAATATCTCGGCAAATGATTTAAAAAACAGTTTTTGAAATCAATGACCTAGATCTTGCCACATTATTTTGTCAATACACTTTTGTAAACCACATTTGTACAATTGTTCGAGGAAAATAACCTTTTTCACTGTTGCCTACATTTCACGGCTTAATCGCCAAAAGTAATGACCATAGGCACAAGTGTGGCTGCATCCTGAGAATTCACAGCCATCAATCGCTAAATCTTTAATGCACGTAAACTACAAATCTTGCTTTTATACTTTGTCTGTTTGCATAAAATCCTATAATATGATGTAAGGGAACACTCCTATATTCATTATTCAATCAGAGATAATTTGGTTTGGCAAAACCCTTCAATAAATGTTGTGTCATCATTCATTACCCAACGAATTAACTAACTGCATAAATAAATGAAAACCATCAGATATAGAAAATGAGACCGTCATTGGCAGGCGCCTCTTACCTGGTGAAGATCACAGGGCTTCTAGCCTTCTACGATGTCTGTCAGCCTGTCTTCCTCCGCCGGACCGCCTGGCACTGTGACAGTGGCGAACCCAGGATTTCGAATCAGCACGGGCGACCGTGGATCGTCGACCGTTGTCAGCAATAAATATTAAGAGTCCCGTTTGATGCCCATTTTTATTGCAAAAAAATGTATTTGAAATAGTGATTTGATGGAGAATGCGTGGTCAAAAATAAGGAAAAATTTTGAATTTACATGTAATATTATTTTACTGAAAAATGTGTGGTTGAAAGAAGAGAAAATATGTATTTTGAAAAAAAAAAAAATCAAACAAGGCCTAAAATTTAAATATAACAATTATTTTGTTCAAATTAAACATATTTATGTTGTAAAAATTAACAATATTCACTAAATGATATTATGACCAAGTTTTGTATAATTTAAAGAAAGAACACGAGTACAAATTTTTATAATCACATTAAAATCGCTAAATTGTAATATATATTATTCGGGTAAACTTATTGTCAAATTCCATGAGTGCCACAATGGTCAAGTGTTCACCATTGTACCTTGAGGTTAGGGGTTCGAATCCTCTCCCTATATCATTTGGTTTTGGCAAAAATTGTAGAATTTAAAATATTTCACAATAAAATTGTTATGAAATGGATTTGAAACATGGACCTCTCATGTAAAAATAAAGGTTCTTGCCAGTTGAGCTACAAGAAATATCTGAGTAAAACAGAACTTTCCAGATATATAATCTCAAATGTTTATTCATTGTAAAAAAAAAATCGCCTTTACAGATCCAGCACGGGCGGCCGCGGGGGCTCGCCGGGTGCTGGATTCGCACTTGCACTGTGAAGGCAAATTTTGAGAAATTTAAGAAATAAAGAAATTCCAGCGAAATGGTCAGATTTCATTTATAAACAAACAAACCTCACTACTTCAGAATTCAAAGTGTCCTCAGAGATTGGAACTTGGAAGGTGACGTCGAGAAAAAAAAATGGAATTGGGAATTTCGGTTTTCTATTGACTCTTGGGTGGGCTGGACGGCTATGTCTAAAAAAGTAAATGAGGTAATTACGTAAAATAGTACTTTAAGTTTTTAAACTTTCAAAATCAGATTGGAAGTTTAATATTTCCAAAATCAGATGTTTTTATTAATTAATATATTATTACTAAATAAAACATATGATTAAATTAAATTAATTTATAAACCAAACCCTAACTCCCTCCACCCACCTCTCATGTCCCCAAACCCGTCTATCTCTAAACTCTCCTCTAAATCTCACCCAATTCCACATACCCAACCAATCACCACCCTCTTTCACTCACTCTCACACGAGCACAATCCAGCAATTCGGCGAAGTTGATTGGCCGACCACTGCGCGCAGCAGCGATGGTATCACCGCAACGAGCGCTGCGACGATGGTCTTACAATACGACGATCGACTTTTCCAATGCCGCTGCTTACAATACGACGATGAGTCAATGGGCCAACCGTCACGCTCGATGGTGATGGCATTGTCGCTACGAAGTAGTGGCGATCAATTCTTCCCGTTGATGGGGTCGATCGTTACGACCGTTGAAAAAATTAGGTTTTTCGTTTCTCTTTCTTTTTTGATTTTGGGGATGGTCGGAATTGGAGGTTGATTTGTAGTGTATTGAAAGTGCAGGTGGCAGTGACTGGTTTCAGGATTTAGTTGGTGGTGGCTGTGGTGTGGTGTGGTAGAGGTGGAAGAGATGGTGGATTTTAGTAGGCGTTGGTGGCTGTTGGTGCAGGCGATGTTGGTGTAGTTGTGGTTGGTTAGAGTTGTAGGTAGAGGTGGTGGTGGTGATTGGAGCTGGCGATTGTGGGGTGGGATCAATAACGATGTGTGTAATGGTGGTAGTATATGCAGTGAAGGTGTGGTGGTATCGATTTTTTGGTTTCTAATTGCTATTTGTGAGTTTTAGATTATAAGGCCGTGGTGCAGTGATATGTGATGTAGGTTCGATGTGCTATGTGTGGTGGTGTGGCGGTGTGGTGGTGGCTCTAGTATTGTACAGTGATGCTGATCGGTTGTTGTGAGGTGGTAGTGCAACAGGTTGTCGTGAGGTGGTGGTGTTTTTATACAATGTGTTGATTTGTTGAGATTGTGTTATTATGGTTCTGGCCGTGACAGTGATGGTGGTGGTGCTGATGGGAAAGGCAAGATGGTGTCATGGTGGTCACAAGTGTTGGTTGTGGTCACAGAGTATACTGTCTTTTCTCTTCTTACTCTCTCTTCTCTCTACCAGTGGACGGTGGCGGAGGGTTTGGTGTTTGTGTTGGACTATCTGTGACCTTAAAATTCTACAATTTGTGACTGAAAATTAATCCATGACCTTAAAATTCGGCAATTTATCACTAAAAATTAATCAGTGACCTGTAATTTTTTAATCAGTGACCAATAAAATAATATGTGACCTCCAAAAATTTTGATCTGTGGCCGATATACAAATTGTGACCTATAAAAGTTTTGGACTGTGACTTGAGTTGTGACTTGTGACCCGAGTTGTGACATGGGCTGTGACTTGTGAATTGGACTGTGACTCGTGACCTGAGTCGTCGGAATCGGAGCAGTCGTCGAAAACGATCACCGGAATCGGAGCAGCCACCGGAATAGTCACCGGAACGGTCACCGGAATCGGAGCATTTGCCTAAACGGTCATCGGAAGTTCGCCGGAATAGGGCGGTGATCGGAACGGTCGCCGGAGCAGTAGGGTGGTGAAGGTGGGATATGTTAATTATATTATATTAGAATTAAATATTTAATAATAAATTAATTTATTTCATAAATAAAAATTTAAAATTTTTTAATAAAAATCTGATTTTAGAAATTTCAAACTTGTTTTCTTATTTTTGAAATATGCTAAACTTATTCTCTTGAAAATGAAATTTTCCAAAAATAAATATAGTTAATGGGTTGGGCCCAAAAGGCCTGCACTGAACCACAAAGGGCTCTGCCCCTGGTTTCACTCTTTCATCTCTCCACGACTTCCCCCTTCTCCACTGATGAGGAAATAGTGGCAAATGCCCGGATGACCCGCCATTTTTTGCAAAATAGCCGTTGACCAATTTAAAAAAAAAAAGGAAAAAATAAAAAACAAGGAAAGAACTTTACTTTTCTCAATTTTACCCTTAACTTTGTTGGAAGAGTGAGAGAGAGGATTCTCACTCGAACGACCCCACCATTTCCTCCGACCCGAACGAACGACCTAGACACCAAGATCAATTCACAAGAAGAAGGTGAGTGAGTTTGGGAACAATAATATGTATTTTTTTTATAATGATGATTGTATTTGGTTGAATTAAAAAGCATGGAATAATAGAGGACTTGTTGATTATTATGTTTATTTTCGAAGAAATTGTTATAGAATCAATTATGAATGGATGAAATGTGTCTTGGGAGCAATTTGGGGGTTGGAGATTGCCGGAAATGGAGTTTTCCAGCGATCTCCATGTAGGAGACATTGTCGTGTCTATGGCCATGCCTAGACTTCCGGGCCCAGAAAGTTGGGCCCAGCAACGCCCAGAAGCCTGGGCCTTTCTGGGCCGCCCAAACTTCTTTTGGGCCCAATTTTTTTCCTTTTATAAATTAAAATTTTAATTTTAAATTACTTATTTAATTTGATTACAAAGAATAAAATAATCGATTTAAAATATATTTTTTAAACTACTTATTTAATTTGATTACAATTTAAAATAAATTATTTCATTTAATTTCTGTATTTTAATAGTTTGTCTAATATTTAGTTACACAAAAGAGTTTATTTAAATTTGAAATGTAATATATTTAATTACAAATAATAAAATATTAAACAAACAAAATATTATATAAACAATTAAAATGATGAATTCTTCTTTTACAACGCAATATTAGGTGAACAAGTAAAATATTTATTTTAAATTACTTATTGAAATTGTTCAAAAGACATTAAATAAACAATTTAAAATAAATTATTTCATTTAATTGTTTAGTTATAAATAATAAAAAACTAAATAAACAAAATAAATTGTTTCTTTGAATTGTTTATTTAATATTTTAATAATTAAAATTAAATATTATATAAACAATTAAAATAAGGAATTTAATTATAAATTCTTCTTGAAATATTTGATTGTTTATTTAATATTTTATTAATTATAATTAAATATTATATAAACAATTATAATTTGTTTCTAAAGCATTAAGTAGTTAAAATAAATAATTGAAATAAATTATTTAATTTAATTGTTTATTTAATTTGTTTATTTTAATAGTTTGTTTAATATTTAATTACAAAAAAGAGTGTAATAGTTAATGTCATTCGGTTATTTCATTATAGTATTATTTGTTGTTCTATTATCTATTATTTCTTGCGGATAGTAGTTATTGTCGTTCGATTAGTTTAATTTTCTCATATTATGTTTTATCTATTATATCTTGCACAAGATTATAACATTTGAAATGTTGCAGGATGGATTAATATTTAGATGATGCAGTCAGACTTATCCTCGAGGCGGCTCGGACGACCCCCCTCCCCAAATTAGTTATTTAACTGTTTAATGAACATTTAATTTTGAATATTAAATAAATATTTTATTAATTCTTTATTCAATCTTAAATTAATTATTTTAATTCTTTAGTTAATATTTAATTGAAATAAATAATTAACAATTAAAGTAAACAAGTACAAAAACAATGAAATGTTAAATAAACAAATTAATATTGAATAAAATATTTAAATAAATAATGAAATATTCAATTAACAATTGAAATAAAAAATCTAAACAAACAATTAATATAAATATTGCATAACACAATTAATGTTTATTGTTATACAACTTGAAAAATTCACGAAAGAAGAGTTTATAAATAATAAAATATAATAAAATATTATTTAGTTATAAATAATAAAATATTAAATGTTCGATTGTTTATTTAATATTCTTTTAATTATAATTAAATTAATTATAAACAATAAATAAAATATTCAATTAACAATTAAAATAAGAAATAATGAAATAATCAATTAACAATTAAAATAATAAAATATTATTTAGTTATAAATAATAAAATATGAAATGTTCGATTGTTTATTTAATACTATATAAATTCTAATTAAATTAATTACAAACAATAAATAAAATATTCAATTGATAATTAAAATAATGAAATAATCGGTTAACAATTAAAATAAAAAATAATAAAATATTATTTATTTATAAATAATACAATATTAAATATTCGATTGTTTATTTAATATTCTATTAATTACAATTAAATTAATTATACACAATAAATAAAATATTCAATTAACAATTAAAATAAGAAATAATGAAATAATTGATTAACAATTAAAATTATAAATAATAAAATATTATTTAGTTATAAATAATAAAATATGAAATATTTGACTGTTTATTTAATATTCTATAAATTATAATTAAATTAATTATAAACAATAAATAAAATAATCAATTAACAATTAAAATAAGAAATAATGAAATAATCGGTTAACAATTAAAATATAATATAATAAAATATAATTTAGTTATAAATAATAAAATATTAATTATTCGATTATTTATTTAATATTCTATTGATTATAATTAAATTAATTATAAACAATAAATAAAATATTCAATTAACAATTAAAATATGAAATAATGAAATAATCGGTTAACAATTAAAATATAATTTAGTTATAAATAATAAAATATTCTATTAATTATAATTAAATATTATAATTAAATATTGTAATTAAATAATAAAATATTCTATTAATGATTTATTTAATATTCTATTAATTATAATTAAATATTATATACACAATAAATGAAATATTGAATTGACAATTAAAATAAGAAATAATGAAATAATCAATTAACAATTAAAATTAAAAATTAAAAAAATTTATTTAGTTATAAATAATAAAATATGAAATATTCGATTGTTTATTTAATAATCTATTAATTATAATTAAATTAATTATAAAAAATAAATAAAATATTGAATTCACTATTAAAATAAGAAATAATGAAATAATCGTTTAACAATTAAAATAATAAATAATAAAATATTATTTAGTTATAAATAATAAAATATTAAATGTTCGATTGTTTATTTAATATTCTATTAATTATAATTAAATATTATATACACAATAAATGAAATATTAATTGTTTATTTGAATTGTTTATTTAATATTCTATTAATTATAATTAAATATTATATAAACAGTTAAAATAAGCAATTTAATTATAATTGAATATTTAACGATAATAATTATGCAACATACACATTATAATTAATAATATACTGATGAGTACAATTAACTCATTAAACAAATACCTTTAAATCATAGTTTTTAACTTGTTATTGAGCACTTTTGAGCATTTTGATATGTGTGTTCATGTCATTTTGTAATTTAAATACACTGGAGAAAATGACGTATTTTGAAACCTTAGATGAAGTCGTGCGTGATCATAAAAATTGGACTCGAAGAGAAGGTGAAACAAAAAAGAATATGCGGTGATAATAGTGCATTATCACGTTTTTCATCCACTAATAATTGCATTTTCATGATTTATTGGCACCTAAATATTCTAAATACACTTACATTTTGGTTTTAAGTTGTAAATGAACGAATACGATGGAAATTAGAAGAAAAGAGGGAAAATTATCAAATTTGAGGAAAATGATAGTTCATGGATTAAAGTGCAAATATTCTAAACTTGTTTCTAATCTTGTGATAAAAATTCGAGAGTGTTGGAGGTCAATTGGATGAAAAATGAGTCAAATGGATGAAATATAGCCAAAACATTATCACATATTAACTTTCAAGTTGAAAAGTTTTGTATCGGTTTTTAGTCTCATATTGAGACCAGTTTTTGACATGAAAAATGATCGAATTCGAAGATGGTATATGAAGCAAAGTTGTAGCCATTTGAGTTAGCTTTTCAATGCATCTTGAATCACCGCAATCGGATATTAGGAGAGAAAGTTATAACCCAAAAATATTGCAAGGTGCGCCGGATCAGGACGGGCCCAGACTGCCCGGACGTCCGAGCCGTCCGAGTCGGTCCGGATGTCTGGTTGACCATTTTACAACCGATCGTAAATTTGTCTAAAATTATATATGCAGATGAATTTTTTTATCGTTTTTGTTAAAAATTATTATAGATTCATTTAAGATCGTAAAATTTTCATATACCTATGTCGAAATAAGATTTAAAGATTAAAATACTGTACTAATTTTACCGAACGAAAATTAAAATACGTAAATATAATTACCGATTTCACTGATGGCTGTGAATAATATTTCTTTATTAAGCGTTTGATAAATTTATCTATTTTCAAGTTTGAAGTAGAGGAAAAATGAAACAATTTTTATCTGTGTTGGAGTAAACAGATAAAGAAAGTGGTTTCGAAATTTTAAGTGGGAAGTGTTGGAATTTTTTATAACTTAAAAAAGGTATTATTTAAAAGGTATTATTGTCTTTTAAACAATACCATTTTTTGTAATTTATATAACATTTTAAGGGTAATTTAGTCTTTTCAGCCTTGGAAGGCTATTGTGGAGAATGGTAAAAAAATCTGGGTAAAGTGAAAAATGTTATATCTGACTTGGGCAAACTGAAAAGTACCCCCTCCACTGATACACGAGACCGGAGACTTACACAGACTATATCACTGTTCCCCATCTCCACATTTTTCCCCTCTTCTCAAGAAACTCACAGATAGAAACCAAGCAACAACAGAAAATAAAGTTGTTAAAATTAACTTTCACCTTATTTTACTCGTTGAACTCCACCAAAACTCTTACAACTAAGTTCAGCACCCAAAGTTTCGTAGCACGCTTTGCCCACTACTTTCAAAAGGGTTCTTTGTTGAGGCGGAATCCGGGAGTTTATTTGTCCAGACGCACTTTTTTAGCTACAGCCCACAACACAAGGATCAAACTTTCAAGGCTGCCATTCCTGTGAGGGCACTTTTTTTCTCCACTAGGTTCGAATTCTTGTATTTTTGTATTTTACTGCGTATTGTTATCTGAGGCGAATTTGCATTCACGTGGATACAAATTAGTTGGAGTGTAAATACGGATTATTCAACCAAAACAGAAAATGTGTCATATGTGCAGTATGTTTTTATTTCTATCTTTAAATTGTAGGTACTTCCTTTGGATTATGTGTTTGTACTACATTAGTGCTTATGTAGCTTGTTTTAATATTGCTCGTAGACTGGTAAATTAAGTTGCAGAATATCGTGGTATTAAGATTGTTTCTGTCAAACTATATTAAAATAAATTGCATTAGATTTGGTGACCAGCTGACTCTTATTATTGATTCGATCATGTTCATAAATGTTTACAACTTTTCTTGCCTTTGGGAAAGGGGAGGATGAGGGAGATGCATTGCATAAAGTGGGAGAGTTGAGAAATTTTGAGATTCAGAACCAAGTTAGCATATGTATTGTTCTTGACTATTGAAGAAGTTGGCACAAGTTCAGATTTTTAGAGGAATAATTTTGGAGTTCAATCCTGTAATATGAGTATCAAAAGAGTGTTGATATGTTCGTAGGTCCAATGATTGGACAATGCAAAATCTCCAGTTTTTTTTTAGTGAAGATCAAAATATTGATAAAACGATTGTTCAAGAGAAAATATATAATTTAATTTTTGACCACATGATGAAGAATGTGTGGCTCCACCGCTGATTGTTATTATTGTTGTTGTGATGCTTTTGTTGTAGTGTGAATTTGAAGACTTTGGTGGAGTTGCATAAACAAAACTTTATTCCTCCTTCATCTCCAATGACAAATTATGTGGTTCTGGGATTTGAAAATTTGAACCTCGAGAATGTAAGTTTCATTTTTCTTTCTATTTATTATATTTTTGGCAAATAATTTTCGTTTTTTTATTAGTGTGCATGTTATCGATGTATAATTTATTTTATTTGACTATGTATAAAGATGACATTATGTATTTGATTTAGATACAAATGGTTTAAAGGGTATACTTGTCGTGTTGTTAACCGTCTGGATGTTCTTTTCTCTAGATTAGTGAGCATTCATTTGTGCGGAGCACATTATTGTCAATGATATTGCACGTCGTATTCCTTTAGATAAAACATGATTGAGGGTATTTGACACTATAAATAAATATCATTTTAAATGTGTAATGTCGTTTCAGGGCTTGGGCGCTAATTTAAGTGGGAGTGATTGCTGTTATATGTTAGTTTTTCAATATGGATCGATTGTCTTATTCAACATTCTAGATCATGAGGTTGATGGATATCTGAAAATTGTTGAAAGACACGCTTCAGGGTTTCCACCTGAGATGAGAAAGAAGGGTATGTTCTTTATTCTGTTCTTAAATTTGTGCGGAACCTCTGTTACGTGATTGTGATCATGCAATAATATGCATTGATATCTACCACTGGCAAATTTTTGATAACATGTTCATACCTTGTTTTTTATGCCCGCTTTACTTGAAGCCTTATATTTCTTACTTTCAAAACAAAACAAAATATTATTTTCATATACAAAATTGACATTTCTCTCTGTTCCAAGAGGATTAGTAAGTTGATCTTGCACATTTTACAGAGATCCTTCTCATTGGATTCATGACTTGTAGTATAAATGACGGATGACAATCACATAGAAATGGTTATTAGCACATAGCGTCTCTATCCTTCAATATTATTGTGGAAAGCGTCCCTACCTTATATTTTTTTTGGTATTTTCATCATTAATTACATATTTGATTGCCTAACAACGTCATTCCATCCATTCATCGCGAATGTTTCCGTTAATTGAACACAAAAGTCAATTTTCTTTTTCAAAATGGAAGGGAAATATAGTCTTACAAAAATTTTCCCTTTCTTCCTCCTTTACGCAGGCACGGTTACCTTGCGGTTTCTCCAAAAATTTCCCATTTCTTTCATTTCTTAGTGCATTCCTCCCTTTCTCATTTCATCTCCTCTCCTCGCCTCACCGTACAATGGAAGCATTGTTAGTTCTTAGTTTCTTACCCTTCACTGATTAGGTAACACGCTAAATCTTTTCATCGCATAGCAATTAGCAAACTAATGGCAAGCAGCCTGTCACACAGTGGTGGCTCATCCTAATATCAGGGGGGTGGTGGTGACGTTATCCATATCAAAACAAGCCAGCGCACAGCCACAGACCAATCTGCTGAATAGGGGGTGCAGTCAGTACAACGCAACCAATATAAGGAACTTTTTCAACAACCTTAACGCTACCTTTGCCGACATGAGAAATCAGCTGTCCAATGAAAACAAATGGTTTGTCACTGCGCAGCAGTTGAGATCTTCAGGTCCAGTCTATGCCACGGTTCAGTGTATAAATTATCTTTTGACGGCTGATTGTGTGGCTTGCTATGATGCAGCTGTTGCTCAGATTTGGAATTGCTCAGCAGCAAGTGGAGCTCATGTCATATATGATGGTCGTTTCCTCAGGTAATTCTACTTATCCAATTGAGTCAGTCTTGCTAAGCTAAAACTTGACAATACTTCCTTTTAACAAGTTATATATATATATATATATATATATATATATATATATATATATATATATATATATATATATATATATATATATATACACACACACTATGTGCCCCCACCTGCTCGAGTTGGAGAAAGCAAGAAATTCTGTGGCATGTGACCATGTGAAGGATGAGAAATGATAATGGTATTTTACCTAATCAGTGTGTTAAAAATAATAAATATTTGAAGGATGTTAATGGATGTCGGACTTGGAGGAGAGGAGAAGGGGAGGGGAGGAATGCACAAAGAAATGGAAGAAATGGCGAAACTTTTGAAGGGAAAACCACAAGGTAACCGTGCCCGCATAAGGGGGGATAAGAGGGAAAATCTTGTAAGAATATATTACCCTTTCATTTTGAAAAGAAAATTGATTTATTGAGTTCAGTTAACGGAGATATTCACAATAAATGGATGGAAGACCTTTTTTGGCAATCGAATATGTAATTAAGGGTGAAAATGTCAAAAAATGTTAAGGTATGGACGCTTTTTACAATAATAATGCAAGGTAGGGATGTTGTGTGCTAATTACCCCATAAATAGGTCTATCAGTAAATGAGCAATCTATGTCGGTATTAGTAAGATTTTAGCTCAATTATGTCTCTAGATTTTAGAACCAAATACGTGTTTTATTTGGTAATTCTTGATACATATTTTCTTCAAGATTTATAAGCATATAATAACACAGTTTGTGTCTCACTCTTGGTCATTTCTTTGTCTCTCCTCTCAATTTGATGAATTTCTGAATTGCTTCGGAAAAAAATAGAGTATGAGGTGAGAGAGAAGCCAACTTTGAACACATTGGTGCAACGTAGGTCAGATTACATAATGCTACAGTACCTATAAATTGAAAGGATTCGCATCATTGGTAGTGTTCTTGGTCAAAGTATTGCTCTTGACTGCTATGTCCACCAGGTAGGTATCTTATCAACTACCATGTTTCACCTATATGACAATGCAACTTTATTGGTTGTATCTCTCTGTACTCTATGTGTGCTCTTTCAGGTCGATGCAATTATTGTAGAATTGTCTTCCATTGGAGGATTCTTTGCATTATATAGGAAGAGTATTACATTATACAATTATGATATCAATTTAAATATAGTAGATGTAATCAGCTTAGTTATAGCGCATATACTTATATACATAAGAATGGCAATATAGACGCCAAGCTGTAATATCCATTGATTTCATTGACGTCCCTCTCAAGTTGATGCTGAATGATCAGGAAGCATCAATTTGTGGATAATGGTTTCTTGTGGATAATCAAGTGGTGAGCTGTAATTATTTTCCTTAATACATCTTAATTATATTAAGAGGAAAGTACAACAATGTAATCATACACAAGCGCCTCTGGAAAGTATTAAGACTAAATATTGGAAGTATTGGTAGATTTGACTTTCCTCACTCATTAGTATTATTTTCTGTACTTTTGGTTTTTTGTCACAACTTTCTTAAATAGGATTACCACTGGTGTAATCCTAGATATCTGACATTTTCATTTGTTTCCTTATTTAGGAGATTTAGTGAACTCTTCTAACGATATTTAAGTATGCATCTCTATTATTTTAAACAGATTTTTTTGTCTTCTCACATAAGACATTCTTCATGGTATTCAGATCAGATATAGCTTGGAAGGATGCTGAAATATGATTTGAGATTGTGCGAAGTGTAAATTTGGTAATCCATTGTGTAAATTGAAATGCATATGCAGCAAGATTTTTTTTAAGGTAGGCTGAGATTAAAAAAAAAATCCTATTTAGTGAAATTTATGTATGGGATAATTGCAATTAAGGCCCAAACCTTTTAAACAGTTGTAGAGATTTTCCTAACTTTTCAATCGTTGCAATTATCACCCTAAATCATTTTAACCATAAATGGATGGATTTCATCCATCTTTTGTTAGTTGATAAAAAAAAAAATTAGTATATGCAGGGACGGAGCCAGACGTCAAGAACTATGGGGTCAAAAATGAAAATTCTAAAAATTTGGGGTCAAAAAGTGAAAATTCTGGTTATAAAAAAATAATAAAATTTGTGGGGTCAATTGACCCCACAAGACCCCATGTGGATCCATCCATGAACACATGCAAACGGATAAAAAGACAATTTGAACACGAGTACAAATAATACTGATTAAGAAATATAAACAAATTCATGGAAAAAGAATTTTGCTATTTCTACATCCAAGGTTTACATCCTGGATGACATCACTCTCACAAGGGTGGGGCCCGTAATAAAAAAAAAAAATCGTGAGCCCCCACCCCATTTTAAGCATAGGCTTTATTTTCATCGCATGGCAGAAAACCAATCACTAGAAGATCATCTGGCCGTGTTTAAGGATGTTGTCGTTGATCTGGAGATGTTAGGAGTAAAATATGATGAAGAGGACTTGACCTTAATCATGTTGTGCTTGCTGCCTGGTTCGTTTTCGTCATTTAGAGACATGATTCTGTACAGTCATGACACACTCACCATTGAAGAAGCATATGATGCTGTGTTCTCAAATGAGAAGCTGAAGCATCTGGTTAGAGCTGGTTCCAGAGATGATGAAGCTCTTGTGGTTAGTGGTGATTGGCGAAGGGGCAAGTCGATGGTGGATTTCAGCAATAGGGCCTGCTATTACTGCAAGAAGAAAGGACACATCAAGAGGGATTGCAAGAAATTACAGGGTAAAGGTAATTCAGCTGCAAATCATGGAAGGCAATCAAAGACTTCAGGTGAAGCTGACATCGTAGAGAACTATGTAAATGATGGAGATCTTTTGACTATTTCTGACATGGAATCGAAGCCGACGAGGAGTGGATTTTGGATACAGCTAGTGCGTTTCATATGAGTCCCAATAGGGATTTGTTTGAATTATATGAAACGGTGACATGAGGTGCCTTGTTATGGGAAACAACGAATCTTGTCGGGTAGCTGGTATTGGGAAAGTCAAATTGAAGTTGGTGGATAGAACAATTAGAACACTTGGTCAGGTTCGACATGTTCCAAACTTGAAGAAGAATATCATCTCGCTAAGTACCCTGGATTCGAGAGGGTACACATTCTCTGGTGCAGGTGGAGTCATGGGCTGACACAGACTTTTTATGTTGGGGGGCATAATCAAACTTTCAACAAGTAACGAAAAAATTAAAGTAAGAGACCGAGAGCCGAGAGAGACGGAGGGTACTGGAGTGGCGGGAGAAATGAAGAAATGAAGAAGTTGGGGACTAGGGTCATAATTTCTTCTCATTTTAATCTCATTTTTTGCCAAAACTCATTTTACTATAGGAATACAATTGGACACGCCAACAATGAATCTAACTTATGTCAGACTGATATTTTCAATTGAATATTACCGTTGCCTCACAATTCCGATTTTGTCCTAATTTGAAAGTGTAAATTCCAATTGAATATTGAAGGCAAATTTCATTCCAATTGAATTTGGAAGGGCATTTGTGGGATACAAAATAATGTTAACTGCAAAGTGTCATGTCCGACTATTGCGGTCAACCAAAAATTAAAGGAAATGGTACCTGGGGCCCACAACTGTTGGAAAATGGATGGAAAAATGGGAATAGAATGGGTAATTTTTTTTTTTAATTCCCAAAATCTTGGGGGACACGTGGCCCCGCCAGGCCACCCTCCAGGTCCGCCAGTGGGTGGAGTCCTAAAAGTTCGGAAATGTGTCCGTGTTGTATTGGAGGGGCGCATAAAGTCCAAGTTATACATCTTGTAAGATCGGGGCAGAACCAGTGAAGAAACATCAACATAGATTTGGTACCGTGGTGGAAATACAGTTTTGTATAGTACCGTTGGGAAGTGGCTCTGGGTCTATTTTGAAGAATACTACTCTGTCAAGTTCGGGAGATATGGGCAATTCCGCTTTGCCACCACAGTCTGTGGTTCCATTGTATTTAACGGCTAGGGAGAGACCCATTGGAAATATGTACAAGGATGCTGATCTGGGCGTGCATGTTTTTGGAGTTGTTGAAGGTGACAAATCTAGCTAGGGGCCTTCAATTAAAGCATTTAGTGGAGATTCTACTATAGGGTGTGATTCGACCATGTTTGGTAAATTTTGAATTCTTTGTGAATTTTGGGAACCCGGGGGTTGGGTCATTTGTATCCGTGTTTGGATATGGTGGAAGAGGAAGAATATTTTCGAGTGTTGGGGAGGTTTGCTTTAGTTTGAAGAGTTCAATGTGTTTCGCTTTAGTCACACTTATTTTTCCAAGTGGAGAAATTCTGGAGCTTAATTCGTTGCACCAAAATTTGTGTCAAGGTGGAGATTGTTGGATTTTGTAACCTAAATTCGGTCCAAATTGGGTCTAGGGTTTCGCGTTGTGGAGTATTGGGCTTGAAAATGTCAAAATAGGGTCCAAGAACTAAAAAAGACGGATTGACGGCGCTCGACGATCGCTCGACTCACGCAAAATTGGAGTAGGGAAGTTGTCGTTCGACTGTCGTCGAGCGACAGCCCGTCGCCCGCTTATCGCTCAAGGGAACTCGAGCGACGAGCAGCCATCTTTTTCCTTATTTTTCGGATTTTACGCAGTTTTTGACCTAGTTCCCATGTTTTAGGATTTTGGACAATTCTCCTATAAATATTAGGTTCTTCATTCAGTTTATTAGACCTTAAGTTGCAGAAGTAGTAATTATTCTCTCCATTGGTTGTTAATAAAGTATTCAATGCCTCTGTCAATTTCATCTTCTTCTTTGCTTTTTTTTAATCTTGTTTTTATTTGTTCGATCTATACTTCATATCGCGTCATATTCTCTCCTCAAATTACTAACATAAACCACATTATTCATTTTAGGAAAAGAATAGCTTAGTGGTGCAAGAATACAACGATGCCACACGTACAATTATAATTGACAACTTTTGTTGACAATCATGAGTTGGCAAAATCCATACCGATCATGTTAAAAACTATTTTTTGAATCAACTACACAGATCTTGACAACACAAGAATTGTTAACAAAAATTGTCAACAATCATTGTACAAATAGCTTCATTCGAAAGAATATATAAGAAAAGGATCTGTAAATTGATACACACTTTTCCTGTCCCCCTGTGGCCGGCCAGGACTAGTTGACTGGATTTCCTAATCAACTGTAGTATTCTAATGAAAGAGCAACCATTGGGATTCTCCCTCCAACAAACAAGGAGTAATTTGCATTCACCTGAGATATTCACGTTAATAACTTGATTATGAACTTACATTAGTTCAATTAAATTAGAAGAGGCAGATCAGTGTGTCCAAAATATATTAAATAGACTAGCATAGTCTCATACAAATGTAAAGTTTTCAAGCTAAATTCCAGATTAAAGAGAGAGAATTATGCTGGAAGATAGCCGTGCATCAGCCCTGGAAATATTTATATTCTCAAGAAGCCATATAGCAAATGAAGTAGACAATTGATTGATTGTTTGTTGAACAACTTGCTTCTGAGAGAAACATGACAAAAAGGAAAAGAAAAAAGAACTGTTCTATACGTACAGGGCCACGTATATCATAAACCAAGAAAAAAATTGAAGTCTTCTGCTAGTGAGTGAGTGACGCACACACCAAAAACCACTAATCCAAAGAATATTTCAGTGTGGCAATGCCCTTTTTTCTGAAGGAAGTGCTTCTCAACTTGACCAAGCCTAGACCTAGGATTGTTGAAACTTTATAAAACTTAAACTTTATGAAATCTATACGTATAGTCAAGATCTCCATGTCAAATCATCAGGAGAATTAATAAACGCAGAAAATACTTTGTTCCATTGAACCGAATCTTGAAGTTCAACTTGCAATTTCTTTAATGTTGACTTCTTGTTCTTTAATCTTGATTGCTTCTGTCATTTTTCTTGATTATTGATTGCGGGTTCTTGATCTTCCTCTCCAATATGTTTTCCCTTTGATTATTCTTGTGTTGATGGGATGAAGCAAAGAATGAGAATCACTTATGAATTGGGAACCAATAACTTTATTTAATCTTGTGGAAATTACACCCTGACTTGCTTTTTAACTTCTTAGTTCAAAAATCATGTTTAAAAGTTTTTAGTACAAAAATCAGGTAGTAATTTAGTTTTTTAATATTAATAATAATATTATAAAAATAAATTAATTTACATAACCACCCCACCCTACCCTACCCCACCCCCATCCAACCCAAACCCTAAATCATTTTTCATTTCTCTTATCTTTATCCATCATCTCCCTTCTACCACCATTGAGGGACCCCACTGTCGGCGCACAGCGGACAATGACACAGTAATAGCGTCGGAAGCCACAGTAGAACCCACAGCAGCAACGCCGCACACTAGTGTTGACAGCGCCTTGTTGTACGATGATGCTATAATATATAGTTGTGTACAGTGCTGTGCTCGCAATGCAGCATCTCATGCACATGTTGCACCAAGTGGCGGAGTCATTGTCGCTGCGTAGAGGCAACAACGACCGTCGCTCTCAACGACGATGGTGTATTTCGTTCTTCTTTCTGTTCTTTTTTTAGTTTTGATTATTCCGTATACTGGCTTGTGTTGTATGTGATAGTTTGAAGATGATTTGGGATGGTTTTGTGTCGGATTTGATTTGATGCTTAGCTTGATTTTGGATCTTTTTTATGGTGATTGTAATTGTCGCTGTCGTCACGGCCCTCATTCTAGATCTATTTTGCGGTTATTTTGGTGTGGGTTTGTTGGTTTATCATTTGCAATCAATAAATAATATGTGACCTAAAAAATGTTAAATTTTGACTAAATCTGTAGTCGTGACTTACAATTTGTAATTTGTGACTAATTAATTTAATAATTTATGATCGAAAAATAATTGTGACCAATTAATTTATTAATATAAATAATCATGAAATAATTTGTGACCTATAAAATATTTGATTTGATATCAAAAAATGATTCACGATTATTAATTTGATAATTTGTGATCAATAAATAATTGTGATATAAAATTTGTGATTTGTGACGTCTAAATAATGCGCGATCAATTAATTTGATAAATTATATTCGATAAATAAGTTGTGACCTATAAAATTTGTGATTTGTGACTAAACGTTATGTGATTGTGACCCTTTGCATAACTTTAGTCATAAATTGTATGATATTGTGATCTTAATTTATTTTATTGTCAATTTAATTAATAAATTTGATTTAAATATCTATTTAATCAATAAAATATATTTAATTATTTATTTAATTAATACCATGTTATTTTTGAACGAATGTATAACATATTCTTTGATTTAAGGGATAATATTTTTAAACAATAAATAATCTATATATGACCTGATTTTTGAAAAAACAAAATTCAAGTTGTTAAAATTGAAATTGTATCTTTAAGTATAGGTAGTTATACCATAAGTATTTCGGCCCATCATGAAATACAACTCTCTTGGATTCGGTCTCACACATATTTAGATGTCCAAAGTCTAATAACTTTAATTCTTTATTAGATCACTTTAAACGAACTTAATTTTAAGATAGCTTTTAATATACAATTAATTGCATATATATAGGCCCGTGACAAATTACTTTTTCCCAACAATCTCCCGCTTAAGCCATGTATGTCACCTTATGACGTCAAAATTTTACTATCATAACCAAAAGCATCTCCAATTAATTATGTCAATATAGGATCAAAGTGGTCTTCGTTACAAGTGTCATAACTAAACCCATCAATTATCACATGTATCAACATAATCAAATGACATAAATCAAGTATGGATGTATAGTATGGAAATTACATTTAATGTTATCTAAACATGCATATCTCCAAGTGGTCATACCTTATTCTTTTAATAGGATGAAGACAACTTTAATAGGAGCAAACTGAATTGAATACTTTATTTCTGAAAATAACCCGAATATGCAAAAATAAAATCATGTGTCTAAGTAGAAAACATCCAAATATAAACTCCCACTAAACTATCATATCATTTAAAACATACAATACACATGTGAGTAGTGTGTTCATGAAAGACCTTGGGTAGTAGCCCTTTCATAAATGGAACTGCTATAATTGAGTTTGACTTAATATGTTATCTAGAAAATTGACCACTTTGAACTTTCTCCTGGGAACTTGATGTCTATAAACTTTGACATGATCGAACTCCTTTTGGAATACATGACTATTGACTTATTGTCACAAAATAACTTGAGTGGTCTTTCAAGAGAACTTGTACATTCAACATCTATGTATCAAGTTTTCATTGCCACTATGTTGACATCAAATTTGTTCATTAGTGCTTTACTTTGTGTCAAGTTCCTAGATGAGTAGAAAAAAACATTCAGATTCTAACTGATTTTACTCTTAAGCATATTATGATAGTTGACCTTGTGATAGTTGACCATGTTAGTTTTAATCTATCCCTTACTTACAATCAATTTCTACTTTTAGGAAAACAAGAAAGAAGTATATAAACAAGAATAAAGACTAGAAGATGGTTATATATACCTAAAGGTACGGTAAACAAACTAAAAATAATTGCCAGAGAAAGCAAGAAAATCACAATAGACTTCTTCATCTTCTTCAGTTTCACCTTTATCTATTACTTTTTCACTAGGACAATGAAATAATAAATTTGTGAGTGGAAGATAGTACCCTTGAACGTATGTTTTATGATAAGTTCTCGATCTCAAACTGTCACACCCCATTCCTACAGTATACTAACTTAGTGTGGAAATACCGTCAGTGACTTGACCTAGACATCCAAATTCACCCACATCTTTTTTTTTTTAAATGAAGACATCTCTGAAAGTATATCCAATACTACATATTATAAAATCATAACCCAACATGTTTATCCTGCGATTATAAAAGTATTAATACTACTTCAAAAGTCATACAGGATCCCAAAATATAATACAACTGGAGTCCACAAAATAACCCTACAGGTCGTCATCCATGTACATAAAACTTCGGAATCCCGTAAGAGCTCCACAGCCAGCCATATCTCCTAAGAAGTTCCATGCTCACCTACAATGCAAGAACTACATAAGCCAATGCTTAGTAAGCGAGAATCATGCAGGTCATGAGTATGAGTGATAATAGTATATGACACCATGCCATTTACTTTCAACAATATGCTAAAGACGTATCATGTTCAAATAGTCATCAAAGTCGACTCGAAATAATCTCATTTGAAATCTTTCATTGGGCCCTTGACACACGTACTATGCACCGGATAGAACTCTGTACGATATCACTATCAATGATCAATAATCAAGTCGCCAATCTAACATCTACACCGGTGAGTGGACCATCCTCTTATGATCACTAGAGGCCCATCCCCTAACTGCCCCTAAGATCACCCAAGAAGTATCCCACCCAGCATCGCAAATAATCAGAGTATCATAAAGGCACAATTGAGTGGTCTGCCCTCCCGTGATTACCAAAGGCCCATCTCCTATCCACATTTGTAATCAACCAGGAAGTATTACTCGTGGTGCCAAAACATATCACATAAGCATGCCTCACATGCCTCGATGCCCTAGTAGTGGTCAATAAAACATTTTATAAGAAAACCTCAATTTTACAATCAGGTTGTGCATGCTAGATTTTCAACAATGGGTGTATGTCGTGCATGCACATGAAAATGTTCGTGAGTAATATACTCAATGATCATAACCATTAAATGATACACAATAAGCTCCTTATCAAAGTTATGTAAATATTCCAACACTACCATACTATATTCTTGCATCGTAGCTGCAAATGGATTTTCACTCACCTTTTTGTTCTTGTGTGTGTGAGCTTCTACAAGGTGTAAATCAATTCTCTCTCCCACTTAAAGTCAACAAATCACCTGTATTACCATTTAATATTAAACATAATCCTAAATTTGATAATCGTAATGCACACACAATCCTGTGCTACGCCCATTCATGCCAAAATACTTTAGATGACATTAACAAGTCAAGTTATCGATCACATTGCAAACTAGTCCCAACACTATACTATTTCTCGGGTCCAATTATGAACGTCAACATCATTCAATCATTGTTTAACCACCTAGCAATCTTAAAATGTATTTTTCATACCTAAGATACAACTAATGGACATGTAAAGGTTGAATCTAAGCTAAATACACAAATGGCCAGAATCTGTTTTCAGCTTTCCATTGCTGTCCAAGTATTTTTCCAATCCTTTTTCACCCCCTTAACATTATCCAAAACTTCCCAAATTTTTAACACATTTATATAACATGTCGGTAAAGGTAATCATACCATAGATTAGTCACAAATGAAGGATTTACAGCTTTGAAATCATTCCTTTTTCAAACACCAAATCAAACATCTTTCTCCTCATGACTGTTTTGAGTTTCACTTGAACAAGACTTTCAAAAATTGGATTCCAACGTATTAAAGATCATTTCTATACTTCTAAGTCATGCATAAAAACATTTATATCAACAAATATAAGTTATACCTAAGGGATTACTTAAAATAAAAGGTTAAACCCTTCAAATCTATCAATCCCCCATTCTGCCCAGGTTATGTTCTCTTAGATTCTCCTAATTAATTGCCCCTATCTTTGCCATTCTAAAACATGAAAACACCCCCAACATGATCTCAATCAAGTAAAGAGATTCAAGAGGTTATAAAATTCTCAAAAAAAATAAAGATATACCTCAAAACAATGAACAACTTCAGCTGTCCAGAAATTCTAGCTTTCTGTTTTCTAACTCTCTTTGGCTCTCTTGCTTTCTTTTTCACTTGGGTTCATTTGGGGATAACTTGATGGGATAAAATACCTTAATTTGGAGTATTTATAGAGTCCTAAAGGGTTGGGGTCGTGAATCTTGCTTAGAGACTAAGAAACTACCTCATGCAGCCAGGTTGACATGTGTTAAGCAAGAGGTGGCTTCCTGCAGCAACATTTGACTTTTCTCTCATCATATTTGGATCCATATATGACTTATAAGATATATATCTATCCTATATGAAGTATCAAGGGGCTGGAAGACGTGGTGGAAGCCTTAATGTTGAAGGAATTGGCTGGTAAAATGACAAGTCTCCCAACCATGAGGTGTCCAAGCATGAGGTGTTTTCTTGCGGCCATACTTGACTCTTCCTTTCCCTTATTTGGATCCTTATGTGATTAATAAGACATATTTCTATCCAATATAAGGTGAAAAGGCTTTAGAAGACGTGCTAGCAGCCTTAAAGTTGAAGGAATTTGAGGTTAACTTGACAACTCACCACATGCTAAGTAGGATGTGTCTTCTTCCCGTTACATTCTAACCTTGTACCAATCCTTGGACGGTTTGTATGAGATTTAAAGATAATATATAACATATTTAAAGTCTAAAAGAAGTGGTAGACGTTCCTAATGCTTAAGGGTGAAAGTATCTACCATTACAAAGACAAATCAACAAGTATGAGGTGGCTAAGCATGATGTGTCCCTTGTAGTAGAAATCTGATTTCACCTCTATCCTTGTAGGTACAAATCAAGTGTCCTTAGCTTATTTTAATGTCTTTAAAATCCATCCTACCTGCCCTAAGATCCCAAAATATTTTATAACTTTAATTCCTTAACCGTTCATTTAATCACTTACCCGATTGACACCCGATTATCGGTCGATTTCAACAATTTGCACCTTAACTTTTGTAACGTTGTATAAAACCCATATTATGGTGGTAGTGATCATGTTCCTTCATGCTTCATGTCCTAAATAGGTCAATTACCCATCTAGGGTTTATGATGAACTCGATCAAGCGAAAGGAAAGCTTAAAACTTTATCAACACTAATTCCGGATTTTGTAAAATTCCCATTGCTTAGCAAACCAATCTCCAATACCTAACTTAACCTAATTTTTCTACCATAAATCAATGTAAAACTCACCGCTTAGGTCGAGTAGCCGAAGCCTAACACAATATAAAAGTCTTAGCACCTCGACTATCAACTACATCAGTTAAAAGAAAGCAATCAGGAAATTTAATGCATTTGACATTATCAAGCATGAAATGCATGAATGATATTGGCCAAATGTAATGTGAAATTCGGGGTATTATACAAACCTCAGCCATAACCGCTTGGTTGCATTGTCGAAGACCTTTGTAAGCAACAACAACTACAATGGACAGGGCTAATGTCTTTTTTTCACAATGGGAGTTAAGATAAGACCTCTCACAAACATATTATCAATTGATTCAAACAATAGTAAACACATGCTTGCTGGACAATGGCCAAGCTACTTCCACAACATTGTACAGAAGCAATGAAATATCTGAAGCTCATAAGGATGAATATAAATACGTACAATCAGCTGTTCTCCGGATAAAGCTCATAGTCAAACTCTATGTGCATCAAACAAATACCCAACTTTACTTTTTTCAGCAACTTCCTGTTACGGGCCTGTGTCAGACCCGCCACCTCATCCACCACGTGTCAGTAGAGGTGGTCCACACCACGCCACGTGGTAGTCGAGGTGATTGCGCATGGGACGAGCTGATTACATAAGCTGAAGTGATTACATGAGAGAGAAATTGAACGCACGCCCAACAGAAGAGCCAAATTCATCTGCAAGCCACCGCGGATGCAAAGGCCCGCACTCCTCTTCTAAAACCCTGTACCTACCCCGCCCCGCCCCAGCAAAGATCTCTTGTAGAAAGATCTTTCCAAATTCAAATCCATGACTGATTGATGGGAGGTGTGGCAGGACCCAAACGATCAATTCAGCTGCCTTTGTCAGAGACATTCAAGGCCAGCCAACCTATGGCGGATTGCCACCTAGATTGGGATGAGCCCTGGGGATCTGATAACACGTGTCTCCTCATCCAACGGCTCTCCTACTCCCATCCTAAGTATAAATACCCCCTCATTGTGCTAGAAGAAGGATTCAAATCCATTTTTCCTCCTATTACATTGCAAACTTAAGTATCATCCCTCCCCTCAATTCTAGCACTTTATCATTACACTTTATATCAACCGCTACCCGGCGAGTGTTCCACCACTGGTGAACCATTTTCTGTTGAACCTTGAACTGACTTGACCGTCGGAGTGCTCGTGGTCGCTCCCAACCCCTCCCGAAAAGGCCACGGGTGACTAACGTCGTGCTACGTGTGCAGTGATAGTTGACTTGAAGACTTATTCTGTTGGTCATGTGTCAAAGCCATTTTTCGAGCTCAACAGATTGGCGCCGTCTGTGGAAAACTTACTTAAACCACGATTCTCCCTACCAAAAAGCTTGTTCGAGTATCCGGTTGATATTCTCCCTTGAAAAAGGGATTGGTTCTTGAAAAAAGGATCAGCTATACATCAAGCTCAGCTACTAAGGAGAGGCCCCTCGCCTCGAACCATGAGTTCCAGTAATGAAGGGGTGAACCCAAGGAGAACAAGAGAGATCTCTGAAGAAGAGATTTCCCTGAATGTCACACATCAGCGACCCCATCACCGATATCCCAGAGGCAACAGACGCGCCCAACTAACTGTCGAAGTGGCTAGCATGGCCACAAACATGAAGAACATTGCAACTCAAAATGCTGCCATGAAAGAACTCCTCATGCAAGTGCAGAACCAAGGTGGTTTCCAAGCCCCACAAAGTCCTCATCAATCAGCTTATAGATAGGGTTGTAAATGGATCGAATATGGATTGAATCTGCCTATATCTAATCTGATCCGATAATCCAACCGATATTTGATGGTTAAATCCATATCAGATTTGCTATGTTATCGGATATTCGATCCTATAATCCAATCTGAAATTTATAAAAATTAGGAAAAAAAGTAATGTTCTTTAAAAAAAATTTGAACTAACTTGAGGCCCACTTGTTTTTATTAACAAGTCTAATAGTGACTTCTACCATCATGATATTCCTTTTTAAAGGAGAGATTATCTTCTAGTTTTCTATTGACATTTGATGTGGGATAATGTAAAATTGAATTTCAATTCTAAATATAAATATTTTATTTCATTATTTCAATTAACAAATCCAATTATTTGTTACATATTAATTATTAGTTTTTTAAGTTGTAAAATAAATTACAATAATAAAATTAATTAAGAAAATATATATATTTATTTACTTTAAATTAGTAAACTAAAATTAAAAAAATCTATTGTTGTTATAATATTTTACATTTATGTGTATAGTTATTTATTCAATTTTTTTTTTCAAATTTTCCAATTCTTAAACAGGTTTAATAATTATAATTTTTTCAACTATTTTATGTTTTGAATTTGATTGCTTTTTTATTCTAAATTTATTTATTTTAGTGACAAATAATATACTATAAAAATATTTTGTCGACTCAATTATTTATAACAAATATGATCGGATTGTTATCGAATCGGATTGTCCTATATCCATATTTGATCCATTCAGTTAACAGATTATCGGATTCGAATTTTGATCGAGTTATCGGACTAAGACCCTAAATCCATCTCCCATTGATTTCGTCGGATTCGGATCAAAATTCAATCCATTGACAGCCCTACCTATAGACTAATTGAGGCAGAATCTAGCAGCAGAACCCATTTGAGTCATCAGGGAGAAGTCCCTATTGAAAGAGAAGTGGGAATGGACACTTCCAACTACAAAGCCGCTCCGACTGACAACGCCCCTGCTGGAGAGGAGAACTTTCCTTCGGAATATGAAGAGCAGCCCCAGAGGTCTGCTAGTGTTTTTGATTGGATCGGACGAGCACCAAAAAATAGAAACCAGTCCATGCACCAAACAGCCCGCCAACAGGAGCGTGCACAAAGCAAAGTTCAGGCCCCTCCATCCAGATATAGGCGAGATAGGTGAAATATAGTAGATTGGGAGAACAGAGGTGAAACTGCCCAGCTTCCAACTCGTCCAAGAGTAGATGGGAACAATTCTGATGAACCATGCAGGTCATACGAAATTGATGATGATAATCGGCCCTTCTCCAGGGAGCTTCGCACCTTTTCGATGCCTCATAACTTTATCCCTCATAAGATTCCCAAATATGAAGGAAATGGCGACCTGGAGAAGTATCTCAATAAGTATAAAAGACAAATGAGCCTCAAAGGCACCTCACCACTTTGAAATGCAGGGCATTCTATCTAACTCTTGGCGGAGCTGCTAGCAGACTGGTACCACTTAGCTTAAGGAGCTGGCCAGACCTAAAAAAGGCGTTTCTAAACCAATACCTTTCTAGGAAAGAGGGAGAAGCCCCAATACAGTGCTTGCAAGACATGAGGCAAGTAGCAGGGGAAACCTTGAAGAGCTACCTTGCACGCTTCACTGACGAAATTACTTATTGCGAACAAGTCACAGACAGGAAGCCCTTTCAGCTCTGAAAGGAGGTCTGAATATGAACACCCGATTTTGGAGGGATGTTCGAAGCAAGAATCCTTCCACATATGATGAGTTGGTATAAATGATGAAGATTGAGATTGTCAATGAGGAAATGTGATGTGATCCGGGGTGCGTCACTATTTATCAAGAATTCGAAGCATGTTGGAAAGAGGCTAGAGCCAAGTTAGAGACTTCAAAGAGTTGACAAAGTCAATCATTTACATGTTCAATTAATGAAGTCCATAATATTGAAGACAACAAGCCAATGGTCAAGTAACATGTTGGGGACGGAAGCCGGGACGGTTTGGAAAGCACTCGAATTTTCAGTCTCAGTTTAAGACCCATTTTTGGCATAGAATATGTTCGAATTTGAAGATTTGCATTTCTATATGTTTTGTATCCCTTGAAGTAAGATATGTAACGCATTTTAAATCACCCCAATCGGATATTGGGAGAGGACAATATGACTAAAATACTGAAAACTGTCCGACGGGGAAAATGTAAAACTATGCGGCCGCATAGTTAAACTACCATGCCACCGTATCCATACTTGCAGGGGCCTCCCAGGCCTAATGAAGGTCTTCTATGCGACCGTATAGAAGAAACGTTTGGCAAGATTTTTAATTTTTGGAAAGTTTCCTAATATCGTTAGAATTCTATTTATTTTGATATTTTGCGATATTTTTCGAGTTATTTCCAGTTTAAACTATATTTTATGGTTTCTATAGAAATAGGATTTCAATTCATTGTAAACACACACAACGTTATTGAGAGATTAATTGAAGGGCAATTATTGCTTCTAATTTCTTGTTCTTCATTGGACAATTGTGAACTTATCAGAGTAATTCTTGTGGCCTTCAATCTTCCGGGTTTGATTCTTCATTAATTCCATCAAAAGGGTCGACGCTCGTTATTGAATCATTGGTTATTTTGATTCGTTAATTTTCGAATCAATCCAAACTTATTTACTTTGGCTATCTTGGGTTCTAAATCAATTCGTCGTAGGTTTGATAGTTCAACGCTATTCGGGTCCGCATCATTCAAATCAATCCAAACTTGATTTACTTTGGCTATCTTGGGTTCTAAATCAATTCGTCGTGGGTTTGATAGTTCAATGCTATCCGGGTCCGCATCAAAATGATTGACCACAGAAATTGAGCTGCCCAGGGACTCCCTATACCTCAGAGGCAAATTGGCAAAGGACCTACCTCCCAAATAGTGACCCAACAATGGACTCAGGCCGGCACATTGTGGCTCCCACTTCGAGACAAGTACTGGCCACTGCCACACTGAATGCAGTGCCTACTTTAGCTTATGAAAACATTGGACCCAACATTGGCAACTCAACTAGGAACACTGGACGACCCTCAACCTCTAGAAATAGAGGACGAGGTGGTAGGCCTAGAGATAGGCCCCAGGAAGAACTGCGACCTTGTTGCGCTTTCCATCGCTACTATGGTCATGACACAAGGGAATGTAGAAATGTGAACCGACCTGCAAGCAAACCTCGTAATGCAAAGGATAACCACTACCAAGGTAACGCACAAAGGAACTCTCTAAGAAGTGGCGAGACGAGGCGACATTCACCCCGTAATGATAGAAATGAAGATGGGGAGAGGCCCCGGAGAGGACAACATCCCATGAGGGGCTCAGTTTCTTCTAACGAACAGCAGCCCATTCGAGAGATTGACACTATTATTGGAGGACCCCATGTAAGAGGTGAATCAAAAAATGCTCAAAGAAATTACACCAGAGAGGCGAAGTCTACCAATGGCCAGCTATGTAATGAGTCAATCTGCAGATGGCAGGGCTATGGGGCCCATTACATTCACCCAGGAAGATGCGGCAGGTATGCACTTTCTACATTGTGACACCCTGGTAGTCAGAGCCGTGGTGGCCCGCAACGGGCTGAAACATATGCTAGTGGATAATGGCAGTTTAATCAACATCATATTCGGTATGACTTTTGATAAAATGGCAGTAGATCATGAGCTAACACCAATTACCTCGCCCCTTTATAGGTCACCGGAGATAGCATCATTCCCAGCGGTAAAATTACTTTGGCTGTCGAGATGGGGGCTCTGCCACTGGTGGCATACTATTTCATGGAATTCTTAGTTGTTAACCACCGATCTGCCTAACATGGAGTTTTGAGGAGACCAGCCCTGAAAGAGTTATGGGCAGTAACTTCCATCCATCACCTCTGTGTGAAGTTTCCCATAGAACGTAGAATTGCTACTGTCCGGGTTAATCAGATGGGATCCAGAGAGTTCTATCTCAACTCTTTGAGAAAGGTTGAACTACAAATCAACATGGTACTGGATGCTGAAATGTCATAGGCCCCTGAAGAAGGGCTACCTCCGACGCTAGATATTGTCATGGCAGAAGCCAGACCTGAAGCATCCCTGGAAGAGTTGAATCCCAAACCACCCCAATGGAGGAGCTGAAAACCTTCCCAATGGACCCACAGGACACATCCAAGGTCCTGTAGGTCGGGAAAAAACTGGAAGAAGAGTCTAAGGAAGCACTAAAAGACTTCCTTCTAAAGAATACGAACGTCTTTGCATGGAGGCACGGAGACATGGTTGGAATAGACCCAAAGATCAGTTGCCACCACCTTTAAATTGATTCGAACTACACTCTACACAGGCAAAAGAGACAGGCGTTGAATATCGAAAGGTATGAGGCCTTGAAAAAAGAAGTGGATAAGCTTATCAATAATGGTTTCGTTCGTGAAGCCAACTACTTGAAGTGGATTTCAAATCTCGTTTTCGTGAGAAAGCACAACGGCAAATGGAGGGTTTGCATTGATTTCTCTAACCTTAACCAGGCCTGCCCAAAGGACAACTTTCCACTTCCATGAATTGACCAGTTAGTGGATTTAACTGTTGGGCATGAACTACTAAGTTTCATGGATGCCTATTCAGGCTATAATCAAATTCCTATGTTCCTAGACGACGATGACAACACCTCTTTCATTATTGATAGGAGGCTCTATTGTTACAAGGTGATACCCTTCGGCCTAAAAAATGCTGGGGATACCTACCAAAGGTTAGTCAACAAAATGTTTGTTGATCAACTCGGCAAAACAATGGAGGTTTATGTTGATGATATGCTTATGAAGAGCCTCAGGGCCGAAGAGCATATTAAAACCTAGGTGAGGCTTTTCAAACACTAAGAGCGTACCATCTGAGGCTGAACCCTCTTAAATGTGCATTTGGCGGGGCTTCAGGTATATTCTTGGGCTATATTGTGAATTAGAGGGGAATTGAAGCCAACTCGGAGAAAATCAAAGCTCTAATCGAAATGAGGTCACATAGAAGCCTAAAGAAGTGTAACAACTGACTAGTAGAGTAGCCGTACTCAATCGCTTCATCTCAATGGCTACTGAAAAGTGCTTACCCTTTTCAAAATCCTCAAGGGAGGTAAAAAGTTTCAGTGGACCCCAGAGTATGAGGAGGCATTCCAGGAGTTTAAAAACTACTTGGGATGAACACCCCTTCTCAGCAAACCAAAGGAAATAGAATCTTTGTTGTTATACTTGGCAGTAGCTAATGACTCAATTAGCTCAGTACTTGTGCGAGAAGAAGAAGCATACCACTTGCCAATCTACTATGTAAGCAGAGCCCTACTACCTGCCGAAGCATGTTACCCAGACATGGATAAACTGGCTCTTGCTTTGGTCACTACTTCTCGAAAATTGAGGCCATACTTCCAAACCCACAGCATTCAAGTTTTGACGAATTTCCCACTGAGACCGGTCCTGCAGAAGCCAGATACCTCAGGAAGGTTACTAAAATGGGTTGTTGAGCTCAGTGAATTTGACATAACGTACACACCTCGAACAACAATCAAGGCTTGGCTGATTTTGTTGCAGAGTTTCCTAAGGCCCCCGAAATTGAAGTGAACATGGAATCAGCAGAACCTCCCACTTGGAATCTCTTTGTTGACTGATCTTCGGGAGAGACGGGCTCTGGGGCTGGCATTGTGATAAAGAGCCCAAAAGGGTATAAGCTTAATTGTATCATAAGGCTTGGATTCAAAGCTTGCAATAACATGGCTGAATATGAGGCTCTCCTAGCTGGACTTCGGTTAGCCAGGGAGTTGCAAGTAAAAAGATTGATTGTCAAATTCACAGTTGGAGGTGAACCACGTAAATGGGAACTTTGTGGCCAGAGACAAGCATATGGCTACCTATCTGAAGCTGGTCATGGATTCCTACCCAACTTAGAAAGGTTCAACCTGATTCAGGTGCCATGCCAGGAAAACTCCCATGCGGATACTCTATCAAAACTGGCCAGTAGCAAAGATTCAGATTTGCTCAAAATAGTGCCCATTGAGCACCTAGCTGAACCCTCTATCAAGAGGAGTGAATAACTAATGTAGATTAAGAGTATCCCACCCTGAATGCTGCCTGTCTTGGCCTACTTAAGATATCAAACTTTACCGGAGGATGAAACCAAAGCACGAAGTCTTCGAATGAGAGCCGCTCACTTCGTCCTACAAGATGATATTCTGTATAAGTGTGGCTTCTCCTCTTCCCTCCTCAGATGCACAGTGGGGAAGAATTGAATTACCTCCTAATGGAAGTACCCGAAGGTGTTTGTGAAAATCACTCCGGCGGAACTTCCTTGGCACAAAAAAAACTCCAGCAAGGGTGTTATTGGCCGACCCTGAAAAGGGATACCATTGAATTCCTGTGCAAGTGTGACAAGTGCCAACGCTTCTCCAATGTGCAGAGGTAACCATCCCAAGAACTTACCGTTGTGTCCAGCCCCTGGCCATTCGCCAAATGGGATGTAGATTTCATCGCCCCCCCTGCCCAAAGGTAAAAGCAGAGGCTCTATCCAAGATTACTGAAGCAAAGACTTCCAAATTCCTCTGGAAGAACATCATATGCCGGTTTGGCATACTTCATTCCTTGGTCTCAGACAATGGCAAACAGTTCGACCACAGAAAGATCCAGGAATTATACGATGAGCTCGGAATCAGGAAGCACTTCTCTTCACCGCATCATCCTCAGGCCTTCTCTTCACCACATCATCCTCAGGCAAGTGGCCAAGTCGAGGCGATCAACAAAACCATCAAACTCACCATGAAAAGGAAATTAGATGCCTCCAAAAGGGCTTGGGTCGAAGAGCTCTCCCGAGTCCTATGGGCCATTAGAACTACTTGCAAAATATCCACTGGGGAAATTCTTTTTCCATGACTTATGGAGCCGAGGCTATGAGCCCTATAGAGGTTGGAGTTTCGTCTCCTCGTGAAGAAGAGAGCGTTTCGCATTGGCGACCTGGTGCTCCGCAGGGTTTTCCCTTCAACCAAAGATCATGGCACAGTGACTTTGGGGCCGAATTGGGAAGGTCCGTACAAAATCGTATAGGAGATCAGACCTGGCACTTATACAATCGAAGACCTGGAAGGAAAGGTGATGCCTCATCCCTAGAACATCAAGCACCTAAGGAAATACTACCAATAGGAAGCTTGTAACCTTGTAAATATTGCAATCAAATGAATGAATTGATTTCCATCTTACCTCACTCTTACATGGAATTATCAAACAACCTTGCTGAGGTGCAAACTCCCCCAAAGGGGTTACCTCCAAGGACATCTGCGTAGTCAGAGGTGGTGTGGGTGCCACCTTTGACGAAACAGGAAGTACACATATCAAACAAACCTTGCCGAGGTGCAAGCTCCTCCAAAGGGATCACCTCCAAGGACATCTACGTAGTCAAAGGCGGTGCCGGTGCCATCTTTGACGAAACAGGAAGTGCATATATCAAACAAACCTTGTCGAGGTGCAAGCTCCTCCAAAGGGGTCACCTCCAAGGACATCTATGTAGTCAGAAGTGGTGCGGGTGCCATCTTTGACGAAACATGAAGTGCACATATCAAACAACCTTGCCGAGGTACAAGCTCCTCCAAAGGGGTCACCTCCAAGGACATCTGCGTAGTCAGAGATAGTGCGGGTGTCATCTTTGACGAAACAGGAAGTGCACATATCAAACAACCTTGTCGAAGGTCTAAAGGGGTCACTTCTAAGGACATCTGTGTAGTCAGAGGCAGTGTGGGTGTCGTCTTTGATGAAACAGAAAGTGCTCATATCAAACAACCTTACCGAGGTGCAAGCTCCTCGAAAGGGGTCACCTCCAAGGACATCTGCGTAGTCAGAGGCGGTGCGGGTGCCATCTTTGACGAAACAAGAAGTGCACATATCAAAAAACCTAGCCGAGGCGCAAACTCCTCTAAAGGTCACCTCCAAGGACATCTGTGAAACCAGAGGCGGTACGGGTGTTACCTCTGACAGCATAATATCTTGAACACAACTGAAAAGTATGGGAGCCTCTTAAGGCCGATGCGATATTACTTGTTCTTCATTGGCTTCTTCCATTTTATTAAGTGGTTAAGCAAGGCCGATACGATATTACTTGTTCTTCATTGGCATCTTCCATTTTATTAAGTGGTTAAGGTAAGCATATGCAATATTACTTGTTCTTCATTGGCCTATTCCATTTTATTAAATGATTAAGGTGAGTCGATGCAAACATACTTGGAACAATTTGTTGTTGCTTACCCGAAGTGAGTTTAGAAGAAGTAATTACTTTGCTCAATTGAAATGAAGTAAAGCGAGGTGACAACACTTGGAGAAAATGAATTTCATTAATACCAAAGAGAGGTCGAAGCCATTACATAGAAAATGAAATTACAAAATTTATAGTCTAAATTTACAATGGACTCAGCTTCAGCCTACTCCTCATTGGCCTCTTCCTTATGGAGAGCCTCACCTTCCTCCACTTCGGCCATAGGCCAACCACCAGTGGGGCCACCGAACTCTTCCTCAAGAAATTCGATGTCCAGGTCAAGTTGCCTTTCGCGCAGGTGAGACATCATCTCCTGGCAGCCCAAGAAGCTCTAAAATTGGCAAAGTCGTCATACTCCGGCGTCTTATCAAAATTATCCTTGTAACTCTAGACTACAGCTTCGTCCTCTACCTTCACCTCAGCTTTTATTGAATCTATCTCCTCCACCTAGGCCTCAGAGTGCGTTTTCTACTTTCTACTTGTTGTCCTCCTCCAGGGCTGCAAAGGTGATCCGTTGGTGTTCGTTGGACTGATCGATCCTCTTAGTCAAAGCAGCCACTTGTGAAGTCGACTCGTGCAGTTCATTCTTCAACTGATTAACTTGTATCTCAGTTGAGTCAAGCTTCACCTCTGCCTCAGTCCATTTCTCCTCCGCCAGTTCAGCCTATTTTTTGGCCTTTTTCACCTCAGCATCCCACCTTAAAGAGGCAATTTCAGGATGGAGCATTTGCTATGGACCCTAGCAATAGAGGCGGTTTCAGGAGGGAGCATCTCCAACATAGCCTCAGGGAGATCATCAGTTTTGCTCCCCAGAAAATCGGTAGTCTTTCCCTAAGCCAGGACGTTGGCCGATCTCTTTACCCTTTTTCGGGCCTGTCCCTTCACTAGAATAGCAGAAATTGGCACTATGGCCCGAGAGCTCAGAGAAGGGGCTACGATTGTCACCCTGGCGGAGGTAGCAGAAGAGAGGTGGAGATTTTGGCTTTGGAGACGAAGAGGAAGCCCCAACCTAGCCAGACTTTTTCTTTTTTATGAGGAAGGTTCCTTATTCCATCTCATTTTCCTCCGCAGGCTGCTAGCTAGCCCTGTTGAGAGACAACAGACGCACTGACTGCTTCTTGTAAGCAGTCGAGCTAGTCTTTAGCATTTTTGTCTCAGCCACGCTTCGGCGTATGGTGGCAAAATCGGGCCTCTGTGATTTCGTCTTCATGAAGTCCTCTGTAAATGAGAAAAACAACTAAGTATTTTCGAAGAAATAGCAATATGGAGACCCGAAGTGAAAATGTTACCTTGGTTCACCATTAGGCCGTGCTGGACGAAATGGTGGTTCTGGTCGATGAGCTCTTTGTAGTTCCTCTCAGGAAGAGGTGTTGGGTACAACTGACTGATAATATCCCACTCCTCTTTGTTTATCTCACACTTTGGAAGATAGCTTGGAAAGAATGAAAATATTAAAACCATAAGCAAATTTGGTCAAGGAAATCGGATCGGTAAACTACTTACTGTAAGTGGAGTAGGTAGTGGGAACGGTCGGTGGCGCCATAGAATCGTTCTCCATGGTATCCCATCTCCTGGAGCCCAAAACCAAGAGCTATTCTAGCCCTTTATTGAAGAAGGTGACCCAACCACGAATGGGGAATGGGACCCCCATGAGGCTAGGTAATACCAATCCTTGCTATCTTCTCCCCGGTCATTGTTTTTAGAAAGAGATGGAGTGAAACATGCTAAAAGGCATGTCCCTCCGATGATGGCCCTCCTCCACAGCATTCAGGTCCCTACCATCTGAGACCATGAGTTGGGATTGACCTGTATTGGGGCCAACCCATATGACCTGAGCACTAGTCTAAAGAAGGGGTGAAAGGAGAGCCTCAACCCGACTCGGAATAGGTGGTCACTCACCCTGTCCTGGGATAACATGCCCTCTCATGGGGATCGGGTTGGATTAATCGAATATTGTAAGGGATCCTAAAAACATTCCTACACCTCTCTATCAATTCTGGGGTGATTTTTAAGGGGTATTTAGAGGCCCCTCACAGGATGGACGTATTTACAGGAGAAGCTGACCGTTTCTAGATGTTCTCCCCGGTCCTAATGGCCTTACTCAGCTCATCAGGAGAGATAACCATAGGCTCCCTCAGGGCAGAACTTCCCTCACCTCGCCCCTCCTCACTTCCTATCACAACAGAAAGATCACTCACCATTTCAGAGGGTTTTTGCAGGTTTTTAAAGAAAAAAGGAGATGAAGAAATTTGGAAAATGTGGAGTATTACCTAGTGCAATGGACGACGCCAGTCACTAGCCGGAGTCTGGTAGTGGTCACCGGAGTTTGCTGTTGATACTTACCGGAGAATACAAAAATAGAGAACAAAAAAACTTTAAAGTGATTCAACGATTTTTGCAAAGGTAAAAATGTTCAAATGGAAAAGGATGGGCCTTTTATAGGCGTTCTAAGGCCCACCCCAGCCATTAGATCAATTTCGATCACATCTAGGCCGTCTAAATCTAAGACCCCAAGATCATCGTTGAAATCAAAGGTCACAAGATCAACAGCCTTGATGAAGTGGTGGGCCTCACGCACAACCTGAACGCGTCGCCTTAAGGAATGGGAGTCGTCACCATCATTACCATTTATGGCGAATAAGGCATGCCTTGGAAGCAAGCATACACCCCTTTGATGTGTCTTGGAAAGGCACAAAAGATTTCAAATCATTGGCATAAAACCTAAAGTTGTCTCTTCAGAAGCCGTCGCTTCACTCCGTATAAGAGTTGCAACAGCTCTCCACAGAGTTGTCAACCCATATCACCTTGACCAAAGCAGAATCTAATGTTGCAACAACTCTCCCTGGAGTTACCAACTCTTATCGCTTCTACCATTTCAGAACCTCGCGTTTCAATAGCTGTCCATAGAGTTGTCAAACCATTTCACCTCGGCTAGAGTAGAATTTGATGTGGTAACAACTCTTCCTAGAGTTGCCAACTCATATCACTTCGGCCATTTTAGAACCTCGCATTGTAACAGCTTTCCACAGAGTTTTCAACCCATGTCACCTTGACTAGAGCAGAATCTGACGTTGCAACAACTCCCCCTAGAGTTGCCAACTCCTATCGCTTCGGTCATTTCAGAACCTCGCTTGCAACAACTCTCCACAGAGTTATCAACCCATATCACATCAGCCAGAGCAAAATCTGATGTTGTAACAACTCCCCCTAGAGTTGCCAACTCCTATCGCTTCAGCCGTTTCAGAACCTAGCATCGTAACAGCTTTTTCCCACCCCTAGCTCTACAAATTAAAAGTCTTTATACTATATAAATATTCATACATGGACTTACAGGACTACTGTTACGGGCATATGTCAGACTCGCCACCTTATCCACCATGTGTCAGTACAAATGGTCCACATTACGCCACGTAGTGGTCAAGGTGATTGCACATGGGACGAACTGATTGCATAAGCTGAAGTGATTACATGAGAGAAGAACTGAACGCATACCCAACAGAAAAGCCAAATTCATCCGCAAGCCACCGCAGATGCAAAGGCATGCACTCCGCTTCTACAAAGCTACACATGCCTTGCCCCGCCCTAGCAAAGATCTCTTGTAGAGGCCAGCCAACTTATGGAGGGACGGATTAACACCTAGGATGGGACAAGCCCCGAGGATCTGATAAGACGTGTCTCCTCATCCAATGGCTCTCATCTTCCCATCCTTAGTATAAATACCCCCTCCTTGTGCCAGAAGAAGGATTCGGATTTGCTTTTCCTCCTATTATATTGCAAACTTAAGTATCATCCCTCTCCTTAATACTAGCACTTTATCATTACACTTTATATCAACCGCTACCCGGCGAGTGTTCCACTGCCGGTGAACCATTTCCGATTGAACCTTGAACTAACTTGACTGTCGGAGTACTTGCGGCCACTCCCAACCCCTCCGAAAAGGCCACGGGTGACTAACAGCATGTTACGTATGCATGGATAGTTGACTTGAGGACTTATTTTGTTGGACACGTGTCGAAGCCATTTTTCGATCAATACTTCCCATCATCCATCAATGAATATCTTTCTCAGTGGTCAAAGATCCATCATGCTTTGAGAGTTAAAAACATGTGTTTTTCTTTGAGACATTTTTACAATTAGTCATTGCCATTTAGCTCATCTTCAGCCTTTAAGATCTAAGTTTTTAGTCATTAACATTTCTTTCCTTACGCATATTTATCTTTTCATAAAATTCCTACAACTTTACGGTTAATTTCCTTGCTTTACAAATGCTAATTTTTCAATTGTAAAGTTGGCAAAATTTGACAAAATGCACGAACATTTATGAAGAAAATCGTGTCGAATCTAGTCATGATAGTTAGTGAAGAAGAATAAAAGATAGTTAGTTTTGCCTGTTGAAGAGCAATTTCATTAAACGAATGGTTGATATACTCATGGACAAAGAAACCAATGTCCAAATTGCTGCACAATTGAATTACTCTGGACTCTTTTGTTTGAAACACTTCGAAGGTAGCGGTCGATGACCTTGACAACCTAAGAGTGGTATATGCTGTGATAGAGGTGGTTAGAGAAGTTTGTCACTGGGCGAGTCTATTTGGATGGTGGAAAGGATATTGAGCAATGAAAAACCAAAGTCTTGTTAAGGCTTTGGTTGAGGCCTTTAAAATCCAATGGAAGTTTTAGCCAGAGAATAACCGTGCATAAAAAGGGACAAAAGAAAGGTGACATATCAGAGAACTTGAAGTGGCAGACTTCAAACACGACGGTAGTAGATTCAGACGCAGATGAAGTCGAAGGCACAGATGAAGTCGAAGATGTAGATGGAGATAGGATGAACACAGAAGCTTCGAGGGTTAGGTCTTATGTTGGTATGGGTTTATTAATGGGGAATGAATTCGAATTATTACTCATCAATCTCTTTTTGTCCAACAGGCCTTTGACCATGTTCTCAAAAATAAAATGAAATTTAATTATTTAAAAGTATAATAAGACCATTTTATTCTCCCTTATAAAAAGCCAAATTGAAGAAGGACTTGAAGATTTATTCACGTCAAAACCATTTATCCCCAAATCGATTGTGTGTGAATGATTTAATCTCAAATGCTTCTAGCTCCGTAGAATTTATTTTTCAAAGCTTTTGTTTTATGATGGTAATTTTCCTTATGCAACAACAATTTTTTGTTAATATCTCTCTTGAATTTTTTATGATGTTGTTTGCGAGTTTCTCCTTGTCTTTAGAATTGGTCGCCCCTCAAGCATAATCTGTGAAAGTCATTTATGGCCTTTCCAAGATTGGGCTCTATTTGTTGCTTTTCGGTATTGTTGTTTGTTAGTTCTCACTTGAATAACTTTCTCAGTTTTGTTCTAAGGAAGGCCATTAGAATTTTATTTTTTTTTCCTAGCAATTGATGTGCAAAGTCTTGCATTTCATTCACAAGTATACAATGCTAAATACCATTTGGAATATTGTTGTCGATTTTGGTGAAAATGGCGACTTCACCATATGAGCTCACCTTACACATTAAAGTAAAACTTTTCATAGAGTGATATGGACTTAAAATGAGGCTCAAAATTGATATCATACTTGCTCCTCAATGTAATGCTTATTTGATAGGATAAGATTTAAGTAGAAGAGGATGTTGAAGATGAGATAACAGATATATTATCCAAATATGTATGTGAGATGAGAGTGACTTGAGGCTCATTGTTTTTAACTCTTTCCCCAAATATGCATGTGAGTTGAAAGTGACACGAGGCTCACTGTAATTAACTCTTTCCAGATTTGATGTTTTGTCTTCTATGTTTTGAGAAAAAAAAATAGGAGTTTGTGTTTGGAATTGGACTTAATTCCTCTCATTAAACTGTCAACTAATGTGTGAAATGAAGTGTAATCTTTCATGATGATTTCACATTTGGTTATAAAGCTGGTAATTGTATTAGTAAAATGTTAGTAGAACTTTTTTTGTTGTGAAGTACTACAGTTATTGGAATTTGTACAAAATTTCTTTTTTTCTTATCGAAAATTTGTATGCTTAACTTGGTTTATATAGCTTATGCATCTTGTTCTTATGTGCTTTATTGTCATCACTTATTCTAATATTTGTAATTGTTTTGTATTTTTTAGTGCTATGAAGAACAAACTTCAGGAGAGCTGCTTTGGATCAACTTAGATTGATGCATGGGACTTCGAGAACTAGATTGTTTTTTTGCTATTTTTATTGATATTTTGATATATTTCTATAGTTACTTTGTTCTGTTTGTCTAGAATAGTTGATTTTTAAGAATATTGTATATCTGTTTCGTCTTCTCTGTGTAAATTACTTTTTATTTTGACGATGTTGTGTAAGAACTTGCTAGTGCATTTGCAACTGTAATGATTAAGGTTATTTTCAGGCCCTTAAAACTTTAATGTTTAAATATCGCGCATGTCCAGGATAATGATATTGTTCCATAACCAATAAAATGACATTTAGATCGTTACGTCAAAATATAAGTACTACTTCACAAAACGATATTTATGTCGTTCCGTACAAAAATGCACTAATTCATAAAATGACATTGAAATCGTTCCTAAGATACAAAATGATTTTGATGTCGCTCCAATACAAAAATTGCACTGATTAGCATAATGATATTGAAATCGTTTATGAGACACACCACGATGTTGATGTCGTTTTTGTATCAAATAAATGTTGACCTATGGTTAATTTGAAACCTTGAAATTTTGATTATAACAAACAAGTTGGTCTTTTTTACTAACGAGTTGAATTCAAGTGATTATAATCTTTCAACATGTATAAAGGAAAATTGATCAATGGTCGTCAAAAGATCAAAAGCTATCATCACAAATCGGACTCTTGAAGAAAGTCAAGATCGAAGTCACATTCAAGAAATTAAGACCCAAACTTCGAAGCAAGATCAAATAATTGTTTTCTTAGCTAAGAATGTGATGGTACTAACACCTTGATATATGGCATGAATGACAATAGCTTAGAATCGTTCCATGCCTTGAAAACAACTTGGCGCATTAAAAAGCGAATCAAATAAAATGATATGATCAAGCGAAAAATGACTTTTAAAAATAACTTTTAGAATTGTAAAATATTTTTTTATCTTGAGAAGTTAGTGAAAAATGCTCTCCAAAAGACCATACTTTTCAAAACTCTCAAAGCAGAACAAACAACGTCAAAAAGAGAACCACCAAACTGTTGGGGCGGTCGACCGAACTTCTCCAATGGTCCAAAATTTGACGATTCTAACTTCTACTTTTTCCTAGTACAAATAATTATATTGGTCATCCGAAAATTGACGGTCGACCAGACTGGTTATCCGGTTTGATAGAAAATTTTGCGTTTTTCACTTCTATAAATCTCAACTCATTTGTCATTTATTATAACTTTTTTAAGAGCATTCAATTGAGATTCTTTTAAGCTAAAATTGCATTGATTTCTCATCTTATTTATTATTGTCAAATCATCTTTGTTTTAAATTTTTTTTTATTGATCTCAACTTTGAAAATCATTTCATTTATCAAAGTTTTTCAATTATAACTCTTGAGTTTTATTCATTACTATCTATTAAAGTATTAGCCTACTTCTATTCTTGTACTTAAATTTGAATTTATCATTCATTAAGAACAGAAGATTTCATTTGTAAATTTATTTGAATTATGGGTCGTGTTGAGGTCCCGGAAAGCTCAACGTTGTAAAAGGATCGGTGCTCATTGTTTGTAAGTCACCGAAAGCTTTGTAAATGGTTAGATTGTACCATAAGTCAATCAATATAGTGAAAAAGGTCTTGCTCGTGGCAGAGAGCTTGGTAACGGGGGACATAGATCGTGTTTGGGATCGAACCTCCATAATTACATGGTTTGCATTCTCTTCTCTTTTACTTACCGTCTTTATATTGATCAAATTACTCGTGCTTAATTATCTCTTTATTTGTTCATATTTGTTGAATTGTTATAATTGCTAGTATATTGTTTTAAGACTTAAATTTATTTTAGATAAAGTATTGAAAATCAATTCATCCCCCTCTTGATTAGCTATTCTTGGGGCATTCCACAAATCAACCTCCCTTCTTTGATGGCACACACTATAATTATTGGAAGGCTAGGATAATGATTTACATTCAATCAACTAATTATAATATTTGGGAAGTTGTCGAGTATGGTCCTTATATGCCACCAGGATTATTAAGATAGACAGTCAACCCGATCAAATTATCCCCAAACCTAGAGAAGAGTACGATGAAGAAGACAAAAGAAAATATCCTTAAATGCCAAATCTAAAAATTTACTCTATTGTGCATTAGATAAAAAATGAATTTAACTACATCAGTACTTGTGAATCCGCATATGGTATGATATGGCATGCACTCGAAGTTACTCATGTTGGCACTAGTAAAGTTAGAGAAACAAAAATCAATATGTTAGTCAAGGAGTTTGAAAATTTATTTATAAAACAAGATAAATCTATTGTTGATGTGATTACTCGTTTTACCGATATTGTAAATGGTTTAAAAGGATTCGATCATAAATTTACTAACGGTGGACTTGTAAGCAAAATGCTTAGGTCACTCTCAGAGGAATGGAGCCCTTTAAGAATGTTGACAGAGATCACCAAGGATATGAATACATATCCTTTGGAAGAACTCTATGGAACCTTGATGACCTTCGGACTTAAGGAAGAAGACAAGGAAGATCAAAGAGGAATCAAAGGAGGCTCCTAAGCTCCAAATTGTTCTAAAATTGGCACTTGATGAAGGAACAACAAGTAGCAACATGAACAATGAAGAGCTCGATGACTTGGTTCTTCTTGTCAAAAATTGAAAAGGCTTTCGGAACAATCGAAGATTTTAAAAGAAAAAAGAAAATAATGAAGAAAAAGGCAAGAAAATCATTTTCTATTATTGTGACAAACTCAGTCACAAGAGAATCGAGTGCCCACACAAAAAGAAGAACATCAAGAAGAAAGCACTTCAAGTTACGTGGGATGAAAGTGATGATGATGATGATGATGATGATGGAAACAATAGCCAAGAAGAAATAGTAACATGTGCTTCATGGCAATCAATGGTAACAGCTACTGAAAAATATTCATATGAAGAATTATCTACTTTCTATGATGAAATGCTTGAAGAATTTGAAAAACTTGCCTTAATTCACTCTATTCTTAAAAATGAAAATACTTCGTTGAAAAATGAAATAAAGAAAATTTTGGAAAATCAAAAGGAAAGTGTTAATTGCAATTCATCGATCAAAGAAAATGCTTCTAAAAGAAAAAATCACGGATTTGGCAAAAATTAATTATAAATTTACTCAAGGGAAAAAGAATTTTGACATAATGATTGGTGATAAAATATATGTTTATGATTCGGGAGGACTTGGGTACAAACCATTTTTGAAACAAAAATCTTTAAAATATATATTTGTTGAAGCTAAAAATATTTTATCTTCAAAGGTTACATGTATCTTTTGCAACAAGGATACATTGCTTATAATTATCTAACCAAGAAGAAAATATACTTTGAAAGAAAGAACAAGTGGATTCAAGAATCCTCTAAAACTAACTACCAATGACCCAAACTTGTATGGGTACCAAAGATCAAGAATTAAATTATGTTTTATAGGTATCAAGGAAGGCGAAGAGTAAGTGATTCTTGGATAGTGAATGCTCAAAACACATGACCGAAGATAAAACATTAATATCAAACTTCAAAGAAAATTATGGAGGTCATGTGACATTTGGAGATAATGTGAAAGGAAAATTATCAGAATTAGAGATATCGGTAATCATTCCTCTCCTAAAATTGAAAAAGTGTTATTAGTAGATAACCTCAAACATAATTTGCTTATCATTAGTCAATTATGTGATAAAGGTTACAACATTAAATTCGATTCTTCCAAATCCCTTATTAAGGATGCTACATCAAAAGAGGTGATAGGAAGTCGTAGTAAAGATGTTTATATCATAAATATCTTTTGAGTATGAAAGAGGATACTTGGTTGTGGTATAGGAGATTATGTTATATTAGCATAAACCTTCTCTCAAAAATTTCCAAAAATTGTTTTGTCAAAGGATTGCCAAACTTAAAATTCGAGAAAGATAAAGTTTGTGATGCTTGTCAATTTGGAAAACAAGTAAAAAGTTATTTTAAACCTAAAGTATACTTTTCAACTACAAAACATTACAACTTCTCCACTTGGATCTTTATGGACCATCTAGAATCGTTAGTTTGGGAGGTAAACATTATGCCTTTGTAATTGTTGACGATTTCTCTAGATTTACTTGGGTCATATTTTTTAGTCTAAAAGAAGAAGCTTTAAATGCTTTTAAGCATTTTTGTAAAAATGTCCAAAACGAAAAAGGTTATATCATTACAACCATTAGAAGTAACTATAGTGGAGAATTTGATAATGTTGATCTTGATCATTTTTGCAACGAAATGGATATGAACATAATTTTTTGGCTCCTAGAACTCCTCAACAAAATGGTATAGTAGAAAGGAAGAATCGTGCATTGCAAGAGATGGCCAGAACCATGCTTAACAAAAATAATTTACCAAAACATTTTTGGGCTGAGTCATTAATACCACTTGCTACATTGTAAATAGAGTTTTGGTTAGTCGTAAAAAATCTAAAACTCCTTACGAGTTTTGGAAAAATAGAATTCTCAATATTAGTTACTTTAAAGTTTTCGGTTTCAAATGTCTTATTTTGAATACAAAAGATAATTTGGGAAAGTTCGATTCAAAATCCGAAATTGGTATTTTTCTAGGATATTCATCAACTAGCAAAGCTTATAGAGTTTTTAACAAAACAACTCTAGTCGTAGAATCCATGCATGTCACATTTGATGAGACTAACTCACTTGATCGTGAGAAAGGTATTGATGATTATGTAGGTTTGGAAGCTACATTTGAACAAATGAACATTCAAGACAAAAACAAGGGGGTACCTAATGAAGAACAAATAAAGGAGCCCAACGATCAAGAAAGTGAAGAAAAATCAATCAAGACTCAAAGTGATCATCCGCTACCAAAGGAATGGAAGTTTGTTACATCACAACCAAAGAAATAAATAATAGGTGATCCATCCAAAGGTAACACCACTAGAATCTCTCTTAGAAATCATCTTGGTAGTTGTGCATTCATTTGGCAAATTGAACCTAAAAATTTTAAAGAAGTCGAGTTTAATGAATTTTGAATACTAGCAATGCAAGAAGAACTAAGTAAATTTGAAAGAAATCATGTTTGGAATTTAGTTGTTAGACCAAATTATCAAACTGTAATTGGTAAAAATGGGTTTTTAGAAATAAACGGGATGAAAATGGAATAATTGTGCGTAATAAGGCTAGATTGGTGGCCCAATGTTACAATCAAGAATAAGACATCGATTATAAGGAAACCTTTGCACCGGTTTCTAGATTAGAATCGATTCTCACACTTCTTGCTTTTACTTGCCATAAAAGTTTCACTCTTTATCAAGTGGATGTTAAAAGTACATTTCTAAATGGTTTTATTCAAGAAGAAGTTTTTGTTGAGCAACCTCCCGCTTTTAAAGATCATAAATATCCGAACCATGTTTTTGAACATAGAAAAGCTCTTTACGGTCTAAAACAAGAACCTAGAGCTTGGTATGAATGATTGAGCAAATTTTTACTTTCAAATGAATTCTCAATTGGAAAAGTGGATACTACACTTTTTGTTAAAACTCATAAGGATGACATGCTTATTTTTCAAATCTATGTAGATGACATTATTTTTGGTGCAACTAAGATGTGTCTTTGTGAAGAATTTTCGAAAAACATGAGCATAGAATTTGAAATGGGCATGATGGGAGAACTTAAGTTCTTTCTTGGACTTCAAATTAAACAAACATGTGATGGAATATTCATAAGTCAAAATAAATATATATTAGACGTGCTAAAGAAGTCCGTAACGGATAACCTAAAGCATATGAACACTCCGATGAGTACATCGGTAAAGTTTGACAAAGATGATCAAGGCATTCCCGTTGATGTCGCTAAATATCAAGTATGGTTGGATACCTTCTTTATTCAATTTCTAGTAGATCGGATATTATGTTCAGTGTATGTTTATGTGCTAGATTTCAATCTAATCCTAAGGACTCCCATCTTAGATCCGTGAAAAGAATATTTAGATATCTTAGTGGGACTTGAACCTTAGGACTTTAGTATCCTAAAAGAACTCACATTGACCTACTTGGTTATTCGGATGTGAATTGGGCCGAATGCCGAATTGATCGAAAAAGCACTAGCGGGGCATGTCACTTTCTAGGTTTCGTACCTATATCATGATTAATAAGAAACAAAACTCGGTGGCATTATCTATAGCTGAAGCCGAATATATCTCGGCCGCAAGTTGTTGTGCACAAGTGTTATGTATGAAACAAACTCTTAATGATTATCACTTATCTTACGATCATGTTCCTATTATGTGTGATAACACTAGTGCCATCAACTTGTCCAAAAATCCCATTTTGCACCCTCAAACTAAGCATGTTGAAATAAAACATCATTTTCTTAAAGATCATGTTCACAAGGGTGGCATCACCCTGGAATTTATTGACAAGAAAAACCAATTGGCCGACATCTTCACCAAACCTCTTGTACGCGATCGTTTCACTCTCATTAGAAGAGGTTTAGGCGTAACTGATGAATTTGAAGTACATGATTAAAATAATATGCCCTTACATTTTAATTCATGTACATCATATTAGAATGTTATATCATTTAAAAAAAAGCCGGAGAACTCCAGTCGACCGGAAAAATAGTTTTTAAAATAGTGAGCGTCCAGTGGATTGGACTGTCGGTTTTTAACCCCTCCCGTCTCCTCTTTTTCTCATTTTTTTCATTCTTATCTCTCACTTTTCCTCTTCCCCTCCATAGATCCACCTTCAATCTCACCAAATCTTAATTTAATCCTCTATATCTCCTCAAGATTTCAAAAACCTTTCACTTCTTCTCCTCCAAAATCTTCAAATCCCATTCTTCTTCCACTACAATTTTATTTTTCTCACTATTTCGGTCGACCGCCTCTTTAGCCAAATTTTTCGGTTCTTCACCATGCCACGGGTCAAAATTCCGAGTAAGAAACCAAGGAAGGAGGACAAACTCGAGGTATTGGAAAACAACTTTGATAAATCACCTATCCTTATAGGTAAAACTGTAGATTTTGCAAGTTTTACTCTTCAAGCACCTGAATGTCATATTAAAGAAACTTTCTTAGGTATAGGTTGGGTCTCTATTGTATCTATGGAAGAATATGCATATCTTAAGCTCATGAGAGATTTTTACAAAAGCATGATATATATACTCCTCATACGGTAGTATCTCTTGTTTTCTAAAAGGAAAACGTTTTACGATAACTAAAACTTTTATACGTTCTCTTCTTGAGTTAGAAGAATGTGCGAACCAAGTTTTTTTTTCATATGGCTTACCCACGGTGTGACAATTACAATCCTATCATTGCATGTCGGAGAGTAACTAGAAAAGACTTTGAACATCCGATAAAACTTAGTTCCCACTAACTCACCTTACCTTGTAAAGTCTTACACCTTATTATTGCCCACATTATCCTCCCTAGGAAATATCATCTTGATGAAGTTAATCAATTCGACCTATTCATTCTTGATTCCTTTCTAGTCGGACGACAATAGGATTTTCCAACAATTGACACTGGTCACATGAGAATCGTCCACTCCGCTACTCGCATCAAGGCTTTACCTTACGGCATGCTCCTCACTAAGATTTTTAAATATTTTGAAATCCCTCTAAATGGTGAGGTCTTTGACTCACTCCGGACCACCGGTACTATCAATATTTATACCTTTAAGCACATGAAAATTGTCAAGGAACATGGGCAATGGGTAGCCCGTACTAAGGGATTTGATCTGGACTCTGGACCTTTGACATTAACTCTCAAAGGAGCTAAAGATGAAGTTGAAGATGATTGTGAGGATGACGTACCACACGTTCCTAGTCCTCCTCATGACATCCCTAGATCGAGTGCTCTACCACTTTCCGAAAGCTTTACTTTTACTGAGGATCACTACAATATCCTCAACAGTCACATCGATTCCCTCATATCCTCTATCGATGGGCTTGGTGGAATGCTTCAAGGTTTGTAACCTCGAAGTTTTGATTATAACAAACAAGTTGGTCTTATTTACTTACGAGTTGACTTCAATTGTGATACGATCCAGGACAGGTAATCACTTGGTGGGTCACACGAGTCAAGGGTTTAAGCAATGGATATCAGATGGATGAAGTTGACAAGCCAAGGTTCAAGTTTCGTGAAGGGTTAAGGAGCTGAAACGAGTTGGATTCAACGTTTAGAAGTTATTTGGAAAGAAAACAAGTAGCATAGATTAAAATGGGCATAACTCTCAGCTTGGGTGTCAAATATTTGCCCATGAGTACAATTCGGATTGCCACAAAATTCTGCACAAGGCTGTATGGATGCATGGTACTTTAGGCTTATGATCGCACAGAAACATGCCAAAAACAAACTGGCGAAAAATAGTATAACCGTGTGACCGCATGGTACAAAAAGAGGCGGAAATTTTCCCATTTTTTGGAGTTTCCTAGTTTGACTTAAATACTATCTTTTTAGAATCTTTTGTGATCTATTTGAATTAAGCACGAGATTATCTAGCTAAATTAGGGTTTTTCCATAGTTCCATATAAATAGGATCTTATTATTCATTTTAAGGGGACTTTTGATTATTTGAGAGAATTAAATTAAATTTGAGAGTTTTATTCCACCATGTTCTTGGTGGTTTAAAGTTCTAACTCAAACTTATCAAAAGGTTTCGCAATCCTTTTATGGTGTTCCCACTTCATGGTTCTTGTTCCGGGTAATCAACAGGTCGGATTTCTTACGTATAATATCGGTTCTTGATACGGGTTGAACAACAGGTCGGGTTGATCTTTGAGCGACGTGATTTCTAGCTTTCTTGGGTTGGTTCCATCTTGTTCGTGGATTCCCAAGATTAATTCTTTGTTGGTTTCACATCAAACTAATTATAATCTTTCAAGGCTTTCAAAGGAAAATTGATCAACGGTCGTCAAAATATCAAAAGCTATCATCACAAATCGGACTCTTGAAGAAAGTCAAGATCGAAGCCACATTCAAGAAATTAAGAGCCAAACTTCGAAGCAAGATCAAATACTTGTTTTCTTAGTAAGAATGTGAAGGTACTAACACCTCGATATATGGCATGAATAACAATAGCTGAAAACCATTCCATGCATTGAAAATAACTTGGTGCATTAAAAACCGATTCGAATACAATGATTTGATCAAGTGAAAAATGACTTTTAAAAATAACTTTTGGACTTGTAAAATATTTTTTATCTTGAAAAGTTAGTGAAAAATGCTCTCCAAATACCATACTTTTCAAAACTCTCAAAGCAGAACAAACGACGTCAAAAAGAAGACCGCCAAACTGTTGGTCGACCGAACTTCTCCAACAGTCCAAAATTTGACCATTTTGACGTCTAATGTTTCCTGTACAAGTGATTATATTGGTCACTACCTCAGTCCCTGCAATTTTTTTCTTGAAATTTAGGTTATTACCTCAGTCCCAACAATTTGTTGATTATCCGAGAACTTGTGCTTGTGGTGGTGTTCGTTGCGGGATTGTGTCCCATTTGATTGAGATCGGTTATTTCTCGAACCATTAAGAAAGGATAAAACTCAAAAACGAAATAAATAAAAAGAAAAAGACTTGGGTTACCTCCCAGAAGCGCTTCTTTATAGTCTTTAGCTCGACTTTACGGCGGCTAATCACGGGCACATAAAGGGGGCTTTTAATGCTTTGTCCATTTTTCTTCTTTTGGTTTTGATCCATTTTTCATTTGATCTCCACACCTCTTCGTTGTCCTTTTCAACATAATGGGACTTCTCTATTCCATCCGACTCAACTTCAACTATGTAGATTTCTATCTCCTCGTCGGTCCAATCACAAAATCATTTTTTTGGACAATCAATAAAGTGGGAAAAATGTAAGTTGATTTCCTCCTTATTGATCGCTAAATCCTCGTTTAGCTCCGTTGTGATTAAATCTTCACTCATTTTTTACTCTTCTTCAATTGTTGAACTCTCATCGGGTGGAGTGATAGGTCCGCAATCTAAATCCATGGTCAATGAGAAGTCGGTCTTGATAACCCCTTGAAATAGATTGTACCCCCATTGTTGAAATCCTCCCCAGTACATGAAATCTCCCATGAGCATATCGTTTTCATCCAACTTCGCAAGTTCTTTAAAGTACAATGCAAGTACCTTCTCGTTCAATAGGGGAGGACCATCTCCTACAAGTTTGATGCCCTCATCCCAATCGTCAGGCACAAAATCTCCCATGAGCATGTACCCTTCATCAGATTTTTCAATTGCTTGTTTTCTACACATCAAATATTTTCGAAATCTCAGAAGTTTTCGCGTGTGTAAACTAGAGAACATGCATTTTCCTGTACAATGCACCTCGTAACAATTTTCACAACCTGAATATCCTCCACGCATATCTTGACAATCCGTGTAGAGATTTGTCATTACAATTTTTTTTTTACTTTACCAATGTCAGAATCATGATAAATATCTGAGAAGTACAAAGAGAAAATACCAACACAAAATAGATTAAAACTGTAAGGGGTTAGTTAAATGATATAAAAAAAGAAAACAAAGAAAATTAAATAACAAATAATAACGTTTCTTAGGGCGGAACAACTTCACCTATTGTTCTCCTTTATTCCTTAAATCAAGATTCATACAATCTAAAGTAGTGTTCGGTCGAATTCTTCTATTGTATTCAATGTACCCCTCTCGAGTTCTCATTGAGCCTATTTAACTAAGTTAATTGCATATCTCTATGCGAATTGACGTTAGTCAAACGAAACATTGGTTCTAAGAATTCAATTATGAACGCAATAATTAACATAGGTATCTCTACACGTTATGTCAATTTACCGGATTTTACTATTTGGTCTAAACCCTAAACTCACTTCTCTACTCGTAAAGGATTCACAAAATCATCTAATTAGTGATCAAGTAATCAAATGCATTAAGAACATAGTAAAATCAACACATAAAATATAAAAAACAAGAATCTCAAATTAACAAAATAAAGAATCCCAATTCAGTAACATTGTTCGCCCTACAAATAATTTAATTACGCATAATGTAAAATTAAAACATGGAAAAGAGGAACGACATCACCAAAAATTAATCAAACGTGAAGTTGCTAGTAGTTGCCGCCCACTTTCTTCTCTCCCAATTTGCTTTCTGCGTGTAAGTATATATAACATGTAAAATAGCAATAAAGATTGACCTTGTCTTCCTCCCTGTTGCTGGCAACTTCTCTGTTTGCGTGATATATATAATACAATTCAACAACAGCAGCCGCCAACTTTCTTCTCTCCCAATTTATATATATATTCCCGAGCACCTTGTTTTTATTCTCCTTAATTCCAGCAGCCGACAATGGTATCTATATAATATAATTCAGCCACCAACCTCTCTTCAATTCTGAAATCTGTGTGTATAAATCTATATTAATTCATCAACCAACCTCCCACTTTCTTCTCTCCCTTGCCGGCCAATTTTTGATTCCGTTCTCTCCTCCTCTTTTCTGTCTACCTTAATGCGTATTTGGGTTCCTGTATGTATTTTCTTTTCAGTCCCGAACCCCCTTTCACGTTTATGTCTGCATGTCATTTATCCTTCTTAGCCACCATCAATTGTAGTATAATTAGGATTCCAATTCCAATTGAAGTGCTATTACAATTGCAAGTCCATTAACTTTGTATTTCTCCAAGTCATCTTATCCTTACAATTAATGCAATTTAATCATTCAATTTCTATCGTGTAGACTTTAATCTAGAAAATTGTAGATTTCATTCAATTCCGACATTCTTTTCTCAAATTCTACGTTAAACATGAAGTTTTACCTACAAAACATAATTTAACATAAATTAGGTAGAATTCAATCCAAAAGATAATAAAATATCATGATTTAGGGCCACAAATAAGTGTACAAAATACACTAATCAGAGGACGAGCAGTAAAATGCAAGAGTGGTGAGCTCAATATCGGGTAAAAGCCAAGTTCGAGTGATACATGAGTGTAAACACATGAGGTAAACTATTTTGCTTTCTTTTATTCATCTTCATTTAATTCTATTCTTTAATTATTGGCAAGAAAAAAAGGGAGATGTGAGTAAAGGTGAGGAAAAAAAGGGTATTGAAGGGGTTTTATGCGGAGTTTGTAGATAGTATGCAGGCTATACACCATAAGTTTGATCAGTTATGTTTGGCGGTTGAATGTATTGGTGGTGATGTAGTTAGGCATGAAACTTTGATTGGGAGTCAACAACAAGGGACGCCCTAAAGGGTTCCTTATGGGGATAAAGGAGATAGGCGAGGATGAAAACTTGATGGGGAAGATAAGGCGGTGAGTGTAGGAAGTGATGATTATTATTTGGAAGCTGACATGGGGCGAATGAGGAATAGAGGAGGTAGGTTTGATTGAGGGATTGATAGAGATTTGGGGAGCATCAAACTGAATATTCCAGATTTTCAAGGTCGGAGTGATCCTGAAGCTTACTTAGAGTGTGAAAAGAAGGTGGAATTGGTGTTTGATTGCCATAATTACTAGGAGGAGAAGAAATTGAAGTTAGCGGTAGTGGAGTTCACTGATTATACAATTATTTGGTGGGATCAGTTGGTGACTAGCTGTAGGAGGAATTTGGATAAGCCAATTGAGACGTGGGGAGAGTTGAAGGCTTGTATGAGAAAACAGTTTATACCGGGACATTATTACCGAGATCTTCATCTTAAATTACGAACTCTTTCTCAGGGGCCTAGGAGTTTGGAAGATTACTTTAAGAAGATGCAAGTGGCGATGATTAGAGCAAATGTAGAGGAGGATCAAGAGGCCACAATGGCTAGGTTTTCGAATGGGTTGAATAGGGATATTGCTAACATAGTAGAGTTAGAGCACTATGTGGAGTTGGTGGACTTGGTGCACATGGCTATGAAGGTGGAGTGTCAACTCAGATGAAAATGGGTAGCTAGGTTTACTACGGAACCCAAATAGAGTAGTGGTGATAGGAATGATCAGGTGGAGACCAGAGGAAAGATTGAAGTACCTGAGGTTAAGGAAGAGGTGAATAAAAATAAACCAAACATTGAAAATCAAGCTGGTAGGTCGAGGGATATTAAAGGTTTCAAATGTTTGGGTCCAGGGCATATAGCTTCAGAGTGTCCAAACCGATGTGTGATGATTCTTCGAGAAAATAGAGAGATTGAGTCGGATGATGGGAGTGGGAGTGACAGTATGCTTGAGTTAGAGGATGTTAAAGGTGAAACTTGTGTGGAGTACCCGGTTGCAGAGTTATTAGTGGTGATGTGTGCTCTTACTACACAAATGAAGGTGGATGATGAGGAGCAGCAACGGGAGAATTTGTTTCACAATAGGTGTCACATTAGAAATAAGGTTTACAATTTGATTATAGACAGTGGGAGTTGTATAAACGTGGCTAGCATGACCTTTGTAGAGGAGTTGGAATTATCTCTTATGAGGCATCCTTAACCATATAAATTGGAGTGGCTGAATAATTGTGGGGAAATACAGGTTACCAAAAGGGCCTTGGAGACTTTCAGCATTGGGAGGTATAATGACGAGGTGTTGTGTGATGTGGTTCCAATGCATGCAGGATATCTTTTGTTAGGTAGGCCATGACAGTATGGTAAAAGAGTGAAGCGTGAAGGATTCACAAATCGATACAACTTTGTGAGGGATGGCAAAGCCATTACGCTTGTACCATTGACACCACAGCAGGTCCATGAAGACCAACTAAAATTGGAAAGTGAGCGAGAAAATAAAAATAAAGAGTCGAAAAATGAGAGCAAGAGAGAAGAAAGTAAAGTGGTTGAGAGTGGAAAGAAAATAGTACAACCACATGAGAGAAAAGAGAGGAAAAAGTCAGAGAGGAGCGGAAATTTCAAAGTGAGCTTATATACGAGAAAAGTCGAGTTTGAGAGGGCTTTAGCGAGAACTAACAATCCCCTTCCCAATTTGGATAATTCTCTTTTGCAGGATTTCAAAGAATTATTCCATCGCAGAATAATTCGTGGTGCACCATACATTGACTCTCCACTTGATGTAAATCACGTGGAAAATTTGGTAAGTAACAAGGAGGATGGATGTAACCACGCCATGGTAAAGTACCAAATTCCTATACCTAGGTTAGACTATGAGCTTGCATGTATAGGAAATTTCTTGCTTTTTATGATATGCACTTATTACATCACAATATTCTAGCATGTCAAACAGAGTTAATTGAATATAATAGGCAATTGGGGTGCATTATGGGTGACTGGGTGCATGAATGCCTTTACTTTAATCACGATAATCTTACATGTCTAAGGATGGATTTATGGAGTGTGTTAGGGGTAAGTTTAATTTTAATGTCTACTAATCCCGTCCCGCATTCTAATTTGACAAGTGGTTCTAATTCACAAGTTCGGTTCAATTTAATGTTTTCATTTGTTGGTGTTAGTGTTGGATTTTGTGAGACACGGGTGAATATACGTGCGAGACGGGTACGCACTCAGAGGAGATCTAAATTACATCCTATGGGAGACGGACCATGCCATTCCATTGCTTTGATCGAGAATGAAGGCCACAGTTTACTTTTGCTGGGTAAGTCTGTAATATTTAACATTTTCGAGGTTGCTAATGTTGCTTCGTTTGATGCAGGTTCGGATTCAAGGTCAAATCTTTTCGAAGAGAGAGGGGGTGATATGATCCAGGACATGTAATCACTTGGTCGGGTCACACGGGTTAAGGGTTCAAGCAATGGAGTTTAGATGGGTGTAGTGACAAGCCAAGGTTAGTCTCGTGAAGGGCTCGGGAGCTGAAACGAGTTGGATTCAAGATTTGGAAGATATTTGGAAAGAAAACGAGTAGCGTTGATTAAAATGGGCATAAATCTCAGCTTGGATGTTGAATTTTTTCCCATGAATATAATTCGGAATCGTCACAAAATTATGCACAAAGCTACATGAGTACATGGTATTTTTGGACTTTTGGTCGCACAGAAACATGCCGAAAACAAGTTGGCAGAAAATAGTATAACCATGCGACCGCATGGTACAAAAGGAGGCCGAAAATTTCCAATTTTTTGGAGTTTCCTAGTTTGACTTAAATACCATCTGTTTATCATATTTTGTGATCTATTTGAATTAAGCATGAGATTATCTAGCTAAATTAGGATTTTTTTTTTTTTTTCATAGTTTTATATAAATGGGATCTTATTATTCATTGTAAAGGGACTTTTGATTATTTGATAGAATTAAATTAAATTTGAGAGTTTTATTCCACCATGTTCTTGGTGGTTTAAAGTTCTAACTTGAATTTATCAAAAGGTTTCCCAATCTTTTGGTGGCGTTCCCATTTAACGGTTCTTGTTTCGGGTAATCAACAGGTCGGATTTCTTACACGTAATCTCGGTTCTTGATACGGGTCGAACAACGGGTCGGGTTGATCTTTGCGCGACATGATTTCTAGATTTTTTGGGTTGGTTCCATCTTGTTCGTGGGTTCCCAAGATCAATTCTTGGTTGGGTTCACATCAAATTGATTGTAATCTTTCAACGCATACAAAGAAAAATTGATCAATGGTCGTCAAAAGATCAAAAGCTATCATCACAAATCGGACTCTTGAAAAAAGTCAAGATCGAAGCCACATTCAAGAAATTAAGAGCCAAACTTCGGAGCAAGATCAAATACTTATTTTCTTAGCTAAGAATGTGAAGATTCCAACACCTTGATAAATGGCATGAATGACAATAGCTCAAAACCGTTCCATGCATTGAAAACAACTTGGAGCATTAAAAAGCGATTCGAATACAATGATTTGATCGAGTGAAAAATGACTTTTAAAAATAACTTTTGGACTTGTAAAATATTTTTTTATCTTGAAAAGTTAGTGAAAAATGTTCTCCAAAAGACCATACTTTTCAAAATTCTTAAAGCAGAACAAACGACGTAAAAAAGAGGACCGCCAAACTGTTGGTCGGCCAGACTTCTCCAACAATCCAAAATTTGACCATTCTGACTTCTAATTTTTCCTGTACAAGCGGTTATATTGGTCATCCGAAAGTTGGTGGTCGACTGGACTTGTCATCTGGTTTGACAAAAAATTTGACGTTTTTCACTTCTATAAATCCCAACTTACTTGTCATTTATCATAATTGTTTAAGAGCATTCAATTGAGATTCTTTTAAGTTAAAATTGTATTGATTTCTCATTTTATTTATTATTGTCAAATCATTTTTGTTTTGAAAAACTTTTGATTGATCTCAACTTTGAAAATCGTTTCATTCATCAAAGATTTTCAAATCTAACTCTTGAGCCTTATTCATTGCTATATATTCAAGTGTTAGCCTACTTCTCTTCTTGTACTTAACTTTGAATTTATCATTCATTAAGAAGATAAGATTTCATTTGTAAATTTATTTGAATTGTGGGCCGTGTTGAGGTTCCGAAAAGCTTAATGTTGTAAAAAGATCGGTGATCCTTGTTTGTAAGTCATCGAAAGTTTTGTAAAGGGTTGGATTGTACCATAAGTCAATCAATATGGTAAAAAAGACCTTGCTCGTGATGGAGAGCTTGGTAACGAGGGATGTAGATCGTGTTTGTGATCGAATCTCCATAACTACATCATTTGCATTCTCTTACCTTTTACTTACCGTCTTTATATTGCTCAAATTACTCGTGCTTAATTATCTCTGTATTTGTGCATATTTGTTGAATGGTTATAATTGCTTGTATATTGTTTTAAGACTTGAATTTATTTTAGAAAAAGTATTGAAAATCAATTCATCCCCCCTCTTCGTTAGCTATTCGTGGGTTTTCAATACACACTGCATTACTGATTCTCATAACAACATTAAAGTCTTGATAAATTAATTAAACGACATAGAAGTTGTTTTGATAAAAAAAAAAACTTGCACCACACCATTCAAAAGAACATTTGTGTTCTCATAGTTGTCTAGTACCTTTAAACTATTTCGACAGAAAAAAAGTGTCTCTATTCACTCTTTCTAAGCAGTTTAAGCGTTATTTTCCCCTTTGATGACCTCATCCAATCGTGCTACTTATCTTAGAAATATACCGGTGGCTATGGATGGTTGAATCATTGTTTTTAACAGAAATAATATAATATCATTTTATATAAACTAAAACGATATATTGTTTTAGTCATAATTTAAACTGAATCAATATCAATGTCGTCAGAATTATACTAAAACGATATGTGCTTTGCTCCTGTAACACAAAGTATTTAATGTCATTCCAGTACAAAAATGCATTTATTCTAATAACGACATTGATATCGTTCCTGGGTTACAAAACGATATAGAAGTCGTTTCAGTACGGAAAATGCACTGATTAAAATAACGATATTGAAATCATTCCTGAAACGCAAACGATTTAAATAATGTTTTAGTATTAAATGCACACTACTTCATTGATTTTCTTAAGCACATAGAATTCATTATGACTATACATAACGGCATCTAAGTCGTTCTTCATATAGGGCGTGCGCCCTATATACACTAAGGCAGGCGCTCTCTGTAGGCTTAGGCGCGTTTTTGGATGACTTTTACTTTCTCTTCAATCGAGTCTTCCAAGTAATTGCATTCCGGATCTTTCCACTATATAGATGTCATTTTTCATATCAAACAACAATGAAAGCTTTGTAGTGTGAAACCCATAAAATAACGTAATGACCTTCATAACGTTTCGAAACAAGTAATTAAGATGACATATATCTCATTTCTTTTCATGGGAAACAACAACTATATCGTTGTAGTGTCAAACACACGAAATGACATAACAACATCCATATCATTTCAGTGCAAGTTTGACGATTTTGAAATCGTTATAGTTCAAATAATAGCTATAATGACATTGATATTATTTCTTTTCATGTCAAACGACAACTATATTGTTGTAGTGTCAAACATACGAAATAATATAATGACATCCATACCGTTTCAATGCAAATTTGACGAGTTTGAAATCGTTACAGTTCTAATAATAACTATAACAACATATATATCATTTCTTTTCAAGTAAAAATGATAACTGTATTGTCCCAGCTAAAATCATAACTAAAACGACATATATATCATTGTTTTTCATATCAAATGACAATGATATATTTCTACTGTCAAGCCCACGAAATAACATAACGACTCTATATCGTTCCAGAATAAATTTGATGAGGTTGAACTCGTTTCAGTTGAAAATGTAATTAAAACGACATATATGTCGTTTCTTTTCATGGCAAACGACAACTTTATCGTTTTAATGTCAAACATACAAAATGATATAACGACATCCATATCGTTTCTGTACAAATTTGACGAGTTCGAAATCATTAGAGTTCAAATAATAACTACAATGGCATTTATATCATTTCTTTTCATGTAAAACGACAACTATATCGTTATGCTTAAAAATGATATTTCGAACGTCCACGGTCATTCAACATACCTCCAACATATGTATCTTGATCAAAAGAGGGCATTAGGTGGGTTAATAGCACTCGAATAGCTCACAAAGAGCGAACGGAGATATTTTCTTTCTATTGAAACAACTAAAAGGTGGTAGACAACTATGAAACACAAATGTTCCCATTGTTTCTGTTGAGTGAGATCAAGCTCGCTTGATGACCTACTTTTATCGTCCTACATACGACGGATGTATGTCAGGTGATCGTGGACGTTCGAATCGTCATTTTTAAGAATAACGATATAGTTGTCATTTTACATGAAAAGAAACGATATAAATGAGATTCTAGTTATTATTTGAAATGTAATGATTTCGAACTCATCAAATTCGTACTGAACGATAGGGATGTCATTATGTCATTTTATGTGTTTGACACTACAACGATATAGTTGTCATTTGCCATGAAAAGAAACGACGTAAATGTCGTTTTAATTACGTTTTCAACTTAAACGAGTTCAAACTCATCAAATTTGTTCTGAAACGATAAAGCAGTCGTTATGTTATTTCGTGGGTTTGACAGTACAAAGATATCATTGTCGTTTGATATAAAAATAAACGATATCTATGTTGTTTTATTTACTATTTTAGCTGGAACGATATAGTTTTTGTTTTTACTTGAAAAAGAAATGACATAAATGTCGTTGTAGTTATTATTTGAACTGTAACAATTTCGAACTCGCCAAATTTACACTGAAACGATATGGATGTCGTTATAATATTTCATGTGTCTGACACTACAATGACATAGTTGTCGTTTGCCATGAAAAGAAACGACACATTTAATTACGCTTTCAACTGAAACAAGTTCAAACTCGTCAAATTTGTTTTGAAGCGATATGAATGTCTTTACGTTATTTTGTGGGTTTGACACATGCAAAGATATCATTGTCGTTTGATATGAAAGAAACGACGTCTATGTCGTTTTAGTTACGATTTTAGCTTAAACGAGTTCAAACTTGTCAAATTTGTTCTGAAACAATATGAATATCGTTACTTTATTTCATGGGTTTGACACTACAAAGCTTTCATTGTCGTTTCATATGAAAAGAAACGACATCTATTTAGTGGAAGTACCCGGGATGCGATTACTTGGAGGACTCAATTGAAGAGAAAGTAAAAGTCATCCAAGAGTGCGCTTAAGCCTGCAGAGATAGCTCGCGCCTAGTAGCTACTGAGAGGCACTGAGAGTGAGCAATTACAGAGAGCGCAAGCTTTAGCGTGCGCCCAGTATGAAGAATGATTTATATGTCGTTATGCATAGTCATAACAACTTCTATGTAGTTACGAAAATTAGTGAAGCAATGTGCATTTGATATTAAAACGATATCTAAATCGTTTTGCATTTTAGGCAATTTCAATATCGTTATGTTAATCAGGGCATTTTTGTACTGAAACGACTTCTATATCGTTTTGTGATCCAGGAACATATCAATGTCGTTATTAGAATAAGTGCATTTTTGTAGTGGAACAACATTTACATCTATTGTAATGATATAAACTTCGTTTGCCCTTAAATGACTTTAATTCCATTGCTGTAGTACAAAATCATTTTGATGGTACAATAACTATAAAATTTAGCAAATCATTTTGTGCTTCGAATAAGTAAAAAATTATAAAGCTACAAGTTACGACTTAAATTTCACTACCAGCTGCTTAGCCATGCTAGTGGATGAAACATGACATGTTTTCTTGCACCTACTGCACTTACGAGGAGTACGCATCTCTTCTATTGATCTTTTCCTCTTTTTGGCCGGTCACTCACCATGTTTTCATGTCAATGATGGAAATACTTCTCTAGCCATCACATGTTTGGGAATTCTCCATTCGACCTCATTTGGCAAAGAGTATACGAATGCAGAATATGTTTGCTTCCAACAAATATTAGTATAAAAAGGGATACATAGGTTATAGCCGTCATCTCCATTAAACCTTATGACAGCTATTGCATGCGCATGAGAACTTTTCCAAATCAAATTTCCTACACGTACATGTCTTTTCATCCAAGTCTACAAAGTGGTGTTCTAAATTGTCACCAACTTGATAAATGTTCAGAGATAAATAAATTACCTCCAACCCATTTACTCATTATATTTCAAGCACATATTTTTCTCTAAAGGCGGAGTGAGATGGGTCACACATTTTTTTAGCTTCAACATGTCTTTCATGAAATCACCTTTTCAGAAAAGTTTCACTACTTACAGATACAAACCACTTCACATTGTTGTCACAATCAATGATGGTCGGAGCAGTTGGAGCTTTAGACATTATAAGGACAAGAGCTGAAATTTCTATTTTGTACAGCCTTGTATCGACATTCAACGCCACTTTGACTTTATCATATAATTCCACACAAGAAATTATTTTCGCTACAAGAACAGGCGTTGTTTTCTCTTTGTCATTCCATGCATATTTCTATTTCCATGCATCTTCAACTGACTGCTCGTATTCAACTTGATAACAAATTGATATCCATACCGTATTCGCGGTGTCCATAACTGTAATTCAACATAAAAAATTTAGCAAATTTCAAACATCGTACATTACTGATAACGATATATATATCGTTATGGATTGCAGAAAATGATATCTAAGTTGTTATGCATAGAAGAAAATCAAATGTGTGTTTTACAGTAGAACAATGAAAATAAAAGTCAAATATGCATTTACCAGCTTACATTTCACTCCAATTAATACAAATAAGGAGTAGTGAGAAAAAGATTGGGAAGTAACATATATCAAATCTCTAATTTAATGATTAACAAATGAGCACCATAAACATATATACAACAATACGAAGAAATGATTCAAAAAAAATGGAGAAAGAAAAAAACTCAAATATTGAAAATTTACAATACTCTCTCTTCTTCTTCAAATGCCCAACAAGAATGTTGCAAGATTTTATTACTCACTTCAATCAAATGAGTGTTCATAAGAATGAGAATGTAGAGCTTAATGTTATATTATGTAGAGAAAATAATGATAAGAAAATGAAAGAGGATTGCATACTTGTAGAGCTGATTCTCGTAGAAGAAATGGAAGAAGAATTCAATTAGGGATAATAAATGGAAAATGAAATGGGATTTAGGCCAATAATGTCTTTTTCTATACAAGGACATTTTAGTCCTTTACTTTAGGGCAATAATGTCTCTTTATATATAAGGATATTTTAGTCCTTTACAAATTGTATTTTCCATTTTTTATATATTTAGACATTCTAACTAAAAAATATGGATGTTGGACTTTTTAAACAAATATTTGGTTTCACCAAACCTTTTTAATGAAATCTAATTTTTATTAACTGGAATTTTTTTGAGTTGGGTCTTATGTTGGTATGGGTTTATTACTGTGAGCTGAATTTATTAATGGATCTACTAGGGTGGGTTTGATTTCTTAAGAACGGTTGGATTCCTCAAGTTACAAGAATTATGAAATAAAACTTTTTGCAACAGTTATTGAGCGTTGCTAAAAGTAACTAGAATATTCACTTATTAGAATCTTGTGATAGACCCTTTTAGCAATATTTAATTAATGAATGTTGCATCTTACATGTTTCAAAATGCCATTTTGGTTGTAGAATTGAGGAAAACAAATGATAACCAATCAATCAGATTTCGTTCCTGAAAGATGCAAGTGTTGAGATTATCAAATACCAAATGTCGAGAACTATTCTTCAAATGTCAAGAACGTGGTGAAATGTAGATATGATAACCAATCAACCAATCCTTGTTCTTGAAAGATGAAATGTCAACTGTCGATATTATCGAATACTAAATGTCGAGAATAATTTTTAAAATGTCAAGAACGTGATGAAATATAGAGATCAAATTCGAAAACATGTTTGGCTTCTAACGAAAACATTAACTTTGTATCGAAATTTGTGAAGAGCGGAATCAACTTGCAAATTCATTCCTTTATTTTTGTCAAATGAAATTATGTGATTTTCTTCTTTGTTTATGCAAAGATTTTTTTTCACAATTCAATAATGTTAAAGCATGTTTGACATCATCTTACTGTTTTTCCAACCTTCAATTGGTTGTTGCCTACTGAATAATGCAAAAAATGGAACCATTGGATAATAACTTGCACATCATTTTAGCTTCTCGTGGAAGCAACTTCATTGCCTCGCGATGCGTGACTCATTCAAATAAAAAATAAGTTTTTTATTTTTTATTTGTTTTTCTTTCTTTAAGGGTATAATAGACATTTTAGTGTCAATTTTGACCATTTTTGCAGTAGTTATCAAATTTAGGGCTTGTTTGAATCTCATTTTTGAATAGTAGATTAATGGAGAATGTGTAATTAAAAATGAAGGAAAAGTTTTGAATTGTGTGTGATATTATTTTATTGAAAAATGTGCGGTTGAAAAAAAAAGTATTTTGAAAAAAAATGGGGATTAAACAAGGGCTTAAACACATTTCAATTGATAAGCATGCATTCGGATATTTTTAAAAAATTCCCTTTTATATTTTATACTCTTCGAGTCCTAAAATTCCAAAATGGAATAAGAAATATATTTTAGGATCTTATTATTAATTATCTCTCTCACAGGAATGTCTTCTAAATCATCAAGAACTTTAATAAGAGATCAATAAATTTCAAGTGTTTGAATTTTAAAACTTCAATTGCAAATATAGAAGATGCGTGGGAAGTCTCAATTAATGTGGGACTCGAAGAGTGGAGATTATCTAGAGGTTCTTGTGAATAATGTGCTGCAATTCAGCCTATGTTCAGATCCTGTTTATAAATAATCAAATTATTTTTAGTCACATACTTTGAGGGACCTATAAGCATTATTCACTTATCCACAATTTGTATTTATTTATTTATTAATAATTTAAACGGTTTGTATAAGCATTTAAATTTTAAATAAATGTCAAAGTTGCGAACTCAATGAGGCTCGTCTATGCATCATGCATATTATGGTGAAAATGTCTCTTACAAGATATTTTATTGTGCCTAAAAGTTACTTTTTTAAAAGTAGAGGTTTTTTTGGTTGTATTAAAGAGGTAAAGTCGATGCTCCTCCCATTTGAACAAGTCTATATCATCTCACTTATATTTAGTCTATGTTTCGAAACCCAAAAGGAAATTGGTAGGACACTTTTAAGAGGTAAGTTTTGTAAGTTAAATCAAAGAAATAATTTAAAAATAAATTTGACATTTAAGCATTGTATTTTTAGTTATGCCGAGTATTGCACACCAAAAATGCATTGAGTGCTTAATTTCCATAATTACATTGAAGCACTACCAACCTACTATAAAATTAGACATCAAATTTCAAACTCATTGTCATATAATCAATAAAGTATATCAAGTTTAGCATCTAAAAGTTTGATGATGAGGAAATGAGAGATCAATCGAGTGTGATAAAAAAACATATAAACAAGAACAAACTTTCTAATCTAGACCTAAAATAACATTATAAGTAAGAAGTTTATCGTATATTAAAAAATGTCACAGATGACGTGTAATTGTGTGAAAACATGTATAAAATGTCCGTGTGGGTGTCTCAGCACTCAAAAGGTTAAAAAAAAGAAATAAAATAATATCTGGTCAAGTCAATATTTTAGTCAAAGTTGAACCATTTTTTTAGCAAATGAAAAGACTGAGAAATGTGATAAATAAAGATGTTAAGAATATATTGATGTTTTCTCGTTTACTAAGAAAATTGTTGTGATGAAGTGTTAAAAATGCTTGAAAATAATATGTTGGAGACGAGTCTCGACTCCTCAAACAAATACACCAATATCGATTTTAGTTTACAATTAGAAACGATCAATTAAGTCAGCCCATTGAAAATGCTTCTTTGTTAATCCGTGTTTCCATGTTTGAAAGTTGATTAACACATTTGGACCATCAAAATTTAATTTAGATTCGATTTAAAGTGTACTGAATTTATACGAAATCATCCAATTCAGACATGTTTTGATTGATTTCTTTATAAAATGGTCCGAAAGTGCACGTCAACCGGTCCAATGGCCAGCTCAAGGTTGTGTCCAACCAGGTGATCCGATTCTCATAACTATGCACGTAACTTTTATCAAACGGCTCAATTCGTTGTTTCAGAAGAAAAATGCCAATACTCTTTACTTAATTTTGCAGAAAAAATTACCTACCTACTTGATAATATTTTTAAGGGTATGCTCACAAACATGAATACAATTCATACAATTTCTCATATTTGAATTATTTAAATTATTATTAGGATAAGAATACAATCTTGTTCAAATTTCATAGGTATTTTTGAGTAGGTCAAATATATTGAACATTTATTCAAGTGACCATAATATTTCGAAAATAAATATTTTTTTGTACTTATTAAAAAATAAGAAATTTAGAAATTAATTTATTGTATTTATAAAATGTGTTAAAAATAACTTAAGAACAATTTTTATTATATGAATTGAGACACCCAGTTTACAATATTTGACTCAAACATTTAGAAACGGTCCAATCTTAATAATTGTTTACTTGGTCATCTTTCATATTTAATAAGGTCCATTCTTAATACACCAAATAAACTTAATAAAATGCATGATAAAAGTTACTATTCTGCACAACAAATAAAAAATTAATATCTTTAAAAATGAATAACAGTTCATTATCAATAAATTACTGGATCCTATTATTCACTCGCTCTAACTTGAAGTTGGCTTCTTTATCGATCAACAAATTAGTCTTTAAAAAATATGACTTTATTTTAAAATTTTGCGTATGCATTTTTCACGTTATCTAATCAGTTGAAATAATACTTTATTATGTCTATATGTTTCGATTGACTCGAACTTTATATTAATTCACCAAATTGAAAGGTCACCACAACTGAATAAATATTCCATTTCAAATCAATCAATCTTTTTGATTGGCCACCGTAGGTAGTTGCATAATTAATGTTTCCTACTATATTCATATGTTCACACTCCACGTTTTTCGTTAAAAAAATTATCCCTTAAGCTAGGTGGCACGAAAATGAAAAAGGGAAACTTCATGCGTATAAGAATGCATATAGTTAGTTTTTGTATAGTTTGTTCGGATGAAATCCGCAAGCGTACGAGAAATGGGTTTGTGTTTTGGCTCGGGTTTTGCAAGAAAGTTGATACAAGAGAGGATTCTTGCAAGGTTGATTCGAAACAAGGAAGCCAAAGGAACCAAAACCATAAAATTGATAGGAATTATAAGATGGTGGCATCGCTGTTGCTCCTATCTTTGGCGTTAGTGGTGGCGATCGACGATGTGGTGGTGCCGTTAGTGGTGGCGATCGGCGATGACATTGGTGGCTGTGATGATTTTGAGTGGGGTAGTTTGGCGCGGGGTATTGGGGGAAAATAACATATTTCTTTATTTCTTTTTCTTTTTCTTGTTTTTATTTTTTTATATTAAAATTTGTATAGTTACCAATTTGCCCTTTTAAAATTTGGTCAAATTTTACTATTCTGGTCCACTAACGGTCAAATTGATGGAAAGCCGCATATTTATTAAAGGTTTGGGACCTTCGTTGGCACAAATCAAAGGTTATGATAAAGTACGCAAAATTCTAAAAGGTTAGGGACCGCAACTACAATTATCCCATTTCTATATGATACACTTCCCTTTTTTTGGTAATTGCCACTTGAAAGTAGGGAAAAAAGTCATCTTTTTCGTGCTAAGATTTATTTTATTAAATTGTGATACCATAAAAGTTCTTTCAAGCTATTTGTTTCATCATCATCAATAGGATAAAAATCGGATAGCTGCTATACACGTGGAATTTATCTATTATTTATATCCGACAAGCATATGAAATTTATGTTCCGAAAAATTAAATTTGTGATTGACAGGTGGAATTACCCATTATTAAAAACCAAAATGAAACTAAATTTTCACATGTAGAGAAGGAAATAAAGTTGCAGTTCAACTAATAAACGAGGGAATCTCAATACAAAGATATAAGGAATTTTGTTCAATAGGATTCAATTTCCTTAATGCGAGGAAAAAGTAGCATAGTTCCAAATACTACTATGGTATAGTTTGTAACAAAGAAAAACCTGATGGATTTTCAGTCTGCAATTTACAGGTTAGATATAGCCAAAAAAATATATAAGCAAAAGCATCACCCGAAGCAAGTTCTATAAAGAATTGATTGACTACGCGTTGAAGATATCACAGACATTTGAGACGAGTTCAGAAACTAGTACGATGATTAGAATACATTCCATAATCTTTGTCTTCCTGTGAAGAATCTCTTGAAGAAAACGAATATTGTGCTGCAATGGAAAACAAAACATCAACTATAACAATCATTTACATCAAAAGGAAATCATATCAAGTATATAAAGTCTCCGAGAACGTAGTACCTCGACAAACTTAAACTTAAAATCAAGACTAGCAAATCGTCGAGTCAAATCAAATTCATCTCGGAGATGCTCCCAAATCTTAGCATATTCAGCATCCCTCCAAGCTACATCTGATCTGAATAAATTAGGAAATGTAATATTAGCAGCAAAACCTATAGAATGTAAAAGCAATGACTAAAAAAAGGATACATGGCATACGATGGTACTTTGGAGTGAATACTATCCTCGATACAAATGCATTATAATTTTATAAAAATATTCATAAAAATAGACACAAATATCTTATCACTTCAATTACATAACATTGAGCATTCCTAATGGCTGACGAATTTAACCTGGTAAGAACCCCATGTTGTTATTCCATCTTCTAACTAGTGACAGAACTCGGCAACACATCCTTGTATCCAATGAAAAGCCCAACACACATTTTCAAGTTTCCTTTTGAAAGTAGGAAATATTCAGTTTACCAAAGGAATGACTGTGAATCTATTTCCGTTTCCTTCATCTAATATTCCCCTTGATGGAAGTTGTACCCAGAAAATGTGTATTGCACCCAAATAAAAGCATAAATATTACTGGCTGGGTCACAAGGCAAGGAATTTTGACCCAAACCAAAGTCTTTAAGTTTTGGTTGACTACGTGTTCAATAGCTTTCTTAGCTTTTTCCCCCTCATTTTCAGCGAAAACATGAGCATCTTGTATCCCTTCCATGGTCGCAGTTTGATGTCTGTCCAACTCTCGCAACCAGTCTTTTTCTCCTCCAGTACATCCTTATGATTTTTTTTTATGTGTCATGGACTCCATCTCCCAATCGTCGTGTAAATGTAATCCCAAAATAAACCTTTCAGAGTATTGTATTACTGACACTTAAAGAGCCTTGCTTGGTTATCATATTTGGATCTTCCATGCATGCGAGGTGGGTTAGCAAACACAATGATGTTATTTGATCTTATATTTATTCATTAGCAAGATTTACGTGACTGTGATCAGTTCTACACCATCAATTTGAATGTGGCAGTCTAGAAGTTTTATAAAAGAATACAAGGTTGATTGTAGAGTTTAGTTAGTGACTGCCACAGTGCTAGTACTGGTTATTACAGACACTCACAAATAAGTAAAGATATGTTTAAAGCACTTCCGTGAAAGCATTACCTTTCAAAAAGACCCAACTTAAGAATAATATCAGTAAGATGGGAATTTGCCCTTCCGACTAATTGATAGGCCTTTTTTCGCTTCACTTTCAAAGTTCCAGTTCCCTCCATCTCACGATTGATGTCATAAAATTCTGTAATGATTTCATCAACCTGACAGAGCACATATACAGCGGAATGAGATATAACCAATAAAGTTGCATTGTCATATAGGTAAATCATGGAAGTTGATAGGATACCTACCTGATGGATATAGTAGTCAAGAGTAATACTTTGACCGAGAACACTACCAATAATGCGGATCATCTCAATATTGAGGTACTGTAGCATTATGTAATCTGGCCCACGTTGCACCAATGTGTTCAAGGCAGAGTTCTCTCTTAACTCGTACTCTATTTTTTTCAAAAGCAATTCTAAAATTAATCACATCGCAAGGAGAGACACATAAATGACCAAGAGTGACACACAAACTATGTATTGTCGCATGCTCATAAATTTAAAGAAAATAAATAAAACACATATTTGATTCTAGAATCCAAAAACATAATTGAGCTAAAATCCTAATAACATTGAGGTAAACTATTCACTATCTCATAGACATTTTTTCTTTGATTGTCATCGGTCATTTATTATACTAAGTTATGAATCCAATGAGAAGGATCTCAGCAAAATGTACAACGTCAACTTTCTAATTCTCTTGGAACGGAGAGAAATGTCAATTTTTACTTAATCAAACACATATCTTGTTTTGTTTTGAAAGTAAGAAATATAAAGCTTCAAGGCCTACTTTAGCAGGCATAAAAAAAAGGTTTGAACATGTTATCAAGAATTTGCGAATGATAGATATCAATGCACGATCAAAATCACGACGGAGGTTCTACACAAGTCTAAGACTAGAATATAGAACATACCGTCCTTTCTCAACTCGGGGAGTAACCCTGAAGCGTGTCTTTCAACAATTTTTAGATATCCATCAACCTCATGATCTAGGATGTTGAATAAAACAATCGATCCATATTGAGAAACTATCATGTAACAACAGTCACTCCAACTTAAATTAGCACCTGGGCCCTGAAACGATATTACACATTTAAAAGGATATATATATATATAGTGTCAAATACTGCCAATCATGTTTTATCTAAAGAAATACTACGTGTAATATCATTGACATTAATGTGCTCCGTACAAATGAATGATCACTAATCTAGAGAAAAGAATATCTAGACAATTAACAAAATCACAAGTATACTCTTTAAATTGTTTGTATCTAAATCAAATACATAATGTTATCTTAATATATTGTTAAATAAAACAAATTATACATCGATGACATGTAAATTAATAAAAAATAAAAATTGTTTGCCAAAAATATTATACGCTTAAATAGAAAGAAAAATGAAACTTACATTCTCGAGGTTTAAATTTCCAAATCTCAGAACCACATAATTTGTCATCGGAGAAGAAGGAATGATAAAGTTCTGATTATGCTGCTCCACCAAAGTCCTCAAATTAACACTACAACAAAAACATCACAATAATAATAACAATCAGTGGCGGAGCCATACATTCTTCATCGTGTCGTCAAAAACTAAATTATATATTTTCTCTTGAACAATCGTTTTATCAATATGTTTCTCTTCACTAAAAAATGGAGCTTTCGCATTGTCCAATCATTGGACCTAAAAACATCTCGATGTACACTCTTTTGATACTCATATTATAGAATTGAACTCCAAAATCATTCCTCAAAAAATCTAACTCGTACCAAGTTCTTCAATAGCCAAGAACAGTACATATGCTAACTTGGTTTTGAAGATTCTCAAAATTTTCTCAACTCTCTCACTCTATGCAATGCATCTCTCTTACCCTCCTCTATCCCAAAAGCAAGAAAAGTTGTACACATTTATGAACATGATTGAATTCAATAATAAGAGTCATTTGATCACCAAATCCGATGCTATTTATTTTAATATAAGTTAAACAGAAACAAACCCTTCAAATGATATTCTGCAACTTAATTTACTAGTCCACAAGCAATATTAAAACAAGCTACATAAGCGCTCTAATTTTTTTAATATATGCAAAACATGTCACGAGATGTTATTTCTTACTTATAAAATAGTGAATTTCAAGACGGAATTAAGTTCTATTGAAATTTTTATTGTCTACTAATGTAAACTTGCATTTTCTGAACAAAAACTTATTGAATTGAAACACCAGGGCTGGCCCTGGCCCAAGGCAGACAAGGCCACTGCCTTGGGCCTCAAAATCTTGAGGGCCTCAATAAAAAAAAATTCAGCCCAAATCTGCCCAGTTCAAAATCCACCAAATCCATGAAAAAATCATTTGTTACCTTAGGGTTATAGGAAAAAGAACTCAAGAGACAATGAGGGCGATTGCTCTCATATCACCACTAGAAAATCTACTAATTCCCACAAACAATTGTTGCATTTACCTTCACTTTAGAGAAACCGATTGGCTCCTTTATTCAAACAAGAAGTTCTTGATTCTATTGATGGCTTTCAAAAATGTCAAATAAATTGAGCCCAGGTAAGATTTTATATTATTTTTCTTTTTTTTCAAAATATGTATTTATGATGAGATGTTTTGTTCTTGAATCTTTTAATATTTTTTGTACTTTTGGTTTTGGGTTGAAAGAGTATGTGTGAATAAAAATTGAAAATGTTGGAAACATGGCAAATCCGCCCTTAAATTATCTGAATTTTGGAGAATCTTGTTGATATTGTCATGTTTATATTCTCAAATTGGATACGCTACCATGTTTATCAATTAAAATTTCTAGGGAACGGAGGAATGTTAACTCGTGAATCTTTTGATAATGCCTTAATTTGTCCATTGTTATCTTGTTTGAAGTGGAGTTAAGGTAATTGGTGTAACTGGCTAGGATTTGCAAGTGAAACAGATTCGGCTCGAATATCGTTTGACCAGAAGCATTCTTTTTGTTTTACTATGTTGCCATTATAACCTAAGCAGGCAAATAAGTGAGATCCATGAATTGAAGTGTTCTTGGATTAACTTAGAAAACTACTTGAAGCATGAAGTCTTTGTTTAAATATATATATGTTATTTATTTAAATATTTAAGTATTTTTACACTTGTAAAAAAATATATTTAGGGGCCTCGAAATAGTTAGTTGCCTAGGGCCTCGAAACACTTCGGGCCGGCCCTGTGAAACACGATAAGCTTTTAATGTGATTTTTCAGATAGCTGATTAACATGATTTACATTAAGACTATTATTAGAATTCTGAATACTGGTGAGAAAACATAGAGACTTAAAAACTCACGATGGAGGGCTCATATGGAAAAAAAACACAGAATCCTAAAGAAGAACCTACAATTTACACTCCAACATGAATGCAAATCCGCCATGATAACAATACGCAGTGAAATACAAAAATACAAGAAATCGTACCTAGTGGACAAAAAAAATGCCTTCACAGTCACAGGAATGGGAGCCTTGGAAATTTGATGCTCCTCGTTGTCATCTTCCTCATTTCCCGAGCACGAAATGTTGTGGGGTGCAGATGAAAAAGTGCGTCTGGACAAATAAACTCCCGGATTCCGCCTCAACAGAGACCCCTTTTGAGAGTAGTGGGCAGAGCTTGCTACGAAACTTTGGATGCTAAGCTTAGTTGTCAAAGTTCCGGTAGAGTTTAAGGAGAAAAATATGGTGGACATTACTTTTAGCAGCTTCATTTTTGGGTAGTCGCTTGGTTTCTCTCGGTAGTTTCTTGCGAAGAGGGGAACACTGATAAACTATCTGTGACTCTCGTGTATTAGTGCAGTGTATCAGTGGAAAGGGGGAAGTTGGGGGGATATGGGGAAGTTGGGGGTGATAGGAAAGAGTGAAGGTCCTGACATCGAAACATACTTTTTGTTCAGAAACTCAAATTATTTCATTTTGAATTTCCATGTGGGAAAGAGGAGTATAAAGTTTACTGTACGAGAAAGATGCTTCAAGATACGATGAGCTCCTCAAGCCAATGTTTGGTAACACTAAAGAAAGATACTTCAAGATACAAAAAGTTATTTTGAATAAATTTTTAAGGAATGTGTGGTTAAAAAATTTTAGATTTATGTATAAAATATTTTATAATTCAAATGTATAATTGAAAATACGTATATATAAAAAAAAAAATTTAAAATGACTGACAAACAAGTGCTAAGCATTTCATTCTAAATTAACGAACTTTAATTATTTGTTTCAAATCCATTACACAATTTTACGGAGCTTATCATTCAACCCAACAACTCAATTTGAAGTCCATTATTTAAATAAATATTGTGCCATATTTGCAGTGCTCTAAATAGCGTAATGTGTGACGATGCGGGGAAGCCAAGCAATGGACTAAGCAAGCAAAAGTGAGGCTTTTGCGTAAAAAAACGTAAAAAAACGTTTTCTTATTTTAATATAATTTTAATATTTAATCAATCAAACAATCATTTAATAATTAAAAATAATGCATACTAAACATTTATAACATATTTATGGGAATTTTATACATTTTTTTCAAAGTTTCCAACAAAAAGATAAGTTTCAAATTTAAATACAAAATAGTAAACAAATAGCATGGGAACTTAATATTTCAATTAAAGATTGGCTAGTGTTCGGTTGTTCCCCTCAACTCCTATATGTTTAATTTAGGCCCTCAATATTTCAAATCGTGGGAAAAAAAATAAAAAATAATGCGCAATAATTCGTGCCTTAGCGCGCATTACGGATCATTATCACGCGTTAGCAGTCAACTCCAAGCGTTGACCGTCAAAAAAGCGCCAAACAACTTAGCGTAGCGTTTTGGTCGAGCAACGCGTAATAGCGGGCAATAGCGTGAGCAATAGCGAGCTATTTAGAACACTGCCTATTTGTTGTTCATTATCATGGAAAAATGATATTTTGAATAATAATTTTTTTAAGGATATATGGTTAAAAAATAGGAAAAAATTTAAAATTATGTGAAATAATTTATTATGTAAATATATGACTGGAAATGAACCGAGAAATAAATTATTTTGTTTTAAATATATAAGCATACATGAGCTATTGAATCTCGTAAATCTATAATATATTCTAATTTTCGCAAAAAGATGCACTAAAAAGGAATTGATCCAGCGGTAGACACATTTCTTTCGTGCTATGTTTAAACAGGATGAATTAAAACTTTAGATCAAAACTCGACCAAATCGAGGTTACGAATGGTATAAACAAGAAGCTAACTTATTACCCTTCCATTTGGTCATTTTAAGGAATTTGTTTGAAAATGACAATGAGAGTAGACCAAATTCTCTTCCCTTGACGAGACTAATGTTTTGGAGTCCAGTATCACGAATACTCGATACAAGTTCGATTGAGTTTATTATAAGGTGTAAGTTCCTCAATGCTATATGCACTTATTTTATAATATTTTGAACATGTTCAATTTTTAGTGGAACAATCGAGTTGAAACGATTAAAGGGTGAAAGAAATACTCAAAAGTTTTATGGAAAACCCTCACCCTTTTCTTCCACACGGTATTTATGCATGTTCAATATAGAAGACGTACTATGGTTTGAGGAGCATTGCATGATGGACGTTTTTATTTATTTTTTTTCCTGAAATTGGACAATTTTTTTTTTTTTTCTTGATTTACGACGGTTGAAAAAGGTTTTTATCAAATAAAATTAATATTTCTAAAAGAATTCATCCATGGTGTCATGGTGGTGGTCGGCTTCGTGCAATTCCAATGAGAACTGACAAATCCAAATACAATTAGGAATTGCACACAGAGAATTGTTGATGTTATGTATATTTCATTTATTTCAATTATTTTTTAAGAGAGAACATGGAGATTGAGACTTGAGTTGAGTTTAGTATTCGATTTACATATTTTGAGAATCACGTAAATAAACTATTAATGCGGATCGAATCATCGATTTTCATCTTTTAGTACACAAGGAATCATACTTAGGGTTTTTGTCAGATTTAAAATGTGCAATGTCAATATAACATTTGTTGAAAAATAGTTAATTTTAGAGTTGATAGTCAGTTCAATGTCAAGTGCAGTATTCCATAGTTCAACGGTTAAATTTGACAATTCTTGAAGGTTACCAAAATATAATACATAAAAAGCTTGATTTATTTTTTCGAAAAAGATAATCCTTTTTTATAAAAAATAACTCCATGTTCAATATTTCAAAATGATTAATTATTTTTATAAATAACTACATTCTTTTATAGAGAATATGCAGTTAAAAAGTAGGAAACAAATTTGAATTAATGTAAAAAATATTTTATTGTATGAATGTGTGGTTAAAAATGAGTTAGGAAAAAAATTAATAGAGAGAAGGAGAGGGAGAACATCAATACGGAAAACATCATTTTTCTCAATTTTCATTCATTTTCTCTATAAAAATTTGTGAAATGACAAATATACCCTCATAATTAAATCAAATAAAAGAAAAAATAAAACAATAGAGAACTAATTGCAATTATAGGCTCAAATTTATAAAAAATTACAAATGAGTCCCAAACAAATAATTTAAAATCAAAAACAAAAACAAAAATAATATTAATATTAATAAAAACCCTACCCAACCTCACCACCACAACACTACCTATACCACCCGAATCAGAACTAAAAAATCTCAACCATCATCTCTTATCTCTATCTCCACCAAAAAACCCCCCCAAACCCTCCGCTACCACCACCACCTCAGGTCGTAGCTGCCAATTCTCCACCACACCTGCACAACAACCGTCATGATCGCCCACCAACCACCACCCACAGAGAAGAAAACCACCAACAAACTACACACCAATAAAACTACCACTACCACCTCCACCACCACTAACATAACTCTGACTAAGCTACAAAAATTCATTAACAAAACTCCCACAAAACTTCGTTGACCACAAAACACCAAAAGAACTTCATTAACCACCTAAAAAAACACCTACGGAATTTCATAGTCGCTGTGTGCGACTATGTTCCACATAGCCGCTACAGCAACGAAGAAACGCCTAGCTCTGGGCAATGGCGTTGTGCAGAGGTTGTCTTCCAACAACAGTAGAGAGAGAGAGAGAGAGAGATTCTGGCTTAGCTCATTCACTCCTAAACAAAAGAAAGTTGGACATTCAATCACCTACTCTATTGACAACGGATTTCACTAGGCTATAGTTCTTGTTATTGGCTTTTTGGATTCTTATTGCTGAGATCTGGGGATTCATTCTGTGAATTTTTTAACTATCGATGAATTTTGTGATCGAGAATTGAGAAGAAAAAGGCTTTTATGTTCATGTATTTAGCTCTTATGATGATGATGATGATGCAATTCATGTATTTAGCTCAGGCACGACAGTGGACGATGTGGTAGTGTTGGTGGGAGTGGTGTGGGATTAAGAAGATATATGAATAAATAACTCAAATATAAAGTCATAATTCCAAAATGACTTTTGACTTTTCTAAAAAATTAAAACTACCTAAAATACCCCCAAATATAATTAAACTATGAAAAAAATACAATCCAATCCTAAAGAATTAGATTATCATAAAATGACCTACAAAAAACCAAGATCTAAAATAGGACCGTACAAGATTAAAAAAATTGCAAAAGGTATAAAAGAAATTGAATTTAAAAATGAATTTGATAAAATTGGATGTCAGGAACAATTAATTGTATCACAAAAAATATTAAAATGTTTTAAAAAAAATATGATAGAAAACTTTGCTAAAAATATTGTAAGATCTATAATAACAAAAGATATACAGGATATAATAGATAATAAATTAGAAAAAAGAAGAAAAAATATTTTAAAATACGATATACCTTTTAATCCAAATACAGATATAATAACAAATCTTGATACTATAAATTCTCAGATATTAATAGATTTTGAAGATTTACTCAACACATTATAAATATAACTATAAAGCATAAAGAACGATTTTAAAGATTTTAAAGATTATTAGATTTTTGTTCGCTCATAGTAGCACCCCGTCAATTGGTATCCAAGCCATATAAGAGACATAAAAGATCTATAAAAATCATAAAATACTATAAATAAAAGAAAATCATTAAAAATAATTGAAGATTTAGGTGATAAATATCATATAATAAGAGAAAAATTTAACATAATAATTATAAAATCAATATTAAATAATAAAAGTGTAACAATTACATTAAAAATACTTGAAAAATTACCTATGGAGATAAAACAATTTATAATTGAAAAAATAAGAATAGATATTGTTAGAGATATGTATACTGGTGAAATGATATTAAAAACCTATGAAAAACATATATATGATTTCATTGAAAAAAAAATAAGAAAATATGACTAAAAATAAAAAAAAATTATAGAAATTACAATTACCAAAACAGACTGAAATTATATGTTAGAAGATAATCAATAAAATTATATAATTGAACCATTTCCTAAAAAATTAAAAATAATATTAATTATAATTAAGGAATTGTCTAGAGAAATAAGAGAGCATATATTAGATAAACTAATAATAGGAACAGTAATAGATGAATACATATATGAAAAAATTGGTAAAGAATTTGAAAAAGAAGAAATTATGCTACATTGTAAAGAAAAAATACAAGAACTATCATTAATTAATTCTTAAACATGGAAAATAATCTGAATAAAAGGTTAAAAAGATTAATCACCAAATATTAGATGAATTATTAACTCCTAAAGAATTAACAAAATATCAAGAAAACCAAATATTAAAATTAAAACAAGAAAAATATAAAGAAAGAGCAAATTATTTTGAAGAATTAAAAAGATTAACAGATGATGAGTTTAAAAAGATAAAGTATGATAGAAGTATAAAAGATTGTAAAGATACTGAATGCAGAATATATTATTTCAACCAATCAAAGAAAAGATAATGAGCAATCATATGGAAGAGTTAAAAACATTAATAAAAATGTTAATAATGGATGTACAAGATTTAACAAATGAAATAAAAGAAGAATTGAATATATTAAAAATCGAAATTAGAGAATTAAAAGAAAATAATAAATGCAGAGACATGAAAATAGATAAAAAAAACTAATAGAAAAAGAAATGTCTAGAATATGAAAAAAGCATATAAAACTAGAAAACATAGTAATAGAAGCAGGAAGTATGGATGATTATTTTAGAAAAGATATTTTCCCAAAAATAATAGAAAAAAATGAAAATTTCAAAAAATCATTAGAAAAAAGAAAAACTATAGAAGAAATTTAAGAAAAAAATAAAGATGAATGAAGAATTAGATTTATTAATAAAAAATTTTGATCAATTAAGTCTAGAAAATATAGATGAATACCAAGTTTTAATGAATACTAGAGGAGGACCTACAACAGCAGAAACCTCTAATCAAAAGATTGATCCAGATGAAAGTTATGCACCTATATATAATAAATCCTATAAACAATTCTATGATAAAATAATAAATAGACAACCACCTAAAGGAAATAAATATAAAGATAGATTTGAATTAAATGATAATTATGACAAACCAATTAACCATGGAGGAATAAAATTAAATTTAGATTGTAAAATAGATACTAAGAAAGCCTTATTGACTTAGGCAGATTCAATGATACTATTCTTTTTATATAACAAAGATGATACTTGGAAAAATACAGATAGAATAATAGATTTCTTAATAACATCATTTGAAGGAAATGTAAGAAATCGGTGGGAAGGAGTTAATGATGATACTAGATTATTAATGAAAAGAAACATACAAACAGAAATAATAAAATCAGATAAAGAAGGAATAGAAAGATTATTAACATATATTGCAAATGAATTCTTAGGAGAAGAATGGATTAGAAACTTTGAGGATGAAGCAAAAAGAGAAAAAGACGATGCTATAATAAAATTAATAAATTTAACAATTTGTGATATGTGTAAAATAAAAGAATATACTTTTGAATTTAAAAATTACTACAATTTTATAGTAATGAAAATAAGGAAGTATATCTAAATATGTACTATACTAAAATTACCTGGAATATGGGAAATATATTTTAAAATAGAATTTGAAAAATATGTAAAAGATAATATAGGAATAACAAGGTCTTTAGGATCAAGAATAAAATTTCTATTTGATAGACTTGCATATATATGTCAATAAAGACAATTATTAAAAAGATCAGGAAAGTTAACAAGAATATGTTGTGAGAATATGGAAAAACCTACACAATGGGGATGTTATCCTGAAAGAAAAAATATTAAAAGAAAACATATAAATAGGAAATTTACAAAATTCAGAAATTTCAGGAAAAAATATCTATAACCTAGAAGAAAATACTATAAGAGAAAATTTAACCCGAATAAACAACAAAAGAATAGACTCTATAATAATAAAAAAAATAAAAGTCAATGCAAATGTTGGAATTGCGGAGAAATAGGTCATATAAGTCCAGATTGTAATAAAAAGAAAGTTAGAATATTACAAACAGAATATTTAGGAATAGAAGATGAATTAAGTGAAATATCTCATATTGAACAATATTATGATCAAGAAGTATATGTAAGTGAAACAGAATCAGAAGAAAATGAATCAGAATCCGAATAAAGAAATTGAAGAAATAGAAAACAATAATATAGAAACACAGGAATATAAAGGAATAGAGGGATATGGATTAAAAGTAATTTTTGATAATAATAAATTACAAAAATTACAAAAATTATCTTTAGATTTGAAAGTAGGAAAATGGGAAATCTTTGATAGAATTTGGAAAAGAGAAAAGATAACTATAAACAAATATCATAAGATTGAAAAAACTATAGATGTCAGAACAACTCAAGAAACACATAAATTAAATCTTTTAACAAAAAATACAGCTTATGAATTATTATCAAAAATTAATAAAAAACAAAGTGAAGATTCAATATGTTTATTTAACTGGAATACAAATAATGTTTAAATCCTTATTTAGAGAAGGAATAGATTCACCTTTAATAGTGAGTTTACATGATGGAAGAATAATAAATTTAAGAGATAGTCATTTAGAAACCATAGAAGGAAATTTAGCATATAAGAAATTAATATTTACTTGTTACCCAAAATATTGTATTTCTTTAAAAGATAAAAACTTTAATGAAGTTTTATGATTACATTTTAAATTACATAGGAATGACATAATGCAACCAGGAGACCAAATTATGACTATTGAATATAGAGCTTTATACACATTTACTAATTCTAATTATGGGAATATTTATTCTAAAAAACCATATATAGAAGTTCATAAGGAATGTAAAGATATTAGTAAAATTATATAACCAAATAAACAAATAAATTTGATTTCAAAAGAATATGAATTCAGGATATCAACAGATAAACCTGATATAATAAAATTTAGGGAAGAATACCCTACATTTCGGAAATATAAAAGTTAGGATATTTATCAAAGGGATAAAATGGGAAAGAGTCAGAGAAAAAAAAAGATACAAAAAATGGAAATGGCACCAATCACTGTGCAAGGAACAGTGGATCCTCATTCATCTTTTTAGAATAAACTAGTCAGTGACTCATGCGTTGCATGAGTTTTGTATTTATTGTGTTTTTATTAGCGTGGAAATGAAAGTAACAGAAGAGTAAATGATATTCAGCGATAATGTAAAACTCACAGGTATGGAACCACGTGTTTGTATTAAAGATTACCATGCAAAAAAAAATGATAGAAGAGAATCTATTTATGGGAAACAACATTAAATTTAAACATTAGGCACATGAAGTTCATACCAAATGTTATTCTAATAAATTACTCTTAAGGAAAGATTTGGCCAAATCATAAAGGACTTATCAGGTCCCAATCTCATCAGTTGGACAAGAAATTCTCTGTGCCATGGAGATATGCTATCTCTGTGACACGGAGACGTGGATAATATATTGGAGCAGATGGTCCACCGAGGTGAGAGTTCAAAAATGTACATCGTACCAAAAATGAATGGTAGAAAATGATTCATTTGGGCTTGTATTGATACAACAGAAAGTTTTCAGCAAATTATCTTGAAGTCTTGTAAAAGGAAAAGGCTATTACATTTTGTTAGAATGGGCAATAAGTGTCAGCTGCATGGAAATATGTAAATTTGAGTTTAAATAACTTCCAATTCCTTTATATGTCATCCATAAAGATAGAAGCTGCTTTCTAATATGTGAACTTTAATGGTTGAAATACTACCTAGCTGCATTTCAGAAGAACATTTAATGCACAAATAAGAGCACACATGAATGGTTTTATTCTAACATGGATCATAATTCTTGAACAATTTACAATAAGTGAAAGCATATTACTTGTTATTCAAAAGACAGAATAGTAAACAAACATAACTTGCTTAATTTAGTTACCGTTGTAGGCTCCATGGAAACTCCTTGAAGCCCCCATCACACAAATGCAAACACAGAGAGATCCTGAGAGGTTCAAGGTTTTTACAGAACAGAATATAAGCTCTTTCAATTAGGGTGCGATCAGAAGAAAATGAACAGAAAATATACAGGTATAAAGCCCACTAAAACATCAGTTGAGGGTGTTGTTTTTACACTTACATAGAGGTTTTACAGTCAAGAAGACTTTTTCTCCCCTTTTCATTGTCTTTACAGCTTTGAAAAGGGCAGGACAGAAATAACCTGCACAACTATCTCCTCATTGATCACATTCCATCAACATGAAACAATCATAAAGGAAAAGAAAAATTAAAAATAAAATAATAGCATACATATTACATACCATCATTGACTGTGAACTCCAGTATATCACAGTACGTTCCCTACACAGAGAAGAATTTAGAGACCTCTTAAACTAAGACAAGCAAATTATAAGTTGTAATTACATACAATAAAACTTTGTTCATATCTTCAAAAAATATAGCAGGTGTCCGTAAGAACTGCCTGGTAAACATTAGACATGAATATCAGTATATGGATACATTGAAAGTTTTTCTATCTTCAAAAATATAATCCAGTTGTCAAGTTGACATGGACTCTGCTTTCAACTGATGCAAGTCATCATCAAGAATATATACTTGTCAATTGTCATTACTCATTACACATGAAACCTTTGCTCTTAACTTAATTATTCATCTGTAACTGATATTGTAAACAAATAGGAGTTCTATTTTTTCATGTATGTTGCCTATGATTGAAAGGCATATCTGAAAGAACGGTTAAATAGAATCACACAATGTTCTTTATTGCTAATTGATCCACTTCCAAATTATAGTACTGTAATAGCGAATTGACCCACTTCCAATTGAATGCTTTGGGAAAATGGGAACATACTACAGGCTTTAATGATTCAAAATATATATTGCCTGCATTTCCATAACCAGAAGAATATTAACAGCATGTTTGGTTTTGCTTGAAAGTTTTTTTTGAAGAAAGTACTTACTTTAGAATATGTTCTGTTAGTTAAAAAAATGATTTAAAGAAACACGTTTGGCAAAACCAAACTTTGACTTATGCATAACATGTAAGCACGGTTAAACACGCTCTAAGTTGCTTGTGCTAATTGTCCAATGCTATTTGACACCAATAGTATCCATAGTGGCCTATGAAAACCTATCTTCATGCATTAGGCACTTTATGGTCTATACCAAAATATATCAACATGCCATTATCAATCATAGCCTTCAACGATGTTGACATGGTCTTGTTTAAAATATGTTGGCTTCATATCTTCAGATTAAAATTTTACTTTGCATGACATTCCATATCGAGGTATAAAGTAAATATTCTATACACCAAGATTCAAAACCTAAAGTGGTTTCAAGTATGTGAGAATCAAATCAAATTAGTAACTACTAAGTATGGAGGTTTATCTGTGTAATTCACAATCTTGTTTTATCTCTAGTACTTCATTAGGATTTCAAACCGAAAAAATGGTTTTTCTCCCCTCATCCAGTAAACAAATACCATATCCAAGTAGAAATCAGGCCTTAGGAAAACAATTGAAGAACTTTCATTTAAAATTGAATTAAATCCTTGGAAGAAAATTTCACGTCTTCCAATCCAGTCAATAAACAAAATTGAATGGTTGGGATTTTCCCCCAATTTCACGATAAAATTCAATAGTAACAATAGAGGAAACACTTAGTGTGTGTTTGTCTCCCATTATTGTAGAAAAAATTGAGTAACGAATAGTATTTTTTGAAGAATGTGTGATTGAAATTAAAAGTAACTTTACTGGTTTGTGTGTAGAATATTTTATTAGGTGAATGTGTAGTGGAGAATCTTACTGTAACAAATAATGTTTTGAAATAATGGGAGACAAATGAGGCCTTAATTCTTTTAGGAATAAAGCAAGAAAGCACACATCAGAACGCTATCTTCAAGTTCTGGAAGACAAACTAAACAAGCCTTGATTCCAATTAATTAATGTCAGCTATCTGTATCATTTTCCCCACTCCATTCAATGCAAAGCATTTACCTTAGGTTAGTGAAATTTAACATTATCATATATCATTTTGCATCCAAATGCCTGTGTAACTTATAAAAACCAGGATGATGCATTGAGAATTGAAACATTTCGCTTTCATCATCAGGAAAATTCTCAAAACAATCCTAAGCATGCATCAATAGGTAACGATAAAAAGGGAACAATTACCTTCAACAGAATGGAAGTTTAAGACGTGCAGTACAAGGTCACTCAAATACGCAACAAAATCAAACCTGGATACTTCTTGATAGTTCGTTGTGGCAGACATCAAATATTCTGCAGCAGATTTAGTTGTATATCCAGAAGATGCAAGAGGATCAGACATGGCTTTTGGCGGTTTTTCATTCAAGAACATAAAATGAGGGAGAGAAGACATCATGTATGGGAATGGCCAAGGAACTCCAAAAGTCTTGGTATGTTCTTTGTATCCGAAGAATATAGAGTTATACACAGAAACCCCCAATTAGTACGGACAGAAATGATAGTATGGCAAAAAATTGTGTTCAAAACATTATATAATCACAAAATTTATATATTGACACTTCTCTTATTATGATAACAAGAAATAGTAATGAATTATCAAAAACTCATTCGGAATATAAGTTTTTCATTAAGAAAAATTTCTTTCATAGCCAATTTGGTATCGTGGGAGACTAATATAATACGGTTCTGGTCTTTCACGGAAAAAAGGGTAAGAATGAGGAAATGGGATGAGCCAGATTTATAACAAAAATATAAGGATTTTAATTTGTGAAACCATTGAAGAGCTTAATCAAGGAATAAAGCAATTTAAATATGTTCGTGCCAGATTTGTGCAGGATGGAAGTTATATACATTAACTTAAGGCTTTCAGGCTATAGGGGTGATAAACAAAATAACATATCGGATTCACTAATAGCGGACACTGTGTTAAATTGCTTAACAAATTTCAAAACAAATATAATTTCTCGTGGCTCTTATCATGCAAAGAATTGAATTATTACCTCAAGGGACAAATTACGTTTCAAAACACAAAGGTGAGATTTATTCTGCTTCCTAAGACGATAAATCAAACCTATACCCACTCATTCTGGTATTGTTGGTGAGATTTATATGTTACAGCTACATCCATGTTTCTTTAATGAACAAGATCACAAAGAATCTTTATTTATCGCCTAAACATGCCAAATTCAGAGAATAAATAAGTAATTCCAGCCAAATGATAAAACTCTCTAAGGCCATGTCAATAATACATCAAAATATAAACAAAGTAATCTAATAACTTAACTCCCAGAATGGGGAAAGGAAACTGCACCCACATTATTATTATTATTATTATTATTATTATTATTATTATTATTATTATTATCATCATCATCCTTCCAAATCTAAACAGAAAGATTAAATTTGGTAAATTATCTAATTTCAGATAAAATCCTCCCACCATTTTTGCATATTAATTCACTCCCACATGACTTAGAATAGAATAAAAAGTGTGTTTGTAGTGGTGGGGGTCCTCGATAGAGTAGAAATGAAATTTATACAAATAAAAGAGAAATCACCAGAATCGTTGCCGTCTTCGGCAATTTCTTTTTGAACTACAGTTGCTAAATCCTTAGAATTCAATCCCATGAAATCTCTGTCCATATGTCTGATTTCCAGAAATGTATAGACCAAATTCAAGGAAGAAATAAAAAAATATACAAAACTGACAAGGATCAAACAGAAGATGCAAGAAATAGACTTCAAAAATATTTTTTTTTTACATGCCTAAATACATCTCAGTATTCAAATACAATGAGAATATATATACCTTGGCCTAGCTTAAATTTGAAGGGAGTGCCCCGACCACGGCTAGAATCAAACTGTATCCCATCCAGTAAAGTATCCACATAGTGTACTGCAAATAAAAGAAACCTATTAGTTCCCCATAAGAATACTAAGGCTGAATTTGGGCGAAATGCCGAGATCTAATTCAGATATATTTCAACCACCCATGGCCAAGATACTCCAATTTGAAGTGTACCAATATAATATTATTAATGCACAATAATTTCAGCTCAATTACAAGGTCATGCAAGTGAAACATAGCTCAAATCTTTAAATCGAAATAATATTTACAAGTAGAAAATGGAAAAATAAAAACCCAGAAAGAATTCAACCAAACCCAACATAAATATTGGCATAAGACTTCATGTAGATAAAAAAAAATGAAAGGAAAAGATAAAAACCCGTGCAACAACTCGCAGAGACGTAAAAAACCGAAGAAAGAACCCTAAAATCTAAGGCATCCCAATAAATGAAATCTGAGATTAACACCACACAGAACAAGGGACGAACAAAAAAAGGGGGAAAAAAAGAGAACGAAAAACAGGTTGGGAAAAAAAAACGAAAGCACAAAAAATCTTTAAATCGAAATAGAGAAATCAAACAAAAACATGAACGGATTTACCCTTAATACCATGTTAATCTGCAAATCTATCCACGAGGAAGAGAGGAGCACGAAAATGCGATTTTGTAGGGTTTCTTTTTTGTTAAAGAATGGAGAGAGAACGTAGATATAAATGAAAGAAAGGTAAATATAAAACCACTGTACTGGGAACAGTGATTAGTTCCATTTCTCCCCCTTTCTTTTTGCTTTTTTCTTTTTTCTTTCTACTTTATCTTTTCTTTCTACTTTATATATATACTAGTCTATTGCCCGTGCATTGATTACGAAGGTAATATTAGTGTTCCAAAAAAATATATCTCTCTCCTTTTTTTGGTAGCTTTCTCTTAAGCATTGAATGCATAATATAGCTTTTTTTCACACTTAATAGTCAAGGATTTGGACGAGCTCTACTAAAATTATGCAATAAAAAAATAAAAGCTCAAACTTCAAGTATATGTCATTTTAGGAAGAAAATCAATTAATAAGAATGAAGGAGGTATTGCCTGGAAGATCAGAATTGAAAGTGCATAAATGATTAAACCATTCTCTATTACCTTCATTCTTTCAATTGCCCTAGTAACAGCACTATAAATCACATGAAGAACTGCTAAAAAGAATATAAGAATGTGTATCTGATGCAGCCCATTGATTGATATAAGCGTTGTGTGCCCCTGTTGGAAGGACTGGATTAGTTAATGAACTTGTAATATCTCTAGATCAATATGTACCAAACTCAAGCCAAATAAATATATTTATATAATCAGAATCTTTGAGAAAAGTTTTCTTCAATCAATTTCATAGGTGTTAATTGACAGGAAATATAATATATTCGAACAAGGTTCACAAGGAGGCTGAAGTCATTTCATCAAAGTAAATAATAACCTACTATATAAAGCATTTTGAATAAGAGTCTTAAAAGTTAAAATGCTTGCATAATATTCCTTTCATGCCAATGAGAAGTTCTTAGCCTCATTAGGACCATAATGAGTAGCCATTGATGCTAACATCCTTAGAACAAAACATGGAGTTTATCCATCTGTGCATATAGACATGACAGAATTAGATGTGGATACATAGCTATTTTGGAAAGAGAAAAAATTTGATTTCCTGTTTGGTAGGGATTCTCATTTTCTACGGTAAATCAATTCTCATTTTCAACCACACATTCTTCAATAAAAAAATATTTTCCATCACATCAATAATTTTTTCTTCTTTTTCAACCACACATTTCCCATCATATCACTATTCAAAATCAATTCTTCCCCCCCAAAATCCCTACCAAACAAGCTGTTAGATTGTAGTTAATTTACTGAAATGCAGTTGAGTTTAGGTGGGCAGTGCCGCAGTAGGATAATAAGATGAGAGAGAAAGAGACAGACAGACATATAGGATAATTCCACCAACCGACGCAGAAGTTCATTATAAATTTCAAATTGGTCATTGAAGTAATTTTCTTACTAATAATAATCATTCGTGTCTCAAATGATTACGCTAATGGTCAAACGATGTTTTACTGTTAAATTGTAATATGAAAACAAATGATGTTAACTAATACATCACGTGAAACAAAATTGCTTCACCTTCAAAAAAGTTCGCTAAAAAATGTGAAGTCAATAACTAACTACTTATTAGAATCGAATAGATATGTGCAAAACAAGAACAGAAGTTTCAATATAAATACCTGATGCAAATCTTGATCCAGTCGAGGGCAATACTCATCCCCAAATAACCTTATTATCAGCGGGTTGCTCTAAGCTTGGGTCCTATAACCCAGTGGTCCCATTCCAACGCCTCTCTCCTTGCAAACCACCTGCACAGAAACACTTGAACTTAAATAATCTGTGAATATGGCCAGGTTTTGAATCAAGACAGAATTGTACCTCTCTAGAGCCATAACCACAGAGCTCTCGCTCTTGCTTTTCTCTCACTAATTTCTTCCTCGCCCCAAGAGGATAAGCATGGAAAAATAGCAGGGGCTAGTTCAGATGGTTCTCCAACTGCAACACTCTTGAAGTAAAAGAGCTATAGACAGTATAACAGTTCACCACAAATAAATTGAGGAAATATAGGGATATTTCATGTCATTAACACTCACCTGGAGAAACAAAAGACAACCACCAACTGCACGTTGCTTCCCCTGACGAAAGCAGGCTACTTAAATGTCCCGTTTCATTCCCTTACCTTGTATAGTTCAATAATTTCTTCACCGGAAATGTAAACAACTTTATCGGGGACAAAATTGCTCCAAAAAGAAAAGAAATAACAAAAAGCAAACAATAAATTAAAATAGAAAAAATTAAGAAATTTGTAACATCACCCAATCCCAGTTATATGGTGAAGGGAACTTTACAATTAGTTGCATAAAATACAGGAAAAAGATTACTCTACTTCAAATTAAAGAACATAAATCCATAAACCCTCAGAAAATGAAATACAAACTACCCGTTCATTTTAAATGCAAGAAATGTAACACATAGACATAGTTAGTTCGTGTCTCAGCTTAAGTTTCCAGTAACAAGTTACAAATTGTACGCACAAGCAACAAAATAAAGCATAAAACTACACAGAACAATTTTTTTCCCACAAGCATATACTCCTGATCTTTGGTAAGCCGTTTGATGTACTTATAAAAAAAAAATACAGAAGAAAAGATGAGACGCATTTGAACACATACTCGTGATTAACACAATGGAAATGCCACAGATAGTTTCTGATTTAACACTTGGAACCCTTATTTTTACTCAAAAAGCTTTCTAATTTTAAACCCATAACGTAAATTGGAAATATTTAACAGCAGACAAAACAACATTACATCTAACACCAATATTAAACCCCACATCCCAACAATTTAAACCCATAAATTAACAATTGAAAAAATCCATTAAAGAAACCACGACCACACAAAACGTAAAAACAGTAGTAAAAATCATCAACAAAAGCCACAAAGATAAAATCAAACAGAAATAACAAAATTAACCTTTTTTCATTGGTTTAGTGGGTGCGGCAACAGCAGGAGCTGCATCGACCTACAATCGCAAAAATCAAACAATTAAAAACAAAATTTAGACAAAAAAAAATGTAAAGACTAACAAAATCTACCTTGGAAGCTGATTTCTTAGTGGATTTTCCCATTGAAATACTGTAGGCGACTGAAGGGTGAAATGGCAATGGACAGAGAAACTGAAGGGTGTTGTAGTCATTGATTAGATTTGCGGAGGATTTTCTTTCGCCTCTTTTCTACAATAGACAGAGAAACTGAAATCCGGAGAGAGGAAAGCAGAGAAAATTGGGTCGGTGGTGAAGGAGTCTAGGGCACCATGGTGAAGGAGTCTAGGACCGATGGTGTATTGGGAGGCGTGCTGGAGTAGGGACGGCGGTGGGAGTGGAATTCGCATTCCGGTGGTGGTGGTCGAGGCAGATGGCGAGTTTTTGGGGAAATTATTGAAAATACCCAAAATTAAACAATAGCCTTTCGAAAATAACCTTTTTCACTATTCAACCATATAAACTACCTAAAATATCCCTAAAAACAATAATTGCAACCAAAGCTATCAATATAAGAAAAGAATATAATTAAGTACTAAAAATGACTAATAAAAATAATAAAAAACTAAGGACTAAAAGATGACCATATAAAAGTAAAAAGATAGCTAAAAATAAAAAGGAAATTGAATTTGAAAATGAATTTGATAAGATTGGATATCAAGAACAATTAAATACATCTCAAAAAATATTAAAATGTTTTAAAGAAAATATGATAGAAAATTTTGCTAAAAGAATAGTAAGATCTATGATAACAAAAGATATACAAGATATTATAGATAAATTGGAAAAAAGAAAAAAGAATATTTCTAAATACGAGATACCTTTTAATCCAAATATAGATATAATAACAGATCTCGAAATTATAAATTCTCAGATATTATTAGATTTTGAAAATTTATTAGAAACATTGTAAAAACCATTTTTAACCGATTATTAGATTTTAAAAGTTTATTTGATTTTTAGATTTTTGTTCGCTCATAATAGCACCTCTCTATTGGTATCAGAGCCATAAGAACCATTTATGAAATTAGAAATTACAGGAATAAGAAAGAATAGATTAAGATATAAGGTTATATATAGTATTAATATTTGTGGTTATTTTGAAGAAGATAATATTATAGGAACCTATGGCAAAGATATAAGAGAAATATTAGAAATATTAAGATTAATTAGGTCATTACCTTTAGAATTAGGAGAAAAAATAGTTAAAAATATATTAATTGAAGAATTTAGACATACATATATAATGATAGAAGTGTTTAATAACATATACCACAATTAAAAGAAAAATCATAATGAAAATTGAAAATTTAAGTAATAAGTACCATATAATAAGAGAAAACTTTAATATAATAATTATAAAAACAATATTAAATAATAAAAGTGTAACGATTACACTAAAAATACTTGAAAAATTACATATGGAAATAAAACAATTTATAATTGAAAAAATAAGACTAGATATTGTCGGAGACATGTACACTTATGAAATGATATTAGAAACGTATGAAAAACATATGTATGATTTAATTGTTGAAGAAATAAGTAGATATGTCTAAAAACAAAAAAGTTATGGATGTTACAATTACCAAAACAGACTGATATTATATGTTAGAAGATAATCAAGGAGAATATATAATAGAACCATTTTCTAAAAAATTAAAAATGATAACATTATGTATAATTAAGGAATTACCTAGAGAAATAAGAGAACAAATATTAGACAAACTAATAATAGGAACTATAATTGATGAATATATAAATGAAAAAATTAGTAAAGAATTAGAAAAAGAAGAAATTATGCTACATTATAAAGAAAAAATACAAGAACTTTCATTAATTAATTCTTAAATATGGAAAATAATTTGAATAAAAATTTAAAAAGAATAAAAATAATTAATCATCTAATATTAGACGAATTATTAACCCCTAGAGATTTAACAAAATATCAAGAAAACCAAATATTAAAATTAAAACAAGAAAAATATAAGGAAATAGCAAATTATTTTGAAGAATCAAAAAGACTAACAACTGATGAAAATAAAAAATAAAAGTAGGATAAAATTATAAAAAATTGTAAAGTTACTGAATGCAGAATATATTATTTCAACCAATCAAAAAAAAGATAATTATATGGAAGACTTAAAAACATTAATAAAAATGTTAATAACTGATGTACAAAATCTAAGGAATGAAATAAAAGAAGAACTAAATATATTAAAAATGGAAATTAGAGAATTAAAAGAAGAAAATGAATGCAGAGATAAGAAAATAAATAAAAAATTCATAGAAAAAGAAATGTCTAGAATAGGGAAAAAACATATAAAACTAGAAAACCTAGTAATAGAAGCAGGAAGTATGGATAATTATTTTAGAAAAGATATTTTACCAAAAATAATAAAGGAAGAAGAAAAATCATTAGAAAAAAGAAAAAATATAGAAGAAATTCAAGAAGAAAATAAAAATGAATGAAGAATTAGATTTACAAATAGAAAATTTTGATCAACTAAGTCTAGAAAATATAGATGAATACCAAGTTTTAATGAATACTGGAGGAGGACCTACCCTAGCAGAAACTTCTAATCAAAAGATTGATCCAGATGAAAGTTATGCACCTATATATAATAAACCCAATAAATAATTCTATGATAAAATAATAAATAGACAACCACCTAAAGGAAATAAATATAAAGATAGATTTGAATTAAATGATATTTATGACAAACCAATTAATCATGGAGGAACAAAATTAGATTTAGATTGTAAAATAGATACTAAGAAAGCCTTATTGACTTGGGCAGATTCAATGATACTATTCTTTTTATATAACAAAGATGATACTTGGGAAAGTACAGATAGAAGAATAGACTACTTAATAGCATTATTTGAAGGAAACGTAAGAAATTGGTGGGAAGGAGTTAATGATGATACAAGATTATTAATGAAAAGAAATATACAAACAGAAATAATAAAATCAGATAAAGAAGGAATAGAAATATTAGTAGCCTATATTGCAAATGAATTCTTAGGAGAAGAATGGATTAGAAATTTTCAAGATGAAGCAAAAAGAGAAAAAGACGATACTAGAATAAAATTAATAAATTTAACAATTTGTGATATGTGTAAAACAAAAAGAATACACTTGTGAATTTAAAAATTACTACTATATACAATTTTATAGTAATGAAAATCAGGAAGTATATTTAGATATGTACTATACTAAATTACCCGGAATATGGGGAATATATTTTAAAATAGAATTTGAAAAATATATAAAAGATAATATAGGAATACCAAGGTCTTTAGGATCAAGAATAAAATTTCTATTTGATAGACTTGCATATATATGTCAACAAAGACAATTATTAAAAAGATCAGGCAAGTTAACAAGGATATGTTGTGAGGATATGAAAAAACCTACACAATGGGGATGTTATCCTGAAAGGAAAAATATTAAAAGAAAACATAAAAATAGAAGATTTACAAAATTCAAAAATTTTAGGAAAAAATATATAAAACCTAAGAGAAGATACTACAAGAGAAAATTTAATCCAAATAAACAACAAAAGAATAAACCATATAATAAAAAGGATAAAAGTCAATGCAAATGTTGGAATTGTGGAGAAATAGGTCATATAAGTCCAGATTGTAATAAAAAGAAAGTTAGAATATTACAAATAGAATATTTGGTAATAGTAATTAAGTGAAATATCTGATATTGAACAATACTATGGTCAAGAAGTATATGTTAGTGAAACAGAATCAGAAGAAAATGAATCAGAATCCGAATAAAGAAATTGAAAAAATAGAAAAAGATAATATAGAAACACAAGAATACGAAGGAATAGAAGGATATGGATTAAAAGTAACTTTTGATAATAATAAATTTAAAAAATTACAGAAACTATCTTTAGATTTAAAAGTAGGAAAATGGGAAATCTTTGATAGAATTTGGAAAGGAGAAAAGATAGTTATAAATGAATATCATAAGATTGAAAAAACTATAGATGTGAGAACAATTCAAGGAACACACAAACTAAATCTTTTAACAAAAAATACAGTTGATGAATTATTATCAAAAATCAATAAAAGACAAAGTGAAAAGATCCAATATGTTTATTTAGTTGGAATACAAATAATGTTTAAATCATTATTTAGGGAAGGGATAGATTCACCCTTAACGGTAAGTTTACATGATGGAAGAATAAAAAATTTAAGAGATAGTCATTCAGGAACTATAGAAGGAAATTTAGCATATAAGAAATTAATATTTACTTGTTATCCGAAATATTGTATTTCTTTAAAAGATAAAAACTTTAATGAAGTCTTAGGATTACATTTTAAATTACATAGGAATGATATAATGCAACCAGGAGACCAAATCATGACTATTAAGTATAGAGTTTTATATACATTTACTAATTCTAATTATGGTAATATTTATTCTAAAAAATCATATATAAAAGTTCATAAGGAATGTAAAGATATTAGTAAAATTATAGAGTCAAACAAACAAATAAATTTAATTCCAAAAGAATATGAATTTAGGATATCAACAGATAAACCTGATATAATAGAATTTAGGGAAGACGAATACCCTGATAAAAATATAATATTTAAAGATGGAAAACTAATTAGAAGATCAACAAGTCTTAGAATACCTAGACTATTGGGAGAAAATACTCATACAAGAGAAATGAAACTACATAGGAATACAGGAAATATGAAAATAAATGGAGAATATTTTAATGGAAGAGAAAAAATATCAGGATCAAATATATTAATAGATACAAAAGCTAGTGAATGCCATATAGCTTCAATAAGAAATAAGGGATTATTACTTTATAAAACAAAACCATATAGATATGCAAACTTTGATGGACAAATACATACTACAGAATTAGAGGTTAAAGTGCCTATTAAAATAGGAGGACTTGACCTGATAGTGCCATGTTATATAGATGAAAGTATGAATATAAATCCTCATATATTATTAGGAATGAGTTTCTTAAATAGATTTGAAGATTATAGTATAAAAAGAGAAGGATTGTATATATTCATAATGGACAAAATATATTATGCAACAAAGATGAATAACCAAATAAGTTTTCCATTAGCAGTATATATACAAGTTACTATTATAGTAACAGATATAACAACTTGTGTTTTAATAGACACAGGAAGTGATATAACTATATTTAAAAGCTTCTTAATTACGACATGGGAAAATAAAAGTAACATAAAAATAACAGGAGTTACAGGAGAGGAAACCCAGATAATAAATAGTGCTGATAAGATTAGTATAATACTTGGAAGTAAGCAAATAATAATTAATAGGATATATAGTTATGATAAGTTAGAATGTGATATATTATTAGGGAATGATTTTATACAACAGTTCCAATATTATAAACAAAATAATTATATGATTATGTTACAAACTCCTTGTGGACATTTATTAAAAATACCAAGAGAATTTAGAACATACAGAGTTCAGCCAGCCAGCGTGGTGATAGATGGGAGAAAAAACTAATTATACAAAATGAATTAAGAAATAAAAGAATAATGCATAAAAAAGTCTTAAAAACAGGAGTAGAGATAAGTATAGAAAAAATTATAGAACAACTAGAAAAAGTTTATGGTGAAAACCCATTGATATTTTGGAAACCTTATCATCCTAAAGTAAAAATAGAATTAACAGAAAATGTGATCATAAAAGTTAGACCTATGAGATATACTATAAAAAGATACCCAAGAATTTAATGTTCAAATAAAAGAATTATTAGAACAAAAGCTTATTAGACCCAGTAATGGACCCCATAGTAGTCTAGCCTTTATGGTAATGAAACATTCTGAGCAGGTTAGAGGAAAAGCCAGGATGGTCATAAACTATAAAGAATTAAATAAATATACTAAATTTGATGGATACTTTTTACCAAATAAAGAAGTCCTAATAAACCTTGCAAAAGGAAAACAATACTATTCTAAATTTGATTGCAAATCAGGATTTTGACAGATAAAAATGGAAGAAGATAGTATACAATATACAGCCTTTAGTACACCCCAAGGCAAATATGAATGGTTAGTTATGCCTTTTGGATTGAAAAATGCACCTCAAATATATCAAAGAAGAATGGATGATATATTTAGAAAATTTAATAAATTTCTAATAGTATATGTAGATGATATATTGATATGTTCCAATAATAAAGAAGAACATAGAAATTATTTAATACAATTCATAAATGAATGTAAAAAGGAAGGAATTGTCCTTTCTAAAAAGAAAGCTATTATAAAAAAAACAAGAAATTGATTTCCTTGGATTAACAATAGATAATAGATGAATTAAATTACAAACTCATATATCTAAAAAGATAAGTAATTTTCCAAATAAATTAGAATCCAAAGAACAAATACAAAAATTTTTAGGATGTCTAAATTACGCCGAAGGATTTATTGAAAATCTTTCAAAAAAGAGACATAAACTACAAAATTTACTTAGAAAGACGAATACTAAAGGATGGAATAATGAACACACAGAAATAGTTAAATCATTAAAAGAAGAATGCAAGAATTTACCAAAATTAAGATTGCCAGATGAAAACGATAATCTAATTGTCAATACAGATGCCTCAGATAAATATTGGGCAGCCATATTAAAAACAGACTTAAATGAAATTTGCAGATATTCTAGTGGAACCTTTAATCAAGTTGAAATAAATTATACTACACATGAAAAAGAATTATTAGCAATTATTAGAGGAATTAAAAAGTTTTCATTATTCTTATTATCTAAAAAATTTATTGTTGAAACTGATAATTCTCAAGTTGTAGGATTAGTCGGGAATAATTTACCAATGGAACCCCAATATAGGAGATTGCACAGATAGCAAGCATATTTATCATTTTATAACTTTGAGATTATCCATATTAAAGGTATTAACAATTATCTTGCAGATTTCCTCAGCAGGAACATAGAATTTACTGATGAATAAAAATAGGATCATGAAGTTATATCAATCTGTCCTTCATATACAAAAAAGGACTGATTATTTCAAAGAAGAAGCTGAAGACATAGATATCGGAGTTACAACAATGAAAGAAGAATACAATGCAAACATGAAAACATTGTTGGAAATAACTTCTGAACAGCATAAAAATTCCATAGAACTTAAAAATCAGGTTGATGCTATTGCAGCACAACTGAAAAATATACTGTCTGAAACAGAAATACCAAACAGCCCAGAAATGGGCCTTCCAAATACATACCAAACAAATACCAATTCATACCAAACAGGTACAACTGGAAGCAGCAGTGGACCCAGAAGGGACAACATACCAGCAAGAGATGCTTTTTCAGTCACAACAAATAAAAAGGTAACAATAAGAGCAGATGCAAATAGAGGAGATTCCAAAACATCATTATCATGGACCCAGAAGATAAAATCCCTTTAGACAAAAACGAAGAAAAATATGCCAACATAGTCCAAACAGTCTATGCAATAAAGATATGTGATTCATACTTCATCTCTCCGGGACAAAATGTCTATCCCAGAGTAACAGCCATGGAAGGAAGCAATCCTACAGTCATAAAAATGTGGGCAGATTATGGATTCTTGGATTTAATATATCCAGAAAAAAACCTTATTGAATTAGAAAAATTTGATGATATGCTAAAGCAAGAAGTATCAAAATTTGTTAGAGGACGAAGAGTATACTTAAAATTTTACTTAATTAGTCCAGAATATGATGGAGTTATATACTATCCGGTTAATCATCTAATTTCAATCGGATATGTAGCAGCCAACTTCAACATAGATGTCATGGAAAATGACAAAAGAATGCCAAAAGTTACCAAGTCATGGATAAGACATAGAAGAGCACTTGGGATCAAAGCTCTATACAATATAGCAAAAAATCTTTATGATAAAAATTTCTCATGTCTATGCCAATATGAAAATTGGATGTTGGTAACAAATGGAGGATATGGAAAGTCCGAAATTTTGAAGGACTACATTACACAATTTGATATACATCAATTCCCAGGATGTCCTACCACTATAGAGGAATCTTGCTAGCTGCGAGAGTGTCCAAGTTGCACATCCAAGATGCACATAAAGATGTAGGACCAAGAGGAAGAAAAATAGAAGGGTGGAGCCCTGGATAAAGAAGATGTAACATAAAGTTATTTGTTTTATGTAATAATAGAGCCACTATAGTTTAGTGGTTGAAACTTTTGATAAAACTCCATAATTGGAGTATGATGTAATGAATGATGTAAGAAGGCAATAATATTGCCTCAACTACTTGTATAAATAGAGGCCTTCAGGCTAGATGGAGAACAGAACGAATTGGGAGAGAAAAATTTGAGCACTCAACTTGTGAGAAAGCCAAATCTTCTGTTTAAATACCAATTTTCAATACTATTCAGATATTATCATTCCAATCCTTTTAAACAAATATGAGATTCTAAACTACACTTCCCGTAGATTCTTGAAAGGTTGAAGAAGAAATTTATTTCTTACTTTAACAAAAAGAGAGTTTTCTTTAGTTAAGATTTATAGTTTTGATTCTAAGAACCGACACAGTGAAGGCAAGAAGCTGCAATAGCAAAGAACCCTGTTAAGGCAGATGGCCGCTTGAGGGAACAGTTTGCATATTCAGAGCCTGAAGGTTACTTGAATCTAAAGAGAAGAACTTATAAATCAAGATTAAGGTAAAACTATTGTTTTTGTTAAATTTGGAAATAATTCTTTTTAGATCTTAAAGAATCATAGGGATCAATTATTTTGATGATCATATTCATAATGTTTAAATTTGAATGTTTATTCATGATGATTGAATTATTATCTCATTATATTATATGCCAGGATATACAGTTAAAGGATTAGATAATTTGTTAGATAAATTGAAAATTACCCTGATATACTATAACTTAGAAATGAACTATATATTAAAACCCAAGAAGAAAGTAATATAGAATAAAGATGCCAGGATATACAGCAAAAGGATTAGATAACTTATGTGAAAGGATATTAGAAAAAATAAAAATATTAGATCACAACTAGAAAATAGAAATAGACCATATGAGGAATATAAAACACTTATAAAAGAATATGAGCAAAAGATTAAAGATTATGCTAATCTAGTAGATCAAATGATAGAGTTGATGGATAGAATTGAAAATATAGAAATATAATACAACAATTGTCAAAACCATTTAAAAAGAAAGGATATACTTTGCAATAAATAAATTATATATCATTAAAGGTAAAATAGACTTTTTTCACAAAAACCAAAATGGATCCAATATACCCGGCTAGTTTGGAAAATACCCCGAGTTTTTGAAGGTTAGAACCCGACTGTCAGTGGTGCGTGGAGAGAATAAGAAGAAGAAGGCGGCGATGAGAAATGAAACGTATTTGAGAAGGCTGATAAGCCACTATAGCAAATCCAATTCGAAGGGGGATAAGTGTAAAAAGGAGTGTGAGAAGTGATATTCGGATTGAATAATGCTACATGTACAGCAATATTTTCACAGAAGACCTACAGAATTTCAAAAAACCTGATGTGGCACTGCAAGATTTCGTAATTTCCTGACAATTGCTAACCGCCTTCCTCTTTTACCCACCCACCCACCCCTTCCCCTTTTTCCTTATTTATTGTCTCAAATTTCGAAATTATTACGTGAATATTTAATGAAGTCGAAATAGTACATCCTTAACACCATTTCAAAGTACTCATGATTTAGTTTATCGCATTTTTAACCGCGTGTGAAACGGCCAAGCGTAGCAGAAGTTACCACGCGTCGAAATAGACCGTTCTAAAATATATAAAATTTTTTTTATTTTTATCTCAATTTTCGAGATTATCACGGGACGTCAAACGAAATCAAAATCTCATATTCTTAACACCATTTCGAAATACTCACAGCCAAGTTTAGTACATTCCTAACCGCGTGCGAAACGGTCATCCGTTGCAAAAGTTACCACTCGTCGAAATGGGCTGTTCCAAAATATATACATGTTTTTCTCTTATTTTTATCTCAAATTTCAGGGTTATCACGAGATGTCAAACGAAATCGAAATCTCTTATTCTTAATACCATTTCGAAGTACTCACAACCTAATTTATTGCATTCCTAACCGCGTGCGAAACGGCCAATAATAGCACAAGTTACCACTCGTTGAAATATGCCGTTCTAAAATATATAAATGTTTTTTTCTTATTTTTATCACAAATTTCGGGGTTATCACGGGATGTCAAACGAAATTGAAACATCTTATTCTTAACATCATTTCGAAGTACTCACGACCTAATTTATTGTATTCCTAACCGCGTACGAAACGGCTAACTGTAGCAAAAGTTACCACTCGTCGAAATAGGTCATTCCAAAATATATAAAAATCTCGAAAATTGAGATAAAAATAAGAAAAAAACATTTATATATTTTGGAACGATCTATTTCGACGCGTGGTAACTTTTGCTACGATTGGTCATTTCTCACGCGGTTAAGAATGCGATAAACTAGATCGTGAGTACTTCGAAATGGTGTTAATGATGTACTATTTCAACTTCATTTAACATTCATGTAATAATTTCGAAATTTGAGACAATAAATAAGAAAAAAGGGGAAGGGGTGGGAGTGTTGGGTTGTGGTTGGGTGGGTAAAAGGGGGTGGGCGGTTAGTAATTGTCAGGAAATTACGAAATCTTGCAGTGCCACATCAGTTTTTTTGAAATTTTGTAGGTCTTCTATGAAAATATTGCTGTACATGTAGCATTATTCTACCTTTTTAGTATATGTAGGATAAATAAACTAGTTGGTGACTCGTGCGTTGCACGAGTTCTCAGGGGCAAATTCAGGAATTTTTCGCGCACGAGCTAAAATTTAAAAGTCGATATAATAAATTCATATATAAATTAAATTCAAATTTATTTAATTTGAAGTTGTTCCCGACGAGGTTTTGAAACATAAAATTCATCTATAACAGAATCCATATCTATGTTTTGAGCAAGTTTTCGTTCGATGAAGAGTGTCATACAATCACCGAGAAAGTCATCCTCCATTCTGTTACGAAGATGCGTCTTCACGTGTTTCATTGCTGAAAATGCTCGCTCAGTCATCGCAGTAGAAACAGGTAAAGTCAGTATAAGACGGATTCCCATCATTCCGAAAAAGATAACAATAAAAACAATATGCCCTATCTTTTATAGGTGAATACTCTAGCCACAGGAACTGGTTGAACCATTTTGCCTGAAAGCGACGAGACTGAGATTTTCCTTGTGTCTTTAGATACTCAACAAGTTTTGGTTGATAAGGCCCAGTCTTTAGATATGCCACTCTAATCTCATAGTGCAAATTACAAGGAAATTCAAGTATTTGCTTTCTTTTTCCTAGTTCCCGTTCAATGCTAATATTTGAAGATGAATGTTGTTCGATTTCTGGTGGAAATGAAGGCTGATCTTGAGTTAGTCCATCAGAAGTTGTACTTTCTGTAGGTCGATCTTCCCTTTAAAAGAAAGAAAACAAGTTCTTCTTCTTCTTGAGAGGTGGTTGACCTTCCATTTTCAATTTCTTAAAATTGAAAAAAATAGAGTAAAAAAAATCAATCATAAATGATATTGCTCTAGCGACAATCAAAATATAATTTAGTAAACCGGCAAGGCAACAAAAATAATTCATGATTTCGATAAGGCAATAACAACATTCATTATGCCAACAAGGCAATATTTCAATAACAACAATCATTATGCCGACAAGGCCACATTTCAATAACAACAATCATTCAATTTAATATTTTGCCGGCAAGGTAATAAGCAAAGAGATGAGCAACTTGACTTATCAGGGTGTATTCAAGCTTTTGCTTTTCCTTATGTCTTTGAATTAATCTTGTTGACACTTGACAAAATCCCCTGTTGACATTGAAAAAGAATTCCGAAAAATAAGTTGTGAGTGAAATATATAATGATAGCACTTTTATGATTCTATTTGATTGAAAAATAGCACAATTTATTCCCTGTTTAAGTTACTTTTTAAATACAGAGTCAAAGTCAAGAGCCTGTTTGGTAACAATTCTCCTTTTCTACAGTAAATCACTTCTCATTTTCAACCACACATTCTTCAATAAAATAATATTTTCCATCACATCAATACTTTTTTCTTCTTTTTCAACCACACATTTCCCATCATATCACTATTCAAAAATCAATTTTTCTCCTAAAAATCCCTACCAAACACACTCCAATCATGCTTTATTCAATTTCGTTTACAAAATTATTTCCTTTCCGGCTTTCCCTGTTTCCCAGAGGACCCACTACCCAGACTTCTGAAATAAAGAAAACCAACATTTTCATGGACCACAGTTAAGCATAAACCTCAACCTCACAACTTTAGAACAATTTCCACTTCCCGAGAAGCCTCCATTTTAAAAAATCTATTGTGGGATCGATTATTTGGGGATTTGATAATGGCCGAATTTTAACAGGAGTCCAGAAATCATAAATGCATGATTCTGAGATTCTCTAAAATACATCAAATAATCACAACAAAATTGCCCAAAATATGTTTGAAGAAGAGGAGCAGTAGCTGCGTTACCTGCGTACGGCATACCAATTTCAGACTTTAGCTCTCTCTCTCTCTCTAGGATGAGCAAGATTGCAAGAATCCGGTGCCAAGGCCTCCGACGACGGCGAGTCAGGAGTGAGGGAATGTGCTGCGGCTGCTCACTGCTGCCTTTCTTGCCTTGGTTTCGCCCTCGCCCTAGCCCTCGCCTCTCCGAATCGTCAGCCTCAGCCAAAAATCAACAAGGAATGGAATGGATCAATGGAATGAACTGGACTCCATTCTTCAAAGATTTTTTTTTTGTACATGGATTGGGTCGGCTGCCTTAGTGGGCTAAACAAAAAAAAAAGGAGTATTGGATCTGGGCATGGGCGAGGAAGGGCTGTAGCCCGGGCCACCCTAAGCCTGGATCCACCCCTGCGAGTTATGTATTTATTGTGTTTTTATTAGCGTGGAAATGAAAGTAACAGGAAGAGTAAATGATATTTAGCGATAATGTAAAACTCGTAGGTATGGAACGTGTTTGTATTAAAGATCACCATGCAAAAAAACAAAATGATAGAAGAAAATCTATTTATGGGAAACAACATTAACTTTAAACATTAGGCACACGAAGTTCAGATAAAGAAAAAATAAATTATAAGTTAATATCATCATGGATCATCTCATAAGTCACTCACTCATGCAAGCACATGGACATCTATTCTTAAGCAAAAAGAAGATAGCATCAAAATTTATTTCAATAAAAAATCATGTACAATGTATGGACAAGGGAACCTTGGACTTTCTAGGTAGTAAACTTTACCACGAATGATGCTAGATATTTCATCTGTGTTGCAAAATTGAAAATGCACAGAATAAGAACTCAGAAACCTCTTTTAATTCAAGATTGAAAATTCAACGTGCGTAAGAAATTTCAACTCATTTAGCCTCTGAATAGTGCATACCTTATATGAAATAATTTTCAACTTGATGTTCAGGTTTTGCCCCATCAGCTAAACCATCTTTTTCAGATGCACCGTTGCTTTCATTTATAGTTTTCAATAAAGCATTACTTGGCAATTTCTGCAGCTCTGTATTAGCTTTCAATAAGTTTAGATCTACAAAAAACCATGGTAAAAGCATGAAGGATTAGAAGCTGATTACAGTAAGAGTTATCACTTTCAAAATGCATGGTTGAAAACATATGTTTACATCTTGCAACTGAAATCGTGCTCCCTCACGCTAGAGTTTGTATTCTATATGTTTTGCATTTTCTATCCAAAAAGACTCAACCAATTTTCACACATCAAAATTATTTTGAAATAGGAAGTTTGGACACGTGTTTAAATTAGATGAGACAATCAGCAAAAAAAAGCAAAGAGATGGATTTCTATTGAAGTAATAAGACATACCTCGACATAGTGGTCACAATTCTGGCTTGAACTTGAGACATGTCAATTTCTTCTTGAATAAAGAACACACAAGTGAGAGAACTTTTATAATCAAACCTCATCTTTTTCTACTATAGGCGAAAGGCTGAGTCGCTATGTACATGAATTAGCATCTTCAAATGAAAAGAATATAAACGCATCTCATCATCTTCATTTACGTAAAATTAAAATATATAGATTTAAATAAACAGAAAAATCACCATACAGATAAATAATAGATTTCATCTAGTGTTCCTCTTCCACGTTAATTTTTTGCTACAATGTAAAAATAACTGTGACACAGAGTCGATGATTCAATGATGCTACAACGAAGTAAATATAAGGAAGTAGATACTTGTGTCCCACAGGAAACTATCATTAAACCAAGAAGAAGCTTGAAAGAAGATATACTTACAGATTTTGTCCCCAAACTTGAAGACTCAAACTTGAAGACTCAACCGGATGACGAAGAATCGATATTGGAATCAGGGTTCGAATGGTGGTCGCACTGAACCCACACTCTAGAAAAGATGAAGCACTCAACCAAACAAAAAGCTTGAAAGAAGATACATACTTACAGATTTTGTCCCCAAAATTGAAGACTCGACCAGACAACGAAGAACTAATATGAATATCAGAATCAGAGACCCAACGATGGTCACACAGAACCCAAACAACGAAGATGAAGCAGCAGACTTTTTTTCGAAACCGAAATACTCGTCTGGACAACGAAGAACGGTCGAACTGGACGCACATACAAACTCACACACGCAAGGTGACATCACTTTGGGCTAGGATTACATCATTTTTTATGCAATCTTCTGTACAGATCCAAAGCTGTATCAACTTTTCCAGTCTCAAACAATGAATCTAACAGGTTGTTCATAGTATCGATATCGATATCTGGAAGAATTCCTGATTTCACCATTTTTTTATAAACAAACAACACATCCTTAAATTCTTTCTTTTCCTCCAAAAGTGCACCCATTATGGTCTTAAATACACTTATAGAGGGCTTAAAACTGCTCAAATTCATAAAAATAGAGAACCCTTAAAGTTTCATTGAGCCTATGATTTTTAATAAATGAATCTATCAAGCCAAGAGAGATTCTCTGAAACACGAGCATTTATCATTTACCAGCTCATTACAAAATCCCTCCATTTCTTTTACATTTACATAATTATGTCTCTATAGTCAGATAATTTAATATTCAAACATTCAAAGTTGTTTTAGAAGTACTTTGACGTATATAATATTATTTTAAGAAACACCAGCTCGATAGCTTGTAACACAAATATGATTTGAATTAAAAAAAAAAAAAAATTTAGACTACTCAGGTAACCACTACATGGAACATCACAATATAAACATAGTACTAACCTGCAATACACAAGAACATGTAATACTTGATAAATCCAGTCTCATTTATTCTCATGTGTTCACTTAAGGTTAAAGAAGGGGCCACAATATGTGAACAAGGCAAAGTACTATGCATTGTCCAGTAATCAAGCTTTTCGGGAATAATGACTTCCAATATATGAGGGAGATTTTTTTTTTTATTTTACTTTTGACATCAACCAAAATCTGTTAAGTTACGAGACATTTTACCCCTGTTACAAAAGTAAACATATAAGACCCTAATGTATAGAATCCATTTTGTAGGGACTTGCCTTGTAAATATATAAGACTTGTGTATATGTGTAAAACCTAAGGGATTTATGGAAATGAGAAATATACCATTCTCTCTCTCTCTTGAATTTCGATTTTTTGGTATCAGAGCTATCCATTTGCCACTAGGGTTTCTTGAATCTTCCCTGTTTTCCTGCGATTTCTACCTGGGCAGCCAGCCGCAGCTAGGGTTTCTTGGATTTTGTTTGTTTCCAGCCATTTCTGTTCCCACCGACATCCGCAGCTAGGGTTTCCGCCATTTCTGCTCCCGCCGCCTACACCAGAGGTAGCGCCAGCAGCCGTTTGACCTTCGTCCACACTCGCCCGGAGTTGGACCGCCGAAAATCTGGTCCGCTAGTGCGTCACTCTGCTCTGGGAACTCCTCCGTAGGTCATTTTTGTTCCTGCAGCTAGTCCTTTGTGTGCCTTCAACTCAAAAGAGGAAATTTCAACACCTATTTAGGTCAGCACTTGGTTTGGTGTAGGACCTACTGTGGAACAGGTTCGGTTTCTTCGAATATTTCGACTTTGTTGTGATTTCTTGCTTTGTTATTTGCTTGATATTTGATAAATGGAGGATAAAACTTCTGTTGTTGGGTCTGAAGTGATTCCCATTATATCAAAAATCACATAACATAAACTTAATAGAACTAATTATTTAGATTGGAGTAAAATTGTTAGATTGTATTTGCGGAGTATTGCTATGGATAATCACCTAACTGATGAACCACCTAGTGATGGTTCGAAAGCCTCATGACTAAGAGAGGATGCTTGTCTGTTTTTGCAAATACGTAATTCTATTGATAGTGAAGTGATTGGCTTGATAAATCACTGTGAATTTATGAAAGAATTAATGGATTATTTGGAGTTTGTGTACTCTGTCAAGGGAAATATCAAACACGCTTATGAGGTGTGCCAGCCTTTTTTCGTGTAGAAAAAGGTGATAGATCTCTTACTGACTACTTTATGAATTTTAAGAAGACTCATGAGGAGCTTAATATGTTACTTCCATTCAGTACTGATGTAAAGGTTCAGCAAGCTCAGAGAGGAAAAATGGCGGTTATGAGCTTCTTGGTTGGTCTCCCTACTGAGTTTGAGACTGCTAAATCTCAAATTCTTTCTAGCTCTGAGATATCATCTTTAGAAGAAGCTTTTAGCATGGTACTCCGCACAGAATATTCAGCTTCTACTCAAACTAATAGTGCTCTTGTCAGTCGCATCTCTGAATCTAGAAAACAGTCATTTAGAAATGGCAATAAAGAGGAAAAAAGTAACTATGACAGAAATCTTAATATTTGAGGACATGATTCAGGAGGGGTTGTATGTTACTATTGTCATAAGCCAGGATATGTGAAGAGAAATTGTAGAAAGCTACAACGCAAAAATCAGTTGAACCAGTCAGCACATGTTGTCTTTACTAATGATGCGTCTGAGCCTATTCTAATATCTGCAGATGAGTATGCCACGTTCTCACAGTATTAGAAATCTCTAAAGTCTTCGTCTACTCCTATCAATGTCATCGCTGATTCAGGTAAAATGAACACATGCTTTGTTTCCTCATCTTCCAAATGGGTCATTGATTCTGGTGCCACATATCAAATGACAGGTAATTCTAATCTATTCTCTTCTTTTCAGTCACATGCTTCTAGTTCTACAGTTACTTTAGCAGATGGGTCTATATTTCATGTTCTGGGATCTGGCACAATTATTCTAACACCCTCAATTCATTTGCAATCTATTTTAAGTTTACCTAACTTGTCCTTTAATCTAGTCTCTGTCAGTAAGCTCATTAGTTCTCTTAATTGTTGTGTCTCATTCTATCCTAATTTTTGTCTATTTCAGGATCTTATTGGTAAAGGACATGAGTCGGGAGACCTCTACATTCTTGATACACAAATATCAAAGTCTGTTGCGTGTTCTGGAGTTGAGACCCCTTTTGAAGCACATTTTCTGGTCAGCCATCCTTCGTTGCATGTGTTAAAGAAACTTTATCCTCAGTTTTCTAGTTTATCTTCATTAGTTTATGAGTCTTGTCAGTTTGCCAAACATCATCGTTTGAGCTCTAGTCCTAGAGTCAATAAAGAACTAGTGCTCCTTTTCAGTTAGTTCATTCCGATGTTTGGGGTCTGTGTCCTGTTGTGTCAAAAGTTGGGTTTAAATATTTTGTTACCTTTGTTGATGATTATTCTCGAATGACATGGTTATTTTTGATGAAAAATCGTTCAGAACTGTTCTCTCATTTTACAGCCTTTTGTGCTGAAATTAGAACTCAATTTAATGTTCCTGTACAAACTTTAAGAAGTGATAACGCTAAGGAATATTTATCAGAATATTTCCATAACTATATGACTCAACATGGCATTATCCATCAAACCTCTTGTGTCGATACACCATCTCAGAACGGAGTTGCTGATAGGAAAAATAGACATCTTCTCGAAAGTGCCAGAGCTTTATTATTTCAAATGCAGGTTCCTAAACACTTTTGGGCTGATGCCGTCTCTACTGCCTGTTTTCTAACTGTATGCCTTCCTCTGTTCTATCTGGTGAGACTCCCTTTCATGCCCTCTTTCCTCACAAGTCCTTATTTTCTATTGAACCTAGGATATTTGGTTGTACTTGTTTTGTTCGGGATATTCGACCTCCGGTCACAAAACTTGATCCCAAATCTCTTAAGTGTATCTTTCTTGGCTATTCTCGGGTACAAAAAGGGTATTGATGTTACTGTCCCAATCTTAACAGGTACCTTGTGTATGCTGATGTTACATTCCTAAAACAAACACCATTTGCTTCATCTTCAGATTCTATCAGTCTGTGGGAGGAAGATGATTTATTAATCTATACTTTTACATCCCCTAGTTCTGACCTTCCTTTCTCTGCTCTTGTCGAGCCTTATATACGACAGGTTTACTCTCGTCGCCAATAATCTACTGTCCTTGATCCGGTTCCTGCTCTTCCACCTCCTGCTTCATGTCCTGCACCAGTTCCTTCGTCATCAAATCTAGTTCCCAGTTCGAGTGATGATCTTCATATTGCACTATGCAAAGGTAAACGCCAATGTACTTATCCAGTATCTTCTTTTATGTCATATAACCATTTATCACCATCCTCTTATTCTTTTATTGCATCTCTTAATTCCGTCACTATTCCTAAGACTGTTCATGAAGCCATATCTCATCTGGATGACGTAATGTTATGATTGAGAAGATGAATACTTTAGATGACAACAGTACTTGGACCATGGCATACTTACCTGCAGGTAAAAAGGCTATTGGATGTAAATGAGTGTTTGCAGTTAAAGTCAATCCTGATGGGGCTGTTGCTAGATTAAAGGCTCGACTTGTTGCCAAGGGATATGCTCAAACATATGGGGTTGATTACTCTGACACTTTTTCTCCTGTTGCTAAACTTATGTCGATCAGGTTATTTATTTCTATGGCAGCCATATATAATTAGACTCTGCATCGGCTAGACATTAAGAATGCATTCCTTTATGGTGATCTTCATGAAGAAGTTTATATGGAGCAACCATCTAGTTTTGTTGCTCAGGGGGAGTATGGGAAAGTTTGTCATCTTCGTAAATCTTGGTATGGCTTGAAACAAAGTCCCCGGGCCTGGTTTGGAAAGTTTAGTCAGGCTATTGAACAGTTTGGCATGAAGAAGAGTAAGTCCGATCATTCTGTTTTCTATAAGCAGTCCGCAGATGATATCATCTTATTAATTGTCTATGTGGATGACATTGTTATTACTGAGAGTGATTCTGGTGGTATTTCATCTCTTAAATCCTTTCTTCACAGTCAGTTTCACTCAAAGGATTTAGGAACATTAAAGTATTTCTTAGGTGTTGAGGTGACGAGAAGTAAGAAAGGGATCCTCTTATCTCAGAGAAAGTATGTGCTTGACTTGTTGACTGAAACTGGAAAATTGGGGGCTAAACCATGTAGCACTCCAATGATTCCTAATTTGCAGCTTACAAAAGATAGTGAATTGTTTGAAGATCCCGAGAGATATAGAAAATTGGTTGGGAAGTTGAACTACCTTATTGTGACTCGTCCAAATATTGCCTATTCGGTTAGTGTGATTAGTCAGTATATGCCTTTCCCAACTGTTGATCATTGGAAAGCTGTAGAACAAATTTTATGCTACTTAAAAGGAGCGCCTGGGAGAGAAATTCTATATGGCAATCATGGTCATACCAGGATCGAATGTTTTTCAGATGCTGACTGGGCAGGATCTAAGGAATATCGAAGATCTACATCCGACTATTGTGTGTTTGTTGAAGGAAATTTGGTTTCATGGAAAAGCAAGAAGCAGAGTGTGGTTTTACATTCGAGTGCAAAATCAGAATATAGGGTTATGGCTAAGTCTGTGTGTGAAATAATGTGCTCCTCACTGAAGTGGGCCTCAAGACTTCTACACTGGCTAAGTTATGGTGTGATAACCAAACTGCACTTCATATTGCATCTAATCCAGTCTTTCATGAACTGACTAAATACATTGAGATTGATTGTCATTTTGTACGTGAAAAGATCCAACAATGTTTGATTTCTACAGGGTATGTGAAAACAGGAGAATAATTGGGAGATATCTTCACAAAGGCTCTGAATGGGGTTCCGGTTGATTATCTTTGTAACAAGTTGGGCATGATAAATATCTATGCTCCAACTTGAGGGGGAGTGTTACAAAAGTAAACATGTAAGACCCTAATGTATAGAATCCATTTTGTAGGGACTTGCCTTGTAAATATATAAGACTTGTGTATATGTGTAAAACCTAAGGGATTTATGGAAATAAGAAATATACCATTCTCTCTCTCTTGAATCTCGATTTCAACCCCTAAATCAAGTACGTATTCAAAAAATTTCGTACATCTGATTCAGTAGGGAAAGGTTTAATTGTATGAAGTCTTTTAGCCTTTACTACTTGCAACCCCTCTAATTTGGAATGAATAAAAAGCAGGTAACAACTAACAACATTGAAAACACATACCCCCCGATACAAGAAATGGTAAATCCAACATCTCAAAATTTACTTGTAACTGTCAGTCAAAGCAGTCACCTTAGGAACTGGTGGTGGCTTTTTACTGCCCTTGAAGATAAAATTTACCAAAGAATCAAGGTCTGGCTTTTTTATATAAAGGTATTCTACAACATTAGTATCAGAATACCCGAAGACCTGCAAAATTCCAGAGTTGACATTTAGTTGCAGAATTTCGTAACTTCAATGCTAAAACTGTCCCAAACATAAGGAATAATGAAAAGGAGAAAAGATAGATATCTAAAAGTCAGAACTCGGAAGAATCCAAGAAAATGTAGAAATGCTATTTAGTTGTTTTTAATTAAACAGAAGAGCTGAAAAAACCCATATATATAACAACAAAGAACCAAAGCAAATCCAAAGTCGAGCTTTCTGAGGGACTTGGAACAAAAAGATCATTGCAGGTAAACTCAAAAGTCCAACCAGGATTAGAAGAAATTGAACATTAATGCTATACAGAATGTTACATTTAGTTATTGGTTGGTGCCAAAAGTACAAAGATTTTACAAAACCTGACCTGTTGACTTGTTTTGCATTTTGAACTGCATTGTCCTTCAGAATCTTGTTCAACAAGCTGAATAGAAAAGTTACAAAGAAAGAAAAACTCAAGTGAGCACCCAATACATAAGTTAAAACATAATGAAAGTAGCAAATTTTCAGGATAACAATCATTTACTCTTCTGTGGGATGATGTGAAACTTTAACACAGGAATACAACCTATCATTGCAACATTTTCAAACTGGATTCCACAAGAATTAATGTAAAAGCCTAGAAAAATGTGTCATATTTACCTCCAATATATCACCTTTCTCTACAATATCAATTTTCAGAATCCAATCAGCTTCCTGCTTCTTTAAATTACAAACATTCTCCGCAATTTCAATAATTTGATATTTTGAGATCTGCTTCACAATAAGTTGCAACAATAAAAACATAAATACACATAAAATTCATACACTGACACGTATTTGAAAAAAATAAAATTCTCTACAGCATTACAACACGTGAATTTACAAGCAACATAATGGCATAGCAAAACACAGATGAAGCAGTAACATTTCTTAAAGGCACAAAAACATATGATCACGCTTTAACCCCTTCGAACTATATAAGAAAATCCCAAATTTCCATCTCTGGTGTTAATTATAAAGACAGAAAACTCCAAAATTAACAGCTGAGTGATTCAACTAAAATAGAAAGAAGTAAGAGGGCCTAGAGTAACTAGAAGGTACTCGGCCACACCTATAATTGTAAAACCAACCACAAAACCATAGAAGTGCTTGATGACGAAAATTTCAATGAGAATAAGGGAAGGCACCAAAATTTGGGGGCTAGTCTGAAGGGATACTAATTTTTCCAATAAACCTAATTGTGCGAGGAGCAGAGAGATGAGAGGGAAGATTCAGTGGGCTTGAGGGAGGAGAGATGGTTGATGAGGTCCTGGTGGTGGGAGCGGAACTCGTGGCAGAGCTGGTTGTTGAGGAGGTGTAGGCCTTCCTGGAGCTTTTCGATACGGGAGGCAGCGAAGCCGGCGGATAGAACAGGGGAGGAGATTTTGGCGAGATTGAAATCCGAGGAGAGGAAAGCAGAGAAAATTAGGTCGGTGGTGAAGGAGTGTACGGCCAATGGTGTAGGGGGAGGCGTGCTGGAGTAGGGACGATGGTGGGAGTGGAATTCGCATTCCGGTGGCGGCGGTGGGGGCAGATGGCGAGTTTTTGAAGGTTTGAACCCGACTATCCTAATAAGAAGAAGAAGAAGAAGGCGGTGAAGAGAAGATGAAGAAGGCGGTGAGAGATGAAACGTATTTGAGAAGGCTGATAAGTCAACAATGTAGGCTACAGTCTGGATGAATAGTGTAGAACGAGTTCGGTTTTTTTTAAAAAAAAAACAAAATGATTTGGAAATGGAACTAAACACTGTTCATAACAACAGTAACTTCTCATTTTCCTTTTTATATGTTTTCACTCTCTCCCCCAAAAATCCCTCTCTCCCAAAAACCCTAGGTCTTCGGTTTGTTGCCCTCCTTCCTGCGAGTGGCCTTGTCTTGCTCGTCCGGTCGTAGTTCATTTTCCTTTTTTTCTGTTGGTTTTGCCCGGTCCTTCCTTTGGCTGCAAAGGTAAAGTTTCCTTCTAGGCTCCTCGGAGTCCTAGTTTTTCTCCCTGTCTTCGTGCGGTGGAGGGTTTCCCTCTCCGGCTTCTGCTGGTGGAGGTTTTGGTTTGGTGGTGTTTGGTTTGCTGTAGGTTTGTGGATACGGTTTGTGGCTGGGTGATGCCGGTTATTTTCAGCTGATGGCGTGGGTTTAGACTTGGGTTTCAGATGTTCTTCTACTGTTGTGGCTTTATTTGGGTTCGAGTGAGCAGGTTCTCCTTTTCCGGCGAGTTCCTGTCCTTGCTCAGGTTCGGTCCTCAGCTACTATCTTTCAAGCCCCTGCTGGTGTGCAGTTCTGGTGCTCGGCTGGAGGGAATTGGTGTTGCTTGCTCTGCGTTGTTTTTGGTTCACTCCCGACAGGATTCCACCCTCATCTGCTAGCTTCCATTCTTGTTTTTTTTTTCTTTTTTATGGTTATAGTATGGTGTGTTGTATGTTCTATTACAATGGTTGCACTGAATCTCTCTAAGGAGAGCATGATGTAGGAGGTTTCTCTCCTTGTATCCGTTATTTGCTCTATGGAATATATGAGTTTTCTTCAAAAAAAATATATATATATATATATGTAGTAGGAAAAAAACAAAATGATTTGGAAATGGAACTAAACACTGTTCATAACAACAGTAACTTCTCATTCTCCTTTTTATATGTAGTAGGATACGGTAGGATATAATGTTTGGCCAATTGTATAGACCTTTGGATAATGATGAACCCTATACTTTGATGATTTAATTTTAGTTTCAAGATTTTGACTTTAATATTTGTTTGGTTTGAATAAATGTTAGTTTTTAATTCTTTTAAATTAGTTGGCCGTTAATTGATTAGATATGTGATTTTTATTTCATTTGAGAGAAGTAAGAGTCCGTTTGATTGTAAAGGTGGAAATTTGATGGAAAGAAAATGAATTTCAAAGAATTGAATTGCCTCGAAAATGGTTTATTAGGAATTGTAATTAATTGTGTTTGATTGGTATAATTTTCCACCTAGAAAATGTTGAAAGTTTGGTGTCCGTTTGATTTCGTTTTTTATGAAAATTATCCATTAAAGTGATAAAATTTTTCTACCATTGGATTTAGAATTTGTTCTAATTACCAAAAAAAAAAAAAAATTACCATACCGAATATTATTCATTTGACTCTGTTTTACATGAAAATTGTTAATAAAAGTGATAATTTTTTTTACCATCGTGTCTAGATTTTTTCTCAATTGCAAAAAAAAAAAAAAAAAAAAAAAAAAGATGGAAAACATAAAACCACCAAAACAACAAGAAAAGTTTTTCCTTAAAAACGTGGAAAGAAGACGCGTGAGGCACCAGAGTTGAAAAGATTTTCTTGGGAAAAGTTTTGTCATCAAACGTGAAAAGTTAGAAAATGGAAATTTTTTTCCTTTTTCCCTGGAATTACAAGCGTATCAAACACAACATAATGGAAATTATAACATGTAGCCCATTTTTAACACACATTCTTTAAAAATAAATTCTTTAAAAACTCATTTTCAATCACACATTATTCAATAAAATAATGTTTTTCATCACATCAGTAATTTTTACTTACTTTTTAACTACATATTTCTTACCATATCACTATTTAAAATACATTTTTTCCTTAATAATATCCATCAAACACACCCGTAGTATCAATAAGGGTAAAGTCCAATATATGATATAAATATATCAATATATTTTACATGATCTTATAAATGTTATTGTGGTTCAATGCGTCCTCATGTATTCACATCCTTCATAGAGATATAACTAGTCATATATGAGATTATGTTTAATTTTAATCGAGAGAGATTATCAAATAAATTAGGAACATAGTGTTTATCTTCAATTGAGCTTTATAATTTTCTATTGGGTTAGTTAGTGCTAATAGGAAGGTAATTGAATACTTAGCTCACCTGGAAACGATATTTAAATTTACATTTACTTTATTACAGGACAAATATCCAAACATAACACTATACATGAAAACAATTGAGGAGCGTGGACTACGAACCTAAATTTTTGATAATTCAATTTGTGTAACGCGTACAATTGGTGATATCTTTATACATGAGTAAAAACAAATCATTCACAAAAAAATCAATTATAGTTGACTTATAGAAGTGAGAAATGAATAAATAGTGCATCAGTGGGTAATAAAGAGTAATATGAAATCACTAGTCTGCGAGCGCTCGTTGGGGGCGGGAGCTTCGGCTCCCTTCTCCCCCCCATCCCTTCTTTCCTTTTCTTTTTTTTTCGTATGTTTGTGTATGTTTTCTTGGGTTTTCAGCCTGCGGTTTTGGTGGTTTGTTGGGTGGTGTGTCGTGGTGGCGTTGTGGTGGTGTGTTCGGTGGTGTGGGTGCGACGTGTAGGTGGTGGTGTGTTGGGTTGTGTTTTTTTTTTGCAGTGTCAAGGGGCTATGGCCTCTCTCCGTTTCTCTTTGTTTCTCTTCGTGGCGCTGCAGTCCGAGAAGGCCCGGTCGAGGTACGACCGACTCCGTGCGGCCTATCTCCGCTTGTGGGGTTTGAGTTTTCCGTGAGTGCAGCTGGGTCCTCGGTCAAGGTGTGTCTTTTCGTGTTGTAGGCTGTCGACGGGGGATGGGGGACGGGCCGTCGTTTTTGCCTCCTGCCGATTGTTTGTGTGTGTTGTTTTAGTGTTTTAGTGTTGTTTGTGTTGTTTTTGTTGTGTGGTGTTTTCTTGTGTTGTTTTTTCTTAAGTTAGTTTGGTGTGTTTGTTTGGATTGGAAGTTTAGACAATGTCCGCCACGGTGTGCGAGGGTGCATAAGTGCTGATTGCGTTGTTGACTTATAGTCAGGTTTCCCTGTATTCATAAGTCAAAGTTGTAACTTCGATGTATTTTGGATAGTATTCCCAACTGTGTGTCTCAAGCTTTTTCGCTCGATTCGTCTATAATTGGTTTTATCCATTTGATTAATGACAGTTTTTTATCAAAAAAAAAAAAAAAAGAGTAATATGAAATCATTCAAAAATAATTTAATTGAAAATGAGATAAAAGTAAATTGAAGGGCTAAATCTATCCATGACAACCAAACTTTATACTTGTGTCATCATGGCCACCCAATTTGATTTTATTTCACTATGGCTACCAAACTTTATACTTATTGTTACCATGGTCACCCAATTTAATTTTATTTCATCGTGGCCACCCAATTTCATATAATGTTTCAGCATGGCCACCTAACTTCTTATAACCATTTTCACTAATTTTAAAAGGGGTAAAATGGTAAATTTGCATGATATATATAAAATAAATTTTAAAAAAACAAAATAAAAGTTTTTTTATTTTAATTTTTTTGAAAAAAATAATTTTATTTTATTTTATATTTCTAAGTAACTTTTTTTTTTTTTAAATTTTTTTGTTTTAAAAACGTTCTTTAAATAAGTTTTTATTTTATTTTATTTTTTAAGTAACATTTTTGTAAAATAAGTTTTTATTTTATTTAAAAAATATATTTTTTAAAAAAATAAGTTTTTATTTTACTTTAAAACCGTTTTTTTTAGATAAGTTCTAATTTTTTAAATTTATTATATATATAATGTAAAGTTGCCGTTTTACCCATTCTAAAATTAATGAAAAAATGTGAAAAGAAGTTGAGTAGTCACGGTGAAACATTGGACGAAGTTGGGTAATCATGGTAAAATGTTATACGAAATTGGATGGTCATGATAAAAAAAAATCAAAATGAGTGACCATGGTGACACTAAATATAAAGTTAAGTGGCCTTGATGAAATAAAATTAAATTGAGTGACCGTGATGACAATAAATATAAAGTTGGATGACTATTGGTGTATTTGACCCGTAAATTGAATAATTGAACCTAGTCATCCACAAGTGAATTGAAAATTACTCGTACAACATAAATCTTAAATTATAACTTAATTTCTAAAAGATCTTTCTTAGAAACGTCTTTTAAGAGCACGAAAAATTAATTATCTCTTTATTAAAAGGGATAAGTTAACCGATCACTTGAAGAATTTGTGTTTATGTGAACTCTGCATGCATTGATTTATATTTTCTTTTTTTCCCCTTCTTATACTAATATATTTTCAATTTTTCTTCTTCTTATCTTTATCTCTCCAAAATTATTATAATTGTCGCATGTGTGCACAAAAGGCTAAAAAATGAAGGATGAAAAATTTTCTATCATTAGACCAAAAGAAAACTCTAAACTATTAAGTTCATATGTGATGTAGCTTAAAATTTTGATAAAAAATTAAGCTAAAATCATAAAAATTAATTTTAATCATATATTTTATTGATCCACAATCTTTCAACCACAAAATTTGTTGACCCCAAAAAATGTTGCCAACAGATGCCGGGCCCACTCGTGCACGTGCAAGCCTTGTCCAACACGCTTGTGCCGATGAACGGTCAGAAAATTTCCAGAATTCGGGCGTGGGAGGAGCTCGCCACACGAGACGTCAGAGTTCGGGCCTCCAGCAGGAAGAAAGAACGCGATTGTATAAGAAACCAATCGATAAATAACAGGATTATGTTATAATAAAATGTTGTAAAAATGAAGTTGAAACGAGAGAAATATGGCCCCAAAAGATTCAGTTTGTTCTCCAATTTTGCGTTAGTTCCTTTAGTATTACATGGTTGGGGTATTTATAGTGATACAACACAAATTGTGACCTTTGGATCAAATTACACGTGGCATCATCTCCTCGACCAAGACATCAAGTCCTAGCCATCAAATTAACTCTCCTAGCCTTACAAAATATTAAATGTTCTTACATTGACAAGACAAGACATAAACAAACTTTACACAAGAGTCACATCAATCATTTGTTGAAGATTTTCATCATGAGCGAATCCTCGCAAGTGGGCCTTTAATGAGCCTCGGACGTTAGCAGCAGGGGCCTCAGAGTACTAGTGAGGGCCTCGGAATAATAGTGAGGGCCTCGGAACCCACGACTGAAGCTAGAGAATCGTAACCTGACTTAATCAAGCTGGTCCCACCGTCGTGATGCGACGCCACGTGTCGATTCTGTTCATTAACCCGTAACAATAGTCCCCCAAGTCCATGTGTGGTTATTTATGCCAGGCGTGGACTTTCAAAGTCTGAATTTTCTGTATTTCACACCATTTCTAAGAAAGTTGCCTGTAAAATTGAAGTTCTTTTAGAGCCTTGCCGAGATGAGGCGAGTTCTTATTCGAACTGGCCGAAGCTGAATTCCTTTTGGACGAGGCGAGTTCATATTCGAACTGGCCGAAGCTGAATTCCTTTTCGACGAGGCGGGGCGAGGAGACGTCCAAAAATATTAGTGCCTGTGATATGACAGTTTCTTATGTTTCCAAGGCACATTAACTGCATCGAGACGAATTTCAATAGCCGTACAGCTGTTTTTATTTAATGCACAATGATGGCTAATTATTAGGATGCGTGGTTTCGAGGACAGGTCCACGCGCGAGCCAATGTTGGTTCGTGCACGCACAGATCTGGAGCGTTGATGCAGAGAAAACGTTTGATTTCAAGGGTTAAGATTTGTGCATTTTTGAACGCCTCAAATTAACTGAGATCTGATCCAACGGCTGGGGCTGAATCCTTCACTAGTATAAAAGCCAGAACTTTGTCATTTTCAAACTTTACTTTCGCGAAACACTCTGAAATTTCTGAAAGTGTCCTGCTGTCAGACATTTTCTGGCGAACTTCCGGCGACCTCTCTGAGTCTTTCCTTCATTTTAGGTATTTTCTCCTTACGTAGTTGTCTTCTTTCCTCCTTTAAACACCTTTTCCTGTACTGTTCATCACCTTCCTCAAACTGCAATGTCTTCCGAGGCGTCTCTAGCTATGACAGTAGTTAGAAGTGGGGAGGAGTCAGTATCTGGGGCCTCTGGCGAGTGGTATAGTATGACCGAAGAGCCCATAGATTACGAGGCGGGATGGGGGGCAGCCAAAATCCAATCCAATATCACTTCTGCCAAACTAGACGAACTTAGGTAGACCTATAACATCCCCCATTACGTCAAACTCTTAGTCCCTGATGCTCACGAAAGAGCTTGTTTTCCGAGGCCCAATTGTGTGGCCTTCAGTGAACACCTGTTTAAGGCAGGTGTGCGTCTGCCTTTGCACCCCTTCTTTAGGGCGGTGCTGAGGACCTTCATGTTGTCCCCCACCAAAATCCTTCCCAATGGGTGGAGCCAAGTCGTGGGGACCTACCTCCTGTGGAAGGAAGTATCTCTGGGCGAGGACCTCCCACTTCATGTTTTCGAGTCCCTCTTCCATGCTAGGGTCGTGTGAAAAGATGACTCAAAAGGGTGGTATTACATCACCCCCTGGGGTTCCCACGCCCCCTTTGTGGTTGGGCTCCCCTCCTCCATAAAGGGGTGGAAGGAGTCGTGGTTCTGGGTGACGGGTAGGTGGCAGATGGTGGAGGGAGACGATGTCCCAGCTGTTACAGCGCCGACCCAGTGCTACGAGGCTTGTGAGTGTCACCTTAAGTTCTTATAGCTTCGTCATGACTGTTCCTGATACTGAAATCTGTTTGTTGATTGCAGATTGTAGCACGAGGTACGAGCTTTCCGAGGCTGAGTGGGCCATTGTAGAAGACATTTACCAACGATCTCCGAGGCTTCGAAGCTTCTCCCATCTGATTGAAAGAAGCAGATACTTCATAGACTTCGGACTGATGGCCCCCAAGGGTACGAGGCGGCCTTACTTTAATTGACTGCCACTGAAATTACTGAAATTGACTCCTATCTTTTCTTAATTGCAGACAAGTTCACCAAGAAGGAATATGCTCTGCCTGATTTGGCTAGCATTATGAGGGCCACGTCTACTGCCGGGGCGAAGGCACTAAAGCCTGGATCCTCTGGGGCGAAGCAAGTGAAGTCCAAGTTGGACTGCCTCAGTAAAAGCAAGAATGATAAGGAGGCCGATGAGGAAGTGTCGAAGGAGGCCCCGAAAGGAGGTAAGCCAGCAGTGGCTAAGGGCAAGGGGGGTGGCCGAGAGCCACAAAAGAAGAGGAAGTTGGGCCCAGGTGGGGGGTTATCAAGCTTTGGGACCATTGTGTCCTTTCCTGAAAAGGGTGCTTCGAAGCAGCAAAAGTTCCTCCAATCTTCAATTGATGCTACCTTGGTGGCCCAATACAGGAAGATCGTCATGGACGACGTGGCGAAAGCAGAAGAGGCCACCGAGAAGAAAGTTGTGGAGAGGACCTCGGGAAAGTCTGGAAACTTCCTGGGGGGCAGGGAGGACAAAATAGCCCCTGCCGTGATAGAAATGCTGCCTCCGGAGGTGAGGGATGCCACTGAAGGCTTTAACAAATTCTGGACGGAGAGGTGGCAGAATTACGTGGCCACTTGTGACGCAGTGGACCTCACCAATACTTTGGTGAGCCAAACAGCCAGAGCCTTCGGAGTTGCGTTGGAATGTCAAGTTGTCTTGGCGGATATCCAATCAAGGAACCGAGCCTCGCGCGATGAACTGGAGAAAGTGAAGGCAGAACTGGAGGAGAAGAAAAAGGCCAACATCGAACTAAGGATTCAGAGAGATGTTGATGATTCCAAACGTGATGCTCTCCTGGCAGAGATTGAGGCCTTAAAGAAGGAGGTTCATGAGAGCCAGTGTGAGGTGGCTGCCCTCACAAAAAGGGTGGAAATATCTGACAACCACCAGAAAGTCAATGCCGAGGCTCTGGAGAAGGCAAACCTCGCACTGGCTGGGGCTAAGGATGCCAGTCAGTTCATGGAGAAGGAACTGAAGTGGCTTGAGGCCGAAGTGAAAAAGTATCAGGCTGATGTGGTCGAGGCGGGCGATATCGCGGTGAGAAATTACATAGCAAACTTCCACCACACTGAGGAGTATCGCCGCTTCGACCTCTATAGGAGCAGAGTGGCCTACCAGGAGGTCTTCGAGAGGTTGGGGGAGGTGCATCCAGAGCTCGATGTTTCTGAATTGAGGGCTGAGTTCTTGGATGAGGAGGTTCCCCAAACGCCTGCTGAAGAAGGTGAAGTGGTGGAACTTGAGCCTGAGGATGTGCCTACTGAAGAGCCTCAACCTGTTGAAGTGCCTCAAACAGCAGATGCTCCAGCTCCCCCACCCCCTGCTCCTTGATACATTTTTTGTAATTTTGATTCACTGCTTTGTAATTCCTTCAGCATATTAATAGAACACATTTCGCTTTATTGTTGTACTGCAACTTATTCTTGCCACAGTGAACTGTTCTGGGCTTTACAACATGACTCTTGATATGAAAATTCAAACTTAACTTAATACAACCACATCAAGGCCTTGTTATACAAACAATTAACCCAAAAGGATAAAACTGAGTAAACCATTCAGCAAAGCAGACTAAACAAATCCGATGTAACTTAACTGAAGCTCCTTTATAAAACTCTTGACAACCTCAAATCGATTCTTAATCTCGCGTTCCCAATTGTTATGAAATTGTTCATACCTTCTTGCTTGGTGGATGGTTCATCCAAGTAGAGGCTTCTCCCTTTGACGTTCGGCTTCATCAAAGGGAGGCTTGTGATGTACGCTTGAGAGTTCGAACGAGGTGGCCTACTTTTAAGGTTCAATCCTCTCCTCCGAAGCGCCCACGCTTCCCAGCTTGGTGGATGGTTCACCCAAGCAGAGGCTTCCCCCTTTGACGTTCAGCTTCATCAAAGGGAGGCTTGTGATGTACGCTTAAGAGTTCGAACGAGGTGGCCTACTTTTAAGGTTCCATCCTCTCATCCGAAGCGCCCACGCTTCCCAGCTTGGTGGATGGTTCACCCATGCAGAGGCTTCCCCCTTTGACGTTCAGCTTCATCAAAGGGAGGCTTGTGATGTACGCTTAAGAGTTCGAACGAGGTGGCCTACTTTTAAGGTTCCATCCTCTCCTCCGAAACGCCCACGCTTATTTGATAGTTGACGAAGACTGGAGAAAACTCGTTTATTTATAAAGGCTGGGAAGTAACATCCAGCTACTGATTACATTCATTGATAATACATCCTCAGATGCTCAACATTCCACGGGTGAGGTTGAATTCTGCCATCCATGTCTTTTATCCAGTAAGTGTCAGGCCGAATTTCCCTTTCAATTTGATAGGGTCCTTCCCAATTGGGTCCTAGGGTGCCCACCCCGGTTCCTTCGTGGATAAGAAGACCCTGCGAAGGACCAAGTCGTTCATGCGGAAGGACCTCTTTTTCATCTTTGAGTTGTAGTACCGGCTCATTTTCCTCTGGTAGACAGCGAGTCTCAGCTGGGAATCATTCCTCCTTTCTTCGAGGAAATCAAGCTCACATCTCCGAAGTTCATCGTTGGATATCTCATTGAAGCTCACTCCTAAGAGAGGGTAATCCTACCTCCACTGGGCTCATCGCCTCAGCACCATAGGTCATGGAGAAAGGAGTTTCCCCTGTAGGAGTCCTACTTGTCGTTCGTATCGCCCATAGTACCTGGGGTAGTTCGTCTACCCAGGCTCCTTTAGCCGTGTCAAGCTTCTTTTTCAGAATGTGTTTGATAGTCTTATTGCCAGCTTCCACTTGGCCATTGGCCTGAGGGTGATGAGGCGTGTAGAAGTGCTTTTTAATCCCAAGTTCTTCACAAAGGTCCCGGACCTTACGGTTGTCAAATTGTTTGCCATTATCAGAGACAATTGAGTAAGGGATGCCGAAGCGACAAATGACGTTCTTCCACAGAAATTTGGAAGTATTGGCTTCAGTGATCTTTGCCAGAGGTTCAGCTTCTACCCACTTTGTGAAATAATCAATAGCCATTATGGCGAAACTGGCGCCTCCTCTGCCCTTAGGTAATGGGCCAATGAGGTCCACACCCCACTTGCTAAAGGGCCACGGGCTGGATACTGTAGTAAGCTCCTGAGAGGGTCGCCTCTGCACGTTGGAAAAACGTTGGCACTTGTTACATTTGCGAACAAATTGGAGAGCATCTTTCTTCATTGTAGGCCAGTAGTATCCCTGCCTCAGTGCTTTATTGGCCAAGGCCAATCCTCCGGAGTGATTGCCACAAATGCCCTCATGGATTTCCCTAAGCACATAATTAGCCTCTTCTTCTCCTACGCACCGCAGGAGAGGTGCAGAGAATCCACGCTTATATAGGACATCGTCAACTAACATGAAATGGGCAAACCTCCTACGTACTTTGCACGCCTCTTCCTTATTATCAGGCAATGACTGATCTTTGAGGTAAGATATGAGGGATTGCATCTGTTGGGAATTTACTTAACATGCACAGCGGAAATAAAACAATTTTCAATTCCCAAACGAGGATCTGCAATGTGTTTAGATAGAAACCGTGATGAGAATGATACCTTTGATGAATTGCACAAACTCTTTTGCTTTTTCTTGAACTCCAATGATCACGATCTGCAATCTAAGCTGTCCAATTGTCCAGCCTCCAATGGTGATCCACACAGAGAACAAGAATGACGGCTAGGGTTTCTTTTCTTGTGCTAGTAAGAATAATAAAATTCTCTACAGTTTTTCAAACCCTAGTAGTCTATTAATATAAGTCCAGATGGGCTCGGCTCATCTATTAAACTTAACCCGGTCCAAGATTTAATTAATCAAATTAATTAAATCTGGTCCATGAATTAATTAATCCAATTAATTAATTCGAGTCTATTAATAAACAATCAAATTAATTAATTATCCAACACTTGTCAATTAATTAATTGGTAAATCTCATTCTTCTAATTCTCTTTTGTGTACGACCCATTAGGTTCCCGATCACGATGCCGAACGACGTGAATTATTATTTTGATCTAATCAAAATCGATAAATTAAATCGCCCCTTTTAATTTATCACTAATTCATTTTCGTTGTCCCAGATTGACATCTAGCAATGTATCAGGGCAATACATGTGACGGGAAATATCACGTAGCATGACAAAACCAAACTTGTTCGTTTACCGTGAAACTATAATCCTTTCGTCAATATGATCCGATCAATTATGAGATATGGATATGTGTCAATCTCAATTATCGATCATATCTTTTATCCCACTGTTAAGTCAATGTACGTCGAAAACTCTTTTCCGACTTATGAGTTCACCTTGGCCAAGGATTTCATTATTAACTTAATTGGATAAAATGTAGATCATAATCTCTTACTATCTAAGAGTGACGAATCATTTATTGATCATTCACAACCTTCATATGATTCTTGACATACCCGAACAATGCTGTATTAGCGACCCTTGACAGAGCAACATCCAACACCACCAAAGTATGTCTGCCTTCATATAAGGTACTATGATGACCTCAAGTCAAAGGACCAATTCCACAACCGAACGTTAGAGATTAACCACTAACACTTAGATAGTTATCCATGTGGAATCTCTCAGCGGGTCTCCAATGTTTTGTTCTATAACAAAACATCCACGTGTTCATTCAAGTGTCACCACACTTTAGCTTGTGAGATCAGCTACTTACTTCACAAGTAAGAATGCCACGCGCGATAGTCTATCCGTAATAACGATATCCGTATCTCGTTATTACCTCGACCACGGACGATTTAAGATTCAGTCATATCTAATTTGTATCTCACAATCACAACTCCTTGTGATTAACAAATCACCAAGACTTGAATCTACGGATTCTATTATTTAATTTATTAGAATATTAATTTAATTAAATAATAGATATTGCCATATATATGCATTGATTATATATATATTCAAAGTGTTTATGTCCAAAGTTGATTGGACCTAGGGCATAACACTTACAAACTCCCACTTGCACTAGATCCAATCACTTATGTATCTTATATCACAAGAGTCTACATGACGATCATGTTTATGCTGCGACAACTCTTTGTCAGTGGATCTGCAATTTAATAACTTGTGGGAATTCGTTCTTTATTTACGTCATTTCATTGTATTATCTTTCTAATGAGATAACACTGCCTTAACATATGTTTGGATCATTGATGAGACCTTAGTTCCTTCGCTTGCACGATGGCTCCATTGTTATCACAATGCATAAGCGTGTGATCAACAATGTTAGAAACTACTCTAAGTTCAGTAATGAACTTCCTGATCCGGACCACAACTTTTGTTGCTTTGTAAAGCAATGATGTATAAGGCTTCCATTATTGAATCAACGGTTATTTGGAACATTTCCAACACACCGCTTAAGAGTAAACCAATATCCTATTTGAGATGTGCTATTATTCCAGTCTGACTAGAAGTTAGCATCATTCTATCCATGAACTCTCAGTTCATTTTCTCCATATAAAATCTTCTCGAGATTTTATCTGTATAGATTGGGATGAGTTAAGCAATCTTCTAAATCTATCTCTATAGATCAACTTGCTTCTCCCACATCCATCATAGAGAAATTATTTAACAACCATAATTTCAACAATTGAAATATAGAGACGTCGTTTCCTATAATATGTCTCATACATATAATATCAGGAATGCGACAATGCTCCCACTATCTTCTTGTAAACGCACATTTCGTCTTTATTTTTGATAAAATCAAACATTTTGACTTTTTGTATCAAATCGAAGATTCCAGCTCCAAGAGGCTTGTTTCAATCCATATTGGCATTTTCTTGTAAACTCATTTACGGTTATGGGTTCTAATCCATTAGGCAAGTCGACCAAGGTCAAACCTTGGTTACATACAACAAGTCCATCTCTTTAAGTCAACATTTGACTTTATTTCTATGTAATTAGTAGGTTCATTATGCTTGATCAGTAATCATGGATTCGTACCTTCTAGGAGGTCAAATGATCCTACAAGATTTACACTGAGCTAACGTGTCCTCAGAAGTCTCCACTTCCTGATCAAGAGTATGTCCCTCAGCTGGTGTGAGATAAGACTCAGGTTCATCTATTCGGTCAATTATATCCGTGGACTCTTGAACTCTTTCAAGATTTATTCTACTCCCACTGTCTCTCTTAGAGTAAACACTTTCTCTAAGAGTACGACATGTCTTGAGATGAACATCTTCTTCTCAACGGGATTATAGAATTGATATCCAATTATCTCTTGGATATCCACAAATATATAATTATCGGATTTAGTCTCAAACTTATCCGATTCAGTGCGCTTCACATAAGTGTCACAACCCAAACGTTCATATGAGATATGTTGGGCCATTCCATAACTCGTATGGAGTTTTTGTCAACTGATTTAGATGGGACACGATTTAGTGTGCAGCACGTGGCAATCAGTGCATGATCTCAAAACGATTTTTGAATGCTTGCATGGCTTGTTCTCAATTGCACAATATCTAATAGTGTACTATTCCTCATTTCAGATGCATCATTATGTTGCAATGTATGTAGAGGAATCCACTGCATGAGAATCTAATTCTCTTTTAGATAATCTAAAATTCTCCATTTTAGATATTCTTTACCTCGAACAAGTCTTAGTGTAAGAATATGTTTTTATATTTGTTTATCTATTCCTAACTTGAATTCCCTGAACATTTCAAGAGTTTCATGCTTGAATTTCATCAAATATACATGATCATTTCTAAAATGATCATTAGTAAATGTGATGAGATAAGATAAACTTCACCTGACATTAATTGATATGGATCTACATACATCACTATGTATTAGACCTAATAATTGTGCAGATCATTTTCCTTTTCAAGTAAAAGGAGATTTGGTCACTGTGTCTTACAGACATGATTCGCATTTGTCAAATGATTCAAAATTATTTGACCCAAATATACATTTCCATGTAAGTTTGGAATTGCATTCTCATTTATATGACCAAATCTGTAATGTCAGATATAGGTGTTATTCAGATTATCATTTTTATGCCTTTCAATTTCTATACTCATTATAGAACACTCAACATTTAGAATATAAATGTCATTTTATAATTTACCATAACCATTAAAATCTTATCAAGATGAGAGAGAACAACAATTGTCCTTAACATTAAAATAATTCATGTCAAAACATGAAATTTATTTAATGCCCTTGGTAATGGTAAGAACAAAATTAACATTTCTCTAATTTTAATATCGAGCCTAAAGGAAATGGCAAGAAATGTGCTTCTACAGGCAATGCAACAACTTTTGCTCATTTTCAACGTGTAGATCAACTTCTCCATTCTGCAGAGATCTACTTTTATTTAGTTTCTGCATATTTATATAAACATGAGATCCATATCTAGTATCTAATACCCATGAAACTAAGGAAGTAGATATAACCCTTGCAATTTCATTTCCAATGACCCATCGTTCCAAAATGATAATAGGGATATCAGATTTGGTATCGTCCTTATTCGCTTTGACTGTCTTAGTCATCTTCGTTGCTTTCCTAAAGCATCCTTTAGACTTCCCTATCGAAGTCTATGACTAAGATTTGTCCACTACAAATATAGATGTTGGACTTAACAGTTTTAAGCATGTTCAGCATCTCAATGAGCGTGCTTCGAGTTTATTCATGTTAAATTCATAATTAGTTATGAATAACTCTCTGACAGAGATTGCAGAACCAAGTCTATACTTAGTTCATTGTTCATGACTGAACGCAATCAAGACAACTTCTCAAAGTAGTCTACATCTTCAGCACACAAGCACTGACTGAAGATTCTTCTGCCATTATGCACTGGTATAGTTGCTGGGAAATATCATATATTTCCTCGTATGATTGTTCATCATTCAACATATTGAGATGAAAAATCATGTGTTAGCATCTATATTCTTATGTTGCTTTGTAACTCAGGTGACATAGTTACAAACATCACATATGTTGTAGTACTATCATCATCACTGTGTTTATTATAGCAGCCACCTCTTCTTTTATCGAGTCATCAACAGGTGTCTCTAGAAAGGACTACTCAAGGACACAACCAATTTTTCATGCCTGAGAACAATTCTCAGATTGCGGCGTCAATCAAGAAAATTTGCTTTGGTTGTTGGCATACAATATGCCTCTTAAATACATATGGTTACTCATGATTCAATAAATGTAAAAGACGAAAAGTAAAAGAAATAATATATATATATATATAATGCATGAGTTAATTTAATATGGCCTTTTATTAAATTAATTTCGCTCCCACTGTTTAACTCAAATTTATGACCCTCTCACATAAAGTTTTGGAATCCGTACTTGATTCCCAGTGGGTTGGGATCCCATTTGTTATATTAAAACCTTGAGTGTACTCAACAAGCCCTAATAAAACATTTGGGTAGATACTATTATCAATTGTATCTCCATACAACTCCCAGATCATTAAGCCGGCAACTCTTTGTCTTCACACATCTTATGTGTTAGCTTAACATGCCTCTAAGATTTATCTCCTTGAGTGTACTCAACAAGAGATAAATATTAGTTAAGTCAAACCCATCATTCAGAAAAATCTAATATTTCATAGTGTCAAACATATCCCTAATAGACCAGCCTTGAGTGTACTCAACAAGCTAAGATCGATTTAGGACTCTCGTTTTTCACTATAATGAAGGAAGGCGAAAATAAATATGACTTAATATTTTAAAATGCCTCTAAATTTTATCTTCTTGAGTGTACTCAACAAAATATAAATATTAGTTAAGTCAAACCCATCATTCAGAAATATCTAATATTTCATAGTATCAAACATATCCCTAATAGACTTGCCTTGAGTGTACTCAACAAGCTAAGATCGATTTAGGACTCTCGTTTTTCACTGTAATGATGGAAGGCAAATAACAAATTGACTTAATATTTTAACGAGGGATTTTTCATGCAAAAAGTCTCATCGTAATAATTATATATATTTTATTATACATCTAACATGCAAATAAACATACATATAATAGTGTGGACGATTATGGACTTATACTATCTAGTCTTCCCAAGCCATAAGGAAGACTAGTCGGTCAATTCCTAGGAGGTATAGCATTGATTCATACAATGCTCCATCTCTATGGTCTCCTCCTCTTTTTGTATCTCCAATTAGTCCAGCTGCAACTTGTATCCTATACTAGTTGGCACGCAGGCCTAAACAATATTGGACACGCAGGCCCACAATAATAACAACGGACTCGCATGTCCAAAATAAATAAGAGCTCGCAGGCCCATAAAACAACAAGAATAAAACTAACCATTCAACACATCCACATGGTCGAGTCCATAATCATCCACTAATAAAACATTCATCATATAAATGTATTCCTATAATATCTAATATTATATGCAAACATGTTTCAAATTTCTAGCAATTAAAGTCGTCTAAACTAATTTAGACAAATGGATCGGAACAATTAAATAATTAATTAATCAAATTAATTAATTAATTTAATTAGCGGACTTATTTAATTAAAATCAAATTTCAATTAAATATCAAATTAGAGTCCAACTATAATTCTACAAATATAAGGCGGGACTATTTAATCAAAATCAAATTTTAATTAAATAGCAAATTAGAGTCCAACTCTAATTTTACAAATATAAGGCGGGACTATTTAATTAAAATCAAATTTTAATTAAATACCAAATTAGAGTCCAACTCTAATTATAATCAAATTAACAAGGTTGAATTTAATTAAAATCAAATTTTAATTAAATACAAAATAAGAGTCAAACTCTAATTCCAAGATATTATGGTGAACATATTTAATTAAAATCAAATCTTAATTAAATACTAAATTAGAGTCTAACTCTAATTTTAAGAAGTTAGGGTGAGACAATTTAATTAAAATCAAATTTCAATTAAATGTCAAATTAGAGTTCAATTCTAATTTCAACAATATACTAGGGTGGATAATTTAATTAAAATCAAATTTTAATTAAATATTATATTAGAGTTCAACTCTAATTTAATTGAATTAAAATTTTAATTTAGGATAAAACTCCTAAATAAAATAAAATTCAATTTAGGGTCAAAGTTTAATATTTAAGTTAAAATCCAATTTTAACTAAAATATAAAAGTCGTCAATTTTTAAATAAAATTTTAAACGGGTCAAAATAGAATTTTAAGGTTAAACCCATTTGAAATACAAGTTTAAAACCATTTTAATATTTAAATTCAAAAATTCCCCTTTTTGAAATTGCAAATTGACCCAATTCTAATAATTGCAGGCGGGGGCCTGCAATTTCGAAAATTGCATTAGAGGCCCCCGCCTCCATTCACCCAAAAAACTCGACTGAAACCCTCCTCCCGCCGGCGCTTCTTCACCGGCGAGTCCCGGACTCGCCGCCTGCAGCAGCGCGAACGCGCCGTCAGAAACACGCTGCGTCGCGCTGCAGTAGCTGCAGAAGACTCCATCGCATCGTGGTGCAGCATCGCACGCTGCGACGCTGCAACGCACGATGCAGTGGGCTGCATCTTCGTTCGGCAGTAATGGCTGCCGCCGTGCAGCCGACGGCGTCTGACCGTCAGCCGCCGCCATTCCGCCTTCCGATCTGATTTTTTTTTTTTTTTTTTGACGAAAAATTATTTTCTTTTCAAAACAGATTTTTGAAGATGAAAATTAATTTTTTAAATTGCTAGATTCAAGAAACAAAAATAAACAATTAACTTTTAATTGTTCAATCATGCAAAACAATTTCTAACAAACACAAAGTAGGCTCTGATACCATTGTTGGGAATTTACTTAACATGCACAGCGGAAATAAAACAATTTTCAATTCCCAAACGAGGATCTGCAATGTGTTTAGATAGAAACCGTGATGAGAATGATACCTTTGATGAATTGCACAAACTCTTTTGCTTTTTCTTGAACTCCAATGATCACGATCTGCAATCCAAGCTGTCCAATTGTCCAGCATCCAATGGTGATCCACACAGAGAACAAGAATGACGGCTAGGGTTTCTTTTCTTGTGCTAGCAAGAATAATAAAATTCTCTACAGTTTTTCAAACCCTAGTAGTCTATTAATATAAGTCCAGATGGGCTCGGCCCATCTATTAAACTTAACCCGGTCCAAGATTTAATTAATCAAATTAATCAAATCTGGTCCATGAATTAATTAATCCAATTAATTAATTCGAGCCTATTAATAAACAACCAAATTAATTAATTATCCAACACTTGTCAATTAATTAATTGGTAAATCTCATTCTTCTAATTTTCTTTTGTGTGCGACCCATTAGGTTCCCGATCACGATGCCGAACGACGTGAATTATTATTTTGATCTAATCAAAATCGATAAATTAAATCGCCCCTTTTAATTTATCACTAATTCATTTTCGTTATCCCAGATTGACATCTAGCAATGTATCAGGGCAATACATGTGACGGGAAATATCACGTAGCATGACAAAACCAAACTTGTTCGTTTACCGTGAAACTATAATCCTTTCGTCAATATGATCCGATCAATTATGAGATATGGATATGTGTCAATCTCAATTATCGATCATATCTTTTATCCCACTGTTAAGTCAATGTACGTCGAAAACTCTTTTCCGACTTATGAGTTCACCTTGGCCAAGGATTTCATTATTAACTTAACTGGATAAAATGTAGATCATAATCTCTTACTATCTAAGAGTGACGAATCATTTATTGATCATTCACAACCTTCATATAATTCTTGACATACCCGAACAATGCTGTATTAGCGACCCTTGACAGAGCAACATCCAACACCACCAAAGTATGTCTGCTTTCATATAAGGTACTATGATGACCTCAAGTCAAAGGACCAATTCCACAACCGAACGTTAGAGATTAACCACTAACACTTAGATAGTTATCCATGTGGAATCTCTCAGCGGGTCTCCAATGTTTTGTTCTATAACAAAACATCCACGTGTTCATTCAAGTGTCACCACACTTTAGCTTGTGAGATCAGCTACTTACTTCACAAGTAAGAATGCCACGCGCGATAGTCTATCCGTAATAACGATATCCGTATCTCGTTATTACTTCGACCACGGACGATTTAAGATTCAGTCATATCTAATTTGTATCTCATAATCACAACTCCTTGTGATTAACAAATCACCAAGACTTGAATCTACGGATTCTATTATTTAATTTATTAGAATATTAATTTAATTAAATAATAGATATTGCCATATATATGCATTGATTATATATATATTCAAAGTGTTTATGTCCAAAGTTGATTGGACCTAGGGCATAACACTTACAGCATCCACGTTGGGGTACCTTCTACCCACATTATCACTTCTGCGGAGGTGGATGGCCTGAGGAGGTACTCAATTGGGACCACTGCCAATAATTCAGAATCCTTGCTGCTGGCAAGCTTAGATAAAGCATCGGCGTGCACATTTTCAAGGCGTGGTATCTGACCTAACTCGAATTTCTCAAAGGAAGGGAGTAGGCTCATTACCAATTTGTGATATGAGGCCATGGCTTTATCCCTAGCCACAAAGTTGTCGTTCACTTGTCCCACTATAAGTTGGGAATCGCTGTTGATGTGAAGCCTCTTTACTTGCATTTCCTTGGCTAGCCTGAGGCCAGCGAGGATGGCCTCATATTCTGCAGCGTTGTTGGTGGCCTTGAAGCCAAACCGTACTGCGCTATTCAACGTATGACCTTCAGGACTTATAAGAACTACACCAGCGCCGGAGCCTGTCTCCCCTGCCGAACCGTCTATGAACAAATTCCATGTTGGGGGCTCGGAAGGCTCTGCCTCCTGGCCAATTTCAGGGGCGTTGGTGATTCTGCCACAAAATTTGCTAAAGCTTGCCCTTTGATGGCAGTTCTGGCTTTAAAGAGGATCTCAAATTTGCTTAACTCCACTGCCCATTTCAGTAGCCTACCCGAGGCGTCTGGTTTTTGTAGAACTTGTCTGAGTGGAAAGTTCGTCAGTACATGAATGGTGTGAGCCTGAAAATAGGGCCTCAATTTGCGAGATGCAATGATCAATGCCAAGGCTAGTTTTTCCATGTCTGGATATCGCGTCTCAGAAGGTATCAAAGCCTTGCTGATATAATAAACTGGCATCTGAGTTGAATTTTCCTCCCTCACCAGTACATCACTTATAGCCTCGAGGGAAACTGCTAAGTAAAGTTGTAGCACCTCGCCAAGCTTGGGTTTTGAAAGGAGTGGGGCCTATCCTAGGTGCCTTTTAAGCCCTTGGAAAGCCTCTTCACACTCCTCAGTCCACTGAAACCTCTGTCCTCCTTTTAATATTTTGAAGAATGGGAGGCACTTATCAGTGGATTTCGATATGAAGCGGCTCAAAGCAGCCACGTGACCCGTCAAACTTTGCACTTCTTTTGGTTTCTGGGGGGATTTCATCTCGATCAACGCTTGAATCTTTTCAGGATTTGCTTCGATGCCACGTTGATTGACCATGTATCCTAAGAACTTGCCTGATGCTACCCCAAATGCACATTTAAGGGGATTCAACTTCATGCGGTATTTTCGCAGAACTCCAAAGGCCTCATGGAGGTGGGATATGTGATCATCCACTTTCAGACTCTTAACAAACATGTCATCCACATAGACCTCCATTGTCTTCTCAAGTAAATTGGCAAACATCTTGTTTACTAGCCTCTAGTAAGTTGCTCCAGCATTCTTTAATCCAAAAGACATCATTCTGTAACAATAGAGGCCTCGATCCGTGATGAACGAGGTGTGCTCCTCATCGCCTGGGTACATGGGAATTTGGTTGTAACTAGAATAGGCGTCCATGAAACTCAGGGACTCGTGTCCAGCAGTGGAGTCCACCAACTGATCAATTCTGGGAAGTGGGAAGCTGTCCTTTGGACACGCCTTGTTGAGATCAGAAAAATCAATGCATATTCTCCACTTCCCATTGTGCTTTTTCACCAATACCGGATTGGATATCCATTTTGGGTAGAGGGCCTCTCTGATAAAGCCGTTGTTAATGAGCTTCTCCACTTCTTCTTTCAAGGCCTCATACCCTCTGGTTTAAGGGCTCGCCTTTTCTGTCTATGCGGGGCAACTTTGGGATCGATTCTTAGGTGGTGGCAACTGACTCCAGGGTCAATGCCTACCATATCCTCATGCCTCCAAGCAAAGACATCGTGGTTCTTACACAAGAATTCTTTAAGCTCCCCTTTGAATCTTGGGGCTAAACTCTTACCAACATGCAGCAGCTTGGTTGGTTCCCTTGGATCGATAGGGAAGCTTTCCAACTCTTCCATGGGGGCTGCCTGGGAATCAGCCTCGGTCATTCGTGGATCGAGTTCATCAAGTGCTGGCAATTCGAGGCTACTGGTGCCTGCCACCATGTGCATATCCCTAGGCTCAGCCTTCCTTACAGAGTTGAGGTAGCATTCCCTTGCCCCTCTTTGGTCTCCTTTGACTGTTGCCACCCCCTATCAGTTTGAAACTTCATGCATAGGTGATGAATGGAGGTGATAGCTCCCAAATCCTTCAACGCAGGTCTCCCCAATACCCCATGATAGGCTGACCTACTGTCCACTATCAAAAATTCCATAAAACATGTGGTTGATAGGGGAGGCTCTCCCATCTCCACAGCTAGGGTGATTTTGCCCCTTGGGATGATACTGTCCCCAGTAAAGCCATATAAGGGAGTGTTGGTAGGGGTTAACTCATGGTCCAGGATCATTTTGTCGAAAGTAGATCCAAATAGGATGTTCACAGAACTTCCGTTATCTACCAACATTCGCCTCAATCAGTTCCTGGCCACCACAGCTCTTACTACTAAAGCATCACAGTGGGGGTAATGAATACCTTCAGAATCTTCGTGTGTAAACACAATCGGAGGTGATTGACTCCTTCGTGAACTGCTGCCCACAATGTAGCTAGTCAATGGAGGACCCCTTGCCTCTCGCACATAGTTCCTTTGGGAGTTTCTGGTGCTTCCACCAACATAAGGGCCTCCAAAAATAGTGTCAATCTCGTGAACTGGAACATCATCAGGCCTACCTCGATGTTCCCTTCGTTGCTATTCATTCGAGTTCCTATTCCTTTCTCGTTCTCTTCCACGAGGAGATGCTTCCCTGTGATGGGAAGGGGCCTCGCCTCGCCTAGATCGTGAATCCTGCTTCGGCGGGGGGCCTGCTCCTCGGTCTTGATGTGTTCTGATTGTTGCCTCTAGAATCCGAATTTCTGGGATGCAAGGCTATGTCTCTACAGTCAGCAGTTGCGTGGCTGTAAGAATGGTGATAAGTGCAATACCCTTGGGAGTTGCCTCTGCCTTGATTCGATCCTCTTCCCCAGCCTCGTCCTCTATGGGGGGCCTGTTGTGTTCGTGGGTTTGCAGGGGTACCCGTAGTTGGTACGTCCTCGTAGGCCAAAGTTGGCACATCATTCAATGTGGCTGCGGCAAGTGCCTGACCTGAGCCTTGGGCAACTTCCACATTGGGTTGACCCCATTGCTGATCCATCAGGTGGGAGGTTGGACCTCTACCACGTTGCCTTTGTTGGGGTTGGAGACCCATACTTGCCCTGTTTCGATGTTCTATCAGTTCCTCGTTGATGATTTCACGTCGCATCATCTCCAACAAAGCATCATAAGTTGGGGGATCTTGATTCTGTACATCTCTCCAAAACAGGGTGTTCATGTTGAGGCCTCCCCTAAGGGCGGATAGAGCCTCGCGATCAGTGACTTGAACACAACAAGTCATTTCGTCCGTGAAGCGGGACAGAAAACTTTTCAAAGTTTCTTCGGGCTGTTGCCTCATATCCTGGAGGCGTTGGATTGGGGTTTCGCCCTCTTTGCTTACAGCAAATCTTTTCAAAAATGTAATTTTGAATTCTGGCCAGCTTCGAATGCTCCCAGGCGGCAACCTGCTATACCAAATCTCAGCAGCTCCGCTTAGAGTCAAATGGAAGGCCCTGCACTTAACAGCTGGAGTGGCGCCTCTCAGGCTCATGTGCGTTTTGTAGCTGTTCAAGTGCTTTGCTGGGTCGCCTCTCCCATCATATTTGGGTATCTTGGGCATAGTGTAATGATTTGGGACCTGGGTATTCCTTAATTCCCTTGAGAATGGCAGATTGTCATCATCATCATCTAAGTTGCAGGATCTTTGGGGACCGTCCGAATCATAATTAGCCTCAGCCTCATTCCTGGGCTATTGTGTGGAGGGTCCTGCCTGATTGCGAGCCTCCTCGTCCCTCCTGAGACGCTCATGACGATGCGGCACAGCACGGGGGGCATGTTCTTGCCTTTCCTCCAGCTGCCGAACCTCAGGAGGTGGGGACTGTGGTCTACTTGTAGGAGCATGTGCTGCATTCTTTTGCCTACGCCTCTGACCTATTGGGCTGAGCCTATCAAACACACTGGCAGACCTCGGGGCCTCGGTGCTGGCTCATATTCGGGAGGGAAATTATCCTCCATGTTGAACGGGGCCTCGGAGGGTCGGCCGGAAGCATAATTGGAGGAAATATCGACTCCCACTTCCCTTTCTACTGGGCTTCCTCCCCTATGCTGCCTGGAGGAATAAGCTCTTTGACTTTAAACCTCGTCAGGTTGATATGGCCCTTGTGGAACAAAGGAGGGAGGTGGGGGACCTCCCTGGCCTTGCATTTGCCTCAACAGCTCTTGCATCGCCAAGTTTTGGTTGGTAATGCTCCTCATATTGGCTGCCATGGTTGCCATTTCCCTAGTAAGCTGGGCCGCCAACCTCCTACCACCTCGCCTGTGATGGTGATGGGGTCGGCGTCGGACCGCAGGGGCCTCATTGTCAGCTTCTCTAGTTCGCCTGGGGGGAGCCTCTTCTTCTGAGCTCATGTCTTTTGAAACTTAGAACTGTAAATATTTTCCAACTTTAGGGGCTTCCTCTTACTCTTCTTTCAAGAATAAATCCTTTTTCAAGGGGGATGCCCAAAATATTTCAGAAGGCTTTTTCCACGGGTTGCTCGTGGTTATAGTGTCGTTTCCCACAGACGGCGCCAATCTGTTGACCCCAAAAAATGTTGCCAACAGATGCCGGGCCCACTCGTGCACGTGCAAGCCTTGTCCAACACGCTTGTGCCGATGAACGGTCAGAAAATTTCCAGAATCCGGGCGTGGGAGGAGCTCGCCACACGAGACGTCAGAGTTCGGGCCTCCGACAGGAAGAAAGAACGCGATTGTATAAGAAACCAATCGATAAATAACAGGATTATGTTATAATAAAATGTTGTAAAAATGATGTTGAAACGAGAGAAATATGGCCCCAAAAGATTCAGTTTGTTCTCCAATTTTGCGTTAGTTCCTTTAGTATTACATGGTTGGGGTATTTATAGTGATACAACACAAATTGTGACCTTTGGATCAAATTACACGTGGCATCATCTCCTCGGCCAAGACATCAAGTCCTAGCCATCAAATTGACTCTCCTAGCCTTACAAAACATTAAATGTTTTTACATTGACAAGACAAGACATAAACAAACTTTACACAAGAGTCACATCAATCATTTGTTGAAGATTTTCATCATGAGCGAATTCTCGCAAGTGGGCCTTTAATGAGTCTCGGATGTTAGCAGCAGGGGCCTCAGAGTACTAGTGAGGGCCTCGGAATAATAGTGAGGGCCTCGGAACCCACGACTGAAGCTAGAGAATCGTAACCTGACTTAATCAAGCTGGTCCCACCGTCGTGATGTGACGCCACGTGTCGATTCTGTTCATTAACCCGTAACAAAATTCATTAAAATTTATCAAAATCTAATTTTAAACTACACCAAACATGGACTAAATACGAAAAAAGATGCGAAGACCTCCAAAGATACGACCATGTTGTAGAAATGCAAATGGATGGGAGGGAATCGGAATTAAAGTATCATTTTTTTTACAAAAAAATTTTTTTTTGAACCATACTTCGACAGCACAATACAAATTCTATAAATTCGAGGCCCAATTTCCATCTTCACTATCATTTGACTAGGAAAAATCTTCAAACCCTTAGGGTGAAAATAGAATAATCAAAAAAGGTTGGGGATAAAATGTAAAATCCCCCTTGTCTCAATCTTTACCGAGAAATCACACTCCATTGGAAAAGAAGCCCTCACTGGTTGTGAGGAGCGGTCAGCAATTCAGATTTTTCAAGTCAAAAGGTATTTCCGCTTTCACAAAACTGATGAATAATCGACATTATTTTTCATGTTTTTGTTATAATTCATCGTCGCATTTCTTTTTACTTCAAGATCTCTGTGTTTTTTACTTGTTATTTAGTCAACTGATTGTAAAATTTACCCAATTTGTTTGCTTTCTGAAATCATTTAGCTAATTGCTTATCTGCATTAATTAGTTTTGCTAGTAATTGTATCGTTAATTAGTTTCTGCTCTTCGTGTAGATTTCGATTATAAGAAATCAGGTTTATGAAAGGCGGGAGGGGAGGGGGTATTCTCCTGTGTCTTTTGGATGTGCGGTTACATTAGCGTATGGAGTAATATTTCGTAAAAGAGGTTTATTGATCAAACAGATTGAAAGAATATGCTAAAAATAAAACATTTCTAAGGAAAAGAACTTGAGAAAATTGTAATATTTTTGTTACTGTTTCTGGGTGGAAGAAGGTTTTTAGAGGTATTTGAGTAAGCAAGTCTTATAATTGTGAAATTGATTGTTTTGATTTTATTGAATTGGTTGAATTTTTTTGATCCTAATTCGTGTTTTACTTTGTCCAGGTTGCATATATTTATCTGGTTGAATGTTCATCCGGTAAAAAAATGCTTCCCCCATAATAAGTTTGTGATTATCCGGGAAGCTCTTCTTGGTTTTCATTGGTTTTGATTATTTTGGATATAGTTGCTCTACAGAAAATTTTGGAAGGTGACTGATCCAAGTGGCTTTTGAGTTTTCAAGACAACTTGAGATACAAAGTTTTGGAGATTGTCAGACATGGAGCCTTTATGGAAACTTGTTTATTTGCTGGAACCTGCTCCAGTCACCCTCATTTTGACAGCCATAGCAGTGACATATGCATCTGCTACGCGAGCTCTAAATTATGGAAAAGAAATGGAGCGGAACCGGGACTTATCTGAAGCATCCATTACTTTAGGCAGGTCGCAGGCGCTGATGATCCCAATAATGAGCTCTTGCAGCCTGCTTTTGATGTTTTATTTGTTCTCTTCTGTTTCACAAATCCTCACTGCTTTTACTGCAGTTGCCTCTGCATCAGCCCTGTACTTCTGTCTATCACCATATGTTAGTCACGTCAAGTCACAATTTGGTTTATCTGACCCATATGTATCTCGATGCTGTTCCAAACCATTTACCCGAACCCAAGGGCTTCTACTGCTGTTATGTGTTGCTTTAGTAGTATTGTGGCTTTATCTGAGTATTGGATTTTGAACAATTTGTTGGGTATCTCTCTTTGCATTGCTTTTGTCAGCCATGTTCGACTTCCCAACATCAAGATATGTGCGCTGCTCCTTGTTTGTCTGTTTTTCTATGACATATTCTGGGTGTTCTATTCGGAGAGAATTTTTGGATAAAATGTTATGGTATCTGTAGCAACACAACAAGCATCTAATCCCATGCACACAGTGGCCAATAGTTTAAGTCTTCCTGGATTGCAGTTGATTACAAAAAAAGTCGAGTTTCCGGTCAAGATTGTCTTTCCGAAGAATATACTAGGCAGTACAATACCTGGAAATAGTGCCTCTGACTACATGATGCTGGGTCTTGGTGACATGGTAAGACATGCTTTTCTTAGTTTTAACATTAACTTCTGTTCCATTAAGGAACATGATTTGGCATATTTAATTGCAAACCTTTCCCCTCTCTACTTACATCTGAGGTGTTGGGGATGGTGGGGGTGGTTTAGAATACTTTTAGACTTGCCTTCTGGCGTTTTTCTTTATTTGTACTATATCTTGTTTGAATTCTACGTCTAAACATTATGTGCAATTCTGTTTGGAACAAATTGTTTTGATCTAGTTACTGTTATTTCAATGGCATGATTAGATCACTTCAAATACAGTTGTTTTTTCTCATCACATGTCACATCTTTCACTAGATTCTCTATTGTATTTGTGCTATTATTTTACCCTTTTTCTGTTGTCAAAGAAATTGCACTGTAATGCATAATTAAGTCTTGTGATCAGAATGCAATTTTACTCTGAGTTCAACATCAGACATTGCTTCCGCACAAAAATGAAAGGCACAGATTCTTCCTTCATATTTTTTTAAAATTTGAATCAGATCTAGTTGTCTTTGTTTTTATTCAGATGAGGCTTTAAATATGCCTGTCCCTGACTTGGTAATGTCTCGCTATAGTAGATTTTGCAGTAAACTGCTTTCGGTGAGGCCTCAACCCATTTTTGAGCTTATGCTACGTAGTTCTCTAACCAAGTATTTGTTGTCTCTGTGCTCTACATGATCATCTACTCATTGACTACTTCGGTATTGGCTTAACTTTCTTTACCTTTTCTGTCCTTGAGGTTGGTCAGATCTTGCAATGGTTGTAAAACCGTGGATATACACCGTTACTGCATACTGATCTGTAATTTATTTTAGCTTCTCTACAACTAATTCATGTTCTGTTTCTTAGATGCACTCTCTAATCATGTGAAGTATATAAAGTCTCCTCAAATGATATCTCATAAAATAGAATCCTTACCAAGCAAAAGGTCATGAAACCCCTTATCCATTTTACCTTGTGATATGCTGTGATTTTGTCGTTGATTTGTTGCCATTGAAGCATTTCACAAGTTAGTATTGGAAGGATTTTTTTTTAAAAAAAAATTGGGAATTAAAAATTTAAGATTGAAAGCTACCTTGAGGGGAAATTTGTGTTTGAATTCTTTTTATTATATGGTATCCAATGACGTGCGTAAAATATTGTGACACTGACTTCTATAACATTTTTGTTTTCCTTCAGTGGTTTTTGGATGTCATGATAGCATGCCTTCCTTTTGTCTTTCTTGTTTAATCTAGGTTGCTTAAGAAATGCAGTTGACTAAATACTGACATCTTGAGATTTTGGATCATGGTCTTGCAGGCTATTCCTTCAATGCTTGTAGCATTGATTCTCTTTTTTGATAACAGAGAAAGCAGGGATTCCGTGAGTGCCACGGATATACAATCTTCAAAGGGGTTTAAGTATTTTTGGTATGCCCTCTCTGGATATGCAATTGGACTCGTTGCTGCCTTATCAGCTGGAATTTTGATGCATTCTCCTCAGCCAGCACTTCTGTATCTGGTATCTCATCGTTTTCATGTATTCGAACTTTTATAGTTAGGATGGATGCAAAACTTTCTATGATTTACTTCACATTTGGATACCGTGCAACGTACATAAAAAATTCTGTGTTCTTTCATTTTGTTGAGATATCGTTGCTCAGGTAGATACGAATTTTCTAATATTTTCGTCCTCTAATTGTCACTAGATGACTTCTTTTGTTTAATATAGTTTGGAAAAGTGAAAACGAGACACAACCAATGACCACAGTACCTCCAATCAGTACTCATTGATTACCAAGTGTTGTGATTTATTACTCACTTTTAGCACGTATACTCATTTTTAGTACCTGAATGTAGGTTCCGTCTACTTTGGGGCCGATAATTGTCATTTCTTGGATGAGAAATGAGCTAGCAGAGCTGTGGGAAGGAACGACACCAAACATGAACGAGAAATCCCACATGGCTGAAGTATAGAAGTTCACTAGCCTTTGGTACATCTTTGATCCGAACTCATTTGAAAGTTGTTGAAATTTCAGTTGGAATGATGTATTCCTGCTGTATTAAGATTTTAGTGAGATAATATTGTTAATTGACCAGCTGTTTGGCTTTTCCGATAAAACGTGGGCTTTCGTATCCTTTGATAAAGAAAATGAATCTTCAATCTCAATCACCTGCTGTACAAACTAGCAATATATCACATATGTTTGATATGTTGAATTGAACTGGGCAATATCGAATAAGAATAAGGGACTGGCCTAGGTATCCAGGCATAGAGCCGGATGAATTCCTTGTCCCTTGGGATTTAGTGACGGTTGATTTCTTGTTGAACAAAGTGTTCAGGGAAAGTTTCGTTAAAAGGTATTAATTTTTTCCGTCTTTAATATTATTTAACGCTATTAAATCATCCTTGCGAAGCAGGTAATAATAATGATTTAAAAATACAAATAAACGTATAAATTTTAAAATGGAAAAGTTTGACAAACTATTTCTCCTGTCCAACATTTTTTGTTAACCAAAATAGTATATTGTTTGTTATTTTTTAAGATTACACTTTGTGACAATGAGCGTTATGCGTATGTTTCCACTACCACAGTCAACATATTGTATTAGCATGTCATGTTACGATGCCACCACTCTATCATCGCTAGAGGTGCACCACCAACAACCACTATCACCATTGTCTTTGTTACGAGCCTGAGTCAAACCCGTCACGTCACCCTCCACGTGTCATCAGAGGTGGTCCACACCACGCCACGCGTCGCTCGAGGTGATTGTTCATGGGACGAACTGACTGTATATGCCGAAGTGATCCCACAAGGACGAACTGAATAGACTTCAGTAAACGAACCGGACTCATCCGCAAGTATACCGCTGATGTAAAGGCCCGCACTCCACTTCTACAACGCTGCAATGCCTCGTCTCATCAAAGATCTCTTGTGCAAAGACCTTTTCAAAGTCAAACCACTGACTGATGGGACGTGTGGCAGGACCCAAACGGTCAAATCAGTTGCTTTTGTCAGAAACATTCAATGTCAGCCAACCTACGGAGGGACGGGTTGACATCTAGGATGGGACGAGCCCCGAGGATCTTGCAACACGTGTCTCCTCATCCAACGGCTCTCATCTTCCCATTTTTAGTATAAATACTCCCTCCTTGTGCCTGAAGAAGGATTGAAATTCAACACACTCCAAACTGTCACTACATTGCGAAACTAAGTATTCTCTTCCTTAAATATTAGCACTTTTCGATATACACTTTGTCAACCACTTCCCGACGAGTGTTCCACCGCCGGTGAACTCTTTTTCGGTTGAACTTTAAACTGACTTGACCGTCGGAGTGCTTGCGGCCGCTCCTAACCCCTCCGGAAAAGGTCACAAGTGACTAACGACGTACCATGTGTGCAAGAAAGAGCTGACTCGAAGACATTTTCTGTTGACCATGTGTCGGAGCCTTTTTTTAAGGTCAACGGTATTCAGTACCACCACAAATGGCACCATCACACCAATTTAGGTTCATAATAAACTGTCATTATGCCACCCCAATCTCAGAGCCACAAAAAGCCATCGTCACCCATCTGCACCTCTACCAAGTCGCCATCTCACACCACCATAAATGGCATTGGAATATTTAACCACACCACTGCCACCATAAATGAGCGTGAAGATTGAATTCTCACCAATCCCTTCCAATTGATGATGATGATGATTATGATTAACCACTAAACCTTCGCAATCTTTGAGGATTATTCTTCACCAATCCCTTACAATCGCCTTCATCGATTGTAGTCTGTACTTAATCGATCATATGTTTGAAATTTGCTTATATATTGCTAAAATTCATCTATTATTGTATGATAGAGTACACTATTAACAATAGAGTAAGTGAATTTTTGAGAAATGATAAATCTTAAACATCAAAAAGATATTAGATGGTAATCACAGAGAGCATCTACTCTATTCATGCCTATGGAAATTCTTTTTGTTACAATTTTGATGTGACTCGAATTCCTTATTGAAATAATTGAAGAATTCTAATTGAAGTACATATCAAAAAGAATTCAGTTTGGAATGCTATTGGAGTCCTATGTCAAGTTGAAGTTTTATTTTGGAAGTCCATTGGAAGTTGTAATTTGTTTTGGACTCAAATTTTTGGTATTCAACTTCATTAACAACTCTACTAGGAGGGTTTGAACATCCCCTACGTGTTCCCTATAAATACTAGGCTCTTCTATACAATTTCATGGTGTGAGAAAATAGACTACTATAATTATTGTAATTTTTCTTTCTTTTCCATTATTCTTAAGTCAATAAAATCTCTTAATTCATCCGCCATATTTTTGTCTTTATTATTCTTTCCCTTGATCATAAATTTCATTATTATTTACCATATAATTTCAACATCTCAATCCTGTGGTTTGTTTCACAACAATTGGTATCAGAGCTATTCTGGTATCTTATTTGTTTTACAACAATTGGTATCAGAGAGCCAGGTTTAGCAGGTTTCGTAAGAGTGCAATGTTTGATTTGTTCGAAATTTTTTATTCGTGATGGCTTCCATGAAATATGACATTCCACTTTTGGATGTGAGCACTAGAGTTTCGCTATGGCAGGTTAAGATGCGTGCAGTACTCGCACAGTTGGATTTAGATGATGCGTTGCTCGGAATTGACAAGATGCCTGCAACTTTGACCACGGAGGAGAAATTACGGAAGGATAAGAAGACAGTTTCTCACATTCATCTTCATCTATCAAATACTATTCTTCATGACGTTTTGAAGGAGAATTTAGTAGCTGCTTTATGGTTGAAGTTGGAGCAATTGTGCATGACTAAAAATCTGACAAGCAAGTTGAACATCAAGTAGCCTTTGTACTCTCATCGAATGACGGAAGGAGGATCATTGGAAGATCACCTGACTGTATTTAAGGAGATCGTCCCTGATTTGGAAACTTTGAAAGTAGAGTATCATGAATAAGATTTGGCATTGATCATATTGTGTTTGTTTCTCGCTTCGTTTTCTTCATTTAGAGATACGATCTTATATAGTCGTGATACTCTCACAATAGAGGAAGTGTATGATACTTTGTATTCAAAAGAGAAAATGAAGCATCTGATTTCTGAGGCCAGAGATGGAGAATGTCTGGTTGCTCATGGTAATTCTAGAAGGGGTAGATCGAAATCTAGGTTCAGTAATCAAATTTGTAACTACTGCAAGAAGAATGTGCACTTAAAGAAATATTACTACAAATTGCAGAATAAAGAAAGGATGACTGCAAGTAGATATTCAGATACTTCAGGCAAAGCAGACCTTGCAGAGAACGTTGTAAGTGATGGAGATCTCTTAGCTGTTTCTGACATTGAGTCTAAACCGGAAGATGATTACATTCTTTGTTCAACATGTGTGCTTTATATGTGTCCTAATAAAGACTTGTTTGCCACATATGAAACTGTTTTCAAAGGTGTCGTGGTTATAGGAAACAACGCATCTTCGGGTAGCTGGAATTGGTACAGCTAGATTGAAGCTTATGGATATGACAATTAGAACACTTGGCCAGGTTCGTCATGTTCCGAATTTGAAGAAGAATCTCATCTCGTTGTCTATCATTGATTCAAAAGGTTATAAGTTTTTTGGTGAGGGTGGTGGTGGTGGTGGAGGTAGAGCTTTGAAAGATTGTAAGGGTGCCCAGGTAGTATTGAATGGACAGAAAATTTCTCAATTATACATCTTGTAGGGTCGTGTAGAATCTAGAAGAGTCAATTAGCACATGTTCAGTACCGTGGTGAACATTCCATTTGGTACAACACCTTTAGGAGCTCGTTATGATCGAATTTGAAGAATATTGCTTAGTGAAATTCAGGAGATATGGATAATACTGCTTTGCCACCATCACCTGCGGTAACATTGTATTCAATTATTAAGGACGGACCCAGTGGAAAAGGGTACGTGGATGCTGATTTTGTTGAGCACGCTTTAAGTGGAGTAGAAAATGTACAATCTAGCAATGAGTCTTCTTTAAAAGCATTTGGATTTGATAATGCTTTGAAGTGTATTACAGCCCATTTTGATTAATTTAAAATCATTATGATTTTTTGAGAATCAGAGGTAATTTTGCAGAGTAGTGCTTGAATTCATTGGAAGATCTGGAGTATTGTGTTTTGTTAGAGAAATTAATTTTTTGGTTATTGTTGGAGAAGTCAGTTCATTCCTTAGTGGAATTCGTGTCAAGGTGGAGATTGTTAGAATTTGGGTGTGACTCGCATTACTTGTTAAAGTAATTGAAATTTTTTAATTGAAGTATACATCAAGAAAAATCCAGTTTGGAATACAATTGGAGTCATATGTCAAGTTGAAATTTTTATTTTGAAAGCCATTGAGAGTTGTAATTTGTTTTCGACTCCATTTTTTGGTATTCTATTTCATCAACAATTCTATTAGGACGGGTTGGACATCTCCTACATGTTCCCTATAAATACTAGGCTCTTCTATGTAATTTCATGGTGTGAGAAAATAGATTACTATAATTGTAAGATCTATTGTAATTTTTCTCTCTTCTCCATTATTCTCAAGTTAATAAAATTCCATAATTCATCTGCCATATTTTAGTCTTTATTATTCTTTTACTTGATCATATATTTCATTATTATTTGTCATATAATTTCAACATCTCAATCCGGTGGTTTATTTCACAACAATTGATATCAAAACTATTCTGATATCTTGTTTGTTTACAACACTTTCGCATAAGGCTCTTGCATTTCTCGATCATTGACATCATGCTCCTTTGGCTGCTTAAGTTAGTCAATACCGACGAATTGTGGTATCAGTTGGGGGATGGAAAGGTGACCAATTTTCTTTATTCGAGTTTATCCTTGTTACGGGACTAAACTCTCAAAGAACAAATTATTCCCAAAGTTCATCGGAACAAAAGATTATTGAATTCAAATTTTGGAGATAGGTCTATAGTTTCTTGTACGCAATTGGAGGCTACATTTGATAGATTTACATTGATGGATTTAAGATGCAAACACCACAAGATATCCATCAATCTATTTTCCTTGGATGTGAATATAAGATGTCGATGAATTTTACGTACATCCATGGGGTCAAAGGTGTTTTATGGAAATATTGCATGCTTTTGAAAGGGACATACAACCAAGTTGTCGAAAGTTGAGCGCAACATATGAGTTTCCACTAGCTGTCTAGGTAAATGGTGAAAAATTATGATTTTGATATTTTATTAAATTCTATATATAATACTAAAATGTTTTGCAGGCATAGACTTATGAGGCTATCCCAACATGGAAAGTCAAATGGGCTATAAGAGACGACCAAACGCAGGGGCGGTGCCAGAAAATATATTAGGATGGGCTGAAATTTTTTTTTTTCAATGAACTTGTACACTAAAAGATGTTCTAAATCACACGATAAAACAAAAACTGGACCCAAAATCGGGCAAAATCATGCCCATCTAACTCATTATGACAAAACCGCTCAAAACCCATTGAATCGGCCGGTTCAACCGTAAACCGATGAACTAGTCACAGTTTGGTGGTTTTCCTTATTTTTTTTTTCTTTTTTTATTTTATAAAATTTTAACTTCATGAATGTCCCTCATAGATTATAATTCAAAGGCTCATAGAAAATTATTGGATGTCATGCTTATATTATAGATGTACTTATCTCAAATGGTTTTATAAACTTCTAATGTGAGATAATCTCTTTTATAAATATTCTTCTCTCCAATGATTTCATAAACTTCCAATGTGGGATAATGACATAATAAGAAAATGTTAAAATGTCCATCAAAAATCATTTTCCAAATGTATGTCTAATTGACTAATTTGATTTTGAATTCAAACTAATTAAATAGTAATATTTACCTTCATCCTTTCATTTATTTAATTTTCAAATTTAACTTAAATCGCACTTGATTTTTAATATATTGAGGTTATATATCATTTTCTATAAGTTTAAAACATTGGTCATAATATATTCTAAAAGCAAAGTCACGGTGAAAAAAAAAAAAGTAAAATTTGTCGAGCCCAATTAATTTTATTTACAACTCGTGTAAAACTGAAATGATACACAATTAACCAAATATTTAAACCAAATTAACCAAATATTTAAAAAAAAATTGCTTTTGGGCTGGGGTAGGGGTGGGCTATAGCCCACCCCAGCCCACCCCTCCCTTCGCCCCTGACTAGACGATGGTTCTGAGGATGCCGAAATGGCAGACAATGGATACCCCCTAATGCAAAAGATATTATTATTATCATCATCAGGGCCGGTCCTCAGAATTATGAGGTACTAGGCGATAAATTGTTACGCTACTCTTAAATATAAATGTAATGAACACTTTTAAAATAAATAAGTTATTTTTAACTTTCATAAAAATTAATTTATAAATTTTAAAGAAACCTTATAATCCTAGCAAAATAAATTATTGGCAATATTTTTTAATTTTTTAATTTTTTTTGCATTGACGTTTTTCTAGATTTTGGTAGATAGAAGAAAAACAAATATAACACTAGGTAATAGTTTAATTGTATGTCCATTTTATTTCTTAAATTAAGAATGTAAGTTAAGTGTCCAAGTACTTTGGGCATCTTATTTAGTCCCATTTTATTGTTTTATTGTTGCTTTTTAAAGGACTAAATGACCAAATTCAAAGAAATATGAATGAAAACTTTTATTAGGCTATTGGATTTTTTTTTTTTTTTTTTTTTTTTTTTGAGGTCCTTCAGATCTTGAGGCCTAAGGCAATGGCCTAGTGTGCCTTGAGCTACGGCCGGGCCATATTATCATTGATCATATGGCTGCACAAAAAAATCGCGAAACCGCAAACCGAACCGAAACTGTTAGTTTGAAACCGTTGGTTCAGGTCCACGTGAACCTGCGATTTTTTTCCCTAAAACCGAACCAAACCTTTTCAAAATGGTTTGGTTTAGGTTTTAATTTTCAAAAACCGCATAAAACCGAACCCAACCGTTTTTGAAATTTTTTAAAAAAAATTTAATTTTATTAACCTACAAATTTTAAAGTTTTCACTTTTTAGCAAAAAATACTAATTTAGTAATACAAATTACAATCAACCCATTGAAATAATCATATAAAGTAAAGTAAGTTCATCATTATTGATCGATGGTTTTATAAGTCCACAACACACGCCCTGACCCGATATCTAATCTAAACTAAAATTAATATCAAATCATATGAAATAAAAAAAATATTTATTTTCAACAATTCAAATCATAATACAACAAAACTACGATAATAAATCACGTCCACAACTTCAAAAGCCCTAACCTAAACTCTAATTTCTCAAACAGTTGACGCTTGCTTGCCACAGTTGAACAAAGTGTGATTCCCAATTGCAAATCGCTAGTCGCCTTTTACTTGTTAGTCTGCTAATTTCTACCCGAATCACCTCTTTCTCTCTCCTCTCTTGATAAGTCTTAGATTCCTATTCAAGTCATTTTTTTCATTGTTCTTTCTTTCAATTATTGTTTTTGAACTTATTATACACTTGAGAGTTGTAATTTAGATTTAAAAAAATGAATATTTATGTGCATATGTGATTAATGAACTTATTTGTGGTTTAGAAATAACGAATGATATATTGTATTGATTGTGTGAAAATGTTATAGTACTACTACATTCTACTTTCTCAAAGTCGTTAGAGAATAAAATTTGCCAAGTTCCATTAAAACTGAACTCTTATTTTTTGTACATTTAAACACATCATGTTCAATCCTTATTTTTCATCTCACTAGTAGGATAAAAGAAATTTTAACTAAACTATTACAACAAAATGTGACTCTATATTTACCAACCGCTATATAATAATATGAAAAGCAAACAAGAATATATAAATAAAAAGTAATAAATATATATTCGTTCTATTAATATCTTTTAGCAACCAACTTTGAAAATAATTTATTCACGGGTGAGAAAGATGAATGTAATTTAACATTTAATATTATCAGTTCTCGTTTAAACTTATATGTTAACTTATTTTAAATATATTATTATAATGTCGATAGGTAAATCACGGATTAAAATCGAACCAACCCGCAATTTATGGTTTTGTTTGATTTGATTTGAAAAAATTACAAACCTCATGAAATTGTTTGAGTTGAAAATACGGCACAAACCGCCCAAACCGAACCGTGTTCACCCCAAATTGATGATCCTCAAGTGGGCATATATTTTTAATTTGTATTTATATTTGTTGCATGACTATTAACATGCATTTAACAATTGATATATCACCTTGAAGTCAGTACGTGCAAAGCAAGGATGGAGCCAGCCTGTCGAAGTAGGAGGTCCGAGAGTTGAAGGGGTGGGGGCCCACGGGGTTCGGGGGCAGCGCCCCTGATTTTTTTTTTTGAAACATTATCTATTAAAATGAGGGAAGTTAGTACTCTGTGATGGAGAAAGGAAACAGAAGAACATAAATTAATGTATATTATTAACAAAAAAAATCAAGAAACATATAAATTATCAGAAGCTACATACTCGAATTTGAGCTCAAGTTTATGTAGATCGGATCTTCCTCAGTAGCCTTGAACTCATGAAACTTGCGCTCAAACCATAAGACGACATATAAACTCAATAAAACCCCAAATTAAAACATGTAGAATACCTAATTTAATTTCCTTGGTCAAAATTCTACATTAATAGTACTTCTATACTACGATACAAATTATTATCATGGACGAATACAAGAAGATCAGTGCAAGAACGTAAATACTGCAATTAAAATATGAAACATTTTCAAGTGAAGCAATCATATTACTCAACTTCATACAACATAATGTATGATAACTAATAGAGTACAAAAAGCTATTGAAGAAATTTTAGACTAAACTAAAATATGCCTTATCAAATAAAATATATCTTTGTTCTAATTGAACTATTTATACACTTAAAAAAAATTGTCAAAAATTAAGGGGGGTCCAGGACCCCCCCACCTCCGCCCCTGGTGCAAAGGTTATACCTTCCACCTAGATAAGGAGATCAAATCCTTAATACCTCTTGTTGGGGAGGAGATATGCGGATTTATAATTCTACTTCGTATTATTACATGTAAGACGATTGTACTAATTTGGAATTTTCTTATTTATCTCTCCTATTGCACGGTGATCTTCGTCCTTGTTCATATCTTCACCACAACGGGTAGCCAGAGATCGGTCCCCGTGTATATTTCCATCCACGTGTCGATCTACTACAATGTGTCGACCTTCACTACCCCGTGCACTTGCATTCTACTATCTTTGATAATTTATTTGAACGTTTTAGCAGATTGATGTTATTGATGGAGTAAAACATTATGTGTCATCAAATAGATGTTGTATAGATTGAAATAGAAATTCAAACGTTAAGGTTATTGTAGTAAATGACTGAGCACAATCATTTCATTAGAAGGATAGGACAACAAAGAGTTCGAATTTGGGGGGGGGGGGTGTTAGATGTTGGGATATGAATGGATGGGATGAAGAAGGTGTCCAAAATGATGGAGACGAGAAAGGTTGGTGGATGGTATAGAGAGGGTACCCAAAGTGATGGAAAGGGTGCTCGAGGTGACGGAGGGGTAAACGAATAGGACAATGATAGTGCCCGGAGGATCGGAGAAGCTGCCCAAGTTGGCGAAAGGTTGTCCGATGTGGTGAATGGTTAGTATAGAGGCTATCCAAGGGGACAAATAGGGCCGATATGGTAGAGAGACTGCCAAAAGGGATGGAGATGGTGACGAAGACGATGACCACATCTATGAGGCGTAAAAAGTGGTGCAAGAGGTGTTGGGTAAGAGAAGGGAAATACCATCACAAAACCTAAGTTCTATATTCATAGTCGAGACAAGAAAGGATAACATTTGTTGATGGCTTGAAGGTCAGCCTGATTAAGGAAACAAAGTTCCTTAATGGTACAATAAGATAGGTAAGTAATATTTACGTTTATACTATGCTATATATTGACTAATAGTGATATATTTTCCAGTCTTGTTAGGGGTACATCACCCCTTACACAAGGGGTGACCGCCACTTGACCATTATATCCCTTGTGTAAGGGGTGATTTACAAGAAGTGTAATTCTATATTTTTTACACTATTTTTTTAGAGAAGTGCTATGTGTACATTATGGATAACATAATGGTATCCATAATGCACATATGGCAGCCCCCAATGGGGGGGATCGCCTGTCGCGTCAGGCGGGTCCCAGGCGACCCCCAATTAGGGACCGCCATGTGTACATTATGGATACCATTATGTTATCCATAATGTACACATAGAATTTTCCATTTTTTTAACGTCGTGATCAATTGAGGAGAATTCGCGTCAAGTAATGGTTAATTTCGCGAAGTAGTGATAAACATGAAGCTGCTCGGAGATGATGCAAGTACAATTTTTCATTAAGGGTCCGTTTGATTGCAAGTGTAGAAAATTGGTGGAAAGAAAATGAATTTCAGGGAAAATAATTGTCTAGAAAATGTTTCGCAGGGAATTGTTAATTAAGTGCGTTTGATTGTTATAATTTTCCACTCGAAAAATTTTTAAATTATGTTTGTTTGGCTCTGTTTTACATGAAAATTGTCCATTAAAGTGATAGTTTTTCCACAATTGGTTATAAAATTTGTTTACATTGTCAAAAAGTAAAAAAAAAAAAAAAAGTTCCTAAAAAAATCATTTTTTTAATCAAAATTTAGTGTTCGTTTGACTTTGTTTTACATGAAAATATTCCATTAAAGTGATTTTTTTTCTTATAATTGGTTATAAAATTTGTTTCCATTGCCAAAAAAAGAAAAAAAGATGTAAAAGCAAATCCTTGAAAATGTATCCGTGTGAAGCCCATGTGGAAAACCAATTCCCAAGAAAATTGTTGCCATCAAACAAGCAAATTGGTGGAAGATGGAATTTGAATTCCTAGTTCCATGGAAAAAGTTGCTTATCAAACACAACCTAAGTCTGTTTGTATGCTATTTGTTGTTATTTAAGTAGCATTTTTGTTAATATAGTATGTCGACTTGGCGATGAATTTGTTGCGACTTTGAACATCTAGGTATCGAGAATTATCCGCGGTTAGAGACTTATATTTAGATTACGTGAATGGATCGCTTGGTAAGAAGTGGGAGGGATGTACATGTGTTTACATTTCAGTGTTAGTAAAGGCACACTTGTTTACAGTTGATATTGATTTTGCAAAATCCATTATATATGTGTACGACCTCGACAAGAACCTAAAATGGCTACAATAACAAACATTCAACTTTATGATAAACAAGCTATTAAGATGATAATGGCAAAATGAAATAGAACGAAACAGAACAACTTTTAGTCTGATTTATTAAAATGTAAACTGATCTTGTACTATTTATTTGCAAGTTTATTGTATTCCTAAGCGTTGGGTAGTCGATACTCCTTGTTAACTCCCATGTCCAAGTGGAGGATGAAGCTAGCGTGCAATTTGTATACACGTAACCATCATCTTTAGTGTTTTGTAAATCTAATTTATAAATAGGCCAATGTTTTGTACAAGTACATTTAAGGTTTGTAAGTCATAATTTATGTCAACTATTACGATTTTTTTGAAGTTGTAAATATTAACCGATCATGTACAATTACGAATTTACTTATCATAATAACATTAAATTTATAAATAATGAATATCACATAATAACCATTAAACTATTATCCATGCAGTTATTAGCAAGTGGAACATAACTACTACAATTCTGATGAGTGTGCCAAGTTATGCTGCACCTACCGTACTTACGACTGTAGGGAGGCTCTTTAGTGGATGGTATCTTCATTGTAGATCTGCGATCAGGACGTCTTTAGACTAGAAGTGACAATCAAGATTCGACTTCATTTCGCACAAAAAAATTAGTTTCAACTTATGCTTCTCCCCGAAAATTAGTTGTGTAATACTGAGAGTACAGTGAGTTGAAAACCCTCTATGCATTGAGACGATGATTGCATACGCATATGAAAAACTCCCTAAAATTTTCTACACGTGAAAGTGTTGCCACTCAAGTTCACAACATATCGTAAGTTGAGTCCACTTTACACGTCAAATCAAACTTGATCTAGGGGCTCTACGACACCTTTGTCAGGGTTAGCATGCTTATACACATAAATGAATCCGAAGGTATATTATAAGTGTTGGGAATTTACTTATCATGCACAGCGGAAATTAAACAATTTTCAATTCCCAAACGAGGATCTGCAATGTGTTTAGATAGAAACTGTGATGAGAATGATACTTTTGATGAATTCCACAAACTCTTTTGCTTTTCCTTGAACTTCAATGATCACGATCTGCAATCCAAGCTGTCCAATTGTCCAGCCTCCAATGGTGATCCACACAGAGAACAAGAATGACGGCTAGGGTTTCTTTTCTTGTGCTAGCAAGAATAATAAAATTCTCTACAGTTTTTCAAACCCTAACAGCTTATTAATATAAGTCCAGATGGGCTCGGCCCATATATTAAACTTAACCCGGTCCAAAATTTAATTAATCAAATTAATTAAATCTGGTCCATGAATTAATTAATCCAATTAATTCGGGCCTATTAATAAACAACCAAATTAATTAATTATCCAACACTTGTCAATTAATTAATTGGTAAATCTCATTCTTCTGATTCTCTTTTGTGTGTGACCCATTAGGTTCCCGATCACGATGCCGAACGACGTGAATTATTATTTTGATCTAATCAAAATCAATAAATTAAAATGCCCCTTTTAATTTATCACTAATTCATTTTCGTTGTCCCAGATTGACATATAGCAATGTATCAGGGCAATACATGTGACGGGAAATATCACGTAGCATGACAAAACCAAACTTGTTCGTTTACCGTGAAACTATAATCCTTTCGTCAATGTGATCCGATCAATTATGAGATATGGATATGTGTCAATCTCAATTATCGATCATATCTTTTATCCCACTGTTAAGTCAATGTACGTCGAAAACTCTTTTCCGACTTATGAGTTCACCTTGGCCAAGGATTTCATAATTAACTTAACTGGATAAAATGTAGATCATAATCTCTTACTATCTAAGAGTGACGAATCCTCTATTGATCATTCACAACCTTCATATGATTCTTGACATACCCGAACGATGCTGTATTAGCGACCCTTGACAGAGCAACATCCAACACCACCAAAGTATGTCTGCCCTCATATAAGGTACTATGATGACCTCAAGTCAAAGGACCAATTCCACTACCGAACGTTAGAGATTAACCACTAACACTTAGATAGTTATACATGTGAAATCTCCCAACTGGTCTCCAATGTTTTGTTCTATAACAAAACATCCACGTGTTCATTCAAGTGTCACTACACTTTAGCTTGTGAGATCAGCTACTTACTTCACAAGTAAGAATGCCACACGCGATAGTCTATCCGTAACAACGATATCCGTATCTCGTTATTACCTCGACCACGGACGATTTAAGATTCAGTCATATGTAATTTGTATTTCACAATCACAGCTCCTTGTGATTAACAAATCACCAAGACTTGAATCTACGGATTCTATTATTTAATTTATTAGAATATTAATTCAATTAAATAATAGATATTGCCATACATATGCATTGATTATATATATTCAAAGTGTTTATGTCCAAAGTTGATTGGACCTAGGGCATAACACTTACAAACTCCCACTTGCACTAGATCCAATTACTTATGTATCTTATACCAGAAGAGTCTACATGACGATCATGTTTATGCTGCGACAACTCTTTGTCAGTGGATCTGCAATTTAATAACTTGTGGGAATTCGTTCTTTATTTACGTCATTTCATTTTATTATCTTTCCAATGAGATAACACTGCCTTAACATATGTTTGGATGATTGATGAGACCTTAGTTCCTTTGCTTGCATGATGGCTCCATTGTTATCACAATGCATAAGCGTGTGATCAACAATGTTAGGAACTACTCTAAGTTCAGTAATGAACTCCCTGATCCAGACCACAACTTTTGTTGCTTTGTAAAGCAATGATGTTTAAGGCTTCCATTATTGAATCAACGGTTATTTGGAACATTTCCAACACACCGCTTAAGAGTAAACCAATATCCCTTTTGAGATGTGCTATTATTCTAGTCTGACTAGAAGTTAGCATCATTCTATCCATGAACTCTCAGTTCATTTTCTCCATATAAAATCTTCTCGAGATTTTATCTGTATAGATTGGGATGAGTTAAGTAATCTTCTAGATCTATCTCTATAGATCAACTTGCTTCTCTCACATCCATCACGGAGAAATTATTTGACAACCATAATTTCAACAATTGAAATATAGAGACGTCGTTTCCTATAATATTTCTCATACATATAATATCAGGAATGCGACAATGCTCCCACTATCTTCTTGTAAACGCACATTTCATCTTCATTTTTGATAAAATCAAACATTTTGACTTTTGTATCAAATCGAAGATTCTAGCTCCAAGAGGCTTGTTTCAATCCATATTGACATTTTCTTGTAAACTCATTTACAACCTATGGGTTCTAATCCATTAGGCAAGTCGACCAAGGTCAAACCTCGGTTACATACAACAAGTCCATCTCTTTAAGTCAACACTTGACTTTATTTCTATGTAATTAGTAGGTTCATTATCCTTGATTAGCAATCATGGATTCGTACCTTCTAGGAGGTCAAATGATCCTACAAGATTTACACTGAGCTAACGTGTCCTCAGAAGTCTCCACTTCCTGATCAAGAGTATGTCCCTCAGCTGGTGTGGGATAAGACTCAGGTTCATATATTCGGCCAATTATATCCGTGGACTCTTGAACTCTTTCAAGATTTATTCTACTCCCATTGTCTCTCTTAGAGTAAACACTTTCTCTAAGAGTATGACATGTTTTGAGATGAACATCTTCTTCTCAACGAGATTATAGAATTGATATCCAATTATCTCTTGGATATCCACAAATATATAATTATCGGACTTAGTCTCAGACTTATCCGATTCAGTGCGCTTCACATAAGCGTCACAATCCAAACTTTCATATGAGATAAGTTGGGCATTTCCATAACTCGTATGAAGTTTTGTCAACCGATTTAGATGAGACACGATTTAGTACGCAACACGTATCAATCAGTGCATGACTTCAAAACGACTTTTGAATGTTTGCATGGCTGGTTCTCTATTGCACTATATCTAATAGTGCACGATTCCTCATTTCAAATGCATCATTATGTTGCAATGTATGTGGAGGAATCCACTGCATGAGAATCTAATTCTCTTTTAGATAATCTAAAATTCTCCATTTTAGATATTCTTTACCTCGAACAAGTCTTAGTGTAAGAATATGTTTACCTATTTGTTTATCTATTCCTAGCTTGAATTTCATCAAATATATATGATCATTTCTGAAATGATCATTAGTAAATGTGATGAGATAAGATAAACTTCACCTGACATTAATTGATATGGATCTACATACATCACTATGTATTAGACCTAATAATTGTGCAGATCATTTTCATTTTCAAGTAAAAGGAGATTTGGTCACTGTGTCTTACAGACATGATTCGCATTTGTCAAATGATTCAAAATTATTTGACCCAAATATACATCTCCATGTAAGTTTGGAATTGCATTCTCATTTATGTGACCAAATCCGCAATGTCAGATATAGGTGTTATTCAGATTATCATTTTTATGCCTTTCAATTTCTATACTCATTATAGAACACTCAACATTTAGAATATAAATGTCATTTTGTAATTTACCATAACCATTAAGATCTTATCAAGATAAAAAGGAACAACAATTGTCCTTAACATTAGAATAATTCATGTCAAAACATGAAATTTATTTAATGCTCTTGGTAATGGTGGGAACAAAATTAACATTTCTCTAATTCTAGTATCGAGCCTAAAGGCAATTGCGAGAAATATGCTTCTACAGGTAATGCAGCAACTTTTGCTCATTTTCAACGTGTAGGTCAACTTCTCCTTTCTGCAGCGATCTACTTTTATTTAGTTTCTGCATATTTATACAAATATGAGATCTATATCTAGTATCTAATACCCATGAAACTAATGAAGTAGATTTAAGCCTTGCAATTACATTTCTAATGACCCATCATTCCAAAATGATAATAAGGATCATCAGATTTGGTATTGTCCTTATTCGCTTTAACTGTCTTAGTCATCTTGGTTGCTTTCCCAAAGCATCCTTTAGACTTTCATATAAGAATTTATGACTAAGACTTGTCCACTACACACAAAGATGTTGGACTTAACAGTTTCAAGCATGTTCAGCATCTCAATGAGCGTGCTTCGAGTTTATTCATGTTAAATTCATAATTAGTTATGAATAACTCTCTGACAGAGATTGCAGAACCAAGTCTATACTTAGTTCATTGTTCATGACTGAACGCAATTAAGACGACTTCTCAAAGTAGTCTGCATCTTCGACACGAGCACCGATCGAAGATTCTTCCATTATGCACCTAAGATAGTTGCCGGGAAATATCATATATTTCCTCGTATGATTGATCATCATTCAACACATTGAGATGAAAATTCATGTGTTAGCATCTATACTCTTATGTTGCTCAGAACTCAAAGTGACATAGTCACAAACATCACATATGTTGTAGTACTATCGTCATCACTGTGTTTATTATAGCAGCCACCTCTTCTTTTATCGAGTCATCAACATGTGTCTCTAGAAAGGGCTACTCAAGGACACAACCAATTTTTCATGCCTGAGAACAATTCTCAGATTGCGGCGTCAATCAAGAAAATTTGCTTTGGTTGTTGGCATACAATATGCCTCTTACATTTATGTGGTTACTCATGATTCAATAAATGTAAACGACGAAAAGTAAAAGAAATAATATATATATATATAATGCATGAATTAATTTAACATGGCCTTTTATTAAATTAATTTCGCTCCCACTGTTTAACTCAAAATTTATGACCCTCTCACATAAATTTATGGAATCCGTACTTGATTCCCAGTGGGCTAGGATCCCATTTGTTATATTAAAACCTTGAGTGTACTCAACAAGCTTTAATAAAACATTTGGGTAGATACTATTATCAATTGTATCTCCATACAACTCCCAGATCATTAAGCCGACAACTCTTTGTCTTCACACATCTTATGTGTTAGCTTAACATGCCTCTAAGATTTATCTCCTTGAGTGTACTCAACAAGAGATAAATATTAGTTAAGTCAAACCCATCATTCAGAAATATCTAATATCTCATAGTGTCAAACATATCCCTAATAGACCAGCCTTGAGTGTACTCAACAAGCTAAGATCGATTTAGGACTCTCGTTTTTCACTATAATGATGGAAGGCAAATATAAATATGACTTAATATTTTAACATGCCTCTAAAATTTATCTTCTTGAGTGTACTCAACAAAAGATAAATATTAGTTAAGTCAAACCCATCATTCAGAAATATCTAATATTTCATAGTGTCAAACATATCCCTAATCGACCAGCCTTGAGTGTACTCAACAAGCTTAGATCGATTGAGGACTCTCGTTTTTCACTATAATGATGGAAGGCAAATATCAAATTGACTTAATATTTTTAACGAGGGGTTTTGCATGCAAAAGGTCTCATCGTAATAATTATATATATTTTATTATACATCTAACATGCAAATAAACATACATATAATAGTGTGGACGATTATGGACTTATACTATCTAGTCTTCCCGAGCCATAAGGAAGACTAGTCGGTCGATTCCTAGGGGGTATAGCATTGATTCATACAATGCTCCATCTCTATGGTCTCCTCCTCTTCTTGTATCTCCAATTAGTCCAAATTGCAACTTGTATCCTATACTAGTTGGCACGTTGTGCCTAAATAATATTGGACACGCAGCCCAAAATAATAACAACGGACTCGCAGTCCAAAATAAATAAGAGCTTGCAGGCCCATAAAACAACAAGAATAAAACTAACCATTCAACACATCCACATGGTCGAGTCCATAATCATCCACTAATAAAACATTCATCATATAAATGCATTCCTATAATATCTAATATTATATGCAAACATGTTTCAAGTTTCTAGCAATTAAAATCGTCTAAACTAATTTAGACAAATGGATCGGAACAATTAAATAATTAATTAATCAAATTAATTAATTAATTTAATTAGCGGATTTATTTAATTAAAATCAAATTTCAATTAAATATCAAATTAGAGTCCAACTCTAATTCTACAATTATAGGGCGGGACTATTTAATTAAAATCAATTTTTTAATTAAATACTAAATTAAAGTCCAACTCTAATTCTACAAATATAAGGCGGGACTATTTAATCAAAATCAAATTTTAATTAAATACCAAATTAGAGTCCAACTCTAATTCCAATAAAATTTTAGGGCAAAACAATTTAATTAAAATCAAATTTTAATTAAACGTTAAATTAAAGTTCAACTCTAATTATAATCAAATTAATACGGTTGAATTTAATTAAAATCTAATTTTAATTAAATACAAAATAAGAGTTAAACTCTAATTCCAAAATATTAGGGCGAACATATTTAATTAAAATCAAATCTTAATTAAATACTAAATTAGAGTCCAACTCTAATTTTAAGAAACATTTAGGGCGAGACAATTTAATTAAAATCAAATTTCAATTAAATGTCAAATTAGAGTCCAACTCCAATTTCAACAATATACTAGGGTGGATAATTTAATTAAAATCAAATTTTAATTAAATATTAAATTAAAGTCCAACTCTAATTTAAAATGAATTAACATTTTAATTTAGGATAAAACTCCTAAATAAAATAAAATTCAATTTAGGGTCAAAGTTTAATATTTAAGTTAAAATCCAATTTTAACGAAAATATAAAAATCGTTAATTTTTAAATAAAATTTTAAACGGGTCAAAATTGAATTTTAAGGTTAAACCTATTTGAAATACAACTTTAAAACCATTTTAATATTTAAATTCAAAACCATTTCAAATTTAAATTCAAAACTCATTTTCGAAAATTGCAAAGTTGACCCCAGTTTAAAATTACAAACAAAGCCTCCAAATTTCATAAATAGTGGAATAGGCCCTTTTCAAATAATTGCAAACTTGACCCCTTTTTCTTTCTTTATTGCGGACGGGTCCCCACAACTTCATAAATTGCAGGAGAGGCCCCCGTTCCCAAACCTTCCCCCTTCTTGCAGAAAACCCTAAAAATCACCCAACTTCGCCGGCGCTTCTTCACGGCGAGTCACGGTCTCGCCGCCTGCAGTGGAATGGCGGTGGTGCACGGCCGCACCACCGCTATTTCGATCGCGCGCGCTTAATTCTTTGCAATACCAGCTGCCGACCTCGACGACCTCAGCTGCGAACGGTCGAGCGTCGGTTGCTTATGCAAAGACGGCGGCTGCGGCCCTGATGCACAGCGGCGCCACCTCGTCAGGAGAAGCAGCACCATGCCGCCGATTGTTCAAGATCCAAATTTTTTTTTTTTTTTTTTTTTTACGAAAAAAATTATTTTCATTTTCAAAATAGATTTTTGAAGATGAAAATAAATTTTCTAAATTGCTAGATCCAAGAAAACAAAAATAAACAATTAACTTTTAATTGTTCAATCATGCAAAACAATTTCTAACAAACACAAAGTAGGCTCTGATACCACTGTTGGGAATTTACTTATCATGCACAGCGGAAATTAAACAATTTTCAATTCCCAAACGAGGATCTGCAATGTGTTTAGATAGAAACTGTGATGAGAATGATACCTTTGATGAATTCCACAAACTCTTTTGCTTTTCCTTGAACTTCAATGATCACGATCTGCAATCCAAGTTTGTCAATTGTCCAGCCTCCAATGGTGATCCACACAGAGAACAAGAATGACGGCTAGGGTTTCTTTTCTTGTGCTAGCAAGAATAATAAAATTCTCTACAGTTTTTCAAACCCTAACAGCTTATTAATATAAGTCCAGATGGGTTCGGCCCATCTATTAAACTTAACCCGGTCCAAAATTTAATTAATCAAATTAATTAAATCTGGTCCATAAATTAATTAATCCAATTAATTCGGGCCTATTAATAAACAACCCAATTAATTAATTATCCAACACTTGTCAATTAATTAATTGGTAAATCTCATTCTTCTGATTCTCTTTTGTGTGTGACCCATTAGGTTCCCGATCAGGATGCCGAACGACGTGAATTATTATTTTGATCTAATCAAAATCAATAAATTAAAACGCCCCTTTTAATTTATCACTAATTCATTTTCGTTGTCCCAGATTGACATCTAGCAATGTATCAGGGCAATACATGTGACGGGAAATATCACGTAGCATGACAAAACCAAACTTGTTCGCATTACCGAAACTATAATCCTTTAGTCAATGTGATCCGATCAATTATGAGATATGGATATGTGTCAATCTCAATTATCGATCATATCTTTATCCCATCATTGTTAAGTCGATAATAAATCGAAAACTCTTTTCCGTCTTATGAGTTCACCTTGGCCAAGGATTTCATAATTAACTTAACTGGATAAAATGTAGATCATAATCTCTTACTATCTAAGAGTGACGAATCCTCTATTGATCATTCACAACCTTCATATGATTCTTGACATACCCGAACGATGCTGTATTAGCGACCCTTGTGAGCAACATCCAACACCACCAAAGTATGTCTGCCCTCATATAAGGTACTATGATGACCTCAAGTCAAAGGACCAATTCCACTACCGAACGTTAGAGATTAACCACTAACACTTAGATAGTTATCCATGTGGAATCTCTCAGCGGGTCTCCAATGTTTTGTTCTATAACAAAACATCCACGTGTTCATTCAAGTGTCACTACACTTTAGCTTGTGAGATCAGCTACTTACTTCACAAGTAAGAATGCCACACGCGATAGTCTATCCGTAACAACGATATCCGTATCTCGTTATTACCTCGACCACGGACGATTTAAGATTCAGTCATATGTAATTTGTATTTCACAATCACAGCTCCTTGTGATTAACAAATCACCAAGACTTGAATCTACGGATTCTATTATTTAATTTATTAGAATATTAATTCAATTAAATAATAGATATTGCCATACATATGCATTGATTATATATATTCAAAGTGTTTATGTCCAAAGTTGATTGGACCTAGGGCATAACACTTACAAACTCCCACTTGCACTAGATCCAATTACTTATGTATCTTATACGAGAAGAGTCTACATGGCAGATCATGTTTATCTTTGCGACAACTCTTTGTCGGTGGATGCTGCAATTTAATAACTTGTGGGAATTCGTTCTTTATTTACGTCATTTCATTTTATTATCTTTCCAATGAGATAACATCTTGCCTTAACATATGTTTGGATGATTGATGAGACCTTAGTTCCTTTGCTTGCATGATGGCTCCATTGTTATCACAATGCATAAGCGTGTGATCAACAATGTTAGGAACTACTCTAAGTTCGAATGAACTCCCGATCCAGGACCACAACTTTTGTTGCTTTTGTAAAGCAATGATGTTTAAGGCTTCCATTATTGAATCAACGGTTATTTGGAACATTTCCAACACACCGCTTAAGAGTAAACCAATATCCCTTTTGAGATGTGCTATTATTCTAAGTCGACTAGAAGTTAGCATCATTCTATCCATGAACTCTCGTTCATTTTCTCCATATAAAATCTTCTCGAGATTTTATACTCGTATAGATTGGGATGAAGTTAAGTAATCTTCTAGATCTATCTCTATAGATCAACTTGCTTCTCTCACATCCATCACGGAGAAATTATTTTGACAACCATAATTTCAACAATTGAAATATAGAGCGTCGTTTCCTATAATATTTCTCATACATATAATATCAGGAATGCGACAATGCTCCCACTATCTTCTTGTAAACGCACATTTCATCTTCATTTTTGATAAAATCAAACATTTTGACTTTTGTATAAAATCGAAGATTCTAGCTCAAGAGGCTTGTTTCAATCCATATTGACATTTTCTTGTAAACTCATTTACAACCTATGGGTTCTAATCCATTAGGCAAGTCGACCAAGGTCAAACCTCGGTTACATACAACAAGTCCATCTCTTTAAGTCAACACTTGACTTTATTTCTATGTAATTAGTAGGTTCATTATCCTTGATTAGCAATCATGGATTCGTACCTTCTAGGAGGTCAAATGATCCTACAAGATTTACACTGAGCTAACGTGTCCTCAGAAGTCTCCACTTCCTGATCAAGAGTATGTCCCTCAGCTGGTGTGGGATAAGACTCAGGTTCATATATTCGGCCAATTATATCCGTGGACTCTTGAACTCTTTCAAGATTTATTCTACTCCCATTGTCTCTCTTAGAGTAAACACTTTCTCTAAGAGTATGACATGTTTTGAGATGAACATCTTCTTCTCAACGAGATTATAGAATTGATATCCAATTATCTCTTGGATATCCACAAATATATAATTATCGGACTTAGTCTCAGACTTATCAGGATTCGATGCGCTTCACATAAGCATCACAGCCCAAACTTTCATATGAGATAAGTTGGGCATTTACATAACTCGTATGAAGTTTTGTCAACCGATTTAAATGAGACACGATTTAGTACGCAACACGTATCAATCAGTGCATGACTTCAAAACGACTTTTGAATGTTTGCATGGCTGGTTCTCTATTGCACTATATCTAATAGTGCACGATTCCTCATTTCAGATGTATCATTATGTTGCAATGTATATGGAGGAATCCACTGCATGAGAATCTAATTCTCTTTTAGATAATCTAAAATTCTCCATTTTAGATATTCTTTACCTCGAACAAGTCTTAGTGTAAGAATATGTTTACCTATTTGTTTATCTATTCCTAGCTTGAATCTCATCAAATATATATGATCATTTCTGAAATGATCATTAGTAAATGTGATGAGGTAAGATAAACTTCACCTGACATTAATTGATATGGATCTACATACATCACTATGTATTAGACCTAATAATTGTGCAGATCATTTTCCTTTTCAAGTAAAAGGAGATTTGGTCATCATGTCTTCTTACAGACATGATTCGCATTTGTCAAATGATTCAAAATTATTTGACCCAAATATACATCTCCATGTAAGTTTGGAATTGCATTCTCATTTATGTGATCAAATCTGCAATGTCAGATATAGGTGTTATTCAGATTATCATTTTTATGCCTTTCAATTTCTATACTCATTATAGAACACTCAACATTTAGAATATAAATGTCATTTTGTAATTTACCATAACCATTAAGATCTTATCAAGATAAAAAGGAACAACAATTGTCCTTAACATTAGAATAATTCATGTCAAAACATGAAATTTATTTAATGCTCTTGGTAATGGTGGGAACAAAATTAACATTTCTCTAATTCTAGTATCGAGCCTAAAGGCAATTGCGAGAAATATGCTTCTACGGTGTAATGCGGCAACTTTTGCTCATTTTCAACGTGTAGGTCAACTTCTCCTTTCTCAGCCGATCTACTTTTATTTAGTTTCTGCATATTTATACAAATATGAGATCTATATCTAGTATCTAATACCCATGAAACTAATGAAGTAGATTTAAGCCTTGCAATTACATTTCTAATGACCCATCATTCCAAAATGATAATAAGGATCATCAGATTTGGTATTGTCCTTATTCGCTTTAACTGTCTTAGTCATCTTGGTTGCTTTCCCAAAGCATCCTTTAGACTTTCATATAAGAATTTATGACTAAGACTTGTCCACTACACACAAAGATGTTGGACTTAACAGTTTCAAGCATGTTCAGCATCTCAATGAGCGTGCTTCGAGTTTATTCATGTTAAATTCATAATTAGTTATGAATAACTCTCTGACAGAGATTGCAGAACCAAGTCTATACTTAGTTCATTGTTCATGACTGAACGCAATTAAGACGACTTCTCAAAGTAGTCTGCATCTTCAGCACACGAGCACCGACTGAAGATTCTTCTGCCATTATGCACCGGTATAGTTGCTGGGAAATATCATATATTTCCTCGTATGATTGTTCATCATTCAACACATTGAGATGAAAATTCATGTGTTAGCATCTATACTCTTATGTTGCTCTGTAACTCAGGTGACATAGTCACAAACATCACATATGTTGTAGTACTATCGTCATCACTGTGTTTATTATAGCAGCCACCTCTTCTTTTATCGAGTCATCAACATGTGTCTCTAGAAAGGGCTACTCAAGGACACAACCAATTTTTCATGCCTGAGAACAATTCTCAGATTGCGGCGTCAATCAAGAAAATTTGCTTTGGTTGTTGGCATACAATATGCCTCTTACATTTATGTGGTTACTCATGATTCAATAAATGTAAACGACGAAAAGTAAAAGAAATAATATATATATATATAATGCATGAATTAATTTAACATGGCCTTTTATTAAATTAATTTCGCTCCCACTGTTTAACTCAAAATTTATGACCCTCTCACATAAATTTATGGAATCCGTACTTGATTCCCAGTGGGCTAGGATCCCATTTGTTATATTAAAACCTTGAGTGTACTCAACAAGCTTTAATAAAACATTTGGGTAGATACTATTATCAATTGTATCTCCATACAACTCCCAGATCATTAAGCCGACAACTCTTTGTCTTCACACATCTTATGTGTTAGCTTAACATGCCTCTAAGATTTATCTCCTTGAGTGTACTCAACAAGAGATAAATATTAGTTAAGTCAAACCCATCATTCAGAAATATCTAATATCTCATAGTGTCAAACATATCCCTAATAGACCAGCCTTGAGTGTACTCAACAAGCTAAGATCGATTTAGGACTCTCGTTTTTCACTATAATGATGGAAGGCAAATATAAATATGACTTAATATTTTAACATGCCTCTAAAATTTATCTTCTTGAGTGTACTCAACAAAAGATAAATATTAGTTAAGTCAAACCCATCATTCAGAAATATCTAATATTTCATAGTGTCAAACATATCCCTAATCGACCAGCCTTGAGTGTACTCAACAAGCTTAGATCGATTGAGGACTCTCGTTTTTCACTATAATGATGGAAGGCAAATATCAAATTGACTTAATATTTTTAACGAGGGTTTTGCATGCAAAAGGTCTCATCGTAATAATTATATATATTTTATTATACATCTAACATGCAAATAAACATACATATAATAGTGTGGACGATTATGGACTTATACTATCTAGTCTTCCCGAGCCATAAGGAAGACTAGTCGGTCAGTTCCTAGGGGGTATAGCATTGATTCATACAATGCTCCATCTCTATGGTCTCCTCCTCTTCTTGTATCTTCAATTAGTCCAACTGCAACTTATATTCTATACTAGTTGGCACGCAGACCTAAATAATATTGGACACGCAGGCCCAAAATAATAACAACGGACTCGCAGGTCCAAAATAAATAAGAGCTTGCAGGCCCATAAAACAACAAGAATAAAACTAACCATTCAACACATCCACATGGTCGAGTCCATAATCATCCACTAATAAAACATTCATCATATAAATGCATTCCTATAATATCTAATATTATATGCAAACATGTTTCAAGTTTCTAGCAATTAAAATCGTCTAAACTAATTTAGACAAATGGATCGGAACAATTAAATAATTAATTAATCAAATTAATTAATTAATTTAATTAGCGGATTTATTTAATTAAAATCAAATTTCAATTAAATATCAAATTAGAGTCCAACTCTAATTCTACAATTATAGGGCGGGACTATTTAATTAAAATCAAATTTTAATTGAATACTAAATTAAAGTCCAACTCTAATTCTACAAATATAAGGCGGGACTATTTAATTAAAATCAAATTTTAATTAAATACCAAATTAGAGTCCAACTCTAATTCCAATAAAATTTTACAGGCAAAACAATTTAATTAAAATCAAATTTTAATTAAACGTTAAATTAAAGTTCAACTCTAATTATAATCAAATTAATACGGTTGAATTTAATTAAAATCTAATTTTAATTAAATACAAAATAAGAGTTAAACTCTAATTCCAAAATATTAGGGCGAACATATTTAATTAAAATCAAATCTTAATTAAATACTAAATTAGAGTCCAACTCTAATTTTAAGAAACATTTAAAGTAGACAATTTAATTAAAATCAAATTTCAATTAAATGTCAAATTAGAGTCCAACTCCAATTTCAACAATATACTAGGGTGGATAATTTAATTAAAATCAAATTTTAATTAAATATTAAATTAAAGTCCAACTCTAATTTAAAATGAATTAACATTTTAATTTAGGATAAAACTCCTAAATAAAATAAAATTCAATTTAGGGTCAAAGTTTAATATTTAAGTTAAAATCCAATTTTAACGAAAATATAAAAATCGTTAATTTTTAAATAAAATTTTAAACGGGTCAAAATTGAATTTTAAGGTTAAACCTATTTGAAATACAAGTTTAAAACCATTTTAATATTTAAATTCAAAACCATTTCAAATTTAAATTCAAAACTCATTTTCGAAAATTGCAAAGTTGACCCCAGTTTAAAATTACAAACAAAGCCTCCAAATTTCATAAATAGTGGAATAGGCCCTTTTCAAATAATTGCAAACTTGACCCCTTTTTCTTTCTTTATTGCGGACGGGTCCCCACAACTTCATAAATTGCAGGAGAGGCCCCCGTTCCCAAACCTTCCCCCTTCTTGCAGAAAACCCTAAAAATCACCCAACTTCGCCGGCGCTTCTTCACGGCGAGTCACGGTCTCGCCGCCTGCAGTGGAATGGCGGTGGTGCGCTTGCCGCCTGCAGCTATTTCGATATCGCTATTTCGCTCGCGCTAATACCTACTTTGCTGTCTGCCGGCGGCAGCCGACCTCGCTGTGCGAACAGTCGAAACGGCGCGGCGCTTTACGCGGCCTTCTGTGCCTGAGCTTTGGCGGCGCCACCTCGTCGGGACGACACCACCATGCGCCCGATTGTTAAATATCAAAATTTTTTTTTTTTTTTTTTTTTTTTTGACGAAAAAAATTATTTTCATTTTCAAAATAGATTTTTGAAGATGAAAATAAATTTTCTAAATTGCTAGATCCAAGAAAACAAAAATAAACAATTAACTTTTAATTGTTCAATCATGCAAAACAATTTCTAACAAACACAAAGTAGGCTCTGATACCACTTTGTTGGGAATTTACTTATCATGCGCGGCGGAAATTAAACAATTTTCAATTCCCAAACGAGGATGCTCAATGTGTTTAGATAGAAAGCTGTGATGAGAATGATACCTTTGATGAATTCCACAAACTCTTTGCTTTTCCTTGAACTTCAATGATCACGATCGCAATCCAAGTGTCGATTGTCCGACCTCCAATGGTGATCCACACGGAGAACAAGAATGACGGCTAGGGTTTCTTTTCTTGTGCTAGCAAGAATAATAAAATTCTCTGAGCTTTTTCAAACCCTAATGACTTATTAATATAAGTCCAGATGGGTTCGGCCCATCTATTAAACTTAACCCGGTCCAAAATTTAATTAATCAAATTAATTAAATCTGGTCCATAAATTAATTAATCCAATTAATTCGGGCCTATTAATAAACAACCCAATTAATTAATTATCCAACACTTGTCAATTAATTAATTGGTAAATCTCTCATTCTTCGATTCTCTTTTGTGTGACCCATTAGGTTCCGTCCGATCAGATGCGAGAACGACGTGAATTATTATTTTGATCTAATCAAAATCAATAAATTAAAACGCCCCTTTTAATTTATCACTAATTCATTTTCGTTGTCCCAGTTGACATCTAGCAATGTATCGAGGGCAATACATGTGGCGGGAAATATCACGTAGCATGACAAAACCAAACTTGTTCGTTCTGGTGAAACTATAATCCTTTCGTCAATGTGATCCAATCAATTATGAGATATGGATATGTGTCAATCTCAATTATCGATCATATCTTTTATCCCACCTTGTTAAGTCACGTCTGAAAACTCTTTTCCGACTTATGAGTTCACCTTGGCCAAGGATTTCATAATTAACTTAAGCTGGATAAAATGTAGATCATAATCTCTTACTATCTAAGAGTAGACGAATCCTCTATTGATCATTCACAACCTTCATATGATTCTTGACATACCCGAAACGATCTTTGTATTAGCGACCCTTGACAGAGCAACATCCAACACCACCAAAGTATGTCTGCCTTCATATAAGGTACTATGATGACCTCAAGTCAAAGGACAAATTTCACTACCGAACGTTAGAGATTAACCACTAACACTTAGATAGTTATCCATGTAGAATCTCTCAGAGGGTCTCCAATGTTTTGTTCTATAAGAAAACATCCACGTGTTCATTCAAGTGTCACTACACTTTAGCTTGTGAGATCAGCTACTTACTTCACAAGTAAGAATGCCACACGCGATAGTCTATCCGTAATAACGATATCCGTATCTCGTTATTACCTCGACCACGGACGATTTAAGATTCAGTCATATGTAATTTGTATTTCACAATCACAGCTCATTGTGATTAACAAATCACCAAGACTTGAATCTACGGATTCTATTATTTAATTTATTAGAATATTAATTCAATTAAATAATAGATATTGCCATACATATGCATTGATTATATATATTCAAAGTGTTTATGTCCAAAGTTGATTGGACCTAGGGCATAACACTTACAATAAGTCACTCTCGCAATTTGCTGCAAATGTGCTCGATCAATGTAAGAATTGGTAATTCTTGATCTTCCTTAAACATTGAATTCAGTGACTCTAGATTGTTTGATGTTATCATATTGTATCAAATTCTCATAAAATGTGACGTTGCTCAATGTTCAACCCCTGTATTGATTAAATATTCTCATGCCTTCTCAAATTTACCATGTATTTCTATGTATATTTATTAAATTCTTCAACATTATATGCATCCGTCACTCCGTTAAACCACGATAAGATCACAAGAACTTGATACTTCATCTTCAAGTTGCCTTATATATGGTACATGTAGTAATCATGACGTACACCAAGATAAAATATCTCTAACACTATTTCTTATGCCACCTCCCTGGTCGATACTGAAACAAAGTTCCAATGCCTTCCGTTACTTCCTTCAACTTTGTGAAAAATCAACTCAACAAGTCATCATTCTTGGAATTGACTATATCGAATGCAAGAGGATAAATTTAAATATTTGACTCCTGACATGTATTTTGCTTTCAAATATATTCCATTTGTGCAAATTAGGTATCTTGTTAAAAAGATAAATCCTTGAATGCAAGGTCCAAAATCCTTGAAGAAGTATTTGAAATGGTTGTTGACATGAGTCTCAATAAACAACGTCGAGCCATAATTAATTCCATTTTAGGTAATACAATGCTATTTCGGCATAACTTTCCTCAGATGAACCGTAGATTTAGTTATATTCTTGTTAATTACTGGCATTCCAAGGTTTAAATCCTTCGAACCGCATTCTTTAGCTTTCTATTCCTTTTGATAGCTCATAACCACCTCGAACTACCGGCGGATGTCATGAATGAGTCAGAATGACGTTTGCAGATTTGTAAATTATCTTGGGGTCTTGAAACTTTTGCATTATACGTCTTCAGAAAACCACGATCTTGCTTGTAAGTGATCATTGAGATAAATACCCAAATAGCAAGTATGTTCGCGTACATAATGACAAAATACAAATTAATCAGTTGTGTTAAACTTTGTTGCATGCAAACTCCATTTGCAAATGTCATCTATATAAGCAATTGTCTATGGAGTCTTATTTTATTTTTTCACTTTGAATTCTAAGTTATATTTCAATGCAACAATGTGCACAAATTCTTGAAGATCTTTCTTGATGTCAAACAATTGGTCGACTTGCAAATTTTTGTAATGTCCCAGATTTTATATTCTTAATTTGGTTGGTATAGTCCATTTAAGAAATAAATTATGGAATCTCGGCCCATTTAGGGTTATAAAAGTGCAAGCCATAAGTTATTTATAAGCCCAATACTTTAAGACATTAAGTTTAAGTAAATTTGATTTCAAAGATTTAATGAATAATTGGGTTGCCACAATGGTCATCTGTATGGTATTTCCTATTGGCCACTCAAATTCGAATCATCATGCAGATATTTTTATGAAATATTATAAAATTATTTGTTGGGCTTAAAACTCTTCAAATTCCTAGTTAAAGACTCAATTTAATAAGATTAATGATAATATAACTCTTCCATTTAGTTTTCTACTAAAAGGGAGGGGGGGGGGGGGCTACAAGAAGAGGAAAATCATTTTTTAACTACACATTTCCTCAAATTCGAAATTACACTTATTTTCTCTAAAAAAAATATTTATGTTAAGTAAAGTTTGAAAGAATAGCAAGGGTGTGAAGGAGAAAGTGCACACTTTGATCAATGAAAAAGATTTTCAAAAGAATAGGAGAGGAGCATATTTCTAAAATTTTTGATATCGTCGGAAAGCAACAACAATCATCCAACATTATACTTTCAAAAGCTTTTAACAAAGGTAGGTAGAGGTGCAAGTGTTTGTTTCGTTTTCGAATTATGATTTTCGTTAAAAGTTTGAATGAATTGGTACCTTCGGGTACGGTGTTATGACACTACTATAGTTTGAATGATCATTCTCCGATTCTATGCGTTATGTTAAATCATAACTCCACAGAAATTGGATTTTGCCGGAAATCCATCTACGTGCGACGGTATGAATCTATAGTTCGAAATTTTATAATTTGTTAACGAAACGCACCGATGACATCTATTGAGTTTCAAACTCATGTGGTTAATTCCCTCTCTACAGGTTGATTTGATATGATTTGCTTGGGACGTGGATGATGGTAAAGAATGATGCAACGTGCTATGGGGAAGCCGGTGATTTAACGTTTTAAATTTGATTATGAAATGTTTACGTTATTTTAAATAGATTTCTATGAAATGTCATATTTGGAACTATTCTAATCACATTTCTTTATGAATACGTTGTGTTTAAAGGTAGGTACGTTTCATAAAATTTGCTTGCAATTCACTGTTTACAAAAAAAACCAAGTGTTGGCAATTTAATGTTGCTGTTTAATTATATTTTCAGATTCTGCCTTGACTTTAAAAATTCATAACTTAATCGTTACTTGGAATTTTTCAACAAAACGAGTGGTATTTGATAGCTTCATAAGTTAGCTACTGAATAAATTTGGAATCATGTCAATCCGATATTGGTAGAATTTTAAATGTCACTTAGAGTAAACTACGCTGGGTAATGTTGCTGTTTTTCAGCTTCTGCCCTTGGATTTGAAAATTTAGAACTCGATCGTTACTTGAAATTTTTGGGTAAGACCAATGGATTTTGACAGTCTCATGGGTTAGCTACTGCATAAAGTTGAAATCATATTGATTTGATGTGTGTAGAATTTTATATCTCACTTTAAGTAAACCGCGTTGGGTTATCTTCCAAACTGTGTCGTTGCGAGGTTTTGAAAAAAATATTTTTATTCCTCATATGTTGCCGATGAGAGTTGATTTTTGGATATGTTATAGTATAAAGAGTTTCCTACTTTACTATAAAATTTCATGAAATTTCGGAGATGTTAGCTATGCAAAAGAATTTATTTTCGACTACTACTGTTGAGATAGAAAGCCAAACAGCAACATTCAATTTTTTTCCCCACTTAGAACTTCACGTCAGTAAATGGATACATGCATGGGAATCATTCTAAAACATTTTTTTTATGTGATTCTAGTATTGAAATGATATTGTATAGAATTAAATAAGTCTTGAATTAAATTCTTAAATTAAAATTTTATACTTTCCGCTTAAGGTATCGTAACCTATTAAGTTTACGACTAAAGTAAAGCGAGTCTTATAACGTTTCGACCCATGCGGGTCAGGGCGCTACAATTTTCATAATCGAAAATCACATGTGACATGAGAAACAGATCGTAAACTAGGTCTAACCTAAAAGTTCCACCCGACTTGTATCTACGTGTAGATAAAGCAATGAGATCCTCGTTTATAAATGAAGTTTCCATCACATTGTCTTGAACTATATCAGGGGCTGTGTGTAGCATTTGTCTTCGAAATAACTATATCATCCTCTTGAGCTATATCTATCGTGTCCCAAAAATCATCCATGTTAAAGTTCACTTCATGATCTCGATCATGACCATTCTCATGAATATTCTTTCTCACAAGATTTACACAAAGAAGAGAATTGTGCATTTGATTGAGGTCAATCAGCCACATCAATTTCATGTCTGAAATATAATTTATTGGTGGAATTGAAAACTATGTATTATCATGAAAAAAATTCAAACTCTATCTCACATTCAGACAGGGGCGGAGCCAGACTTTGAATGTAGGGGGGGCCTAGAGGTAGAGGTAAAGGGGTGGGGGCCGCTGCCCCCAGAATTTTTTTTTTTTGATACGTTATTAACAAAAAAATCAAGAAACGTATAAAAGAAAGTACTAATCTTTAATTTAATAAAATCATACTTTGATAACGTTGTATAACTACATGACCATCAATCATGTTGACGAAACTTGGGCAAAAAGTTACTGCATTGGTCGCTCGAGCAAGTCTCTAGTGAAAGTCGAGCGAGAGTTGGCAGTCGTCAGTATTTTCATCATAACTTTCTCTAACGATATCTGATTGTGATGATTCAAATTTCGTTGAAAATCTAACTCGAAGGGCTATAATTCTTCTAGAATTAGCCATATCCAAATTCCAATGTTTTCTATGTAAAACATGCGTTGAAAGTGGTAATTACCAAAAAAAAAAAAAAAAATTAAAAAAAATAAAAATTTTTTTTTGTCAAAAATGGTGCGGGGGCCTGGCGCACACGTGGCTCCGCCCCTGCATTCAAATGAATCAACGCTAAAGAGGTTTTGTAAACCACGATATACATTAGTAAGAGATGTATCCACAAATACATAAAGTTTAGCAACACCTTCTCCATTTTACTCTGTATCTATTTCCATGTCCATCGACCTGGTCATTCTTACAAACTTACCAAAGTAACAAACAGAAAAGAGTGTCAAGTCTATATCTTCATTTCAACACAAAAATCGAAAAAATTAGTCAAGTATGGCCGCCAATTAATTGACCACCTCTTAACAGACTGATAACGCCCGTTAAGAGTCCATCTATTAAGAGACTGTTACATAATTGACGGCCCATAATTGATCGATTCTTAAAAAGGCATTACCGACCCTCTATTATGAATAGGTTGGTTAACAGATCATTGGCAACCAATCATTTGTTAAACAAGTGGTCAATTAATTAGGTCTGTTAATGGATTGAATTTTGATCCGAATTCGATCCGAATCTGACGAAACTAATGAGAGATGGATTTAGAGTTTTAGTCCGATAATCCGATCAAGATCCGAATCTGATAATCCGTTAACTAAATGGATCAAATATGGATATAGGTCAATTCGATCCGATTTGTTATAAATAATTGAGTCGGTAAAGTATTTTTATGGCATATAATTGTCACTAAAATAAATAAATGAGAAAATAAATAAATTTAGAATAAAAAATAATCAAATTCAAAACATAAAAAAGTTAAAAAAATTTATAATTATTAAACTTGTTTAAAAATCAGATTTTTTTTTTTTTTTTTTAAAAGTTGAGCGGCGCCTCCCCCGATTGCTTGAAGATGCGCGCGCGATACGATAAAGGCCCCTGGGAGAAACCAATGAAAAGTTCAACCAATGTTTTTCTAATTTAAAGTGAATAAATATTTATATTTTTCTTAATTAAATTTATTATTGTAATTTATTTTACAACTTCAAAAACTAATAATTAATATGTAACAAATAATTTGATTTATTAATGAAAATAATGAAATAAAATATTTATATTTAGAATTGAAATTCAATTTTACATTATCCCACATCGAATGTCAATAGAAAAATAGAAGATGGTATCTCCTTTAAAAAGGAACATCATGATGGTAGAAGTCACTATTGGGCTTGCTAGGAAAAATAGGTGGGCATCAACTTAGTTAAAATTATTTTTCCTAATTTTATTAATTTCGGATCGGATTATCGGATCGGATATCCGATAACATTGGAAATCGGATATGGATTTAACAATTAAATATCCGTTGGATTATGGATCGGATCGGATATAGGCAGATCGGATATGATCCGATCCATATCCGATCCATTTACAACCCTACAATTAATAGGCAGACGACAGTCCATTTTTTTAAAGCAATACAAAATGCAAACCTTTTCCCAATAAATTTGCGCAAAAATTCTCTAAACTGTCCAATAATTTGCACCTATTTATCAAAACTCGCTAAAATAAGTCAACATAGCATTTAACAAATTATAAATGAAATCCAAACTAACGAAACGAATGAAAGTGAAAATGCTCTTACTAATACTAATAACTATTCATGAGATGCGCGAATTAAGTTTTGAAAATAAATATAATAGAAATTAGTAAGAATTTAGTGTTGGAGGAGATGCAAGAGCCGTTGGTTTGTTTGGAATTTGAATTGGATTTACCGTGTTACATTCTTTTCGAAATTGGAAGGGTATTTATGTTTTTTTGCCTTTAACTTATTTTAGTAATTTTTAAATCTTGACAATGGTACTTTAATCTTTCACTGTAAAATAGGCATTTACAACGTAAATTTGTACATTTCACCGTCTGTTCCCATCACAACCATCACATATTCTCATTGTGGCCATCGTTGATGCCGAAACAACCACCACTTCAACAAATTGTATTACGCCATTGGGATAGTATGTTACAGTGCACTACCATTATCATCAGATATGCACCACCACCTCAAGCAAATACTATCATAGTTGCCCTAAATACCACCAACATAAACGACATCATCACACCAATTCACCTCCATATGACGTTAGCCACCCTATCTCACCATCATAACGAACCGTCACAAAAAGTCATCGTCACCAATCTGTATCATCTCTCACCGCCACAAGTTCACCAAATTTCCTCCCCTCTTTGTTAGTTCTATTTCTGTGCACATTGTTTTTTAACGAAAGTCATTATTCGTGGAATAAAAAATATATTGTAATTAAACACTGAAAAGTTTTTAAAGTTAATTTCCTCTTTTAAAATTACTAGTGTACGTACGTGCGATGCACGTGCTACAGTTTAGTTGGGTATTTAATAGCATGGAGTGATTTTAATTCTTAAAATTCACCGGCACAAAACGTTGTTTTCTATTAATAAAAGCATCTCAAAGACGGAATAAAAATTTAAAAACTAACCTTAAGTTTGTCCTTGCTGGAAATGAAACCATCTTCAGGCACTCAAACATTTTCAGGTGTGTCAACTCAAGATTCAAAGGGCAAAAAGGGAAAGAGAGAGAGAGAGAGAGATTGAATCCAAATATTCACCGGTAGCGAGTTTTTAAATTTGAGATTAATCGATTTCAAAAACAACAAAACTTATATAATTTTAATATCAGGATTACATTCCATTTTCAAGTCTTCAGTTTGATTCTAGTGTTGAAGTACAAAATAAAAATGTCATCAAGTTTTCCCTTTCAGTCAAAAGAACATCGATGCAAATTCACCTTTTAGAAAATTGCATTAATGAAATCAAAAACAGAATGAACTCTTAAAACTCAAATCAATATACAATATACCCCTTTTTTGTAACTGACATGGGGATCTTGCCACCAGACCCCATCCATTATTTGGATGGACAGGTTCACTGAAGGTTCCTGATGCACATTAAAACAACAATAATATCAATAATAACAACAAACAATAACGCAACAATAATGACCTCAAATCCACAATAACATCGTCGAAGACAAAACAATCAAAGGTGAAAATGTTCCAACGATACATGTTATTCCAAGCACTTTGAGCAAGAAGCATTACCTTCAGATATGTTAAAAGTGCATCCCCTTTTTTCCTTCCAATTTATTTGTGAACGTGAATTTTCACTCTTGGTTTTTTTGTTTCGGTTCCTAGATGTTTAGAAAAAAAGAAAAAAAAATCATCAATTCCTCGGAAAAATACAACAATATACTCCTTTTGAAGAGTAGAACACGGAACCCATAAAATACTATGATAGTAATTGCATATTCATATGGACAATCTAACCACCATAGGAGAAATAGTTATCCAAAAGAATTTGGTAGGCACATATAACTTCACGGAGATGAATGTTCATCCAAGTGTCCCAATTTACCAAATGCCCATTGTATGTCTCCCCATTTTTCGGTTCACCGGACTATCACAAATAGACAGAACCAGCATAAGCATCACCAACCAAAAGCTGAATCCACACTTTTATTTTTCATAATTATTATTCAAGAAAATCCGGAAAAAGAAATCAATTTCCTAATCTCCTAAATTTGAAGTATTATGTAAAAGGAAAAAAAACAAGTTAAATAAAATTCGTACAAGTGGGTGGCCTTGGGCTGTCTTTAGCAACGAAAGTGGAAACTGCAATGCAAAACCCAAAAATCAACCAAGCGAATACTATAAAAAAATATGCAACAGACTCAAATTTCACAGCAAAAAAAACCTCAGAACACCGAGTATTCAGGAAGTACCACCTTACCATTGTTTAATTCTAGTACACAGAAGAAACACGCATTCGAGGTTACAAGTAAGAGTTTGTACCTTGTGACTTCACCGACTTAAGTTGGTGAGCATTTATGTGCCACTTCTTCCAACAACAATGTGCAATTACCAGTCACGATAGAAGAATTTAAGCCATGAAATATATACACGCCCATATTTTCTGGCACCCCAATTTGCAATTATCATCATATTATCATATCCACAATTCAGAGTCTAGCCAACAAAGCCATTAGTAACTCAACACGGTGGCATCCACAGAAGGCTCTCACTGACACCATCTTAATTTTTATTCCTGAAACTTATAGCAATTAAAACAAACAAATTTATCTATGTCTAGAAGTATGAGGAAAAGACAATTAATATATGGAGCATTTATCTTCAGCAATCAACATGTTCAGAAAATGAAAATAATAGCAGAGCACCCAAATCCTTTTCTGAGTGACAATATCACTTCCAAGTATATGCTCACAGAATTATATGTAAAATATCATACAAATGCATTAAGAAAATGAGTTGACAGACAAATCAAGCTCCAAAAAGTAACTGAAATATAGACAACTCCAAGATGATGAATAGAAGGACAACATAAGTACCAGCAAAGTTAAAAAATTCGGTGCGAGTAGGAGCAAAATTATATGAAAAAAATCGTAAACAGAGACACATGAATGTGTTTCAGTTGAATAATGTTAATTATACATTCTCAGTCATGCAACACTCTATAACAAATAATCCAACTCATAAAAGTCAAATCAATCTGCATGCAGATCATCACACAATAAAACATGTCTATTTTTGGATGTGCAGTAATTTACCCTAGGTCAAACCATCATTTTCAATTGATATGAACAATTCATATACCACAGAAAACTTGCATTGTCCCATGACACATATTTAGCAATCTAGCAAGTCATTTTGCAGGTGAATTACTTCGTGTAAAGTTGCATTGTCCCACACCATAGGCATTGCATTAAAAGAAAAAATCCAGTGAGTGATGCCACTACATTGCAAAAGCAACATGAGCACCATGGAGTATGTTCATGCTAAATAAATAACATCATGCCCCTGTTTGGTTTGGCTAAAAATCGATTTTTAATTGATTTTGATAAAAGTTAATAAAATGTGAGACTGAAAAATTGATAAAGGTTGCGGTCCCATAAAATGTGTGGTTCAAAATGAGTTTGGAAAAAAATGAGTTATAAAAAATTGGGGCTAAACAGGAGGCATATCTAATCTGATCACATAAGCGTTCACAACATTTAAACAAGAACTTTTTGCTCCGGAAGACAGTTTCTGTACTTGTCATTTGCTCTTCTTCTTATATTTACAGTTTTCTCTTTCCATCATGCAAGAGGAAGCGGGGATAGGGGTTAATCAAGTCCCGATTGTACAAAATCACCTGCTTTCTATGGGGGAAATGCAGGTACCTCATCTTTGACATTTAAGCCCAAAAAAAAAAAATGCAATGATAACTTCAATGCACTTGTAGTGAAGTCCAAAGCACTAACACAAACTGGTCCCTTAGGTACCGGGAATTCAATGTCATGCCATTAATGAGGTTTGAGTGTTTTGCACCCATAATGCATTTAAATATCTATGAACTTAGCAGATATGGAATGAAAGTGAGAGGAGAATTCAACTTACCGGATGTAGAATAATGTCCAAGGCAATTGGAAAATTGTGACAGGCATTGTGCAAGCAACTACTCACATAATAGTTCAACAATTAATTGCCAATTAGTAGATAAGCACAAATATCATAAGCAAAGCACTCACCAACTCTGGAACATAATCTGTTCCTTCTTTGACCTTTAGACTCATGATTTTGAATTTAACCTTGCTCTTCTCATCCATAGACTTTTCATTGTTCTCTGGATTCTCCATGAACTTGAACACTGTCCTACAAATGCATATTCATAATAAGATGGCTTCAAACAAATTAAAATTATGCATAAAGAAGTATTTTAACCTCGGTGCGTGTATACACCCATTAAAATTAACTTTTTAAAACGGTCTACCATTAAAAGAGGCTAATTACCAGTAGCAACGAGACTTTCTCCAGGAGCAAGAATACCTCCAGGGGACGCATCTAACAACTCTTTGGGCGCGGTAGTTTGAAACTATAAACCAAAAACAGAAAAATAAAAACAGGTGGGATCAGCAACTTCACCACACAGCTTGTCCACTTACATTGCGAGATTGCCAATATATACTTGTTTAATGATCAAACAGGGTTAAAGCACGCATCAATTGATCAGTTCTATAGGACAACATCATTTTTTTTTTTAGTATATTATAATGGAAAATGCTAATATTGTATAAAACAATAATTTGTTGTACAATAATATAAATACATTGCGATCGAAGAAAACATTGTCTTCTTGTATATCAAATAATTAATTAACAAAAAAAAGAGTATTGAACATGCAATGGCATGGAGAAGAGTCCTAAAAGAAAGAAATAAATGGGGATGCATCAACCGATTACTTTAAATGCAATGTGAGACTTACTGGAATTCTTAATCGATAGCACTCATCGCACGCTTCCTGTTCATCCGGAAATATATACACGCACATAAAAGCACAAACAATCGGTCAATCAGCACTTGGGGGGAGGGGGTTAATTTTTTATAAAAAACCAGTCAATCAGCACTTGAAATATATAAAAACTTCAAATACTACAGATACGGTAAATCGGTTTTCAAAGAACTCTGGACCAAGTAGAGGATAAGAACTGTTTCCAATCCTAACGAACAAAATGAGTAATGAAAATTAAAGAATAATCAGCATGGATTTAAAAATAACAAGAGAACGGTTATGTAACGCACGGAGGAAATATAGATTGCTTGAAGGATCGAGGCGAAGTCTTCGTCTAGCTGGAAGAATCGATCTGGCAACGGAAGAGACGGTGGTGGAGGAGGACCGAATTTTGAAGTAAACAACAGAATCTGACGGTGCCCACTACGTGAGAAGAGGCAAAATGAAAATCATTACCGTTTCTAACTCTCTAACTGTGCAAAAAATTACTCAAGACGAGGGCTTGTTGTAGAAGGGGGAGACTTGAGAAATGAGATGGGTGAAGAATCGAGGAGTATGGGAAAGGGTGCTTCGATTGAGTGCAGAAATGGGGAAAGTCAGAAAGTGGGCAGTGTGAACAGTAATATCAACAGTTGCTCTTTCATTTGTTAGGGATTTTGAGTGAAACGACGTCGTTTTAATGGGACGAAATTGTGAACAGTACTTTCAAAAGTGGCTCTTTTATTGTATAGGGATATAGGGATATAGGGATATGAAAATAAAATGTGTATACGTCAATGGATTCGGTTCCCGGTTCTTGTCCAATTTTCATCGGGCTATCCCGCCAATAAATGGTCTGACCCGATTCACATTCTTATCTAATCCGGATCTTTATTTGTCAAAATTCTAAAACCCTTACCCAAATTCCCTCCTTCACCGGAGCTCTGTATACAAAGAAAAATCATCGCAGTTGATTCAGGAAGCACAGTTTCGTGAAAAGCGGAAGAGAATCAAAGGAAAATCATAAAGAAAAATGGGGACATCAGTGCAAGTGAAGCCACTGTGTGGAGTGTACAATGAGAACCCACTTTCCTATTTAGTCTCAGTCGACGGCTTCAATTTCCTCATTGATTGCGGCTGGAACGACCACTTCGATACCTCCCTGCTTCAACCTCTTTCCAGGTTATACTTATGTACATTTTTGAGTAGTTTATTGCACATATGTTGCCATTGCTAATTCAAGGAAAATAAAATTTATACTGTGAAAGGCCGCCTTTAGAGAGAAATAGGTTCTTTCCTCTCATGTGGTTTTAATTATATCCCATCGATTCAACACCTTGACTTGATATTGCACTACGAAATTTAAACCGAAATGGTATCTTTATGATGAATTTTAATATTTGTTACTAATAGGATGAATTGGCTCGTCGTGTAGGGAGACTATATAATCTTTAGGCAGGTTGGTGCCTGGAAGCAGGGCCCTAATATAAAGACTTGAGTTGTGTATTTTATGAGTATGCTGTATTTATTTTATTCTCTGGCTCCCTGAATTCAGTAGGATTCAAATGTCTGGATAGTTCTTGTATAGCAATACACTCTTATTACCACTTCTGATTTTCTATGCTGAGGAAGCTTGCAATTGTGATCAGGGTAGCTTCAACTGTGGATGCTGTCTTGCTATCACATCCCGACACACTTCATTTGGGCGCTTTACCTTATGCAATGAAGCAACTTGGACTATCTGCTCCGGTTTTTGCAACTGAACCTGTGTTCAGATTGGGCCTTCTGACCATGTACGATCAATATCTATCTAGGAAGGTGAAATTCTATTTTGGTAATTCTGACTTTTCAACGAGTCTGCCTGATCTTCTTTTCACTTTCATTGAACTATTGCTACCAAAATGAGCAGCGTAGTGGTCTGGGAGGACAACAACCTGCAGCCATCTGTATCTGCCCATATGTTCTATTTGCGTGCTGAGTATGGCCTGGGAAACTGACTCAAAGCTTTTCGGGGGGAGGGGGAGGGGGAGGGGGAGTATAACACCCTGCACCACGTCACATAGGTGCGAGTTGTTGAAGAAGTGTACAAGGATTTGAGCGGTTAAAACTTGGTAACTTGATGTTTTAGCTTTTACAAGCCCCCAACAAGTTTCATGCCAGCGGTTGGGACCCAGGTTGTTTCACAGAGGAGGCGGGGAAGCCGTACGCTCGTGTTTGTTACCTGATAAACATGACTCAAATAATTTTTCTTACAAATAAGTTTAGTTTGGTCACACACACACACACACACTCCTCTATCTTTGTAGAGGGGAAGATGTGGCATTGGCTTATAGCCTTACTTATAAAGAGAGTGAAAAAGGTACCCGGACTCATACTCTTTCTCTCCTCTAATTTAAAGTAAGATTATAAGCCGTCCCAAACATGCATTAAGTCTTAGATCCTGAAGTGAGATTGAATATTAAATAAAGCACACATCTGTACCAGTTTAGGATCCTATCCTGAGGCATGGCATGACTGAGATACTTATTAAAAATTTCCTGCCCCCCATCAGAAGTTCCTTGACTTTTGGGTGGTAGGTATATTGCAAAACAATTATTTGACCTGGCTTTTCTCTCCATCAACTGTTTATCTTATACATATGATTCAGTTTCTGAAATCAAAATTTTTGAACTTTCCTGCTAATGTTGCGCTGGAACTAAAGCAGAAAGTATAACTGAATTCGTGGTCATAATGTTCTGGGGAATTGTTTTTCTTACTCAATATGGCATTGATTTACATCGTTTCAGTTCTTGTTTTATTCAAGTGATTTGTCTTTGTATGCACAATTACTTTTAGCTTCTGACTGCATTCGTTTCTCACAGCAAGTATCAGAATTCGATTTGTTTACACTGGACGATATTGATTCTGCATTCCAAAATATTACCAGATTGACCTACTCGCAGAATTACCATATTCCTGGTACGTTTTTTATTTAGTTTCTTTTGGCATGACATTTGGACTTCAGAAATGTGAGACCTTGCCCCAGTTGGTATTTTTTAATTTGTTCTCAAGTTTTCAATTTGCACATATTCTTTTGTGGTGAGTAAGGTGATAATCATTATTATGGTTTTGCTTTTCTTTCCTGTTTTACTTTTTTACATTGGCACACCCTGGTTTATTGTGTGTGTTTGTGTGGTGGGGTTGCTTTGGTGTCTTTATATCTTTGATGCACTTCAGCTGTGGAAAGAGATAATAACTCGACAGGCAAATTTACTAGTAGATTATGCTTCTTAGGTTAATTTGTTTATCATAGCCTAAGGATTAGGTTGATTTCTCGCTTAATACCCCTATTATCCAGTTTTCTTAGATCCCATTTGGTTCTGTTCTTGGTGTATCTGGCTTGAGTATATGCCTGATGCCTGATGGTCACCCTAATTCTTACTATCAATAAAGATGATATAGTTGTCCATTTTAGGTGAATACTGCAGAATTTATATTATATATAATCTTTTGTTCTGTGTCTTGTGCATTTCCTACACTTCGAACACTAGGTAAAGGAGAAGGAATAGTTATTGCTCCCCATGCTGCTGGTCATCTCTTAGGAGGTACAGTTTGGAGGATTACAAAAGATGGGGAAGATGTTATATATGCCGTTGACTTCAATCATCGTAAAGAAAGGTCTTCTTCTTCTTCTTAGACTGCAGATAAGTTTCTCAATTACACTACATTCATTTAGGGCGACAAAGCTAACTCACTGTTGTTTCTATCAGGCATTTGAATGGAACTGTTTTATTATCTTTTCCCCGCCCTGCAGTTTTAATTACAGACGCTTACAATGCTCTAAATAATCAACCATCAAGGCGTCAAAGGGACCAAGAATTTTTAGGTAATTATTTGTCATTTGTGAATGTGAATATTGGATTAGTAAAAATAATTTTCATTTTCATCTATTCTCTTTACAAAGTCATCCAGAAACACGAGTTATATGATTCACTGCATTTGATGCAGTACATTTAAAGAACATGTGAGTCTTACACAGACAATTTTCCATCCTTGTTCTTACGTATCATAGATGCCATACTGAAGACAGTGAGAGCAGATGGAAACGTATTGCTACCTGTGGATACTGCAGGTCGAGTGTTGGAGCTGATTTTAATACTCGAACAGGTTAGGTGGTCTTGGTTTTTATAAGAGTAACTTCCTGCAGTTGAGGTCATTTAGTAAGGCTCACTTCTAATGTAAATTGCAGTTCTGGGAACAGCACCAATTAATATATCCGATCTTCTTCCTTACATATGTTGCGTCAAGTACAATTGACTATGCCAAGAGTTTTCTTGAGTGGATGAGCGACTCAATAGCAAAATCCTTTGAGCACACACGCGACAATGCATTTCTGTTGAAGTAAGAAATAATTGTTTCCAGTTTAAAGTTATTTTTTCAAAAGTTTTCTGCTAGTATGTGACTGACAGCTTAGGAATGCTATAGAACATCATTGTGAAAGAAAAGTCATAAAATTGAAAATGGCCCTTTTGATTTCATTATGTGATGTCCTGCCTTTACCTAAGCCGGCATTTTTAAGGGCATTGAATATTTTCTATATCTTATGCTTTCCTAAATATTTAGCGCTCAAAGTTATCAAGAATCCTCAGGAAAGTATTTACATGGCACTTTGCAGACATGTCACACTTTTGATCAATAACAGCGAGCTTGAAAAAGTTACAGGCCCAAAGGTTAGATACCTGCTTACTTTGTGAAATAATCCTTAGATGACTTTGTTAGTTTGCTTATTTATAATGTTATTGACACCACATCTCTTTCAGATTGTATTAGCATCCATGGCAAGTTTAGAAGCTGGATTTTCTCATGATATATTTGTTGAATGGGCTGCTGATACAAAGAACCTTGTACTTTTTACTGAGAGAGGCCAGGTTTGTTTTGATTCTGATTTGTGGATCCAATATAGCAATTTAGTTGCATTAAGTCCTTAGTTTTATCATTGAAGTATCATCTTTGTAAAATAGATTGCCTTAACACGATCAGTATGACGCTGGGTACTCATGATTGTGTCCCTTTGACTTTTTGTGGTTCTGGAGAATGAGACACCATTAATATTTGGCATTGATTCTCAGTAGCTAATTTAAAATAAATCTTTTTCTGTTCTTTCCTCATCTGCAACTCACACTTCATATTATTTTATAACTTACAATGAACTTTTCTCAGCATTCCTGAGTATTGTTTAAAAGTTTACTGGCATTCGATGGTTTAATCATCAATAATGAAGGTTTCACATTTTTATGATCTCTCTTAAGGAGTTTTTTGTTTTCTTGTTATTTAAAAGTTCACTTTTTAGTTCTTCCCAAATGACTTTAGCTGTAGTTATCCACTACATTTTTGGAAATTTGTATTACTTAGTTATTCTTCTTTTTTCAAAATTTTAAAAGATTATTTGTTTCAAACTTTCGAAGTTAAAGAAGTTAATGATTTTTTTTCAACCTACATGAATCACTTTCATATTTTTGTTTATCAAAATAAAAGTGAGAAAAAGAGAGAGAAAAGAAGTAGGTCTAGTAATTAATTTCTGGCTCTGCTATTAACATGTTTGATGTGCATCTGAAACTTCTTCACTTTGTAGTTTGCTACACTGGCACGAATGCTTCAGTCAGATCCTCCTCCTAGAGCTGTTAAAGTTACCATGTCAAAGAGAATTCCCTTGGTTGGAGAGGAGTTAGCTGCTTATGAAGAAGAACAAAATCGAAAAAGAGAGGAAGCTCTTAAAGCTACTCTGGTGAAAGAGGAGGAATCCAAAGCATCTCTTGGTGCTGAGCTTTCTGCTGGCGACCCAATGGTTGTTGATGCCAAAATCACACAACCTTCTTCGAATGGTATTCTTCCACTACTAACTATACCTTCTAATTTGCCAAATTATACTTATCTTCTGCGAAGCAGATATTACCTCTAGAAAAGACTTTAGCTCTACTCAGTTTCTTTAGAGAATTGACTTTGCGTCAAATCATTGACATCTAAAACTTGTAACGAGTGGATAAAAAAACCTACTAACTGGCAATAAAAGGAGTTCAAGGTAATTTCTCTGGTTATTCAATTCTGAAACTATTGGTATAGATAGTACTGGAAATTGATCTGACATTTTATATTAGATATCAAAAAGTTGCTCTATTATCATTTATGATGAAAAATGAACCCCCCCACCACCCCCCCCCCCCCCCCCCCAAAAAAAAAAAAAAAAAAAAAAATCCTTTTTTGGCAAATAGTTTATTCTAGAATCCTATGCACGATTGTATGCCTTGAATACATACCTTGCCCTCCAGTTTTACTGTTGCATGGCATTGGCCATTGAAGGTACAGATTCTAATCCGAAATGGGGAGCTTCTTTTTTTTTTTGTCCAATTTTGGGTCTTGAAAAACAGTAACTCGATGCTATGCCTGAGTTTCATATCCCTGTTGAGGATAATATCTTCTCCGTGATTTGGATTCTTGCAGCTGCTGGTTTGCAATTTGGTGCTTACAGGGATGTATTGATTGATGGATTTGTTCCGCCACCATCTAGTGCGGGTCCAATGTTCCCCTTCTATGAGACTTCTGCCGAATGGGATGATTTTGGTGAAATTATCAATCTGGAAGACTATACAAGGAACAATGAAGAAATGGACCATTCATCCATTCCAGTGAGTTTCCATTTTTAAATATATGTCAAAGGTTCTAAAAGCATTAAAATGCTCATTAATACAATGTCAGGTGACTGGATCACCAGATTGATTTAGCTGTGGTATTACTCTTAATGATTATTTTTAAAAAAATTAAAAAACATTGAATTTGGAACCAGGAATACCCTTAAATGCAAAATATCTGGACTGTGCAGAGGGAAGGAAATGGAAATTGACAAAACTCTGAAGAAAAATTTGCATCAAGTTATTTATATGCATTTAATTAAGTAAACTTGTAAGAAGTATACAAATGAAGTGAAAAGGAAGAAGGAAAAAAAAGGGAAAAGAGAACTGGTTCGCCATTGTGGTTGCTAACTGTATATTAACAGTTTTCATTCCACGCCAAAGATGGCAGTCTTGTGCTAGAATACGTGTCAGACATTTGCATGAGACATAATGTGCCCATTTGGTTGAATTCTTAAAAAATTATCTTGCCATTTGACACTGGTTTCTGTAATCTAATACACATACAAATGCATGCATGAGCACGAGCATATCCCCAAAGCACTGAAAAAATATTCAGATCTTATGATGGTTGCTAACTGCTATGTATTTTACATCTTTTGTCTAGGCTGAAGATGACCTCAATGGGAAGCTTGATGAAGGATCTGCAAGTCTTATACTTGATACAACACCATCAAAAGTAGTATCTTCAGAGCAAACTGTACGTCCAACTCCTGCTCGTATTTTCTTGAAGGCCATCTGTTGCAAGCTCTGGCTGAAACTATTTTTAGTTTTGCTACTGTAAAATAAACATGATATACAGCTCTCTCTCCCTCTCTTCCATTTCTGCAGAAGTGCATCCATTTCACATTTTACACCCTGCAAACGTGAAATGTCATTTTTAAGCTTATTTGCAATTTGCACCTTACAGCAACTTTAACTACCTAGTCAACAATTTTTACGTACTTTTACTCTTCCATGCAGGTCTATGTCAAGTGTTCATTGCTTTACATGGATTTTGAAGGCCGTTCTGATGGCCGATCGGTCAAATCAATTCTTGCCCATGTTTCGCCCTTAAAACTTGTAAGGACACTATCATGTGACTGTGATTTTGATATAATGAATTTGCATTATGTTATTCATTGTTAAAAAAATTAATATTATCTTCTTTACATAATATAAGCCCGACAGGAGTCATTACTTTTGCTTCCTACCACTCTCAGTTGTCAGCTTAGCGTGAACTATTGTACTGTCTCTAATAATACAATTGCAATTTCCATGCGCACACCCCCTGAGCAACAGTGTTAGACTCACTTCTCAAAATTTGAGATGAAGATCAACAGCTTTCCGATTCACATAATCTTCGTATGTGGAAATTTTTTAGATGTTACATATTACTAGTTGGCTTAGAGCATAAGAAATTGTAGAATAGTTCGAGAAAAGGAGAGAGCTTATATATTATTAATCTAATCTTGATCCAATCCAGACATTTATATCTTATAATTTAAATTTTATGTAGTTCTTTTGCCTTTTCAATTATGGAACTATGTTATATTTATGAGAATACCTTACAGTTTAATTTGTTCAATGTTTTTGGGTTGGAGGTTTTGGTGCATGGATCAGCAGAAGCCACTGAGCATTTGAAGCAACACTGTTTGAAAAATGTTTGTCAGCATGTATATACTCCTCAAATTGAAGAATCAATTGATGTCACTTCAGATTTGTGTGCTTATAAAGTAAGCATGCTTCACTTGTCCATCATGCACGCACAAAAACTCATTGATCCATTTGTTTAGAGATGTATCAATTGAGTTTGTAATTTACGACTGATTGTGTGTTTTTTTTCTTTCATATATATATAGGTTCAACTTTCTGAGAAATTAATGAGCAATATTCTGTTTAAGAAGGTAAGCAGCTGCATATACCTAGTGTTAATCTGAGTTACTTCAAAATTTGAGGCAGTGACTTTTATGATAGATCTATTGCCCCCAAAAGTTCACTAAAACACCGTAATCAAGCTGTTGGATAATCTTGTTACCAATCAAACAGATGTATGCTTAACTTAGGATGTTATATTTTCTCTCTCAACCTCACTAAAATGCTGACACTTGGGCATGCTCTTTTTCATTCTTGCATTGGCTGTTTTTCCACTCTGCATCTCTCTCTCTCGTGCATGGATACATTTTCATTCTGATTGCAGCTTGGAGATTATGAAATTGCCTGGGTTGATGCTGAAGTAGGGGAGACAGAAAATGGCACATTTTCTCTACTTCCTCTTTCAACTCCAACTCCAACTCCACCACATAAAACAGTACTGGTGGGTGATATAAAAATGGCAGATCTGAAGCAATATCTTGCAAGCAAAGGGGTCCAGGTATGGTAATTCTGATTTTCTCTGTTTCAAACAGATTTTTTCTGGTGTTCTCCTTTATTTCTTGTGTATCACCGTTTGAATGCTTCTCCATTTTATGATTTGGATGTATTTTGAGAAAGTTGCAAGCTTGGTCCCAACTGATTGTGGGAGAGAGAAGGGAATTTATCTCAAAACTTTCAAGTTTATGGTTGCACGCGACTTCTAAACCAACTCAGTCGGTTTAAGTTTTTAATCTATAACAGCATCAAATAATTTGAAATTTTTAATTATGGAGTACAGTTTTGTTTCCAAATTTTATGCCCCACCCAACATGAATCAAGTGGATTAATGCACTATCACACTTTTTTTCTGAGCTTTCCTTCAGGGAAGCTTGGGGTGTCATTGAGTTGTCTGTTGGTTAAATGCTTAACAGCATATGTTATCTATTCAGGTAGAATTTGCTGGCGGGGTCTTGCGCTGTGGAGAATATGTGACATTGCGCAAAGTAGGAGATTCTGTCCAAAAGGTTGGTGACTTCTAAACAAATTTGGGAGGCTGGTTTAAGTTTACCATTGTTCTTCGATACTAGCCATGATGAATAAAGTCCTTCGTAGTTTTCTTAACAAACAAATCTAAATCACTTATTGAAGGGTGGTAGTTCCGGTGTTCAGCAAATCATTCTTGAAGGCCCCTTATCGGAAGAATATTACAAAATACGGGACCATCTGTATGCACAATTTTATTCACTTTAGTCTAGATTTGCAGCTTCGTAACAATGCAATGCAGGTTAGCCTTTTCCTTTCTTATTTTATTTGGTGCGTTGTAATATTTCACACGAGCCTTTTTTTTCTAACTTTTTGTCTTTCTCAGTCAGATTCGTGGATGTCGTTTAACTCTAGCCGTTTTTCTCTTTGGAAAGTATAGTTTGAGACGGACTGATTTGTACTACTTTGTAAAAGAAATAAATGCTTACATTTTGTATTTGAATAGAATTAGAGTATAATTTATTTCCTGGATTTCGAGAAAGGGAAAAAGAAGAGTTTACACAGTTCTCTTTGGTCTAATCACCCAACAAGCAAAACTTCAAAAAATTGTTTGCTCTAATTCTTGTAGTGGAATTTTTTTTTCGTTGGTTTATTGTTCATTTATTTTGCCTGCTACAAATTACTAAGTACTTGATAGTTTTCGATAATTATATAAACAACATAATTTATCTTAATTGGTAAGTTCCATCTTTGCTCATTTTCACACTTGTGGTTCAACATTTTTTGATTGTTTTTTTATTATTGCATCTTTTGTTAATTATTGCAACTTATCTCTAATAACGGTTTCATTAAAAAAAAAATCCTTTTGCGTAAAAGATTTATTTTCTCATATTAATAATCAAAATAAACAATATATACTAAATTTCAACAAAATATATGTAAACAGAAAACAAGAGATGAGGTATTAGTTAATTAAAGCTTAAGAATGTGTATTAATCAATTGAAAGTTAATAATAAGATTGTGATAGAAAAAGTTGAATAAAAAGCGTAAAAATAAGCAAAAGTTGAAGACCTTCATTGTAAATAAAATGCGTGAGTAGCATTTTGTGACATGCCAAAGGGTGATTATATTGTCAATATAGTTTGATTTTATTACGCGACATTACACACCACACTAATTTTATTTTATAGTTTTTATAAATTGCACCAAAATTATTTTACAATTATAACCCTAATTCAATTGTCTAAAGAAAAAAGAACGAAGAAAAAGTAGAATGCATCAGAGTTATGTCCATGGAGTCTTTTACTTGAATGAAATCATGTCCATATATTTAAATCTTCCCTTTCATCTATATCTATTATCATATGGGTTCTGTTTGTGTGCTTATTTAATTCCTTAAGAGAGAAGATGTTGAAAGAGAATTTTAAAATTTTAAAGGAACAGGTAATCATTATTTTTCAATTAAATTTTTATTGGTTCTGATTTTCAATTAGTCATAAAAATAAAGGCAAAAATTGCAGCCACAGTACCAAACCTTTCATATAGCAGCAGATTTTGTTTAAACATTTTAGTTATACCACCTACGGTACTAAACCTTTCAAATTGTGGCAGCTAAAGACCAAACGTAAGGAAACTATTGGTCTGATCGTTAGTTGATCAAAGAATTAATATTGACCATAATTTTGACTAATTTTAAAAGAATAAAATGACAATTTTACATTTTTCAACAAAAATTACAACTGTAATCTATGAATAATTAAATCAAAACATATAAATACTATTCTACTTCTTCTCCACTAACCCCTCACACCCCACCCCTCTATGCACCCCCCCCCAAAACCATCACCACTACTTGCGACTGACGTTACAGCACCCACCCAAATTCTTCGTTCTGTTCTTTCTTTTCAATGAAATTATTGTCCATCGATAAAAGCTCGAGCTTGACAATTGACAAAGCCATAGCTCCAGCCAAAAGCTGAGAACAAGAAAATGGAATTTGCTCGGAGAAGAAGCTAGGAACCACCTGCAACACCCATTAATTTTTCGGTCAACTAATTGTCAAAGTGACACTTTTCTTCCATTTGGACTTAAACTGCGACATTTTGAAATGTTTGGTATCGTGAGTGACACAAATAAAAAATTTGGACAAAGTCTGCTACTAAATGAAATGTAGTGTATCGTAGCTGCAATTTTCTCTAAAAATATATGACATGTTACGAACCTTATTTCTATGGAATTAGGCATTCAAAATGATATCAAATTAATTTTTTTGATATCCTTTTGGAATTTTATAATTCATTTTATTGGTTTTATTTACCTCATCAAATTCATGCATCAATTTTTCCGTGTAGACAATATTACACGACTAGAGGAAAAAAGGAAAGGTCGACGAGGGAAAATAAATAATAATTTGTGATGGTCCCAGCTGGAAATCACGAAAAAAAAAAAAGAAAGTAGTTTTAGCTAAATTTTACTTGGAACGATATTAGTAGTAAAAAAGAAAAAATATCTAAAATTGTCACATAACAAAATGCCAAATGTGTCCATTACATTTTTTAAACCTTTCTTCCGAATGATTCTGATAATAATAAATAAAATAAAATAAGAAATCGATTTAATCCGTATTTACTTGAAAAGAGAGGACGCCAACATTACTATTCACCTTGAGGCGGTGCTTTATTAGGGATGTTAACGAGTCAAGCCGAAATGTGAGACTCGAGCTTTTTTTTGGCCCGAACCAAATTTTTGCTCGACCAAAAACTTTAGGCTTGACCCAAGCTTTTGAATTGAACCTTGTCGAGCCGAGTCGGGCCACAATTTTTTTTAAAAAAAATATCAGGCACCTGTTAGCTGACATGCCTACCTGCAAAGGCAGCATGCCTGTAACTGGATTTTAAATTTTATTTTTTGAGGTCCAACTGATCAAATATCGAAAATAGCCCTTGACACGCGACGAGCCACATTGCCTGGCTCAAGCTTGGGCTAAAGCCCTAAAATGGGGCTCTGCCTGAGCTGCGAGCGGGCCTGTTCGGGCTTTTTCAGACCGCCCTAGTCGGTGAGCGAAATTCAAATCCCTACCTTTCACACTAAATGGGCTCCATACCATGGAAAAAACTGGTTATACAATGTTGGGTGACAACATTTGTTTCCAACATGATGTGGATGGTGGAGATTAAATGGGCAGGACGGCTGAGATGAAAAGAAGAAAATGAAGAGAACCCCATTATGTTTGGGAGCGAATTAAAACCAGCCGTGTACTCCATTTTCCCTCCCCCAAAATAAAATCCAACTAATCTCAGCTCCACTACGATCGTCGTCATCGACGATTATCCATCCCGATCTTGTTGGTACAGCCCCCGGCTTCGGCACCAGCGAAATTTCATTGGAGGCATAATTTCTCATCCAATCCCTTCGACATCACCAGCGGTCTCCATCCCGGCAACTATTGTACAACTTTGACGTGGGCATTTTCCCGAACTAGAGACAACCATTTGTGCCCGAGTGTAACATTGGAAGGTATAAACGCATTTGTTCAGTAATTAGTAATTTTATAGTTTCATGCTCTTCTTTAGGCAGAAGTTGTGCATTAAACGTCAAAACTATAGATGCAAAACTACTAAAAAGAATGATTTTTACAAAATTTGTTCTGGTTTCGGCCCTTTTGGTAAGAAAAAAAATCTATTACAACTCTTCTTCTGTTCAATGCAGACTAAGAAATTTTATCACACCCACAAATTATATTTAGGGTCTGTTTGATTCGTGTAGTTTTCCATGGAAGTAGGAAAATATTTTCCTACTTCCACTTTTTTGACTGTTTGATATGCGAAATTTTCCACGGAAAATGTTTTCCTCTCTTTTTCTAGGTACAACCCTTTGATGCACAAATGGTGGAAAATATTTTTTCACCTAATAGGTGGGAAAACATTTTCCACATTTTTTTTTTGTTTTTGTTTTTTTTTTTGTTTTTTGCAATGGGAACAAATTATAGATACAATAGTAAAAAAAAATTTCACTTTTATTGACAACTTTCATGCAAAACAAAGTCAAACGAAAAATATTCGGTATGGTAAATTTTTTTTTTTTTTTTTTTTTTTACAATTGGAACACATTTTAGACCCAATGGTAGAAAAAAATTATTACTTTAATGGACAAATTCCATAAAAAAACGAAGCCAAATGGACACCAACCTTTCAACATTTTCCATGGAAAATTATACCAATCAAACACAATTAATTACAATTCCCAGTAAAACATTTTCTAAGAAAATCAATTCCCTGTAAAACATTTTCTTTCCACTCATTTTCCACCTTTACAATCAAACGGACCCTTATATAAATTTCATCACAAACTCACAATATTAATTAATTCAGATCAAGAATAATCAAAAGTTGAACAAGTAAAGAGAAGAAAAAAGTGGGTTTGTTTGAAAGTTTCCAAACAGTGAACAGAAGAAAAGATCATCAAACTTTGGTTTTAGAAATGGGGAATGCAGAAAGGACAGAAAAATTGGGAGATAATTGTTAAATATTAACATGAGACAGAAAATCAAGAAATAGATTTTTACTTTAATTTTTTTTTAAATTGGAGTGGTTTTTGACTCTTATGCATGTCAATCTTCAATTTGTTTATGTGAATTTCAAATAATATTGTAATTGTTTAAGTGTCTGAATTTTGGATATTTATAAAGGGAAGTAAGTAATTTATGGATTCTTTCGTCCTAATCAAACTGTACATAGGAAAATGGATTGCTTATGTTGAAATCATTATTTTGCATAAATGCCAAATTCTGGATTTGTTATGTTATGTTTTGTTGAAATTGAATCCTAATTTTATCGTAAGAGAATAAATGATGGAAGATGTGGAAGATGATTTTTTGGAAGAATCTGAAAATGTGAACGTGGAATCGAGTACGCATATAGTTGAAAATGGAACGGTATTAGGATATAGTATAATTGTGCCAGAGGTAGGTTTGAAGTTCAAGGACGAAAAAGAGGTCTTCAATTTTTTCAAAAGATATGCTTAGAAATTAGGTTTTCCGGTGAGGAAAAGGAACTCGAGAAAAGATGATGACTGAGTTTTACGATATATGACGTTCACATGTAGCCGTGAAGGCCGAAGAAGTGGTAGCACAAACGGTTCTTTGAAGCCGCAACCAACAATTCAAACAGGTTGTAAAGCCAAGATCTCTGCATCTGCAAATAATCATGGTACTTGGAAAATTAACGCAGTGCACCTCCACCACTATTATAAAACAAGTCCTACGAAATCGAGGTTATATTGATGCAATCGAGAACTGAGTGGACATGTGAAATGGAAGCTTGAAATGAACGATATGGCAGGAATCCCATTGCACAAAAGTTTCAATTCTGCAGTTGTTTAAGCGGGTGGATATGAAAATATGACTTGCGTGGAAAATGACCGTCGAAACTAAATTGCGCAAGTAAGGCGATTAAGCCTTGGAGATGGAGATGCAGCAGCAATTCAATCATATTTTTCAGATATGCAAGCACAGTGTGTGGGATTTTACTTCTGTATGGATTTGGATGATGAGTCGGGGCTAAAGATTGTATTTTGGGTGGATAATCAATCTAGGGAAGCACATAAAGAGTTTGGGAACGTCGTCACATTTGATACAACTTGCTTGACTAACAGATATGACATGCACTTTGCCCCTTTTGTTGGTATGGATCATCACTAAGTGGTTTGGTCTCGAATGAGGATACTAATACATTTGTGTGACTTTTCAAGACATGACTTAAATGTATGCACGGTCATGCTCCGCATGGAATTATTACTGTCGAGATAGGTCAATGCAAAATGCAATTCAAATAGTTTTTTCGAATACAAAGCATAGATCATGTTTGTGGCACATTTTGAAGAAGTTGCCTGAAAAATTTGGATACCACATCGACAGGGTTCGATATTTTCGACAATACATGTATTGGTTTATAATTTGTAGACAATTGAAGAATTGGAACAAGGTTGGGGATCGATGATCGAAACTTATGATTTGCATGATAATGATTGGTTGTCGGGATTATATGAGAACAGAGTTCATTGGGTACCATGCTTCTTGAAAAAAACGTTCTGGGCTGGGATGTCCACACCACAGCGTAGTGAGAGTATTAATGCATTTTTTGATGGGTATGTACAATCGAAGACCTTGTTGAAATAGTTTGTGGAAAAATATCAGCGGACAATGAGGAACAAGGTAGAGAAGGAGTTCCAGGCTGATTTCAAGTCGTTTTCCCAAATGGTTCTGTGTGCTACAACATACGAAATGGGGAAACAATTTCAGGCAGTGTACGCAATTTCAAAATTCAAGGAAGTTCAAGCTGAGTTCGCTGGTAAAGTTTACCGCGATTTCTATTTCAGGTGGATTTTTTGGGACAACGTGCGAGGTACGGGAGGATGTCGTTTGTGTCGATCGACGGAAGAAGAAAACATTTTTTATTTCATTTAATAGAGAGAGGTAAATAATTTGCAGGTATGCGATCGTAGTATTGATCTGTAATGACGTTACTCAATTGCCTGAAAGGTATATACTGTGTAGATGGAGGAGACAACATAAAAAGCTTATGATGACAAAGTCGAATAGTGGAAGCAATGTCCATTCGCACCATACTTTGCATTTAGTCTCTCAGGGTACTGGTTCACAAAGTACGTGCGTGGGAGTGTACAGGATCCAAAATCAACGAAAAGAAAGGGAGAGCATAAAAAACTTCGGAGGAAGGGCCTGTTGGAGTCGACTTCGAAGAAAAAGAAGGTATTTTAGTTTGTTTTCCTCTAAACGTAAACAAAACATTAAAATAATTCCCCTTCATTCGAATGTACATACATGCACCTTCGACGACCTGCAAAGGAAAGAGACCAACAACGATGCATAATACTATACCAGTATGTGCCCTCGATGTTGATGCATGTCAACAAGAACTATCTTCCACGTGTTCACAATTCTCATAAACACAACATTTATTGGTTAGTATGTTTACAATAGCATTTTCATTTGTTTGTCTTTTCATTGACTTCGTTAAAGACAATGTTATTTATTATAGGGCAACGAAGAAAGTCATTCCTTAACACAACACTTGCCGTCTTTTACTTCCATTCGCCCATCGTCAATGAACTTTATATTCAATTCTCAAGGTAAAGACAATTGCTAAAACTAAGTAATTCAATTTCATAATGTCGTGTGCACTTATTAATTTTCGTGTATTTTAGGTCATGCTTTTCCATACTACTATCAAGGAGGCATAGGCTTATGACGGGAAAAAATGAGTCTTGACACATTGTGCCACAATTAGGTATGAACGATGAAATGCTCTGAATGATCAAAATATAGCACCTCAATGTAGTTGATGTACTTGAGGAAAGTTTGAGTTGTAAACAATTGTAAGACTATACCTATGTTCCAATTTATGTAATCTTATGACTTTCTAGTTCATGCACTTGTTGCTCTTTCTCATACTTCTCCCTAGAAATTTTGTAAGAACATTTGGTGAAGACTTTATTGTCTAACTTGCTGTGATACAGTTTTAGGTGTTGAGGTGTTTTGAAGTTGATCTATATGATTGTAATGAAAAGTGATTTCAGCTATGAGGCAGTTGTAATTCATATGAAATTTGTATATACAATCTACCTGAAACTAATTAATAAATCAGGCTTAATTAGTATTGTCTAACCTCATCAGGGAACGACAACGAAAAATCGAAGTTGGCTTCAACTAAACAATATTTCGATGAATAAATACACCAACAGGATTGCTGGTTATACAACAAAAAAAGGAACAAGTACAACAATAAGGCAACTAACATGGACCAGAATTTACAAGTATAAAAAACGGAAATCAAATTGTTTCATTTTCCATTACACATTGAAGCAGCTAGAAACTAATTCACACAAATGAGCAATCTAAATTGTTTATATATATATAGAGAAACACCCAAATAGCTAAGCTAGCAACCCACACTAACCAACCCGACCCCTTCCGTTCGTGTTTACTTTTGCACTTTACTTTCTCTTACGGATCGTCACGTTCAGAGATACATGTATCTCTTCATCGTCTTTAACCCGAACTTGAGATTGGAACATGTGGGACATATCGTCAATTTCGGTATGGCTAACGTTGCTCCATTCACCGCTTGATTCTCCAATGTTGCACCACTCCCAAAATCCACATTTCTCACTACAACATTTGAAGAATTTGCCTTTGTTAGAAGTATCCCTTTAGACCTCAAAACACCTTTGAAAATCGTTGATACACTATGGGCATCTGCGTTTTGTCGGGCATTTTCCGAAGAAGTGGCCCTTACGCCTACAACTGTGACATACACCAAAATTTTTTCCTACCATTCTAAGAATATAAAAACCCCCCATCAAATTAATACACAACGACTGGTGATGCAATAAGCTCAGTGTGCTCGACTTATGCTTCAACAATTTCATAGCCCATCATTTAAAGGTAAAATCAAATGTACTTAATGTTGAGACATTAACAAATTAGCCGCCAAAATCAGCATTCTCATTTGACAATTTCGCACAAAAACTTGGAACTTCTTCTGTTTGAAGAAGATGATCAGAAACACACATGTCATACTTCAATTTCGAAAAAATCACAGCATTTTTTTTTTACTTTTTATTACATCTCTAAGTATAACTTACCCACAGAAAAATTGCTTACTGTTAGATAACAACAAGTCATGTTCATTAAATTCCACATCTTTATTTCTACTCAGTTATCTACTAGATCTGAAACATGAAGACTTATAATGCCATCTATAACTAAGAGCAAAGAGGGTAATGTTAAAATTGTGTTCTGAAAAATTATACCCACTATGCTTACTATCAAAAATCCAAAAATCTCCAAATTAAAAGTTAAAACTAACATCAAAGCAGAAGATATACACCCAACATAGTGCAGTTCCAAAAATTCAAAACCTATCGTAGTTTACATGAGACCGAGCCGCTTCGACGAATGTGATGAAAGGATCGGAGGTGTCGTAGCTTATAGGATGCCGCACCTTTTTGGTTTATGTAAGGACAGGGCCGGAGTTGTCGGTCGGAGGTGAGTAGAGTGTCGGAGGAAAATGGGCAGAAGAGCGAAGGAGATGAGAGTTTCTTGTTGATATTGGGGGAAAGGATTTTGCTATAGGTACCTAGCAAATTACATAACCTTTAACATAATAGACAAATGGCGGCTTTTCAGTGGGCCAGGTGCATCCCCCAATGAAAAGCCGCCATTTGTCCATTATGTTAACCTTTATGTAGTTTGTTATGTACCCATAGCAAGACTCTTGGGGGAAATAGGGAGAAGTGAGAGCTAGAGAAATGGAGTTTGTGTTTAAATTTTTGTTTTATTGTTTTGTTTTTTTTTTTTTAATATAACAACGTCAGTTTCTAACCCACTGTTGTCGAGGAGTGTTGTACCCATAGCACAGTCTTCCATACTATGGGGGTGTTTGTTTGGGATTTTTGGGGGAAGAATTGATTTTTAAATAGTGATATGATGGAAAATGTATGGTTGAAAAAAAAAAAGAAAAAATTATTGATGTGATGAAAAATATTATTTTATTGAAAAATGTGTGATTGAAAATGAGAATTGATTTACTGTAGAATTTGAGAATCCCAAACAAATAAGTCCTATAGCTGAACTCGTTCTTCACTATTCATTCAAAAGAGGCTTTAATTATTTCTACCGTTCATTCAGACAAATGAAATCAACATGGTTGCTTTATTTGTTTCCATTGTTGACTTACACAAATCATTTACTGTAGCTTCCCTTTTCCCCCTTAAAAAATAGAACCCTCCTTGGTGCAGGGGAGGACCCACAAGGGTTCATGTGGGGTCAAATGACCCCACAAATAATTTGAGATTTTTTTTTTTTGTAGTCATAACTTGTGAGAGAAATAGTACATAAAGAGAAAGAGTCCATTAAGTAGGAATATTATATTATTTAATCAATTAAGTGGTGTGTAAACATTATATAAATTCAAATTTTGTTCAACAATTTGGTCTTATAAACTATGTCATTTGTCCTAATATTGTTTTATATTTTTACCATCATTAAATTTATGGTCGAATTTTATTTGAGATTGAATATTTCATTTTGTTTATTGCTTTATTGAGTCTTAAGCTCATAGATTAGTTAGTTAAGAAAAATATGAATACATATTGCATACTTTAATTTAATGGCTCAAATTTAATGGACATTTCAAGCCCTCAAAAACTCTGACCTCAATTAAATTTCATTTACACTGAACAATATTCCTGGTTCCACCCCTAAATATTTGCATATGTTGTTGCATTTTGTTATTTTCTTGTAGCATTCATTGGATATCACACATTTGGGATTATTGTTGATGACAATATTCTTCTTTAACTTGAAAAATCTAACCGACTTGTTGCAGTGACTAACATGTTTGTTGTTGTTCATGTATTGGAAATTATCAGGTAAATCTTTTTTTTTAAAAAAATCTCCTGCTCCGATTTATTCAACGAGTTATATTTTATCGTGTTTATTCATCTTTAGTTTTTGAAAAACTCATGTATATGTCATGCTAGTGTTTGACATAATAGAAATTTGGGGTGTAAGGCAAGGCACGATTGAGCACCAATGTCTGAAGTTTACTGTCCTTGGAATGCCTGAGTTTCACTCGAGCGTCTTTAATTTTTGACCCCACAGTAAAAATGGTTTGGGTCCGCCCCTGCCTTGGTGTACAGAAATTTTTTTACAGATGTTTTACAGACAACACACATATTGGGGTCCGCACAATTTTTATTTTTTTTAATACATGTGTGGCCCGGCCTGTAAGGGCCCTGTGAACAAATCCTCTTTACATAATTTATTCTAAAAAATATGTTCTCACTGTTCGTTCAGTGATATAGCTTCTGAAAATGAAAGAAAACTCCCAAAACTGGTTATCACTGCTACCTCGTCCGTGATGTAATGCACTTTACTTTCCCCAAATCTCTTCCCACAAAGCAAAGACACTTATCTCCCTCCCTCGATGAAAACCCTAAATTTTACGTAAAGAACAACAAATCCCTCTCGGATGACCATACCGAACCATAAAAAGAAGTAGAAATATGTAAACGAAGCTCCTCTATCGACGACGAAACGAAAAAACAAGAAATCTGTAAACGAATTAGATAGTTGTTACGTGAAGTACCATTACGAGCTTTGTTAGGTTAGTTGTTTTTTTTTTTTTTTTTGGGTGTTGGGATCTTATGTAATCTTTTGTTTTGGAATGCAAATGGGGGGATTTTCGATGACCTTTTCTATTTCATATGCACAAGTTGTCCAAGTTTTAACTTCTCTTTGGATGTCGTGTTTTTGGGTAGTTGTCGAAGCAAAATCCATCGTTGTTGTCGCTGTGAAGAGATTTCTCTCTCTACGATCAGGTTAATCTCATAAATAACGTTCCCGAAGATCTAGTTCTGCTTCCAAGAGTAATCTACTATACATATGCCAACAATTATTGTCCTTGAATGTTTTATTTATTTTATTGGACTGATATATTTGTTACTTAAAAAACCTTTGGAGCAATAATTTGTGGCCCGAATTTTGTAGCCGAGTTACAAGTTAGGAAGCTAATTTCATAATTTTAGACATTTTTTTGGTATGTAATTTTATTACGTAACAATTTTTGTAAAACGAAACCTAATTCAATGAAACTAGGATTAAGTTGAAGCAATTTGAATAAGAATTTTTAATTGCGGGAAGTAGTATATAGTACTAATACTTTAATATTATTTAATAAAGTTGTTTACTTTCCTTTTTTCTTAGAATCATTTCTAAATTATAATTGTTTTTTTTCTCTCGCTGTTTTGGATTGGCTATGTATTAGCTTTTCTTGCATACAATTTTTTTATTGTGAAGCTGCATTATTTCTTAGTTCTCGTAATCATATGTAGCTCTAATGTTTTTTAATTTCCATGGTGCTATGGTCTATTTTTCTACAACTTGCGATTTTTGTCTTGGGCTAGTGCAAGTATCACCTTCAATTAAATCAAAATATATTTATGCACATAAATACATTATACAGAATTTATTTCACACACATTCCTATCAATTCATTAGATTTGTTTCACGTTCTAAGGACATTTGTGTAATTCTCCTTTGTTGAACAAATTGAGAGAAAAATGAACAGAACTTTTATTCAATACAGCAAAAATCTAATCACAGTACATTACATTGAGCATTAAATAGAAAAATGAAATAACTAACTTTAACTGTGAGACCAATACATAATGGACACGTGGATTAACGAACTAACTAATTAACTAATCCAGCTCTAGCTCCAGTTGTGCAACAACTAGCTCCAACTCCGATTGTGTAGCTAGCTCCAGCTTCGATTGTGCAATTCTAGTTGCATAATCTGTTACTTCCCCTCAAGATGGACAATGAAGATTGATGGCAGCCATTTTGGATAATAAGGGAAATAAAAGTGATGCTGGTAATGCTCTTGCGAAAATATCAGCGAGGTGGTGTTGTGTTCGAATAGGCAAAATTTTTATTAAACCACCAGTAACCTTATCTCTTACAAAATGGCAATCGATCTCAATGTATTTGATGCGTTCATGAAAAATTGGATTAGAGGCAATGTGGATGGTCGCTTGATTATCACAGAAAATCAAGGCAGGGATAGCTGGTGAAATCTGAAAATCAAGAAGCAACTGGTTAATCCATATCAATTCACTAGTGGTAGATGCCAATGTACGGTATTCTGCTTCATCCAAGGATTTCAATAAAGTTGTTTGTTTCTTGGCTTTCCATGAAATCAATGAATCTCCAAGAAATACACAAAATATTGTGACGGATTTTCTTGAATCAAGGCAAAACCCCCCATCTGCATCTGAAAAGGCTCGTAACTGAAAGGAAGATTGTGCATAAAACAATTCCTTGACATGGAGTGGACTTGATATACTGCAAGAGATGATGAGTTGCATCCAAATGTGGTTGACTTGGTTGAGACACGAACTGACTCAGCTTGTGAACTGCAAATGTAATATTAGGCTTGTAATGGTGAGGTATAATAGTCGACCAACATGCCTTATGTATATTGAAGACTAGAAGGTCATCCTCAAAGGAATTGAGACGAATCTTTGGATCCACGGGTAAAGAAGCATGTTTACATGCTAGAAAACCTGTATCTTCAAGAAGTTGAAGAGTGTAATGACGTTGAGATAAGAAAATGCCTTTAGATGATCTAGTAATCTCGAAACCTAAGAAATACTTTAATTGCCCAAGGTCTTTCAATTTGAATTGACTATGTAGGAAGCTCTTTAGAGATTCCATTGCTGATCATTACCAAAATGAGTATGTGATGTCGTTTTTGATGGGTTTAAATGAATCCTTTGCTCATGTCAGTGGCCAGCTATTACTCATGGATCCCATACCTCCCATTAACAAAGTATTTCCTCTTGTTTCTCAAGAAGAGCACCAAAGGAATATTAGTACAAGCTGACTTTATGGCGTTCTATGCCAGAAGTGATATCAAGAAGGTGAATACTGGGCAATTGCACAATAAGTTACAGATGAAGAAAGGCCTATGTGTACATACTGTGGATATTTTGGTCATTCTGTGGACACATGTTATAAATTACATGGTTATCATATTGGATTTAAGACCAAATAGAAGCCTACTTCTGGTACTCAATCTGGTGCGAACAAACTAACAAATTATGTTGCTAATCAAGTTTTTGAATCCATTCGAGAGCAAACACAAAGCAATGTAGGAGATTTCATGCAAATACTATATCAGGATCAATATCAGTAGCTGATGAACATGTTAAGCAGTCACTTAGCATCTGCAAAGGTGGATACTGAAGTTGATAGTAACACTCAAATCAAGTGTCAGGTACTCGTTTCTCCACTTCTAATAACATGTTTCTTAATCCTAAACATTGGGTGGTGGATCCAGGAGCTAGCTTCCATATTTGTTCCCATTATTGTGCTTTCATTATCATGAGTACAAAATACTTTCATTACTCTGCCAAATCATGAGAGAATTTCAGTTAAGTTCATTGGTACGGTGAAAGTTGCTCCTAATTTGATGTTAGATGATGTACTGTATATGCCACAATTCAAATTTAACCTGATGTCAGTAAATTATTTAACTAGGAATTGTAGAAGTAAAATTCCTTACTAATTCCTGCTTCATTCAGGATTTGCACAGCCAGAGGATGATTGCAAGGGTGAAAGATTGGTTGATCTATATATATTGAATGATAATTCATCTGATGTAATACAAGCAGTTGCTATCTAAACCGCCTATGTTACAGTTTCTTCATTTGTAAACAATGTGAATGCTTATGTTTGGCATCACAGACTTTGGCACTTATCTTTTCTGAAGTTAAATTTGTTAAGAGATCAATTACATATGCTTTGTAATAAAGACAAGAATCATATATCAATTCCTTGTGATCAGGGGAGGAGCCAGGAATTTGTCGTACGAGGGTAAAAATTTTTAAAATTGAATGTACGAATAAAATTTATATATAATTAGAAAAATTGTAATATAACATTACATATTACAATTGTACCCGACGATGTTTTATAGCATAAAATTCATCTATAAGAGAATATAGATATAAATTAATACTAAATTCTCGTTAAATGTTTAGTGTTAAACAATCACCAAGAAAATCATCATCCATTCTGTTACAAATTTCCATCTTCACATGTTTTATTGCTGAAAATGCTCGCTCCACTGTCGCTGTTGAAACCAGTAGTGTCAATACTAAACGAATCAATTTAGTCAAAATGACGTAACTCTCTTACCTTCTACTTGCAACTAATTCTCGACATAAATTAGAAAGTGTAGGCACTTGAAATCGAGGTTCGGTAATCATATCATTCTTATAATATTGCAACTCAATTTTCAAACAATAAATATTTTGTTGCGAAAAATCTTCAGGATAAAACTTCTGCGTAAACTTGCAGATATTATCCATGTTAAATGATTCAAAACAATTTGTTGGATCCAAAGCCGTACTGAGAGAAAGGAGTTCTAATGATGTCTCATTAAATCTTGTATCTAACTCCATCATCTGACAATCTATGGCTGTATTGAAAATATCAAAGTGGTAATGATGTTGAACTGTAGGATACTCACGACCACTAGAACGACCAACCATGTAAGAACCATCAAAGTCCGGTATATGTATATCATTTTTTGAGCAAAAAAGTTTCACCTCTTCAAGAAATTCTTCCCAGCCATCTTTTCTCAATGCTTGAAGGATACTTGCTGTAGTATGGACAAAACTCATAGCAATTAAGATGTCTTCAGTTTTCTTCTGAAGCGCCTAACAAAGTACATCCGTAATTGCCAACATTCTACGCATTAAATATAAGATAAATACAAATGCAAATGTTATCATGGTTTTGTATACACCATCAACTTCGGACCGAGTTTTTGTATTTGGAGAATGATCACTAAGATACTCAAAACACTTTGCAAGTTGTAACATACATATCAATCAAGGTCTTTACAGAGTTGTAATGAGAAGACCAATGAGTACCTTCGGTTCGTTGCAAATTACCTATCTGATTAGCCTCACTTCCTGACTCTCGTTCTCCAATTTCCAACAAATGCTCAATTTCTTTTCTTTGGAAACTTTTCAACTCATTGATTCGCTTAGGAGATGATGTAATCATATTAATAACACTGTCCAAATGACAAAAAATGAATTAATATCTGAGATATCCCTAGCTGCAGAAATTAATGTGAGTTGTAAACGGTGGACAAAACAATGGACATAGTATGCATATGGACAATCTCTAAGGAATAATGCTTGTAGTCCATTCCAAGAACCACGCATATTACTAGCACCATCATACCCTTGACCTATCATGTTTTGCACTTGAAGGTTGAAACGGACAAGCACATTAGAAATTTGATTCTTAAGATTTAATGAGGTAGTGTCAATAACGCTTTTGATTGCAAAGAAACGTTCTGTCAAAATTCTATTACTACTCACAAACCTCAAGACAATGACCATTTGTTCTCGTGAAGATTCATCCCGTGCTTCGTTAATAAGAATACTGAACTTCGCATCCCCAATTTCGTCACGAATTCTTTGTTGTACTTTATTGGCCATAATGTTTAAAACCTCTTTTTAATGTCTGGAGACGTGTATGTAGCATTTTTGGGAGCATTACCCAAAACAACATTTCCTACTTCCACATTAATTTTTCCAAATGTATCCACCAGTTCAATAAAATTGCCATGATTAATTGAAGATTGAGATTCTTCATGGCCTCTAAAGGAACAACCTTGAAGTGCTAACCACAGAACACTCGGAATAGTGGTCTTTAGACACAAACGGTTTTTATGTTTTTCCTTGGCCGATACAGATTGCATTGCCTTATCAATATGTTGAGTTGGTTTCATTAGATCTTAAGTGTTTCTCTTACAACCATTATGATACGATGACGATGTTGTACCAACATGAATAAGGAGTGCACATTTACTTCCTTGGTTAACCCTCTTCCAACTGTAAAATCCAACTGTCACCAACGATGAAATAATAGATGAAGCACTATCATTTAGAAAAAGGAAGCAATAAAAACAATATGATTTGTGTGTTGAAGGTGAATATGCCAACCAAGGAAATTGATTGTACCAACGCTCCTGAAATCAACGTTTCTGCATTCTACATTCTTTACTCTGATAGTCCAAAAGTTTTGGTTGATAAGGTCCAGAATTTAGATAGGCTCGCCTAATTTGATCTCATTCATTAAATGGATGTTCACATATTTAATTTCTTTTTCATGTGTCCCGTTCAATAGAATCAAGTGGTTCCACATTAAGATTAGAAGATGAAGATTGTTCAACTTCACGGGATGAAATTGGATTTGGAGTGGATGCCGTGGGAATTGGAGTACTCAAATATTTGTTACTCTTTGAAAAGAAAGATAACAAAATTCTTCCTTTCTTGGAAGAAGGTCGATCTTCCTCCATATTAAATCTAGGAGCATAAATATCAAAAAAACGTCAATATCCTATAAATTCTTAACATTATATCATAGGTTAAATTTATTGATTAAATTCCCAAACTAACTTTTCCATTTTAGCAACTAGAAGCCGTTCAATTTCAAATTATTCAATGGGGTATAATTATAAATTTTAGCAACTAGCAGTCCCTCTAATCACTAATGTGGCATGCATTAGTACACCTAACTGCATTACTACACTGCACTTCACTGCACTGCACTGCACTACACACACACACAATTAATCACTGAACTTTTCCGTTTTATCAAATATCATTGAACTTTTCCAATTTCCATCTAACTGCATTACACACACAATGGAAGGCTACAAACATACCTCACTGTAGGCCGCAAATGAAGGCTGAAGCCTAAAGCGGTGAAGCATGGCCCTGAAGCACAACTCACAACCGTACTGCACATACAAAACACTTTTTTCCAGCCAAACTTTTTTTTAACTTGAACTACATCATCAAGATATGCTCATTTATACTCTAGATTTAGGCATTTAGTAGACCTTACCTTAGTGTCGCGACTGTCGCCATAAAAGGGAATGAGACGACACCATAGACGACGTTCGGTAACCGGATTAAATTGAACTATGAGAACGCCTTTCTCACAGATGTTCGGACTTCGGCGGAAGCCGGACGGTGTCACGGGTCACGGTGGACACTTGACAGGTTAACGTCTTGACGTGAAGGTTTGGCCGTTTCGGTTGAGAGAGTTAGAGAGAGCAGAGAGGGTTTTACAGGTAAAGGGTGTGACTTGTGAGAGAGAGGGTTGAAAAATTGGGTTTCTCAAATTGAGAGAGAGGGAAATTGGGCTTCAACAAAAATTGGGTTATTGGGTTGGACAGTGAGCTAAATTGGGCTTTAACCAATTTTTTTTAATAAGCTGGGCTTGGGCAAGGGTGGGCTACAGCCCACCCTTATCTCCATCAGTGCTTGTGATATATGCCCTTTAGCCAATCAAAGAAGGCTCTCTTTTACACCTTATAATCATATGTCTCCTAACACATTTGATCTATTCATTATGATGCCTGGGGGCCCTATCATGTCCCTACACACTTCGGAGATAAATATTTTTTGACACTAGTAGACGATTGCACTTGTTTCACTTGGGTATATCTTATGAGATACAAATAAGATGTTCATTCCATCATTCCCAGATTCTTTAAAATGGTTGAAACTCATTTCCATAAGTCTATCAAGAAATTGAGATCAGACAATGCACTTGAGTTACAATTTACTGAATTTTTCAATTCAATGGAGTTCTACGTCAATTCTCGCGTGGAGGGACCTGAACAAAACTCAGTGGTAGAGAGAAAGCACCAACACATTCTCAATGTAGCTAGAGCTTTATATTTTCAGGCTCGAGTTCCTATTCAATTTTGGGAGGAGTGTGTTTAACTGCTACATACCTTATTAACAGAACACCAACATCAATCCTACAAAATAAATCTTGTTTCTCTCTGCTATATAATTCTCCCATGGACTATTCTTCATTTAGAGTGTTTGGTTGCCCATGCTTTGCATCCACTATATCCTTACAAAGATCAAAATTTCATCCTAGAGCTAAGGCATGCATCTTAGCTTGTTATCCCCCGAAATAATTGGCTATAAACTCTATGACATTGCTTCAAAATCTTTCCTGATCTCCATGGATGTTATTTTCCATGAACAATTTTTTTCACTCCATTCTATAACTCATAAATCAGATGATGTTGATTCTTTCCCTAACGTTGTCTTACCAAATTTGCCTCTGACATTCCCACTTATAGTCCACATGATTTCTCAAACTCTGACTTTGGTATTTCCACTAATGATTCACCTAATAGATGGCCTTCTGAAGTGCCAAATGAGGTTGCCAACAATTTACAGAATTCAAAATCTAAGCCTCCTTCTATTAATCATCCTTCTATAGATCCCATTGGGGTCAAAGATCCTCTAAGACTAGCAATCCCCCTTCATATCTCAGGGACTTTCATTGTAATCTCTTGAGAAATTCTCAGCAAAGCTCTGATACCATATTGAACAAATTGAGAGAAAAATGAACTCAACTTTTATTCAATACAGCAAAAATCTAATCACAGTACATTACATTGAGCTTTAAATAGAAAAAAGATCTAACTAACTTTAACTTACTAACTAACTAACATTTAACTGTACAACCAATACATGATGGACACGTGGATTAACTAACTAATTAACTAATCCAGCTCCAGTTGTAGTTGTGCAACAGTTAGCTCCAGCTTTGGTTGTGCAGCTAGTTGCAGCTCTAGTTGTGCAATTCTAGTTGTATAATCTGTTACCCTTCTTACATATATGGTTCAATTCTAAATTAGATATGCATTTTTTGTTTTCTTAGAGATATTAGAAACATAGGAAGTTTGTCTTTTCTACTTTATATTAACTTGCACAACATTCAATTTTCCATTCTTTCTATATTTATCTACTTTTATTCTTGGCATTCTGAAGCAATTTCTTATATTTTCTCGGATAATATAACTCCCATCTATTTTTTGGCAGGCTTGATGATAAAGGGTTCAAAGTAAATGGAGTCAAAGATGCGTTAAACGTGAGTTTTAAAGAAATGCGTCTAACTTGCATTTTCTTAAAAAAAAATCAATTATTTCATTAACATTTATTATTTTTGCGATACAAATTTCTCAATGTAATTTTCATCATTTTATTAGGAAATTTTATAAGGAATATGACATCAAAATTTTCGAAATTTTATATCCGAAAAAGTCATATTCCATGTAAATTTTCGGATGCAAAATTATATGAGATATAATTTTACTGGATGTAAATTTTCGATTGTAAAATTTCTCCCAATTTTTTTGCAAGTTCGATTGTGCCCCATAACTTTAAACTTGTACGTCTGCCCCTACTTGTAGGGTGCTAAAACAAACCTATCAAGCACTTATACCGACCCCCTAGATCCAAATTCGGTAAAGTATACCTCTTCTTCTTTTTGTATTTTTCGTTTCTCCTCGTTGATTCACTCTCATCATATAAAATTTTATCATTTCCATTTTACTGTTTTTTTCCTTCTCAATGCTTCTTGCCTCATAATTTAATTGCCAAAGCTAAAACCACAATGTTCATTCTCAGTGCCACCTATGATTCTTGGCAAGTAATTTTGATTTCATTTCTTCTCTAAACTTATCCCTTCTCCTATGAAAGAGCCTACCATTCATTAGTGAACTTCATTCGTGTTCCAATCTCAAAAGTAGGTTCAGGTCTATTGTGTTCATAAGCTCAGGGCTCAATTGTTTCGGGAATAGTACTTGTGGCGTGCGGCTCTCATTATGAGTTTTCATTTTGCTGGCCAAGTCTTCTATAAATAAGTCATGTAGGTGGCTTTTTTTTCTTTTTTTTTTTTTTTTGGAAATTTTGAAATTTATAAATTATAATCATTCCATTAATAATTAACATTTCTTAATGGTTATTAGAAATTAAACGAACTTTTAGTGAGTGTTTTTGGGTCCTATATCACATTGTATGATATATTTTCCAACACCTATTTGATGTTTTCTGTTTCTTTCGTTTTGTTGGGAATTCACAATAGAAATCTTTTTGACAATACAAACTAACATATTCATAAAACACAAAAGAAACCATAGAAAACAAAAGCAGTAAAATCGAGAGCTACTTCCCTTTCCCCGACTGAATATAAGCTCAGGAACAGCCCTTCCAATGCACTGCAAATCGCCATCCAGAGACAGTGAGGTAATGGTCCAAAACCATACAATACTTAGCTTGGGTCATCGATCAAAAGACCTACCAAGAACAGCCAAGTTCAAGCTACAGATTGGACCTAAGCCTAACAAGAAACCAACACCACTTAGTCATTATTTCAGAACTAAGTATACACAAGGGTTTTTCCAGTCATAGGCTAAAAGGATTGATCTTGTGGAACATATGATGAAGAAGAAGAGAAACCGGACGCAACAGAGAGAAAGATACGGAGCAACCGAGAGAAGAAGAGTCACATAGAAGGAACCGAATGAAACCCAAAGGACAAAGCCTAAGGAAAAATATATTATCCAAGAATAAATCCCAGCCGTCGATCTCCATCCAAGGGCCACAAATAATTCTAAACTAGCACAATCCGGGTGACAACAAAGCTACCAATAAGTGTGCAACACTTAAGCAACTAAGTAAAATAATAAACAACAATACAAATGTCACAAATAGCACTAGCCCAATAGTATTAGTGAACCACTTAAAAAACTCACATTTTTCACCTTCGTTCTCATAACACGTACACTCTCTCAGTTGTGAATTTGTACATGGAAGGTTGTTCATCATCATCGCCCACTACCTGCAAGAAAATTAACCCGTGTCAATATGTAACAAAGATAAGAACAATTTAAATTTTCCTATAGGTAGAATTTTTGCCCCATATCAGAGGGATTCTTGTGAGTATGGATCTTAACAAGTTCAACTTCACCTTGAGACAATTTTTCACAAATGAAATGATACTTTGCCTCAATATGTTTTGATCTTTCATGATAAACATGATTCTTGTAAAGCAATAAAGCACTTTGACTATCAGTAAACATAATATGTGTATTATTCATGCAGTTTAACTCTTTTAAGATCCCCTTCAACCAAATACATTCATTGACAGTTTCAATTATGGCAACATATTAAGCTTCAGTACTAGACAAAGTAACTAAAGGCTATAGATGTGATTTCCATGTTATGCAATTATCACCAAGGGTAAAGGAGTATGTTGTGGTTGATTTCCTACTGTCTTTATCACCAGCAAAGTCAGCATCAACATAGCCTTTAAAGGTTAAGTTCTCAGATCTTTTCTCATACACTAAGCCTAGATTTAAAGTCTCAACCAAATACATCAACAACCATTTCATTCCAGCCTAGTGTGGTTTGCCAGGATTAGACATAAATCTACTTAGGAAGCTAATGAAAAATTGAAGATCAGGTCTGGTAGTAATAATAGAAAACATAACAGAACATATGACATTTGCATAAGGTACATTTTCCATTTCTTTCAACTCAGATTCAAATTTAGGAGAATGAACATGTGAAAGATTCATATGACCAGCAAGGGGTACATTCACAATTTTACTATCTTTCATACCAAATTTTGTTACCACTTTGTTCAAATATGCTTCTTGTGAAATAGTTAACCTATTTTCAGCCATGTTCTTTGTTATAACCATTCCAAGAATCTTTCTAGCATTCCCTAAATCCTTCATGTCAAATTTAGATTTTAAAAGATCTTTCAGTTCATTAATTTGAGACTTGCTAGGACCAGTCAAAAGCATATTATCAACATAAAGCAGCAAGTAGACTTCACAACCACTCTTTATGTCATTAAAGTACAAGCAAGTATCAAATTCACTTCTCTTAAACCTTGTCTTTAGCACAAAAGCATCAAACCTTTTGTACCATTGTCTTGGACTTTGTTTCAGCCCATACAATAATTTTTCTAACTTGCAAACATAATCAGATTTGCCTTTAGCCACAAAGCCTTGTGGTTGGCTCATGAAGATATCCTCTGCCAACTTCCCATGTAAAGATGCAATTTTTACATCGAGTTGTTCAAGTTCCCAATTGAATTGAACAACAAGAGCCAACATTAATTTGATTATCTTATACTTGATCACATGAGAAAATATTTCATTGTAGTCCACACCTTCTCTTTGAGTATAACTCTTAGCAACTAACATCGCCTTAAACCTCACAGGATTAATAGGGCTCAAACCCTCATTTAACTTGTAAATCCACTTACATGGAACCAATTTCTGATCTTTAGGTTTTTTAACAAGTTTTCAGGTTTTGTTATCACTCAAAGATTGTATTTTTTTCCTGTATAGTTTTTACCCAATTTTCAGAATATTTTCCATTAACAACTTCTTCATAATTGGCAGGTTCTATTTGTTCAAGGGCTTCACCTAAAATTAAGGCAAAATCAGTCAAGTTTAGGGATTCATATTTGGGATTACGTCTGATTTTCCTTCTTGTTCTATCCCTAGTAAGCTGATAGTCTTAATTAGGTGGCTAATCATCAAAATGTTTAGTTTCAATAGGTTCATTGTTATCTTGAAGTTCAGTCACCTCTACAAGTTCAGGTTCAGTTTCAGGTTCATGATGTGTAGGGTCATTATAATCATTTCCAAGTTTAGGTAAATCAAACTTGGTCAGCTTCACCTCAATCTGAACTTCCCTTTCAGCTTCAGATTTGTTAGCTTCATCAGTTTTCAGTTTTAGGCATGGTATTTCAGATTCATTAAAGACTACATTTCTATTGTTAATAATCTTAATGCCCTGAACCCCTAAAACCCATAACATATACCCCTTCACACCCTCGGGATACCCTAACATCACATACTTGACAGCCCTAGACTCAAGTTTCCCTTCAAACTGATGTGCATATGCAGCACATCCAAACACCCTTATGTGATTTAGATTTGGAGGCTCCCCTATCCACAACTCCTGTGGAGTCTTAAAGTTTATATTACTGGATGGTGACCTATTAATCAGATAAGCTGTAGTACTTGCAGCTTCAGCCCAAAAACCTTTTGCAAAGCCAGAGCTAATCAACATGCACCTAACCTTGTTCATTATGGTCCTGTTCATTCTCCCAGCGACCCCATTCTGTTCAGGTGTATACTTATCAGAAAGTAGAACTTTTGATGTCACATTAAACAAGTAATGATTTGGAAGCATATATAAATCGAAATAAAATCTACATTATTGTAAAAGTTGTTGTGGTTAAAATCTAATTAGATTTTATATTTTTGGTAGATGAAAAGATAAAAAAAAATTAGTTGTTATGGAGGCAGCTTCGGAAGCTTACTTAATTACTGCGAGCAATCGGGGTTCTTCTTGTTGCTGGACTCACTTTCGCTGCATTATCTATAAGAAAGCAAAGTGCTTCTGTTGGAATTTCCTGGATAATCTTATAGCTATGAATTGAAGAAGTCTCTAATTAGTGCGAATGCTATTCGCAACTTGTCAAATGCAAAGAGTACATAGCAAAGACTCGTGTTGCTTCGGATTGGATGTGACTATTCAAAAAGGTACATTATGAAAAGTTATGATCATTTGATAGAGTGCAATTTAAACCATTAAATATGAAAAATGTTTAATCTAATGGTCCACATTAATTTATGTTAAAAGATGCCACCATTCCGAAAAGATACTGAAAATTTATAAATCCCTAATTCTCTCATCTCTTCAAAATATTCTGTTATTTTTATTTTGTTGAAATTTAATCTCATTCGTATTATTTTCAGAAATAAAAATCTGCGAACAATTTTAATTCATGTCTATTCCATTCGTAAAGAACATTGTTTGTTAACACTTTGATTTGTTGGCAAAATTAATATTGTGTTATATTGCTTTTGAAAGAAACATTGTTTCTTAAAAGATAAACGTCCATTTGATCACATTAACACAGGCGCAGGTGGTGAAATATATCTTCAAGAGATTTACAACCGCATACTTCGCTTCATTTTATCTCTTTCTATTTTCTTTGCATTAGTAAGTCATAATTTGATTGTATTTTCATGCATATATCTGATTTCGATAATTCGAAACCATGTGTTAAGTTGTAGACCTAATTATTGTCACCTTGCAGACGAAAATTTAATTAACGATTGTTTAGACATTTGAATTCTTGTAAAATTGTATCAAGGGATTGAAATCCTTGTGAAATTTGGTTTTGTCCTAATTTATCTTATAAATAGGAAGCCGTCTTTAGACTTTATAATTACCATCAAAAAGAGAGAGAGATACTTGAGAAGATAGGTGTGCAATTTTCTTTTATAAATCTTTTTTCATCATGGTAAATTACTGCGGCGACAAGAGATGACGTAGTCTCGCATTGAGGCGAACTTCTATAAATCTTATGTGTTATTGAGTGTTTATTTTTCTTTCTTTAAATTGATTGCTTTCTGTGGAAACAATTGATATCATAACTTTTGGTTTTGATTGAGAGCAATGATTGACAAAGAAGGAACGTTGTTGGGGATTCGCAGTTTGATGGTATGAATTTTGCATTCTGGAGAATGCAGATTGAGCATTATTTGTACCTTAAAAAACTGCATCATCATCTTCTGAATGAAAAGTCGAAAGGAATTAAGGACGAGGAATGGGAACTTCTTAACCGTTGGGTATTGTGTGTTATTCAATTGACACTGTCGAAGAACGTTGGTTACAACGTCACGGCGAATTCGATGAAGATATTGTTGGATATGTATGAGAAGCCATCCACGTGTAATAAAGGGAAAAATGCATGGATCAGGCATTTATTTTCACAAAATCAAAAATCAGTCCACATGGTTTAGATTTTCAAAACTCAGGTTTTTCAAGGATTTAATTAATTATATTTAACAATTAATCTAATTAATTCCGTTCCTTGATTTCAGCTTACAGTTAAGATTTCATAATATAACAAATCACCTCCTTAATATACAGATTCTGTTTCATCCCCAGACGATTTCAATTGTGGACCAAACAGACGGCAGAAGCAGCGAGATTTCTGGTCACAAATAACATTTCGTCGTCTCCGGTCACATAGTTCGATACTGTGGAGATTAGACGGCCGAATAACGATTATTTTGGTCACAAATCGAACGACGTAAGCTCCGATCAAATTTCAACAGTTGTACGCGAGTTTCGTTTGTGTTGAAGTTCCAATTGATTGCGCCAATCTGTGGCTCCGAGATTGGAAGCAAACGTTTCCATTGCCGGCACTGATAATACACATTGCCCATTGGTATGTCAGGCTATCCCATTGACGATTATTGTTCTATATTGTTTTTATAAATTTGTGACTCCAATTGATACTGTTGTATATAGTTTTCATTGGACATTTGTATCATGTGTCCTCCCTGATCTTCAATCTGTGAACCAAACCATGTATTTGTCATGCATAGATTCGAATGAAGTACTGACTCCAGATCATTAATTTCTGTGACCTCCGTGCTCTCCTATCTGTGACAGGAGATGCATATGTGACCTGCATGAATTTCAAATTATTTTCGTCTTCATAAATTTATATCTTGTGACCTGCATGATCAATTACTTGTGACCCCAAACACATATTTGACTTGCATGAATTCAAATGAAGTAGTGACTCCATATATTTACTTTCTGTGTCCTCTGTGCTCTCCTATCTGTGACCAGAAATGCATATTAACCTGCATGAATTGAATCTATTACTGATTTCCTACATTTATATCATGTTCATCAATTACCTGTGACCATAACACATATGTGACCTGTATGAATTCAATTTAAATATTAAGTTACTATATCTAAATTTTGTGACCTGCATGATCTCCTACCTGTGACCCGAATCACATTTGTGACCTGATTTTAGTACTGACACCATACATTTAATTTTGCAGGTATTACCTGTGACCTCTGAACATAAAGCAAACTGTGATATGTAATCCGATATATGACCTCTGGACATGTTCTGTGACTAACACATTATTCACTTAACAACAATAAACTTTTCCACATATCACCATAAAGCAAAGTGTAATATGAAGTAAACCACGTAACCTCTGAACATAAAGCAAAGTGTAATGTTTACCCTGTGACTACAAAACATAAAGCAAATTGTAATATGAAGTAAGACCTGTGACCTTTGAACATAAAGAAAATTGTAATATAAAGTAATAAGACCTGTGACCTGCATGAATTTCAAATTATTTCCGTCTTCATAAATTTATATCTTGTGACCTGCATGATCAATTACTTGTGACCCCAAACACATATTTGACTTGCATGAATTCAAATGAAGTAGTGACTCCATATATTTACTTTCCGTGTCCTCTGTGCTCTCCTATCTGTGACCAAAAATGCATATTAACCTGCATGAATTGAATCTATTACTGATTTCCTACATTTATATCCTGTTCATCAATTACCTGTGACCATAACACATATGTGACCTGCATGAATTCAATTTAAATACTAAGTTACTATATCTAAATTTTGTGACCTGCATGATCTCCTACCTGTGACCCGAATCACATTTGTGACCTGATTTTAGTACTGACACCATACATTTAATTTTACAGGTATTACCTGTGACCTCTGAACATAAAGCAAACTGTGATATGTAATCCGATATGTGACCTCTGGACATGTTCTGTGACTAACACGCTATTCACTTAACAACAATAAACTTTTCCACAGATCACCATAAAGCAAAGTGTAATATGAAGTAAACCACGTGACCTCTGAACATAAAGCAAAGTGTGATGTTTACCCTGTGACTGCAAAATATAAAGCAAATTGTAATATGAAGTAAGACCTGTGACCTTTGAACATAAAGAAAATTGTAATATAAAGTAATAAGACTTGTGACCTCTGAACATAAAGCAAACTGTGATATGTAATCCGATCTGTGACCTCTGGACATGTTTTGTGACCAATACACTATTCACTTAACAACATTAAATTTTTCCACAGATCATCATTTGCAATTTACACCAAACGATTAAAAAATAGCATGTAAGACAAAATCATCCCTGATCGACAATCAAAATGAGCCAATTACTATCAAAACAATCATTGTAAACGTGTCCCAGTCAAACAAACTACTGCATATCCAAAAAAACAATGACACCAGAAAAAAAAGACACACAGACCCATCAAAAACTTTACATAGATTGTTCATTGTTTTACAAATTTAACAAGAAAATGGGCAGCCATCAGTCAAACGAGAACATCATCGCCTTCTTTACGCTATGCTCCTATGCTTATACAGCCTTGTGGCAATGTCAAGCCTTATTCTCCCCCTCATCAAATTTGATCGGCATCGAATCCTTATCATCATGTAGCAGGTACTCAGCATACGTGATGGTGAATATGCCGCAGTCGTGTCTGGAAAAAAACAAATCACAAACTATTAGATCGCATGACATAAATCAGAATAGGAGATGTGAGGTCACATGCTTCATTATAGATCAATATGCCCGCACAAGCTCTTATTCCAAAGCAATATGATCCCAATTAAAGCATGTTAGAAGAGTGAGTGGTAGGCTCAAGTCACAATAGCTTAAGGTGGTTCCTAATTTGAGGATTACCCTCTGAATCATGTAACAGGTCACCTGTAGGCTATATAATCAAATAACATGTTACAAATAAAATCAACACGATGGGAAGAAAACAGGTCACAAGTAGGGTATAAAACACCAATACACGAGTGAGGTCACAGGAATACATTCACATCCAAATATGTGATTTCGCCATAAAAAACCCCCAAACTTCATCAATATATCTCAATCAGCAGGTCATAGATGAAATGAATAACAATGAAACACAAATTTGCAACTCAACTCATAATTTCCACACAGAGCTCAAAAGAAAAAATAAAATCATGATGGAGTTCATTATGTAATTCCATATAAAAAACTCATGAAAAAATTGAAATGTTTGTTCGAATCGGCGATTGCCATTTGACCCATGCATTTACCTTCTTCCCCAACTGAATGCCAATGGACCCATGCAATTTTTGCATTTTCGTTGTCCTTTTAGTAAGTGTCTCCGTTGTCTTCCTTTTGTTTCTACGCACCGGCGTCTGCACGGGCTTTTTGCCCTTCATTTCCTCGTTCATTTTCGCCATTTGTCTATACTGTCGAACGATTTCTCACAGACAATATTTGACAGCACCGGAGATTGGGTGGAGGTTTATCACAGCAGTTTTCTGGAAGTGGTGGAGATGGCGTGATAAAATTGGAGACGAGATCGTGTTCGAGAGAAATAAGGGCTTAATCGATATGGAAGTTGATATTAACCATTTTTAAAACCCACAATTAATGGGATACGCGCGTCATTAACTTAAATAATTAATTGTTTAATTAAAATAATAAAAACCTGAGAAATGAAAACAAAACATGAAAACCTGAATATTTAAAATGCAAAAGAAAAGGCCTGGTCTGGTGTAATTTCCACTGTAATAAAGTAAATCTTATGAAAAAAATATTTAATTTAAAGATGCTGATGGTGCTCCAACAGTAGAACAACTCAATATATTAAGGGCCCGTTTGGTATGGATTTTAATTTTCTGCAGTAAATCAATTTTCATTTTCAATCACACATTCTTCAATAAAATAATATTTTCTATCACATCAATAATTTTTTCTTCTTTTTCAACCACACATTTCCCATCATATCACTATTCAAAAATCAATTCTTCCTCCAAAAATCCCTACCAAACAGGCTCTAATACAATTATCAATCGGTTGGTTTCAGTCGAGATTAAATTTGATGCCGAAGTCCGTGCCCTGATCTTATTGGCATCACTACCGAATAGTTGGGAGCCGATAAGAGCCGCAGTCAGTAACTCTATAGGTAATGTAAAATTGAAATTCTGTGATATTTGTGATATTATTCTTGCTATGGAAGTCTGAAGAAGAGATTATGGAGGAGTCTTAATATCGAGTTCTGCCCTTAATATTGAGAATAGGGGAAGGGGTTTCAAGAATTTTTTTAATAAAGGCAACGACAGGAAGTGGATGAATGGTAGAAACAAGTCCACATCTGAAAAATGTGGTATGTTGGAACTGTGGTAAATATGGCAACGTGAAGAAGAATTGCAGAGCACCAAAGAAGAAAGAAGAAAAGAAAAAAAAAAACAATTCTAATGCAATTATTGAATAGGTACAAGACGTTTTACTCTTGTCGGTTGACATTCCTATTGATTATTGGGGTGATAAATTCAGGAGCTTTTTTTCATACTACTACAAATCATGAGATTATGGAAAACACTGTTGCTGAAAATTATTGAAAGGTATATCTTGCTAATGGAGAACCTATGAATATTATTGGTATTGGTTATGTTAGTTTGAAGATGCCAAACAAGTCTATATAAAAAATTCATAAAGTGAATAGACAATGATCTAATTGAGGAAACGGATATGGTCTTACATGGTTAGCTGCTAGAGAGCACTTTTCCGTCGGAGTAACCATTGGAAGGTCAGAGAACTTGGTTGAAAAACTTATGGCAAGAGAGGGAAATCCCAAGATTAAATAAACGAAATCATCCAAAAAGTAGTGTGTTAAAGAAGATCACAAAAATGGCAAGTGGGAAGTAGGCCTAAAAGATGTTGTCAAATCAAAGGCGTTTAAAAAGGATGAGCCGCATCCTTGACGGCTCCCATCTGCCGTGCCCTGGGCCTTGGTGAAAGAGGTAAATCGCAGGTTATGCCTCCAATGGTATATTTTGGAAGACTGTTTGTACACTTGCACTTACCCAAAGGTCAAATCCATATTTTAGGATTCGAACCCTTGACGCGGCAGTCTCAAACAAAGTTGGAGTTTTTCCACATTCCCCTTTTACCACTTGGAGATGTGTCCTGAGAGTCAAATCAAAGGCGTTTAGCTTGTTAAAGAGCTAAAGCAAAGCTCGGTTGAAGTTACTTTAGCTGTAAAGGAAGATTGAGCAAGTTAGATCTTTTCTTTCTTTCTAACACCTCATAAATTTGTAAAAGATTATGCTTATGTTTGGCCCCCATATTTTCAAAAGCTCATTTTTTTCAAAACTAATTTTCAACTATACATTCTCCCATGAAATAGCATTACACGCAAATCGAAAACTTTTCTTTATTTTTAACCAAATATTTTCTTAAAAAATTACTATTCCAAACCCCATTTTCCTCAAAATTCCATTAAAATAGAGCCCAAACAAGGGCTATGTAAATAGTGATGTACAATAAGTATTTTCCAATTTATTAATAATATTATCTAGTACCAATAATGTTGAATACCAATTTAGGTTTTACAGACTGTAAGTTTGGCTCTTGAGGCTTCATGCCTCAAGACAACCTTCCCCTCAATCTTAGGCCGACAAATCCGAACAACTGGCACACTAGGATGTTAGGAAAATATTTGCATGTGATTATATCATTACTCTTTGGTAAAATAGGTCACATACATAATTGTTGGCGACCTTGTCGTGCCGAATAGAGAGATGAACATTCTCACTACGTGTAGGACCGTCAATTAATTGAATTTTGATCCGAATTCGATGAAATTAATGGGAGATGGATTTAGCGTTTTAATCTGATAATTAGATTAAGATCTAAATCTGATAACTTGTTAACTAAATGAAGCAAATATGGATATAGGTCAATCCAATCCGATAACAACCCGACCCATTTTGTTATAATAATATAATATATTTTATATATTATTTCATAATTTCTTACACATAATCTTTTTTTCATTTTGAAACTTGTACTATATTTTACACATAATTTTCAAATAATAAATATTATTAGATAATAGTATAATATTGTTTATTGAAATATTTGGAGACTTTTTAATTTTTTATTAATTAAAATAAGATAAAGATAGTGAATTTATTTTATAAATTAAACAACCAAAGGGGCCAACAATTGGAGTTGCTTTAATTGTTCCCAACTTTTCACATCGGATACTCACTAAAATATCACAAGATTTGCAATATATAAATAAGTGGGTCAAGAATTGGGTGAAAAGTTATTTGAGCCTTTTAATCCTAGGGTTTAAAAGTTTACTAATATAAAAAATTTATCTTCTTAATTTCTTCAATTTCGGATCAAATATCCCATAACATAGCAAATTGGATATAGATTTAACAATCAAATATCCATTAGATTATTGGATCAGATCGGATAATTATTCTTATCGGATATCGGCAAATCCGATCCATTTATATGTCTAACTGCTTGGCATTCCCTTCATTGCAAGATAATAGTGACACCATCTCCACATAGACGAGCATTCACATGGTGCTCCCTCGGACATCAATTCTCAGAAACTCCTATTGTCTTCGACACCAACCTTCACCATATGCCCCATAATCATTTGTCCATCAAATGGAGAGCCTCCAGTCTCAGCGTCTCAACACATGTCGAAGCAAATACATAATCTTCATCATTGTGCCCCTAAATGTGCTCTCCACGAACATTCACACAGCGCTCACTCGCACAATGCCTACCTTTTTCATCCATCTTTCCCACAACTTCCTTCATCGTGTTTCGCTAGCTTGCCAAGACGATCTGTGGCCTAACATCTTTTCTTCTAAAAAAACGCATGTCATTGATCTCCCACAACCAATAACGCACATTTGAGCGATCCCACTATAATACCAACTTTCACAGACCGCAAGTTTGGCTCCTAACATTCCACGCCTCAATGAATCCCTCCCCTCATTCTTAAATCGACAAGCCCGAATAATTGACACACGCACGCTATGAGTAGGATGTTAGATAAATACTTGCATATAATCATATCATTAGTACACTCTTCGAAAAAATAGGCCACACGTCTAGTTGTTGATGACCTTATCGAGTTGAATGGGAAGATAAGCATTCCTACTGTGTGACACCTGGTGTCAACATATCATAAATTCTATTAAATGGATCGTAATTCCTTATATTTAATTGAACATATAATTTAATGACACTAATGCTGTTGATCTAATCCAGATTTGATATTTATCATTCTATTTTGAAGGGCTGATCTTGTTTACTCTGATTCCTTCCTTGGTTTGGTACTGCTTTCAGCCTTATAGCTCATAGAAGCCTTGCCTTCTAGCTTTTTCCCTTGGCTCGAATCAACATAAATTGATATTAAACATCAATGATATTAAATAACATTACTTCAGATTTATTAATGAGTAGATTTCTTGGAGGAATTGTAGGTCTTTAAGGTAAGATGGTTGGAAAGTGAGATTGATTGTCACTTGTTCTTGATTATTGCATTACTGATGAATATGTCAACTTCTAGAGTGGAGATTACCAGATGAGACATGCTACAGGCATAGGAATTCAAATTCATGTACCTGACAGAACACACACAGCAGGGGCTCACCTCATATGAGTGAAATTTGAATTCCTATGTGAATTCCTGTTATTTTTTCCTGTACGCATAGTTTTTTCTTACCAGATAGATTACTTGTTCTCATTCTAATGGGGTTCTGCAAATTGCAACATGAAAATCCACTCTTGGCCATCACGATTACAAAGTGGGGATTAACTTTACGATACATGGCAACATCTTGAGTCCGTCCATATAAAATTTCCATCCTGTTCATCAGAATAACACTTCGAGAAAAACAAATATTATGATTCAAATTAGAGCAATTAATAACCTAAGCTGGAGATTTCGCACGAGTCTTTACTTCTCATATCCAGAGTCAACAAGCTCAAGACAAAATCAGCAAGAAACTGGGAATTTGCCTTGTTAGACACGATGGGCACAAAAATTCACTATGATGCGTTTGATTGTGAACATAAAATTTACATGAAAAATATAAATTGTAGACAACTCAATTACTTAATTAAATGCATTTGATTCATTTACTTTTCAACTTAGAAAATATTGTACTTGCCTATATTTTATTGATGGGTAGATGAGAGAGAAGGGATAGACAAAAGAAAGTCAATTATTTGAAAAATAAAAATTACTCATCCCTAAGAAAATATTTTCATTGTTTTCAAGAAAAATATGATTACATGATCAAAAATTGAAAAATATTTTCCATGAAAAAATTGTCCATCAAACACCACAAAAGTAGGAGACTTCGAGTGAAAAAATGACATTATCCATGGTAAATAGAGCCAATCTAACATGCTCTAATAAAAATAAGGGATTCTTAGATGGCAATACATGACCAAAGATTTGTTACTACCAACATAAAATCAGTTTCTGACCATACTTTTGTGTTTTAAAAAACAAAATAGATTGAAAGCTAAATGAAACAGTACTAACTAATCCTGAGCAAAGAACAAATATAACAGCCCAAATTTATGGTTTCGACTCTGATCAAGAAACAAGACTTCACTTCTTCTTTTCGCCACCTCCAGCAGCCCTACATAAATTTACCAAATGATATAGCAGTTAGAAACCATCAAGTCTCAACAATTCATTTTAAAGACCACATTGGAAACTCAGAAATAAATGGAAAGCTCAATCCACTTCAAGTGAATACTAGTTGAAATTTCTCAATTGAAAGGTGAAAAAATATATTAAATTCTAAGGACCGTTCCTTGGGAAGATTACCTCATTTTCCGGAGAACGCTAGACATTTCCTCTCTCTTCTTCTTGGCCCTCTTGTGAGTGCCCAACTTTCTCTTTGCCACCTTCAAAGCACGCTTGTCCTTGCCAACTTTAAGCAACTCAGTAATTCTCTTCTCATAAGGTGCAAATCCAGCAACTTCCCGAATAAGGCTCCTTGCAAAGTGCACTCTCTTGCTCGTTTTCTAAGTCAATCAATAGATTGAACAAAAAAAAAAAACCACATACATTGCGAATGATAAGTTACATTTTAACTACTTGTCAAGTTGCCTCTTCAATTAGCTAACATATGACTCCATACCATAAATTTACTTCTGAAAACCTTAAAACAAGAATCAACTAATGAAGTAGTCTGAATTTGAAGAACTTTCTCGGTATATGGTTGTTGACAATTGTTTTTATGCTAACATAACCCTATAATCAACACGAATTGAGAGCCCATAATTAAATTTCCCAAACTTTTGTACATACACTGCCTACTTATAGCTTATTGTTCTAGCATCAAACACACTAGGAGAAATGATCTGTAATGCAAATTTGAATTATTTGAATCAAGAGCATGTTCGGCTAAGATCAGATGAAGTGTAGATGTCTGCAAACATGTTTGGATAATTTCCTATTTCTAATTTTCACCAATAAAAGAATTATTAGTTTTAAAACTTAAATCACTTATAAATATAAAATAAACCCTTTAAATTCAGCCAAACATTTCTAACTCATATGGAACTTCATCGTCTTGAACTAGCCAAAAAAGAAAAAAAGAAAAATTGAACTGGCCACAAAAGCATAGATGAAACTTACCCCTTTCCTAGCCGAGGGGCGGGGAGCTAATTCCTTCGGGGTCACAACATGGCCTTTGTTCAGGCCAACAAATAAGCCAGTATTTGGCTGCTTTGGAGCCATTACCTATATGCCAACAACATACACAAATGCACTATAACAATTTTCTAAAAATCCCAACAACAAATCATACTATTATCTGAGCTGCCCCTAAACATTTACATGTCCAGGAGATGATACATTCCACAGAAATGATTCTAACAAAAAAAACTGGGTTTTTAAATCTAACCCACATGAAGCATGATCATAAGTACAGAGATAAAATAAACATACAAACAGAAATACGAGAACAAACGAGTAAATTTACACAAGCATTGTATGTTTCAATCATATTGATTGCACGTTTTACCTTTTCTTCGATTTGTCTGATCTGCTGCTGGAACGCGGAGGCGAGAACAAAAACTAGGGTTTTGCGAAAGTGGAGCCTTTTATATTGAAGTGAGAACGAGGAGGAGATGTCTGGGATACTCAAATCACTAGGGTAGAATTGTCAATTTCGTTTGTTTATGTTCGATAAACGTCGTCGTTTGTTACAAGAAGTTCGAGAATGTTGGGGGGTGTTAACTAATGCCGCGTTTGGCATAGATGAAAATATTGACTTCCCTTGTACATGAATGAAAATTGATCCAAACAAATATGATATATTCGTGCACATAAATATGTATGCTTTCGTTTTTTATGTTGAATTGATTCAATTTTCGATCTTCATTTAAATTTTTAAAACTTATATATTACTTATCGTCATATTCTAATCATTAATTTTCTTACTTTACAATTATAATTGCTATCATACCAATCCTTAATCATTATATTCGTCAAGTCGAATATTTTTGTCACATTATCCTATCCGCATGCTAGAGATGGCAAAAAAATTCGATACTCGCGGGACTCCGCCCCGAATGGGGCGAGGATAACTTTTTAATCGAGTATTCGGAGCGGGGGACGGGTAACGAGCGCCCCGCCCCGTTTAAATTTTTATTTTAGAATTCAATACTTTAAATGAAAAATTTCACGAAATTTCTTTAATTTTAATAGGAAATAGCAGCCAAATTTATTTGACTAAATATAATGAATAGGGACAATAAAAATAAATTATCAAACAAAAATTTTAATGGGATAATAAACGGGGCAAGAACCTCGCCCCACCCTCCTTAAACGGGTAACAGGATGGAGACGAGGAGGAGAATTGCACCCAAATAAAACGGGACAAGGTGAGGCGAGACAAGTAAACATTATTTTTTTAAAATTTGTTAAAAACAACTAATATTCTATTTAAAAATCATGATATATCTATTATTTTTATTTGATAAAAATTTTAAAATTAACTTTAAACCGAACATGAACCATGTTTTCTGTGCCTGCCTCGTACCTCGTCAAAACAATTACCCCCATTCCCCTGTTTACCCGATTAGACGACAAATCCCTATACCATTCAAGGCGGACTCCACCAGTATCGAGTTGATGAGTCTTTTTGATATCCCTACCTTAATCTCTGTATTAGCCTTGACTTACTTTATAATCATACTTCCTAGAATCTTCTGAAGAAATTGTGAAACTACTAGAAAATAAAAATTAATTTAGTTTTAAATTGGATAACTTCCACTATCACATATTTGGGTAAATTTCGTCCATAACCACTTAACTTATAGAGAAATCATAATTGAGTCATCAAATTGTGATTTACCTCAATATTTTGTTAATAATTTCAATTTGATTTCAAATTTTTCCACCAATGATGTTTAGTCAAATTGACGGAAATTTCTATGCCTCCATTTGGATAAATTAATTTTGAATACATATTCATAATTATTACTCATTGTTATCCTCACATTTTCTCGGATCTGCTACCATACTTCTTTATGATATATTTATAAATTTGTCAAATAGGAACTTAATTGTTACTTGTTGGTCATTTTATAACTAACCTTCAATATATTCATCATGTAGTGCTCTAAAATGGTAGTGTGAGGGCTATAATAAGCCCTTGTCTGGGCGCACTTTTAATCTACCAAAAAGGCCATTTTTTTACCATTGAAAGAAGCAACGGTCAAATAAACAAAAATGACTGCTGAAATCTGTGTCTTGTGTGTCAGAGCAAACAGCTCAAAAATCAATTCTACCTGCTCAAGAATCACGCCCAGACAGGGTGTAAATATCTTTGCATTGATTAGATGACGCTTCTTTCTTTTTATTTTATATTTCTATAATGTAGTATAATGATAAATTTGCGTGTTACATAGTAGTTAATGTGGAAGATTTTTTGCAGCATGATACCAATTAATCAATTTAATCACTTTAGGATACGATTTGAGTTAGACTGATGATATTTTATGAATGTGTAATTAATAATAAGTGTGTAATTTTTTTTTTTTTTTGGGATGATGGTTGTCAAACGAGCTAAAATTGAAGGTTATGATAAATTAAAATTTAATAGCCTAATTGAATTTGTTCTCAAAGTTGAGGACAGTAGATGAAATTTGCTTTTCAAATTTCAATCCCACCAGTGGTCAGTTGAGACTGTCTGGGGAACGGTGAAACATTTTCTTATATTACCCTAAAAAATGTCTCCCTCTTTCTCCATCATTAAAATTTCTGTCAATTTTCTTCTCTGGTACCGAAAAGCTTAGCAATGATTAATACACCCAACTGCGAAACTGCGAACTTTTTTGCTTGTTTCATGCCCCCGAACAAGCCAGCATAACAGACCCACCTGCTGAAATCCAGAACAATCTTAATCCACCCACCCACCCCCACCCCGGGTTCTTCTGCAGTTTTGATGCTTAAATTTCTCCATTCTCTGTATCAGAACTGAATTCTGATACTTTGGTTGCTTTTATCTCGATATGAATAGTTGAAAATCATTGCTTTTCCGCGTTCAGGTTCAATGCTTAGTGAGTGGGAATCCAGTTACAGTTGTTTATTGCTACCGCTGTACTGTAATCAATTTAAATTTGATCGAATCTTTGATTTCTCTGAGAGTTTGTCTTAATTGCTTGTTTTTAGCTTTTGTTTCTCTATTTAAGTGGAGTAAGGAAGTTTATAGTCGTTGAAAATTGTGTGCGCTGAAGCTTTTTGGTGGTAATCCTCTAATGGCTTATCTGTTCGTTTATTGATTTTATTGGAGCGTTAAATATCCCTTTGTAATCTTGTATTGATAGAAAACCATATTTGAATTTTCCAATTTCCAGTCATCAATTTAATTTGCCTTACTTTCATATACCACTTCAATACGTGCATTCGCTTCTTACGAACTGTTGGATTGTTATCCACGTCTTGTGTTCATAAAATAATTCCAAATAGCATAAATAAACAAACAATTCTTTGTAGGGTGTTTTGATCTTGAATCCCTTTCTCGCTTGTACCCTTCTGAGACAGTCAGTTGAATCCCACATTTCCTTCCATTTATGTTATTATGCTTAGATATTAGGAGGTAATGTCAATTCTGTGTGGCATCCCGCTTCTCGAGTGTGTATACTGCTTAGCGTGTGCACGGTGGGCATGGAAAAGGTGTCTATACACTGCAGGTCATGACAGCGAGACATGGGACCTTGCCACGGCTGAAGAGTTTGAACCTGTCCCCAGGCTCTGCCGATACATACTGGCTGTTTACGAGGATGATCTAAGACACCCTCTTTGGGAGCCTCCTCAGGGGTATGGAATAAATCCAGACTGGTTAATTATGAAAAAAAATTACGAGGATACACACGGACAAGCACCCCCATACTTGTTGTATCTTGATCATGATCATGCCGATATAGTTCTTGCTATTAGAGGGCTTAATATGGCCAAGGAAAGTGATTATGCCCTTTTGCTTGATAATAAGAAAAGGAAATTTGATGAGGGGTATGTTCACAATGGGCTGTTGAAAGCAGCTGCGTGCGTGTTCAACGCCGAGTATGACATTCTGAAGGAACTCTTGGAAAAATATCCGAATTATACATTGACTTTTACAGGACATTCCTTAGGATCAGGCGTGGCTGCAATATTGACTATGCTGGTGGTGCAAAATCGTCACATGTTGGGGAATATTGACCAAAAGAGAATAAGGTGTTTTGCTATTGCACCTGCCAGGTGTATGTCGCTTAATTTGGCTGTGAAATATGCTGATGTCATCAATTCTGTTGTGCTTCAGGCAAGTTCTTATGTAGTTTTTGCAGGTTTTTGTTTTGCTTAATTTTGTGGGTTTCGTGACATTAGTTTCAAATTGTACGTATTTTATCTATATAGCATAGAGCTTTCTTTTCTCGAATATGGAGCTTGCATAGGCAAAAGTTTTGGGATAAATATTTATAGAATTGGTGTTCCATTCCTCAAAAATATGCACTTCTCCAATTGAATTTTCATTTCCATCTATATTGTTTTTCCAGTTGCCACTTGGAATGATGTAGAAGCCACAACTGGACTACAATGTAAAATGGAGTTTAATTGTTGCCTGAGCACTTACTTGGCATGAATTGATATGGTTCGTCTGGTTCTGCTCGTTCAGTTGGGGAATTCGCATCTTTGCTTTATATAAGACCTTTTTCCTAGCAGCTGGTAAGCCATGCCAGTTCAAAAGAAAGAAAATCTAGAAGTCCCGTCCTTTTGTCTTGACAGATTTCTTGCTTCCATCATCTTTTGCAGTTTAACAGCTTCAAGCACCTCGTAGTCTGATTTTGACTCTTGCCTTTTTCACTCAACTGCCTTGTTATGGCAAATTCTTTCTAGCTGGCTTAACCTGGAAGATTAAAAATATTGACCAGATCATGTCTATCCAATCGACAGATATGTGAGAACATTCATTGACTATAAATACCTGTTTCAGGAAACAAAAAAGCTTCAGTTACCCTTGTAAATAAGCTAGCATGTTGATATTGCTCTTTTCTATGTCAACACGTGTACTTCAGTTTGAAATTCGAGGGTAATTTGCATTCAGAAGGGATTCTTTTCATAGGTACGGGGAAATAAGAATGTAGAGCTACGCATATTTTGCGTGTGGTGTTTGTATTGTTACTTCATATGAACAAATTATTTTGGTGTTAATTGAAAGTAATTTTATTAGTATCAGCAGCACTTCCAAATAGATGGAAAAGAAGTAACATTTTCCCATGTTCTTCTTTCTGTGTTTTTTTCTTATTATCATACATTTACATATTGCAGGAACTTCTTGCTTCCACGTGTATGTATGGGAACATGTAATACAGCAGCGCATTAATGAATTTTAACGAGCCTATTCCTTACTGATACAGGATGATTTCTTGCCCCGAACGGCGACCCCCTTGGAGGACATCTTCAAGTCACTTTTCTGGTAAAGCACTTGTTGGGTTCTTTTTAATCTCAAATCTCTTTTGCTGCAACTGAAGACCCTTATTTATATAAGCGTCTACTTCATGGACAGTCTGCCATGCTTGCTGTGCCTAAGGTGCATGATGGATACTTGCATACCTGAGACGAAGAAGCTCAACGATCCAAGAAGGTTATATTCCCCTGGTCGCCTTTATCACATTGTTGAGCGCAAACCTTTCAGGTATGCAGGAAGTTGCTATTATTTTTTTTAAAATATCCACTAATACTATGTTAATATTTATAAACTAAATTTGGGGAACGTGTATTATTTTGACCAATAAATCAACTAAATGATACAGCGAAAAGAGAAAATTGTTTCACCATTATAAATCTCACTGAGCATAAACTTGGACTTGTTGCTAATTTACATCCTAATTCAGCCTGTTATCTTCATCACTTTCTGATATATGACCTGAATCATTGATCAAAAGTTTTGTCAACTTTGCAACATATGACTCTAAAAAAGGATGCTATAATTCCAGAAATTATGTGGGCAGTTTGCAATTTTATTTATTATATCAATGATTGATTAATTTGGAGTACCATGTCTGTTATGCACATAGATGTGGAAGATTCCCTCCAGTTGTGAGGACAGCGGTTCCGGTGGATGGAAGATTTGAGCATATAGTTCTCTCTTGTAATGCCACTTCTGACCATGCCATCATTTGGATAGAGAGAGAAGCCGAAAGGGCTCTTGAAGTAAGTTTGTCTATGGTTTTTTTTTTTTTTTAACCAACTGTTGAAGCCTTGAAAAAAATTTATCAAATGATCTCCAACAGATCTCGTTGTCTGGGTATTAACATAATAGTAGTTTATCTCTCTGTTTTTTTCATGAAATTATTTGATCCTTTTGACCTCAAACATATAACTGGGTGTTTTTCGATAACTACTTGAAACTGCAATCTCTCTAATGCTCTTTTACGGATTACAGCTGATGCGGGAGAAAGATGATAGTCTACAGGTTCCACCAGAACAGAGGATGGAACGACAGGAATCGTTAGCCAGAGAGCACGGTGAACAGTACAAGGCTGCTTTACGGAGGGCTGTTTCATTGGCCATTCCTCACGCCTTTTCACCTACTCAATACGGAACATTTGACCAAGACGCAGAGAATTCTGGGATATCATCTTGCGATTCTTTGGCAGGATCATCCATAAAACACAAGAACAAGGCGAGCTGGGATGAACCGTTCCAAATTTTTTTTGAGAAAGATGAGTCTGGTCTCTCTTCTTCTGAAGACACCACTCATTGTTGATTGATTGTGTTACTTAAGTATACATGCTGGCCCTGTAAATGTAACTCCAGTAATATTCTTTATTCGAAATTTTCTTTGTTAGTTTGAAACTGTCTTTATTCAACTGAATACCTATGTAGGTACATTTAACCCCCTGTTCGACAGTCATTATTTAAAAACCTTTTTTTATACATATTCATTTTCAAAAACACATTCACACAATAAAATATTCTGTATATAAATATAAGAATTTTTCCTACTTTTTAATCACATATTGTTCTAAAAATCATTATTCGAACATTGTCTTTTTAAAATAATGATTGTCAAACAAGGGCAAAATATTATCAATGTTCGACTTGATAATATCATAGTAGTTTGAATCCATGGTTATTCCTTGTAGAAGAAATTCACTGAAGTCTGAGCCCAGAATGACTTTATTTTCAGAGTCGAGCATTTACTTCCAATATGCTAAAGTAAGGTAGTGAAAAGTATCATGTTTAGGCATTATGTTATGCTTTATCACTAATATGTTCTTTTTATTCGGAGACTTGTACAGTAGATATCAAGTTCATTTTTGATGGGCATTAAAATCAGATTTTTAGTTAATTTTGATAGAAGTTGATAAATTATGTAGTTAAAAAATTGTGGATCCAATGAAATATATAGTTAGAATTTTTTATTGACTTTGACATTTTAATTTTCACCAAAGAGGGCACAAATATAGATAATGTGGATGGTGGATAAAAAATGTAATAACTCAAATTTTTAAATATGCAAGATTATTAGTGAAAATTACACTATGGAAGAGTTTAAAGATTGTAATTAAAAAATCGGATATGAGACTTGCTTATCTATAAATCAAGGAATAATTCAACTATTAATAGTGACAATAATATTATAAAATCTACCCCACATCAAACCCAATTTCATCCCAAACCATGAAAATCATTTCGCTCTCTTCTCTATCTCTATCTTCTCTCTTCCCACTCTCCACCTAACTCACACCCACAAATCTGGTGCCGCCACCACATCCATTGCTGGAGGCTATTGTCGTCGTCGCACCCACTCTCTCTCATTGTTGGAGACACCACGACCTTACAATGAGGAGCGCCGCTCCATCGCTATGAGCACCGCCTCATAGGGACGCTCTTAGCGAGCGTCGTTGTTGTTCGGTTGGTCTTTTTATTGTTTTTGGTCGTTGGTGATTTGCTTGGTTGTGGTTGTGGTGGAAGTGCAATAGAAGTGGTTGTGTTGGAGTGTTACATTGGTGATTGTGGTGGAATGTTGGTGGTTGAGTTGGTGGTTGGTGGTTTACTAATTGCCATGCCGATGACGGTGCGAGTGCTAATAAGGTTTTGGTAGTGCTGGTGAGGTTGTGGTGACTCACAATTTGTTCACAGGTGTCATAGTGTGTAGGTCGCAGATCAATGTTCGCATTTCACAAATCAATTAAAATTGGTCACAGATCAATATCCACAGGTCACAGACATTGATTTATGGTCAAAAGTCACACTTCATAGGTCACGGGTCATATTGTATATGTCAAAGATCAATGTAATCAGGTCTCGTATCAATATTAAGTGGTCAAAGATCATATGTTACACGTCTTTGCGCACTAATAATAGGTCAGAAATTCAAATTTATATGTCATAGTTCATATGTTAAAAGTCACGGGTGACAGGTCACAAGTCATTTTGTATATGTAACTTATCAATATCTACAGGTCACATATCCAAGTGAATAAGTGACAAGCCATTGGATCTATTACCTGTCCAACAGGTCACAGATCCAAGATAACTAGTTACTGACCATTTGATCAACCTCACATGTAACAGTTTACAGTAGTTTAAATCATACCGTCAAGAATTCGTCAATTGAAGTAGGGATGGTAAAAAAACATGTCAAACCCGTTACTCGCAGGTTGGGGACGGGGATTACCCGCTTAACCGAGTATTCGAGTCGGGTAACAAGGGTCCTACCTCGTTTAATTTTTAATTTCTTTTTAAGAATTCAATACTTTAAATGAAAAACTCCATGAAATTTCATTATTTCTAAAAGAAGATGACAATTAAGATTATCTAAGAAATATGGCAAACAATAAAAATCTTAGTTTACTAAATATATTTGAATAATTTAACTTTTAAAAATAAATAAATATATTATTGTTTCACTTTAATGAATGAGAGCAATACAATGAATTATATATATAAAAAATAACGAGCACCCGGAGGGGAGGGAAAGGTTGCTCCGACCCTGGTCTCGACCCATTCCCTTGCCATCCCTAAATTGAAGTTCATTAGACAATCTGTTAATCCTCGTCAATATTTTGCTAAATTAAAAATTCAAACAAGCTGCTACCCTTTGAGATGTTGTACTCATGGATCTTGAATCAACGCCTTTATCTAAACAAGCTGGGTGGATGCAGGTAATTGTGAGAGGGGATGAAGATGGGTAGATGCTAGTAGCTGTGAGAGGAGATGGTGGTAGGTGGATGCCAATGACTATGAGAGGGGAAGTCGACTGGTGGATGCGGTGGTGGATAGATGCCGATGACTGTGAGAGGGGACGACGACATATAGATGTTGGTGACTATGAGATGGGATGACGACGGTGGATATTAGTGACTGTTAGAGGAGATAGCGGCGGGTGGATGTAGGTGACTGTGGCTGGGCTAGAGAGAGATTGGAGTGGTTGAGAATTATTTTATATTTAAGATTATTAATTATCACCTAAGTTTTGAATTTCTAATCCTTTTTTGATGGAGATCAGGATAAGAATAAATATAGAGCTATATTTTGATTAGGATTTTATAATAAGAGATTGATTTAAAGTAGATTTAATTAGATTAGATAAGATTCGTTTAGATATTTTGATAGTTATTAGAAGTTTGTCTCCTTTTAGATTCTTAGTTTATTTTCTTTGTAAATAGGGAGACTTATTCATTATAATGAACAACCTGATTATATGAATAAAGATTGAATTTCCTCTTGTCTTCAATTCTTCTCTTCTTGGACCATTTTTCTTTCTTAATATTCGATTGTTCTTTAACAAGTTATACGCATCCTGCATCAATTTGGTATTAAGGCAATTTATTTTCCTTTGGCTTAGCATCGTTCATTTTCAAATCCAAAAATTTCACCAATAATCAAATAAATCGTTTTCATCCCTTCCATATACCTAGGGATCGGCAATGGGTCGGGTCGGGCTTGGCCCAAAACCGACCAAACTCGACCTTACCCGATCCGATATACCTGATTTTGGGCTCTTTTACAAACCGAACCGACCCGACTCCTATCCTAACCCGATCTGGCCCGGGTCGGGTCCTTCCTTTTTTTTTTTTTTTTGTTTTGATTTCTCCGATTCCATAGAAAAATCCATGTTTCCAAAACAGATTAACAAAGGAAAATGGAATAAACTATGCATCATTCATTGCACCAAACAAAAGCCATTAAAAATGTAAAACAAAAAAAAAAAAACTCATGTGCCCAAAACACGTACAGTAGTAGTGCAATGTCATAGCCATCAGCTGAAAGGGCTGTTTGTTCAATACAGAGTAAAAATTCAAGAGCCAAATAATGCAATAGAAATACTACGGTAGTATTGGTTCAAAAGAACTTTCTCCTACAGAATGCTAGCCGAAAAGCCCTTTGTCTCTCCTTCATACTCAGCCCCTATTTGTAACTGATGAGTTTTTGTTTGTTCCTGGGGTGGACACGAATCACGAGGAAAAGGAAGGCTGTGTAGAGAGAATTGGTCAAGGACAAGTGTAAGGATAAAGGTCAATGCAGCAAGAGAGTATGGAGATGAAGATCAAAAGGCCTTGATTTTGGAGAAATTAAGAGTTTTGTTGGGACTTAAGAGTTTCTACATAAAAACACCAACAAATGCTTACTCACCGACACCAACACCAACACCAACACCAACACCGGCCTCGGGACCTTCCTTGGAACTCAACATTGCGACTGATGCTCCGGCTCCTGTTTCACTGGTTTCACCAATAAAAAGAGATCGAAGAGGACAACTCTGCATGTAACTGGTTTCATTGAATAATAGGGTTTAACTGAGTTGGGTCAGTTTTGGGCCAAACCGACCCGGCCCACAATTATTTTAAATTTATTTTACCTGACCCAACCCAGATTTATCCCTAAACCGACCCAAACCAACCCGTTTCGAGTCGGGTAGGGTCGAGTTTTCGGACTGTGGTTTTCAAGCCCAGTCCTACATATACCACCACAAAATCCCAACCTTTCCATCCATTCCATACAGAAGCCATAACCTTCCACCCAAAACCTATAACCACTTTTATACAGAAATTTTGAACATCACAAAAAATTAGAAAAAATTGTATATACAACAGCAACAGCTTGCCAAGATAGTTTTTAAAAAAACACTGTTCGTGTCATTGTTCACGCCCGAATTCAGTTTAGATTTTTTCATCCGTTAAAAAAAAAATTCAGTTTACATCGTTGTGTTGTTGCTCCACTGTTTATCAAGTTTTGATGTTGTTCTTTAATTCTTTAAATACATTCAACAATCCGTCACTACAATCTCCCTAAGCCCAATATTGGCCCAATATCTCTTACACTCCAGATTAACATATCATATATACACGTGGAAATTACACCAAACCAGGCATTTTCTTTCACATTTTAAAAAGTCAGGTTTTCACCTTTTTTTTTTTTTTTCATTTCTCAGGTTTTTATCTTTTTAATTTAACGATTAATTTTTTAATTAAATGACGCGCGTATCCCGTTAATTGTGGGTTTCAAAATGGTTAATATCTCAACTTCCATATCTATTGAAGCCCTATTTTCTCTCGATCACTATTTCATCTCCACATTCCTCGCGCCCTCTCTCCACCACTTTCAGAAAACTTCTGTGATAAATCTCCAAACTCCATTTTATTTGTTCTACCCGGTAGTATTGAAGGAAATATGTGGGGCAATCTATTTTCTGGGCTAAGGTCACACCTTATTATATTTTTGAATTTTAGATCCACAGAGCTGATTATCTTCATGGAGGAATTGCACTGCACTTAGTTGCTTTGAATGGCCATTCCAGAGGTATCCGGATTCTCCTTACTGATTACATTCCTAGCATTCCTAATTTTTACAGCATCTTGAGGAAAAGATCAAAAAATGATAAGAGTGCATCGACTTTTATCCACGATTTTCTTTGATTTTTATTTTTTGTGTGCGATTAGTGACTTTTTTTGGGCAAATATTGAATTACAAATAGGAATTTAATTTTAGGTTTATTGATTCGTGTAATTTGAGACTTAAATTGGATTTGTGATATAGCCCGTACGAAATGTATTTTTTGATCTGTTTGGGTGAGGACTGGAGAACTATCTACTGATATTATCATGCATTGTGATTGTACAGTTTCTTTTTTGAGTGGAATTTTTATAGATTTGGGAAAAAGTGCATTTTAGAGATTTCTGTCCATGTTTTATGTTATCTTATATAGAGAGTAAAAATTATAATATTGTTGGTTTATATGTTAAGATTTTACTATGGATGCTACTGTCAGAAACCTGTGCTAAATGGGTGGAATTATTTTATTTCTTCATTTTGGTTGGTAATAATCTAATTTAAATATAAAAGGTTGATTATAATTCATCTTCTTGAATAATATGTAATAATAAGAACAACACTTCATGTGATTTATGCCAGTGACCTGAGAATATTATGTTATATGCTTATGCGCGTATGTGACCTGAGAATATTATGTGATCTATACATGTGACCTCTGTTAATTTGCATCTGTGACTTGACAAAAACTCCTTTCCTGTAGCTTTGGAAATTCATGCTGAGTATTTTCTACATGACGATAAGGATTCGATGGTGAGCAAATTTGATGCGGGGAGAACAAGGCTGGACATAGCAACACGCCATTTAAACATCGGGGCATATACAAGCCTATAAAGATGGGGAAGCAAAAAAAAAAAAGGATGAGATTCTCATTGAGTAATGGCCGTGTTTTTTTTTTTTTTAAACGATGAACAAACTCTGTAAAGTTTCTGATTGTCTGTCTCTGTCTATTTCTTTTAGCAGTAGTTGATTGAACAATGAATAATTTTTGGTGTCATTGTCTGTTTCGATTTGCGGTACTTTTGTAAATTGGACAAATGTACATTGAATTTTCGATAATAATTGGCACCATTTTCATTGTGAGTAGGAATGTGTTTAATTTACATGTTATTTGCAGCTGTGTAAGTTGCAATCTAATGGTCACATGTCATTCCATATATCACACATTGCAATCTGATGGTCACAGTGAAAATTGCTTTGGTTACACAGGTTTATGATGGTCACAGTTAGAATATTTCTATAGGGTCACAAGTGATAATATGTTTGGAGTATGTAGGTCACAAGAATACTAACAGTTACATAATGCTACATGAAGTCACAGAGAACACTATATGGATTTCTACAGGATCACACGTAATAATATTTTTGAATATGTAGGGTTACAGGAATACTATTATTCGTATAATGTTATATTAGGTCACAGAAAACACTATGGGGAATTGTTTGACAACACAGGTCACAGACTATAGTAGAAGATTTATACAGGGTCACACGTGATAATATTTTTGGGGTACGTAGGTCACAGTAATACCATTATTCACATAATGTTACATCAGGTCAAAGGTCACACATGTGTTCACAGATCACAGGGTCTTACTACATGTTACATATTCCTTTGTGGTGGTCACAGATAATAGTGAACTGGTGGCTTTTATAATTTTGGATTAGGAGAAAATGATACAGTAGCCAAAAATACGTCGTTATTCACAATCAATTTTTTTTTATAATTTTGGATTAGGAGAAAATGATAACTCACTTTTTATAATCTTGCGATTTATTTGATAGCGTTGAGAATTACTATGCAATTACTATATCAATATACTATAGATATAATTATAAATTCGAGGAAGGACGACAATTTCACAAAAAAACAGAGAAATATTTCGTATGTTCAATGTATGACTGACACTTTCATAGTACTTCCTGATTGCATACAAGTGGTCAACTTCTTCCATAGACTTACTCATACATATAAGGTGAAATTTTCCATAAACTATGACTTTGGAAGCAGATGTGGCCTATGCTAGGACAATAGTTTCTACTGCAGCAGATTGGATAATTGGCTCAAATTCTCCTCCTCTTCTTCTTCCCATATCTCATGCAGGGCTTCTGTAATATTATGAATGCTATTTAGAGCATAATATGCTCTTGGCACCAAAGTTTCTCTCCCCACCTGCAATTCATACTTTATTGCATTAAATAGGTCAGCGAAAAATTGGTTAATTTGGCTAACATGTTTGAACTTATTTGTTAAAATTTTTTCAAAAAGTGTTACTTCTAATTTTTATATGCTTAGCCAAACATGCTCATTTTTCACTTGATACTACATAATACTATCTTGGCCACCATTCTAAACATGCCATCACAGTATAGGCAAATACTTGGTTCATTAAGTAGGTAAGTTTTCAGTAATTACTTTTTTTTTTTTTTTTTGGATTACCATTGGCAATGGCAATGGCAGCTTCCATTGTTTGTACAGAAGGTTTACATAGAACTTGTGTTTCAACATTTTCAGTTTGTACTTCTTTCATCTCTTCTATGCTTGAAACAGGTCCCAATCCATTAGGAGGGTTAAGAGTTTCAATGCACATGACACCTTAGAAATAATCTTGCAAACCCAACCTTTGTGGTGGTCACAAATAGTAGTGAACTGGTAACACGGGTTTTCAATTAAGTGGAATTTTTTGCAGACTACAGTGAACATTAAACTGGTGACACAAACGAGTTTCACAAGTGATAATATGTTTAGAGTATGTAGGTCACAGGAATACTAGCAGTTACATAATACTACATAAAGTCACAGAAAACACTATATGGATTTCTACAGGGTCACACGTGATAATATTTTTGAATATGTAGGGTCACAGGAATACTATTATTCATATAATGTTACTTCAGGTCACATATAACACTATAGGGAATTGTTTGGCAACACATGTCACATACTGTAGTAGAAGATTTATACTAGGTCACAAGTGGTAAAATTTTTGGAGTACGTAGGTCATAGTAATACTATTATTCACATAATGTTACATCAGGTCAAATGTCACACATGTGTTCACTGGTCACATGGTCTTACTATATGTTACAGATTCTTCTGTGGTGGTCACAGATAGTAGTGAACTGGTAACACATGTTTTCAATTAAGTGGAGATTTTTTGCAGACTACAATGAACATTAAATTGGTGACACAAACGAGTTTTACAAGTCATATGTCTGAGTACATGTCACGCATTACAATTTAAGGATCACAGTTTGACTTTATGCATAATTAACTATCCAACTCGAAATAATCCGAACTAATATTTCTCATTTCAATTATTATTTCAGGACACAGAATTCAACTATAGGAAGACAGAAGTTTAAATTGAAATTAAATGTAGGTCACATTTGTCTTTCGGGTCACAGGTAGGAGAATATGCAGGACATGGAATTCAACTGTAGTAAGATAGAAGTTTAAATTGAAATTAAATGCAGGTCACATATGTCTTCCGGGTCACAGGTAGGAGAATATGCAGAACACAGAATTCAACTGTAGGAAGACGTAAGTTTTAAATTGAAATTAAATGCACGACACAGATTTCAAATGTAGGAAGACACAGATTTCAAACATATCATTTTCAATGGAAGCATTTTTTCTCCAATTGGTGCTCTCAATTGGACCTTCAACGCAGACGAAACCTGCGTTCAGTGTTCGAAATTTGATCGGGGATTACGTACTTTGATTTGTGACTGAATTAATCCTTATTCATCTATCAAAAGTCCACCATATGAAACTATGTGACCGGCGACGATGGAATCTGATTTGTGACCGGATATCTCGTTTAATCTGCCGTCAATTTTGTCCAGAATCGGAATCAGTCTGGGGATGAAGCAGAATCTGTAATTAGGAAGGTGTTTTGTTATATTAGGAAATCTTAACTGTACGCTTAAATCAATGAAATAATATTATTAGATTAGTTGTTAAATATAATTAATTAAATCGTGGAAAAACCTGAGTTTTGAAAATCTAAACATTCGGACCTGATTTGTGATTTCGTGAAAGTAAATACCCGATCTATGAATTTTTCCCTATATACACTCACCAAGCCCATTTTATAACCAAGCAAATTCCAAACCACAAACACATTGACCATTGAGGAAATTACACCTAGACTTGGTTTTAGAATACCATTTTCATAAATCATGAATCAAGTTTCACATTGCAAAAATCAGGTTCTAATTAATAATTCGAAAAAAAAAATTTAATTTTAATTTTATATCTATATATACAATATAAATTAATTTATATACACTCCCCTACCCTATCTAATCCAACCAAACCCTAAAATACCCATCTTCTCTCCACTTTCACGCTATCGCTGTCGCTGTCGCCGCTGCCTTCTTCCTCTCATCTCCCTCTCTCGTCTTTACTTTCCCCGATGAAAAATTTCGGTTATCTGAACTTCTTGATGGAGACTATTTTTGTCAATTCACCCATACAAGCTTTCCCTAGTTCAAAGCAAAGATCAAGAAGAGGCTTTACCACATAGCATCCACAAAATTATAGAATGAATTTCAGTCCCGATGCTGCCCTCGAAAATCTCCGATTAACTTTAAGAAGCTGCCACACACGGTCAATGACATCTCTATCGCCACCATCCACCTCTACACTGGCAGACCAAGTAGATTGAGAAGCCCTAAAATCAATTGTCTAATTCCCTCTTCAAATCTGCTTCGTCCTTGTCCTTTTTTGTTTTGTTTTGATATTTTGAGTGGTGCGGTGTTTGTGCTGCTGTGGGTGCGTGTGAGTGCGCGTAGAGGCAGTTTCGGTGGGTGTGATTGTGTGGGTGCGGCGGCAGTGGAGGTGTGGTGGAATGGTCATAATCGGTTTGACGTCGTGGTGTGGGCGGTGGATCGAGGAGTTGCGGATTGGTGGTCGTAGTTATTTTGTGCGTGCGGTTGTGGTTTTGGAGGTGGTGACTAGTGTTGGAAGGTTGTGGTGTTGGTTTGTATGGGATGTTGATGTTGGTATTGGGCGACGATGGTGGTGGTGCTGATGGTGGGGGCAGTGTCGAAGTGGTGCAGTGTGGGCGTGGCGGTGGTTTTGGTTGATCGTGAGCAATTAAATAGATAAAATTGTGACTAAAACATGACGTGTGACCTACAAAGTATTAACTTGTGATTGATAATTTGATAAATTGTGACTTAAATAGTAAATATGATTTTTGATTAATTAATTTGATGTTTTGTGACCATAAAATAAGTTGTGTTTGTGACCATAAAATAAGTAATGTGACTTGTAAATTTTGTGATTTGTGACCGATGAACAAATTGTGACTTTAAAATTTTTAAGTTATGACCGATGAATAAATTGGGATTTTGAAAATTTTGAACTGAGACCTAATTTTTTTTGAATTGTGACCAAATTGTATAGATCTGTGACCTTAGTATAGTAATATCACCGGAGTTGGAATATTTGCTTGAATCGGAGCAGTCGCCGGAGCTGTAGGGGAGATGGAGGTGGGGTGAGTTAATTATATTATATTAGAATTAAATATTTAATAATAAATTGATTTAATAATTATTATTTCATAAATAAAAATTTAAAAAAACCTGATTTTTGAAATTTGAAACTTGTTTTTGTATTTTTGAAATGGGTGAAAGTAAATACCTTATTTATATATTGTTCCCTTAACCATTTATAAGTCAAGCCCTAACTCATTACAGGCCCACATACTATACTCCTTCCTACAACAGCCCACATATACAACCTGGCCCAACAATAAAACAATCCTAATCAAGAGAGTACCCAAAACTTAAGAGGAAATTACACCCACACCTAGAAATAGATTTTCAATTTCAAAAATCCAATAACAAGTTCAACATTTCAAAAATCAGGTTTATTTAATAATTTAAAAATATTTTTTATTTTTATTTTTAAATCTATATCTACAAACCCTAATCATTTGATTCATTTCAACCCTTTCTTCCACTCCAACCTCTCCTCCCACCGCCTCATCCTCATCCCATCTATTTGCTCTCGCCGCCGCCGCCGCCGCCACCGCCACCGTCATCGTCACAACCGTCGACTTCTTCCTCTCCTCCTTCTCTCTTCAACTCTTCCTCTCTCTGCCTCTACGGCTGATGTGGCCTGATCCGTTGCCTATCTCTGCGTAGCAGTCGGCGACAGCGTCTAGTTGGCGGCAGTGTCGACGCTGCCGTTCGTGACGCTGCTGCTGCAGTTTGCAGCAGCGTTGCCGTTCGCGACGCTGCCTAGTTCGAGGCAGCATTGATTTGCCGTTCGTGATGCAGCACGCAGCAGATCCGTTGGAGGTTTTTATTGCAGCAGATCTCGCGGTAGTGGTGATGTGGTTTTTGATGGTTTTATCGCAGATCCAGCGGCGGTGGTGGTGTTGTTGTGGGGTTGGATGCGTTGGTAGTGGTTTTGTGTGGTGTTGATAATGGTTGCCGTGAGGTGGTGGCGGTTTTGTGGTGGGGGCCGTCGATAGTGGTGTTCGGTGGTGGTGTTGTGTGGTGTTGGTAATGGTTGCCGTGAGGTGGTGGCGGTTTTATGGTGGGGGCTGCCGGTAGTGGTGTTGTGTGGTGTTGGTAATGGTTGCCGTGAGGTGGTTGCGGTTTTGTGGTGGGGGCCGCCGGTGGTGGTTATTGTTGGTGGTATGTGACCTAGTATGCGGTTATCTGTGACCAGAAAATTATTAATTGTGACCTAAAAATTATTAATTGTGACCAATAAATTGATAAATTGTGAGCGTAAATAAGTATTGTGACTTACAAATTTTGAAATTTGTGACCCATGAAAAAATTGTGACTTTTAAATTTTTGAATTGTGACCGATGAACGAATTGTGACTTACGAAAATTTTGAATTCCGACCTAAAAAATTTTGAATTGTGACCAAATTGTATAGATCTGTGACCTTAAAATATTCGCCGGAATCGGATCAGTCGTCTGAAAAGTCGTCGGAACAATCGCCAGAGAAGAGTGGTGACCGGAACGGTCGTCGGAATACCCCCAAAGTTGTAGGGGTGGGGGTGGGGGTGTAGGTGAGTTAATTATTTTATAGTAGAATTAAATATTAATAATAAATTAATTTAATAATTATTATTTCATAATTAAAAATATAAAGAAACCTGATTTTTGAAAATTAGAACATGTTTTGGTAGTTTTGAAATGTGTAAAAAAGAAAAAGGCTGATTTATGTATTCTTCCCAAAACTTAACCTTCACAACCCAAACATTAGGCCCAATCTATAAATTGCGGCCCACCAATACATACAACCGCAAAGCCCATATAATCATACTCCTAGCCACCAGTCCCTGTTCATCGTTCGGTACGCCGTCACCTCGCCCAAACCTGCACCACCTCATCGTAGCCAACCTCAACCCAGTATATCGTAAACTGACACCTCGTAAGCAACCGCACTCAACCACCCTGCCACCACCACTCCTTGTAGTCACTGTAGGGAATTTACTTAATCATGCACAGCGGAAATAAAACAATTTTCAATTCCCAAACGAGGATCTGCAATGTGTTTAGATAGAAACTGTGATTAGAATTATACCTTTGATGAATTCCACAAACTCTTTTACTTTTTCTTGAACTCCAATAATCATGATCTGCAATCCAAGCTGTCCAATTGTCCAGCCTCCAATGGTGATCCACACAGAGAACAAGAATGACGGCCAGGATTTTCTTTTCTTGTGCTAGTAAGAATAATAAAAAATTCATACTGTTTTCAAACCCTAATAGCCTATTAATATAAGTCCAAATGGGCTCGGCCCATCTGTTAAACTTAATCCGATCTAATATTTAATTAATCAAATTAATTAAATCTGGTCCATGAATTAATTAATCCAATTAATTAATTCGGGCCTATTAATAAACAACCCAATTAATTAATTACCCAACACTTGTCAATTAATTAATTGGTAAATCTCATTCTTCTGATTCTCTTTTGTGTGTGACCCATTAGGTTCCCGATCACGATGCCTAACGACGTGAATTATTATTTTGATATAATGAAAATCGATAAATTAAAACGCCCCTTTTAATTTATCATTAATTCACTTTCGTTGTCCCAGATTGACATCTAACAATGTGTCAGGGCAATACATGTGACGGGAAATATCACGTAGTATGACAAAACCAAACTTGTTCGTTTACCGTGAAACTATAATCCTTTCGTCAATATGATCCGATCAATTATGAGATATGGATATGTGTCAATCTCAATTATCGATCATATCTTTTATCCCACTGTTAAGTCAATGTACGTCGAAAACTCTTTTCCGACTTATGAGTTCACCTTGGCCAAGGATTTCATTATTAACTTAACTGGATAAAATGTAGATCATAATCTCTTACTATCTAAGTGTGACGAATCCTCTATTGATCATTCACAACCTTCATATGATTCTTGACATACCCGAACAATGCTGTATTAGCGACCCTTGGCAGAGCAACATCCAACACCACCAAAGTATGATTGTCCTCTTATAAGGTACCATGATGACCTCAAGTCCAAGGACCAATTCCACTACCGAACGTTATAGATTAACCACTAACACTCAGATAGTTATCCATGTGGAATCTCTCAGCGGGTCTCCAATGTTTTGTTCTATAACAAAACATTCACGTGTTCATTCAAGTGTCACCACACTTTAGCTTGTGAGATCAGCTACTTACTTCACAAGTAAGAATGACACACTCGATAGTCTATCCGTAATAACGATATCCGTATCTCGTTATTACTTCGACCACAGACGATTTAAGATTCAGTCATATGTAATTTGTATCTCACAATCACAAATCCTTGTGATTAACAAATCACCAAAACTTGAATCTACGGATTCTATTATTTAATTTATTAGAATATTAATTCAATTAAATAATAGATATCACCAAGACTTCAAAGTGTTTATGTCCAAAGTTGATTGGATTTAGGGCATAATACTTACAGTCACAACCCACTTCTGTCGTCGACAACTCCATCCACAACCAACCGCAAGCTCTGCCACGCACCAGCACCAAGATCCCAAACATTAACCAAAAACTCAAAAATCGCCCATCAACTGCATCCTCTCCAAAACCTAAATAACACCGCAGGCACCGCGTATTCACCATCATCGCCTACCTCGATCTCTCGCCGGCACACCACGACCTAGTACACCACAAAACAACACTTCCCATGCTTACAGCCTACATCACAGCTAAATCGCATTTTCATCCCTGGCGACTCATTTAATCATGCCGCCAACAAAGCGTGACTCGATTGCTGCCTTCAATTTCGGTCCTACTTCAGTTCTGGCCTTTCGTTGGTTTTTGTCACTATTTTTGCCTCCAGTTTGTACTAGTTGATTATTTAAAAAAGAGGAAATTGAAAAAAATGTCCACTTTTACATAGTCATTTTCAAAAATGTCCAAAATTTCTTCAATGTCCATTTTATTATAATATAGACCAAAATGTAGTCATTAACAATTATAAACTCCACAATGAAGACAAAATTATTTATATAATTAAAAATTTTATTTACCAATAATAATTTGACACATAACATATACTACTTATTTTAAAAAGTACTATGTTAATCATGCATTAAATGCTCGCTTCTCCATATAAATGAGTAAATAAAACATTTATGAAATATCGAGAAGTACAATTAAAATGTCGAGAACATTATGAAATGTAGAAAAATCTTCCACTATCACAATTTTAGTGGCTCACGTCAAATTGTCTATGCTAATAGGTCACTTGTCAGTTTCGCTAGTAGTTATTGGAAGTCCCTTTTACGTAATCCTTTAGGTCAACCATCAATCACTTTATGGGATGAGATGAAACAAATTCTCAACAACGCCCCTGTATATTATCGAACTCAATTGTTAAATCAATTTTTTTTCATTGTAGGCAAGGTACGTCCACTGTTAGTGAGGATCTAGCGCACTTCGAAGAGTTATTAAACAATTCTTATATTTATGAGGCTCCCCATATCACAACGTCTAGTTTATCGATGGTTTAAATCCCCGAATTTTTTCCTAATGACATTCCTGGACCTGAATCCTTGGATGAGGCTTACCATCTAGCTAATCATTGGTACGTGTCTTTTCGACTTAATCAATTATGTACAAAATTAGACACATCACTCCAATCACTTTCTAAATCTAGCTATGGTAGTCCTCCCCCTACACAAGAAAATGAGGTTTTTATTGTTGAAACAATTGACTTTTCTGATAGAGAGGATGAGAGTTTTGAGACTAGTCTCGCATCCCCTCTAACACCGACTGTGGACATAATTGACAGTTGATGAGTTTTTGCTAGTATTGCCAACTCATCCAAACTGTGACTATGATACAGTTGATGAGTTTTTGCTAGTATTGCCAACTCAGCCAAACTGTGACTATGATACAGTTGATGAGTTTTTGCTAGTATTGCCAACTCAGCCAAACTGTTTACCTACTCCCGAGTGTACATTTAAAGTTGAGTTTGTTGTGATATTACCTCAAATGAATGATTCTTCGCAAGTAACAATTTTTTCTAAGGCAATTATACACTCTCACACTTTTCCAATTGATATTCAATTATTGCCTACCAATTATTGACATGCTGTGTTAGCTGATCATTTTGTTGATAATGTTCCTAAATTTCATGCTACGATAAAAAGGTAAATCATTTTTAATCATGAATTTTTGAACTTAATTTTGATGTGCAACATAGGTTAGAAGACCCTAATAATTCTTTTTCTTTGTTACGTGTCATTGACTTGGTTTCCTAAATATGTTAAGAAAAGAAATTTTGATCACTCACATAAAGATTTCCTCTTTGACTAGCCATTACACTTAAGTGAAAGTTATATTTTCAATATGAAAGAATTGTTTTTTTTATCGGGGCACATTCAAGCCTTCGATGTTTCAATCCTTTTTTTTGCAGGCTAGTTTACGACGCTAGTTCCTTGTGCTGCTCATTTCGCACAATCAATTGAAAATTTTGAAGATGACTTGTATGAGTTCTTGCTTCTTGGAGTTCCATGTCGTTATTTGATTAGAAGGAAAGATCGACCCCGTTGGTTAGATTATATTATTGGGGATTATTCACAGCTTTAGTTGTCATCAATTGTTGAGTTTCGTTATTTGGTTCATACGAAAGATCGTCCCCACTTAGAACAAGTACAGATACATGATGTTATCCAAAGTTACATACAGACACTTAATCAAGATAAGAGATCGACCTCCTTAGCTATGAAGTTTTACTCTAACTCGTCGGAGTCGAGTTTTCTCAGCTAAAGAGAAATGATAGAGATCAGGATACGAATAAATACAGAGATATATTTTAATTAGGATTATATAATAAGATATTGATTTAAAGTAGATTTAATTAGATTAGATAAATTTTGTTTTTATATTTTGATAGTTGTTAAAAGTTTGTCCCGTTTTAGATTCTTAGTTTATTTTTTCTACAAATAGAGGGCTTATTCATTGTAATGAATAACCTGATTATATGAATAAAAAATGATTTTCCTTCTGCCCTCAATTATTCTCTTCTTGGACCCCTTTTCTTTCTTAATATTCAATTGTTCTTTAACAAGTTATACACATCCTACGTCATTTTTTCTTAAAATTGAATTAGTGTATACTTGAGGCCTAAATTTTTCCCGTAAATAAATTGTTTAGAAAAGTGAAAAACTTCAAAATGACAAATTGCACGGACTTTCAAAAATGTTACAACTTATAAACGGAAAAGAAGGCCCATTTTTAAACCACTAGGCATTGGCATGTGCAATGCACGTAGCAAACTTACAATTATATAATACAATAGTAAATCATTCATGTACGAGTATTTGGCATTACAATGAAGAAGTTGCATTAATTAAACTGGAATGGGGTCAGGTTAAGTGTAGTGCTATATAGGATTTTATAAGTGTTGGAAATATGTAATAAAATCTGGAAAAAACTAATGAACTCCAAGGCATGAAAAACGTTATCTTTTAAGAGATGTTACTTTTATTAGATTCATTTTGAACATATCATTACATGAGTAACCATTTCCGACAAATACATTATTCTTAGAAACTATAAGGCTATCAGACTCAATTACAATATTAAAACCTGCCTTGTTAAGGCGATCCCCAAAAATCAGGTTCTTGGACATTTCAGGCACATGGAGAACTTCTGCCAAAGTCAGATTCTTTCCCGAAGTGAATTTCAGTTCAACTGATCCAATTCCAAAAACTTTGGTACAAACATTGTTACCCATTTTTACCTCTCCCCCGCCAGTGCATTCTTTGTAGGTCTTGAACTGAGATATGTCATTACTTACATGAATTGTAGCCCCGGTATCCAACCACCATCCTACTTCAACTCCGACTGAGTTGGCTTCTTCCACCACAGCAACAAGATTTGGATCATAATTTCCATCAGTCACATTTATTTGATCCTTCTTTGTCTTCTCATGCTTTGCCTTCTCGTCTTTTATTCGATGTCGGCATTCACGAGCAGTATGACCAGGTTTCTTGCAGTAGAAACAATCCCCCTTAAATTTTTTCTTAGAGGTTCTTGCATAATCTCCCTTAGAACTGGAGTGTTTACGCTTCTTGTTACCCTTATGATTTCCTTGAACCACGTTTGCCTTTTCTACTGCTTGATCATTATTATCTCATTTACGAGAGTCTTTCTCAATACGTAGATAGCGCATGAGGGATTCCAGCAAGATCATCACTCAAAATGTAGGATAGTTTGATTGCTGTCAAGAAGAATAAACCTTCTCCTGCCAACGCGTGAAGTTATGTCCATCAAACCGATCAAGACGAATCAAATCCTGATTCATAACTTTAATTGAAGGTGCATAAGTATCAAAATAATCTATGCCATGACGTTGTTTAAAACCTTTAGCTACTAATCGAGCTTTATATTTATTTATAGAGCCATCTGCATTTAATTTCCTCTTGAAAATCCATTTACAACCTATTGGTTTAGAGCCACGAGGTAAATCAACCAATTTCCATGTTTGATTAGACATAATGGATCTCATTTCATCATTGATTGCTTCTTTCCAAAGTATAGCATTTCGAGAGGAAATGGCTTCTGAGCATGTGACAGGATCACATACTTTGTGACTTTTATAGATGATTTTTCAAAATATGCTTATGCATACTTATTAAAAAGTAAAGATGAAGTTTTAAGAAAATTTCTTATTTATAAAACAATAGTAGAAAATCAATTAAACCGAAAAATTAAAGTCCTACGTTCTGATAGAGGAGGTGAATACCAAGTAGTAGAATTAGCAAAATTCTGTGAAACTAATGGTATAGTTCACGAGTTTACTCCACCATATTCGCTAGAATCAAATGGAGTAGCAGAAAGAAAAAATAGGACTTTAGTTGAAATGGTGAATTGCATGCTGATTAGTTCCGGTTTACCGGATCAATGGTGGGGTGAAGCACTCTTAAGTGTATGTTATACTCTAAATAGGATTCCTATGAAGAAGATTAACAAAACTCCATATGAGTTGTGGTTCAACCGTAAACCTAATATTAGTCGTCTCAAGGTGTGGGGATGTCTCCCATATGTGAGAAAACCAAATCCAGAGATTACTAAATTAGGAAATAAAACTTATAAATGTGTATTTATAAGTTATGCAAGGAACAGTACTGCTTATAGGTTTCTGAAGTTAGAATCCTATGATGTTATCGAATCAATTGATGCTGAATTTTTTGAACATTTATTCAAGTCTTCATCTATGAAAACTGAAAATAATATCACTTCTAGTTCTTCTAAGAGAGTTCATGAAGAATCTCTTGATGATACTTCTGTTGAACCACAATCGGAAATAGAACCTAGAAGGAGTAAGAGACAAAGAAAAGAAAAATCTTTCGGACCTGAATTTGTGACTTATTTGCTAGAAGGTGATGTAAATAAAATTACACATCAGACTAAGCTAATGCTTAATAATGATAGTGATCCTATCACATACTCAGAAGCCATTTCCTCTCGAGATGCTGTACTTTGGAAAGAAGCAATCAATGATGAAATGAGATCCATTATGTCTAATCAAACATGGAAATTGGTTGATTTACCTCGTAGCTCTAAACTAATAGGTTGTAAATGGATTTTCAAGAGGAAATTAAATGCAGATGGCTCTATAAATAAATATAAAGCTCGATTTGTAGCTAAAAGTTTTAAACAACGTCATGGAATAGATTATTTTGATACTTATGCTCCCGTAGCAAGGATATCATCCATCCGCGTGTTGCTATCTCTTGCTTCAACTCACAATTTAGTTGTCCATCAAATGGATGTAAAAACAGCTTTTCTAAATGGTGACTTGGAGGAAGAAGTATATATGGAGCAACCTGAGGGTTTTGTTTTACCTGGACAAGAAAAGAAGGTTTGTAAACTAGTCAAGTCTCTTTATGGTTTAAAACAAGCCCCTATGTAATGGCATGAAAAGTTTAATAAAGTAATGTTATCTAACGGTTTCAAGATTAATGAAGCAGACAAATGTATCTATTCTACATATAAAAAAGGTGCATGTATTCTTATTTGCTTGTGTGTAGATGAATGCTAATTTTTGGTCCTAACTTAGAAAATATTAAGGAGACCAAACAATTGCTAGAGTCTAACTTCGACATGAAGGATTTAGGCGAAGGAAATGTGATCTTAGGGATTAAAATAATAAGAAAAGATGGATGCATATCGCTGAATCAATCTCATTATATTGAAAATATCCTTAAAAGATATGGTCATATGGATCAGAAACCCGCATCAAACTCCAATAGATCCTAGTATTAAGTTAATGAAAAATACTGGTAGATCTTATGACCAACTACAATACGCAAGTGTGATTGGAAGTCTTATGTATGCTATGCATTGCACAAGACCAGATATTGCATATGTAGTTGGCATATTGTGTCGATTCACTAGTAATCCAGGTAAAGAACATTGGAATGCGGTTTCAAGAGTTCTAAGATACTTGAAAGGAACTATTAATTATGGATTACAATATCATAGTTTTCCCGCTGTACTTGAAGGATTCAGCCATGCAAGTTGGAACAACATAGAATTGAATTCTAAATCCACAACAGGATGGATTTTTACTTTAGGAGGTGCAACTGTTTCTAGGTGTTCAAAGAAACAAACATGCGTATCAGATTCGACTATGTTGGCAGAGTTTATTGCTTTGGCTGATGCAAGTAAAGAATCTGAATGGCTAAGAAATTTGCTAATAGATATCCCATTGTGGGATAAACCATCTCCAGCTGTGATGATATATTGTGATAGTAAAGCTACTTTGTATTCGGTAGCGAACAAGACTTACAATGGTAAGCAACGACATCTTAGTCTTTGACATCAGTCTCTTCGAGGATTACTTAAGTGAGGAGTAATCACTGTTGAATATGTAGAGTCGAAGAATAATCTAACAGATCCTTTGACAAAAGGACTTACTAGTGAGATGATTGCAAAAACATCGAAAGGAATGGGATTGAGGTCTACGTAACTCCAGTTAGCTTTAATGGGAACCCTACTTATGTTTTGAAATATAAACAAAGTTCAAAGGGTACAAACAAGTTAAAGTCTAACTTAGACGAGACACTAGAGTATTAGTTAAAACCCATTCATAAAAAAAAAAAAAAAAAAAACTCTAGTGCATGTATTCTGCATGGTAGAGGTTGGATTTAATTCCTTAATAAGTTCTATTGAGAGAAAAAGTAACTCGCAGAATTACATTATAAAGAACTTAGCTATGTGAGTGAGAAAGTCTATGAGATTTAGACCGTCTCTAAAGCACTCATGAAATTCGGGATATACGTAAGGCCATTAATGTGTTGGTACAAAAGAGACACTCTTTATCGGAATAGTATGTGTAATGACTCCGGCTAGTCATGATAGGGTCCTTTGGTTCAAGATTCGTTCACCATAGCACCTTGACGAAACTTTGAGTTGTTTACACTAAGTGAAAGTTCAAAGTCAAAAGTTACTTTCATTTACGTACAATTTCCTACGATGATGCTTTGTGTGTGTGTTTGCATGAACTACGGTGGCTTGATCCTGTTAAGGGTACGTAGGCAATCAATTTTTGTGATGCAGCCATTTCATTTTCTCTAAATCAAAATTTTGAAAAATAAGGGGGATATGTTAGATATTTTTCATCATTTTGCATGTGTTATCTTTTATTTTGCAAATGTTTTGCCGCCTCGACTAGTGTTTGTCGCTACGCAACGGGGATCGACCTGCCCGATCAGGTCGCGAGGGTCGAGGGGGCAGCGCCCCCGTGGGGGCTCGGGGGCAACGCCCCCAAAAGAGAGTTTTATTTTCAGAAGTCTTTGAATAGATATGTTTCTTCCAACAGATGCGTCCATTCATTTCAAGGGACAAACCTATTCAAAAGGTTGCCTCCATTTCTATATATTTTGGGCGAATTCTCATTTGTAAGACACATTAAAGAATTCGTTATTTTCTATTCTCCTCTTTTTTCTCTTGGCATCATCAGTTTCATTATAAAGTGTCTTCTTGGTTTGATCAAATAGTCACAATTTGAATCAAACGCCTCCATTATATCCTGAGAGAGATTTTCAATCATACCCCGATCGTGACTTTGTTGGAAAGGGGAGAAACATCTCTTAAAGGATAACGTTTTTCGTGCCTTGGAGTTCATTAGTTTTTTCCAGATTTTATTACATATTTCCAACAATAAGTAAAAAAAACGTGCTTCTAATAAATTATTTAATATACATCATAATCTATCAATTGAAGATACATGTGCACATTAGTAATTTTCTTTATTCTGTGATTACAAGAGAAGTTGGACTTCACAAAAGACAACAAAAGTTGGACATTTCAGACATATGAACTGTTCTTGCATAATGACATCAGTAGCATAGGTTCAGAACAAAAATATTATGAATTCATTTACACCAGTGTTCATCTTCAAAATAGGAAATGTCCTTGCGGAGCAGATTTCAATTTTTACTCTTGGTTACATCACTACCTTTTCAATTTTCTTCTTGGTTGGAGCGGTTGTTTCCAGTGATTGAAGCAGGGATCTTTTTGTTGTTGGTGCAGAAGGAGATTATTCATTAGACAAACATGAAGACAAGTTAGGGTAAATGTGACCCTTTCCTTTGTCGTTGACTTCATTCTTATCATTAGTTATCGATGATACAAGATCTAGCATAAATATAATATTGTATTTGTATTGCGCTGAATCTGGTTCTCTTTGTGCTGCTTTTATATAGAAAATCTTGTCATCTTCTATTGTTGTATTATGTATGAAGTCAATAATGTTTGCCTAAACATCCTATTGAAGAAAAGTATTAGTAATTTTAAAACTGTTAATATTTGAAAAATATAATGCTATTTGTTTAATATATGTGCATATCGATAATGTGTGCTCTATTAATTTCTGTACAATGCACAACAAGAATTTTTCAGCCGTCTCTCCAATAGCAGCTGCATTGGTGTATCCAGTCGAGTCTTGTAACTCAAAGTACACCATTGCTCTAAAGAAAGATTAATTTTTTAACAAAAGAATGCAAAGAAAGTAGGTAAATGGTGCAAGTGTATGTGATGTATAATAATTTGTAATACACTATGTAGATCTGGAAGAAAATAAATAGTAGTTACCTTGGAATTGCTATTGCATTAGGACATTTGCAGTAGTGACATGGGTATATATCTCCGAAATTAGTATACGATTCTTTATTGCAATTGTTGCAACTCATATACCAGAATGATTGAGGATTTTTTAAATACATAATTTAGGTTTTTGTCAATCTATAAAAGAATATGTGCTCTTTGAAAGAATTAAATTAAAAGGAAGAAACAAACTTTGTATGAAAGTTGGGAATTGAAATTTTTACCCTATGCTGCAACTATTGAATGCTTTTCAATTTTGTGAATTTGTCTTCCCTTGGGAGGGAGAGCTTTGAAGGTGTTAATTTCAGGTATGCCTTCTCAGACATGATATGTAGTACTTTATCTACATTAGCTCGTACATTGTTATTACACAGTATAATAGAATCATTATTAACTTATTTTATGGAACATGATAACATATATGTAAAATACTAAGTTACTAACCATGATTTGAAGTCATCAACAATTTCAAATGAAACGTCAATGAAGAAAGAAGTATTAGCCTTTGTGGACAATGATAAACCTGCAAAAGAAAAAGTTGACTAAAATGTGTAAGGAGTATATGTACAGGAAAACTTATGTATATATATAGTACAGAAGCATTCTTAGTGTTTCGTGCGTTTTCGCTATTTGAAGGGAATTGAAGTAATTAAAAGTTAATCTAAGAAAAGTAAATTACATGTTCTCTGTTTTGAGAGTGAATTTTGTTGGGGGTCTCTTCGTTGTCTTCTTCTTTCTTTTATACGATTTGGGCAGTTTTGATCGTTTAGAAACTGCTTGTAACTACCCATTTCTTTCATCATGGTCGGCTGGCTAATAACTACAGTGTGCAACTCCTATCACTACGCCCTCTTCATAACTGCTTACCATCAATTCTCTCAAATCGTGGGGCGTAATTATGATATGCTCAAACCGTCTTAGATCGTGACTTTGGATAACAACAAACTTCAGTCATTGCTGGGACTTTGGGCGACTCAGCATTCTTGGGCGACAATTGATCTTCTACTTTGGGCGATTATAGGGTGTTTCATTCGCTCAATATCTGGGCGTCCTACAGGCTTGGACGACGTCGTACCTTTATTTTTTGGGCTTTCATCATATTTAATGACATTTCTGGTTGGGCTTTTACTCTGATCTCTCTAGATTGGCTTCTTCTTTTGAGCCATTTCCACTCTTGGGCCATTTGATTTGGGCTGCCTGTTTTGTGTGTCAACAACTACCCCCCAATATGGCGGAATTAATTTTAATTTTCGCCATATTCATTTATGTGTCTTCCAGCAACGTTTGAAATATCCAAGGTTTTTTAATCATCACTTTCTTCTAATTGTCTGAAACGGTGTGACGTTACAACCCCTCTAAAACCAAAAATCGTGCCACTTCATTGCACCACTAAACCACGTCTTCATACTTCGCGTCTTTTCCCCCTTATTTTAATGTTCATTATCTTGCTTCTCCTCTATGTTTCTTAAGCAAACTCAGATAAACTCGTATTTTGCGTTCAATGGCGACCTCTCAAACTCGTTCGGATTTCCCTTTTGGTTTCGAAGACTTCCAGAACCTCCTCACCAGGCCGTATGTAAACCCTTCTCGTCTTGTACCGGCCAATCCAGACCGAAATGAGTTTTTTCTTGGCCCATTGTTCAATGATGCTGCATCAATAGAGAAAGTGGCGGCGGGTCAAGTATTCCCTTGCACGGAAAATCTCCCTTTTCTGAACTCACTACCGTTAAAGCCCATTCAGGAGCGAGGTATTCGTACTTGACCTAAAGCTGATTCTTCTTTTCGTTTTTGGCATGCACGTCTGGTAAAACATGGTCCCACAAAAGTACTTTTTGATCGTGCACAGATTTCTGATTTGTGGAGATTACCCTCCATCCTCCAATTTATGATTCAGTACTTTTTCCAATCGCGCTGAGTTTTTGGTCCTCAGAGTATAACACTTTTGTTTTTCCTCTTGGCCCGATGTCTATTACCCTAAGGGACGTAGGGGCTTTAGCAAACCTCCCACCTTTGGGCGATACCATATTTCCTGGCATCTTGGTTACTAGTGCTGCTCCGAAGTTTGACAAGAAAATTACTGAGTCTTATTCGAGCATGCAAAGCCTTTACACTGCTTCCGTTTCTGAACCTAACCATGCTAAGCGTGTAGCTTTCCTCCACGTTTGGCTATGTAAATATGTCCTCTGCGTCCCTAGTTTGAAGCCTTCTACGAGTTATTTGCCCATATCACACGAACTAGAACGTGGTCGACCCTTGAATTTATGTTCATTCCTTTTGGCCGCCCTTTATAGAGGCATGGCCTCCCTTCAATTTCAACTGAAGAATAATGCCTCCTCTACAGGCAGTGGACCTCTTTGGTTGGCCCAATTATGGTTGAGGGCGTATTTCCCACAACTTGGTGATGTACCTTCTCCTCCTAAATCAGTTGCCTGCTATGGGTTGTTCATTCATCAATTAGACCCTGTAAATATGTCTGCCAGAGAAATTTTCTCATTCTTTTATACACTGAATTCCATTCCTTCATTCTTTCCTTTTCCCGTTCATCAAATCCCCATTTTTGTTCGTCCTCCTTCCACCATGGATGAAGCAACTGCATCTTTGTCTATATGGGTTGAATTTTTTATTGGGAGGGAGTTGTTTCATGATATCGTGACAGGGACAAATGCTAAAGTTGGTGTTGAGATATATGCTCCTCATTTCTTTGCCCGTCAGCTTGGTTTCGGCCAAACTTGGCCTGTTCCTTCTTGTTATTCTAAGATTATCACAGAGTGTTTTCACCTTATTAGTAAGGCTGAGACTGGAGCTATTGATGCTCGCAATAAACGCTTGGCTGAAGGCTTTTCTTTTGTTCCTTTTAATTCTACTGCTGTTACGCATCCTCTTTTTGACCAACTGTGGCCATCTGTGAAGCGTAGGCTCTTTTCAGTCAACGCTAATCGTGCTTTTCACTCATTGGATCGTTCAGAGACTCTCCCTTCTTCCCCTATCCTTGCTACTCCTCTGTCCATCAAGGGCCCTTCCAAATCACCATCAGCTTCCCACAAACGTTCAAATCTTTCTTCTGCTTCCTCGACTACACAGGATGTTGCTGCCAAAGGTGCTTCTAGCCGGAAATGGCCAGCTGCAGCTTCTCCGGTCTTGCATGATGACGCTGGTGATGATGGTGGTGATGATGTTGATGTCCCCCTCATCCACAAAAGAAAGGTAATAACTTTGTTTAAACATGACCTATTAATCTTTATGAACTGATACTTCATTTGACTATTCCATTTGATGGTTCCAGAAAAGTTCATCTTCTCGTTTAGAAGCTTTAGTCACAGACTCTCCTGCTCCAGCTCCTCCTGTTGCAATTGTTTCGACAGGGTCATCTGATGAAGGGATTCCTCCCACAGAACCACCTCTAGTGTCAGAAACTTCATCACAATCCCTTGAAGCATCACAGACTTCCCAGGACGTTCATCCCCCAATTTCTGTGCCAGCAGGTTGGCTGTCTCTTGACACTTTCGCTCTATTTGTTGATTCAGCATCTCTGACCTATTTTCCTCTGTGTGCATTAGGTGTTCCCACAGACCTGCCCGTCGTAGTAAGTTCGTCCTATTAAGAGAAAGGGAGGTCTTCACGAATGATGGGGCCAATTGACGATGGTCCTGGACACCCGAAAGTTGCTGATGAGGTATCTCATATTTCTCCTTCACTCTTTTGGCTTTGCTTGATTGATCTGTTGTAGTGACATTTTAACCTTGGCATTCTCTTTCAGTGCACTAGTACCATTGTGCGCTCCATTCAAGATTTGCTTTCCTCTTGGGAACAATTGGAAACATCTTGCCTTTCTTTTAGTCATCCTTCAAACTCCTCTGAGGCAAATATGGAGGTTCTTAGACAATCAATGCTTGAGTATGTTGCCTTCATAGACATGGATGTTGCTGCTGCTCAGAAGGATAAATTTGATCTCCGAAATTCAAGGCGACGTTGAGGGCCATTCATTCTGAAGTCCTTTCTCTATTGGCTAGATGTGCCGAATTGAAGGCCAAAAGTACTCAGTATCTTCGTGCTTCTTCTGAAAAAGAATCTTTGCTCCAGGAGATCAACAAAGCTAAGACTGAATTGAATGAACTCTCTTCTGAAATTAAGGCCGAAGATTCTTTAATGATGACTTTGGCTGCAGAGATGAAGGAGTTTCAAGCAAAGATGGATGATTGCAAGGCCAGGATGGCTGCTAAAGAGCGTAACGCTTCCCAAAGGGTAGAACGGACCAAATCATTAGTTGAGCGTTGCCAGGAGCTGAAAGTGGAAGAAGAGGTGGTGACCGATATAGATACTGCTTCTCAAAGGCAGGATGAGGATTGGGCGAAACTTAGGGAATAGATGCGATCTGTTTGGAGTGAACTGTAATTGAGACATTTTTATGTCCTTCTCTTTGTAAATTCATGAACTATTCATCATAGTCACTTTTCAACTGTTACAGCAGTATTTGCCTTTAATGAACAATTGTTTTGCATGCTCGAATATTAATTGATGTTCCTCTTTTAAATCGTCAACCCCCAAGCACTTGATTATATGCTAATTGTATGCTTGAATATTGATTGACGTTCCTCTTTTAAATCGTCAACCCCTCAAGCACTTGATTATATGCTAATTGTATGCTTGAATATTAATTGACATTCATCTTTTAAATCGTCAAACACACCAAGCACTTAATTTTATGCTAAGATTCATGCATATCAATTTCCTCACCCTTCAGATTTTTGGACCATTTAATGTACGTGGCCTTTCATATCCTGACTCTTCACATTCATTCCCTTATAAATACGTTTGTGCCTTCAACACTTATCACTCCTATTCGTAATTCTTCTCCAAGAATTATCCTACTGCCATTGTCCAATATCTCGATACTTTCTACAGTTTCACCTTTCCGTAGAAACACGTCTGTTGGTATGGGAGATATAGGAAAAGTTTCTTGACCGGCCGCAAAATTCTTCCCATCTATCGATGGAGGGAAGGAATGTTTCTGGGCCCTTTGCTCGCCATTGCAGCAATGCTTTTGGGGATGTGGCTGGTCCCAGTCCACGATTTTCACCGTTGCTGCCAAAGGCCTACAATTGTTTATCCTCAGTTGTAACTTATAGGAGATTTCAAATTCTCGCTCATAGGAGGCTTTGCACTTTTCATATTCTGTTGATGTAACCAATATTTGCTTAATAAAAAGTTTTATTTAGACGTATTTCGTCCTTTATTTTATTTGGTTATCATCGCTCATTAGAACTTTCATTTTTAAGTTTTTATTTGTTCATCTTCCCATAAGGAAGGAATATATTTCTTCAAATATTTGCCATTGATGAATCTCACGTGATTATTACCATTTAAATCCTCTAAATGATAGGCTCCATTAGGCAAAATACTTTTCACTTTGTATGGTCCTTCCCAATTTGGTGACCATTTACCGTACTTTGGATCTTTACTATCCAAAGGGAGTATTGTCTTCCAAACTAAATCGCCCAAACTAAAGGACTTGGCTATGACCTTTTTGTTGTAAAACTTAGCCATTTTCTGTTTCTGGACTTGCAATCTATCCAAAACATCCAACCTTAATTCGTCCAATTCCAACAAATTTTGGACGAGTAACTCTGCGCGTTCGTTGTCGCCCAGGTCGTTTTGTGAACACACTCTCATTGACTGCACGTTGATTTCCACAGGTAACACTGTGTCTTGCCCGTATGTTAGCTGAAAAGGGGTAACTTTAGTGCTTGTGCGTGGCGACGTTCTATGGGCCCACAGAGCTTGATTCAAACACTCGTGCCAATCTCTGGGGTTTTCACTTATCATCTTTCTTACGATGTTCTTCAGGATCTTGTTAGATGATTTAGCCTGACCGTTGGATTGAGCGTAATAAGGCATGGGATTTACCAATTTGACCCCCAAATTCGCTCAAAAATTCCTTCACTTGATCCCCATTCAAGGAAGTCCCATGATCCACCATCAGGGTTTGTGGGATTCCAAACCTATAGATAATATGATCGCGAATGAATTCTACAACACTTTTCTGAGATATCTCTTTTAGAGGTATGGCCTCTACCCACTTGGTGAAGCAATCTGTTGCCACTATAATGAACGTATGTTGTTTGGACGAAGGCGGATAAATCTTCCCTATTAAGTCTATCACCCAACCTTTAAATGGCCATGGCTTAATGATGGGTGCCATTTCTCTAGCCGGCGCTCTCTGAATTGGCCCATGCTTTTAACATGCCAAACAACTTTTTGCATATTGGACGCACATTTCTCCCATTTTAGGCAAAAATATCCATTCCTAATAATTAACCACCTCATCCTTTGACCAGCTTGGTGGGCTCCACAAATTCCTTCATGTATTTCAGCCATAATCACCTTGGCTTCTTGTAAGCTTACACACTTTAACAACACCCCATCTGGGCGTTTTTTAAGTAATTCACCTTCAATTAATGTATAATTCAACGATCGTAGCTTTATCTTCATATTGTTCTTTTCACTTGGCTTTTCCAAGAACTCTTTTATCTCTACCCTCCAATCCATTGCGTCTCCTTCTTGTATACAATGAATTCCAATCCTATTTGCACTCCTTTGTATAACAGGTAAAATTGTTCCATATTCACAAGTGTGCTCCATATCTAAGACTTTTAAGTAACCTGAGGCCATTTGGGCCAGTTCGTTTGCTATGTCGTTGTACATCCTATTGACATATTGGATTTCTACTTCGTCAAACTCTTCTAGTAATTCTTGGGCGACTTCATACTGGCTTATAACGGATTCGCTCTGACATTTAAAATCGTCAGTGAGTTGGACATTTTAAATCACCAACTGGGAATCGCCTCTCATAATCACGTTTTTTACTTCCATTTCAATTAATAACTCTAAGCCGACAATCAATGCCTCATATTCGGCCTGGTTATTGGTGCACATTCTGTCTAATGTGAAGGCGAACTTATAACAAATTCCTAGAGGATTTATCAAAGCTATTCCTACTAGGGATGGCAAAAAAAACCGCCCCGCCCCGCCCCGACGGTGCCCCGCCTCGAATGGGGCGAAAAAAACCGCCCCGAGCGGGTTGGCGGGGCGGGGCGGGGCGGGGCAAGGAGGGCCGCCCCGTCTCGGGTCGTGGGGCGGGGCGGGGCGGGGCGAAGACGCCCCGCCCCGAACTCGCCCCGTGAACCGTTTAAAAAAAAGTATCCATGTATTCTCTGGTAGAATACATGATGAACAAATATTTTTTGGAAGTAGAATTATGAATTTATGTTCTTAAATTTGATGAACAATTTTTTTTGAAGTAGAGTTATATTTTTCCTTAACCGTATAACTGGAAATTTTTTATAGCAAAAAAAAATTATAAAAAAAATAAATGGGGCAGGAAAACGGTCCTAAAATGCGCCCCGCCCCGCCCCGCGCCCCGCACTGCCCCGCCCCGCCCCGTCTTAGACGGGGCGGGGCACGGGGCGGGGCAAAGTGGGGGAGTGGCGGGACGGGGCGGGATAGGGGTGCCCCGCCCCGAACCCGGCCCGTTGCCATCCCTAATTCCTACCCCTGCACTTTTGGAAGTTTTTGATCCATCAAAATATAGGATCCATGGTTTGAACTCGAATGAGTTTATTTCCAATTTAATTTCTTCAGGCATATCAAGGCACGGGTGATCGGCCAAGAAATTAGCCAATGCTTGATTTTTTACCGCCTTCTGTGGTATATATTGTATTTCAAACTCGGACAATGCCAAAGTCCAAAGGCCTATCCTTTGGTGTAAAATAGGGCGAGAAAACATGTACTTCACTAAATTAACTTTAGAAATCAGATAAACTGTTACAGGCCGTAAATAGGCTCTTAACTTAGTACATGTGAAATATAAAGCGAGACATAGTTTCTCGATAGCAGAATAATTACATTCGCATTTCGTGAAACGTCTACTTAAATAGTATATTGCCATTTCTTCACCAAATTTGTCTTCTTGCGCGACCATTCCAGCTATCGATTCCTGTTCAGCCGATATATACACCTTCATTGGCCGTCCTTGGATAGGTGACACCAATACTGGCGGATTTGACAAATACGTTTTTAGGATATCAAAGGCCTTTTGATGTTCTTCTTTCCAGACGAGTTCGTCCTGATTTTTCAACTTTAGGAGAGGCGAAAAAGCTTTTGTTCGCCCTGCACAGTTAGAGATAAATCGCCTTAAGAAATTAACTTGACCTAGAAATCTTTGCAATTCTTTTTTGTTACTAGGCGGTTTGGCCTCTAAAATGGCATTTACTTTATTCTTATCGAGTTCGATTCCTCTTTGGTGTACTAGAAAGCCAAGGAAATTACCGGCATTGACACCAAACGCACACTTCAAAGGATTCAGTTTCAGCTTATATTGTCTCATCGCTCAAATGAGCGTTTCAGTTGTTCGAAGTGATCTTCCTATTTAACAGATTTAACTACGATATCATCAACATACACCTCAACAAACTTGCCTATCATATCATGAAAGATTAGATTCATTACCCTTTGATAAGTCGCCTCCGTATTTTTTAGGCCGAAAGACATAACTACCCATTCGTAGCATCCTAAGGCAATTGGGCATCTAAAGGCAGTTTTGTGTATGTCTTCTTCAGCTATATATATTTGGTTATACCCTGAATACCCATCCATAAAGGAATACATGACATGTCCGGCAGTGGAATCAACCAAGGAATCTACCGTGGGCATTGGATACTCATCTTTAGGTGTCGCTAAATTCAGATTTCTAAAGTCTATACACAGCCTCATTTTACCATTATTTTTTAACACTGGCATGATATTAGATAACCATTCGACATATCTAGCTGTCTTGATTAAACCTGCTTTTAATAATCGCTCAATTTCTTTCTTAATTTCGGGAAACACGTTAGGAGCAAAACGTCTAGGAGGCTGTTTATGGGGCTTAAAGTTTGGTTTAGTTGGCAATCTATGTTCCACTAAATTTTTATCTAAACCAGGCATATGTTCATACTCCCAATCAAAACAGTCTTTATATTCTTTTAATAAAGCGATTAATGTTGTACTAACCTCTTGACTAAGCGTCTGGCTGATAAATGTTGGGCGATCTTTTCCCACATCGCCAATGTTTACTTTGATCAAAGGGTCTTGTGTTTGAGCGTTTCCAGGTTTGTGGATCCTCATTACTTCATCGTCAATGTCCCTTACAGGTACTTCTTCTTCTAGGTAATCTACCTTGTTAACTTCCTGGTCAATACTTTGTTCCAATTTGAATACTGCCAATTTATCTCTCAGCGTTTTCAATGCTACCTTTTTTTTGATTTTCTCCTGACATTCTTTATTGAAAGCCACTAATCTGGCTTTAAAGGCCTGGATCTCGGCCACATGCTCTTTTGGTTGCAAAGTCATCAATATTCTCTGAGCGTTCTTTTGCCAATCACTAGCTCTTCTAGGGCCACTATGTTTGGCCTCATTTGACTGAACATTTCAGCGAGTGCTTCTACTGAAAATAGTTCTTCACTCTGTGCGACGACTTGAGTTTCTTCTCCATCTTGGATTATCCTGACAGGTTCGTAGTTCCCTTCGTACATGAACCTTTCTACTGAGTTAGTTTCTGCGACAAATGGCCTATGATCTGCCTGTACCACCTCTACTTTACCTTGGTCATTCCAAAAAACCAAGCACTGATGGAGCGATGATGGTATACAGCGACTTCCATGAATCCAATCTCGCCCTAGCAGTATATTATAACTGGTTGGACCATCAATAACAAAGAAGACAGTCGTCCTAGTAGTCGTACCCACAGTTATATCTAGTGGCATTACTCCCTTGGCCGAAGTGGCTCTCCCATTAAAGCTTGTGAGAATGACTTCCGTTGGGATCATGTCATCCTCTGTTTTCGCGAACTTCCTCATCATCCTTAGTGGGATATTGTTTATGGCGGCCCCATTGTCAATAAGTACTTTCACCACGGGTATGCCATTGACCAAAGCTTTCACATAAAGTTTTAAATGCTTGGTCAATTTCATAGTGGGCTTTTTGAAGACAACCTTTTCTGTTGCATCAATTTCTACTTCATGTTTGTCTCCTGTCGACTTATCCCCTTGTGATAAATCAAATTGCAATACCTCGGGCTAAATATATGTCTGTGGGGTATCATCTCTATCTTTTAGTATTTCTTCAATAGCTATCCAACCTGTTCGGGGAGGCAGTATCCTTGGAGGAGATCCGTATTTCTCAGAATGAGGTACCATTTTCTTCCTCTTGGGTGTCCCATATAGTACGTAGAAATCGAAAGAACGCCCAGATGGTTCTCCCAACAAATCTACTTCACGAACTCCCTCCCGATGCAATTATTTTAGCAAGGTATTACGTTATTCTCCTCTCTTTCTCCTTTCTTCTTCTAGATCGATCTCTTCCTCAATATCAGTCATGCCATCATCCTCTTCGCCTTGTACTTCTTGGGACGTCTGACCACCTTCGCATTTCAACACACACACACTTTTTCTTCATCTTCTCGTTCTCCCTTCTTATTCTTGAATTCGTTGGCCAACAAATAATTATTAGCCATGACGGGGGGTAAGATGCCGAACTGGATAGTAAGAGGTGGTTCTGCATCGTCTTCTTCTCTTTTGCTTCAATCAAACTTCGACCTCCCAGAAGAACTTTCTGTCATTTCTCTCATTGATTCTCTAGTGCCAGTCTCTTCACTATCTTCGAGAGTATTTTGATTAACCATTTCCAGTACTCTTGGTGCTTTAGGACGTGGCTTTTCTTGTTGCTGCCTCATCATTCGTCCATAATTCCGTTAAAATCTTCTTTGCTGAGCCCTGGTCATTTCATTAAAAGGCACAACACGTCTTACGTTATACTGATATGAGTGCCACACATTAGGTTGGCGAGGCTGTGATCTGAACGATTTCTCATGCCGTGTTGGCCTGAACTGCCTTTCCAAAGGCAGTCCCTTATAAAACGATGTGCCCTGCCTTCTGTTTGGAACAAACTCAGGGTGATGGTGATTCTGCCATACTTCTGGTTTTTCGGTATTTGCTCTCATTTCTCCTTTACATCTGGCACACAAGACTTCTTCATTCTTCATAGGTTCTTTTCCCCTAATACGTTCGAACACACTGGCATGTTTCTCAGGGTCTTCCTCATCATCGATGACCAACTTAAACCTTGGTAATCTATTTGTGACATTGGTCGTCACCATATTCACCTCAAGTGGTTGTCGGAAAGGATTTTCATCCACTGCCATTTTCTTTTTGTCTTCGAACGTGATTCGTCCTGACTGAATAGCGTCCTGTAAAACATGACGGAAAACCAAGCAATAATTAGTCATATGTGACCATGCATTATGCCATTTACAATATTTTTTTACCCTTAATCTGCTCAGGGTTTGGCAACTTATGTTTATTCCTCAGTTTTATCTGCTTATCCTTATATAATTTATCGAATATAAGGTCAGCTTTCGTCACATCGAACGAGAACGTTCTGCTCTTTTTGTTTTCTCCTTTTACAGGTTCATCTCTAGCTACATCCCTAGGATTAGCCATCATGGGACAAGTATATACATCCCCCTTGGTTAATTCGGCCAAACATATTTCAGTTTGATCATAAAATTCATCGTTTACAGCATGAACGCCAAAGTGTGGGTCTTTGTAATAAGTCCTTTTGCTAGAATTTTTTACTTGCTCTTCTTCTCTTATCAAACGTTCGTACCTGATCACGTTCGCACTAAGTTGGAACAGGTAAGGGAATTCCCTATCCTGAAACTTCTTCTTTAAATCAAAACTGAAACAGTTTTGAGCGATTTTGACAAATTCTTTTTCAGGCAGGGGTACAAAGCATTTACTCCTAGCTGTTTTGAACCTTTGAAGGAAACCTTCTGCCTATTCGTTTGGCATTTGACGCAAGTTCGCCAAATTGGCCAGTGTGACCTCAGATTCTGTTTTATAAAACTGAGTATGGAACAATTGTTCCATTTGTTGCCATGTCTGAACGGAATTTGCTGGCAAGTTAATGAACCACGAAAGGCTACTCCTGTTAATGAACTAGGGAATAGTATCATCTTATGGTAGTCGGTCACCTCACCACTCTGTAATGTGAATCGTCCTATATGTTCCAGAGTAGATACTTCTCCTAAACCAGTGAACAATGAGAATTCGGGTACTTTATACCCTCTAGGCCATGGGTACGCTTGATCTACCCAATCAGGATATAGTTTAGTGTAAGTCGGCCTAATAACAGGACGTACCCCAACAGCCATTTGATCTTGTACTATTTCCGCAATTTGATTCCTTAGTAAAGCATTTGGATCATATGGGACTCCCATGGGTTGATTCACTTGTTGGTTTATTTGAGGGGGCCTGATGTTTGGTCCTTGATTGGCAGGGAAAGCACCATTGTTCAGACCATTATACCCATTATGTTGAGTATTTATTCCCTTATTAATACGAGGTAAATTATGTCCACCATTTAGGACATTATCCCTTATATTTGGATTACCCCCCCAGGTTGGTAGTCACATTATCGCCATTCAAATTTGGCGCTCCATTAACCCCTTGATTTGAGGTGGAAGGGTCAAAAAATGTTTCTAGCCCTGGACCTGGGTTCAAACCAGATGAATTGTGTGGTGAAGCATGTCCCACAATCGCCCTGGTCTGGAAATGACTTCCTACGGTTGGTTGACATACTTGCCCTACTAATTTGCTCATGAGATCATTTAACGCACTTAATTGTTTGGCCATGTTATCATAGTGAACATTTCCACTCTGGGTAAATTTTTCCATATTATGGACGTTTCGTAAATTTACCTGTTCAACGACGTCTTGTGTGAGTTCTCCAAGTAATGCACACATGGTTCGAGGACTCAACTCTGTCATTGGCTCATAACGAATGTGACTGCTTAGAGTCTGTCCTTCCGTCTGAGGAGAATGTTGCTGCTCCTCATATCGCTCGATCACAGACTGGACTACTCCATGACTTGCTGGTGCTTTATCCGAACTTTTATGAGGCATAATGTTTTCCTTTTGCATCTTCAAACACCAAGTGTCCCACTGGGCGTGCCAAATTTTTCGCGCATTTTTGCTCGCTAACAATTAAAAAAAGGAATCAGACGATTGTGTAAGGGACAAACTTCTTGGAACAAAGTCCCAAAAAGGGGTGTTTATTGAATATGAAGATTACAGTTTGGACACGAACAAGATGCCTCCAAGGGGCGCAAGCACACAAGTATAAGGGAATTGAAGTAATTAAAAGTTAATCTAAGAAAAGTAAATTACATGTTCTCTGTTTTGAGAGTGAATTTTGTCGGGGGTCTCTTCGTTGTCTTCTTCTTTCTTTTATATGGCTTGGGCAATTTTGATCGTTTAGAAACTGCTTGTAACTACCCATTTCTTTCATCATGGTCGGCTGGCTAATAACTACCGTGTGCAACTCCTATCACTACGTCCTCTTCATAACTGCTTGACATCAACTCTCTCAAATCGTGGGGCATAATTATGATGTACTCAAACCGTCTTAGATCGTGACTTTGGATAACAACAAACTTCAGTCATTGCTGGAACTTTGGGCGACTCATCATTCTTGGGCTACAATTGATCTTCTGCTCTGGGCGATTATAGGGTGTTTCATTCGCTCAATATCTGGGCGTCCTGTAGGCTTGGACGATGTCGTACCTTTGTTTTTGGGCTTTCATCATATTTAATGACATTTCTGGTTGGGCTTTTACTCTGATCTCTTTAGATGGGCTTCTTCTTTTGAGTCATTTCCTCTCTTGGGCCATTTGATTTGCGCTGCCTGTTTTGTGTGTCAACACTTACCATTGAAAGAAGAGACTTTTAGATGCTGGGGTATAACAACCGGTTGTTTCATTGTCAAAAAAGTTTTCCCACATTGTGAGAAGACCTGTTTGAAACCTACAACGTATGATCTACATTATATTATGAATAAATGGAAATAAATAACAAAGTCTAAAATAAAGGGAAAAAAGGAATAAGTATAAAATAAGGATAGAAGAAATGAAGCTATACTTTTTGTGAATAAGAACTAAATCTTGTACAAGACTTTGAGTTCTAAAGCGTGTTTGAAAAAGCCTCTTAGGTCGCATATCAATCACAATTCCAATGATGCCTATGAAGTTATTTATAATTTTTATAAGTATTACGAAATGTGAGTATAGAGAAAATAGTTTGCATAATGAATCTGGAGAAAAAAGGATTAAAGAATTGGATAAATTATTTATATCTGCATTGGAATCCATGTATTTTTCAAGTTCTTGAAAGTCTGTGAAATTGTATGTAGAAATTAAAAGTGCCCCCATCATCTTCTTTGATCTCTTGTACTCTAATCTTTCCTGAAATGGTCCAATCCATTTCGTTTAATCTAGAAGATTATTCAGACTTTTCAATTTTCACTAATGCATTTGATACCAAGTAAGTCTTGCCGAATATCAGCTTGTCTTGTAAGCATTTATATGGTGATCATATAAGGTTTTTTGAACAGTTGTTCCCCATGTTAGAAAGTATAAAATAAAATTAGTATGTCGTATATAATTTGGTTTGTTAAGTACAAAATTATTTGTTTAACTGCAGCTACAAAACTTTGAGAAATAACGCTTTTGGATATCTCTCATGCATGTGTATACATTCACATTCATACATCATCAGAAAAGTTAAAACTATAAGGAAATATTTCTGCAAAACCGAAGTACTTACTTCTGAGTCCATAAGCACGATTTTTTGGTACTTCCCTAAGCCTTTTCGAAAAGTTTTTGGTGAACTTTTTCTGCAACGACTACTTTTGTATTCCACTCGAGGCTCTAGCAAAAATATCTCGAATAAGTTGGAAATTGTAGTCCATGTTTCCGTTTGAACATTATGAGTTAAAATATTTACAAATAAATAAATATAAAAGAGAAATTGTGAAAATTGAAATGTAGCTATTTACTGAAATATAAACAAATGTTAATCTAACAAATTTTTTGAAATTCTATTTTACATGATGCAAGTTAAGGTAGAAAATAAAGTAGACAAAAGAATATACTATAGAAAGATATTTACACCTATAATTTAATGAAGAACGTAAATTACAATAGTAAAAAATTAGAAGTGTGTGAGCAAGATGAAAAGAAATTACACTTAAGAGCAGATTGTAGAAATATATTTTTTCTTTGTCTTGCTTAAGATTTTAAGAGAAGAGAAGAAGTTTAAGATGTTTGTAAAAGTGAAACAAATGGTGTGTGTGTGGGTGAGCTATTGTGTAATACTGTTTTGTACACTAAGGCCCTGTTTGATTGTGTAAAATTTTCCATGAAAAATGGAAAGCAAATTTCATCTTAAACTTTAGCATTGTTTGATGGCAATTTTTTTCCTTGGAATTGATTTTCTTGGTTGGCACGGTGACAATTTCCATGATTTTGATGAAAATGAATTCCCACCATTTTGGTGGGAAATGGCTCTCCAGGTTACCTTTATTTATTCATTATTATTTTTTTTTTGCTATTGGAAAAAATTTTAGACACAATGATAAAAAAAATTATCACTTTTATTGACAAATTCTATGCAAAACAAAGTCAAATGAATGGTATTTGGTACGATAATTTTTTTATTTTTTTGAAATTGGAACAAATTCTAGACCCAGTGGTAAAAAAAGTTATCACTTTAATGGACAATTTTCATGAAAAATAAAGCCAAACGGACACCAAACTTTCAACATTTTTCAGGTGAAAAATTATACCAATCAAACACAATTAATTACAATTCCAGTAAAATAAATTTTAGGCAATTCAATTCCCTGTAATTCATTTTCTTTCCATCTACATTCCACATTTGCAATAAAACGGACCTAATATAATAGTGAATGAATGGGAAAAAGAAAAATGTAGTAGTGCAGTTTGAGTGTAGTATTTTATTTTATACTATACTTATTGATAAAAGAATATATGATACGTGAATGTTTGGAAGAGTACAAATTTGAAATTATTAATTTGAAGAATATGAAACTTGTGCCAATGTATAAAAAAGGACTAAATGTCAGAAGTCGGTGGGCGAAGAGATGTTTGACACGTTCTTTCAAAAATGAATGACATATTTGTAATGATGAATGGAGTAAATCTAAGTGTACAAAATTGTGGTTGACAGATGACTTACCACCTCTCACATGTGGTGGGTCCCATGTGGGACCGACCTCATTAAAAAATGAACAAAAAAATTCCCACCTCGTCCTTCGTGTCTGATCGGTGGGGGTTCGGTAACCCCCACCTCTGTACACATAGCAGAGCCCTGATGAATGATAGGATGCACGGTTGAAAGTGAAAATATGTTTTTTTATTATATAAATCTAATCTGGAAGTGAAATAATTGCATAAAATGTACGTGAATGAAAGATTCATGTACATTTAGTTTTTTTTTTTTTTTTATCTTGTTCAGTAAAATTTTAAAAGAATCTGAAAACTTGTAATGATGGATATGGGGGACAATATCTGAAAAGTTATTAAGAGAAAGTATGGGATGAAAAGTGTTATTTTTTTAAAGGTTGAACCCCGCCCCTCCCCTCCCCTCCCCAAGAGCATTGTGGAGGAGATAAATCGAGGGATGCGCCTCAACAGGTCATGATACAAGAGTTGTCATACTGATACCCACAAAGAGTCCAATTTCATACCTTGTAAGAGGTAGGAATCGAATCCTCACACTGCGGCTGCCAGCTCAGTTGAAACTACCTTACTCCCGTCCTTTGCACCACTGAACTACGTCCCGGGGTGCTAAAAAAAAAGTGTTATTTTTTTAGTATGGTGTTAATGGTATTAGTAAAGTGGCTTGGTTAATAACTAGGAAAAGAAAGATTTAGTAATATATAAAATATTGGCCTCTTACTTTGAAAGGAGATTTCGTGTTGTCTGGTGAAACATGTGGCAAGATTTTTTTTTTTTTTTCAACGTTAATAGTCTGTACAAGTCATTTAGAGCATGTTTGGCTAAGCCTAAAATCAGATTAAAATTGAAAATATAGCCGTTATTGGGTCTCACTCGTCTTATAAAAGTCAACAATAAGTTTTTCAATTTTAATCCGATTTTAAACTTTACCGAACATTCCCTTAGTTTATAGTCTTTTTGATATAGTGGTAGGCAATTCAACTCCAAAGTATCTACATCCTATAACTGTAATGTGAATCGAAGAGTATTTACGAAAGTACTCGCGCTTGAAATCCATAAAGTTCTCGTCAATATTCTGCATTACAAAATACCAATTTATAGAGATATAATCGTTGAAATTTTAATCAATGTAGAATATGAATATTAGTTAATATATTTGCTTTGATTTAGATACTAATAAGTGCATCGTCAAGAGTTAAAAATGGACACGAGTATTCCATTTAATATTGATATGACGTCAAATTTAGCTTTTTTGAAAATGTTACATTTTATCATAACAACGCTATCAAAATATGTGTAGTAACCCAATTATTCAAAGTTTACTCGCTAGCTAGCTTACCGTACTCATACCTGGCAGCCAAGGTCGTCAAGACCCAAAAGATGCTCCTCGGGCCAACTCTTCAGTGCCTTAAGAATTCTTCTCTTCGATAATAGAGCCTTCCCGTCACAAATCTGATAGATATATTAGTTAAAGTATTACCTCACCAATTTGGAAAGAAGTCTTCTGAAAGCATAGCATAGTTTAAAAGAACAACTAAATATCTTGACATAAAAGTTGTCGTTGGTTTGTGCAGTATAGTGTTTATATTGTACCTACAAAAAAGGAGAACTTTTATATGAAGATATTTGATTGCTCTTTTAAACAATGGTAGATTTTTGGAAGAATTCTTTTTAAATTTAGTGATGAATACTTTGGAAGAGGCTCAAGTAGAATTATTAATATTCAATTTCTTAAAGGTACCTGCAAAACAGTATATAGCATAAATAAGCAAATAGAAGTCCAACAATGAAAACAAATGTGAAATAGAAATGTAGAGATTGATAATTACACAAAGAGAACAAAGATTAAACAAACAACAAACCTTTTTAGCTGCATAGTGGTGTAGTCTTGAAAGCCATATGTAGAAACACCAAAAGAAGCATAAAAAAATTCAAAATAGGACAAAGTATTCTTAAAAAAAAAAAAAAAGAAGGAAGCCTGGTTAGATAGTTATGGAAACATTAAAAGTAGAAATCTACAAGGAAGGGAATTTTTTATGACACTGTAAATTAATAAAATGTTTACTTACAGAGAATATTGTTAGTTAGAAGGATGCTTGTCTCCAAATGAAAGATGATAGAGTATCGACAGAAGTATTAAAAAAAAAAAAGACTTTTTGTTATAGACGTAGTAATTGGCAATTAAAAATGGAATCTTTCATAAAATTAAACATTGTATCCTAAAGTTAGTTTTTTTTTTTAGCGAGTATTGATTATGCTTTTAGATTTCTGTTCATAATTCTTTTTCCATTGTTAAAATCATTTGGATATAAATTATCAATCTCTAACAAATGTAATCTTTTAAATTGGGTTCATAAAATAGGATTTCTTGAGTGCTGAATCAATAGATAATGTATATGAATGAACTGTTCTAATGAGAAATAAAGAGAAATGTAAACACATGCAATTGATGAGCGTAAAAACTTTGACTATCTTGAGCACCTTCGAACAATAGTGACCACTCCATGAAGAATCAACTAGCTACTTTCTATGCGTGGTTTGCACAAAAGTTGTAGCTAACTGTTTCGCGTGTTTACTCGCTAACAATTAAAAAAGGATCAGACGACTGTGTAAGAGACAAACCTTTTGGAACAAAGTCCCAAAAAGGGGTGTTTATCGAATATGAAGATTGCAGTTTGGATACGAACAAGATGCCTCCAAGGGGCGCAAGCACACAAGTACAAGGGAATTGAAGTAATTAAAGTTAATCTAAGGAAAAGTAAATTACATATTCTCTGTTTGAGAGTGAATTTGGTCGGGGCTTTCTTCATTCTTTCCTCTTCCTTTTATACTCCTTGGGCAGTTCTAGACCGTTTGGACTCCGCTCGTAACTACCCATTTCTTTCATAGTGGCTGACTGGCCCATAACCACCATTTGTAACTCCTACCACCACGTTTTCTTCATAATCGCTTGTCACTAATTTTCTCAAATCGTGGGATGTAATTGTGATGTGCTCAAACTGCCTCAAACCATGACTTTTAGATAACCGCGGAGTTTAGCCATCGTTAGGATTCTGGGCGATCCAACAATTTGGGCGACGACTCCTTCGTTCTGGGCGTCCATAAGGCATTTTACTAGCTCAACATCTGAGCGTTCTGCAAGTTTAGGTGACAATGTTCCTTTGTTTGTGGGCTGCTTATCCTTTGTTTGGGCTTTCATCTCGAATTCTCAACTGGGCTTCGTTCTTTGGGCCATTTAATTTGGGCTGCACTTTTAGTGTGCCAACACTAACATTGTTATGCTCATCACCAGTAAGGCTATTTGTAATATTTACACTCTTAAGTCCACGGTACTCTGAGAATTTGAATGAATCTGCCACCTTTCTTCATACAGGGGTAATATCGCCTTAAAAAAATGAAACTGCGTATGAAAATAAATCCCTCACTTTGAATGAAAGACCTTCAAAAGATGCCCATGGAAGTTTTTATGGCCATGATAACGAAGTAGTTAACATAAACTGATATATGACTGGAGGAAAAAACCTAGAATTTTCTAAGTGAACTACTTCGTGAAGAGCAAGATCACGGCTGATTATTTGTGAGGTGCAAGTTCACGGCTGATATATGATAATGAAGTAGTTCACAAATAATTAGTTGTCAATAGGGCAAGCTAATAAAATAATATGGAGATGAGAGGAGAGGAGAGTGGACCTCGCCATTATATATGAAATTATAAAGCCGGCTTATTACGGACTCTAACCCTAATTAGAGTTTACATAATTCCGACCCATATACTTAAAATTACCACATTATAAAAATAAAGCATGTAAGGTGTACAACGGCCCAAGTGATCACTAACATATTGGACCAATTACAGTATCATTTGAAACCATAAATCTAACCCGTAAAATTTACAATCAAATGGAAGCCCACATAATAGAATTATTCCAACATTCTCCTACTTGAACAAACATTTAATTGCTATAGAACAGAACTTTTAAATTTCGGGCCAGGCTACATAAGTGGCCACACAAATAGCTGCAATGATAACACCTTACACAACATGATCCGGTCCAACAAGAATATCAACAGCGAACATGGGAGTCGTAAATCAATCAAACGATGTAAGACTACTCCACACCTACAAATGCCAACATCCTTATCGACATGAATCCTCATCCTCCAACGAATGTGGTAGTATGCAGTATGAACTTAGCACCAAATGTGATAAAAAACGGCGCTAATTCATAGCGGTCCTTAAAATGCTTCTAATTAAAAAAGAAGCTACATGTCTCTAAAAGAGACTTATCTTATGTCTTTAATTGTCATATCTCAAGATCAAAATAATATCATAATAAAAGACATGGTTAAGTCAAATGCATGCTCAAAATAATTTATGTACAGGGGAAAATATATTTTATTATTGAAATGGGCTGTACCCGAAGGACATATGGGTTGCCATGTACCCCGTGAAGGGATCAAGCCCAAAACGTAGATATCTTACATAAATAACTTACACTAACCAAAAAACATCAAAAGATTCCAGAATACCCATATTAGCAACATGTGTCGTAAAAACTTTAGGAGCGAGTCTTTTAGTTAAAGGATTTGCAATTATCGTCTATGTATTAATATGCTCTATCGTCATCTGCCCTTCCTTGATTCCGTCTCTGACCACCAAATATTTGATGCCAATGTGTTTCGATCCACTAGAACTTTTATTATTTCTTGAAAAGAACACTATTGCGCTGTTATCACAATAAATGGTGATTGGCCTCGAGATGAAGTCAACAACTTTCAACCCAGAAATAAAGTTCATTAACTAAACAACTTGAATTATAACTCCATAACATGCCACAAATTCAGCCTGCATAGTAGAAGATGCTACCAGAGTCCGCTTAATACTTTTCTACGAGATAGCACCACCAGCCAACATGAAAATATAAGCTGAGATTGATTTTCAAATCATCAGCAAAATCAGAATCTGAGTAGCCTACCACTTCAAGCATTCTGAAAAAGTCCTAACATGCCACGATTTCTATCACGATGTATTTCAATGCTAAACACATAAGTGGCTTCTCCAAGATCTTTCATTTCAAAATTAGCAGATAACATTTTCTTTGTCTCATGAAGTAACCACAAGTCACTGCTAGCAAGTAAAATGTCATCAACATACAGTACAAGATAAATAAAAGTCCTCCCACTGGTTTTGAGATAAATACACCGATCAACTATATTTTCAACAAACTCAAGAGAAGTCACAACCTCGTCAAACTTCAAATATCATTGCCGTGAGGCCTGTTCGAGGCCATATAAGGATTTATTCAACTTACATACCAAGTTTTCTTTTTCCTTCACAACAAAACCTTCAGGTTGTCTCATGTAAACCCTTTCCGAAAGATCTCCATTCAGAAAAGCCGTCTTAACATCCATCTGATGAAGTTTCAAATTATAATGTGCCACAAGTGCTATGATAATCCGAAAAGAATCTTTGGACGAAACATGTGAAAAAGTTTTATTATAATCAATGCCCTCTCGTTAAGTGAACCATTTTGCAACCATCTCACCTTCTTTCATTCTACATTCCCTTTTGAGTCCAATTTACTTTTGAAGATCCACTTGTTATCTATGACTTTAGCATCCGGAGGAAGTTCAACAAGTACCGAAACTTTATTCCGTTCCATAGAATTCATTTCATCTTCCATATCATTTATCATTTATGCGATTCAAGACTTGTCAATGCTTGATTAAAAGTAACAGGTTCAACAGCCCAATATTAAAATCATTCTCCAACAAATATGTAATATAATCATTGGGCAGCAATGCAGACCTTCGTTCTCTTTGCGATCTCCTAACTTGTAGCTCAGTAACTGACTCAACCATTGTTGGTGGAGGAACTTGAAGTTCCTCTTGGCGCCCAGGTTTGTCATTAACAATTTCAGTTGGTTGAGGTATAACTCTTTCCTGTATAATAGGAACTGGTACAATAATTCGATTCGGTTCAACAAAAAATTCCTTCAATGTAGAACCCCACCATTACCAAAATCATTTTCCAGAAATTTAGCAGTGATTAACTCAACAATTATGGTGCCACGATTTGGACAATAGAACTTATATCCTTTTGATCTATCAGGTACCCAATAAAGTAACCAGGAGTGGATTTTGGGTCTAATTTCTTCTCAAATGGATTATGAATTCTCACCTCAGCTGGACATTCCAAAACTCTGAAATGAACTAAACTCGGCTTACGTCCTATCCACAACTCGAAAGCTATCTTTGCAATAGTTTTACCCAGAACTTTGTTCAAAATATACATAGCAGTTCTCAAAGCTTCACCCTATAGATATTCTGGCAAATTTGTTCTACTTATCATTCTCCTGGCCATGTCTTTTAGAGTCATCATACTTCCCATAGTATGATGAGTCTGGTCAAACGAGAATCATAAAATAATTCAACCATTCCATTAAAGGAAAAACCAAAAGCATCAAATTTTGATATAGAAATTAAATTCCGTCTCATTGTCGGTACAAAAACTGTATTCTCCAAAACAAGAGATAAACCAGACTCCAAAGACAACTTCACTAGTCCTATAAACTCAACTTTCACTTGAACTTCACTCCCAATGCACAGGCTTACTTCATTCTCACTTAACCTCCGTTTGCTTGTGAACCCCTGCAAGGAATTCACAATATGAATACTGACTCCTGAGTCTAACCACCAAGAATTCAAAGGAACATCTATAAAAGAAGATTCTTAAGAAACTAAGGCCAAGGAGATACATGCGAAACTCTTCTTCCTCTCCAACCAAGTCTTAAACTCAAAACAATATTTTTACCAGTGACCCTTCTTTTTGCAGAACATACATTGATCATTTTTCTTTATCGTTCCTTTAGGACCACCAGAACTCTAACCTCCAAAATTTTTGTTCTGCTGATTGCGGTGTGACTTGTTGCCCCTTGTGGAACTTAAACTTATGGTTATGAGAAGACCCTTTGTTCAGTGGTGGCTGAAAAACTAATTGCACAGTTTCGACTTTTTCACGCCTCAACCTATACTCCTCTTGGGCACATACAACAATAAGATCATTCAAATCTCATTTATCTCTTTGAGCATTTTAAGCAATCTCCAGCTGAATAAATTGGCTCGGAAGGCTATTCAGAACATGAAAGACCAGAAAAGGCTCAGCAATAGGAAATTTAAGAGCCTTTAATTTGGAAGATATATTAATCATCTTCATAACGTGCTCCCTAACTCCACTTATACCATCGTATCTCGTAATCATCAGTTTGTCCATCAGACCTCCAGTTTCAGCTTTATCAGACTCAACAAATCTCAATCCTATGGCATTCACAAAACTTTTAGCATTTTCATTATCCGAAATAACACCCATAATGAAATCGGATATGGAGTGCTTAATAATTTTCAAACAAAGTCTATTAGCCATTTTTCACTTTTCATACTCAGCTACATATTCAGGATCGCTTTTATCTATGGGTTTCGAAAACTGCTTCACCATTGCAAAATCCAACCACAAAAGACCAAGTGCTATTTCTACGTCACGTTTCCATCTCACATAATTATTCTCAGTCAATATTTCAATAGCAGACAATTGACTCGAAAGAGTTGAGGTATTTAAAACTATGGAAACATAAAATAACATATTTAATATCATCTAAATATAATGCATGCAAACAATGGATGATAACATATCTATAAAATTAGATAGTTCATAATTAAAGTCAAAATCAAATGAACATTATTATGGTAAGAGCCTAGATGCATCATTCTAAAGTCACTTTTGGGCTAACAATATAACACGCTATAATGTACTCTTAATACATATGATCAAGTTAGTTAACAAAATAGATTGATTTTCAAAATACCAACACCTTTGGGCAAAAGAAGATTTCTAGACCAAGCAAACTCATTAACTGTCTTATGCCAATTTCCAAAAAAAAAATATAACATATAATAACACCTTTTGGCAAGATACTATATGTAATAATTCAAAATTACGATAATCTAATGAATAACAATGAGTGTGCCACTTTGGCGGCACCCATTTTTATTTCAAAATATTTCTCATGAAAAATTTGATCACAAAATAATAATTATGCAACAAATCATAATCATCAACCGATGTGCAAAATTCATATGTGATTTAGAAACAAAATTGACAACAAAATTTCAATATATGAAACTGAAATTTAAATGGACAAATAATAATTACGACATTCAAATATTTAAAAAAAAATTAAAAAGTCCCCGTCCCCAAATCAATATTTAAAAAAAAAATTTGTTCATTTGCAAGCAAAACCCCCCAAAGAATCGAAAATTACAGATAAGCCCCCGTCCCCAAATCAATTTAAAACTCTTTGGCAAAACCCAAGCTTTTACCCCCTTCTCGTGGTGATGTCGGGCCAATTTTTATTTTCAAGCAGCCCACGACAGGCGAATAAACGGCTGCCCAAGATAGTAGTCGGTCGCATCAAGAAGCGGCGAATCGCAATGAAGTCGTAATAAGTCGCTCGTTGATGCAAAGACGGCGAGTTGTCGCTCGATGATGCAAAGATCGAAAACAAAAAAATTCACACGTATTTAAGAAGAAGAACGAACGAGGGCATAGGCGAGGGGCAGATTTTTAATTAATGGCTAGGTCAATCATTTAGAGGTGGAAGAACAACTGGGACTCAACCTAGAGGCCCACTCAATTTAAATGCTTGACCGTCAGTCTACACCATTGCCAAGGCAAGCTCAGAACTATGAATGTTGTGGACAATCTCTTAGTTTCCCATACAAAAGGTTCTACTTTTGCTATAGAAAATCAAGTGCAATAGCTATTGTGATTCTGTATGGTTCAGGGAGAATACCACAGTAGTAACTCAGAAGAAACAAATCCGCTAAATTCTATTGAATTTGTTATGAGATCCTGATGATTCTACTGTTCATGTGAGTGCAGATTCTTAGAATGGTCAAACGAAAACTATGAATATAAATTGCAGGATTAAATTAGAATAACAAGGATTCAAATCTTAGCATGTTTCTCTGATACCAATTGTTGTTATTATTATAATGCTAAGAACAAGAATCACGTATTCTAAATTGATAGATTAAAATTCATACATGCGGAAGACGTTTTTATTTATGAATATTACCAACTAGATCTTCATCTCCTCGCTCTTCACAAATAATCAGCCATCAATGGGTAAACCAATAAAAAAACATGGAAAGGAGAAGAGACCTTGTCATTATATAGAAAATTATAAAGCCGGCCCATGATCGACTCTAACCTTAACTAGGGTTTACATAATTTCGGCCCACATACTTAAAATTACTACATTATAAAAATAAAGTATGTAAGGTGTACAACGATCCAAGTGATCATTAGCATATTGGGCCTAATCACAGTATCATTGCAAACCATACATCTAACTTGTAAAATTCGCAATCAAATGGAAGCCCACATAATAGAATTATTCTAACAATAAAATCATTCAAACTGTCGCAAAGTAAAATACCTTAAATAAAGATCAGCAAACTACAAAAAAAAAAATGTTTCTACAGAGAAGCAAAGTTCTACCAAAATTTTAATTTTCTAAGCTAGATCTAGGTAAAAAGAAAAGGAAATTGAAAATACGAGAATACACTGGGGAAAATGAATCCAGAAGAAGCAAAGATATAGGAAAAACTTAAAGTTTTGACTCAAATGAAGAGAAACGAAGAAAAATGCAGCCGAAAATACGAAGAAAACTTACCGGAAAACCAAGAGAGAAAGCTGGAATGAAGTTTAAGACAAAAGTAAATATATATGAAATTTGTTCAATGGTGATTACACAATTTAACAAACTTAGCTGTGACAACAAAAAAAATGCTGGGGATATAAGATATAAGTACACATTTTGAAAATTAACAAGGCAAGATTTCATAACACTAATATAACTTACAATTTGATTCAGCAACTTATCTTTCCATTGATCTTCAGCAGAAGATTAGTTAGATTTTTCTGTTTTCAAGGACCTTAGAAAATTTTGTTCATGTTAGGTAACTTTTATGCATAATTTGTAATCGCAGTAATAGTTCGATAATGAAAGTTAATGAAGCCATATTTTTTGTTTCATGCTGCACTATCAAATCTTGAAAAGTTTTAACCTATTAACATTTACATAATATGAAGATGTAAAGTATGACATATAATTGTATTAAGAATGTACTAAAGCTAAAATTTCTTTGTAAACTACATTTTGCCTACATCTATTATGCATTTTTTTTCCTTTTGAGTTGGTTTTATTAAAACTTTAGCTCTAGACAATACAACATATAATTGTCCATGAGAAAATACAAATTCTGGAAGATATAATCCAACGAATTCTAAAGTTTGACCTTGAACTTTATTTATTGTCATTGCAAAACATGGACGAATGGGAAATTGAGTTCTTTTAAATGGAAATAATTTTTTATCGCTCTAAAGTGAAATAAATGGAATTCTAAGTAGAAACACTCTTTTACCACTGTATTCTCCAATAGTTACCTCGGCATCAATCACATTATGGTCAAATCTACGACAAGTTAGACTTGTACCATTACATAAACCTTCCGACGGATTAATGATTCTAAGTAATATTACAGGACAATTTTGTTTTAATGTAAGTTCATGTGGTAGAATACCATTTGAAGTTAAAGCATTTAAGAAATCTTCTAGAATACTCTGTTCAGTTTCTTCCAATGTTTCATCAAAGCTATAATAAGTAAAACTTTCTCCTAGAATGTCTTTTAGCAGAATATTATTTATTTTATCAACATATTCATTTTTTGGAGTTTGAATTACCCTGTTAATCATAGTATTTATATCATCAATATAATTATTTAAATTTGGAAAGACAACATGAACTAATTTTTTCAAAGATACCACCTCACTTTCAAAGCATATAATTATTTTAGGTGAAAGCTTAATCATGTTACATATGTGTAGTTTTTTAACTCCATTACCAATACCAAGTAAGAATTTAGAGAAGATTGGATCTAATTGAGCTCTCATATTTTGAACTAATTTAAGTTGCATGAAATGTGACCATAAATATGAATATACTAAACATGCCTGCATAATGTGTGCTTTATTTTATTTTTGAATAACTAGTAAAATTTGTCAAAAATCTCCTCCTAAGATGTCAACTTTTCTACCAAACGCAAAATCACATTTATTAACATCTCTTAGCATTTTAACTATAGCTTCAATAGTATAACGATGTAACATTGGCGCTTCATCCCAAATGATCATTTTTTCCATTTTCAATAAACTTGCTAATGCACATTGTTTACTAACTGATCAAGTTATATTACTCGAATTTCAAGAGGAGTTTTAAACCTGGAATGTGCAGTTTGACCTCCAGGTAACAAAGAAGCAGCAACTCCTGCAGAAGCAGTGGCTAAAGCTATACAATTTTTTGACCTTATAGATGAAAGTAATGCTTTGCACAAATATGTTTTTCCCTATTCCACCTGGGCCTTTGATACAAAACATATCACTACAATCAGAAAAACTTCTGTAAGAATTTTATATAAGCGACTTGTTGCTCTTCATTTAAAGATTTTGTGCATAAAATATCATATTCAATAACAACATTTCTCATTTCTTCTTCTCCCATATTAACCTCAAAAGGTACGAGACAATATTCATTTATATTTTTACTAACTGGTTCTAATAAAGAATTTATATCTTGTAAAGCGTTAATTTCTGTATTTAAGTCAGACATACCATAATTTATATAGTCCTCAAAGATAAAACTACGGAATTTGTTCCACAATGCATTTGGACCTTAGGTCCACACAAAGTTAATACAATAGCAAACAAAAGACGCAAAGAACTTGGTATTTGATAAGTAACGGCTTATCCCAAACAAAGCTCACAATATTTATCTCCACCTAATAAACCATTTATCTTCGCCTAATAAACCATGTAAAACAGTTGTATCATTTTCAATTTTTCATACGATGTTTCTCCTCTAATATGATTAAGTAAGACTTGTAAATACTATCTTTCACCTTCGGCTATATTAATTGCAACTATTCTTCCAAGGACATCTATTTTTCTTCTTTGAGTCTAATGCGAACCTACGTAACAATAGTAACTACAAAACCTAAGACAAATTAGAACAAACCCAAGAAAGTCAAGAATCAACTTTTGAAAAACTTGATCTAATAAATTATTGAATCAAAGAATCAAGACAATCGCAACAATATCTTGACCACATGATCACAACATTTATGAACCTTATTTAAATTGTAGATTGCCACAAGAATTTAATTATTGATAAGTTCAAAATTAATTTAATAAAGAACGAGAAAAAATCAATATGCCTCTCAATAATATCTTTTAAATTGTGTGTTTTACAATGAAAATAATAACCCTAGTTATATAGAATCCCTAAAACTTTAGTCAAAACGGAATTAAACTCTAAAAATAACAAAAGATATCACAAAATAGAGTTTTAATTAAAATAAATGATTGCACAAAATTTGGAAAATTCGTATCTAGAAATGTATTATGCGGCCATATAGTGTAAATCTATGCGGTCACATAGACCAACGGAAGTCCTCCTCTGTGGTTTTGGTAAAGGGGCATACGTCTGCATGCCCTGAACAATTATTCGGTTGCATAGTTGTTCTTTCCATCTTCTTTGTCCATTGCTTGAATCAAGTTTCTCCACTTCATTTCATCTTCCATGCCCAACATGAAACATGTCCCTTTATTTACCGTGATCAATGTTTCGTCCACCTTGGTTTGAGCAAGTAGTCACATTATTTCTTTGACCTGCTTCGATCGTGACCTAGTCATAGGCCATTTCTCAACGATCAATGGATCATTGCTCGGACTTGCCCTCATATCATGGATTACATCATCCCCACTATTCGAAAGAATTCAACATTGAATCTGTACCTGCATCAAAAAGAGAAATATAAGAAACAACAAAAATACAAATTATCATAAACTTACTTTGAAGATCCAAATTGTAGCCATTGGTTTCAATCCTTGCATGACATTGAATGACCCATCTCCTCTACGATGTAATCTTGACCTTTTTTGCATTCGAACAAGTCATTTTTGCCTTAGCACCCAAACCCAATCACCTAGTTTGAATACTTTACGCATCTTCATTTTGCTATCTTGAGATGCATATAACTATATTCCCTATTCCCATCTAAATTACCAATTACAAGAATAGTTAAAGGAATTAAACCAAACAAAGTTAACTGATTTAAACCATAAACCTTACAAAACATGTAGTATAAATAGTAAAGGATACTAAATTGATTTCCAACATAATCCATAGATTTGAACCAAAATATTTAAGGACTTAAGATTGAAATATAGATCGTCATGCCTCAAATCACCAACAATGCACCCCAATTGTCTATTATGCTCAATTAATTTCTTGCAACATATTAGAATATCATTAACTAGTAATTTGCCTATGAATGCATGTAACAAATGACTTATTACTCTCATAGAAATAGTAAATGCATTAATATATGTAAAAGTACATACCCCATGTGAAAAAATATTACTACATGTTAGACCATCATCCGACCTATGTATGGGATATTGATTATTTACCATACCATAATTGAATGCTCCTCATTCAATGCTCATCAAGTTCTTCACTTGCATCAAATCAATTAGATACTTAATAGGTGGTATCCCACTAAATAAGTCTTCATTGAACGAGTCTTTAAATTCCTCTAATAAAGAAATATTCAAACTAGGGAAGGGTTTGTTAGCTCTTACTAAAGCCCTTTCAATCTCACTTTTTTTGCATAGAAATTCACTTTTTATTTTTGTCTCCTCACGATAGACTCTATTTCCTTTCTCTCTTGTGGATTTGCTCTTTTTTCTCACAATTAGCCAGCTCACTATCTTTTCTCATATTCTCCTTTTGCCTTTCTTTGCTTCCTCACCTCTCAATCTCAATAGGTCCTTATAGAACTATTGTTGAGTTAATGGTACAAGAGTAACAACTCTCACATCTTTTACAAAGTTATACATATTCTTGAATCCATTATATTTCACATTCCTATCATACTACCCTAGCCTTCCCAACAAAATGTGCTCAGCATGCATAGGAACTACATCACACACCACTTCATCACTATACCTCCCAATTGAGAAATTCACCAAAACTTGCCTACATACACTAACCTCTCCACATTCATTTAACCACTTCAATTTATAAGGCTTACGATGTTTTATCGTAGTCAATCATAATTTCTCAACAAATGTAGTACTAGCAATATTAGTACAACTATCCCCATCAATAATCATACTACATACCTTATTGATGTCGTGGCATCCCATATGAAATATGTTCTACCTTTGTTGCTTCACATTATCCAATTTAATTTGTGTATTGAGAGCACGCATCACCACAAGTAACTCCTAGCGGGTACTCTACTCCATCACCATTACTAGCATCCTCTAATGCGGGCATATAATCACCATCACTATCACTTACCAATTTTCCATTGTCACACAAAAGTATTGCCCTTTCGTTTGGACATTGAGAAGCAATGTGCCTCGATCCCAAACACTTAAAGCATTTGATATCCCGATTTTTAGAAGGTTGGGAATCCATTTTGGGTGTAATTTTGCTAGCAACTTCATCCTTTTCCCTTGATGGTTTAGTCTTACTATTCAAAATAGTCACATCACCCCTATTATCATCCTACTTCGATTTTCAAAAAGAGTTAGATCCCGAAGAACCTGATGAATATCTAGCTATAGGGATTCAAACCATTCAAAAACGGAGCCATGGTGGCCTCCCTATCCTCCTCAACATTCGTTCTAATCATAGCAATCTACATCTTCTTGTGATAATCCTCCACACTCCTAGAACCTTAGTAGGGGCTTTGCAATTTTTGATGAAGTTCCCTATAATAATGATTAGGTACGAACATTTTCCTCATGATTGCCTTCAATTCTTCCCATGTATTAATAGGCGTATCTTGATTCCTCCTCCTAGATATTACTACTTGATCCCACCAAATGATAACATAATCGATAAATTAAAGTGCCGCAATCTTTACCTTCTTTTCCTCTGAGTAGTTGTGGCAATCAAATATCAACTCTATTTTTTTCTCACTCCAAGTATGCATCTGAATCACTCATTCCTTTGAATGAATGAATTGTCATTTTGATATTACCCATACTTCTATCAACACTATCTCCAACAGGATCTATACCCCTCCTTTCATGCCTAACTCCTCTATCCTTCATTCTTTATAATTCGACATCCATCAATGCATCCTCATCAATTTCACTATCCGCTTCACATTCACAGTAAAATCCGCTCTGTGATCTTTCCTACCTTACCACATTGTGTGAGGAACTTCTCTAGGTTCTTCCATATGCAAATTAGCAAGCAATGTGTCTTGTCTCTCCATCCACGCCTCTTACATGTCCATTCTATCTCCCATATCACCAAACAACCTTTCAAATCGTCGTTTCACCTCATCTGTCATGATGACTTGACTATTCTTTTCACTTGAAGCAGAATCGTCTCTGTCAAACATTCTAGATCTAGTTTAATATTTGCCTTACGTGTGTATACTCGTGTATCACTCAATTTGACTTTTTCCCTATATTAGTCTCACCACTCTACATTTTTCACTCAATGCTTTCTTGCAAGTGTTTCAAAGAATTAATTCAATTTTAATCAAAATTTAACCCTTATGGAGTCCAAACAAAGAAAAGTGATATAAAATGATTCAAGAAGGTAAGAATTTGAATTTTGAATGAAACACTAAAGATATATTCAAGAAAGTGTTTCTTGAATTCGAATTGGACACTTTTGAATTTAGAAACTTTTTTTATTCAAAAAAATGAAATTGTATGCTGGTGGCGATTTTTCAAAATTTCCTTTTTTTCTTGAAAATTCAACTAGATACCAGCGAAAGAAACATAAATTGTTTTGGATGCTAGATTAGCATACAAACAAGTTTTGCAATTTTTTGGATTGGAGACGAACCCACGTAGCAATAGTAGCTATGAAACCCACAACAAATGAGAACAAACCCAAAAAAGTTAAGAATCGACATTTGATAAGTTTGACCCAATAAATTATTGAACTAAATAACCAAGACAATAGCTAACTAAAAAATTATTTTTCACATCGGGTTAAGAGCCTGTCACTGACTTCGGGGGTATCTTAGATAAAGACATTCTAAAGGCTTCACACCTTACCGCGTATGTTAGAGTCGAAACCGCTGCTGTAATGTGAAGGTCGGGTATCTGTAACCTCTCTTTGTTGAATCTTATCATGAAGTTACGTAAGGTCTCATTAGGTCCTTGGAGGAGCTGCATAAGGGTAGCTGACGTCTTCTTGATGCACTTGCTATTTGCAAAGAAGGCGGAGAACTTATTAGCAAGGTCAGAGAATGACACTATAGAGTTAGGCTCCAATGTGGCGAACCAATCCTTGACGGCATTGGTCAATGTTTGAGGAAATGCCTTACACATTCTGGATCTGGTGCAACCTGTAAGTTCATGACGTCCGTGTAGACATTAAAATGGTTGATGGGGTCGGTGGTCCCATCATACTCCTTCATGCGGGGGAACATAAACCTATGCGGGAGGGGATATGAAAGAACTTCCTGCGTAAACGGAGTGTTTGGGGAGAACCCCATCACTCCCTTGGTATTCTGTTGTAGTCCTGCTATGATCCCATCTTGTACGATCCGCGCGAGCTCGCCCGAGACCATGGTCACCAATCTCAAGGCCGAGGCTACTGGAGGTATGCCCGAGGCCCCAGATCCACCATTGTCATGGACGTTATGGGTATTCCGAGCTCGAGCATCGTTCACGAAACCTTCCGGTTGGGTCGGTATAGTATCTGTTGCCGGGGCCTGTGGAGTACTTCTCTGGCTCAACAGTTCAGTCAGCTTTGCAACTTGCTGACGGAGTTCTTCGAATGCTCTAGTGGTAATCACTGTTGGTTGAGAAACTAGTATTGCCGATGACTCTTCTTGATGAATCGGGGGCTCCATTATCGGGGTTGGTTTGGAGTGAATGAGCTAGCAAGAGGAAGACCTGAACGTGTATTCACCATAACTTTTGGTAGCGTTTTTCCACAGACGGTGCCAATGATGCTACCAAAAATTGCACCTGGTCAATTCCGAGCTTGACGACCGATAACTTGCACGAACGTGATCTTGCAATACCTGAACGAAAGAGTTGAGGAGTGTCCTCGTCGCCCCTCTGATGCTTAAGTCAGAAAGGGAATAGAGAGAGAATATATATGCTGAAAAGTATATGTAAAAACGTAGCTCAATAATGGTCCCAAGTCTCATATTTATAGGGCTGGGTGGTAGTTCACTCCTTGTAGGATTCGTCTTCCTTATTTTCAGGAGTGATTATCGGGGTGAGTGTTGGACTGTAACTAGGAGTCCAAACTTTCCTTATTTGAGGCGTCTCCTGGGGAAAGCTCCTTCTGGACCTGGGATTCTTGAGTAGAAGTGGTTTGGATAGGGTTGGAATTCTCTAGGGATGAGGACTAGTAATGTATGACCATGTAGTACTTTGGGGGTCACAAGGAGAAGGCCCGAGCTCAAACATCCCGAGGACACCCAGAATGATTTTTCGAGCTTTTTACGTTGGTTGATCCTCGGGTTTGTCTCGAGGACTCATGTTCCCCGAGCACTAAGTTTCTAACACTGGAAAATGGGAATCAAGTACTGTCCTCGAGCTCGAGGTACGCCATAACCCACATCAATATGGAATCCCTAAAACTCTAGTAAAAAGGGAATTAAATTCTAAAAATAACAAAAGATAACACAAAATAGAGTTTTAAATAAAATAGAAGATTGCGCGAAATTTAAAAAATACGCGTCTAGGAATGTACTACGCGGCCGTGCAGTGTAAATCTATGTGGTCGCATAGACCAACTGAAGTCTTCCTCTGTGGTTTCAGTAAAGGGGCATACAACCACATGCCCTAAACAATAGTTGTACTTTCCACCTTATCCGTTCATTGCTTGAGTCAAGTTTCTCCACTTCATTTCATCTCCCATTCCAACATGAAACTTGTCCATTCTTTTGCCGTAATCAATGTTTTATCCACCAACACTTGAGCAAGTAGTCTCCTTACTTCTTTGACCCACTTCGCCACGACCTAGTCATAGGCCCTTCCTCAACGATCAATGGATCCTTACCCGGACTTGCCCTTATATCATGGATTACATCAGAGTCCATATTCGACTTTTTTGCATCCCATAAAAAAAAAACTAGGAAACTCTCTATATAATAATGTCTTGGCTAATTCATCTATAATATTCATCTGAAAGAATTCAGTTATCAATGTTCATTTAGTGTGATCTCTATTAATAACCGTCGATAAACAATCAAAATTTCTGTAAGTAATAGATTGATTATTATCTAGATGTAATTGTAATGAAATAACTGGTGGAGACATTTCAAAGAGGATAAATCCATATCCTCCACATTGCTTCGGGTCGTGAAATCCACCGGCAGGCTAATATCTTTAGATTTCATGAAGAACGGGTGCATTTTCATTGTTATTTATAGAAAAACTTACTTTGTCATATCATTTGTACACATATTTATATAAATACTTAATTGATTTTACAGTCAAACAAACTTCTACATTTATATGACAATCATATTTAGCAGATAGATAGGGATTATAAAGTACGACCCATCTGTTATCTAATAATTGTCCTCTAACTATAACTGATTGATTATTTTTACGACACATGTAATTTGGGTAACTATTATTGCCAAGAGAAGTTTTCGGGTTATATTCTTTTGGATAGTCATGTCTACATTCACCCTTTTTTTATACAAACATTATTAGGATTCAACGTACCACAAGGATAATGTATCATGTTTCACTATAATAGAATGTAAATGATGGTGTTTGTTTTTATCTAGAATTTCACATGAAAGAATTGAATCAATTAAATCAACAACTGTAATTTTATAACCTATTTTAAAAATTAGTAAAAATTGGGCATTTGAGAGTCCTATTTTCTGAAATTCTGTCTCTCACACACACGCGCGGAACAATTGGTTAAAAAATGTGATATTTTATTATATCAACTATTGATATCCGACCTCACCAAGCAAGCTCCGACCTGGGGGTAATCCGACATGCGACCTCATTAAATACAGTTGGTTACATACATTAAGCTCATACTAATATGAGTTCGTATATGTGAGGTCAGCTCGATTTATGTAGTTTATTGAGGCTCAAGGAGACATAATGATTGAAGATTCCTTACACAATGTCAAACATCCAATCAATCAATTACATTTAGATAGGCATGTAGCACCTCTTAAATCCACCAATCATATGTCTTAGCTTCCTTTCCTAAGTAACTCATTAATTGCGGGAGACCACTTGTATAGATAAACTCATGATGACCTGACATGTTGAGCTCCGTAGCCAATCTAATCACACCAACGAATGTACTTCTTCAGCTCGAATTACAGTTAATGAAGCATGATGCACGTGGTACCTGTATATTTCTCCCTATAAAAAGGGAGGACAAGGGTCTTGAAAGGAGGAAAGGGTTCTAAACACTTGATATTTCAAATATCTCATTTGACCAAAATAAGGGAAAACACTTGTAGTTTACTCTTGTAATTTACAAGTCATTATCAATAAAAATTCTCATTTACAGTCTAAGTTGGCTTGAATTTTGTACATACAATTTTTGATGTCGACAGTTGGCGCTAGAGGAAGGGCCCTACCTTGTAAAAGCAGCCATAACACTCCATAAAACCCACAAAAATATCATCATGGATGATCTTTCGGCATCCGAAAATCAATTCCATACTTGTCCTGAACAAACCAACAATCATCAAAATATTGGAAGATGACGAGGTCAAAACGAAGCTGCTGACCCTCAAATAACCATGGTGAGGGAAGCCATTGAAAAGTTAATAAATGTAGTCAACAGATTGGAACAAAATCAAACTTATGTTCTTCCGCTCAAAACCAGGGTGGAGTCCCCACATAGGGAGAAAATCGAACAACCTCCTACCAGAAGAGATCTCCATTTTTCAGGAAAGGAAGCACGAAGGAATATCTCACTACGTCATTCTCCTTTCACAGAAGACATTCTTGCTGAACATTTGCCTAATAAATTTCCTATCAAGGAAGTCATTCAAGTATTGTTCATCAGCAAGCTGACCTTGCTCATAAGTAAGCTGAACTAAGGTTGTATGTGCTGCAACACTCAAATAAATTTCCTATCAAGAAAATCATTCAGGCATTGCTCATCAGCAAATCGAGCTTAGGTTGCATGTACTGTAATACTCAGACAAATTTCCTATCAAGAAAATCATTCAATCCTTGCTCATCAGCAAGCCGAGCTAAGGTTGCATGTGTTGCAACACTCAGACAAATTTCCTATCAAGGAAATCATTCAAAGTCTTGCTTATAAGCAAGCCGACCCGAGGTTGCATGTGTTGCAACACTCAGACAAATTTCCTATTAAGGAAATCATTCAAAGCCTTGCTTATAAACAAGCCGACCTGAGGTTGCATGTGCTGCAACACTCAGACAAATTTCCTAGCAAGGAAATCATCCAAGTCTTGCTCATAAGCAAACTAAGCTAAGGTTGTAAGTGCTACAACACTTAGTGCAATTCCTACAAGGAATTACCAAAGCCCTGCTCATAAAGCAGGTCGAGCTGAGGTTGTAAGTGCTTTAACACTCAATGCGAATTCTTGCAAAGAAATCCCTAAAAGCCCTGCTTAGAAAGCAGGCCGAGCTAAGGTTGTAAGTATTACAACACTCAGTGCGAATTCCTGCAAAGGAATCCCTAAAAGCCTTGCTCACAAAGCAGGCCAACTTGAGGTTGCATGTGCTGCAACACACAGACAAATTTCCTATTAAGGAAATCATTCAAAGCCTTGCTCATAAGCAAGCCGGGCCGAGGTTGCATGTGCTGCAACACTAGACAAATTTCCTATCAAGGAAATCATTCAAAGTCTTGCTCATAAGCAAGTCGACCTTGCTCATAAGCAAGCCGACCTGAGGTTGCATGTACTGCAACATCAGACAAATTTTCTATCAAGGAAATCATTCAAAACCTTGCTCATAAGCAAGCCGACCTTGCTCATAAGCAAGCCGACCTGAGGTTGCATGTGATGCAACACTCAGAAAAATTTCCTAGCAAGGAAACCATCCAAGCCTTGCTCATCAGCAAGCCGATCTAAGGTTGCATGTACTGCAACGCTTAGATAATTCAATATATTACAAGGTGCGTGATAGCTCATTTGCAGGTCAAAATGTGACATGCGTTCAAGACATTTATTCTGTAATAATTGTAAAAATGGAAAAACGAGCCAACCGTGTTCAAAGGTCAGTCCGTCACCAAGGCGAGCACCGACCTGGGGGGTAACTGTTGATATCCGATCTCACCAGGCAAGCTCCGACCTGGGGGTAATCGAACCTGCAACCTCATTAAATACAGTTGGTTACATACATTAAGCTCATATTAATATGAATTCGGATATGTGAGGTTAGCTCGGTTTATATAGTTTATCGAGGCTCAAGGAGACATAATGATTGAAGATTCCTTACACACTGTCAAATGTCCAATCAATCAATTATATTTGGACAGGCACATGACATCAACTCTAAAATCCACCAATCATATGCCTTAGATTCATTTCCTAAGTAATTCATTAATTGATGGAGACCACCTGTAAAGATAAACTCTTGATGACCTGACATGTTGAGCTCGGTAGCCAATCTAATCACACCAACGAGTGTACTTCTGCAGCTCGGATTATAGTTAATGAGGCATGATACACGTGGTACCTATTTATTTCTCCCTATAAAAAGGGAGGACAAGGGTCTTGAAAGGAGGAGAGGGACGAAAACAAAGGAAAACACTTGTAGTTTACTCTTGTAATTTACAAGTCATTATCGGTAAAAATCCTCATTTACACTCTAAGTTGGCTTGAATTTTGTACATACAATTTTTGATGTCAACATCAACTTTCAATTTTTCTAATTTAGCTCTAAATATGCGCACAATCAAGTTTGGTCTATTTTGACTAATGTCATTGTTCTTTAACTCTTGTTTTATTTCTAACCAATTAGGATTTCATGTTATTGTCAAAAAAATATCTGGATTACCAAATCTTTATACCAATGCCATTGCATCCATATATCTTTTTGTCATATTTCTAGGACCACCAACAAAGAACGATGGCAAAATAATTTTTCGACCAACTTTATAACCTCTATTTTCACAATTTTCTATGATATCAACAACTCTGCCATAAAGTTCAACACGTGTTTCTTTTTTATTCTTTCAAAAATAATCTAGCCCACTAGTTTCAATTTTGATGTACATATCGACTACATATAAAAGTCTACCTGCATAAAGTAAAATAGAATTAGATAAATTTCTTACCTGAAGTTTATAATAGTAATACTCACGATATGAAACTTATAATCTTTTTCTCATTGTCAAAGCTACAAATAAATAAAATAAATAATAAGAACTAATACAATTAAATGTACAATACATTTTTCTATTGTTAACCTATGAAACTTATAATCTTTTTCTCATTGTCAAAGCAACAAATAAATAAAATAAATAATAAGAACTAATACAATTAAATGTACAATACATTTTTCTATTGTTAACCTGCATTTTCACTGTCAATTAATTTATTGGCTGAATTTATGTTATTGAAATCTATGGAATTGTCTACTGTGTGGCATTGAGGTACCCTTTTTTTTATTGAATTTTTCAATATCTTTATGCCATCCAAGTTTACCATAAGAAAATAACAATGTGTACTGAAGTGGATCAAGTGGATCATAACAACCAAAATAATAATATATTTTATATGAAACACCAGAATGACAATAAATTGATATATCACGAATTATAATGTCTGCGGAAGGACCGTCATTAATCCAAATTACAGCAACTTGTAATGCACATGGTGTATTGTATACTCTTTGGTCAATACCAGGGTCACATCTGATGTGTATTTTGTACTTTTTTAAATCATCAATATTACTTAATGAATGGAAAAATTTCGAGTATGGGTTGATTCTTAAGATATGTATCAATTTTCGTAAGATTGACTCAGAAAATTTGTTTGATTTTTTTAATCTGTTTTGTATCTCATTTTCAATATCATAAAAGTACAATTGCATATATATGGAACCATCGTTCGGTAAAAGCTCATTTATGTAATGATAAACTTGTTCTTGATGTGCATAGCATCGATAGACATACTCACTTCATATTCTAACTACGATCTCTAATGGTTTAAGAAAGATCCAATAGAAGAAGAGAAATCATCAAACGAGAGAAGCGAGAAGAGCGACGACGTAGGGTTAGAGGGAAAGAAAAATGACTTAGGGTTTTCACTATTCTAACATTTATACGCCCTGAAAACGACGCCGTTCTCTGCACAAAAAGACCGAAAAAATGTTGTTTCACATAAGGGTCTGTTTGATTGCAAATGTGGAAAATGGGTGGAAAGAAAATGAATTTTATGGAATTGAATTGCATAGAAATTGTTTTACTGTGAATTGTAATTAATTATGTTTGGACTGGTATAATTTTTCACCTAAAAAATGTTGAAGGTTTGGTGTTCGTTTGACTTTATTTTTCATGGAAATTATCCATTAAAGTGATAATTTCTTTTATCATTGGGTCTAGAATTTGTTTAACTTGCCAAATAAAAAAAATTATCATATCGAATACCATTCGTTTAGCTTTATTTTGCATGAAAGTTGTCAATAAAGTGATAAATTTTTTTACCATTGAATGTAGAATTTTTCTTTATTACCTGGAAATAATTTCAAGTGAAAAATGTACGTGTGGGAGAAAAATGTTGACCTAAGTTCCAAAACTGCGTGTTTTGGACGAAAATGTGAACAATACAAATTCGATTTATTTTATGCAAACAAAAATTATTAGTAGTACTACGTAAAAAAGAATCCTAGGGGAATTGGCAAAATTCTCATTTTGGCGTGAATTAGCATAACCAAAAGCGCGATTTCCGCTAGAAGTTGGCCAAAATCAAGAGAAGGGATTGGATTATTTTCCAATAATTCTCAATTCAGCCATTAATGGCGACCCATCTCTCAATTCTCAGCGTATTTTTACTTGTAATTGCTTTTGGTGGCTCGTTGGTACAAGGGTAAGAAAACCCATTTGATTTTTCCCCTTAATTTGAGCTTTCATATTGACATTTAGTTATCATATTTCTAGATCTAGTGTAACTAGCGCTTCCTTGTCTGAAAACGTGGCTACATAAAGATGTATTAAGCGATGTGTATGTTTTAAATAATGACTTCATAATTGCGTTCGGAAATGTAAAATATATAATATTTCTTATTTAAATGGCAAAAGTATCACATATTTTTAAGGGAATTTGTGCTCTAATGTGGCTATTAAAAAGGGTCCAGATATGTTGTTGTTCATTTTTCTTGAACATATGTGGATAACAAGCAGGAATTATGTTTCTGTTAAACGGATTGGAATTTTTTTTTTTTTTTCGCTGGGAAATTGAATTATGGGAATAGATCAAAAGTAGGATCTAGCTATAAAGAAGTATAGAAGGCGCTTATGACTTAGGCTTTAGGGTAGCTGAACTATATTGCAGAAAAAATTCAGCATGTATATGGAGATTGATATAGCATATCACTTGACAGATAGACTGCTATATTGTTATGGAATCGAAATATAGAGGTATTGTCTGTAATTGACTTATTCGTCATATTGGTGATAGAGATGACATGTATATTGGGGCCCTTGATTTATATAGAGTGGTAGTAGTGATACATAAATTATCCATATTGCAGCGCTACGTGGTGTCGCCATTATGTTGAATGTTTTTCCAGCTCTATCGTAGGCCAATCATATACATTTGGCTTTTTGATGACATTTTGGTAGATTTTCAGCTTCTCAACATATCTCATTAAAGTAGTTTTCTCGTTTCAGTATTTCTGAGTTTTAACAATTTATTTTTTGATAAATGTGGGTTTATTTTGTTCGTTTAATTGATAAAACGTGTCAATTGACTATAAGCTATATTTTCCGTATCAAGTTGCGAATTGAAGTGATATATTATCTGCACCAAGTGCTGTACATAAAAATAATGCTTCTCATTAGTAGAAAGAACATTTGAAATGCCTTGAGCTGTTATGATTTTACAACTATATGGTTTCAGTAGCCGGAAGGAGTTAAGGACCAAAACAATGAACCAAGACATAAAAATCCAAGGGGGGCGTCCGATGCAATCTAGAACTGTTGACCCATCAAAAGCCATCCAACTCTCATGGCAACCAAGGTCAGGTAATCCGATAAATCAAAGACCATTTAATATCTTTTTTGCACCACGTGTCTCGTGAAGGGGTTTACTAGGAGCACAATTTTGGGAAATATGCATTTTATTCTTATGAAGATATTAATATCCCGCTCTAGGTAACCCCTTGCACAGAGCTAGAGTAGGAGCAAGAGTGCGACTGGTGAGTGTGTTAATTTTTGAAGAATTGGATTTCAGAGCATCATTAGAGTGTCAAAAAGAATCAATTCTTTTTATTGCATTATATTTCAACTTCAAAGTACTTCAGTTAAGCTTAATTCAAAAAAAATTCAGCATATAGTAAATAAGTTTCAGAAGCTTTGCATGCTATCTCTAATGTAAATATAATTTGATGGGCAAAAAAGTAGATGGAAATGTCTGTAGGCTTTATCTAGAAGGGGCATTTTTTTTGTTGTTTCTGTGTGTTCTGTTATTCCATATAATATGGATATCAAAGACAGAGAGAAAAGTACAAGGCTAGTGCAAATCTAATATGTGAGCAAGTGGTGAAACAGAAATTTCCCACATTCTTTGCTTCTAACGTGTCAGAAGTCCTTGGACACTATCAACGGGATGGACAACCCTCAACATTCTGAAGTGCGCAGCCACCCAGGGGCGGATCCAATGAAGGCTCAGTGCAGGCATCTGCATGCACTGAACTTTGGGCCACCCCCATTTAAGAATAGCGACCAACTATTAAGCAAAATGCAGGTTGTTTCCATACATGGTTTGCCTTCATTTGTAGTTTCATCTCTCATCTTCATCTTCATCTTCAATCGGGCTTTCAGGCTACTTGTGTTGGAATTTTCCGTGTTGGATCAAACTCGTTTCGTCTCTTGATTAATTAATCTCTTGCTGTTTACATTCAGAAGAAAATAGTCTGTCTGTAGAAAGGGTTTGAAGGATTCTGGTTGTAACCAAATTTTTGAAATGATTTGATATGGTCTTACTTTTAGCTTACAATGCAAATTAGATCGAGATTTATTCATAACAGGAGAGCAGAATAACACTTACATAGAGTTGTTAGAAGTCAGAATGAAAATTTCTTGTTTGGGAATATAAGATCTCTCTCTCTCTCTCTCTCTCTCTCTCTCTCTCTCTCTCCATACATGCATAATGTCCTTCGTACATGGGTATGGATGATTATTTATGTCCATTTACATGAGAAACCATTGAAAAGAAAGTGAAAATTTGTTGATATCTTAAAATACTGATAGTAACTTACTTCTGAATTCTATTTCTCCTTGTGGATGGTTGGAGCAAATTCCAACATTATGCCCTTGTTTGAGCCCCATTTTTTTCTTCAAAATGAATTCTTCAACAATGATTTGACCACATTTCAACCACACATTTTTTAATAAAATAATGTTGCACATAAATCCAAATTTTTTCCTTATTTTTTAACCACTTATTCTCTATCATAATACTATTGCAAAATGCATTTAAAAAAAAAAATGGGACTCAAACAAGCCCATATAAAATAAGCCCATGATTGATACAGCTAAAAATAAGATTTAAAAAAAAAAATTGATAAAATGTGTAGTTGAAATTTTTTATAAAAGTTGTGTATCCCATTCAATGTGTGACACAAATTAATTATTAACTTCGACTTAAATTTTTATTAAAACTTTTAGCTATATAAAGCAAAGGCTAAATTTTACAAATGAATTGTCACAACATATAAATTTTACAAGGTATTTCATTTTTAATATAATATTTGTGTTATACTGATGTTATTTTTTGACTTCAACTAATATCACCCGCGCTAGAAAAAAGTTTTTTGGTCTGCCCCTGCTACCACCCTTAGTTAAGGAATTCCGTAGTGGTTTTGGAAAACACTGGTCTTGTGGATGAACTCCTCGTAGAGCCAAGTGTTTGAATTTTTGTTTAGAATTATAGTCTGTATCCATTTTTTTCCACTATTTTTGTCTTTGAAGAAGAAAACTCACGAACTAAAGAATGGAAATTTGTAAATGTTGTGCAATTTCACTGAAAGGCTTAAATTCTTGTTCAGGAAGTCGGCGTGTGGCCGTGTTAGGAGAATTGGGGCTTTTAGATGCTTAAGTGCATCTGCATGCCCAATCATATTTTTTTTCCTGAGTTGGACAATAATACGTCTGCTATTATATGCATGTGGAGAGTATCATTGACGCAGTCTTCTTGGACAGGATCTTCCTATACAGGGGCTTTCTATCAGAGGAGGAGTGTGACCATCTGATTTCTCTGGTATATCCCTCTTTTCATACTTTCGTTGACCATGCTTTTTTGCTTTATAGATTGTTCTGAAACTCTATTGTTCGATTTAGGTTCATGACAAGAAAGCTAACATTATGCAGGGCGAGAAGGTTGACATGAATATGGTGTCTGCCAGTTCTAATGTTTCTTTGGATACAGAGGTAAATTTCTCGTCGTCTTCTGAAATATACATCGAAGAGGGCTGTTATTGAAGTGGATGCACACGAGGAATGTGCTATTATCCATATGGAAATTTCTTGTTTATTGAGCTTTGACTATTGCGTACCCTTGTAATGTCACTGATAATTGAATGTTTCTAGGACGAAATTGCTGCAAGGATTGAGGAAAGAATTTATGCTTGGACTTTTCTTCCTAAAGGTAATTTTACTTTGCTGGGCAACCCTAGCATTTGTAGAAGGCTACAATCAAATAGATAAACGTGTCGTGTCTTTACCTCTTTAAGTTTTTAGATGAGGTGATTCAACACAGTACTAAAACAGATAAAAACCTGGATTTCTTGTCTCACTGGCACCATTCATGCAACTGTGCACATGTCAGGCCTTCGATGAAAAAACGTATCCAGTTTCCACGTGAGTGGCCATGTTGAGCAGTAAAAATCTAATATAAATAAATAAACTTGTTTAATTTCTAAAAGCCTGAGCTTTTAGATAAGGTGAATCAACAGCATTGCACACGTCATCCATTAGGAATTGGCCTTTTTTCTGTTATAGAATCACTTAGCGGTTTCTTTGCAGAGTATGGCAAACCGTTGCGCATGCTACATTTTGGGTCTGAAGGCTCGAAACAGAACTATAACTATTTTGATAACAAATCCACACAGCTACTCGGTGAGCCTTTGTTGGCAACAGTTGTTTTGTATCTCTCACATGTGGTTCAGGGTGGTCAGATATTATTTCCAGAGTCAGAGGTGAGAGAGAAACCCTTCTATTAACATAAACTCTTTCTTTATCTTATGATTTGTTTTTACAAGCATACGCAAACTTGCTGCAGAAAAAAATGTGGTCCGACTGTACAAAGATTAGTGACACTCTAAAACCTACTAAAGGGAATGCAATTGTATTCTTCAACTTACATCTTAGCGCAACTCATGACAAAAGTAGTTCCCATGCAAGATGCCCTGTTGAGGAGGGCGAAATGTGGTGCGCCACCAAAACTTTCCATCTTAAAGGAACCAGCAGGGAGAATGATTCTATGCTATCTGATGGTGTTAATTGCACCGATGAAGATGAAAATTGTCCTCATTGGGCTTCTTTGGGGGAGTGTCAAAGGAATTCTATTTTTATGATTGGTTCGCCTGATTACTATGGGACATGTAGGAAGAGTTGTAATGCTTGCTGATTTCTGAGGTTTTGCGTTGAAGTCCTTCTCTCTTTCCTCTATTCTTTATTTCATTGTAAAGTATCATTCATCAGGCTCAAATAGGTACCAGCTAAAGAAATGAGTTCTTGCTTTCAAATTCTAGAAAATTCAAAACACATCTTGCTTTTACCGTTACTCCATTATATCGAGAGCAACTCTACATATTCAAATAAATAGCTGATTTGTTTATGTTCGTCTTTAATTTTGTCTAATCTCTTTACCGATCACGCCATAAGGTAAAAAGCAGAAGAAATTAAACGTGCAAATTAAATTCATATTGATTTCATGTACGTCTAAAAAAAGTTTTGACATGCATTAATGGTAGTGAAGAAAGGCTTGCATTTCTGGTAGCGTATGTCTCACCTTTCTGATGCCATTTGCTGTATTATTAGTAGGGTTGAGCTTGAAAGCTTTCATGGCCAGCAAATATGCCTCACTCTATGGCGATTGGTATCCTTCTTTTCTGCCTCTTCTAATTGCCTTGTTAGCTCCTCAATCCTCTCGTGGTCGCCCGCAGCCCTGCTGTCCGCCAGCCGGAGGGATCGTTCAGCTGCTTCCCGAGCAGAAACAGCAGCAACAACTAGGTCACCTTTCAGCTTTATCTTCCAGTTTGATGTGTCTAAAGCAGCTTTTGTTTTTCCTATTTCTTTCTTCAGAATGTTAACATAATAGGTGATATGGATGGATGTTGAAGACAAGATTTAAAGTTTAAGCTTTTAGATGTAGTAGTTTATCAAGGTACAGAGCAAACTTGTGAGTTCAGTTCGATGAAAAAGTGTATCTGACAGTGCGTAAAAGTGGATTATAGAAGACAAAATTGATCTGATAAATGAAGTTTTGTATTTTACACATTACCAGTTTGTCGTGCTCTTCAACTATTTTATTTCCGGCTTTTACTTCCAATTCTCATGCTTTCGTCCATCTTACGTTATCTTCTTCAGTTTCTGTAGAGATTTAATAGCATTTATTAGCAACTTCAAACCAACATTAACAAAATAAATGTGCAAGAAAGAACAAAAATAGTAAAGAAACACAAGGAGTTTTTTTTTGATCGGTAACAAGGAGTTTTCTCCCTAAGGCAAGAGGTTCTGAATAAATCATAATCCTCTTTTGAGACCGAAAGAAATCGCTATATTAACCAATGATCAAAGTCCGTTCAAAGTTACACAAGACACTCAGCATAAATCACTCAATATATCTTCACAGTAATGAAACCATCTCTAATCTTAAAAGGAATACACACAACGATACAAAATCAGCTCACTACATATCACTCAAGAGATGTACACAAACTATACAACAATCGATTTACAAGAGATTTCGATTACAGAGTGCAACACAGAAGAACGGTGCAAGAGAGAACAGAGAGTTTGAGAGAGAGCAAGAATGAGAGTGTACATCATCAAAAGAGCTCAAACCCTAGTATATTAGAGAAGTCTCCGGAAGGTCACCATCCAACGAATATTGGGGCGACATTTGGTGACATCTTGTCCGTCCAATGTTCAAGAAAAACACATCAGCTAAAGTACAATAACAGATGCACATTTTCTCCAAAAACAGAACAGGTGCCACCAAGTAATACAATTAAAAGTCCAGTCGAATAATCAATCAACAGACAGATTCAGCCCATTTAGCAGCCAACGCCCAATCATCATTGTGCCACATTCTTCACAATCTCCACCTTGGTACAATGATCCAAGTTCATCTATAGTGATTTCTCCATTATGGCTTCATTTGCTCTTGTTACCTGATACATAAATCAGCAAGTTCCAATGTTCAGCACCTTAAAACAGTCCAAAAACTTATTTAAATGCAGCACTTTAGTTCTAACATCAGCAGGATTAAAATGAGTAGAGATTTTCTCAAATTTCACAACACCTTGTGAGATAACATCTTTAATGAAATAAAATTTCACATCAACATGTTTAAATCTATTATACAAAACAGGATTTCTATTCAAATATATGGCAGATTGGCTATCAAAAAATGAAACAACATCTTTAACAAAACCAAACTCATTTAACAGTCCCTTCAGCCAGATACCCTCTTTCATAGCATCAGTTGCAGCAATATATTCAGCCTCAGTTGAAGATAATGCATCAATTTTCTGTAATTGAGATTTTCAACTAATGCAAGAATTACATAATGTATACACACAAGCAGAAGTAGACTTTCTATTATCCCTATCACCTCATAGTCAGAATCAGTGTAACCCTCAAGATAACACCATCGGATTGCTTCCTGTAATGAATCCCCAAGTCACAAGTTCCCTTAATATATCTAAAAACTTATTTCATAGCTTCCTAATGAGTTTCACCAGGATTTGACATAAATCTACTCAATACACTTATAGAGAAAGTCAAATCAGGTCTAGAACAAATCATAAGATACATAACAGATCCAACTGCATTAGAATAAGGGAATTTTGCCATTCTTTTGAACTCGGTTTCAAATTTGAGAGATTGATCACTTGAAAGTTTAAAGTGATTTGCTAAAGGTAAGCTCACACTTTTAGCATCACTCATAGAAAATTTTTCTAACAATTTCAAAACATAAGTTTTTTGGCTTAGACTAAGTATGTTTTTCCTTCTATTCCTTTTTAATTTCAATATCTAAAATTTTTCTAACAGGACCTAAGTCCTTCATTTCAAATTCAGATTTCAATTTTATCTTAATTAACTCTATTTCTTTTATGTCATGACTAGCTAAGAGCATTTCATCAGCATAAAGAAGAAGATAGAGTGAATTTTCACCACCATTTCCTTTACAATAAAGATATGTATCAAAATTATTTCTTTTAAAACCAAGTCCAAACAGAAAGGTATCAAATCTCTTGTACCATTGTCTTGGAGCTTGTTTTAAACCATACAAGGATTTTTTAAGAAGGCATAAAAGGTCAAAATTTTTATTCATCTCAAAACCTTTTGGTTGTTCCATGAAAATAGTTTCTTCAAGATCTCCATTTAAAAAGGCAATTTTGACGTCCAATTGATACAATTCCCAATTAAACTAAACTGCTAAGGCTAATATCACTCTAACAGTTGTAACATTTTGGTTGTTCCATGAAAATAGTTTCTTCAAGATCTCCATTTAAAAAGGCAGTTTTGACGTCCAATTAATACAATTCCCAATTAAACTAAACTGCTAAGGCTAATATCACTCTAACAGTTGTAAATTTTACAACTGGAGAAAAGACTTCATTAAAATCTATTCCCTCCTTTTGAATGAAACCCGTAGTCACTAGTCTAGCTTGTATCTAATGTCATTCTCACTTTGTTCAACCTTTTTATCTTAAAGATCCATTTAAAATCCACAACCCTTTCCCCTCAGGTCTATTGGTCAACGCCAATGTTTTATTCTTCTTAAGAGATTCCATCTCATCTTGCATTGTCTCAAGCCAATGCTTGGAATCTTTGTTAATTATAGCCTCATCATACGACACAAGTTCATTCTCAATAAAACCTTGAACAGTGAGCAAAGATACTTCATCATCAAACCTCACAGGTGGTCTAACTTATCTCCTTTACCTATCTCGAGCCAATTGATAATCACCTAATGTCTGATTTGTCTCTAAATCAGTATCAAAATGTTCAACCTCATCAGTTCTATGTGGTTCAACATCAATATCAACTTCAACCTCTCCGGTCTAAATATTAGGTGACAGATTATCATCCTCAACAAGCTCCACCTCAATTTCAGTAGCTCTCTCTATGCTATCAGTATGATTTAAAAGTCCAGAACTACTATCAGTTTTCAAACAAGGTAAATCATTCTCATTGAACACCACATTCCTACTTATAATGATTTTATATCCTTTGGTTTCCCTCACTCATAGTCTATACCCTTTTACCCCTTCACCATATCCCCAAAAAACACACTTAAAAGTCCTAGGGTCTAGTTTCCTTCAGATTGATGTGCAACGGTTGCACACCCAACCACTCTTAAATTGTTAAGGTCAACAGATTTACCAGTCCACACTTTTTCAGGGGACTTAAAATGTATAGCACTAGCAGGACTTCTATTAATAAGATAACTGGCAGTTTTTGCAGCTTCCCACCAAAATAGTTTAGGAAGACCAGAACTTAATAACATGCATCTGACTTTTTCAAGTAAAGTTCTATTCATTCTTTCAGCCGAGCAATTTTGTTGTGGAGTGTGTGCAACAGTTCTGTGTCTCAACATACCATGCAGTTTAGACAAATCATCAAACTCATAATTGTAAAATTCAAGTTCATTATCAGTTCTTAATACTTTTACCCTTTTATCTATCTGGTTTTCAATCAAAGTTTTCCAATTTTTAAAGGCATTGAAAGTATCAGATTTAGATTTCAACAGAAATATCCAATTCCTTCTAGAAAAATCATCAATGATTAACAAGAAATATCTAAAATAGGCACATTGCTGGTCCCCAAAGTTCAACATGTAAGTATTCAAGAATAGGCACAAATTTATGCATTCCAGACAAAAATGGTAATCTATTATGCTTTCCTAAGATGCAATAGTCACAAAAACTGAGTTTTTCAATGTTATCCTTTCCAAAGGCACCTTATTTTTTCAAAATCTGCAACCATTTATCACTAATATGACCCAATCTCTTATGCCATATTCGTGATTTATCATTAGAAACAGAAATTGCTGTTGAACTGGAGTCAAAAATATTTTGAGTTTGCAAAATGTAAAGTCCATGTCTCTTGGGAACTTCCACAATCAAGTGGGAATTCCTCAAGATTTTAATATATCTCGCATTAATCATAATGTCATAGTTTAGGTCATCTAACACACCTAAAGAAATCAAATTTCTTTGAAGGTCAGGAACATATCTGGTCTTTTCTAAGACAAACATATTATTATCCTCTACTTTTAAAGTGATGGTTCATATGCCCTTAACTTGACATGTCATATGATTTCCCATTAAAACTTGGCCACTATTTACATTTTCAAAATCAGAAAACTATTCTTTATTAGGACACGTGATAGGTACAACCTGAGTCAAGAATCCACTCTTGACTAGACTGATGGGCAACAGCAACATAGACTTCATCTATATCAGTTTCATTAATGCAGACCAAAGTTATATCACTATCACTTTTAGACTTATGTCTATTATCGCTAAGGGACAATCTCTAATAAAATGACCTTCATCTTGACAATAAAAATATTTTTACCTTTTCTTTTCATTTTATCTTTTTGATTCCCTTTCTTTTTGTGTCCAAATTTCTTATTGGCATAATTGTTTCTAGGATTAAACTTAGATTTATCCATCAGATTCAGACCACTAGAAGACTCTTTCCGATCATATTTTAACTCTAACTCCTTAGTTCTCAAAGCATTAATGATAACATCAGTAGTTAGAGTGTCTCTACCATATTCAATAGCATGTTTTAACATCTTTGTATTTATTACCTATTGAATTTAATAGAACCACAGCCAGCTGTCCACTTGAGAGTTTCTCATCACAGTTGGTTAGGTCGCGGGTTAATCTGTTGAATCTATCAATATTAGAATCAAGGTCAACAAATGGATCAAGTTTAAAACCAAAAAACTGTTTAAGAGTTAGACTTTATTTGGCATAGTTTTATTCAAATAAATAGCCTCCAATTTCTTTCACAATTCAACAGTAGTTTTTGTTTCTCCTACTTTTCTAAGCACATTATCAGACAAGTGCAGAAAATAGAACTCCATGCAATTTCATCTTGTTCTGTAACTTTACTAGTTTCCATATCAGTAGGCCATGATTCATCAATGGCTTTTGCACACTTTTGTTGAAGTAAAAGAGCTTTCATTTTCTAGCGCCAGAGACTAAAATCTCATTTGCCATTAAAAACTTCCAATTCAACTTTAGAAGAAGGCATAATGAAAAGTTTGAATGTATGGCTAATGAATGCAGATTAGACAGATCATATCATGAGTATACACAATCAGGTAATAATTCAAATGTCTACACTCAAGAGACAAGAAAAACATAAATTATACAACCAGTAGAATGTATATGCTATGTACAATAATTCGCAAATTCAATTTTCAAGCAAGAACATTGAACTGCTCTTGTAACAACTTACAAGAAATAGCATAGATCATCACTGTTGCAATATATGGAATTAAAGAACACATGCAGAGTTTTTAATTGAGGTTCTTGACTCGAAAAATCAAGACAACTCAAGGGTTTCTGGACAAAGGTATTGCCAAGCAGAGTCTCAAACCCAGTTTTAAAAACGTTTTTGCAAAGCACGATTAAAGTATAAGCAACAGATCAGTGCATTCAGTAATAAACTGGAACGAACTCACCAAAAGCCCTATATTAGGGTGTAAAAACCCGATCTCTCAAAATAAAACTCAAGTTTTTAACTAATTCATAAAATAATTTCATCTCGAGCCAAAAACATAAAAGAAGGAAATTTATTCATTCATAACAAAAAAAAAGGATGTCTTTCAAAATAAAAGAAAATAAAAGATCGTTTAATCCACTGTTAACCCATAATTGAAACAAAGCAAATAGATTCCCTTTTATTAACTAAATTTTCTGCCATCATCGACCTAATCACCAACTCCAAACTCACGATCTCAATTTCCTGAAAGGTGGAAAACTTAAAGGGGTGAGATTTAAGAAAAATCTCAATAAGTGTGTGCAGTGAACATGTATTTCACATTTAAATCAAGAAAAAAATCAGATTTCATATCATACATACGTAGGAGACACGGGAATTACTCCGAACATAGGTGGTAGTAAATCCAGTGCGTAGCGCTACTAAACTCCGGCCTTCTTATCATAACATATATGGCCCATAAACGAATTTTTTCAGAATTTAAAGTACAATATACAAATTCACATAACCACATACAACATCACTTAACTTGTACGTTTCGAATGGAAATAATAAAATGCGTGTGGAGTAGTTGATTTGTTCCAAGTCAGCCTATGAGTCTTGTGTGTTCAGGACAAAAGTAGGAGACTTCTTGGGTGTGGGGAAAAGTGCGGGACGTGTAGGTGTGTGTGTCCAAATATGATATTAACATATTGAAAGAATAATGGACTCTTCCTATTTTGACTCCACATGGCATTGATTACCTACCAAAACCATTCCAAGATTTTTGCCTATTTACCATATACTTACACGTACAGAATTGGGCAATAGCGTAAATTGAAGGGAAAGACAATTCTACCAAATTTAATCAAATCATAAATTATGACCAGTTCACACTTTGGTCCCTAAACAATATAGACTAAGAAATTAGGTCCTTAGATATTCGACTTCTCACCATACGTCCAAATTTCGAATATTAACGACTATAACGAATTTTCGGGGTGTTACAATCTACCCCTCTTAAAATAAATTTTCGTCCTCGAAAATTACCTTAGCCGATATTATCGAACAGTTGGGGGTACTTAGATTGCATCTCCTCTTCGCGTTCCCAAGTTGTCTCCTCTACTGAATGGTGTTGCCATAACACTTTAACCAACGGTATCTCCTTGTTGCGAAGCTTTTGTACCTTTCGAGCTATAATGCAGAGTGGGGTCTCCTCATAGCTCAAGTCTCGTTGAATTTTCAAGGGTTGATGTTTTAATACATGACTCGGATCAGGAATGTACTTCTTGAGTGTCGATACGTGGAAGATGTTATGTACCGCAGAAAGCTCTGGTGGCAAAGCCAATTGATAAGCTACACTCCCAACCATTTGGAGTATCTCGAAGGGTCCGATGTATCTTGGTCGAAGTTTCCCTCTTTTTCCAAATCTTATGACACCTTCCATTGGTGTAACTTTCAAAAATACACTATCACCAACAACAAATTCTAGTTCCTTACGTCTTCTATCGGCATAGCATTTTTATCTGTCTTGGGCGGTCTTCATGTTAGCTCGAATTTTTTCGATGGCCTGAACCATTCGTTCCATGATTTCAGGTCCTAAAATTTTTCGTTCACCGACTTCATCCCAATGAATGGGCGATCTACACTTCCTTCCGTACAGGGCTTCGTACGGTGCCATGTTGATAGAGGCATGATAACTGTTGTTATAAGCAAACTCGACTAATGGTAAATGCTTCTCCCAATGTCCTCCAAAATCTAGGACACACATTCGGAGCATATCCTCTATTGTTTGAATTGTTCGCTCGGATTGTCCGTCTGTTTGAGGGTGAAAAGCTGTACTAAATTTTAGCTTAGTTCCCATTGCTCGATGCAAGCTTTTCCAAAAATTTGATGTAAACCTGGGATCTCTATCAGACACAATCGAGATTGGAACACCATGTAATCTCACCACTTCGTTAATATATAGTTATGCAAACTGGTCCATAGAAAATGTCATTCGGACAGGTAAGAAATGAGCTGACTTGGTCAGTCTATCGATGATTACCCAAATAGCTTCATGACCTCTTATTGATTTTGGAAAACCAACGACAAAATCCATCGTTACATGCTCCCATTTCCATTCTGGGATATCTAATGGTTGTAGCAACCCTGATGGTCGTTGATACTCAGCTTTCACCTGTTGACAAATTAGGCATTTCTCAACGAATTCAACTATGTCCCTCTTCATATTTCTCCACCAAAACACTGCTTTTAAATCACGGTACATCTTTGTACTTCCTGGATGCACTGAGTAAGGGGTCGTGTGGGCTTCTTCCAAAATTTCTTTTCTTAATTCCTCAAAATCTGGTACACACAAACGTCCTTGATAACACAATATTTTATCTTCAGTTATAGTGAATCCCTTTCGCTTTTCTGTGTCAATCTCGGATTTAATAAATTCGAATAACTGATCGCCCTTCTGATGGTTCTTAATTCGATCTTGAAGTGTCGGTCGAATCGTGAGAGCTGCCATATGAGCGGTAGTGTCTGACGATGTCGTGAATACTTCGAGATTTAATTTCTCAAATTCTCTCCATAGAGGTTTTTGTGCCGTTAACATTGCCAACTTGCCCGTTGTTTTCCTACTCAAAGCATCTGCCACTACATTCGCCTTGCCTGGATGGTAATGAATTTCACAATCGTAATCCTTTACCAATTCAAGCCACCTCCTCTGTCTCATGTTCAACTCCTTTTGAGTGAAAATGTATTTGAGGCTTTTATGATCAGTATAAATGTCGCATTTACTTCCATATAGGTAGTGCCTCCAAATCTTCAAAGCATGTACTACCGCTGCGAGTTCTAGGTCATGTGTGGGGTAATTTTGTTCATGAAGGTTCAATTGTCTAGATGCATAGGCTACTACTTTGCCTTGTTGCATCAACACACAACCTATTCCTTGTTTGGATGCATCAGTGTATATTATAAAATCTTCTAATCCTCCAGGTACAGTCAACACTGGTGCACTAACTAATTTTTCCTTCAGTTCCTTGAAACTGTGTTCACATTTCTCCGTCCATTCAAATTTCGCACCTTTTCGAGTCAACTGAGTTAAAGGCCCTGATATTTTAGAGAATCGTTCCATAAATCGGTAGTATCCTGCTAGACCCAAAAAGCTGCGAACCTCTCCCACGTTAGTTGGTCTCGACCAATTCGATACCGCTTCTACTTTGCCTGGATCTACTTCTATTCCTTGGGCTGTAACTACATGTCCAAGGAATGCAACTCGATCTAGCCAAAACTCGCACTTTTTGAATTTAGCATAAAGTTTCTCCCTTTTTAGAGTTTCCAATACAATCTTCAAATGTTCCTCATGTTCCTCTTCAGTCTTTGAATAGATCAAAATATCATCAATGAATACAATGACAAATTTGTCTGGGTGTTCATGAAAGATATGATTCATCAAGTCCATAAACACTCCAGGAGCATTCGTTAGGCCAAATGGCATCACTAAGAACTCGTAGTGACCATACCGAGTTCTAAAGGCTGTCTTTGGGATATCAGTCGATTTAATTCTCAACTGGTGGTATCCCGACCTCAGATTGACTTTTGAAAATACCATTGCACCACGTAATTGGTCAAACAAGTCCTCAATCCTGGGAAGTGGATACTTATTCTTAATAGTGATTTTATTCAATTCTCTGTAGTCAATGCACATTCGCATCGAACTGTCTTTCTTCTTGACAAATAACACTGGCGCTCCCCATGAGGATACACTGGGTTGGATGAATCCCCTTTCCAACAATTCTTCAATTTGTGATTTCAACTCTTGTAACTCCTTTGGAGCCATCCTGTACGGAGCTTTGGAAATAGGTGCGGAGCCAGGGGTTAAATCAATAGTGAACTCTACTTCCCTTTTAGGAGGCATCCCAGGCAACTCCTCGGAAAAAAATTCTGGGAATTCCGGTACTACCTTTACATCTCCCACGGTCAGTGTTTCATCTTCCTTCGCTAGGGCTGACATCAAGAACCCTATACACTCCTTTGACCTTAAGAGTCTTTGGGCTTTCTGTGGCATGTCCCTGCATGGCGTCGCTGGCATTTTCCACATATGGGATACTCCTGATAATTGCTCGAGGTTGACCCCCCATTGCTCCTTTTTACGAATCCATGCATTTCCTTGCCCTTGTTGTCTTGCCACTTACGCTTCTCCGGTAGTGTAGGCTGCTGCTGTCTGTAAGCGCTGTTGGAGGTTTCTTTGAAATTGGCTAACTGTGCCTTTGCTAGCACTTGGTGGTATGTACCCAACTCAAAGGTGACCACTGCCTGTCGAAGGTCATCACGCAAACCTTGTTCAAATCGTCTAGCTTTCTTTTCCTCCGTGTTGACTAAGAGTGGGGCATAGCGAGATAATTCTTCAAACTTCCTCTCATATTCTGCCAGTGTTAAGTTTCCTTGTCTGAATGTTAGGAATTCTGCTTCCTTCTGGTTTCGAATGTTGGTGGGGAAGTATTTCTGCAGGAATAATTCCTTAAATTCATTCCACATCCAGCTTTGTCCAGCTGATCTGGACCTGTTGGTCATTTCCCACCAATGTCTTGCTCCTTTATCCAGCATAAAGGTTGCACAGATTACCTTCCTAGTTTCCGGGCACTCAATAAGTTCGAAAATTCGTTCTTGCTTGCAAATCCACTCTTCTGCTGCTAGTGGATCTGTACCTCCTTCAAAGCTAGGAGGTTGCAACTTGCGATATTGTTCCACTATTGCAGCCGCGCTCCTCTCTGCAGGTGGTGGTGAAACAAGTGGTGCGACGGGTGGTGTCATGTTACGTATCGCTTCTAGAAATTGCATAAATTGGTTGTTTTGGTTGTTGCTGTTGTCGTTGTTAGTTTCAGTAGCTCCGACCTGGGTTTGCCCGTTCTTATTGTTCGAGTTTCTAGAGCGGTGGCCATAATCTTAAAAATGTAAACATAATATTACTTAACCATAAAAAAAATATTCATATCACAAAACTTTAATCATTCAAATCCAATAACTTGCATAAATTAAATGGGATTTATGGTATCCATACATCCACTTATTTAAAACATTAATTCTCCAAATAAAATAGGCATAAATAATTTCATGTCATCTAAAAATTTCCTCCAGCGCTTTCATTCTGGTTTGCCTCTAGATTCTCCCCGGGGTTGTGCTCATGGTTCTCCATAGAATATGATGTAGGGTGGTATTCAGGGCTCTCCTCAGGGTCCTCCTCGGGGTCTTCTTCAGTATCTCCCCTTACCGCTTCCCCAATAATGAAACCCTTATTGTCAACTGCTGGTACACCTGGGAAATGGCCAATGCTAGGTGGGCTATGTGGACGGCGACGATTAGGTTCGTATCCTAAATGCCTATCGATATCCCTAGTATCCTCTGTGTTTATTATCCATCTGTCCCTCAAGCATAAAATCAATACGGCAGGGGAGGCTTGGTACTCAAACAGCTCTTCAAGTCTCTCAAGAAATTGCCTCCAATATGGGCTAAGTGTCCTATGGAGATGATAGACAATCTCATATCTCTGAAATTCATGTCCATTACTCCCCGCCCCCCTGATAATTCGCTCTATAGCGTCTAAATGCTCCAACAAGTTGTGGTTTGGATTCCTCACATATGTCCTATACAACCTCACGAACATTTCACTTCTGCGGGCCTGGTCTCTAGCCCATTGAGTGCGTCTATTAACCATCTAGAAAAGTGAATTTATAATCACTTAACTATCCAATTAAAACTAATGGTTAATCACATATTTTCTTGACTACATACGGAACATAAATCATTATGGCATAAGCATATTTCTCATAATTAAATCAATGTCTAATTTACTTAGTTGCAGTTTAACACATACTTGTCCACATAATCGTAAATCGGCACATAATCTTTCATAAAATTGCAAATATAAACGAAAATTTAAACATGATCATAACATATTCGTCATCATGTAAAATGTAACTTGTATATTTTTCTACCTGATTTAGGAGCATCGGAGCTTGGAACGTGGGATCGTGTGATGGCATTCTTATTTAAAAAAAAAAACAATGACTCATATCATGAATAATGTCGTGAAATGATTAAGAATTTCATAAATAAATATAATAATTATTAGTGTGAATGATATATAAGATTTCTATATACTACAAAGTGAGACAAAAAGTCATTAACAAAGTCGAAACAATTTCAAAGTCAAAGCATACACACCACATATAACAATAGTAGATTTGTCCCATCACATTTAAATTTTTTTTTTTTTGGAAGTCTCGGTACTGTTCACATCATGAACAGTAACTGACTTTTTTTTTTTTTTTTACTAAAATGAAGAGATTTATACAGTCAATTTAGGATATAAAAATGATGAAACTTGGCCATACATACACGTAAAATCAATGTCAGAAAAAGAAGAAAAAAAATTTTTTTTTTTAATGTGGATGCAAACAGTATGAACAGTGACTCGGGTCACTGTTCATATCGTGAACAGTGACTCGCGTCACTGTTCACATCGGGGTCGTGAACAGTAACTCGGTTCACTGTTCACGTTGCGAATTTTAAAACTTTTTTTTTTTTTTTCAAAGTCTACAGAAAAGTAGACCCGCTCTGATACCAATTGTAAAAACCCGATCTCTCAAAATAAAACTCAAGTTTTTAACTAATTCATAAAATAATTTCATCTCGAGCCAAAAACATAAAAGAAGGAAATTTATTCATTCATAACAAAAAAAAAAGGATGTCTTTCAAAATAAAAGAAAATAAAAGATCGTTTAATCCACTGTTAACCCATAATTGAAACAAAGCAAATAGATGCCCTTTTATTAACTAAATTTTCTGCCATCATCGACCGAATCACCAACTCCAAACTCACGATCTCAATTTCCTGAAAGGTGGAAAACTTAAAGGGGTGAGATTTAAGAAAAATCTCAATAAGTGTGTGCAGTGAACATGTATTTCGTATTTAAATCAAGAAAAAAATCAAATTTCATATCATACATACGTAGGAGACACGGGAATTACTCCGAACATAGGTGGTAGTAAATCTAGTGCGTAGCGCTACTAAACTCCGGCCTTCTTATCATAACATATATGGCCCATAAACGAATTTTTTCAAAATTTAAAGTACAATATACAAATTCACATAACCACATACAACATCACTTACCTCGTACGTTTTGAATGGAAATAATAAAATGCGTGTGGAGTAGTTAATTTGTTCCAAGTCAACCTATGAGTCTTGTGTGTGCAGGACAAAAGTAAGAGACTTCTTGGGTGTGGGGAAAAGTGAGGGACATGTAGGTGTGTGTGTCCAAATATGATATTAACATATTGAAAGAATAATGGACTCTTCCTATTTTGACTCCACATGGCATTGATTACCTACCAAAACCATTCCAAGATTTTTGCCTATTTACCATATACTTACACGTACAGAATTGGGCAGTAGCCTAAATTGAAGGGAAAGACAATTCTACCAAATTTAATCAAATCATAAATTATGACTAGTTCACACTTTGGTCCCTAAACAATATAGACTAAGAAATTAGGTCCTTAGATATTCGACTTCTCACCATACGGTCCAAATTTCGAATATTAACGACTATAACGAATTTTCGGGGCATTACAAGGGTTTCAAGAAACAAAAGCAATAAACGAATCAAACGAATTAGTTTAATGTCTGCATAGATCGAAAGCCAAGAACCACTGCCTGAAGCTCTGATACCACTGTAGAGATTTAATAGAACTTATTAGCAACTTCAAACCAACAATAACAAAATAAATGTGCAAGAAAGAACAAAAACAGTAAAAGAACACAAAGAGTTTTCGCCTTAAGGAAAGATGTTCGGAATAAATCCTAATCCCCTTTTAAACTTCCGCCAACCGGAAGAAATCACTCTATTAACCAAGGATCAAAGTCCGTTCAAAGTTACACCAGGCACTCAGCAAGAATTACTCAAGATATCTTCACAGTAATGAAACTCTCTCTAATAGAAAAAGGAATCCACACAAGGATACAAAATCAGCTCACTACAGATCACTCAAGAGATGTACACAAGCTATACAACAATCGATTTACAAGAGATTTGGATTACAGAGTGCAACACAGAAGAACGACGTAAGAGAGAACAGAGAGTTAGAGAGAGCAAGAATGAGAGTCTGAATTGTCAAAAGAGCTCAAACCCTAGTATATTAGAGAAGTCTCCAAAAGGTCACCATCCAACGGATATTGGGGCGACACTTGATGACATCTCGACTGTCCAATGTTCAAGAAAAATGCATAAGCTGAAGTACAATAACAGAAACACGTTTTCTCCAAAAACAGAACAGGGGCCACCAAGTAATACAATTAAAAGTCCAGCCCAATAACCAGTCAACATACATATTCAGCCCATTTAGCAGCCAAAACCCAATCATCATTGTGCCACATTCTTCACAGTTTCCTTGATTTCTGCTAATAATGCTTCGACCTTGCATATAATAACAGAATATGATGAAGTCAAATATGATACAATGAGATTAGAAGAAAAAAGAAAAACAATTTGGTCCTTCATAATGAAAAACTAACATTTTGGGTTAACAACATTTCTCTGTTCTCCACTTTCAATGCGAAGCGCGTCTTCTGCTAATTTTTTAGCTTGCTTGTCTGCAATACTCTGTAGGCACAAGGCATCTGACCTGGTAGTATCACTAATAGATAACCAAGTTTATGGCAGCTAATCTATCGACAAAATGGAGTGTTAAGTGCCTAAACTAGTTTTCGATTTTGTTACCTGTTGATTGGGTTTTGGGAGAGCAAGTCCCTGAGGTAAATTTTTACTTGGTAGTACTTTTGAAATTTCATATAGAGTAATGTTATTCGTAGTCAACGACTACAATAGTCATACTATGTGGTAACTTGTTATTTGAGGCATTAGCTTGTTATTTGAGACTTGCTATTTGAGGCATTAGCTTGTTATTTGAGGTAACAGAATTACAAGAAACTAATCCCTCAAATAGTAAACTGCCACATAAATGACTACTACAGTCGCTGACTATGAATAACATTATTTTTTTATGTATGTATTAGTTAGCCATTTTCAGTGAGACGTACTGATTCTTGTTCACAATGAAATCTAGGAAATCAGCACGACTAGATAAAAAAAATTCAAATAATGGTTTAGTGCAATCAAAGAAAGTGTGCATGGCAAATGGAATACCTTGATTCTTCCAAAGATGTCCTCAATTGGGTGATTTCAAGTCGTAAATTCTTCGTAATCTTCTTGACAGTAGAAGCGTGGTAAGAATGGTAATGAAAATCAGAGCAATTGCAAATATATTTGGAAAAAAAAAAAAAAAAGAGGATGGCTTCATTTTTCTTAAACAAGTTCTTAGAGAAATATGATTATGGTGGTAGGTCCATTCGTTCATTACTAGGTTTGTAGAGAGATTCAAAGTAACTAAATTCTTAAGACCAACGACATGCCGAAAAATTCATCATGTGTTATGTTGGAATACACCATCTCATCAGATCACACATCCAGCACCACGTGTTCCAGCATTAGTTGAAGATTCCATTCCAGCTTCTTCCACATGATTCAACAACTTCTCCAGCTCACCAGCACATGCATCTTCTTCCAGATCCTTCACCAGCACATGCCTTATTCTAGATCATTCTTTAGTTTGTTATGTAGTTAGGAATTCACTCTATAAATAGAGCTATGTAATTCATGTTTTACTTGAGCTTGATGAATAATAAAATTCTCCTTCTCAAGTTCCTTCAATGTGTTTTATATATTGAATCTATCTCTTTTATTTTCATTTTCTTGCTGAAGTTTCATTCTAGCATTAAGTTTCAGTTTCATTCATTTTATATTTTCTACATGGTATCAGAGCAAAATGCTCATTCCGTCTGCAATTCTATTAGTTTCTTCCGCCTTCTCAAATCTGGAATGAAGAAATCTGCTGGTTTTTCTGTTCCTGGTTTATTCTTGTTGTGTCACTGTTGGTTTCTTCGTGAAATTTTTACTGTTGGTTCATTTTCTGCTAATCTGTTCTTGCTGGTTTCAATTCATTTTCTATTGGATTTCTTCCTAGTTTCATAACTGGATTGCTTCCGTTATCTGCTCCAGGAGGTGTGATTGCACAAAGAATTCAGATTGCGGAATGCCTCGCAAGTGTTTGATATTTTTCTGCCTTTTCATGAAGAGTGCACTGATGGTTTTAATTGGAGTCCTTGCTAGAGTATTGTTTAGCATTTTAATTTTTTATTTTTACTCATCAATGTCGATGAAGTTTTTTCACCAGCAAATGCCCGGTTTCAGAGCCATGGATGCTCACTTTTTCCGGTGAAGTTTTTGTTTTTGCTGTTTTTCGATCAAAATCTGATCTACTTTTTTTCTGCTATGGAATGCCTTTCTGCTGGACATTCAATTGTCTTCAACCCCAGGCTTCTCTTCCAACGGCTTCTTTTGCATCTCTATTTTTCTCCCCACAGTTCAAGATGTTCCATCTTGAGGGGGGAGTGTTGGAATACACCATCTCATCAGATCACACATCCAGCACCACGTGTTCCAGCATTAGTTGAAGATTCCATTCCAGCCTTCTTCCACATGATTCAACAACTTCTCCAAATTTCACCAAAGACATGCATCTTCTTCCAGATCCTTCACCAGCACATGCCTTATTCTAGATCATTCTTTAGTTTGTTATGTAGTTAGGAATTCACTCTATAAATAGAGCTATGTAATTCATGTTTTACTTGAGCTTGATGAATAATAAAATTCTCCTTCTCAAGTTCCTTCAATGTGTTTTATATATTGAATCTATCTCTTTTATTTTCATTTTCTTGCTGAAGTTTCATTCTAGCATTAAGTTTCAGTTTCATTCATTTTATATTTTCTACATGGTATCAGAGCAAAATGCTCATTCCGTCTGCAATTCTATTAGTTTCTTCCGCCTTCTCAAATCTGGAATGAAGAAATCTGCACAAAGAATTCAGATTGCGGAATGCCTCGCAAGTGTTTGATATTTTTCTGCCTTTTCATGAAGAGTGCACTGGTGGTTTTAATTGGAGTCCTTGCTAGAGTATTGTTTAGCATTTTAATTTTTCATTTTTACTCATCAATGTCGATGAAGTTTTTTCACCAGCAAATGCCCGGTTTCAGAGCCATGGATGCTCACTTTTTCCGGTGAAGTTTTTGTTTTTGCTGTTTTTCGATCAAAATCTGATCTACTTCTTTTCTGCTATGGAATGCCTTTCTGCTGGACATTCAATTGTCTTCAACCCCAGGCTTCTCTTCCAACGGCTTCTTTTGCATCTCTATTTTTCTCCCCACAGTTCAAGATGTTCCATCTTGAGGGGGGAGTGTTGGAATACACCATCTCATCAGATCACACATCCAGCACCACGTGTTCCAGCATTAGTTGAAGATTCCATTCCAGCTTCTTCCACATGATTCAACAACTTCTCCAGCTCACCAGCACATGCATCTTCTTCCAGATCCTTCACCAGCACATGCCTTATTCTAGATCATTCTTTAGTTTGTTATGTAGTTAGGAATTCACTCTATAAATAGAGCTATGTAATTCATGTTTTACTTGAGCTTGATGAATAATAAAATTCTCCTTCTCAAGTTCCTTCAATGTGTTTTATATATTGAATCTATCTCTTTTATTTTCATTTTCTTGCTGAAGTTTCATTCTAGCATTAAGTTTCAGTTTCATTCATTTTATATTTTCTACATGGTATCAGAGCAAAATGCTCATTCCGTCTGCAATTCTATTAGTTTCTTCCGCCTTCTCAAATCTGGAATGAAGAAATTTGCACAAAGAATTCAGATTGCGGAATGCCTCGCAAGTGTTTGATATTTTTCTGCCTTTTCATGAAGAGTGCACTGGTGGTTTTAATTGGAGTCCTTGCTAGAGTATTGTTTAGCATTTTAATTTTTTATTTTTACTCATCAATGTCGATGAAGTTTTTTCACCAGCAAATGCCCGGTTTCAGAGCCATGGATGCTCACTTTTTCCGGTGAAGTTTTTGTTTTTGCTGTTTTTCGATCAAAATCTGATCTACTTTTTTTCTGCTATGGAATGCCTTTCTGCTGGACATTCAATTGTCTTCAACCCCAGGCTTCTCTTCCAACGGCTTCTTTTGCATCTCTATTTTTCTCCCCACAGTTCAAGATGTTCCATCTTGAGGGGGGAGTGTTGGAATACACCATCTCATCAGATCACACATCCAGCACCACGTGTTCCAGCATTAGTTGAAGATTCCATTCCAGCTTCTTCCACATGATTCAACAACTTCTCCATTTCACCAAAGACATGCATCTTCTTCCAGATCCTTCACCAGCACATGCCTTATTCTAGATCATTCTTTAGTTTGTTATGTAGTTAGGAATTCACTCTATAAATAGAGCTATGTAATTCATGTTTTACTTGAGCTTGATGAATAATAAAATTCTCCTTCTCAAGTTCCTTCAATGTGTTTTATATATTGAATCTATCTCTTTTATTTTCATTTTCTTGCTGAAGTTTCATTCTAGCATTAAGTTTCAGTTTCATTCATTTTATATTTTCTACATGGTATCAGAGCAAAATGCTCATTCCGTCTGCAATTCTATTAGTTTCTTCCGCCTTCTCAAATCTGGAATGAAGAAATCTGCACAAAGAATTCAGATTGCGGAATGCCTCGCAAGTGTTTGATATTTTTCTGCCTTTTCATGAAGAGTGCACTGGTGGTTTTAATTGGAGTCCTTGCTAGAGTATTGTTTAGCATTTTAATTTTTCATTTTTACTCATCAATGTCGATGAAGTTTTTTCACCAGCAAATGCCCGGTTTCAGAGCCATGGATGCTCACTTTTTCCGGTGAAGTTTTTGTTTTTGCTGTTTTTCGATCAAAATCTGATCTACTTCTTTTCTGCTATGGAATGCCTTTCTGCTGGACATTCAATTGTCTTCAACCCCAGGCTTCTCTTCCAACGGCTTCTTTTGCATCTCTATTTTTCTCCCCACAGTTCAAGATGTTCCATCTTGAGGGAGGAGTGTTGGAATACACCATCTCATCAGATCACACATCCAGCACCACGTGTTCCAGCATTAGTTGAAGATTCCATTCCAGCTTCTTCCACATGATTCAACAACTTCTCCAGCTAACCAGCACATGCATCTTCTTCCAGATCCTTCACCAGCACATGCCTTATTCTAGATCATTCTTTAATTTGTTATGTAGTTAGGAATTCACTCTATAAATAGAGCTATGTAATTCATGTTTTACTTGAGCTTGATGAATAATAAAATTCTCCTTCTCAAGTTCCTTCAATGTGTTTTATATATTGAATCTATCTCTTTTATTTTCATTTTCTTGCTGAAGTTTCATTCTAGCATTAAGTTTCAGTTTCATTCATTTTATATTTTATACATGTTATTCCAAGAAATGAAAAGCAGAGTATTACCAGACTAACAGCCTCCTCTTCAGATTCACTGCCATCTGATTTATCCTCTGGATTATCTTTCAGCTGTTCATTAACTTTATTTCCAATCATAAACCCAAATCCGACTTTCTGCAGTCCTCTCTCTGCAATCTGCAAAAATACAATTCTCTTCTGCTCATTATTCCCCTTTACCCTGTTTAACTTCTTCAGTGCCTCTTTTTCTGCCAAAGCAATCCTAAGCAAGCTATTGATATCCCTATTTTCTTCTGTTAAACTCACTACCCTATTCTCCAATTCTCTATTCTCTTTCTTCATCACCTCCTTATACTCACTCAGTTTCAATTCAACTTCATCTATAAGCCCTGAAACCACCTTTAATTCCAATTCTTCGACATAGCAGGGTTCTATGATCAGTCTGTGACCACTGGATGCCGAAGGTGCCTTTGAGGTTATCTCATAGTTTCTACGGGGTGGAGATGATGAGTCTAGTGCGTGAAACTGGGATGATGAAAGTGCCTTTTGAGTGATTTTGTAGCTTCTACAGGATGGAGATGATAGGGTTCCATTCGTGATCCACTGGGGGTAATCTTGAAGTTCATTAGGTGTGGAGAAGATGGCAACGGGCCCATGAATTTTTCTTCTATCCTCGTCCAAACTCTCAATGATCCTTACTAAAACGTTCTTCGCCAATTTTATGACCCCAAAATTCTTTGTGGGAGAAAGCCCATTTTTCACACTCTTTTCTTCCTTCAGCTCCCCATCATCCTCTCTTTTCATTTCCTCCGTTTCTCTTACCAAAACCTCAACTTTATGAATCTCATTGCAAAGAGCAGCTTCCTTTTGCTGTTGGACTTGGATAAACTCTTCTTCTCTTTTCGTCAATTTCAATTCGAGATTTTGATTTGATAAACGTAAGCCTTCCAGTTCTGCAACAAAAGAGTAGTTCTTTAACTGTAGTTCATGAAATCATTGGAGAAACTGGGGATTACAGGTGGTGTTGGTGGATCCTGGACTTCGATTTTGTTATCATCGTAATCGGGTTCCATGGTTTCCATAATTCGTGTTCGATATTTCCATTTTATTAACAGAAATGGGGTAGGGATACCCTAACTACCAGTCAAGAGTGAACAAGGGAAGAACTAAAGGAGGAAATAGAAGCAAATAACCTTTTCATTCTTGTCTAATTTCACAATAACCTTTGACTAAGAAATAAAATTAAAAAAAAATTAGAAATAGTGAAAATATAACTTTAGTTGGAAAAAGTCCAAAATACCCTAACTTTATCAAAGGATCTCACTCAAGGATCTGGGCTGGCTGTCACTTGGGCCACAGCCGGCCCAGATCACTAAATTTCTGGGCCGGCTTAACAGCCGGCCCATATATATATTTTTATTTTTTAATAATTTAATATAATCAATGGTATAATAAATTAATATTTATATAATTAAGTATTTTACTTAATTTAATAAAAGTAATATAATTAAATATTTTACCCATTTCATTAAAATTAATATAATTACATAAATGATTTACGTAATTCAATAATTAAATATTTTACTTAATTTAAGAAATCGAATATGAAATAAATATTTATAGAATCAAATATTTGACGTAATCGAAAAAAATTATATAATAAAATAATTAATTTTAATTTGATAACTACTAATATCATTAAATAAATCATTTTAATTATTTAATATTATACTTTAACATATTAGCAACTTCTTCTTTTTTTTCCTTTAAATTTTATTAATAATTGAATAAATCGAATATGAAATAAATATTCATAAAATTTAATATTTTACGTAATCGAAATTTTTTTATATAATCCAATAATTAATTTTAATTTGATAATTACTAATATCATTAAATAAATCATTTTAATTATTAATTATTATCTTTCAACGTATTAGCAACTTCTATTTTTTTATTTTTTATTTTTTGCTTTAAAATTTATTAATAATTGAATAAATCAAATATGAAATAAATATTTATAGAATTAAATATTTGACGTAATCTAAAAAAATTTATATAATTAAATAATTAATTTTAATTTGATAATTACTAATATTATTAAATAAATCATTTTAATTATTAAATATTATATGTTAACATTTTAGCAACTTTTTTTTTTCCTTTAAATTTTATTAACAATTGAATAAATCGAATGTGAAATAAATATTTATAGACTTAAATATTTTACGTAATTGAAAAACAATTATATAATTAAATAATTAATTTTAATTTGATAATTACTAATATCATTAAATAAATCATTTTAATTATTAAACATTATCTTTTAACATATTAGAAACTTCCATTTTTTTCCTTTAAAATTTATTAATAATTGAATAAATCGAATATGAAATAAATATTTATAAAATTAAATATTTGACATAATCGAAAAAAATTTATATAATTAAATAACTAATTTTAATTTGATAATTACTAATATCATTAAATCAATCATTTTAATTATTAAATATTGTATGTTAATATTTTAGCAACTTCTTTTTTTCCCTTTAAATATTATTAATAATTGAATAAATCGACTATGAAATAAATATTTATAGAATTAAATATTTTACGTAATCAGAAAAATTTATATAATTAAATAATTAATTTTAATAATTCAATATTATCATTTAACATATTAGCAACTTCTTATTTTTTTCTTTAAATGTTATTAATAATTGAATAAATCGAATATGAAATAAATATTTATACAATTAAATATTTTACGTAATCGAATCTAATCTTTCATTTTTCAAATGTAAACTAATCATTTATTTTTCAAAATGTAATTGTTTACTCAATTTAAAAAATTCTGTTTGTTCTAATTTTGATACAAAAAATGAAAGATTAGTTTACAAATTATATTTAATTAAAGAATTTTAAATTAATTAAAATATTAAAGGGAAAAAAATAAGAATTTGTTAACACATTAAAAAATAATTTTTCATTTTCGTAATTATCAATTTAAAATTATTTATTTCACTTTTTATATCAAAATTGAAACAAAAGGATTTTTTTTAAAATACGTAAACAATCTATATTTATTTAATTACATTTGAAAAATAAAATATTAGTTTACAAATTATATTTTATTAAAGAATTTTAAATTAATCAAAATATTGAAAGGGAAAAAAAAATTGCTAACACGTTAAAAAATAATATTTCATTTTCGTAATTATCAATTTAAAATTATTTATTTCATTTTTTATACTAAAATTAAAACAAAAAGAAATTTTTAAATTAAGTAAACGATATATATATATATATATATATATATATATATATATATATATATATATTTGAAAAATGAAAGATTAGTTTACAAATTATATTTAATTAAAGAATTTTATATTAATGAAAATATTAAAAGGAAAAAAAATATGAATTTGTTAACACATTAAAAAATAATATTTCATTTTCATAATTATCAATTTAAAATTATTTATTTCATTTTTTATACAAAAATTAAAACGAAATGAAAATTTTAAATTAAGTAAACAATATATATTATTTTTTAACGTGTTAACAAATTCTTTTTTTTTTTTCTTTTTAATATTTTTATTAGCAAATTTCTATCTTACGCATTGTCCGTCCTCACTAAAGTGAGGCAAATCAATGTCATTTACGTTTTCTTCAACTTAAACAAATAATTCACTTTAATATCAGACGTAACGTTTATATATTGAATTGAAAATGGCAAATGATCTTTGAATTGAATTCTTAGTACCATATCTTATCGAGATGAATCAACGTTTAGCTTGTTCTATATATCAAGGTATTCAAAAGTTGTGTTGAAACTCACAATGAAGATTCGAGCATGTTAAGGGTCAAATGGATATAACTAAAGATCAAAAAGAGTGAAAACAAATCAATTTTCCACCGCAAAAAGATGTCCAAATTTTTAGTTGGAGATTGAAATCCATTTTTGGCCTAGTAAACGTTTGAATTGAAAAAAAGCTATTTCTAGCAAAGTTGTAACCCTTTGAATTATCTTTCCAACGCATTTTAAATCGGCTTAATCGGATATCGGAAACAAAAGTTATGATAAAAATACTCAAGCAACCTCAACTTAACAGCCGAGATTTCGGCTGTTAACAGCCAAAAACAGCCAATTTTTCGGCTGTTAAAAGTCAAAATCTCGGCTGTTAACAGCTGAAAAAGACGGCTGTTAACAGTAGAAATTTGGACTGTTAACAGCTGATTTTTTCAAATTGTTAGCAGTGAATTTTAAGTTGTTTGTCTTGATTATTTTTTTAAGTAATTAGTTTTATTTGTTAACTAAAAGGGTAGTATTGTCTTTTTAACACAAACATGTTTTGTAATTGTTTTAGTCACTTAAGGGTGTTTTTGTCTTTTTACAGCAAATGGGTCATTTTGGGATTATTGTCAATTGTAAAAGTCAAAGTGGAATTATGGGGTTTTGACTTGGTCATTTTTACAAGAACCCCGAACTAAAGAAGGTAGGGTTAGATACTTGGATTATCAGTAAGATGATAAGGGTTTTTTTATACGTTTATTTCGGTTCACAAGTATGAATAATTATTGATAAATGTTTGGAATAAAGCTTAATTTGTGTAATTTGTGTTTGTAGGACAATAATGAAGATTGTAGTGGAAACTTGAGGAAAAATGGAGAAAATTGGCTAAAAAGGACGAAAACGAAAGTTCAGGGACCAAAATGTAAATAATCAAAAGATGACCTGAGGCCAACTCAAGAGCGGACACGATTTTAATCATAAATTGAAAAGGCATGGGATGATTTGAGGAAAAGAATGAACAAAAGATGTTAAAACAAGAGAAAAATGAAGATAGAGGACCAAAATGAAGAGTTTGAAAGTTAATTGTACCATGTAGCTGCATGGTGTAATTAACCATGTAGCCGCAAGCATGGTTTCAGGAAAAAAAAGTAGAAAAATATTTGTTCCATGCAGTTGCATGGAAATTAACCATGCGGCCGCAAGGAAGGTTTCCGGCGCGAAAATTCTGATTTCCTTATTTCGTTCCAACTCTTATGGAAATCAATCTTTTGGTAACTATATAAACTCTTAAACCATCCTCAAACCCTAGGCAGACCTGGGAGGAGATTTTTGAAATTTTTCAGAGAGAAAAAGAGGTACAAAAAAGAAGAATAACATCACGACACGAAAATTCAATTCAAGATTATTCGGGGTGATGTCGTTCTTTATCTATTTTTCTGATTTTCTTCTTTTTTCCATGCTAGGCTAGACTTATATGTGTTAGGTGAACAATGAACCTTATGATGTGATATTTTAATTCCTAGTTTTACTTTGTTGACATTAAAAGCACGTTTTGAATTATTAAATGATTTATATACATCGCTTTTTCTCTACAATTATATGCGCAATAGTTGTATGAGTGTGGTAGCCTATTTCTGACATTCTAAAGAAGGTGAATAGACTCGACAAGGTATAAATCATCGTAGGGTCCGATAGGGGATAGAAATATACCGCTATACTCTATGTGAATCTCTAAGTGTTTACAAAACGTCATACATTCTTGTATATTGCATTTGTCATAGAAATATAGTCAAATGGTATGCGAGAATATGTTCAATTCTACTCGAGGGAGATTATTGAATATGTTATAAACATTGATTCTTCATCAATTCAAACATGTTGTCAATTTTGTAGAACTAGAATTAAAATGGATCATTGCATGGGGATTCGCGAACCTAGTGTGTTTCTTTTCTATGAGTTGCCTCAATTTGCATTCAATCATATAATTTGCATTTAGTTCAACTAATTCATCCACTATTACTATCATTTAGTTTAGCTACAATTTGTTACCAAAATCAATCATATTTCACATTTCGGTTAAGGTCGGAATAAGTAAATTCGAACTAGTAAATCTTTGTGGGAACAACACTTGGACTCTAAAATCCATTTTATTACTTGAACGATCGGTACACTTGTGGTAGTTTTTTATTCGAAACATATTTTCGATGAACAAGTTTTTGGCGTCTTTGTCAAGGAATTAACGTAATTTGATTTTATTTACTTTGACACTAATTCGAACTTTTAATTTATTTTATTTTATTTTACTTATTGCTTTTATTTTTTGCTAACCCTGTACTATTAATCTATCTCATGTTTGCACTCTCTCCCTATCCTTTTTCAGATAATTGCATGATTCTGACTTGATAAGCTAATGAAACTTTTGCAATGGATAATCTTTACACGGATGATGAAGATATGTTTGGAGGATACCCGAGTTGTTATAATTGCTACGCGATGCATTGTACTGGACAATGTTTGCCCTTGCACTCTTGTTTCTACACGCCAAAACTTATGAAATTTAGAAAATATTTAAGGTGTCGGAAGCGAGCAATTGACGAAAACTATTAAGGGTACATGCCTGTTGGAGATTTTATACCTGACAATTGGGATGAGGACTTCAAACTGGTAGGAGATGGTCCTCCTCTATTTCATGAAAAAGTAATTGCAAAGTATTTTGAAAAATTGGTCAAGTTGGATGAAGGTGAGATGCTTTTGAGAGACTGCATGTATTGGGAAGAATTTCGTTATTGGGGGTACAATCCACTTGAAAGGGTTGTCGGGACCGACTTTTCGTTGCCCATGGATATAGATTGCGGACCAATCATTCCCCCCGATGAGAGTTCAATAATTGAAGAAGAGCAAAAAACGAGTGAAAATTTAATCACAATGGAGCTAAACGAGGATAAGGCAATCAATAAGGAGGAAATCAACTCACATTTTTTCGATTTTATTGATTGTTCAAAAATTGATTTTATAATTAAACCTGACGAGGAGATACAAATCTACATAATTGAAATTGAGTCAGATGGAATAGACAAGTCATATTATGTTGAAAATGGCAATGAAGATGTGTGGAGATTAAATGAAAAGTGGATGGATCAAAGTCAAAAGAAGAAAGATGAACAAGGCATCAAAAGCCTTCTTTAGGTGTCCGTGACCAGTCGTCCTATAGTCGACCTATAGACTATAAACAAGCGCTTAATGGGAGGCAACCCAACAATTTTGTTTTTCTATTTATTTATTCTATTTATGATATTAACTTAGGAACTATGTCTAATTTCTTTAATTTTGATAATTAAAGGTCATCGATCATCTAGTTAGATCACAAAGACATCTCTTGAGCGAAAGTTACATCCACTTCCAGTCAATGACACTTCGGCTTCAATTTTCTGCCATCATCTGTATCAACACTATCTCCATATTGATCAAGGGAGTATTCGTTAACCACTTATGTGCTAAGTCTATTTTGTCATTCTACTTCGCACTGCATAATTTCTATTGAGGGCAATGTTTCATCTAAATTTGGGGGTGGTTGACAGGGTATTCTCGGATAATTATGGATTGTTCGTCAATTGTTTATCATTTTTATTTTATTTTATGTGTGACTGAAAAACAAAAAAATTCCAAAAATCCAGTGTTTTGTTTATTGATTCATGTGCTTGTGTGAGTTTAATAATTTTTTCGACCATGATGTTAAATTTTGGATTATGTATAAACTGGGAATGATGAAATAGTGCGTTACAAGTTTTTAATCAATACATGTTTGTGTGAGACTTGACATAATTCGTACACGACACTCATGTTTACATATTGAGTTGATGATTTGGTTCATTAGCGATAAATAGTTTAACATAGGAAAAACCCGAATAACCCCTTTTGTTCAAAATCATGACCAATTTTTAGAATAGTTTGGAGGTGGTTGAATTGTTGTAAGGGAACATTGAGATGAGTATGAATTCCATGCATGATATTATTTTGTATGGACTATCTTAGACCAATGAGACATAGACAATGTGAAAGTTTTAAGTTAGAGATTAATTTTAGAAACTAGGTGTCTAAAAAAAAGGGGTATTGCACTAATCATTGAATAAATAAAGACATCTGTTCGAGTCTATATAACTCAAGTGATTAAGCCTGTAAGGGTTTAAAACTTGGTGCTCTATTGTCTTCTCACTTGGGAGTCATCTGCCTAAAACTCGCTACATGGGTTATATAGAAAGCAAATGGAAGATGTAATATATATGAAAAAAAAAAAAGAAAAAAAAAGGAAGAGAAAAAAAAATATATCGATTGATGAACAAATATACATAATTCTATGTATGAAATGCATTGATTAGCCCCAGACATTCAGTTGATAGAACTATATCTCTAGTATGAGACAAGTAACTTAGTTTAATCTCAAAGGTCGAAGTAATCAAAAATAGGAGAGTCTTTACTTGTTGAAGTATGAACTTGTGATAGTATGATACATCTAAACTAAGAGATGGTAAGAAGTAGATATAAATGAGTTCAACTTTAGAACACACCCCGGGATAATTGAGCGAAAAGAATAAGTTTAGGGGATGTGTATCTTTCGAGCAAAGTAAGAAAATATTTGACTACTCTGCGTCGGCTGTTGAGCTAATCATGATCTTAATATATTGGCATGAGTTTTCACACACAGACACGTCAAGTTATGCATATAACATGTGGAGATTGATTTGATTATGCACTGTTGTAGTTGTTCATTTTGTTTTCTTACTAAGTACGAACCTTCAGATACGGAAAATTGTTAAACCATGTGTTACTTGGAAGTAAGTTATGAACTTGTTTGAGGACAAACAATTATTCAACTTTGGGGGAGTTGATAAGGGCGTTTTTATATGTTTATTTCGGTTCACAAACATGAATAATTGTTGATAAATGTTTGGAATAAAGTTTAATTTGTGTAATTTGTGTTTGTAGGACAATAATGAAGATTGTGGTGGAAACTCGAGGAAAAATTGAGAAAATGGGCTAAAAAGGAGGAAAACGACAGTTCAGGGACCAAAATGTAAATAATTAAAAGATGACCTGAGGCCAACTCAAGAGCGGACACGATTTTAATCATAAATTGAGAAATGTATGGGATGATTTGAGGAAAAGAATGAACAAAAGAGGTCAAGACAAGAGAAAAATGAATATGGATGACCAAAATGAAGAGTTTGAAAGTTAATTGTACCATACAGCTGCATTGTGTAATTAACCATGCAACCGCAAGCATGGTTTCAGGAAAAAAAAGTGGAAAAATATTTGTTCCATGTGCTGCATGGAAATTAACCATGCGGCCGCAAGGAAAGTTTCCGGTGCGAAAATTCTGGTTTCCTTATTTCATTCCAACTCTTACGGAAACCAATCTTTTAACAACTATATAAACTCTTAAGCCGTCCTCAAACTCTAGACAGACCTGGGAGGATATTTTTGAAAGTTTTCAGAGAGAAAAGGAGGCACAAACAAGAAGAATAACATCACGACGCGAAAATTCAATTCAAGATTATTCGGAGTGATGTCGTTCTTTATCTATTTTTCTGATTTTCTTCTTTCCTCCATACTAGGCTAGAATTATATGTGCTAGGTGAACGATGAACATTGTGATGTGATATTTTAATTCCTAATTTTACTTTGTTGACATTAAAACGCATTTTGAATTATTGAATGATTTATATACATCGCTTTTTCTCTACAATTATATGCGCAATAGTTGTATGAGTGTGGTAGCCTATTTCTGTTATTCGAAAGAAGAGGAATAGACTCGACAAGGTATAAATCATCGTAGGGTCCGATAGGGGATAGAAATATACCGCTATACTTTAGATGAATTTAAGTGTTTACAAAACATCATGCATTCTTGTATATTGCATTTGTCATATAAATATAGTCAAATGATATGCGAGAATAGGTTCAATTCTACTCAAGAGAGATTATTGAATATGTTAGAAATATTGATTCTTCATCAATTCAAAATTGAATATGTTAGAAACATTGATTCTTCATCAATTCAAACATGTTGTTAATTTTGTAGAATTAGAATTAAAATGGATCATTGCATGAGGATTCGCGAACCTAGTGCGTTTCTTTTCTATGAGTTGCCTCAATTTGCATTCAATCATATAATTTCCATTTAGTTCAACTAATTCATCCACTATTGCTATCATGTAGTTTAGCTACAATTTGTTACCAAAATCAATCATATTTCACGTTTCGGTTAAGGTCGGAATAAGTAAATTCGAACTAGTAAATCTCTGTGGGAACGATACTTGGACTATAAAATCCATTTTATTACTTGAACGATCCGTACACTTGTGGTAGTTTTTTATTCAAAACATATTTTCGATGAACATAGGACATGGCTCAAGTGAGCGCATTGGCGCGCAAAAGGAAAATAGAAAACAACGGAAATTTGCATTATTAGTTGCTAATCTATTATTCCAATAGCAATTTGATCTCTATCTTTTAATTATTTACTGCAGTCGTTAAGACCATCTCCTGTGGTGCAATTTGGTGTAGAAAAATGAAGATGGTCTTACACCAAATTTTATTTAAATTATTACTAAAATCGTTAAATTATATTATATTTAATGAACTAAAATATTGCACTTATTAATAAATTTAAAAAATTAAGCAATATACCATAATTTAAAAAATTACATTGAACGCAAAAAAAAATGAACAATTTGAATTTATTGTGTCAATAATTATTACTTATTACTTGATTAGAAGTAAACATCATATTAAAACAATGTGAATAAATTTAAATAAATTATTTCTAAAAGATTATAAAAAGAAAAAACGAGGATATAGATAGAATAAAAATTTGTTGTAAAGGGAAATAAAGGATAAAATGGAGAATATTGAAGAACTCCAACTTTGGTGTAAATGAATAGTGTTTCACCAAATTTGTCGTAACACTATTCATGACACCATATTTGCCTAACCACTAGAGAGCTTTTTACATCAAATTTGATGTTTTACACCCAATTTAAATCAATCATGTTACATGTACATTATTTTTTATATCACTTTTTATATTATGTCACATGACAACACACAATTGAACAGTTAAAAAAAACAATTTTTTCACCAATCAAATCTTGCCAACAATGATGAAGTCAAGCATTACGTATAGATGTGATGTAAAAGTAGGTTTATCCCTATTAAATTGTAACGTGGAACTTGCATAGATGGCTTGCTTCAAAATCTTGTTACGTAAAATTCAAATTAAGAAGCAAAACCTAGGTATATAGAATTGGATATACAAGCGTTACTTGAAAACATTGGATTGGGAACAGCTCTTAAGTCTTAAACAATAACATACTACGCTACTGTCTTTTTCAAGCAACAATTATTATACTATCTATGTTTTGTCTGTTTTAATCATTTTGTTTATAAAATTTTAATCGGATAATTGTGTTATAATCTCAATTCATGTACTCTTTTTGTTCCCACAAAGATTTTTTTTTTTTTTTTTTTTTTCGTCTGTCCCAAATTATAAGTCATTTTCTTTGTTGAGAGTATAGTTAGTTTTTTCGTTTTCTAATATACCTCTAGCCCCTGTTTGTGTTCCCATTATCTTAACAAGAAAATGCATTTTTTGACACTTTTTTTTTCAAAAGAGGTGGGTCCCACACAGAGACAAAATTGTCCGAAATTGCGGCTGATGAACTGTTACAATGGTACAAAATTGCTTTTTTATGTATCTTATTATCAACAAATATAAATTATTGATAATTCATTATTTAATTATATTTTTTTAATATTTGTGAAAATTGAAGCAAATCTATCTTTATGTAACGACTGAGTTAATATTACGTTATTCGTTCTTTGCATAGGCGTCTTTATCCATCCATTTTCTACACCAAGTGAACTATCTACACTCCTATATAGTGAACATGCACGAATGGACTTTTGCAACAGATTTCAGTTGGATAACATAGCAAGCCATCATGCACTAGTAATAATTGTAGAAAAAACATCTCACTTCTTACAACTGTTGCTCCAAATTCTACACAAAAGAGTCATAAAGGATTGTAAACTCACCAATATTAACAAAGGGATTAGGAAGATCAAAATAAAATCGATATCGATCAAACATAGACAGTGATGTACCTGATATTTTTGAGAATTGAGACGAACTTGCCTCCGAATTGTAATATGGATTCGAAACTAAATCTGTTAACTTAAAACTCAACAATAAATGATAAATAATATGTAATATTTTAAAAATATTTATATTATAATAAGTCCCTATTTTGGTAAAAAATATTTAAAATTTATTTTTCTCCAAAATTATTTTCAACGACACTGTCTTCTGATAAATAATTTTGCATGCAGGTTCGTAATATTTTCCTACTTTTTAACCATATATTCTTCAAAAAAAAATGACTTTTCACAAATCTATGTGAGACAATCTCCAAATAACAAGGCTGAGAACATCTTAAATGATTGCTAAAATTCTTGCCTTGCGATTTTATTTTTCCACCTTTTAACCATACATTCCTCAAAAAAAAAAATAACTTTTCACAAATCTATTATAAGAAAATCTACGTCAAACAGGCTCCAAATAACAAGGCTAAGAATATCTTAAATGATCGCTAAAATGCAGGCAAAAATATTAATCAAATTCACATATTCTAGTTCAATCATTTCTTTCTCAATTGATAGTCAATCCATTCAATATTTTTTGGAACATAGTTAATCGAATGTAAGTCCTAATCAACTTATTTGAAGAAACTTATTTTTGGTAGATGCAACTTTAATTGGTACGATGAAAAAAATTTTGTAAGCAATATAAGAACTTGGGAAATTACGATCCATTTTCTTCAAAAGTCAATTACTTTCTTTCTTTTCTTTTTTTCTCTTGATAAATAATACTTCAAGAATGTCTAACTCCTAACATAAATCATAGTTTCCTATGCACATAAATATGAAAGTAACGAAAATAAATTTTGTGTAAACAAATTGTCGTGAGGAAGAGTCGTCTTCGAATATTTTCCACAACTCTCTTAGTGAAATAGTCATGCAATAACTTAAATTTTGACGAGATTAAGTGTATAAAAAAGGAATGGTTTTATTTCAAATTTTGATATTGAAATTTTTTGGGAAAAAAAAAGGTTTGAAAGATTGAGTTAGGGGTTAAGCACAATGCCACACTTAGAATAACTTTTATATGTGAGAAAATTAATGTATATAGAATTATGTTAAAAGGATAAAATATATAAATAAAACTAAAGATTGGGAATTGAAATTTTTTATTTTAAAGGTTAGAGAGAAATATTTAAGATTTATTAAAGATCAAGGACTAATTGTACAAAATTCTCAAATATTAAGCCCATGTTCGAGCTTCATTATATAAAAACTCATTTTTCTCTAACCTCATTTCTAAACACGCACTCTTTTAATAAAATAGCTTCATACATAAACTCAAAATTTTGCCTACATTTTAATCGCACATTCTCCAAAAAATCATATTACAAAACTCATTATTTAAGAAAACGGGGTTCAAACACGTCATAAGTAAAAGAATAAAAAAAACTATTTCGGAAATCGAACCCATATACATAGTAAAATACTAAAATGTTTAACGTATACCCCTATACCACAAGTACTTTGTTGTTATTTAACTAACATTGTACTTTTTAACATTTGTTCATATTTATTTTTCAAAAAAATAAATAGACAAAATTGAGCCCCTAAGAACATCTCGCCTTAGGTCCGACCCATTAGAGAGGACGCGGGTATATGGGCACAATCGATGAACGCGCAATAACTCAATACTATTGAAAGTGAAGAAGAAAATGAAACTATTTGCAATTTTTTTGAATAGTTTCTCACAAACTGAGTCATCCATAGTTTTATTTCATATAGTCGGTTGTTATGTGAGATTGTGTACATAGTACTAGAAAAACTCTTGATGAATATTTTACTATATGGAAAAGAATTTTGCTATAAGTACAGGAATTTTGAACATAGCACTAGAAAAACTCTTGATGAATATTTTACTATATGGAAAAGAGCTTTGCTATAAGTACATGCATTTTGAACATAGCACTAGAAAAATTCTTGATGAATATTTTACTATATGGAAAAGAGCTTTGCTATAAGTACAGGAATTCAAAATTCATGTACTTACAGAATAGACACAACAATTGGGAGAAACTTTTTTGCTTTCATCATTTTATACATGAGGTCCATTATCTGTGAGTCAAAATTCAAATTCCTAGTAAAATTCTGGTAAAAAATCGGTACTTCAATCATTTTTCTATGGAAAAACGACTTTTAACACTGCATAACTTATTCTTTTGTTAACTTAGTGGATTTTGGAATAATATCTTTTTATAAATCGGTCCATTTACAAAGCACAAATTCTTATTTTATTTTATTTTTTTTAAAAGAAAAGTTTGTTTTTGGATACTCGATCAACAAAATTAAGGTATCAACGGATCAATAAAGAACATTATTGTGTCCATCGTGTTTGTAAACAATTTTGTTGCACTCAAAAGAGGGTGCAAAACAGTGTCATGTCGTTTTAACTTTTTTTTCTTGGTGATATTTATTCTGATTCAATTGCAGCAAAAGAAAAAGAGCATCTTCAATTGTGGTGTAAAATTGAATATAAATTAGTATTTTCAAAACCATTTTTGCATTCTTATTTATGTTTCGATGGATTTAAATTCTAATTTTGTGCTAATGAAAATATTTAAATTCACTTTTTACCTTTTGTGGATGTAAAAAAAAAAAAAGAAAAAAAAGAAAATTTACATCTTTTTTTTCCTACCAAAAAATATAATTTCATTTTCTTTGCATCGCTCCATTGGAACGGTTTTCTGCAACCCTGAAGATTTAAATCATAATTTATTACTCTACGATTAGATATGCTCTTATAATTAATGCATATATTGGGTGATAAGTAGCAAAACGTAAATTCAAATTACCTTGTTCAATTGTAAAATCTAAAAACCATCAGAGTCGGTAAGGTGAGGTCGTCGCAGGTTTGAAAGGGGGGCAGGAAGCCCCCTCTGGGGTCATCCTCGGACCAAAATTTCACTAAAAAATTTCACACTAATGATTTCCATTTTGCTCTAATCTATCTTGTAAATAGGGTTTCGTCAATAGAATTTTGTATCATCGTCGAAAAGAGAGATGTTGGAAAAGATAGAGTGTACAATTTTTTCCTTGTAAATTTATTATTATCAACTGCAACGATGAAAAATGACGTAGTCTCACATTTAGGCAAACTTCTATAAATTTTGCATATTCTCAAGACCGTCGATAGTCAATGACCGTAATAACAAGATCGTTTATTAATATTTAATTAAATAATATTAAAAAAATTTCAATCTATAGGTAAATGCACTAAAATTACAAATTACAATTATTCAATCTATCATCAAGTTTCAATTTTCAACACGAATTTATCATTTATAGCAAATCATAAATTATAGTCCACGTATATCACATATTCACAAATTCTTCAATTTTCATAAATCATACGATCATAAAACATAAATCATAAATCGATGGCATAAAAAATGAACTAAAAAAAAAAAAAAGGATCATACGACGACAACAGGCAGCGGGTCACAGTGGCAAAGGGCAGGAGAGAGAGAAAGTTTGCACCTTTGTACGTTTTTTGCAGAATTCAATTTGTCGTATCAGGTATGGTGGTGGCACGTTGGGTACAAATGTACAATTCAAAGTAGCAGTGGATAATGGGCCTAATTAACAAAAAAAAAAGCCCAAAATAATTGTCAATCTCTCTTATTTTTAATTACACATTTTTCAATAAAATAATATTACACGTAAATTCAAAATTTTTCTTTATTTTTTAGTCACATATTCTCCATTTAAATACTATTTCAAAATGAATTTTCATTCAAAAAAATGGAGCTCAAACAAGCTCTTAATTAAAAAAAAAAAAAAGGCCAAGTTCAACAAACTATCTCCCCTAGTCCATCCGGCTTCAAGCTTCTCGATGACTGCAAGTCTACAACAACGTAGCTATGTCAACGAGTTGAGTCGAACTGAGCCCGAGCAAAAAAAAAAAGCTCGGGCTCGACTCGAGCTTTTTTAGACAGAGCTTTTTTGGGCTGAGTAAAGCTCGGTAAAAAAAAATTTTTAGCCGTTCGGGTTTTTTTTTTAATGTCAAATCTACATTTTTACTTCTAAAATTTAAAATTTGTACTGTTTATATGTATTATATATTAAATAAAAAAGCTCGGGCTCGACTCGAGCTTTTTTTACTCTGAGCCGAGCCGAGCCGAGCAAAGCCCGACAAAAAAAATGAGGCTCGGTGTAACCAAGCCGGGCCAGGCTCGAGCTTTTTTCGAGCCGACAGCTTTTTTGTCATCCCTACAACAATGACGAGTGGGCTACATCCAACCTGTAAACTCACTGACGGTCACCACCAAGCTGGGGACTGGCTCCGCCCTAATCATGGGAGAAAAATAAAAGAAGGAACTAAATTACATCATCGGGTTTTAAGAAAAAGGGGGAAAATGAAAATTTTGCACCAAGAATCCGGCTGCTACTTGTAAAAACCTTGAAACTCTAGCTTCTTGATTGATTTCTTCATTTTTCCCTCATTTTGAAATCTCTTTTCTTGTAGTCAATGTGTCTTTCGTGTTCGAGGATACCTCTTTGACTTGTATAATATGTGTATAATTAATTTCTCAAGCCTTATCTAATTGTTGGAGTAAGGCACGTGTTTATATAATCAGATTTAGGTCAAAATCATTGTTCCAATTGGTTTCCACAAAAAAATTGAGAAGAAAAATAAAACAATTCCCCTTTTTTCAATTAGAATTCTTTTCTCATGCAATTTTAGTCCTCCATCTTCTAACATTTACAATTAAGTCATCTTCATCCCAAAATATTAGTAATTTATTCAATGCAAGTTTCGAAAGTTTGCAATTTAATCTCAAAACTTTTTAAATGTCGAATTTAAATCTTGAAACTTATGAAATTTTTTCAAATGCTCCATTAGTATTTGCAAATGATCAATTGCAATCCGCTTAATCTCCAATTCTCCAAATCAACTTTAAACCCCAATTAACCATTTTTTAATCAATTATATACAAGTTGGGATTTTCTCTACAACTAATATTATTGACCCAAGTTATGTAGACACTCAATCAATTTACATACAATTGAAAACAAGAATATAAGTTCGAATAAGAGCATAAAATGCACTTATCAAATATTTCAAATTCAAACTCTTTTTCTTCCTGAACGAGACTAGCTACTAAACACACAAACAAATAAACAATAATATAAAACATTGGATAACTTTGTCGAACTCGCATCAAGATTGAAATCGTTTGATAATTCATAAAATAATTATAAGTAATGCAAATAATCTAAATTTTTTTACTCATCAAATGCTCGATTGATGTATGTTTGTGCATAATCAATCTAATCATCACGGACTTTTAAATTGATTATTTTCCGACAATTAATAGTCAAATATTTCATTTCTCATTGCACATCCCAAATATTATTTTTAGCCAACCCAAACCTAGCTAAATTAATTTAAATATATAATTAAGCCACAAAAATCCATATCTTACTCACATAACAAAATTAAACCAATTAAAAAAGAAGAATTAAGCTAAAGGACTTGACATATGAGGTTGACCGATTTCTCACATTGATTTAATTATCTATTCATTTAAGTCCAATTCAATTCGACGTATTTAACTAATTTTTGACCCAAATTCATCAAATCTTTATTAAATAAAAAGAAGTCAAAAAATATTAATAAAACAATGATTCTTTCTTTCCACACAGCTACTGCAAAATGGGTTTATTTTTCATCGTTCTACGTTTTTATCACTCTCTTTCTTGCCTTCTTCAATTCTCCCTTTCTCTCTAAAAAAATTCTTCTTCTCTCTCTACATAAATTCATATATACTTAGAAACTCTTGTATTTAGTGTATATATATACATACAGACCTATTTCCGGCGACCTTTGTTCATCCGATCGCCGGCGATCTCTCCAATCATCCACCTCACACTGGTATTTAAACTTTAACTCTACGTGCCGCGAGTCACGTGCCGATCACAGATCACGTGAGCGCAAACCCTAGCACAAGCTTTTGATTTTGTATTTTATTTATTTTAAAAAATTTTGTGTGGTTTATTCTCGTGGATTTTGCTTCACTCTGATACGAGCCTCACCCATTTTTACTTGGATATTTTTTATCCAATCATTGTTTTATTAAGATTCTTTGTCGATTTATTTGATTTTATCTATTAGGATTTATTGCGTGTGGATGTTCGTGTTTTAGCAAAGTATATCTTATAGTTTTTATGCTGTTGTGTTGCGCTTTGTTTAATGCATTCCAGTAGAATTGATTGTTGTGTTCAGTGTAGATTGGAAATTTCCTTTGGTCGAGGTGTCGTTGTTTCTTATATTTAACTGCTTTATTCTGTTGCCGATTAATGCATTGATAAACGATTCAGGTTAGTTTTTATATTTATACAAACGCGTATCCCATGTGGATACCCATGGCTTATTAGAGCAGTGGGCAACGGCTTTAACTTTTTGAGAAATGGACTCCAGTCACAATGTTAAATGTGATGTTTCAGTTATTGGGATTTTTATGAGGAGAAAGACTACAGTTGTGAGTTGTCAATGCGCTTTTTTTTTTTTTTTTTTTTATTTCAGCTCATGAGAAGCGTTTATGTTTCGTTGCCCAAATCTTACAATGTGTTTCAGTGTTTTCCACATTGAAGACATTGTTGGGCTTACATTCATCAAATGCTCGCATTTATTAAGTTAGTTAAGCTCAAATATAAGTACTTGAGCCCATGTTGAGGTTTGTATTACCTTGTGACATATGATGGTGTTATCAACAGGTGACTGTCTTGTTGCTTGCATCTGTATTGTAATTACAATTGGTTCAACTCCAAGCACTTACTGTATTCCTCTTATTCTTGTCTTTTGGTTGGGAATTAGCTATGAGAATGCCATCTAGAATTTTCCTCTTGTCAGGGAGGAGGGCTGGAAAAGCTAACATATGTTTGTGCTGAAGTCAGTCCATCGGTTGGAATCTATGAACTGCCTCTAAATTTTATAAGTAGGAGCTCTGAACTGCTCTGAGAAACACATGTTTACTCAGCCCTATATAATCAGGGCACTGTGGCAAGACACAGAGATTTCTTTAGGGAGGCATTTCAAATGAAGACTTAATGTATTTATCCATGAAGAATAACAATTTACTTAGTATGACAATTAGTTTTGTGCTAGTATGGAATATGTATAGTCGTTGACTCCTTGAACTTGCTGTAGTTATTCATTGCCCTTATTATTTCACCATCCTGATTATCTCCTTATATTTCATTCTGTATACATGTATGTTTTATGATATGAATGCTTGTCAATAAGCTGAGTGTGTCTACTAATTTCAACTTCATATGTTCCAAATGTATGACTGGCACATCCAGATTTTAAACTCTAAATGTGATTGTTTCAGTTAATCTCCTTAAATAGTTGGTTTTCTGATTGAGGCAGTTGTTAAATTTTACGATTGTACATCTCGAATCATATAGACTTTTAAATGTTAAGATTGAAAGTAATTTGTTTACTTTCTCTGATTATATAAATGTTATGTTTTGAAAGTTATAAATACAGATAGACATGTTTCCTTTTCTGTTCGTATACAGTATTGTTTCATCTGTGTGACTGATGCCCTTTTTGTTTTAATTTGTAATTAACTCTTGATTCAGAGTCCTTGCACGAACAAGTTTTAGTTGAAGCATAGATGGCAGTTGCCGAACTCAGCACAGGTGGAGCTCTCAATGCTATGAAAACAGAAGAGGGGAACGATTCCGTTGACACTTTCATCAAGCAAGCAATACAAAAGGAGCCTCTTCTCTCTTTCTCAAGGACAGGTGACAGCCCAGTCCAGTGGATCCAGTTACTTCATGCCTTAGATCAGCCAGGTACCAGACTACTAGCTAGAGTCTAGTGTGCATGAATTTTTTCATGGTATTAAGGATTTATTTTTGTTGTTTGAATTTGATGGGCAATTGTGGGAAGAAGAAAGAATGCTTCGGGACGTTCATCTCTCAAATGCCAAAGGCTGTTGGTGCCTTTGGTCTGCATGTTGCAAAAGCCAATGGTCAATGGGATAGTTTTGCTGGACATTCTGTAATTTGGAAGCAGATTGTTGAAATAGTATATTAGTGTTTTTGCTCAATCATGAATATTGATTTGTAGACTCCTTTTGTGCAGATCTCCCTGGTTGGCCCCTGCTGACTCCTCTGAAGGTTACAATGAAGAAGTGCGAGAAGTGTTCCCGGGAGTTTTGTTCACCAGTTAACTACAGGAGACACATTCGTGTCCACCGTCGATCTTTAAATGTCAATAAGGTTATCTGAGTTTTAGACTACTTATTGTTTTATCAGATTCATAAATGCCATTGTGTGCTTGTGGATTTATCTTCTTTCATTTGCTCGTTTCTTCAAGATATGTTAAATATTTTCTTTCTTACTGTATGTTGTACAGTATCTCTGATGCCATATCGTGTTTGGTATAGGAATCTCACAAAATTAAGGATTTATTGGCTGCATTTTGGGATAAGGTAACTTGTCTTTGTATCCTCATATTTCCTCTTTTTCTTCCTGTGCTGAGTGAATATTTTGTGTGTTTGGTATAGCTCTCAGTGGAGGAGGCGGCTAGGGAAGTTCTATCCCTCAAGGATGCATCGTTAAAGGTAGTAACTGGGTTCTTCCCTATCGACTGTACATGTCTGGACTGAAGCTCTAAATAGTTCATTCGTATCTTTGATAATTCTTTAAGGTAGTTGGTTTTTGGGAACCGATGGTTGTGAGAAGGGTCATTTATTATAATGAAAGAAAATACAGTATTTGTACCTGTGTTGGTCATGAAATTTCCCGTAGTTAATTTTTCTGAATGTGTTTTTTGGCTTTAAATTTCTTTGAAACTTGCGTTTTAGTCATTAGTCAAGTTCTGTCTGAGCATGGTCTTTATTTATAAGTATTCAAATGTTCCATTGAGTTTTAAATGAGAACTTATTTAAAATTTACTGCTCCGTTGTACATATTGTGAAAGAATTTTTTTTAACTTCATGTAATTAAGATAATTCTCACCAACTTTGGTTCTCACATCATATGGATATCAACATAATTTTCTACATTATAGAAAGTTCTTTAGCTTGTCTCTATCTTCGCTTTTTTGTTGAAACTATGTGTTTATGTGGTTATTGTCAGTGGAGAGATATTTGTTTTCTATTAGAGTATCAAAATTCAGGAATAGCATGGAAGTAATCTATAGAATTTTGAGAATGCTTGAATTTCATTTTTTCTTGATTGTGTAATATGAGACAATGCCCTGTAATTGCACTTAGCCCCATCTTACCTTCATTTTTTTCATGAAGTGTGAATTTTCTGCTACCTCTGAATATTAATCTGAAATAGATTTATTATTATCGACTTCAGGAAGTTCCTAGTTCCTCAGTTATTAGGGCTTTGGCTTCCTCTCTCCGCCAGCCAGGTGTTTGGACTCTTCCACAGGTTTATGTGAGAGCTGGCTCCTCATTATTGGTAAGGGAAGTTTTGTTGATCATCCTGCCTGCCCCTTAGTCTCACCTGTTCAACATCATCTTATTTGAAAAATTATTTCCAATACCATTATCATCTTTTATAAAAATTATATTATTCCTGGTCTATTTACAGGATATTATTCAAGCCAATCCTTCCAGGCTTCCAATATCCTCACAGGAATTGTTTAATATCCTAGATGATGCTAGTGAGAATACATTCTTATGTGCTGGTACAGCTGAGTCTCTTCAAAAATATGTTTTTGATGAGGAAACAGCTAAACATAGCCTTAAGTTGACGAACTTGATTGCTTGCACCACCTTCCTTTTTGAACAGCAACTGGTATTTTCTCTTTTTTCTTGTTCTTTACCTGTTGGTATGTTTACTTACTTTGAGTTGCCTGTGTGTCTCATTTGTACGCATGCATCATGCACTGTGCATACGTATTATTTCCAAGGTTTTATGTTTACAACTTAAAATTTGAAATCTCGAGATATGATATTAAATTCCATGAATATGTTTTAAGTTGCATAGAGTGTACAGTTTTCTTCACTTCCCTCTCCTGCTCTCAAGAACTAAGTCCTTTTTTATTTTTATTTTTGTTTTGTTTTTTGTTTCTTTTACAGTTTTCATGCCTACCTTTTTGGATTTAACTATCCCTTTTTGTCCCGGATCGATTTATGAAGATATACGAGTTCTTTTAATTCACTGCAATTTTGTTATCAGGTAAAAGCATGGGTGACTGATAAAGATGCAGAGGCTTTAAGATGTCAGAAGTTGCTTGTGGAGGAAGAAGATGCTGCACAGAGAAGGTAGATTTCATTAGTTGATAAATGATGTTCATAATGGGGTAGTCTGTGTAGCTGGAGGGTTAACACGGGATGCATGTCAAAGAATCACATTCATTTTTGAAGGGGGCCATATTGTCTGTACTATGTCTTAGACACGGCCCACACAGGTATGCACACTAAGAGGAGAGTTGTAGTAATATGGCTTCTGTTGGTAGTTACTGTTCATGCATTATTGTTATCTGATAAGGAGAACTCTCCAATCTTTTATATGAAATATGCGGCATTTTTAGTTTTATTGAACTATTTTATTCAATGGCCCTCTATTGGAAACTGAAGCCATTCTGCAGAAGTTATAGATTGGGGAAAAGTTTTCTATCAGCTTATGTTTTTGATAGCAAAACCTGAGTTATTATGACCAATCCAATGACGTGTACAAGCTCAATCATATACACTATATTCCTTTCTCAATCCTGTTCTATTGGAAGTTTCAACGTTTCTCCAATTGTTTGTACCATTCTGAAAATAGGCAAGCTGAACTATTGGAGAGAAAAAAACAGAAAAGGCTTCGTCAGAAGGAACAGAAAACGAAGGATCAATTGAATGGATGCAAGGCATACTTGAATCTCTCTACTAATGCACTAGATGATTCACTCTCTGCAGAAGCACCTGACCCTCCATCTCCATTTGATTCCAATTTGAATTCTCCAGAAATGCCAGTAAATGTTGCGTCTTTCCCTGAACGCATTCAGTTTCCAAGCAAAGAAATAGAAGGTACTGGTGCTCAGTTTGATTTCAGCAGCGAAAATGTCGATGAAGCCAATTTCCAGACCGTTGAAACCTGGATGATGAACTCAGATGGCCGTCAACATTTAGCAACCAATAGATGGCAGGTGGCAAAGTCACAAAAGGGTGGTCGAAATGGCTTTTACATTAGTCACGATCTTCAAGAATTGAACCCTGAACCCTCACAAAAGCTTACTCCTAAAGATCATGGTCCTCTACTTAACGGCAGCAGAGCTTGGACCAAGAAATTTAATGAGGATAATGAGGAAGAGAAATCAAAACCTAGGTTGCAGGGAGAGACCAGTAACCAACAAATTGAACAAAATAGCTTCGAGGTGATGATTGGTTCTATTTCCGTCACACTAAGAGATCCTGAAGTGCAAGATACTTGTAGCACCAAGCATACCATACCTAAGAAAAGTAATATTCTGGAGAAGCCAGTCAAACATAGTCCTAGTAAGCTTTGGATTCCCGTCAACCAGCATGAAACTAGTGGTATTTGGCCAGTCGACAAAGGTGATGAAGAATCTGGAGGGAGTGTGTTGGATGAGGCTGGCAATCAAACAGTGTGCAGTGACAGATGTATGCAATTATGCTCTGTTGACAGTGATGATCGAGATGGTGGAAATCACAGTGATATGTTTTCAGATGGAAATGCTAAACAAGGAGGTTTACCGTTCTGCAGTATTGCTGCAAAAGAGTTTCTTGCACAGAGTATGTCGATCTTTTGCCTTTTTTGTCTCGGCATTCATTGTATAACTCTTCGACTTCTCAATGCGGTTGGTTTCAAATATGCAGGATGGAAGGAAGCTATCGCATCAAATCATGTGAAATTAGTCCTATCGTCGGAGTTTGAAGGCATGGAAGATGACTGTTCAATGGCATCACAAACATCAGATTTTCATGAATGCGCTGTCAATGGCAATACTGAGAAGCAGCTCGTACGCCTAGAAGCTTCAAGTGAAAATGCACAGGTTAAATTTAGAAACAAAGGTAGAAAGTAGTTTTTACTTTTAAAATACACAGCCAAACAAAATGCTGTTTGTCTAGAGTCTAGTATTATTAGAGGAGAGTAGTTGAGTATACCCAATTAGTTAACCTATTGCCTTTACATTCTCAACAGGGTTCCAATTTTACCCGTGGTCTTCTGTCAAAAGTTTTTTGTGGGGCGAGTAGATTATATATTTGGAATTATTGCAGCATTTTGGATAGTAATATTTTTTCCCTCTCTCATTTATATGCAATCCATGCCCCTGTAATAAATTGGGTTTCTGCTGTTATTGCTAGACTCCATTTTGGCTGATCAGAAAACATAAATGTATTTGGGAAATGAAGATCAATGTAGAAATAAATCTATAACTTGTATGTATCCATAGATGATCACATAATTTCACATTGAATTAAATATATCACATGATACCACATAGATAGGTGTCCTAGTACCATTGGTGCTAGATGGTATTATTCATTGAAGTGGGAGGATCCCTATAATTACATAAATAATAAACGACCTCTATTTTCTTTAATTTTTACTGGTATTATTATTTGTCAACCAAACAATTAGTTTCATAATTTAAATTGCATTATGGCCATTGAAAGGAAAGGAGCTAGATGACCAATATACTATATAAACTAAGGATTATTCTACTTGTATATCGAATATTACGTCGAGGATTACATAATGTATGAGTGACATTATGCAATTGATTGTTGAAAATTGTTTTATTCCCACCAACAAATTACGTGATGTCACTTGTATATGATGTAATCCTTGATGTAAATGTAGTAAAACCCATAAACTAATATACCTAATAAGCGTCAACTGCAAGTGTATGTGTTGTTGTATTCTCCTCCCGGATATGGGAAAATGTTATGTAGCATCATGGGTGTTAAACACCGTCTGCAAGTGTCATTAAACGATTGGTTCAATTCAATATTAAGAATATGAGATTTATTTAATTTAATATATCATTTAATGTCACATAAACTCGTGTCTAAATACTTGTACTGTTATATCGTTGACCTACAATTGATTATAACCTTAAAATTTTGATTATAACAAAAAAGTTAATCTTACTAATAATTAAATGGACCGTGCTGCAGTGCCCGAAAATTTTTGACAGAGACGGTGACCGACCTTTACAATGGGGGGTGGGGTCCACCGTTTTTGCATTTTTATATTTATGTGGGGTCAGGTGCTGTGAGAGGCTGTCAAAGCCTCGGTCCATTTTTTTCGAGCATAGTGGCTTTATCCTAATTAAATTTAAAGTAATTATAGTCTTCAAAGCATCTAATGATAAATTGATCTAACAGATCAAAATTAAGACTATCATAAACCAGACTCATGAAGAAAGTCAAGATCGAAATCACACATTCAAGACAAGTCCTTCAAGAAAAGATCTTAAAAGACAGGAGCTTAAGAAACAAACGTCAAAAATCAAGACGAGAGTCTAATAGCCAAATTTTGCAAACAAGATCAAGACTAAATCTCTTAGTTTAAATGTAAAGGTACTAATATTTTGATCTTTAATAATGAATGATAAAAACTCAAAAATTAATTTATGCGTTAAAAGTTTTTTTGATTATCAATTGCATAAAATATTTTGATCAAAAGTAAAATTGATTTTCAAAATAATGTTTGAATTTAAATCATATTTTTAAAACATAATTTACCTTGAAAACTAGTTAAAAACACATTCTAGAAGTCTACATTTGTCCAAATATTCAAATCAGATCAAACTGAGTCAAAAATGAAAAAACGGAGTCAGGTATGCAATAGCAAAATATGTCAACATCGACAATACGTGTGTATTTGAGCTCATTAATGCCGATGTCCCTGCTTCTAAGGTATACAAATTGTTCGATCAAGACAGTACATTGATTCTTACACAAATCACCATTTCACAATGAGCTATGCTACTTGTACAGGGGGAATGGGGTGGATTTGTTGACAATCTCTCACACATGGGTGCGTGGGTTTTTTTTTTTTAAATCACAGTGGGGCCCACCACTTGTGAGTGGTTGTCAACTACTTCGGTCAATCACTTCGGTACAACCAGCTTTATACTTTCGCAATTCCAAATCGATAGTCTTTAAAATCTCCTCAAATAATATTTTATTTGAACTTAGCAATGTTATATATTTTTTCTAGGGCCGATTCGGTTTGAGCGGTTTATGATAAATTTGCAAACCAAACCACTTTTTTCAGTTTAGTTCGATTTAAAACCATGATTTAACAAGTAAAAAAATAATGTATATCAAATAAGTTAAATTATAAATGTTAGTATAAAGCTTCACGTTTAAAACATAAATCGTATCATGAAAAATATAACCAATTAACATTCTATAATTTTAATCATTATAATGCAACAACATGATAGAGACATTTTAACATCTCAATCATACTAATTGGTACAAGTGCAACATCTACAATTATAACACATAATTTTTTCTCTCCTTAAAAATAAGAATATAATATACTAGTTCATTTATTATATTAAATGATATAGAACAACTAATAAAAAAAGAATAAAAAGATTAAATAAGGTAATACGTTCTATAACTCTTTGTGAATTATCCAATGCTTCTATATCATCCAAATATTGTCGAATCACCATTGGTTCATTGATATTATGCAATCAATTTTTAGGGCAAATTACCATATCAACTATATTTTTACTCAACGAACTCCTAAAGGAATCAATAAGTCGACCACTAATAGAGAATGCAGAAGTAGAAATAATTGTTAATATTTGAATAGCTAACACATCTTTAGCAATTTGTGTGATAATCTTATATTTGTTTGCATTCATTTTTAATCTTATATTTATTTGCATTCATTTTTAATCAAAGTAATATGTCGAAAGACTCAATGATCAAATCTTCAAAATGATTATTTAAGTAATCCACCAAATCATTCTGGCAATTAACAATAAAATCTAAAACCTAAGTTAAAATGCAAATAATTAATTGAGTTACATGACCGAGAAATTGAGACTCAAATAAACAAAAATGGCTATTCTATAAATATTTAAGGGAGCCTGACACATATCAGAATAAAACCACACAACTACTAATAAAATATAGCAAACAATTACCAAAAAAATAAGAAAATTTGGATAAACTAACTGAAAATTTAGCCGAAATTTGAGAAAATTATTAGTAGAAAGAAAAGAATTATGTGAGTTTAAATTTAAATTTTGATTTAGTTGTCTACTCGATTATAATTAGTGGTTGATGAATATGTTTCCACAACAGTTTTTTAACACTTCACCCAATTTGAGGATTTTGCGTTCACAATTGTGATGACTTGTTCATATTTGGATATAATTTATGAGCTGAATAATTGTCTATTTAGGTATTAATTTTACTTGGATTATGTTTAACATGGATGTATCTTTTTAATTGGGTTGTGCTTAGTTTAAATTGAATAAAAATTTAAACTAATTAATTTTTATTTATTTATTTATTGTGAATGATTTGACTGTTTGAAACAGTTTGCAAAGATTAAAACCTAAATCAAATCACTTTGAAGCGGTTTTGTTCGGTTCAAAATCAAAACGTTGATGAATTCATGTGAATCCAAACCAATGGTTTCAGAAAAAGCGGTTTCGGTTCGATTTTACGGTTTGACAATTTCGTTGTTCAACCCTAATTTTTTCCCTTAAATTAGATAATATTTCTATCCACATATACCTAATAAATCAAGTATCCGATTTATAAATAGTTATAAATTAGAATTAATCATTAACGTTGGAAAATACGGGTTGTGTGTCGCCCATATGAGGTGACCCGACCCATAAGATATCAAAAGGTTTGAAGGGAGTGGTTTGAATTACAACTCTTCATAATTTCCCACAACTCTCATTTTAACTTCCAAATTTTTTTGTCTAGCCTTTGGTAGAGAAATGATGGCAAGAAATGTGTGAAATTCGTATGAAAAATCACACATAGAATGAAAAGCACCAAGAACCCCATTTTTGGCATAAAAACTCACAAAATTAGACACTTAAATTGAGAATTATAATCCCCTCCCATCGTGATCGGGATTGGAATCATTGGAATCTAGAAAATATAGAATTTGACGCTTGAAAAGCAAGGTAATTCATCCACATAAAAAGATCTTGAAATTCATCAATTCAAGTAAGTATCTTAACTCGGAATTCATGTTCAAGTATGTTTCAAATTATCATTAATTTTAACTATGTTGTCTCCATTTTATTCAAATAGTATTTTTCTCTCATTCTTTAATAAAATAATATTATAAATAAATCCAAAAATTTTCTTCTTTTCTAATCGCATAATCTTCAAAAATCACTATTTTAAAATATATTTTTTTTCCTAAAACTTCATATATACTATACTTTGAGAATCTACTTTTGATATTGATAAACTTGAGAATGACTTTCAAAATTCAGGTCATATATAAAATATGGAAATATTTTAATTAAATTTATTATGAATTAAAGAAATAGGTATATTTTACAATCAAATTCCATCTCTCCATTCAACTGGACGAAAACCTTATTGGAAATTATCTCCCGATTCCTCTAGCCTCTCTTAATTTATTCCTCACTTCATAGTTCATTCTATTAATTTCCTCAGTGTAAATAATTTTAATTTACTTTAACGTAGGCTATGGTAAATTCAGCATCCCTGGCCTTGTATATAGGGTGGGAGGGGGTGGTGGTTTCCGGCGAGAACGCAAGGCGAAAGGTCCATTATTATTTAAAACGGAACGATGGGCGGTCCGGATCTTGTCTTGGGGAAGGAGAAGTGCCCCAAATCGGGAGGAAATAGTGGGAAATGCCCGGTTGACCCGCTCAGTTTTCCAAAATAGCCGTTGACTGTTTTTTTTAAAAAAAAAAAAAAAGGAAAAACTAAAAAAAGCTTAACATTTCAACATTTTCCCATTTTTACCCTCACGTGACTTGGAAGAGAGTTGGGAGAGAAAAAACCGAAAGTGTGGTGCCCGACCAAAAAATCGACGCCCAAACCGGAATCGCCATTTTTCTTGAAGAAGGTGAGCTTTTGAAAACCATTCTATGTTATTTTACAAAAAGCATGGTTGAAATCATTCAATATTATGCATGTTTGCGAATTTTTGTTGATTATTTTCGAAAAAAATTGTTGTATAATCAATTAATATGGATGAAATGTGATTTTGGGAGCCATTTGGGGGTTGGAGATCGCCGGAAATGGCGTTTTCCGGCGATCTCCTTCCGGAGAAGAAAGCGCAGACGCCCAGTCCTGGCGTCTGGGCACGCCCAGACTTCTGGGCTTCTGGGCTCATACGACCAGACGTCTGGGCCCAGAAGCCCAGATTTTTTTCTTCCTTTTTTTATATGTGAATTAAAATTTGAAACGAATTAATAAATTATAAAATATTATTTAATAAATTATAAAATATTAAATAAACAAAATAAATTGTTTCTTTGAATTGTTTATTTCAATTTTATATTTCGATTGTTTATTTAATTTTTTATTCAATTATTATTAATTAATAAAAAATTAAATATTTATTATAAAATTATTTTAATATTTTATAATAAATATTTTACTTGTTCACTTAAAATAAATATTTAATTATAATATTTTAAAATTATAATATTTTAATTAATAATAATTAAATATTATATAAACAATTAAAATAATGAATTTATTTATAAATTCTTCTTTTACAACGAAATATTAAGTGAACAAGTAAAATATTTATTATAAAATTATTTATTTTAATTACTTATTGAAATTGTTCAAAAAACGTTAAATATATTATTTTAAATAAATTATTTCATTTAATTGTTTAGTTATAAAATAAGAAATTTAATTATAAATTCTTCTATTAATTTGAAATATTAAGTGAACAATTAAATGAAATAATTTATTTTAAATCATAATCAATAATTTTAAATAAATTAGTTCATTTAATTGTTTAGTTATAAATAATAGAAAAACTAAATAAACAAAATAAATTGTTTATTTGAATTGTTTCTTTAATATTCTAATAATTATAATTAAATATTATATAAACAATTAAAATAAGAAATTTAATTATAAATTCTTCTATTAATTTGAAATATTAAGTGAACAATTAAATGAAATAATTTGTTCCATTATTGCATTATTTGTTGTTCCATTATCTATTGATTCTTGCGGATAGTAATTAATGTCATTCAGTTAGTTTAATTTTCGTATATTATGTTTTATTTATTATATCTTGCACAGGATTCTAACATTTGAAATGTTGCAGGATGGATTACCACTTAGATGATGCGGTAAGATAGATCCCATGCAAAGTTACATCGAACTGTAACTTTGCCATCTTTACAGTGATATTAAATTTGCTGGACGAGGAGCACGCAAACATATTGAGGCGATCCTGCTTATGGCCATTGTATTCATTGCTCGGCGTACAGTTTTCTGGTCAGCTGCTCGATGCGTTGATATGTCGGCTACTTAAACTAGTTGACGGAGATGCCCTCCATTTTGATTTTGGGGGCAAGGAAGTTAGATTTTTTATATTCGAGTTTGCCCTCATCACCGGATTGATGTGTACGGGAGAAGAAGCAGCCCGGGCCCGTATTCCGAGAAACAAGAGGTTGTTGAATGAATATTTTCACGGGCAGACGGCGGTCACTCCGGGGCATTTGGCGGACGCATTCAGGGTATGCGAGGACATGTCTGATAAGTTGAAGCTGGGTATGGTGCTTATCCTCGAGAGTGTGCTCAGGTGTCATCACAAGAAGACGTCGATCGACCTTTTTCATTTGGAGGTTGTGGATGACATTGATACCTTCAACAGCTATCCTTGGGGGCAGAGATGTTTTGCGGATACCTTACGACACTTCAGGAGGGGATATTCGATGCCTAGGGGGATAGATCCGAGCTCAAGTACGATGCATATGGCCTGCCGTTGGCTTTGCAGGTAAATGTTCAACATAATGAATTATCTATTTTTAGTATTCAATTCTATATATAATAATTGTAACTGTTGCAGATATGGGTGTACGAGACTGTCCCCATATTGGCTAGCCGGTATGCGACGAGAGTGGAGACGTGCTGCCCTCGGATTTATCAATGGCGAGCACAGGACAAGCCACTTGCAAAACAAATATCAGCTCTTCTCGACGATCCTGAGGTATGTAGTATACATTTTGCGATTTATATTGTATGTCCTTTCAAAATATCGATACATGGTCATGAACTCGGTAAAATGTCAATATGATAGGTTGAAGTCCTCTCTGAGTTGACCCCGTCGATAGAGGAGGAGGGTCAGAGTTACATACGTTCCTTGTCTATCCAGGCCGCGTCAGATGATCCGACGCCCGAGTCCATCGTTGATCGAGATAGGGTATGTTCATTGAATATAATATGTTGATTAACGTTTTGATTTTTGAATTAAATTAATAATTCGGACTTTATTTTCTCAGGAGTGCCGTCCAGTATCACCTCCGCCGCCGAGATCACCTCCGCCGCCGAGGTCACCTCCACCGCCGAGATCACCTCCACCGCTGCCGAGGTCACCTTCGCCGCCGAGGTCACCTCCACCGTCGAGGGCCTCACCACCGCCGTCGAGGGCATCACCGGTGCCGTGGGCCTCACCACTGCCGTCGAGGGCATCACCGTCGCTGATCAGGTCTCCTTCTCCCTCGTCAACTGATCTGTATGGCCGTCTTACTGAGTTTATACAGGGTCAGATGGGCGCGATGCGTCGAGAGTTGGGACGGCAGGTCGACGATCAGTATTCCAGATTGTCGTTCGAGATGGGCGCGATGCGCCGAGAGTTGGGACGGCAGGTCGACGATCAGTCTTCCAGATTGTCATTCGAGATGGGCGCGATGCGCCGAGAGTTGGGACAACAGGTTGACGAGAGCTCTGCCAGACTGTCGGAAGAGATGGGCGAACTGCGACAAGAGCTCAAGGGACATATCGACGATGTATATAATGATGTATTCGTTCTACGTCACGACGTGGTAGATCTGCAGCGCGAGATAGAAAACCTTCATACTGAGGTCAATATGTTACGGGGCGACGTAGCAGCCCTACGAGGGACTGACAGTCATCGAGATGGAAAGAGTGACGGTGGAGCGTGGGGTACGATGATCTGTCATGGCCGGGGGAGATTACGATTCATTTTTTGATGGGGTACCGGAGGAGGGAGTACCGGCGGAGGCGGAGGTGGGGGTACCGGTGGAGGTGGAGGGGGTACCGACGGAGGTGGATGTGTAGGTGGAGGGAGTACCGATGGAGTCCGAAGGGGGGGTACCGACGGAGGTGGAGGGGGTACCGGAGGGGAGGGCACAGGAGGGGGTGGAGGGGGTACCGGCGGAGACGGAGGTGGAGGTGGGGGTACCGGAGGGGAGGACACCAGAGGGGGTACCGGCGGAGGTGGAGGTGGAGGGGGTACCGGCGGAGGTGGGGGTACCGGAGGGGAGGGCACAGGAGGGGGTGGAGGAGGCACCAGCGGAGACGGAGGTGGAGGTGGGGGTACCGGAGGGGAGGGCAACGGAGGGGGTACCGTAGGAGGTGGAGGTGGAGGGGGTACCGGCGGAGGTGGGGGTACCGGAGGGGAGGGCACAGGAGGGGGTACCGGCAGAGGTGGAGGCGGATGACGTAGTATTTGTGTCGGAGGGGACTACGGAGCTGAGGAAGGGTACTAAGCGTGCTGTTGACGTGACACCGATGGTGGTTGGTAAGAGATCGAGAGTGCCGTCACAGTACATCGTTTCCCCCTTCACAGCTGAGGCGAAGAAACACACGTTCTTGGATGGGACCTTTCCCAATCTCTTCCGCGAGGTCGACCCGGTTCGGCAGAAGGCGTTCTCATTGTGGTTCACATCCCTTCAGCATGAGTAAGTATTTTATCATTTTCGTAAAGTACATACGAGATCATCTATGCTTTTTGTAACAATTCACTATTTTGATTTTTGTAGGGACAACTATAAGATAGGGACGATGACCATCTCGAACGCGAAGAAGTGGTTCGACGATGTACTGACGAGGGGTGCGTGGCTCGCCGATGATGTAAGGATATTCTCATTGTTATTTGTTATTTTATTTAATTTAACGACCATTTATTTTTTATTGGTGTTAGCACATCGACTTGGCTATGGAACTGTTGCGCGATAGAGCTCGGAGACACCCGAGATCTTTTGGCATTCCTGGCCGAGTCATCCTTAGCTCCGGTTTCGCACGTGCCCTTGATATTGAGCACAGCACACTCCTACTCCAAGGCGGCGGATATGTGGTGCCCGAGTACATGTTGGAGTGGGTCATTGGGCTGGAGCCGACATACGGGAAGCCGTGGACGGATTGTACACATATGTACATTCCACAGGTCGCGAACTCACACTGCTTTGCAGTTGAGATCGTATTCGCGGATTCGACTATACATGTGTACGACTCCGACCATAGCTGTTTGACCCAAGGGCAATTGGAGCAGATACTGGAGCCGATGAGAGTGATCATTCCCATGATGGCTAGACATGCGGATATTCAAGTAAATGACAGATTAGCCATTATGCGGGACACGACGACGGCGAGACAAGGAATATCGTAAGAATTTACAAGTTTTCAATTTGTAAATTTAGTTTTTAGCTATATGTTATCGAATTAATATATTTTTATTTACTCGCAGGGGTGACTGTGGGATGTTCGCGATAAAGTATATAGAATTTTTGAGTATTGGTCGCAAGGTTGATACAATAAATCAATCGTTTATAGACATGTGGAGGTTGAAGCTAGCTTGTGATTTGTATGAATATAATTGTGATCCTTAGTACATTGTGTAATTATGTAATTAATATACATTATTTTATTTAAATGTTTATTTCATATTCCATTAAGTATTATTAACTATTACATTTGCGGATAAATTATGTAAATAAATAATTTCATTAATCAATGAATTTAAATAATTTAAATAAATATTTGAATTAATCAACTAACATAAATTATGTAAATAAATAATTTCATTAATCAATAAATTTAAATAAATATTTGAATTAATCAATTAACATAAATTATGTAAATAAATAATTTCATTAATCAATGAATTTAAATAATTTAAATAAATATTTGAATTAATCAATTAACATAAATTATGTAAATAAATAATTTCATTAATCAATGAATTTAAATAATTTAAATAAATATTTGAATTAATCAACTAACATAATTATGTAAATAAATAATTTCATTAATCAATGAATTTAAATAATTTAAATAAATATTTGAATTAATCAATTAACATAAATTATGTAAATAAATAATTTCATTAATCAATGAATTTAAATAATTTAAATAAATATTTGAATTAATCAACTAACATAAATTATGTAAATAAATAATTTCATTAATCAATGAATTTAAATAATTTAAATAAATATTTGAATTAATCAATTAATATAAATTATGTAAATAAATAATTTCATTAATCAATGAATTTAAATAAATAATGTAAATAAATATTTGAATTAATCAATTAATATAAATTATGTAAATAAATAATTTCATTAATCAATGAATTTAAATAAATAATTTAAATAAATATTTGAATATTTAATATTTAACGACACTCAATAAAAACATATTATTCAGTTATACATATTATACTATTACATAATATTACACATCGGTTGAATTGTTATGTAGAGGAATCTGACTTGTACAAAATTGACGAGTATGCCCTGTTGCGCCGCATCTGCCGCACTTACGAGGTCGGGGAAATTCTCCGGTGGATGTTATTCTAGACGTACGTCTACGTCCCGGAGCACGTGGTCCGATTTCGGGTGGCAACAAATTATTAAGTGGGAGAATATGGTCGGGAACTTCCCACTCGGCTTCATTTGGCAGGGGAAATATCGTTTCGGCATACGCCGCTTTCCAAAAATCAGTCGTGTAATAAACACTGCATAAGGCGTGTGTCGGAATCCCTCTATGCATAGCCACTGCCACTGCATGCGTACACGGAAACCTTTCCAACTGAAACTTTCTACACGTGCATGTGTTATCATTCAAGTCCACGACGTATCCGATATTACATCCACATCTCACGGAGAAGCGAAACTGATCCAGTGGTTCCACCCATACCTTCCTAGCAACCTCTAGAGTTTTGAAGATTTTATCTTCCTGAGCCGGAGTCAGCACACTTGTGCAATTTTGTGATTCCTCACGCCGGTCATGAAACCACTGCTGCAACTTGTTACGAATTTGCTCAATCATTGCGAGAATTGGTAACTCTCGATCCTTCTTGAATAACGCATTGAGCGACTCAACATTGTTCGACGTCATCATGTTGTATCGACGTCCTGGAAAATGTGATCGTGCCCAATGTTCGTTCCCCATCTCTGTTAGATAAACCCATGCAGCATGTGATTTACTTTCTATTTCACCCATGAACTTTTCAAACTCTTCAAAACTGTATGCCTCTGCAGCTTTCCTAAACAATGCAACGATGCCACTGCCCCGAAACTTCGTCTTTAGATTGCCTTATATATGGTACATACAATAACCGTGATGTGCATCAGGAAAGACTTCGGCGATACCATTTATTATTGATTGCCCCCGATCAGTTACGAATGCAAGGTTCTCGACGTCTCCAATTACTTCCCTCAGCTTCGTGAAGAACCAACGCATCGCTAAATCATTCTCTCCATCAACTATACCGAACGCAAGAGGGTAAATTTGGATGTTGGGATCTTGACACGTAGCAGTAATCAACTTGCCTTCGTATCTAGCCTTAAGAGTTGTACCGTCGACTAGAATTACGGGTCGCATCGCGTTCCGAAATCCTCGAATGCACTGTCCAAGGGCCATGAAAAAATACTTGAAGCGATTCCCGTCGTCCGTATCAATATAAAATGCCGATCCAGGATTAGTTTTCTCCATGTTGTGGCAATATCTAGCCAATTTAGCGTAACTTTCCTCGGCCGAACCCATTAAGTCCTCCAATGCGCATTCTTTGGCCTTCCAGGCTTTCTGATAGCTCATGACCACCCCGTAATCTCGACGGACGTCGTTGATGATGTCCGAAGGTCTGTAGATCGTTCGTGGGTCCCGAAACTTGTCCATTATTTGTCGACCAATGAACCATGCTCGGGCCTGTCTGTGATCATTTCGACGAATACCCACTTCGCAAGTATGTTCTCGTGCATCTTACGATTTACAAAGAACTCATTCGTGTCCATTTTCGTCGCTCGCAAACGCCAATGGCAACTGTCGTCAATGCAGATGATTGTGTACGTCGACTTGTCCGATTTTTTAACTTTAAACTCAAAATTATGTTTCAAAGCAATCGGTGCGCAGTTTCCTGCAAATCTTTCTTTGTTTCGAACAGTTGCTGGACATATAAATCTTCATCATCAGGAACTGTACGAGAACAATTAGAGGTACCTGAACCCGACCCATGTCTTCGACCGGATAAAGCAATCAAATCCTCATTCGTAAATTCATTTGCATTCTCGTTGTCATCAACTATCGAGGGAATTCTGTGCGTAACGGTGAAATCATGATGATGAACAATTGTAGTGGGAATAACCACATCATCCTCACGAGCTATCTCCACCGTGTTCCAAAAATCATTCACATTATGATCCCCTCTATCGAGATCTTCGTGTTCACCATCGGGGACATTCTTTTTTACTAAAGTTACGCAAAGAGGAGTTGTCGTGCGATCTTCGTTCAATGCAATTAAAGCTTTGATGCCATTTCTAGAAGTAACATTTGTAGGTGGAATTGGAATGGATGTATGCTCGTTGTTGAATAGAAATCTCAATTCCATGTCGTACTGAGAGGGATTGATGTCAAGCACGTCCTGTATCTCACTGTACATTTCTGCATACGATGTATTCGATGTCAATACAATTGAAATTGAGCCATGTATATCACCTGTCCATTTCCAGACCCATGACCATTTCCATTATCTTCAAATTCACCAAAGTAAAGAACCGGGATTGCAACCATATCTGCTGCATTAAAAAAAAAAATATTTGTTATGTTCGTGGAAAAAAAAACCGTCGAGGGTGCACCGCCCCGGACTACCCGGACGTCCGGGGAGTCCGGGCCCGGACTCCCCGAACGTCCGGGCCCAGACGCTCGGACGTCCGGGGAGTCCGGGCCCGGACGGGGCGTCCATATGGGCCCGGACGTCACCCGGACTTCCGGGCGTCTGGGCCCGGACTTCCGGGAAACTGGGCCCGGACTCTCCGGACGTCCGGGTCGTGTGGAATTGTTTTTCTTCTTCCATCACAGATCTGAAAATCTCATGCAGATAAATTTTTTTCTCGTTTTTGTTTAAAAAAAGTCGATTATAGATCATAAAATTTTCATATACATAAGATTTAAAGATTAAAATAATGTACTTAACCAAAACGAAATTAAAAATACGTAAAAATATGCTTACCGATTTCACTGATGGCTGTGAAATATTTCCTTGTTGAGCGTTTGATAAATTTATCTGTTTTCAAATTTGAAGTAGATGAAAAATGAAATTATTTTTATCTGTGTTGGAGTAAACAGATGGAGAAAGTGAATTGGTTTCGAAATTTTAAGTAGGAAGTGTTTGAAATTCTTTATAACTTAAAAAGGGTATTATTGTCTTTTTCAAACAATACCATTTTTTGTAATTTATATAACATTTTAAGGGTAATTTCGTCTTTTCGGCCTTAGAAGGCTATTGTGGTGAATGGTTAAAATTTTTGGGCAAAGTGAAAAATGGCTGCTCTGACTTGGGCATTTTGAAAAGTACCCCCACATTGGATGTATTATTATGGGATAGAGATAAGAGGTATTTGGTTTTCGTCGTTGAAGCATGCCACCGTTTAGCAACAAAGGATTCCGGTGTCGGATACCTAAATCGTACAAATAAGTTATCAGATTGTTCAACAACAAAGCCATCTTTGTCTCACACTTAGTGCGTGTCTATTGCGTGTGCGTGAAATGATGCAAATGCGCATAGTCCGTTGTTTTTGATTAGTGTGAGAATTTTTTGTTGGAGTTGTACAGCCAGAATTAGACATTGACTTGGTTTGTGCCAATTATTACGAATTGGCCATTCAATTGGATGGACGAGAACTTCGAGTGGGGAAGGAGACAAATGAGATAGAAATGTAAAGGATTTCGCGTTATTCCTTATATTTTATTTTATTTGTTTTTAGGGGTTAAAAACTAGATCTGTTCTGGAACTTAATTGTGGTTGGAAAGTGCAATATGTCATTTGCTTTGAATTTTGATTTCCTGCAGTTTTTAAATGGAACATTGAATCCAATTTCCTATTTTTTTGTGTATTTATAAAAGACGAGGTTTTCTGTAATCAATTCCTTTTATTTATTTTGTATAAATTCTTTGAAAAGATTTTTCTTTGGTTTGAAACGTGTGACCTAGGAGCTATAATTATAACGTATCATCAATGCATAATGCGACCTTTGACATGACATATGATCAATTACCTATGACCTTAGAGATATAATCAAATATATGTCTAGTTGTGACATATTATCAATGTGAAATGTGATCTATGACATGTGACCACTACCTGGGAGCTATAACAAGATAAATGTCTAGTTGTGACCAGTTATGAATGCAGAATGTGACATGTGACCAATGACATGGGAGTAGTAACTAGATATATGTCTAATTATGACCTATTATCAATGTATAATGTAATATGTGATTGTGACCACCAATGACATGTGAATTGTGATCTGGAAGCTGTAAACATACATGTCTAGTTCTGACCTTTTATTTCTTAGTCACAATTTATTAAATTTATTTGATCAATGCTTATTTTACGGTTATAAATAACAAATTTAATAAGCCACAAATTGGTCATAAGTTATTTCTCGATCACAATTTATAAAAAATTAATTGGTCACGGCTTATTTTTAATCATAAATCACAAATTTTATGGGTCACAATTTAATTTACGGTCACAAATTATTAAATTACTTGATCACAAATTATCAAATTAATTGGTCAAGACTTATTTATCGATCACAAAAATATAAATGGAAGGTCACAACTATAAATTTAATCACAAATTACACATTTTTTATATCAAATATTATTTATTAGTAATATTTTATTCGTTTTATTGATCACAATTGCTCAATAATTGGTCACTACTCCTATCATCACCTCTACTTCCAGACCACCATTGTATCCTCAATCACAACCACCATCACCACTTCTATATCACATCATCCACCATTACCACCACCTCTACATCAAATCATCCTCCACCACTACCCCAACCACCACCGCCAATCCCACATCGCCAACTGTGCCTCTAATCTGCATCAATCACCACCAAATGATTCACAAATACCTTTAATGCACTAAATTTTTTTCGACAGCCATCAACCACCACCGAGGCAATCACTACCAGAACTAGGGGCAGATAAAGCAAGTAATGAAAACCAATTTCTCAGAGGCTTTAGGAGAAATCAAGACTAACATATCCCAACTCCGATTTTATAGGCAGTCGTTGGAGCAAATCGATGCATACTCCGCTTTAGTTATCTTACACAGGTGGTGAGCGAGCTGTGCGCGTGTGATGAAAGTTCTGGAGTCTTTCCAAGGCCAATTGGATGTGATCGATCAATAAACTTGTGAAGACGAAGAAGAGGAAGCCTAGAGAAGATTTACAATGAGAAATAAGCATATCTACGGAGAAGACGAAACAAGAATTTGGTGTTTTTGTGCTTCGCAGAAGCTACCTTTCCCAATCTTATCTCAGCACATTGATACAAAGTTAAGAAACAAAAAACAAAAGAGACTGTTGAAATGGAAAAGCTCTGTTAATATTATTGATAAAGAAAAGGGCCCATTATTGGCTTTACATCATAACACTTCATCCTAGCACTAAACACAACTCCTATAAAATAAAATAACACATAAGACACTTTCTAGGCCAGAAATCAAATGACCAAATACCTAAAAACTCAAACAAACCTACCAATGACTAGAGCTTCCAATAAATATTAATAAATATGAAATAAAACATTTAAATCTTAACATCCTCCTTTAAACTGAAATCTGCATAAATCAATTTAAAAGCAAATCAACCCTCTGCAAAGTCCTCCTTTACAGCATCATGTGAACAAACTCCAAGTAGACCACGCAACTTCACAAATGTAGCCAACTAGAGAGGATTGGTCTGTATATCTACAACTTGATCTTCACTTCAACAATAAACCAGTTTGATTGTTCCATCATTGCTGAGATCTCTTAAAAAATAATACTTCGCATCGATATGTTTGCTTCTTCTTTGTAGCACAGGATTCTTGGAGAGTTTGATTGCTTAGTTGTTGTCACAAAAAACTGTAGTAGCTTCAACTTGCTTGAACTGTAGCTCTTCAAAAATTCTTCTCAACCAGATAGCTTGACAAGCAAAAGTTTTTGCAGCAATAAATCCAGCTTCTGTAGTTGACAAGGTGACAATTGGTTACCTCTTAGAAGACCAAGAAACGGCCCCTGTGCCCAACATAAAAACATAGCCCAAAGTGCTCCTTCTATCATCTTGATCTCCTGCATCATCACTGTCTGTAAATCTGAACAACTCTAACTTTTCACCCTCCTTATAGAACATCCCAAAATCTCTAGTTCCTTGCAAGTAACGAATGATTCTGTTGGCAGCTAACAAATGCATTTTTGTTGGATTCTCCATATATCTACTTATTAAACTCACAATACATTATGTCTGGTCTTGTTGCAGTTAAATACATCAAACTGCCAACAATTTGCTTGTAAAGTGTGCTGTCTACCTTCTTCCCTTCATGATCTTTGTTTAGTTTCAAGCCAAACTCAGTTGGAGTGCTTATAGGATTACAATCCTTCATCTGAAACCTGTCCAAAATATGTCGCACATACTTCTTTGAGAAATAAAGATCCCATTAGCTGATTGCACCACTTTTATGACATTTCAAATTCACCCATCATAGATTTCTTGAATTCTTTAAACATGACACCATCATTTCTAGTAAATATAAGATTGTCTACATATAAACAGACAATAAGCAGTTTCCCCTTATCTCCAATTTTAACAAAAAGTGTGTGCTCATATAGACATTTGTGAAAGCCTTCTTTCAAAAACTAAACCCCAATGCAACTATACCAAGCTTGTGGAGCTTGTTTTAATCCATGAAGAGATTTCTTTAATCTATACACTTTATGCTCATTTCCAATCTTAATATGACCACTGGGTTGTTCTACAAATACTTGTTCCTCCAAGTTTCCATGTAAGAATGGCGATTTGACATTAAGCTGGAAAATGGACCACGAGTTCTGTGCCGCCAATGCGATCACCAATCTGATTATATCATGTCTTGCAATGGGAGCAAAAACTTTTGTATAATTGATCCCATATTCCTGCTTATATCCCTTAGCTACCAAATGCTCCTTATACTTGTCAACTTTACCATTTTGTTTTAGTTTTGTTTTGAAGACCCACTTTACACCAATGGTTTTGTATCCTTTTGGAAGATCAGTCAGCTCCCAAGTATCATTTCTTTCAATGATGTCAATTTCATCATCCATCACCTTCTGCCATTTTGCTTCATTGACAGCACTTTCAAAAGCTGTAGGATCACAATATGAAAATAAAGTAAAATGAGTGATTGGATCTTCAATTTCTGTTATCTCATAGTCTTCTATCCATGCGGACCTTTTTCAAATACGACAAAGAGATTGAGCTGCTGTATCAATAGATTCTAGTGCTGTTGGCAAAATTTTAGAAGCTGTTGGAGTTGCTTCTGATGAATTTTCGGGCATAAAAGTTGCTGGAGTTAGCTCTCTTTCAGAATCATTGTCAAAAAGAACTTGAGTAGGTTGCTGCCTATTCCAATCCCAAGTATTCTCTTTATCAAAGACAACGTCTCAGCTGATCACAATCTTATTGGTTAGTGGAGTAAACAATTTTGTACGCTTTGGATACTTCACTAACACTAAGAAAGACACACTTTTCCCCTTTATCATCAAGTTTCTTCATTTTCTCATCCAGGATATGTGCATAAGCGATGCAACCAAAATTTTTAAAATAATCTATAATTGGTCTCATATTTTGAACATCAAATGTAGGACTTCTGTTCAAGATGTGAATACTCCAATTTACTGCTTCAGGCCAAAAAGGTTTTGGAATTCTCCGTCTTGCCAACAAGCTTCTCACCATATTGAGGATGGTTATGTTTTTCCTCTCTGATACACCATTTTATTGTAGTGTATAAGCATCTTCGAATGCCATGAACTTCACAAAAAACTTCAAATTTGGTTGAGCAATATTATCCACCACAATCTGTTCAGAGGGTCTTAATGTTGTTTCTTGTTTTATTTTCAACACAATTCTTGAAGCATTTAAATGCATAAAAAGCTTCTATTTTTTCCTATAAAAAGTAAACCCAAGTTTTTCGAGTATAATCATCAATGAAGGTAATTAAGTATCTTTTGCCTCCATTAGAAAATGGTGTTATCAAGCCACACATACACCTTTTGCTCGCCATGACTTCCCTTGGGGAAATTGAGAACGATGTTGTTTGCCAACAACACATTCTTCACAAACTTGGGAAGGAATACTAATATGAGGAAGACTTGCCACCATATTTTTCTGTTGGAGGATCTTCAATCTACCAAAACTCAAGTGGCCATAATGAAACCAAGAAGGATATTTACTTCAGCAACCAAACAAGATTGTACACTTTCAATCTTCAATGGAAACAACCTATTTGAACTTATTTGCACAACAGCAATAGCTCCTCTAGTCGGATCATAAATCTCACAAACACCCTTTTGAATAGTGATTACATAACCTTTTTTCTTGCAATTGGCCAGCACTTAACAAATTGTTTTTCAAGTCGGAACGTAACGGACATTAGAAATCGTTTCTTGGTTCTTATCTCTATATCACCCTCACAGTGGAACAATCATCAAACTTACTATAGAATGAAAGCCTTCATCTAAATAAGAAAAAGAAGACTTACTGCCACACATGTGGTTACTGCAGCCCGTATCCACATACCAAACATCATACTCGGGTTCTTGATTAGCTTGAACAGCCATTAGCAAAGTTTCCACTTCCTTCTTTTCAGCATAACTCGATTGCGCTTCCTTCTCTTTGTCTTTAGGCAGCCTAGTATAATATTCAAAACGATAATGTCCAAATTTATGACATCTAAAGCACTCTACCTTGGATTTGTCAAAATGTTAATATCGTCATCTACCTTTGCCCTGAAATTGATCATCATTGGCTTTGAAATACATGTTTCCATCTCTATTGCCTCAATCTCTCCTTCCTCCAGGGGCGGAGGGGAGGGCCCAATTTTTTGGAAAAAAAAATTTTTAATTTTTTTTTTAATTTTTTGGGCTCAAAAAATTTTTTTTTTATCTCCTCATCCAGTCCATTCAGTTGTTTGTGAAGTTGTATTGTTTATCAATTATGAGTGAAAGAGTTTCCTTAATCCTCAGACTCAGTAATGGAGAAATATTTCAAAATATTAGTAGTTTCTTTTATATGTTTCTTGATTGTTTTGTGAAATCTTCGTATATTAATTTATATTCATTTGTTTCATTTCTCCATCACAAAGTACCAACTTTCTTCATTTTAACAGATAATATTTCAAAAAAAAAATTTCGGGGGCACCCCTGTAAGCCCCCGCCCCTTCAACTCCGGAACCCCCTTAGTTTGAAGGGCTGGCTCCGCCCATGCCTTCCTTTACCTCTACCCCTTCCTTTAGAGTTTGAGAAATGAGTAGAGGTAGAAGCCTTTAAAGCTTGCTCCTCTGAAGTTGAACTTCGATTTATCTTATGTTCATGGACCAGCAAGGAGCTCTGTAGTTCATCAAGAGATAGTGCATCTATGTCTTTCGATTCTTCAATTGAACATACGACATAATCAAACGTTGGTGTCAGAGAACGCAATATCTTCTCCACAATGGTGACATCTACCATCTTCTCACCATGAAATCTCATTTTGTCCCCGATCTCCATAGTCCTGGCACAGTAGCTAGTGACAGATTCCCCATTCTTCATTTGTAGAGTCTCAAAATTTCTTCTCTAAGCTTGAAGCTATGCACGCTTCACTCTAGTAGAGCCTTGATATTTTTTCTTCATGGAATCCCAAATATCCTTGGAAGTTTCTTTGCAAAGAATTGTTTCCAAGATGGGACGATTAATTGCCTGAAAAAGATAATTTTTTGCCTTCAAATCTTTTAGCTTTCTCCCTTCCAACTCCGTTTTCTGAGCATGTATCAAGACTGTATTTGTTGCTGGTTCTTCAATTCCAAATTCAACAATCGGCCAATACTCTTTTGACCGTAGAAAATTCTTCATTAGCATACTTCAATAGTCATAGTGACCATCAAAACGTGGGATCGCCGCCAGCACAAAATTTGAATCTGAAGCCATCGATGCTGTTTGGGAACTCTTTCTCTGTTGATTTCCCTCACACATTTTCTCCTCTGATACAACTGATACAAAGTTAGGAAAAAAACAAAAGAGATTGTTAGAATGGTTAATCTCTGTCAATATTATTGATAAAGAAAAAAGCCTATAAAAAGGCTTTACATCATAACACTTCATCATATAAAATAGAATCACGCACATGACACTTTCTCGGCCAGAAATCAAATGACAAAATACCTAAAAACTCGGACAAACCTACCAATGACTAGAGCTTCCAATAAATATTAATAAATATGAAATAAAACATTTAGGCCCTGTTTGGTACACATTATTTTTTCATTCTCATTTTTCTATTCATTTTTAATCACACATTCTTCAATAAAAGAATATTTTATATCACATCAATAACTTTTCCTTCATTTTTAACCACACATTTTCCATCAATCTACTATTCAATAATACATTCTTTCAAAAGAATGTGTCTCAAACACACTTTTAAATCTTAACACACATTCATTACCTTTATAATTTCAGAAAAATAAAAAGGCCCTAACGTGTTTGGTAGGGATTTTTAGGGGAAGAATTGATTTTTGAATAGTGATATGATGAGAAATGTGTGGTTGAAAAAGAAGAAAAAATATTGATGTGATGGAAAATTTTATTTTATTGAAAAATGTGTGGTTGAAAATGAGAATTAATTTACTGTAGAAAATGAAAATATGTACCAAACATGCCCTACATTGGTGCATCAATGGCTGTGTGACTGTGTGTGTGAGAGATCCTGGTTTTGAAGGTTTTGAAATCAGTTAATCAACCTGCAAATCCGGGTTAATCACTAATCCTACCTTATTTTATAATATAATTTTAATAAAATTAAAATATATTTTTTACATAATAAAAATATAACTAAGACCTGATTTTTTAATAAAATTAGTTCAAACTTGATTGATGATAATGTAATTTTAGAATCTTGCTTGGTATACACTTTGGTTTGATAGTTTGCCAAATGTCATTCGCCAATTTAAAACAAAAAAAAACAGTTTTTCCGTCACAATGTTTTGAAAACAAATGGAATATAAACCATGATACAAAGTAAAGAATGTACAAATAGCAAACATGTTTCATGGAGATTAATTCAAATTAATTTTTTAACAAATTTTGATAGAAATTGATGAAATTTGTGGTTGAAATGTTATGAATTCCATCAAATATGTAGTTAAAATTAATTATTAATTTTGACTTTGATAAAATTTTAATTTCTACAAGACAGGAGCATAATTTTATAACGAAAGAGAAATAATGACATGTGTATTATAATTAAAGTTATAAATCCTAATAATATTAAAAATTTAAAATATACTTTTGAAATTAATATTTTATTTTTATTAAATATATAAATTAATATACAATCTCTGTTTGGTAAGAATTAAAATCAAATTTTTATACATTTCGATAAAAATTGATGAAAATTGTGATTGAAAAGTTGTGAATATCATACAATGTGTGATTAAAATTAAGGAAAGTATAATACCACTACAAAATTTGTTTACTACACAATTTTAAATATATGTTTTATCTATTCAAATAACCCTTAGAAAGATTACATAAACAGAAATTCTTTTAAATATTTTTTAAAACTAATTTTTTATTTTGTTTCCACCACAAAGTGAAACTTACCTTCTTTTTTCTGGAACTTTTTTTCTTCACACTGGACATGCTTTTCTTCTCCCTCACTACACTTTTTTTTTTTTTGTGGTAATTATGGTGGATTTTTTATTTTTTTATTGATTTTGTGATGCATTTAAAACTTGATGATTGTAAGTAATTAATAAAATTAACTCGCTAAAGGTATGTGTTGGGCTGGGTTGGGTTGGATGGGGGTCGGGTTTGGGAGGGGTCGGGTCGGGTCGGGTCGGGTCGGGTGGAATGGGGTAAATATGTAGGGGTACTTACAAAAATACCCTTAAAATTAGGGGTGATTTGAAAAATCATGTGAAACGTTTTTAGGAAGTAAAAAATACTGTGCAAAATAAAAAAGTGACATAATGTCACTTTTTTTATAAATATTGTCACTTTTTTAAAAAGTGACACAAACTCAAAAAAAGTGACAAAATTTAAAAAAAGTGACACACACTCAAAAAGGTTATACAAACTCAAAAAAGTGACAAATACTTAAAAAAGTAATAGAACACCAATCAAAACATATGTTAGTTATAAAAAAAAGAGAGAAATTTTTAAAAAGTAACAAAAAATAAAAAAAGAAAAAAATTCAGAAAAGTGGCAGGAAAAAAGTTACAAACACACAAAAAAGTGATAAAATTGTCACTTTTTTTAAAAAAATGACATAATGTCACTTTTAAAAGTTTTGTGCCATCTTTTTATTGAATACATACAATTTATCTTTTATTAAAAATGATGTTTGTTACTAAAAAAGTGATAGAAATTTCAAGAAGGCGACTGAAAAAATGTGACAAAAAAAAAAGTGACAAAATCGAACCATGACAAAACCGAACCACCATGGTTTTGTTTAAAATAAAACCAAACCAAACCAATAACTATGTCAAACCGACCCAAACCTACCCGAGTCGGTTTGGTCAGTTTTTCGATTTTTTTACCCACCCTTAATTTTGAGACTCAGATGTTACACAATGAACCATACAAGTATTTTATTAAAACAGCGTGAAAAAAATAAGAAAATTAGAGGCTGTTCCTATTGTTGATGAATTTGATTTTTTTTGTTAATATAATTGATAAATCCACATTAATAAAGGTAATAATAATTACGCACGTGGAGGTGCTTAACAATAAGAAAATAATGCGCCACTTTACCGTATTAAATACGTGCCGGGAAAAGTTAAAAGATGCAAGTGTATTAATCAATTTTTTAGCATCAAAACCGTACTTGACCTAATTTCCCCTTTCATGTAATTAGTGAAATAAAGAGCATTTTCAATTTGGATTCGGTCTACAATAGCAATTTTTTTTAAAAAAAAAAAAAAAACGTCACATTAAACTTAAGAAGTGATAGATAATGGGCTATTGGGGCAACTTACACAAATACACTTAAAATTAAGGGTCTTTTGAAAAATCATATGAAACATTTTTTGAAAGTAAAAAATACTGTATAATATTAAAAAGTGACACAATGTCACTTTTTTATAAAACTTGCACTTTTTAATTAAAAAAAGTTATACAATGCCATTTTAAAAGTTGAGTCACTTTTTTTTTAAATTAAAAAATGATATACATTGTCACTTTTATTAAAAATTGATGTTTGTCAATAAAAAAAGTGATAGAAATCAAGAAGGTGGCTGAAAAAAATGATAGCACTAAAAAAAGTGACAAAAATTCAAAAAAAGTGATAGGATTTTAAAAAAGTGGCAAATTCAAAAAAGTGACATAAATAAAAAAAAAGTTACACAAATTAAAAAAGTGACAGACAATAAAAAAGGTGACAAATTCAAAAAAAATGACAAAGATTTTAAAAGAGTGACAAAAAAAGGTGACAAAAATAGTATGATGATGATTTTCTCGTTAACAAAAATCTCTCTATAATCAAATTCGTGCAAGATAAGAAAATCATCATGATATAAAGCAATTTTCACTTTCCACACACCTCCAGCCATTTCAACATTTATTTTGGCAAAGTTCAGTGACTATTTAGGGTATTAACCCACCAAGGGGCTAATGATGATTTATATTTATAACTCTCATCCAATATACAATAATTCTATAATCAAATAGAGTGAACAAATTCTTGGAACACCTTTATTACTAAACCCACCATCCATCTCAATATATATCACTAGCAATTGTTTCATCCCTCTCGAAAACCATCACACAACAAAACTCATCACCAAGTAATCTCCATATCGTCAATCCAATAGTTTCATCACCATTCCCCACCTCTTTTACTTCTCTATGCACTTCACTTGGGTCACTATTGCTATTATCATAGTTATTACTATCAATCGGTAACTCATATCTGCAAACTGGACAAGAATTTCGATCGCATATGAGAAAAAATTAAACTTCAGATCTGAAATTGTCAAAAAAATTGGGGAAAAAAAATTAAATTATGACTAAAAATCATATGGATTAAAGAATTGCAACGACTTTCCTTTTCCAAGTGAAACTGTGAGGTGTGCTATTTATACCTCCTTCCCAAAAATCCACTATGTAGAGAATTCTATAAAATTCATTGACATTGCTGACTTCAATATCACGTGATTTTTGAAGACCTTGGACATCCCAAGATTTTTATAGTGGTCATCCATACACTGAGAATCCCAAGCAAAAGTCTTGCAAAATTCATTACACCAGAGATCACGATACGGATTAATGCGATGATGTACTAAAATTGGTGAAATTGCGAAGCCAGCAACGAGGGGTTCATCAAGCCTCTAAGAATTGAAAACCCCCTCATCCAAGATCAAGAGGACGAGCTCGTGGAACGAGGCCAAGGTATATAGGATCATCACATACGTCAGTCAATTTTTCAGATCTTCGACCTTCAACAAGGGAGATAAATACTATAATTTGAGGTCCTTACGTCGGCCGAGAACAATGAATGCATAGACATATTACGCCCGAGCCTCTAAGAAGAAGAATGCATCAGGGAAGCAATATGGAGAACTGGTAGTAGGAGTTTCGGGATTTCTGGGTTTTGTTTTGGGGCTTTCCTAGGTTTTGGGGCTTGGGGATTTTTCACGTATTAATTACGGGATTAAGGATCTCAATTACATTTAGGAGTATTATTCTAATTTGTTGCTTTTTAAGGGTAGTAGGCCTAATTATCCCAAAAGGTATTGGCAGAATTAGAAATGGGATGAGAGTGGTGGAGGGTACTCACAGTGGGTGATGTTGGTATTTCATTTGGTAGATTTATAAATGGACGTTTACTGGTGGTGGGGTGGTGTATTTATTAAAAATATAATTGATTTGAGGTATAGTTATTGTTGGAAAAATTGGTTTTAATTTATTGTTTTAACCAATTATTTTAGCGGGCCTCGTTAGTTGGATAAAAGATTTATTTGGCTGATTGTGTTCTACTCAATGAGTAGATTAATATAATGTATTTATTTTCTTAAAATAAATTTAGGATAAATGAGAAATTAAAGTTAAAAGATGACTACTTGAAGTTGAAATAAATTGAGAATAAAAATTGGTGAAAAATTGAAAAATGACAATCCCACGAAGAAAAACTAGAAGAATAAAAACCACTTTATATTGCTAAATTTGGGACTTGAGTTTGGACTCCAAGGAATACCAGTAGTCTTTGAATGAGAGATAACATACATACTAGTAGGTTGAGCCAAAGCTCACATACACGCACCGCCGTCCAATTGACTCTGTACGAGGCACCGGCCGTGGGCTTGAACTTGGGTCAAATTGGTATATATTTTTTGGTAAAATAATATTTGAATTATATTATTTAAAATAATATATTTATTTATATTATTTATTTTCCCCTAATTTTTTGTATGCGACACATGACTTCTTCTAGAAATTAACGGTCGACGGTTGAATTGCATGTCCAAAAGGATTGTGTCTGTTTAAGATACAACTTTTTGACTGTTGTATCTTTTGGACACAACTTTTCAACTTTTATATAAAGGTCTTCGTACCCCGAATTTTATTCATTCCAAAATCAATTTTGATTTTTCTCTCTTACAAATTATTTTCCTTCATTCCTACATTATTCCATATTTTGCATTTCAATCTCGAATATTATTTTCGTGTATTTTAGTCCTCCAATTTTAAAGAGATCAAAAACGTTAGTAAGTTCGTCAAGTCATGTAATTTGGAGTGTTACTATTACAAGTCGAGGTTATTGTATCTTGAGAGACGAGTGTCAGAATACCATTGCACTAGTGTGGGGTATTATCGTCTTAAAGAGAAAGAATCGAACTCTTGCATCGACCATTATTATTTTATTTCGTTCATTTTGAAAACCAATATTTTGCCCAACCATTTATTCACTGCAAAAGATTATTTTAAATTATAGCACAGTAAAATCATTATTTGTTAACAGTTATAATGTGGTATAATAAATAATATTTGTAGTGGCAATATAATTATTCTAAAATTAATTATTAACTTTCGATTTTGACTTAAACTAAAATTTTAATTTTAATTTTAATTTTTACCGAATCAAAAATAAATTGATTTTGAGAGATGCCTAGGATTGGGGTTGTTTAACACTTTCACTTTTGCATGACACGCACTCGCTGTGAAGTCCTCAACATCTGCCATGTGTACTTTTCATCTTTGCCTTGACCCCCGACCCCCGACCCCCTTCCCCTTCCCACGTCTCACTCTCTCTCTCTCTCTCTCTCTGACTGTCTATAACCCCCTCTCTATCTCTCTCAATTCTATTTTTTCCTGAGTCAAGAAGATAAAGAAAGAAAACCTCTCGTTTCAAACAATTGATTTCCTTTAGAGAAAATAATCCGCTCAAAAATTATAATTTGGAAAAAATGTCAGGTGGGGTTGGTCCGCCCGGCGATATAGGTGTAGCCAAAGAAGAAGCACACGAACCGGCGTTACCGGCCGTAATCACAGCGGTAAAAGCACCATCTCGCGGCGGTTTCTTCAGTTTCCGGCAGATTAATGCCCTTGCCGTAATCATCGTCGTCTCAGCCAGCGGCTTGGTAAGCATTGAAGACTTGGCTTTCGTCATCTTTTCCATAATTTACATGTATTTCATATCAAAATTTGCATTTCCGCCGCCACCTCCTTCCAGCAAGGAGCCTCCGGTTTTCGCCGAAAAGAACAAGTTCCTAAGCCTATACGTGTTCGTCGGAGCTCGAATCGGATTATTTTTTCCGATAGCATATATTTTTGACGGCATCTTAGAAGGTGACAAGGTGGGTATTGAGGCTGCTGCTCCACATGTTTTCCTATTAGCCAGTCAAGTTTTCATGGAGGAGCTGGCCGCTGCCGGTGGTTTTTCGTTGCCTATTCGGATTTTCGTCCTGATTTTCTACAATTCGAGGAGGATTTTCAACGTCGTGGAGTGGCTGAGTATCGAAATCTCCAAGGTGGAGGCCGGCGGCAGTTCAAGGAGGAGGGTGCAAATCGGGAAGGGTCTTGCGGTGGCTAACTTGGCTTATTGGTGTTTCAATTTGTTTGGATTTTTGCTCCCTGTTTTTCTCCCAAAGGCCTTGAAAATATATTACTCACACCGCAAGATTAAGGACTAAACTTTGGTGTTTGTAATTGTAAATTGAATTTCTTTTTTTTTTTCTTTTTGTGTGTGTGTGTCTGTCAGTTAACCTCTTCAAGCACACTTTTTTAAGAGCATGTTTGGCTAAGCTAGAAAATTTATTTGTAAGTTTAGAAGTAATCTCCAGTTTCGTATATTAAGGGACGTGGTTAAATTTAATTATTAACTTCCTTTGAGATTAAAATTTTAATTTTAATTTTCAAGGATTAAGTTAAAATTAACAATTAATTTTAATGAGATTCACAGCTTTTCAAATACATATCACATCATATATATTTTATCAATTTTTATTAAAAATTTTAATTCCCACAAAACACGGGTTAAATATCTTTTTAGTAGAAGTACGACGGGTAAGATTATTTCATTAGCTTCCATCAAGTTTACTAAAAAATTGATTTTTAGCCAAACCAAACCGGCTGTAGTATGATGTATCCGAGGAAAAACAGATTTAGTATCAATTCCTAGGCGCGTTTCAGCCCTTCGTAGCATAATAAATGACAATTTTTTAACCCAGAGCAATATTTTTAATCCAAACTTCAACCTGTGTTTCTCGAGAGACAATTCTGTAATATTGTTCAATGGAATAGTCCTGTCGAAGAACCTGCGTTTCAGCGCGACTATTCTGCCTAGCGAATCATACTGTCCATCCTGGGTTCTACATGCTCAGTTCCACAAAATTTCTAGTAGTCTCGAAGCATGGAGTACTCAGTACTGAATTGCCATTACAGAAATGAAAGAGATGAAAAGCAAGAAAAATTGTTTCATTAGCACAGATGTAAATATCATTACATTCTCTGTACAGCAGTTGCAGATTGGAAGAAAAATAGCTTTACCTGCTTATTGTCCAGCCTTGCTCTTTTCTTCTCTTCTCTTCTGTGCAATAAAATTGATATACATTTTCCAGAACAAAGATTCAGTGCAGGATCAGCTATACACAGGCAAATTAATTTTTCATTTCAACTTTAAGTCGACTCAGTGTGCAGTAAACTATTAGCAAAACCTAATCTCTTGATTGCGGAAGAAGCAGCCACACATATGTAGTAGGTGCCTAATGTTTTCGTCCCTTGTTACACAAGGAACGTGACTTCGTAAGCAAGCTTCCTCGATCGGCATCCTCAACAGCAACAGCAAAACAAGTTAGACTCCATCCATGCGGTGGTTTGGCAATGGAGAAGAAGGATTCAGATCAAAAGATGGATTCAGCTTAACGGGATCTCTTAGGAGTTGCTGAGATACACGATCAGCCAAGACCGATTGTCTGTCGTGCATTTCTCCATTGGCAGTCATTCCAAACTGATTTCCTGGAGCATCTTTATCACTCATTGTCAGTTCCCGAAAAGCATTAGAACCTGATTGTGCCGTCCGAAAAATATCGGGATCCCAGTAGGGTGGGTTATTGACACGGGGACTGGTCGGAGCCCTGGGCAAGTTAGAAAAAATATCTTGTGATAATATAGATTGATTAAGAAGATGAAACGGGATGGTGCCAGTCCCACTGGTGAGAGGTGTAGATGAGCCAGAAGTTGTGAGGGGGCTAGATATGGGCGATGGAGACATCCTCCCATTCAGGTACTGAGGTGACCTTGCATGCAGAAGAGGACTCCCAATTGGAGAGACGGGGCACGATACGTTCCTTGGAATATAAATATCGCTGGAAATATGAAGAATATAGTCCGTGAACAAAGCCAAATATCACTGTCTTCATCTTTCACTATATCTTAGAAATGTTATAACAAAGACTTCGTCTAATTTCTCTCAGTTGAAGAAAGGGTGGGGGTGTATGTACTAGAGAGAGTGAGAGAAGCACCTGGAATGAAAATTAGATTTTGATACTCTGGATGAGTGGATAGCAAGTCTTTCTGAATCCAAGAGTTGAAGACTTCTCGTGTGTCCAATGCCCTGTAAGTAATTTGAAAAATGAAGTGGCGGTAAATATACAAGTTGCCAAAATGTCTCAAATGACAAGCAAGAATACTCCCGTCCACCTAAAAGCCTTCGACAACGATGTAACAAAATATACAAGGCAACACATGAAGGTTCAACTTGAACTTCACATGTTGCACATAAACAATGCATCAAAAACAATTATTGACATTGATGAGAAAAGGCTTCATAGCCTGATTCTGTATACCAATCATTTCAGGCTCTCTCTCTCTCTCTCTCTCTCTCTCTCTCTCTCTCTCTCTCTCTTTCTTAAGGTTTTGTAAGTTCGAAACAGAAATTGCTTGCTCGAAAGGAGAAGATTGGAATCCTGAAACCACAGAGCCAGGATTTTTTCCTTTACACCCAACAATGAAGTTGCTGAGGGGTCATATAACAATTTAATTTTCGTACTTCCAAAATAATGTTTCAACTAGCTAGAACATGGGCCTGAAAAAGTACTCAATATTGATCCAGGTGACAAAAATAGATCGCCTTTACCATCAGCACAATGAAGACGTGACATAAAAAATGACAATACCACAGATTTTACAGCATTTGTTACCACGGGTGGATCTGAAGGTGTAGATCCCAATTTAGAGTTTTCTGGGGGCACAGCACTTTTCACAAAAGGGTGATCCAAAAGCTGAGCAGCAGTAGGACGATGAAAAGGATTCCGCTGCAGGCACAGCCTCACAAAATCCTTGCCTTCATCCGAAAGGTGTTCTGGAATTGTTGGGAGTTCTTTACTGTTTCCAATCTTGAACATGGCAGCAACCTTCAGGCCAGATAACAAAGTATCAGATAAACAAGGTCCAGAGAACATATTCCAATTATAAATTGTTGCAAGCTAACATTCTATCAACAATATGTTCTAGATGACAGTAAAAGTAAAACACTGGCACCTTCATCAGATACACAACACACTAACTAACTTTTTTTTTGAACTAGAAATGATAAATTTTACAGAAAATCAGAGTTCAAATTACTGACCCCTTCATACTGGCTCCAAGGAGGCTTCGATAAGGCCATCTCCAAGACGGTGCATCCAAGACTCCATATATCGACAGCAAGGCTACACCCTTTCGAATTCCTTATCACCTAAAAAAGCAGGAAAGAAATGCAATCATAGAACTGGAAAGAAAACCATAACGTGCTATGGTCGCGGATAAAAAAAATTGTCCAACCTCAGGTGCCATCCAATAAGGACTGCCCTTGAATGATAATGGACAGGTTTGTCCAGTAATCTGCAAAACAGAAAAATGCATATAAATGCTAATACCGCCGTAGGATGAAAATTCTATTTGATGAGGAAATAAAATAACAGCAGAGAAATATTCCTAAGAACATTAATATTAAGATGCGTAATAGACTTGAAAAATTAGAGTTCATTAAGCTAAGGTGACAGGAATAGCAAATAAAGTAAAAAACTTGGTCTTATAGAGTTACACTGCTAATTTTGAAGTCAAAACAGCACTTATATTTCCTAAATTAACACTGAATAGCCATTTTACTTGTTGATTTTCCTTATTACGGTCTCTCTAGGATTCACATGATCTGCTAACAGTTCAAAGAGAGGCTTATCAATCTGTGTTGCTTCCATTTTTCCTTGCATTTGGAAGTTTGTTAGCAGTGCCCATTACGTAACTCTTTTGGGTTTTCTTTTGCAGAGGGTAAGCCCTTTGAATTGGACTGTTCATCTTTTGACCATTAATAACCTACTGCAGGAAATTCAAAGAAAAAGTCACACTTACATGCTTTGCCATGCCAAAGTCAGCCAACTTGACACGACCATTAGGATCCACGAGGATATTAGCCCCCTTAATATCCCTGCAGTATATAAACAATACAAGTGCAAGACGATGTGTTTAGAAATGAAGTATGGTTTACAACCATGTTTGAAGCCGAAAACTAATCCAAATAAAGGAAATCAAATTCACCTATGAACAGTATTTTTGGCATGCAAATAGTCAAGCCCACACAAAATTTGTAGAGTATAACTACGGATAGCTGATTCTCCCAATTTTCCGTACTCTTGTAGAAGCTTATGGATGGAACCACCAGACACATATTCCAAATAGATATACAATTTATCATCCACCTAATCAAGCAAAATAATTTCAGCAGCAATGGAAAATCAAGGAAAATAACTTCATGCATATTTAGCAGCCAGATACACTTTACACGAAGAGAGTTATGACCAACGTTGTCAACATGATAATTCATATAGATATCAGTTAATGGTTTATTTCCCAAATTTCATAATACATTAAAGAATTGTGCCTACTAAGTCAACTGCAAGTACTTTCTGAACCAAATATGGAATAAGACATTTGTTGACTCAAATTTGAGATGAGAAGGTTTATATATGAAGCTGCATCAATATATGAGGAGTAACGATGAATGCAAGAATACAACTGACCGTTTCAGATCCATAATACTGCACAATATTTGGATGCCTTAAACGACTCAATAATGTAATCTCCTGTAAGAAACCAATATGAATGTGATAGGCATGAATAGATAAAACTGAATGAAAACTGCAATCAATAAAAAACCTCTTCATGCTTCAAATGGATTTGAAACTCACTTGTCCCAACTGCTTTGCACTTTCCTTCGACTTCGCATCATCTGAGAATAATGTCACCTCCTTCATAGCACACATTTCGCCAGTTTCACTGAAGCATCGTAAGGCCAAATGTGTAATATAAAAATCAGTAATCAACTTTAGGAAATGAAAATATTAAAAAACTAACACATAGATACAAAATAAATATGTTAAATAATTTAATAAATGGTACAGATGGATTAAGAATTTCAAAGACATGTTATACAAACAAAAACCTTTCATCTAAAAGTATAAAAGAAACGCAAATGATGAGTTTTCCATAGCATATAAAGATCAAGGAACGTGGCACGCACTAAACTGATTCCCGCACCTATTAAAACCAACATAAACATGCCCAAATGTGCCTCTACCAAGCAATTTTCCCTTTTTCCAACGTGAGCCAGGGCTTGTAAGACTTTCTACTCGTCCAGGACTTCGCGGTACAGAAGGTGATGTTGCAGCTGAATTCGAATGAGAAAACATTGAGGAATTGGAACTTGTTAAAGGAGGAAGGGGTAGGCGGTGAGTTTGTTGTTTTGTATCATCAGGCCAACTAGTCTGCGATTCAGTGTGTCCCCCGCCAGCTCTTGGATGAAGTGGTGTAACAGCACCACTGTGAATTCTGGAACTAGGGCCAGGGCTTGTCATTCTCGGACTAGGATTTGGAGAACATTCTGGGCTTCCTCTACTAGGTTGCAAAAATAATTGTCCTGACATATCTCCTCCCATTGAATTGTGCCCAGAGGTCTGACCTGAGCCTGGACTGGAGCAAGGACCAGAACCAAGAAATAGAAGATCTGGATAATGCTTTCCAGTAGTAAAAGCAGAACTTGTAACTAGCTCATAACGGGAAGCTCTCATCGGACTTCTAGAGGGACTTGACATTGAGCTATCTGGAGCGCTGCAAAAGGCACCATGATGGGGGACTTGTAGATTTGGAACTTGACTGTTCAGCTGTCTTCTTGTAGGAGTTGAAGAGAAGACATTTTTATTGGATGAGAGATTCACTGGAACAGCTGACTCGCTTGAGATTACTGGTGCAACAGCAGACTGATCCTTCACATAAATGCTTAAGGAAAAAAAGTGGGGAAAAGGAATCATGACGTTAGTAAGACGAAGTAAATATAATAAATGCATAATCAAAACGTGACTGACAACAAACTACCTACAGATCTTTAAATTTGGGAACTCCACTCACCTCGAAGGGCTGCCTGTAGCAGTTCGACTCCCAATTTCATAGTCAGATGCCAGTGGAATACGCTGGCGTGAGTCAGCTGGATCATCACTTTCGATGGAGCATTCGCTAGAGATTGAAGCACCTACTTCACCATCCAAGTCAGTAGTGTCCAGTCTGTGTCTGATGCACGCAGGTCTTGGGAGAGGTAGAAACAATGATGGCTTGGAGATTCTTTGTGATTTCGGTTTTGCTACATCACCCATTCCAGAATCTGTATTCCTTACATTTGCAGGGCGCAGATCTGGCACGGGAAGTGGTTGGGCCTGAGACCTTTCTGCAAAACTTTGACATCTTGCAACATGCTTGGAAGGTGATGCTGACCTTGACTCAGCTCGTGACTGAGACCCTTTCTCTGAAACTGTGTCACTAGAATGTCTTCTAGATCCCCCTGATCTATTGGAAGATTTAATTTCAGGAGTCCTAAACTTCCTATTTAACGTGTCGATAAAACTCTCTTTAGATGTTTTCTTTTTTGCATCCTTTGAAGATGACTTCCCCCACCATGAAGGCATCTTTTCTGAAATATAAGATCACAGGTAAGACACTATTTCAATAGTGAAAACAAATTATCAAAACGAGATTAAAGTAAAAATGCTGCATAACAAGTATGCACTCCATTTCCATGAAGCAATTAACATATTTTATAACAACCATCCTGCCAATAACTTATGTTTCTGTTAGTGAAAGACCGGAGTTCAAAATTCCATCTTGAAACATGATTCCACTCATCAAAATAATGACGTGTAATATATGTTGCCACCATAAAAGATTGGGAAGATACATTCAAATTCACCTGCTCTAGGAAGGTCCTCCCTTATTTTTTTTTTCTTTTTTGAGGGGATGGTGGTAAAACCCGGTAGCTAAAATAATGCATTATTACCCACCATGATTCGGTCTCTTTATTTAGCCCTATTTGAATAGATTCACCATTAATTCCATTACTCCTGAATCATGACCATGTAACTTACAGAAACTTCAATTCCGCCAAAATCAAAAAAATCAAGTTAAAAACAGAAAACAAAAAATAATAATAATAATAAATAAAATCTTTCCCCCTTTCCAAAGATAACAACCAGAGTTGATTTCTTTTCTTGCAATTTATTTTATTCGTAAATTATCTACTAATACTACTGATATCTCATTAATTAAGTAAAGTATTAAACTTCTATCTCAACTACTCAAAAACGCACCGTTCCACAATAGATCTAAAGGTAGTTGGCAAAAAATTCAGCATAAAAACATTAATAACTGTCAGTAATCGCAGTATATAAGAAAATGCTAGTAAAAAACTTACCTCAAGTTCTCAACTAATCACATCTCACAAGCAAACACCATATCACTCACTTTTCAGATTCGAAGAAATTGGGGCCTTTGATACTTATTGTTCCTCCGCCCCTAAATGCTGAAAAACCAGAAATCCCAGCAAGCAAGAGTCGATGCGCGATTGAAGAACTTAAATTGAAAATCTTCAGCGAGTTCGGAGAGGGAGAGAGGGAGAGAGAGAGAGTGGAGTGAGAGCAGGAGAAAGACAGAGGAGAGAGAGTGGCGATGGAGAATACAAATAATTATTGTAATATAATTATTGTAATTATAATTATTCATAAAGAAAAAGGACGCTGCGTATTGCGTAAACAATTTTATGGAATAAACCATAATTCGAATTTATAATTATTTTCCCAATTAACTTTTGGGGGAAATTGCACTATCGGTCTCCACTCTATCAATGAGGTGATCTGCAATCTTTAAAAATAAATAAATTAATCCCTAGACTTTCATTATTATTGCACTCTCAACTTATATTATCACGGGAATACAAATTTTCATAAAAAAGATTATTTATTTACAATCAAATTACGCACTGTAAATTTTAGTCAAAATATTATTTAAATAAACAAAATTGATTTATAATATTTGTCGAATTATGACCTAATTAAAACCAAAATGCTCTTGTTTTCTTCTCTGAATTTATTTTAAACCCGATTTTTCAAAAATTACTTGCGGGAATCAATTTGTTCTTTTTATGCAATAATAGAGCATGGTTCTCACGATTGTTACACTTAACATTATGTAAGTTCACATACCAATTAAAAACCCATTGAGTAAGTGCCTCGTGTTAAGTTGGCATTTAGCTACATCGTTAATTGCTACAGGGCTACATGCATTTTCAAGTCTATAGAATGTCGTGCACTCGTAGTACATCGATACGAACACCTTGAATTTTCTCATAATTTGTTAACTACTGCTAATTAACACCTTCTTATCCTTCGTTCTTCCTCAACTCGAAGCCAGGTTCACGATAAGAATGTAACAAAGCACCTCGATTCAAATATGAAAGCTCAATATAGCTACTTGTAGAAATTGCTCAACTTGAGGAGCCTATCGAGTTATACTTGGTACAAAGTTCTTGTAACGTTTACATGTGTATTAACGTGTTTAAGAATCCAAAATTATGACCCTCTTACTTATCAAAGAACACGGTGTCCATTAATCATAAGTAAAATAATACTCAATTTATCAAGCGGCTCCAACCCTTACGTTATAAAAGTAAGAGTAAGTGTTAAAAACTTTTGTTACTAAAATCAGAACCACAACTTCCAAAAATTGTAACTCTCACAAATTCCTTCCCATCTAATTCAATTTCAGAGTAAAATATGGTTTCTTTTTAAAATCTTCAAAAAATCGAACTCCACATCTTTATATCGCATTGGAATTCCATGATTCGAATTTGATATTAATTTCGTCTCCAATTTAAAGTTTCAATCTACAATCAAGATTGGAAGTTCATTTTTTTTTTCCCGGTAACATGCTCATTTATATTTTGAAGCCTTTTATTATGAAATTTTCTGAATTTCAATTCAAATTATTCATAAAATAATTATGGATTTGATGTTTTTGAGGTTCTCGATTGTTTTTTCATGCTTATTCATTAATTTCTTATGGATTTAAGTAATTTCTATTTCGAATTATTCATGGTTTGTTTGAGCCCCATTTTCTTTTTGAAAGAATTGATTTTGGAATAGTGATTTTCTGGAGGGTGTATGATTAAAAAGAAGGAAACATTTTGAATTTACGCGTAAAATTATTTTATTGAGAAAATGTGCAGTTGATAATGAATTTGGGGAAAAATGAGTTTTAAAAAAAAATAGAGATCAAATAAGAGCATGGTAATTCAAATAGCAATTATTTTAAAATTTTCATATATTTTTTAGCATGTTTAGGTATTATTTTTAACTTGTAGACATTTCTTTATTGTGGTGTTTTGATATTTGTTATGTATTATAGAATGACATTTGTTTCATTTTAGTTAAAAAGTCACACCTTATGTGATATTTGTCTTACATTAGATAGCGACGTATTTGTGGTACTTTTTAAATAGGATAATTCTATTCATACAGATATTCACATACAGAATAAAAAACAGATAAGCAAAATACCTAAAATGTCCTTTATACATAAATTGAATCCAAAACACCTACAAGTATATAAAAACTTCAAATTAGACCCTAAAAAATTTATGAATGCAAAATTAATTCCGCTGACTCTGCGCACTCTGCGCTAACTGGTATCAGAGCCTTGTTAGATCATGGAAATTGAAATAATTAAAAATAATTGGTACTATATACTAAAAGAAAAAGATGGTTTAAGTTATATGATAGAACCTATTCCCAGGAGATTAAAAATATTAACATTAATTATAACAAAAAAGCTACCTAGAGGAATAAGGAAACAAATATTAGAAAAATTAGAATTGGAATATATAAGAGATGAATATTTATATCAAAAGATAGAATTTGAAAAAGGAGAAGTAGAATTTTACTGTAAAGAAATGTATGAACCAGATAAATATTACGAATCTAAATATTACGAATCAAAAGTAATGATGAACATAGTTGATGAAGAAAACATAATAGAAGAATTTTTGAAAAAGGTTGAAAAACATAAAAAACCTAGTTATCCTTATCTACCTAAAAATAGTACAAATGAAAGTTTTGAGGATATACATAAAAGGTTAGAAAATCTTGAATATAATTTACAAATAGGAAATGCTCTTTTAGATAAAAAACTAGAAGGAAAAGATAGGATTATAATTAATCCACCCCAAGATTTTAGAATAATAGGAAAAGATAAAGGGAAAAATCATGAAATAAAACAATATATGATAACAGAAGTAGAAGAATTAGAACAAAAATTCTTAGAATCTACTGGTGAAGAATATGAAGAATATAAAAAACAGTTAGAAGAATTAACTGAAAAAATGGAAAATACAAAAATGAATACTAATCCATCAACTAGTCAAAATATAAAAACAGAATTCAGTAGTGATGAAGAATACGAAAACTATCCTTATGGTACACCAATACCAAATAAGGAAGGTATTAACCAATATAGAAAAACACAGAAGAGATACACTGGAAATATAAGAAAACAATCCATTAGAGAAATAAACCCAATGAAATCTTACAATGAACCAATCCATACAACTGGAATATGGTTAGATCTAGATTGTGTAGATAAAAATAAGGCCATTGAAACGTGGATAAAAAGTACAGACCTAGCTATACAATTTAACAAATGGGAAACATATACAGCTTTTGGATTTATAGAACATACTTTTAGAGGAATTGTATCTGACTGGTGGAGAAAGCTACCAGAAAATATAAAAAAGAATATTAAATATGGAGAAAATATAATAGAAGCATTAGATAATAGGAATGCCTTGAATGAGCAGAATATACAAGAAATTCTTAGAAGAATAGAAAGAATTCTAAGAACGGAATTCTTAGGAAATAGATTCACAATAGATGAAGAAACTAGAAAACAAGAAGAATATAATGAAGGAATGATAGCTATGGAAAATTTAAAAATATGTGATATGTGTGAACTTGAAAGATACACATGTAAGTTTGAAGAAATATATTATATATTGAACCAAGGAAATTATCAAGAAAATAAACCTATATTAAGGTCTTATTTTATGAAGTTACCATTTCCATGGGGAATGAAATTATTGAAAGAATATGAAAAATTATTACCTCTTGGAGAAGAGGATGGAGTGAATAAAGATAGTTTAGGATGTAGAATTGAATTTACGAAAAGAATGATAAGTATATGGTGTAGAGAAGCCTTAGAAAATAAGAAAGCATATAAAATGAGAAGAAATTCTCTATGTTGCTATAAAGATATAGGTCAAATTGAACAATTTGGATGTTACAAGAAGAAATATAAGCCATATAAGAAGTATAAGAGAAAGTTCAAAAAATATAAGAAGTTTAAGAAAAGATTTTTTAAACCTCATAAAAAATATTTTAAGAAAAGAGATTGGACTAAGAAGCCCAAACCTAAATATATCAAAAAATGTAGATGCTTTATTTGCAATGAAGAAGGACATATTGCTCCTCAATGTCCTAAGAAAAAAGATAAACAAAATGTAAAAACTCTTAGAACCTATGAAGAATTTCAAAATGATAGTGATATAGAACCAATTGAAAATTTTGAAGAATTAAGTAGTGAATGTAGTAGTATTTATGAATTAGATACATCATCTTCAGAAGAAGACTTTGAAGAAATAGTATATATGAATCAGGAAATACAAGAAATAGATCATGAAATAGAGGTAGAAACAACTGAGGAAATTGAAGATTCAGTAGAAGGTATAAATCAAGAAATTACCTTTGATGTTAGAAAATACAAAGGAATAACAAAGAAAATATTAGATTTACAAGAAAAAGATGTATTCCACCAAGGATTCTTAGGAATACTACCAAGAATAAATAAAACAATTGTAAGTATGAATTACAAAGAAATATCTGTTAACATAGAAGATACTATGGGAAAAGCAAGAATTCCTATAATTACAAAAGAATGGGTAAGACAAAAATTATCCAAAATTCCAGAAAATGTAAGAAGTAAACTAAAATGTATTGAGATAGGAGGAATCCAAATAATGATTAAAGGATTCTTTAGAGAAGGTATGGATATACCAATTGAAATATATTGTATGGACAACAGAATCTTACAAGATCCTGTAGATGCTCTATTAGGAACTATTGTAGGAAATCTAGTTTATCAAAAGATAATATTTACAGTAAAACCAAATTATGCGGTTTCACTGATTGATGAAAATATTGATCAAAGTTTCAATCTATACTATAGAATTGGAAATTTGAAAATGTTAAGGAAAAGTAAGGCTATTAGTATAAGCATAAAATCAATTTTTGCTTTTAGTACTAGCCATCACAACAACTTAAGAAAAATAACTGATAATATTATCATACATAAAGATTTTGAGGAATTAGCTCAATATATACCTCCTAGAAAATACCAAGAACATGAAGTAACAATACCTCAACAAATAATGCTTGATTTTCATAAGCAAGCAAGAGAAATTAATTCTGAAGGAAAATTGATAAGGAGAAATAGTGTGAGTTTAGTAGGAGATGATCTTATTGCAAGATTTCCCTCCAGACAAGATCTTAAGATAAGTCAAGTTAAAAAACTCAGTATTGCTGAACCAACAAATTCACAATACTATATCAAAACAAGATATGTTAATCCAGAAGGATACAAGAAAAATCTTCTTGTCCTTATAGATACTGGAGCGGAACAAAGTCATGTAAATGCTAAATTTGTTAGTCATTTACTAGATTTTAAGTTAACAGAACCATATAAATTTAAAGATTATTTGGGAAATAATCTTGAAATAAAGAAATATGTTAAATTCCCTCTTATATTTGTAGGAGAGGATCAGAAAGAACATAATAAAGAAATAATTCTATATAAAGATGAATCATATGGAATCAAACGTTCACCTATACTATTAGGAATGAACTTCCTTGAAAAATTTAGTCCTTATAAAATCTGTCAAGGATATTTAAAAATAACAGTTGATGATAATCCAATCATCATATCAAGAATAGATGAAAATATGAAAACATTGTTATCATGGAAAGAGTAATTAATACTAATCCCATGAGCCCATATATTGAAATTACACTCAAAATAAAAGAAAACTGTAAAATTAAATTTCATGCTTATCTAGATACAGGAAGCACGATAAGTTTGTGTTTACCAAATGTACTACCAAATGAATACTGGAAATATGATTCAAAAAAGATTGTCACTGCTACAACAGCAGGAGGAAATAAAGTAATATATAGTAAATATGCTACACAAGTACCTTTTCTAATATCATTTAGAGAAGTATTTGTTGACACAATATATATGTCATCTACAATTGGATGTGATATTTTATTAGGACAAAATTTCCTATTAAAATATGCACCATTTACACAATATGTAGATAGATATATGTTCACAACTCCTTGTGCACATAAAATATTAACACCTAAGATAACTAAAGCTGTTAGCATAGCACATACAAAAATTAGTCATCAGAGTTCCTCAACCCAGCGTGGTGGATGTTGGAATACAGAAAAAACTAAACCAATTACAGTTTTGAAAATGACAACAGAAAATAAAATTGAAAAATTGAAAAAAGAAATTTCTGAAACATATTCTGAGAATCCATTAGAAAAATGGAACACAGATAAAGTAAAAGCAAAAATAGAACTAATTAATCCAGACACTATAGTTAGAGTTAAGCCAATGAAATATAGTGTGGAAGATCAAAAAGAATTTAAAACTCAGATAAAAGAATTACTAGAAGCCAAATTGATTAGGTCTAGTAAAAGCCCACACAGTAGTCCAGCCTTTATGGTAAGAAAACATAGTGAAATAAAAAGAGGAAAAGCTAGAATGGTAATAAACTATAAGAAGTTAAATGAAGTTACAAAATTTGATGGATATTACTTGCCTAATAAGGACACCCTTATTAAACAAGTACAAAACAAGAAAATATTTTCAAAATTTGATTGTAAGTCAGGTTTTTGGCAAATCATGCTTACAGAAGAAAGTAAACCATTGACTGCATTTAGTACTCCCGAGTCCTTTAGGACAATATGAATGGAATGTAATGCCATTTGGGTTGAAAAATGCACCATATATTTCAAAGAAGAATGGATGAGGTAATCAAACCAATTACTCATACATATTGCTTATGTTGATGATTTCTTGATTCATTCGAATAATATAAATGAACATATTGAACATCTTGAGAAATTTTGTTATATTATGAAAAAACATGGTATCACACTTTCTCAAAAGAAAGCAGAGATAGCCAAAACAGAGATAGAATTCTTAGGATTATTTATTAAAGAAGGAGAATTGCAATTGCAATCTCATATTGGTGAAAAACTTCAAGAATTTCCTGAAGAAATTAAAGATAAAAAACAGTTACAAAGCTTCCTAGGTATATTAAATTATGCTGAAGGATTTATTGAAAATTGTGCCAAGTTAAAAAATTATTTTCTTCCAAAATTAAGAAAAAATATAATGTGGTCTTGGGAAGAACAAGATTGTGAAAATATAAGAAAAGTAAAAGAGGAATTAAGAGTTTTGCCTAAACTTGTAATTCCACAAGAAGAAGATTTCTTTATTCTTGAAACTGACGCATCAGATAATTACTGGGGTGCAGTATTAAAGATTAAAAAGAATCACAAAGAATATAAATGTACAAAAGATTGTTCTTGTCCTGAAATACTTGCAGGTTATACATCAGGAACATTCAAAGAAGTTGAAACAAGGTATGAAATGAACAGAAAAGAACTCATTCTTTGTAAGCGAGGAGTGCGAAATATGAAGATTATCTATTACCAAAAAAGTTCTTAATTAGGACTGATAATACTCAAGTTAAAGCATTTTTGAAAAATAATGTTGATCCATCTATTGCCAATAGATATATTATTAGAATTCAAATTTGGTTTTCTTACTTCAAATTTGATATTGAGTATATAAAAGGAAAGGCTAACTTCCTTCCTGATTATCTTAGCAGGGATGGAGCTAGATCAACTAAGGACGAAAGTCCAAATACTTGAAATAAAAGTTTCCTATTTGGAAGCTCAAATTCAAAATATACAAGATAGTCTTCGAGACAAAAATATAGCCCTTGAGGCAGAAGTAACTTGTACCAAGTCTAGTATCCCTTCACAGGGACTTGTGAATACTAGCGCTCTACCCGAGGATAAAGGGAAAGCAAAGAAGGTAATAGGAACCCCTTCACAGGGAAAATTTGAACCTATTACTAGTATCCAAGATATCAAAAATAGCAAAGGTAGCTCTTCACGAGCCATACTTTACCTAAGCTAGATATTGAAAAAATTGATCCAAAAGAAATTGTCAAGATATGTCATGTGACAAAGATATCCAAAAAGGATAACTATGAAGAAGTAATTTTCTTTATTGTTGTTTTCAATATATTATCCGATTGGTATCTAGAAGTGGGAAAGTGGATGAAGACTCTCCACTATGGAAGATACAACAAGATAAATTTTTATCCAGAAGCTCCAATGGGTGAAAAAGCTGTTTTGAATTAGGAAATATACTCTGTATATATCCTAGCAAAGATCTCAAGGAGATAGCCCAACTTCCAGCTGACGTCAAGAAGGCCATTAAAAGATATACTGAAGTTGTGAAAACTACAAACATATACATCAGATTCTACTCCGCAACAATGGAATGGGATCCAGATCTTCAATATATGCGACCGACATTTCATGTTATCAAATTAGGGCTCACAAACCAACATTTTCTACCAACCGAGTCAAAAGGTTGTTAAAAATGGTTATCAAGATATCATTAACATGATGCCATATAGAAGAGCCAAAGGATACAAAGAAATATTTGAACATCTAACTCAGTTAATCACTGAGAAGGAAAAGATATGGGTTTATCCATCTGAGGAACATATAATCTATTCTAATGCCAGAGTAGAGACAAAAGAGGAAGATATCTGTTATCTTGATCATTTATTATCAAAAATAATCTCTAATCAAGTTAGTGGATCTGAGAAGATGGAAAAAGAACTATGCAAAATACTTTGGGATTACAGTGATCACCATTGTGTACCTTTGTGTAGTAGAAGATATGAGTCAAGTCTCGCTAGATGATGAAGAATTCCTCACGAATTCTTTGAATCAAGAATGGAGAAATAATTGAGATAAGATAGTGACCCTTTATCACTACTTTAATAAAGTCTCTTTATTAAAGAAAAACTGTGGTCACTCAAAGACAAAAGATAGTAGTTGAGATAATGACTTCCTACCATCTATTGAAGAAAATAACATGAAGTTGCTGTTAAAGATAAAGAAAAGTGGGTATGATAATAACTCTCCACCTACTTACCAGCTAAAAAGGAGGACAGCATCACTACCTAACAAAAGAAGATGGCAGACAAGAAATAAGGGAAGACAGCTGTGAAGATAAGGGGGTGAACTACTTGAAGAGAAAACCTCTATATAAAGGGGGGAGATCCTGAAATCCCTAGAATCATATCCATCTCACATCTCTAGAATTCTCTATCCTTATATCTGTATACACTACTTGTATTCAGAAAAAATAAATTAGATAGCTTTGGAGATAGGAAAGCTTGTAATAAGGTAATCACTTATGGAGTTCTAAACTTCATAAGGTGAGTACCAAAGGTATGTAAAGATAGTAAGCCAGCATGTATTATTTCAATCTTATGAATATAAAGATGAAGTTTATTATGGTTTAGCAAAGTTTCTTTAAAAGGATTTCGTTAAGTTTCTCATGATTCCTCGGCAGTACAAATAGGGATTTTAAAAGATTTTCAAAACATTGTTTTTGAATGGATGTTAGCCATGCCAAAGTACCCGTCTTTGATGTATGTTTTAGGGGAAAAAGGGCAGTTTTCTAACAAAAATTTGTAGCACCTTGTGTGTGAGTTATCTTTTAAAATCTTGTTCTAAGTAAGAACTTGTTACGAAAGAGTTTGAATAGAGGTGAAAACGAGAGACTGCGGATCTTGTGAGATAGTGTCTGTGGCAACACGGCTAGTTCTCTAGAGTGAGAAATGCAACCTTAATTGAAAAGCCTTTTGCGGAAGCAGTTGTGGACCCAAATGATTTCAAAAACATTTTAAATGTTCATCTGATTCAGAAGAATGATTAAATATATGCAAAGCTACTATAAGAACATACTTGAGGGAAAGCCTATTTATTTCCATTGATTACTGTAAGTTATTTACATGCTTTTATTTACTTATGTTTTGATTATTATTATTAATCTTCATGAACACCCCACAAGCATCCACATCTAATAATGATTGTCTTAGATTATATTTAAATAAAAAAGATATTTCATTTCTGCTTAATATAGTTGAAAAATCTGGAGATATAATTCCTGTTGGTCAAGAAAAACTTAAAGAAATATATTTTTATATAGATTATGCCTGTAGACATAATATAGAATTTAACCCTGTAGAAACTAGTAAAGAAATAAAAAGAGTTGAAGATGTCATATATAAATTCGAAGATATAAAAGAAGAAGTTTCAGAAGGAATTGTTTTTGGATATATAACTGAAAAAGACCAACCTAGAGCCTTTGAAAAATTAATAAAATACAGAGAATATCTAGAACAATTTGAAAGATTAAATAAATTTTATATTAATCCTGATTAATGAATCAAGGAGAAAGAAATAATCTTAAAAAGACCAAACAACTAAGAGATATAGGACTAAAACTGCAAAATATTTCATTAAGGGCAAAATAGTATTTTAACTCAAGATAATTTTATATTAATAAAAATCTTTGTGAGTATTCTGTCTTTGAATCTGTTGTTGAGCCTGGCTCAGTAGCATAGTCCTTTTAAATAAAAGGTCCCATGTGGTGTAATTTGCTTTCTTTGAAAGAGCATATTTACTTGAGTTTGTAACGTGCTTACAAATAAATCTTTTATGTCTTATTTAAATCTTAATCTATTTTTGTGTTGGATATGAATTGAAGTTGTGCATTTAAGAGAGACGTTGCATGTCAATTTTTAATTATAAAATCACACGTGCAATATCGCTGTGTCACTTTGAGAATAATGTATGTATGTGTTAATTCTCAGAGATGGAAAAATTTGTTGTCCTCGAAGAATGCACATACAACGAACTTGAGGATGGTATTTGTTTGATAAGATTTAGCCTCTGAGCTCCATTAAAATTAAATTTTGTGGAAAAAGTGTTGAAATGGAGTTTATTTGGAGTATGTCACTTTTTTATAATAAAATGTCAGTAATTTGGTTTTTTTTTTTCTTTCTTTTTTTTTTTTTAACAAAATGTTCATTTTGCACCTCTCTGTCGTTGAGTGTGATCAACTTGACTCCTTTCCCTAACCTCGACCTCTCACTACATATCGTTCTTCGTATACATAGTTGCTTAAATGGAAACGAGCAACCTACTTGAATTTCCCAAAAATGCCACCATAGGCCCTGCTAAGCTTCGTTTCACTTATTAAAAGGTCACATATTGGATTGTATTTTAATTTTTTGAAATACATACCTGAATACAAACTTCTATACGTTATTATCATTTTTAAAAGTAAAAGCAATCTCATTATGTCACTTTTGAAACAAAAAGTTACATAGCATGTAGCTTCTCTCGGAGTTTTGACGCGTTCATACTTCTATGTCTAAGGGGTTGATCAATGTCGAAAGTGAAATGTATGAGCTTGTGTGTCACCGCCGAAAAGAAAAGAAAATCTTGATATTCTATATTCAAGAAAGTTTGTTTCAAAAACTATGAATCGAAATATTTGTCTTTCTCGATTCTTCACATTGTAATTCTTATCTAACACAACATTAACGATTAGTGAGTAACTTTTTAATTAAAAGGTGATACAACGTATCAATTCTCAACAGGAATTTGACAAAACAAATGCTAAACAATTTGACAAAATCAACAAATTTCAAAAACAAAACATTTACCTAAACCCCCCCTGCATATAAACATACCTTGACAACATAACCGTTGACCTCAAAAAATGTGTCAACAGAATTCCGGCCACCTTCCCCCCATATAGGCATCATCTATACATTGGAACACTCTATAGGAAGCAAATGCCGTCAACCGAGAAAAATGTACGGTAATTGTTTGCATTCGGACGATCAAATCAACAATAGGACGAAAGATAAAGAGGGGCAAGAGAGGGGAGGGGATATGACTAGGGTTAGAAAATCATATCTTTTGTGAAGTGAAGTCATGTATCTATAGAGAAATGAAAATAGGCCAAGTGGTTAATGGATCGAGCCCAGGCCCAGTATGAAGTTGTTTAACTAAATAACACAATCAATTGAATAGCCGATGCCACGTCAACATATATGAGACCTGATAAGTGTATTTTATACACTTATTTGGGGCCTAAAATAACGATATTTAATAGTTCTTTTGACAAAACATATTCTAAATTGTTGTATTTTATGTTTAATAGGTGAAATTTTATGAATGAAAAATGAATTGAAGGAAAGAAATAAGAGGTAACAAAAAATGACAAAATTCAAATTACGGAACTAAATTGGCATTGGTTGCACAATTAAGTGGATTCAAGGATTGAATTGCTTTATATTAAAAGAATTGAGGACTCAGAGAAAATTAATTTATTAATGGGCCGCAAATTAAGGCTCAAATTGAAGGGAAATATATATACACGCACAGGCACACAAGAATGGAGGAATTGGCGGATGTTGATGTTATATTATATTATACACACACATTGGCAGCAGATTGAAGGGGCGGAGATTTGCACATATACATTGGCCGATAGCTTTGAGGAGAAAAAGAAGATTATATCTAAACATGCATAAATAGAAAAAAGGAGAATATTTATATACATACACACAAAAAACAGAAGCAAAAATAAAAGAAGGAGACATGCAAACATGCAGGAAGAAAAAGCAAAGACGGCTTCGTCAAATTTTGGTGATGTCGTTCCACTTTTGCGTGTTTAATTTCGATATTATATTAGGATAAATTTTTACATTGCTAAGATATAAATGAACTCTTATTTTGAAATTTTTAATATTAATTAATTATTTTGTTGACTGATATGTTTATTTTCTTAGACAGGGCTGATCCCGATAATTTAGAGGCCTAGGCGAATATATTAAAAGGCCCTCAAGCATAATTTTTTTAAAAGTGTAACAACATTTAAATATTTAAATAAAAATAACATTTTTATATTCAAACATAGATTTTTTTCAATTCAAAATATAGATTTTTTGTCCTATGAACATTATCTCATTTTCCTTAATAATTAAAAAAAATTCTGCATCAGTTACTGAGTTTCTTTATACTTCTACCATCTCTCCATATAATAAATGTTCAATACACTTGAATTTGAATTCCACGAACTCTCAACTGATTGCACAAGGAAGAAAACATACACCTATACACGTTTTTCTCTCTTTATGGCTCTTTCTTGACGTCTTTAATGCCATGATTTCAAAACTATGTCCTGGTGAGGATAATAATAATTAGGAGCAAAGTATCTCCTCTATTAGTTTATGAGTACTTATGTTTTTCTTGGTATTGAGAGGGTTTTAGGGACTTTGTAGATCTTCATAATATCATTTTCCTTTTAGTCTTTTAGATTTGAATGAGATGAATACTGAGAATTTGTTCCTTGACTCGAACAAATTCTCTCGCGAAATGCAGATTGAAATTTTCAACCTTAAAAAACTTTCAATATTGAATTCCAATGGTAATAGCTTGATAGGTTTCCATTGCTCATTGTTCCCACCTAAACACAAGCCCCGAATTCACGGACAAACCCCTAATTCACAGAAACAACAAGCAAATAACAAAAACAAGAACCCGGGCATCAAATAGAAATTCAAAGTACAAAAAAAAAACCTAAGATAGAAAGAAACCTGAAAAAAGAACTCTAGTCAATGTCGGATTCTGAATGAGATTTTGCCTCGCCTATTGTTGGTTTTGCTCTGTCAATGCCACTTCAGTTCCCTTTCACAGTGATTGAATTGGTTTCGGACTAAGAACTGCAAAAACAGAACTGTAGAGCAAATACTCAAGTGAAGAAGAGAAAGCGATGATCAAATTGTAAGAAAGCAGTGACTCTGTGGGTATAAAAGAGGAAAAGCTGGAGTGGGGGGAACCTGGGACAGAGCTTTTGTTGTTTGGCGGGAAACAACTCTCTCTATCTCTCCGTCTTAATGTCCTAACGCCCATTTCCAGGATTTGGGCCTGTTTATTTTTTATGTGACCCCTTGATTTTTGAGGCCCAAGGCAGTAGCCTTGTTTGCTTTGAGCTAGGGCCGGGCCTGTTCTTAGATGCTTATTATTGTTTTCACCGGCTTTTCAATTAATTACCTACTAATTAAGATGATTAATTGAATCTATTATTATCGAAAGAGATAATAGGCTTTTAGTTACAAATAATAAACATTGTAAAGTCCGATAGATGATAGATATATACATCTATACTTTACATTGTTTTCATATGTGTTCTAAATCTTTTAATGCATTTATCACGTTCGCATCTTTCATCAAGAGATATGAAGACCATATGAGGGGAATAGTTTTGATAACTATCGAGAGATGTTTTCAATTACATTAGGAATGTTGCCAACAAGAATGATTACAAACTATCACTTTAATTTGTTGTGCTAAAAATGGATTAACAATTGGGATTCAACATGTTAGCAATACTTTCACATATTTAAAAAAAATAAGTTAAATCGCTTTCTAATTTAATCGATAATTTTGATATTAGTATAGAAAACTCAAAACCTATTTGCTATTCGATTAAAGTTGCTATTAATTTGAACTCGATTGAATATTTAGTTCTCGTGGGTTCGACAATCTACACACTACTATATTACTTGTTCACGATCTCGTTCACTTGTAAAAAATCAAACGATCAAGTTTTTTGCGCCGTTGTCGGGGACTATTGTTTTTGATAAGTTTAGTTAATTTTAATTTGAAATTTACTCTTTTTAGCTCATTATATTAGAAAAACTTTATAGTGTTTCTCGCTTCATTTTTCAAGACATTGTATGCGAAGTTTGAGAGTCGGTGATCTTGCTCAATTTGACCCGAAGATCGAAAGAACATTCAACTTTCGAAAAAGACAACAGTTGGAAACACACCAAAAATAGAAAGAAGAAGACACGGCAGAGAAAAATATGAATCAAATAGTCATCGGGAAGCAGCACAATCGAATGTGGCTGCAACTGATGAAAATACAAGGCTAATGGGGAGTATATAGTTTTACGAGTCTAGCATAGTATATCAGGCATTTGGTCAGACAAACTTCCACCTGAGAACTGATGTGATCTATATGTTCCAAAACACGCAACAATTCTTTGGGAGAGCTACGGTGAATCCCAACGCTCATATATCAAGATTTATGGATATGTGTGCAACTATCGAGTGTCCAGGAGTGTCAAGTAAAGCAATCAGACTGAGGCTTTTCCCATATACATTGAGAGACCAGCCAAAGAGTGGTTAGACACTTATCCACTTTAGAGCATCACTACATGGAATCAATTGAGTCAGAAATTCCTTAACAAATATTTCTCGTCGAAAAGGATTGCAATGCTAAGGGACGAGATTACCTCAACACGGATTGCAAAAATGGCTTTAGGTGCAATATTTCTACATTGATCGAATCCGATAGGTAGGGCTAACATAGACTCTACATGTGATGGATCTATTACAAAGAATCGCGGATCAAGTCTACCAAATCATGGAGGATCTGACATTCATCAGTGCACTTTGGCCTACTAAAATTACGAGTGGAAAGAAAGTTGTTGGGGTATTCGAAGTTGATTCTTTGACAGCAATTTCAGCACAGTTGGCATCATTGGCATATAAGGTTGATCAGATGAACGCAGCCCTGACAATGGGACCCAAATGTAAGCATTATGGAATGAATCATGAGAGTGTTGATTGTACCGTAGGTAGTCCTTTTGCTCAGTCAATAGAGGATGTAAATTATGCTCAAAATTTTCAAAGACACCAATACAATCAAAATCCTAACACTTACTACCCAAATTGGAATAATCACCCAATTTTCTAATGGAGCAACAATTTGGGATCTCAAATAGCACCACAGGAGACGCACCACCAAGTTTTTAGCAAGCTAAAAATAAATCTTCGTTAGAAGATCTTGTTACTAAATTGGTGGAGATATCTAACCAATACATGCAAAGAACAGATAAAACCTTGCAAGTTCCAAACAGTAGATAATCAGATGGAACAAATAGCAAAATCACTTTTAAAGAGACTACTAGGAATATTTCTCAGTGACACTAAGACAAATTCCAAACAGCAGATAATAGTAGTGAAGGTTGTGGAGGAATAACAGATTGGGGCAATAACTTCCTGCAGTGGAGTTTAACTGCCTGATATTAATGTAAAGAGATCAGTTACTATAAAAGAAAAAGCACATACCACGGTTGAGGAGCAAGTGGATGAATCTGAGTAGAACAAAGAAGCAGAGACAGAAAGAGCATCAAAGGATCCAAAGGTTAAGAAAACCGCTCCTACTAGAGAATTTGCGCCACCACTACATTTTCCATAAAGATTGCAAAAGAGAAAGCTCGATGATCAATTCGAGAAGTTTTTGGATATGCTCAAAAAACTCCACATCAACATCCCATTCATCGATGCAATCCGACAAATTCCGATGTATGCAAAGTTCTTGAAGGACATGATATCTAAGAAAATAAAACTTCTGCTACTAAAACTCAAGGACTCAGGGAGTTTCACTTTACTTAGTTCATTAGGCAAAAAAATTCATTTAATACTTTATGTGATACAAGTGCAAGTGTAAATTTAATGCATTTGTCTACTTTTAGGAAACTAGGAGTTGAGGAAGTCAAATGATCGAATGTGACGCTGCAGCTGGCAAATAAGAACATCAGATACCCATGGGGCAAGGTTGAGAATGTGCTCATCAAGGTTGGGCAGCTGATATTCCCAACGGACTTCCTTGTTATGGACCTCGAAAACAACCATGATATGCCATTTATCTTAGGTCGACCATTTTTAACAAGAAGTTGAACTTTGATTGATATGGAGAATGGTGAACTGACTGTGAAGGTGGAGGACGCACATAAGATCTTTAAATTACATAATCCACCCAAGCAACTATTAGTCCTGGAGGAGGCCAAATATGTTGTTGAAGAAATTCATTAAAGGTCGAATGAGACAAAACCTAAACGTTTAGGGAGCCTTGCTAGAGAGGATAATAAAGAGCTCAAGGTTTGGAGGGTACAAAGAGGATGTAAAGCTGGAAATTGCAAGGGCTGTAAGGCTACAAGACTCCGCATGAGCCACCATGATCAATTTATCCATACAGTCTAGCTAAAGACTATAAATGAAGTTCTTATTGGGAGGCAACCCAATTTTCTAACCCTTTTATTTATTCTGTTTTCTATACCGCGTTGTATATAGATTTATTTTGATTATTAGTTTGCATTATACTTAGGCTCGTTTCAATTTATATGGTATCACCATCCTATCATGTTTCCCCTTATACCATTGAATTTATTGTTGGTTATTTTGATTGTTTGGTCTAAGTAACACATATTCTAGGTTATTTGATCTTTAATGTTTGATTTGATCGCTATGTGCAAGAACATGACGTCGCGGAATACTTAAACCAACATAAATCAAGGGGAAAATATGATGAAAAAGATTGTCTAACCGTCACACATAGTGCCTCACACTTTCAACAGAAAAATTTAGGGAGTACCTTCTTCCCCGTCCCCTTATATTCTTATTTATACTTTATAATCTTGAGGACAATGTCGATTTTAAGTTTGAGATGGAAAAAATTTTGAGTTTTTACTTTTCGTGTGTTTTTAGTGTATGTGTGTTTGTTTTTCGTTATTACTTTAATATGTAATAGAAAAATAAAAAAAATTTGAAAAAAATTCAATAAATAAATATATATATATATATATGTGTGTGTGTGTGTGTGTGTGTGTGTGTGTGTGTAGTTTTTTTTTTTTTATTTTAGGTTGTGCATTTGTGTGTGTTAGGTAATCTAGCTTGTAATGATGATTAAATTTGAAATTTGATGTTGATTTATGAACTAATGATAGGATGCATGCTAGATTGATTGAGACTTGACCCTAGAAAATTTGATATATACACGCACTAGAATTGTGTTTTTCATCATGATGCAATAAGTTGATTCATGAGTTGGATATGTTGATAGATTGAACATGGATGCTATTCCAAAACTATCATATATTAATGATCCTTAAACAAAATTTAACATAGTTTGAGAATGATTTTACGGTTGTAGGAAGATATGGATGTTAATTGAGATTCCTTATGTGAAAACTTATGTGTGGATTGTCTTAAATTAATAGGATAAAATTAGGCAAAAGTCTTATGTTAAAGGTTAGTTTGATTATATAGATGTTTAATGAGGGGTATTGCACTAATCAGAGTAGAAAACATATAGGAGACATCTTTTCGAAACCTTTTTCATTTGGATTATTAAACTTGTAAGGGTGTTTAAAATATGGTGCCCTAAAGTCATCTGACTTAGGAGTCATCGGCCTAAAGCCTGTTATATGAGTTATTTAGAAAGTTTAAGGAAAATAATGCAAAAAGGAAAATACTTTTGAAAATCAGAAAAATAAAGTGCATAAAAAAAAACACTAAATGCATTGGTTAAGCTCCAAAAACTTGTTTGAGGGAATTTAACTTTTGATGAAAGATAATTAGCCTAATTGAGTTTTGGAGGTCGAAGCAATCAAAAAAATTGGAGAATTCTTATTTATTAATGTGTTGACTTACAATTGTACAGTCCACCTGAACTAGAGAGTGCGATGATAGTAATGAAAAATTCAACATTAAATTACACACTGGAAAAATAGTGAAAAAAGAACAAATTTGGAGATGTGAATCATACGAGAGGTGACGTGATATATTTGACCACAGAGGGTCGGACATTAAAGCAACTTGTAAAGTCATGATTGTCTACTTAGTTCTTCACACACACACGTCGATTTTGCATTTGAAGAGGGGGATATTGGTTTAGTAATATGACTTTGAAGCAGTTTGTAGATTTAGTACTATAATTTCAAATACTAAGATAAAAAACTAGATTGTCTAACTAAATATTTTTACATGCTTGTGTGTTTGTTGTTATTTACGTTATAATTTTGTTTGGGGACAAACAAATATTTAAATTTGAGGGTATTTTATAAGTGTATTTTATAAGCTTATTCGGGGTATAAAATAATGATATTTGATAGTTTTTTTGACAAAATATATTCTAAATTATTGTATTTTATGTTTAATAGGTGAAACTTAATGAACGAAAAAGGAATTGAAGGAAAAAAGTAAGAGGTGACGAAAAATGACAAAATCCAAATTACGGGTACTAAATTAGCATTGGTTGCTCAATTAAGTGGATTCAAGATTTGAATTGCATTACATTAAAAGAATTGAGGACTTAGAGAAAAAATAATTTATTAATGGGCCACAAATTAGGGGCTGAAATTGAAGGGAAATATATATACGCACACTGGCAGACAAGAATGGAGGAATTGGCGACTGTTGAGGTTATATTATATACACACATTGGCGGCAGATTAAAAGGGCAGAGATTTGCCCATATACATTGGCCGGTAGCTTTTGAGGAGAAAAAGAAGATTATATATATACACGCATATATAGAAAATGGAGAACACACACACATAGAAAGAGAGAAAAAACAGAAGCAACAAAAAAAAAAAAGAAAAAAAGAAGGAGACGCATACACGCAGGAAGAAAAAGCAAAAACGACAACTTCAATTTGGAGAATTAATCATGCTTCGTCAATTTTTGGTGATATCATTCCACTTTTGTGTGTTTAATTTCGACATTATATTATGCTAGATTTTTACATTACTAAGATATATATGAACCCTTATTTTGAAATTTTTAATAGTAATTAATTATTTTGACAACTGATATATTTATTTTCTTAGATGTTTATTATTGTTTTCATCGGCTTTTCAATTAATTAGCTACTAATTAAGATGATTAATTGGAATTTATTATTATCGAGAGAGATAATAAGCTTTTAGTTACAAATAATAAATACTGTAAAGTCCGATAGGGGATAGAGTTATACATTTCTACTTTACGTCATTTTCATAGGTGTTCTAGATCGTTTAATACATTTATCATATTCGCATCTTTTATAGAGAGATAGGAAGATCATATAGTTTTGATAACTATCGAGAGAAGTTTTCAATTATATTAGGAATATTGATCAATAAGAATGACTACAAACTGTCACTTTAATTTGTTATGCTAAAAATTGATTAATAAGGGGGATTCGACATTTTAGCAATACTTTCACATATTTTAAAAAAAATAAGTTAAATTATTTTCTAGTTTAATCGATAATTTAGATAATAGTATAGAAAACTGAAAACCTATTTTCTATTCGATTAATATTACTATTTCTTTGAACTCAATTGAATACTTAGTTATCGTGGGTTCGACACTCTACACATCACTATATTGCTTGTTCACTATCTCGTTCACTTGCAGAAAATCAAACGATCAGGACTCCATCCGTTATATGCTTGCCACGTAAATAGTCCCCCAAATTTGAGTTGTACATTCATGTACGGGTCGGACTTTAAAATACAAGTTGTTAAGTAGGCGGAGTCTTACAGATTGTCTAAAAAATATGAGTAGCTCTATAAATGAGGGCTTACTAACTGCCTTGAAAATATGCATCGATCCCAAATAGGGGAGAACTTACGAATTACCTCGAAAATATGCATCGATCTCAAATAGGCGAAGACTTACGAATTACCTCTAGAATATAAATGGCTCTAATAAATGGGAACTTACAAACTACTTCAAAAAATATGTGTGCGAGCTTGAATAAGCGAGGACTTACGATTTGCCTCGAAAGATAGATACTAAATATAATTTGTTTAAATTTCGACAACATCTCATCTGTAATATAGCCTAAACAAACATGTAATATAGCATAATATCTCTGCTGCAAATATACAAAATAGATTGGGGTCTACTTATCCCTCCAAATAAGGTAAAATGATGACCTGATCAAACTTGCTAGTGTGAAGCAAGTAACATGATGCCTACAATTTGATTATGTAGATAATGTGTCATACGTACTGACAATAGTGAAAATAGTTTTATAACATGCTAACAATGATGTGACATTCGTACTTTACAGCAATAATATAATGCATATGCTAGCACATCCATGTCAAGGGCTTTCTCTATACTATTTGATCTAGCCATGGAAGATTTCGTCTTCGTAGGTTAATAGGTGGGTCCACTAATCTCTTTAAGAAGTGACAAATGACATTCTTGCATGGTGGATGTTTCACACATACCAAGGGCTTCCTGCATGATGAATGGTTCATTCATGTAGAAGATAATATAAGCTCTCTGAAGATAAGTGGAGCTGTAACATAGCTAAAGAAAAAACAATGCTTTGAAAGAAAGGAAACTGTAATGCAGTCGATGCAGAGACATGATGAGCTCTCTGAAGATAGATATGGCTGTGTTATAGCTAATGCAAAAGTTCACCTCTGAGTATGTAAGCAGCTTGTGACAAGCTGGTGCATGGCATGATGAGATCCCTTGAATATAAGTGTATATATAATGCAACACTCATATAGTGAGGCATTTTCCCAGAGCGAGGAATGAATATCGAGCTATCAGAGTCTCATAAGCTAGCCTGAAAAGATGAGGTTTAATAGCTGTGCTAGACGAGTTCTTACAACTAGGCTCAATGATAGTAAGAGGTGAAAAAATAAGCATTTTGTGAAGCTAGGAATAAGTATCTGGCAAGATTGGGAATAAACATCCCTCGAGATGAGTAATCTCGCGAATAGCTTTTGAACTATCAAAGACTTACAAGCGACCTCAGATAGATGGGGTCTTACAGCAAAATTCAACGATAGTGAGAGGCGAGGAATTAGCATCTCATGAAGCTAGGAAAAAAGTCCAGCGAGACGAGAAATAAACATCTCGCGAATAGCTCTCGAACTATCGGATACTTATAAACGGGCTCGAATAGACGAGGCCTTACAACTAGGCTCAACGATAGTGAAAGGTGATGAACAAGCATCTCGCGAAGTCATGAATAACGATCTAGCGAAGCTAGGAAGAAAAACCCCGTGAATAGCTCTCGAACTATCGGAGTCTTATAAGTGGCCCCAAATAGACAATGTCTTACAATTAGGCTCAACGATAGTGAGAGGCGAGGAATAAGCTTTTTGCGAAGCAAGGAATAAGCATCTCGTGAGGTGGAGAATAAACATCCCGCAAATAGCTCTCGAACCATCAGAGTCTTATAAGCTGACCTCGGATAAACGAGGTCTTACAGCTAGACTCGACGATAGTGAGAAGCGAGAAATATGCATATTGCGAAGTCAAGAAAAAGAATATGGTGAGACGAGGAATAAACATCTCATGAATAGCTCTCAAACTATCGGAGTCTTATAAGTGGCCTCAAATAGTCGAGGTCTTACAACTGGCTCGACGATAGTGAGAGGTAAGGAATAAGTATCTCGCGAAATCAGGAATAAGCATCTGGCTAGACGGGGAATAAATATTGTGCGAATAGCTCTCGAACCGGAGTATTATAAGGTGACCTCGAATAGACGATGTTTTACAGTTAGGCTAGATGATAGTAAGAGACGATGAATAAGCATCTAGTAAAACTAGGAAAAAACATATGACGAGGTGGGGAATAAACATCCAGCGAAGCAAGGGATAGATATCTCGCAAGGCCAAGAAAAGCTCTTTTTATAAGGGCAAACACGCCAGGCTATGGATACAAAGATACTCCTTTTTCAATGGCAAATACTTCGAGATTTCACCTCTTCCTTTATTCAAGGAACGTGGGCTCCAAGATATGACTTCTTCTTTTATTCAAAGAATGAAGACTTATAAAATGTTGTATCTTCCTTTATTCAAGGAACGAGTACTCTAAGATGTTGCTTTTGATAATAACAAATCCACGAGATAGGGTTCACCTTCAATAAATAAGAAAAGTAGGAGATTGGACTTGCCTTCAAAGATGCGAGGTCTTACAAGTGAGCCCGAACATGTGACTGAGGTCTTAGAGCTTGCCTCGAATAACAAGAACCCATTAGTAGAAACTTTGAAGCTTTAAAACAGAAGAAAATTTGAGCTCGAATGTGAAATCATTATTTGGAATTGTCATCCAACAATATGATAAACACCACATTAGCAATGCCATCAAGAATTATAATAGCACATCTTTCACAATTCTTTGTAGTAAATAGCTTAATGAATCCGCTATAATGTAAGTAAAAGAATTTGACAGCCTCAAAGATCTTGTCCTGACATTAGCTCCCATAATATTGAAATCCCATCAGAAAGTAGAAACAAAAAGTTCAATAGAAATTGAACTAACTCTGATTGTAACAGATAAAGCAGATATTGGACGATTGGCTTCTAATCACTGTTCAACAATTTACGATCATCAAGTAAACTCACTTTCAACAATTTACGATCATCAAGTAAACTCACATAAAGGTGCAAGCTTGTCACGCAAGCTTGCTTCAAGGGTCGTCAACACGATGTTTTCCGAGCTCAATTTCACGTTACCTTCCTCTACCAAAGAACCAATCCAAATGGCTCCAACCCACAACCAATATATTCACCTCAGTTGCTCTTCAATCTCAACCACAAAGGACAAGATAATGACGATGATTTGTAGGCCATAAAGGAACGAGAAAAACAATGGAAGAAATACGAGAAGGAGGCCAAAACACAACGAAAGCCACCGATTTTTTTCTCTCCAAGCAAGCTGTAGATTTTTCTCCTTCTAACATACAAATCACACACGAAACGGTTAAGGTAAAGACACCATATATATAGGTTAGGTTAGACTTTATTTGGACCAATAAAATAGGTTAAATAGGTCAAGATTCAAAGACATAGGTAATATATATGGGCCGTGAGCAACATTAATTGTTTAAATTACTTCCAACGGCCAACGTTATTCTTGGGTTGAGCGTTTGGACTTAGTTGTTGGCAATAATTTAATCAACGTTTACATCATTGCTCGGGATTCTTTGGGTATCAAAACCCAACAAATCTCCACTTTGATACCCAATCAATTTGTAAGCAATCAAAACATAAAGTCAACGCTTACATAATCAAGGTAACCAATAAAATTGGAATCACAGACCTTACTTCGTGTTTCAAACCTGAAACACATACCATATATGCTCCATGTACTCACTAGAGCTAATGTCACAAACAAATATCCAAGTAAAAGTAGATAATCACAATAATCAATCAAGAGCAAATAAACATACGATAGAGATATTACGAGGATAGCACATATCTTTTTGAAAAGAAACGTTCACACATAATAACAATTAATCAATCAAGCGGCCAATACGTATACAACAAATGCATAAATGACCCCACGAAAAGATCTCACCACACTTATCCTATCACATTCCGTATTGCTCACACCTAGAGAACACATATCTCCCATCATCGCCCACCATGCTCACTAGACTGATCACTCAACTCATGTCTAACCGGTAGACCTCTATATATCCTAAGTCCTTGGGATAATCCTCTATCATTACATCACTTTTCCCAACATAAGTGGATAATGAGTCTCTACTTAATAGAAATGATAGAAGTGTCTTTCTCACATTCCATCTTATTAGGGTCTCTTCATAGATAAATGATTCAAACATTTAATTACCTCTCCACTCGTGATCCAAATGTCACACTCCATATCCCCGGTACGAACCACCAATGTACCCCTAGGCATCTATACTCCACATCACCAATAGACGCTCAACACACATACGGCTAATGCATCTTAACATACTATGTATGTAAACAATTACACCAAGTAATTAAATTGCTCTTAAAATTCATGCAGATGCAAATATCAAACACATTGAAATGTACATATAACCATACAACAAAAATAAACAATCTCACACATGTAGAAAAGATTACACACGAATGCACATGCAGTAACTAGGTTTACTCTCAATAAACCTTACTAGGGTCATCACTCGATCCTATAACCACATTCTTCTTATCTCTCATCTTACCCTTCTGCTTATCCTTCTTCTCGGGACAATCCCTCATAAAGTGTCCAGATTTACCATAGTTGTAACATTGCTTACCATCGGACTTGTTCCAACCCTTGCCCCTTCTTTTTACCACATTCATCACTCGAGTCACTACTCGACTCACTACTGTGTTGAGCTCTACCCAAATTCATTTGCTTAAACTTCATTCTACTCTTCATATTTGTAACTCACCACTCTTCTTATAATTTTTTCAGTCTTAATCTCCATCTCTTTACTCCTAAATCTATGACAATCTCGAGTGTTAAGGAATCCCTACCATACTTAATTGCATTCTTAACCTCTCTATATAAATCAGACATAGAATTAAGCAAAATAATGGTCTTATACGTTTCAGACACCTTTTTATCACAGTTAACGATACCTTAAACAAATTTGTTAAAAATATCAAAATTGTCATCAAGATTCTTTAAATGATCCATTTAAAACTGAAAAATCTTTCAAGCAAATACAATTTATTAGAAGTAGACTTAAACAAATATAAGTCCTCCAACTTTTGCCAATTTGTTTTTGTAGAATTAAGTTTTTTAACTTTTCTCAAAACAATGTCGGATAGTTGTAAAATAATCGAACTGTAAGCAAATTCATCATACTTTTCTTTTTGTGCTTTCATCAAATTTGTGGGAAATTTGTCATCTACAGCTTTTGAAACTTTTTGTTGAACCAAAATTCCCTTCATCTTTTATTTCCAAATTGAAAAATCACATTTCCCATTGAATTTTTCAATTTCGAAATGTGAAGATATTTTGAAAAAAAAGAACAACCAAAGTGAACAAATAGGTCACACAAAGTAATCCTAAGACCGCAGTATACACCGTTCTAGATTCTCAAGATTTCGTGAAACTCAAGATCTCAGTATCAAGGGATTGTTCAAACAGGTCAAGACTAAGTGTTCTAACAGAATAATCACTGCAACAAGAAGGAATGTCAAAAAAAAAAATGTAAATTTTCACGCAATGCAATCTCATACAGTGACTAAATAACAATTAAAGCACACAAATAATTACCAACTTACAGTCAAAATTCAACACTTCAAATATAGCAAATAATTCATAAATTTCTAGTACAAGCAATGTTACCCCGCACGATAACTTCAATCCTAATATCAACTTACATGACTAATATTGAAATTTCAATTGGGATAAGCTAATATACCGAGCAGACCAATCTGCGAATTTATCACTTTAGGACCATCACTATTCGTCCTAAAGTCTCCAACAATCGCCGAATACGCGAAGAACACAATCGTCCAGACTTCGATGTATAACCTACAATAGAAAACTAACAACACCACAATGTCAGAAAAAATGTCAACAACAAACTGCCTGAAGAGACCTCTGCCGGAAGACGCCGCACGTACGTGGTTGTTACGCACCGCTAGTACTGTTCATGGTTGTTACACACCGCTGACAATCTCACGCACCAGCCACCAGAAGCGTACTTGTACGTCACGCCAGTGGTCTCCATTTTACCAAACTCCTTCTAGATAGGTCGAAAATTACGAAAACAACCTCGATTTTGGGCAGTTTTGCGATCTGTTTTCTATTTCATTTCAAGCAGTTTCTTGGAAGATTTTTGGTCATTTTTTTTAACCAAATCCACCACCTTGAAGCTCTGATACCAATTGTCGTGAAAGCTTGCTCCAAGAGTCGTCAAAATGGTATTTTCTGGGCTCAGTTTCACGTTACATTTCTCTACCAAACAATCAATCCAAACGACTACAACCCACAACCAATATATTCACATCGGTTGCTCCTCGTTCTCACCCATAAAGGACAAGATAATGGCGATGATTTGTAGACCACAAAGGCACGAGAAAAATAATGGAAGAAACACGAAATGGAGGCCAAAACACAAAAAAAAGCTACCGATTTTCTCTCCAAGCAAGCTGTCGATTTTTCTCATTTTAACATACAAATCACACACGAAACGGCTAGGGCAAAGACACCATATATATATGCTAGGTTAGGCTTTAGTTGGATCAATAAAAGAGGTTAAATGAGCCAAGATTTAAAGTCATCCAAGAGATAATATATATGGGTCATGAGCAACAATAATTATTTACATTACTTTCAACGGTTGTTTTCGAGTTGAGCCTTTGGACTTGATTGGTGGTAATAATTTAATCCAACATTTACATTATCGCCCGAAATTCATTGGGTATCAAAACCCAATAAAGCTATTTGAGGTTCATTGAGAGTATTCCGAAAATTACCTTCTTCAAGCCATCAAATTTATGATGCCATTTCAAAATAGTTGATTGTCAGTAGAAGCTTTGTGCATTGGTAATTTCAAATTTAGTTGTAGAAAATTTGCAGCCATGTTTTTTGTAATTGGCAAGGTATCCTAGCTTCAACCAGCTTTTTCTTTCCTTTTTAGACTCAATTAGCATATGGGCTGCTGGAGGAGGGTCCATACTAAATAGAAAATGGCAAACTTAACAAACCTCAAAACAGAATAACTATGTGGTAATTACATAAATTCAGGTGTTTAAAGATTGGTTTTTAAAAATCAGGTCTAAACTTTATTTATTCAAAAATCGGTATTATATTAAAACCCTAATTGATAACCTAATTTCTCTCTCGACTCCCTTCCCCTATCTCTCGCGTCTCTCTTCCTCTTCCCCATTCTTTTCCTCTCTCGCGCTCGCAGCCGGAGACGACCGTCCACTGCTGGAGACCACCTCCCAGAGCACCCGAGCCGCCGCATTTTTCCCTTCGCGAATCACTGCGAGTTGCGGTGGCGAAATGACACCGCAAAGTAGACCACGACGAAGCAGAGCTCCGATGATGAACAAGTGGGTGAAATGACCAGTTATTTGGTTCGCCTTCGTTCTGTTGCCCTCATTTCTCTCTCCAAAATGTTGTAACTTATTTGTTGTCAGTGGTAGTGATTTTGTGATGGTGGTTGGCAGTGGTGTTGGATTTAGTGGTGGTGACTTTGTTGGCGGTAGGGTTGTGGTGTGGTGTGGTGGTGGCGGACGTGACACGGTATGTTGGATCTGATGGTGATAGAGGCGATGGTTGGCTTGGGCACGGTGTTGTGTGCGGTCAAAGTGTTGGATCATGATCGGAGGTGGAAGTGGGGTGTTGGTTAATTTGTGACCAACCATTTGTTATTTGTGACCTAAAAATTATACAATATGTGATCGTAAAAGAATCTGTGACCAACTAATTTGAAAATATGTGACTGTGTGACCTATAAATTTTGAAATCTATGACTGACGAATTAATTGTGACCTACAATTTTTTTTATATGTGACCATTAAAAAATCGGTGACCAACTAATTTGAAAATCTGTGACATGCAAATACATTGTGACCGAAAATTAATTTAAGTAACTAATTATATATCTGTAACCAAATTGCATATAATTGTGACCTTAATAATTGCTGGAATCGTAGCAGTCGTCGGAATTAAGCGGCGGCAGAACGGTCATCAGAACAGTTGTCGGAATTAAGCGCGATCGGGAAATAGTCGCAGGAGTAGTCATCGGTCACCAGAATAGTCGTCGGAGCAGTAGGGGTGGGTTAATTATATTATATTACAATTAAATATGTAATTAATTAATAAATACCTGATTTTTGCAAATTTGAAACTTAAACACCTGATTTTTGTAATTGTCAAAGTTAATACCTGATTTGTGAACTCTTCCCAATAACTATTGGTATGTGGAGCTCACCATTGTAGTAGAAGACAAGGGAAAAATACACAAAACCCACATATAAGAATTACTTTTCAAAACTAACAAATTTGTTTAATTATTTCAAAAATCAGGTGGTAAATAAATTTATTAAATATTAAATTATAATATATTAAATATTAAATTATAATATAATATATATTAATTATTTACACCCATGACACCTCACCCACCCCATCACCCCACTACACCACCTCCCCCACGGTCTGGCTAGTGCCCCGGCGACGGTCCGGCCACTGCTCCGGCGAATATTCCGCGACCGCTCCGACGATTTCAAAATTTTCAGAAAATTGAAAATCACACCCCCAACACATGGATCCACCTACCACCATCCCACCCCTGCCTCTACCTCCTAAAAAAATTATCAGAAAAATTTCAAGTCACTTTATATAATCAGTGACTAATTGTGACCAAGAGTGTATTCAATGTGACTAACTGTGATCAAATTAGTGTTCAATGTGACTGTTTGTGACCAATTTTGTGCTACTTGTGACATATTGTGACTTGATTATGATCAAGTCACAATTGGTCACAACGAGTCACAATTAACCAGTCACAATCGGCCACAAACGATCACAATCAGTCACAAACGATGAATATCAATGAAACGAATACTTCTATAGTCCAACTGGTGTTAAACACAAGTTATTTAGAACACTGCTCATAACCCATTATCACAACATAAGCAGCATATAACATAAAAAGTACATAAGAAACTGAGGATAAAGTAATTTATAGAAAATTCGTTTTGTTTACCAGAAATTTCATAAGACAATTAAGGCAGTCCAAGACTTGCTGCATCAATAGATTAAGGAAAACAAGTTTATACCATAGATAAACTTTAAAGAAGAACAAAAACGATCAAACTATTCAAATAAGCAACAAAATGAAGCAACAGCTAACTTAATTAATTTCGGGCTTTTTGCAGAGAATCATGTGCATAGGAGTGAAAATTCCAGTCTCACCGCCTGTAGTCAGGTAATCCGCAGTGACAGAGAGCATTTCGTGCACATCAACAACACCCTTCGGAGCAATCCCAACCCAAGCAAGAATTGTAACTAAAATGTGATTCCTCCAGTAAGCAATCCTCCCCATTTTAAGTCTGCTCCACCATGGATTTGCAGGTGGCTTGGCCAAATCCTTCTCTTTTATCACTTCAAATCCCACTTTTTTCGCAATCTCTGCAATGTCTTTATAACTCCTCAGCCCTAGTAGTGCATCACCTCTCTCAATCCCCTGGATCACCTCCATGTGCTCCGGGTCATCCTCTCGGTACAATTCTGTGGTCACCCATTCATAAGAGACATACAAGGATCCGAGCTTTAAAACCCGGTAGATCTCGCTATACACTTCTTCCAATTTTGGTGCTTGGCAAGTGGCTTCAATTGAATAGGCTCCATCAAAACTGTTATCATCAATTGAATAGGCTCTGTCAACAGCCCGGTCAAACAACCAACAAAAAACAGCCCCAAAAACTACGGTGCCACTAGATAAGCCATCACAGTACACCAGGTCGTGCAGATCGCTCCCAGTGACGACTTCTGGTGTCTTCGGCGACGGCTTCCAGATCGCCGCAAAGCGCTGTTGCCGTCGAATCCGCCCGAAGAGGCTCCGGTCCCCTTCCATTACAGCAGCATCGCGTTGCTGCTTCTGTGGTGGCGACGGCGCCTCGACTTCTTCGTTGCAGCATCGGGATTGTGGTGGCGACGGCACGGTGTTTGCAGCACCGGGATTGGGGGGATTATTAAGGTTTGGGTGGGTATGGTTGCAGATTGGGATTGGGGGGAGATATATGAGCTGGTATGGCTGAGAGAGAGAGAGGATTGGGAAGAAAACGATAAATTAAGGTTTTAAATTTTTAATAATTATAATTATAAAATATAATTACCACCCGGATTTTGAAATATAAACTTTATCACCTTGTTTTTGAAATGTAATGTTGAAAAGAAGGGTTTGGGGTAATTTTCTCAGAAGACAATTACATGGCCCAAGAGTTGAATAAAAGAATTAACAGGCCCAAATATTTCTGAGATACGAGGCCTAATGCAAATTAACAATTGAGAAAATTACCTAATACCCTACTTTTCAACATTACAATTCAAAAATAAGTGCATGAAGTTTAAAATTCAAAATTCAGGTGGTATTAGGTATTTATAAATTAATAAAAAACTTATTATGCCAACCGTTCATTTTTGTGATTTAATCTGCATCGTTTACATCTCTCCATCGTTCAAACCTCGCGTCTCTCTCTCCAGTGGCTACCAAACCCAAGTCGAAACAGCAAACCCTCGCTCTCCGGTCGCTACCATACCCAAATCGAAACAGTAAACCCTCGCGTCTCTCTCTCTATACAATACAAACCTCGCGTCTCTCTCTCCCTACCACAGAACTCACGCCTTCTGTTTCTCAGCCATTTTCAATCGCCGACTTTATCATCGGATATTCATCTTGAAATAGACATCCTACATTTTAGTTTCAAAATGGTTAGAACTCGTAGTGCTACTCGTAGTGTTGATGTGAAAATGAAGGAGAAGGAAAGAGGAAAAAGGAAAAAGATTGTCGAAGGTTCTTCTTCACCAAAGAGAGTTAAAATTTCGGCCTCTGGTGGGAAATCCATAAAAAAGGTAAAATCTGATTTTATTATCTGATTTGTGAGTTTGGTGACCCGATTTTGGGTGTTCTTCTACCAAAATATCGTGAATAGTTTTGGTTTGATCCTCTGGTAGTACTAGAGACGAATGGTGTATCCCATTATTGACAAAGCGAAATAATTATTGTGTTGCTTAGTTTTGTTTCAGATAATTATTGTGTTGCTTAGTTTTGGTCACTGTGAAATCGTTGTGTTGGAAGTCATAGTAACATGAATGACATTATGATTGTGTAGGACTGGGAATATCTAATAAAACCAAGGGATTGGTTTCATGGGAAGATTACTACTACTACAATTCAGGGTGTCATCACACACTTTGTGATGAAATTTTCTGCAGCTCAAAGGGATATTCTGAAAAATACATGTGTGTCTTACTACATGGACTGTAAGGAGATAGTAGTGCAGTAGCAGTTAATTTACTTCGTTTTACAACGGGAGGTGAAGCAACCAAACAAGCAGGAGATGTGGTTCAATATAAATGGGAGATATATCCGGTTCTCCATTGCTGAATTCTGCTTGGTAACTGGATTGCGGTATGACGGGGTCGACGGTCGACCGATGTTGGATGAAAAATCCTCGGCAGTGAAGGAAACATATTTCAGTGGCTTGAAAGTTGTCACAAGTGAAGATGTCAAAAGAGTGTTTCTTTCACTGGCTGATGCACCAGACCTTGATGTGGTTAAGATTGGGATCATTTATCTTATCACCTACCTATTTGCTTCATCCTACCCGAAGGTGGTAGATCAATACATATTTTCACTTGTAGATGATCTTGACACACTAGATATGTTTCCCTGGGGCAAATATCTGTTTGAGACCACATTATCGTCACTAAGGAGTGGATTATCAAAACAAACAAGACACTACAGATTAACGGATTTTTTAGTTGCTCTCCAGGTGTGGTTGTATGAGTGCATACCTGCACTTGAGGGGAATGTGGCCACAAGAATTTGTAAGAAATACCCTCGAATTATGAATTGGACTGCGCACAAACATCCTTCAGTGGCAATGTTGGAGGACAATATTTTTGGAGAAGAGAATGTAAGTACTTAAATACATTTGAATTGTTATGTAATCATTTTCTTAGTTATACATATTTAAAATGACATATGCTCAACATTTTTCTAACTTATGTCAAACAGGTTGTGGTAAATGACATTGATCCATCTGAAGAAGAGCTCTCGATGCCATATATGACAGGTTCTAGATATTAATTTCAGATCAATTATGACATTACATATGATTGTGACCTGAAGTATGAATATCCTATTCGTAAAGTTGCATCTGTTTTATGACTATGACCTAAAATATGTGACTTGTCATATATATTGTGACCTGATTTGTATCATTGTGCTAACTGATTTCATTGTTTTGTATGTTGGGTACAATCTACAGATGTGCAATACTTAAAGCCTAGACAACCAAATCTGAATTTCTGGACCTCACAAACTCCAGTGGGCACCAGTGAATCTACTCCCCTGCTGTCAAATGTACATGTTCAAGATTCGGATGATGATTTTGTAGATCCATTGCCGAAAAAACAGACAGGGGCTGCTAGCTTTAGCTCTCCTTCTCAGCCTCGTGTTGTCAATCATCTTAATTGTTCATGTGTCAAAGTGAGTAATTTCATTTTTTACAGACTTCGGAATCCATTTTATATACAATTCTACTAACTACAAAATTTTTCAGGAATGTGGTCGATTGAAGCAGTTGATGGATGAAGAAATAACCAAACTTCAAGTGGATAACAAAGGCCTTAAAGAGGAGCTTCTATCGATGAAGTCAGAACTGTCTGGCATGAATGACAAAATGCGTCATTCAAACAATTCTTCGAAGCTCAATGAGGTCCTTCGGAATCAGAATGTGTTGAAAGATGGGTTGAGCGATATCAGGTTGTCTCTTAAATCTTTTGTTGAATCCGTGTCTGACATTTTATCATCGGTGATAGATGAAGTTCAGACAAACTTGAGTGGTAGAGATTGTTCGACAAGACAAGAGCCACAAGCTGATGATGTGGTTGAAAGAAACGGCAAGAGTCACATGGAACCTGAGCCAAAAGGTGATGATGTGGTTGAAAGAAAGGGCAAGAGTCACATGGAACCTGAGCCAAAAGGTGATGATGTGGTTGAAAAAAATGACAAAGATCACGTGGCACCCGAGTCTTCACATCACTTCCATGATGACTACGTTCTGGATTTTCCTTCATTTGATCTAGGTGTTGGCAACTCACAGAATTCTAAAAGCTCTACAGATTTCTTTGCTAGTGAAGAAGTGCAGGAGCAGGTTGATGAGGCTATTGCACGCGTGTTGGAGTCTACTGAACGCCATACAAAAGATGTGAGTTTAACGATACATTTAGTATTTCGTATTATAAATTTAGACTAGTTGTCATACTCTAATTCAAGAACCTTTCTTTTTATATTTTTGAATCAGGAAGATACTCCTGCACCTCCATCATCTGGACTACCTGTGAAGAGAGCACAAAAGCCATCAAAAACTCTGCAGTCACCTTTCATTAAGGTTGATCCACATCATGCAGTTACTGGATCAAAATCTACATCTGGAAACGTTGTTTTCCAAAATTATTCGGAGGGAGTTGATAGTGCAGACCTGATTTCATTCCAGAATTGGTTTGACAGAGGATACAAGCCCAAGAGCAGGTACATTAAATGTAGATTTTAAGTGTTTTGTGTCAAGTGTGACCTGTCATTATTTTGTGTGACCATTGCATTGCTAGTCACAGAAAGAAATGACTTGGTCAGAATCTTATTCATTTTTTTGATGAGTGCATACATGTGTGTACAGGGTAAAGTTCAGCGATGCAGATAATGTGATAAGTCCTCAATTTGTGTGTGGCAGTGTCCCTGTTCACCATAAAACTTGGTGGCATACGTTGATCGATTCTAATTCATCATTGAGCAGCACGGTATATATGAAGCCACCTTTTTTTTTCACATATGCATAGTAGTTCACATCACTTATGTATGCTCTTTGTTATTACAGCACATGGATGCATGCTTTCATTATATAAGACAACTTGCCAAGTTTGGTGAAGGTGTGAAGATGAAAGCAACCACTACAGATTGTATATTTGATTTGACAATGCGGACTTTATACCCAAAATTTGTTGAAGACCCAAGCGTTGTGAATGATAAGGAAGACCTAATCAAAACCATCAATGGTGAACGGTTATCATTTAATATTGCTTCGAGAGAAGTTGAATCCGTGTTGATGCCCATTATGCCTACAAATCATGCTCATTGGATGTTGGGGCAGCTTGACATTAATAACCGCATCCTATACATATTCAATTCAAGCAACAAATCGTACAAGGATAATAAGGTTCGTCAAGGGGTCTTACCGCTTGTGAAGACTCTTACACATCTGTTAAAAGTGGTCGGACTGTGGATAGAAACTACTGATGATATGAGTGACGTATCCAGGGACCTGTGTATTAACATTGTCAGTGGTTTACCTCAACAAAAAAATGGGTAAGTTTCATTATGGGCATTACAAGTTTTGTCATTTTTCATCAATATTTTGTAGTTACTTACGGTTCGTCTAATTTAAATATTACAGGCATGATTGTGGTGTTTTTGTCATAAAGTATGCACAATATTTGTTGCACAATGATCTTGCCAAAATGCCAATGTCATTTGATGTTACAAATGCCAGACTTGAAATTGCAGCGTTGCTGTTCAAGAATAGACAACTGAGGCAGGTTGGAAGGGGAAAATCAATGTCAGATGATTGAACTACTGTTGATGGAATTGTTTTCATGATAGATTAAGTTGATTGATAGCTGTAGAAAGTTAGAAAAACGGGTGTTTTTGTATGTAGTCGATAGATGTTATTTTATCTTTGTAATATGTTTTGGAAATGAATGTGAATTTGTTTTTCTTAAGTAGCTGGTACAATGGAGGTGAAATTTTTGGTCTTTTGTGTGGTTTTGTTTATGTCATTTTAGTATTTTATGAAGGTAATGGTTTATAGGTGCACGTTCTGAACAGGTCACAAATGGTCACAGATGGTCATAAACAATGTTACATTCAATTTCTGTTGCACAGGCCTTCCCAGAAATGGTCACAAATTGGCACATATGGTCACATTCAATTTCTGTTACAAATGGTCACAGATGGGCATAAACAATGTCACATTCAATTTCTATTGCACAGGCCTTCCCAGAAATGGTCACAAATGGGCACAAAGCGTCACAGATGGTCACAAATGGTCACAGATGGGCATAAACAATGTCACATTCAATTTCTATTGCACAGGCCTTCCCAGAAATGGTCACAAATGGACAGATGGGCATAAACAATGTCACATTCAATTTCTATTGCACAGGCCTTCCCAGAAATGGTCACAAATGGGCACAGAGCGTCACAGATGGTCACAGATGGACATAAACAATGTCACATTCAATTTCTATTGCACAGGCCTTCCCAGAAATGGTCACAAATGGTCACAGAGCGTCACAGATGGTAACATTCAATTTCTGTTACAAATGGTCACAGATGGTCATAAACAAAGTCATTCAATTTCTGTTGCACAGCCCTTCTCAGAAATGGTCACAATCATCATAAACAGATGTCTGTTCCACAGCCATTCCCAGAAATAGTCACAAATTGTCACAAATGGTCACAATCGTCATAAACAAATTCACAATCAATTTCTGTTACTGTCCTCCCCAGAAATGGTCACGGATGGTCACAATCATGACAAACAAAGTCACAATCAATGTCTGTTACACAGCCCTTCTCATAAATGGTCTTGGATGGTCACAATCATTATAAACAAAGTCACGTTCAATTAAATGAAACAATTTGCAATTACAAAGAATATCCTCGTGTAAAAAAATTACTACAATACGCTATTTGAATTTCTTTGGATCTTTCTTTGCTTCCAATTTTCCGTTGTTTTGGTTAAGTGGCACCAGGTTCCTGCATGTTCGACGATTGTGACCAGATTCACTGCATCTTCCACATTTTATAACTTGTGATCTCTCGCAAGCTGGCTTCTTCCTCTTCTCAATAGGCCGACCAGAACTTCTCTTTTGGTTTGGAGCAAGTACAACTCTATTATGCACGTCTTCTGGCAAACTCCATTCTGATTTATTACCTATAGGAAAGACTGTCTCTTTGTAGGTATTCAAATATGCATCTCTTGTGTAATACACCGAGCAAAAGTCGTACACATCTAGCTTCAATGTTGCTATCACTGCAAGTGCATGTGGACATGGAAGTTGATCCACTTGAAACATTCTACAACTACATGTATGTTGAGTTATATCAATCATGTATGATGAAGAATTGTCCCTCACTTCAAACAAAGTGTGACTTGCAGGTGAAACCTGAAATTAAAAAATATTTAAAGTTATACATGTGATCAACATAATATATATGGTTTGTTGTTTTTACCTTCAAATTTCTCACATCATTGCTTATTTCCCTCAACAACTTCTCATATTTGTTTGCAAGCTTTGTGAAAGTGCCGAGTGCGTTATCCCTATTCTTGCAAAACCATGCCTGGACTGTTTGCCTCAATGATTCTACAAGTGCTTGAATATGGTAATTCTTTGCCGCCTTCGTGACTGCATTTACAGATTCTACTATGTTTGATGTTATAGTAGAGTATCTATTGTTTGGCATGTGCAATCTTGACCATTTTTCATATCCAACTTCTATCTAAAAAACAATTTCAGTTATCAAATAATATATTCAAGCATAAGTAACAACAGGTCACAACAGGTTACAGATGGCCACATACATAAAATATAGTTCATACATTAAACATGCATGAGAGTAGATACTCATAGACATTTCATAATATCACAGAACAGGTCACAGGAGGTCACAATATATGTTGAACAGGTCACAGGAAGTCACAATATATGTTGAACAGGTCACAGGAAGTCACATACCAAATATTCCCTGATCCCTTCATTCATTGAGTCTAATTGCTGCATTTGATATTCAAATTCATCCATCGTATATGCTCTTACAGCAGAATTGAATGCATGTGTGATATTGTGACGTGATTTTGCAAAATGAGTCTTCAAATTTCTAAGTAAATGGTATGAACAGATCCCATGCATTGCCTCTGGATATACGAATTCAATGGCATTTCTTATGCTATTGTGTCTATCTGATACTATACACAATCCATCTCTCGATCCAAATGCTCTCTTCAACATCTCAAGAAACCATCTCCATGACTTATCATTTTCATTATCCCCAATCCCAAAAGCTAGTATGAAGATGTTATTGTTTGCATCTTGTGTACAAGCTGTGAAGAGTGTACCCCCGTAGTGGCCATTTAAATATGTGCCATCAACTACAATGACTGGCCTACAATATTTCCAACCAGCGATCGATGCACCCAAAGCCATAAAACAATATTTAAATCTATTTGAATCATCCGTTTCTATTCTTGTGACTGTCCTTATATTCATCTGTTGTAGCATAAAAAAATAAGAAGGTAGCAACTGAAACGATGTCGTTGGATCACCTCTAATCAATTTTAATGTCAGTTCACGTGACCTCCACGCTTTCACGTAATTCACTGATACTCCATATTTATGTAACATGTCGTTTGAGATATCATTAGGAGTGTATACTGTACGTAAAGAGGTGTATTTGTGCCTGATGCAGTTTGACACAATTGAGCAAGATGCTTGTCGATGAGATCCTAAAACAATGTTCATCGAGCATGTGTGACCTTTACACATTTCCCTGATCTTAAACATTTTCATTTCTCCCAAGCGTGAAGATCTAAATATCCATTTGCAATCATTATGCAAACACTTTACCACATACTCCTTCTTGTCCGATCTCAACACCTTATATTCAAACTTGTTTTGTATAGCATAGAAGGCCAAGCTCATTTTCAGTATCTCATTGTTGCGAAAAACATTTCCCTCTACTATTGCTCTAGCATCTACTTCGGATACCAGTGTCACATTTTCTTCAATGTTTTCTTTCTCAACAGTCACCACTGAGTCACAAATTTCTTGAGCTATTTGTTGTAAAGGAAACACACTAGCTGATGACTCCATGGAAGTAGTTGATGTCTCTGGGCATTGCAATGTATATTGTGGCTGCCACAAATCTGCACTGATAATATCAAGCATAATAGGATAACTCGATACAATCCCATCCAAAGATTTTAACCTCAAATACGTTAGGACATTATTATCGCTCAGAATCCAGACTGGAGGTAAACTAGAATCCAAAGAATACGTCATTTTCACAGCTACTTTTGCACAATTAAGCCCCAGTTCTGAAATAATAAGTGCAACCAATTCATCGTTCTTGCATATATCATTCACTAGTACAAGTGATGTGTGACCTCCACACAACAAACAGACGTGCAAAACTGCTATTCCTAGTCATACACAGAAAATAGCATGTCACAACTAGTCACATCTGGTCACAACTGGTCACAAATAGTCAATGATATCACAGATTCACATAACATCAGGTTCAAAACGGTAAATTGAAAATAAAAATTACATTCTATCAATGGTTAATGAGAAAACTCACGTTATTAAGTTATTACCTTCGAAATCAGATCACTTAAATTTTTGTTTCACGATCCAATTCCTCTACTGCCAAGCTTGAACTTCTCCAGAAACTGAAAATCAGAAGTACGTCGACAGGATTGTGACCTCATTCATTGATCATGGCTCGAAATCGAGGATTAACGTTGATTAAAGGTTTACCTTCGAAATCGGACCACGGTAGTTCAGTTTTTGCTTCAGGAAGATCCGATTGTGCCACAACCTGCTTCAACTTCTCCAGAGCAATAAAAATCAGAAGTAAGTTTACGGGATTGTGACCTTGTTCTTTGATTGTGGCTCGAAATAGAGGAGAAACAGTGAATTTTTGTGATTTGGGAGATTTACGGTGAGCTGGGTTTGTAGAGAAGAGGTCGTTGGGTTTGTATAGAGGGAAAATCACGTTTGGCTGTGAGAGAGGAGAGAGAAAAATCTTTTAAATGCATATTATAATATTATAGTATAATTATATATTTAATATTAAGATTTACCACCTGATTTTTGGTAAGTTTTAAGGAGTTTGTCAAAATTGAAATATGTTCTTATAATGGGGTAATCATGTACTGTTCCCTTAACAATTTTGATTTTGCATAAACATTGGTCCCAACTAAAATTAAATCATTGTGGGGCAACTTTATAGGCCCAGTACATTTAAGCCCAAACTAATGTACACATTGACCAACCTTGGATGAAATTGAGTTAATAGCAGTTCAACATATTCGCCAATCTTTCGCTTCGCCTGAATAGACAGCAAATATGTTTTTTCTCTACATGACACCAAATCATTATTGGTGACGTAATTCTCGTCTTGTATTTTTGAAGTACATATACAAATTGAGTAACTAAGTTCCGTCGAACTTGTGCAATGTTGAATGTCTTGAAAATCTCATTCACCATTTCATTGATGAAAACTAGACATACTTAAGTGTCTGTTTGATATCCTTTATTTCACCAAATTTATTTTTTGCAACAATAAAAGCATTATTGGACAAAAGAAAAAGCAACTGATAGACCCGACAAAAATTTTAAAAATCCACCCATTTAAAACTGAATATCGTGTTTGTCCTCAATTTGTGAAAATTTATTTATTTGTCCTTCAATCTTTCTCCTCAATTTCGATTGGTAACTAGACATTTATTTAAGGGTAAAATTGGAAAGATACATAACATAAAATTTGAACACGATTCTTCCTTGTTGACATGAATACATCATACTACAGATGTGGGCCCTCTTATACCATTGGAAACAATAAATTCAGTGAAATAGAGGGCGTCGAACGGACGCTAAATGTCACGATTACCATTACAAGAAAACAAAAAGAGAAAAGAACAAAACAAGCAAAATAAAATATTGAATACTATAAATTAAAAGCAATTTAAAATAATATATCAATAGAAAGTAAACTACATGTTCTTTTGTAGTTGAAGTTTTGGCAAAATGTGTACAAGCAATGGTTTAAAAGCATCTTCTTCTGTAATATTTTTACCCTCAAAGAAACCAATATAAAAAATGAGACAAAAAATAGTACCTATATATGATTCAATGTTTTCAAGTACTACATGCTTTCGAATAATATTAGCGCAGGAATTATATATAGAAAGTGAAAGATCATGTAATTTTTCCTTTTACTGCAATCTACCATTCTCAAAAGTTAAGTTGTTAATTAAAATGAGAATCGTTTCAGTTAGAAAGGAACATAGATTTTCATTGCCAATGACATCAACGCTTGAGAAAGGAATCAAAGTAGCTTTACAGGTGTTCTATTTGCTCATACTTTAGATCTTCCCGAAATCAATTGAATGGAGTAGTAAGAAGGGACTAACATAAACAACTCAGATTTATTGAGATGATGATGATGATTATTGTTGTTGTTGTTGTTGTTGTTGTTGTTGTCGTTGTTATTGTGTTGTACCCAGGGCGGACCCATTAAGGGTCCAGTGGGGGGCAGTTGCCCCCATTGGACTCTTAAATTTTTTACAATGAAAAAGCCCATAGATTAATAGTAGCCCAACCCATGCCCAACAAAATCTTTTAACATTGTACTTTCCTTCCTAGTTCCCACACTCCCAGTTCCCCCCCTTCTCAAACTTTGCGAAGCGATTCTCAAACCCTGCGAAGTGCAAACTCAAAATCGGCACCGCATCGTTCTTGAAGTTGCGTTTTCTCATGTGTTGGGTAACTGGGTTTGCTCTTTTTTTTCTTTCATTTTGTTGTCAAGTGGATTTGTATATTATACGCAGATTTCTTTGCCACTTTCTTCTTCCAACATTTGAATATTTTGTTCAATAATGAAATTTTCCAGATTATATTCACTATTTATTCATTTAGTTTGTAATTATTTTTTCTGTTTGTGTTGATAATGGTTCTAATTTCTACTTTAAGATTGAATTTGTACTTTGTAAACTTCAAGAGTTCATTTTATAGTTTAATGTTTGATAGGATTGAGATTTTGTCTATTGCATTATCGAGGAGATGATGGTTGAATTTGATTTTCCCATACTTGATTTTGAAAACTTCTCCTTTTTATGACGAGTCAAACTCGCTTCAATTTATTGTTTTTCAATAGTTTAGTGTTGCATTCATAATTGTGTGAATAATCTTCATTAACAGTTTCAAGGGATTGCAATTCTTTGACAAGTTTTTCCATTTCTTGTAGGATTGGAGAGTTAGATAATCAGATCAAAAGTTTTATTGGCCTATGCTTTTGTTTAGCCCCTATTTCTTTCTGTTTGATTTTAAGAAATTATAAAAACTCAAGAAATACTGAAATAAGTCATTTTTTGGTGAATTGGTTCTTCTTTATATAAAAGAGCTAGCATAGACCATTGAATCATAAATTAAATACTCAGATCTTTATTACCGCTTTCAGTTTTAATAATAATAAGCAACAAACAATACAAACCCCATTAGGATGATAGCTGCATAACAATGCATATCTTAGTTTAAGCTTTCTTTGTGCGTCCACATGTGGGAGACTATTTGGTTGAAAGTCCAATACAACATTATGTCTCAAAGGCCTCATATTCATAAAAGCTGTGTCAGCTTTTAGAAATTTTATTATTTCCTGAATTACCAGCTTCCATTCTTTGAAGTCAACTTCCATTCTGTCCTGCTCCCTCTCAACCATAATTTTGGGTCCGCCCCTGGTTGTACCATCTCCTAACACTGATAGACATCGTTTAAAATGTTGTATTTTGATACTTTAGTTGAACATGATGATCATAATCAACATAAAAAGGAAAGGCTCCAATAAACCTAATGAAAATAAAATCATAAAAGCATCAATAATGTAAAAATCCTAAAAACTCACAAACAAACCAAAATTAGTAAATGACAAACTAAGAATCAAAATTTAACCTTTGGTTTATAAGGCAGCACATCAATATTTTTAAAGATCCTTCAATAGCATCGTGTTTTCTCTTATTCGATTTCATCTTACAAACGCCAATTTCACATTCTTCAATCATGGATCTGATTATATAAGATAAAACAAAATATATAACAAAAATGGCAGAATCATGGTGTAGAGATGATAATCGGACTCAAATCAAACAAATCATGGACAATTAGGGTATCTTTTTATGTGAAAAATAATTTTACGTTTTTTTCCTTAATCGTAACACATTTCCTCTTCATCCCCTTTGATTCATGAACACTTCTATCGATTTCTTCACCCGTGACCCATGGCTCCAAGTGTCTCTAATAGTGTCGGTAGTGATGATTGATGGAGTAGTGTCATGAAAGTAATGAGTGGATTAGAATTTGATTGAGCTTGAATCTCATTTGATTTCATATGAGGGGGTTGCACAGATAATGTATGATTAATTAAGGGATAATGAAAAAAAAAAAATTAAAAAGTTAAACTGCATTAATCAATTTTCTAACTTTAGGACTGGACCTAATTTCATCGAGGGAAAATTTCATATCTAAGAAATTAAGTATGACCCAATTTTAGAACTAAGAAACAAGGTTGAAAGTTTCAAAAATCAGATATTAATTAAACTTTATTTATAAAATAATTAATTTAAAATATATTTTATTAATTAAATATATTAATGTCACAATTCTACACTATTTAGTTATAAATTATCGAATTATTTGGTCACAAATTTTTTCTCGATCACGAACCGAAATTTTATGTTATAAATTATTTCATAGTCACAAATAAAAAAAATTATAGGTCACAAATCACAAATTTTATAAATAACTACTCAAATTTTTAGGTCACATATTATTTATTGGTTACAAAATATCCACTTTATTGATCACAATTTCAAATAATTGGTCACATATTATTTATTGGTCACAAATTAATCAATTTATTGCTCACAATTAATCAAATAAATGGTCACAAACAACCTAACCCCATGCTATTCCCACCCTCAACCATTGCACCACCGCCACAACGACGATGGCCGCCCACCACCACCACCACCAGCTCACCAGCATCGCCAACATCACGACCACTTTACCATTGCAACCATCACCACCACCGAAAAACCAAATTCAAAATTATCAGTCACCACCAACATCACGACCACCACCTAACCACCAGCACACTACCAACTACAAATACCACCACCGTTTGCAAGCCACCACCAACTATCTCAAAAACTTTGGTACCCAAAACTCCAGATTTTCCCCATATAGCGCAGTGGCCGCTGCAACAACGACGATCATGCCATGAACGGCGTCGCCCAAAACCATCGCTATCCAAAATCGGCACTGCCATCACCACACTAGCTCACTAGCATCACCAATATCACCACCACCTCACCACTACATCCAGCACCATAACCATCACCAACTACAAATACCACCAACAAAACCCACCTCAAAATCACTCCACAACCACCACAAAATTAGTTCCAAAATATATGCACGACTATTGCAAAACTAGATCCAAAATCACTGCACAACCATCAATCGCAAAACTAGATCCGGTCGACGATGACTATTGCATAACAACAATTGCATCATCATTGTTCCAAAATCACTACACAACAATCGATCGAAAAACCAGATCCGATCGACGATAATCGTTGTGCAGCGACAGCAGCTGCGTCAAGCGACATCGTCGCTCAATGCGCCGCGACAACGTCATCATTGTCGTGGTTTTAACGACTATGCATGCTGGCTCTCACATCTCGCAGTGATGCTCATCACAGTTGCGCACGACGATGCTCTCCACCATGTGTAGTTGCAGGTGGATAATGGAGGGAGAGAGAAAATGGAGGTAAAGTGAGAATCAAGTGAATTTCGGTTTGGGTTGGGGTGGGGTATATTAATTTAACTTTATATTATTATTAATATTGAATTATCATCTGATTTTTGTATAAATAAACTTTAAATTTTATTTTTTAAATGTTAACGTAAAAAATTCGGTTCTACGTAATTTCCACTTCCCTCAAATAAAGTGTTAGCTGGACTCAATGGGCCGGCCCAATTCAGCATCATCCACTTGATACCTTAAGTTGGACCAAAAAGGCAGGCTATAGTTTACTTTTTAATCCAATTATAGAACTAGGAGAGCCCAATTGATCATGCCTACGAAACTTTTTAGTCAATACCATGTGGGCCTGTGCATATTGGGCCAGCGTTGCACTTCCTCAAACCCTAGAGTCCTCTATAAATGGAAGCTACTTCACATCTTCGCCATAAAAGAAATTCTCAATGACACAGCCATAGGCCGAGCAATTGCAATGGCTGCACGAACTCTAACAGAGGTATGAGCTAATTATTGGAACTCCTAGTTAACCGAAAATTTGATTGATTTTTAGTTGATCTGATTTCTGCAGGCCGTGGTGGAGTCGGGGGTTTTAGGGGAGCCAGGGGAGATGGAAGAGGCGGAGGAGGAAGCGGAATGAAGAGAGGCGTTGTTAGAGGCGGAGCAAGAGAAGGTGGAAGAGGCGTGAGCCGAGGAATGAAGGGAGACACCGAAGTTGTGATAGGCATGAGGGCTTGTTTTAGCTGAGGAAATGGACGGCGCTATTGTCACCAAGAATATTGTCCCAGGTAAAACGGTTTATAATGAGAAGAGAATCTCCGCTGAGGTATAAAATTGGTATTAGAATAGATTGAGTATTTTTACCATTCCTTAGCAAGGGATCTTATATAACATCTCTTTAAAAGTGAAATGAACTCTATTTTAAAGACCCAAAGAATGAAATTAGGCTTCTTCAGGGTTCTTTATTGTAACTTTTTTAAAATGGAGTGTTGGATCTCTAACTTTGGAGAGCCAAAATCACCCTCTATCTTAAATTATTCATATTACATTGACAAATATAATATATTAATTAGAAAATAAAGGGTTTGTTTGGCTTAAATTTAAATTTGCTTTTATATTATGATTCTTGGATATTGTTTTAGTGGTACAGTTAGTTTTCTTGATGTGTAAATTGTGCTATGATGAGTTACTCGGATTCCCCTTCAAGACATCTTGGGTGATGCAAAGACCGAGTTCTGATGCTCAGCTGAATCAATATTTTATTTCCTTCATTATATGTTATAAATATTGGATTTTATTTGATTAATTATCGTGTTTACAGTTGCCCTTACCTTTGTAACATACGGGCAAATGTATCTTGTTGTTCTAAGGGTTCGTTTGGCATGGTTTTTGAAAAGTCAGAATGAGCTTTTGAGTGCCAAAAGCAGCTTTTGGACCTGTTTGGCTAATTTTATGAAGCTGGTCCATTGTTGATTCCTTTGAAAGTACTCCTGGAATAGGAAATGCTTTTAAAAATTAGTTTTCAAATAAAAATTTAGGTTTTTTCCTCCAGAAGTTTTCTTACATGTATCAAAAGTATCAAAAGTAAAAGTAAAATCATGCTAAATAGACCCTAAATTTACTGTACTTCTTACTAGCAATTATTTATTTTTGTTTTATGTTTATGACTATTTTTTGAATCTGTTGAATGCTTTCCAAGGTTTGGGAAGGTTTTTAACTCTCTTTTCATTACTGACTTGAACTACTGTTACTACTCTATATATTGAAATCATGTTAAGCTGCAGATGATGAGTTACTCGGATTCCCCTTCAAGACATCTTGGGTGATGCAAAAACCGAGTTTCTGATGCAATAAATAAATCAATATTTTATTTCCTTATTGCATTTTATTTGATACCTTAATTACTGTCATTGCTATTTTGATATTTTGCAATCTAGTTCATGATGTGGGTTATTGAAGTTTATTCTACCTCACATTCTTTTATCAAATTACCTGTTTCATTGCTGTAGAAATAGAGCTTTCTTTATTTGTTACCCTTGATATTAATGTACAAATATTAATGTACAAAAAGAGGAGCTCATGCGAATATAACTGGCAAATGGCTATGGCCTGTGAGAGTATCTAGTAGGGATATGAATGGTGAAGTCACGACGTGGATGTTGCAAGTAGCTTTGTATGGTGCAGAAGCTCTGCTTGCTGCTTAAAATCCAGGGATGTTATGAGTATCGTAACATTGTTATTCGTAGTTAGCTGTTTTTTTCGTTGACTTGTTTTCTTTTATGCTGCCCAAGTTTCTGCTTAGGCATTCTGGGAGGAATTTGACCTTGAAAATTCGAAATCTCCCAGTATTTCTCAAACTCTTGGTACTGAAGACACTGATTCTGAGGAAGCTTCTGCTACTGAACCTCAGAACAGGAAAACTGAAACTGCTGATGCAAAACAGACAGTTTTGACGAAGGTTTCATGGGTTAACCTGTGCAGATAACAGGAAACAAGATTCTGGAATTAAACTCCAACATTTTGATGATTTGTCGGATGAAGTTATCTTGGAGGAGCATGATCTTGATGATGTTGAAACATCATGGGGGCATTGTTTAGTGGGATACTTTGCTGGCAGGTTTCCAGGAAAAACTGCACTTCTTCGTATGTGCGATTCTTGGAAAGTAAATTACCATTAGAGCATGAGCCTAAATTTTGCTCAAATTGCAAGATCTTTGGACACAAAATTGCTGCATGCAAGGTGGAAAATCAGGCTGCAAGACAGGTTCGATCCAGGCCAAATAGAATGTGGCTGGGAAAAAACAGGCAGCTCCTGAATGTCAAAACAGTGCTGAAACATCTGTGCAGGCAGTAATGACCGAGCAGAACAGTTTGGAGGACGCTGCTGCAGGTAGCAAAGAAGAATCCAGCAAACTAGGTGCTACAGGCAGCAAAGAAAACTCCAGCAAACTAGACGAGGCAGCCAGCAACGAAGCAACTGCAGGCAGTAAAGAACACGTATTGCCTGTTGAGGCTGCTGCCAAGGAACAACTACCTGATTCTGTACACGGGGAACATTTGGTGCAACAACATAGACGTAGTTGCAAACGGGGGTTGCAGAATTTTAAGTGCCCAGGTTGGATGATAAATTGAGTAAGAAACTCAAAGTGAAAATGTAGAGCAACTGACCATAACAATGAAGAAAAATAGGAAGAAGGGATCCCGCATTCATGACATTAATCAACCGAGGTTGTGGTGTTTGCTTCACTTTTGAATCTCTTGATAGGGATCTTTTGATCCTTTGTAATGCTTGTTTTGTAAGCCCGGGTATGTTTGGAGTAGTAGTCATTGATTTTTGATTAATCATCTTTGCTATGGGAAGAAGTGGGATTTTGTTTAAAAAATTTGTACTTTTGAACTGTCAGTCAGGGCAAACTGCATAGCTACTGAATCAGCATTTGAACATTAACTAGGTTCTTTCAGACCGTTTTGAGCTACAACATGCCTGGTCTTGGGTGGCTACTGCGTAGCAAAGAAACAAAAAGCTAATGTTTGGGAAATCCGGCGATTATTTTTCTTACCGTCTTTCGGTTTTATTGATCTACTTTTAGCAAGTTAATTTATTTGTCAGCCAATCGTTTCTTGAAGTTGCACGTATAAATTGAAGCATGAATAAAGTTATGGATTGTGTTATATGTACACAATATTTTACACCCTCCTCACATGGAGAGGGGTTCACACACAATAAAATATTTGTGAACCCTCCTTCATATGAGGGGGGTTTAAAAGATCAGAAATGTTGATTGTACAGCATTTGTTTCACACCATTTTTCACAGCCCTCACACATGCAAGGGTGGGGCCCGCAATTAAAATAATTGCGGGCCCCACCCCTTGCATGTGTGAGGGCTGTGAAACTTGCTGTTGCTGTAGCATCTCTCTTAAAAGATTGTGTACACCACAAGGTGTACACATAGCATTATCCTAAAGTTATATTTACCCCTCGGTTCCGAGATAAATAAATAAATTGTATATAAAACCTGATAATTTTGTCTGAAGATGCGTATGACAAGAATAATATATTATCCAACCCCTTTGTTCCATTGATTTGTTTCTTTACCTGCCCAATTTCTGTTATTCACGATAATTAAAGCATGAAGCCTGTTTCAAATTGGTTGCAATATTAATATTTCAACAATGCTAGATGTAGGTTAAAAGTTTAGACATTCTTGTTGACATTCCATTGTTTTGAAAATAAATGTGGAAGGGAAAGTGTTTTTTTTTTCTATTCAAACTGTCCAATGTGATATCGTCACGTGGCACAACCTTCAAGAAGTAGATTATAATATGTGTGATACCTATTGAAAATAATTTTAAAACTTTCAAATTGAAAATTAAAATTTCGGTTTTTTGTATTTTATAATTGTTCAGTTTTTTATTTTTAACTTTCAGATTCGATATAAAATTTAATCTCATTATTATATTTGTAACTTATATTTATTTTGATTAATTTTCATTATTTGAGTGTTGAACTTTTCTACTATAAAAGGGAGTGAATTTTCCATTGTTTTACACACAACAAAAATAAACATACGAAAAACACTCTCTAGTCATTACATATTATCTTTTGGCAATTGACAAGGGCCTGTTATATCTCTCCCTGTGGTTGTGCCCATAAAAGGAGAACCGTATGCGAGCTATAAGAGTTTTGTCTTGGAGTCGTACAGTGCTGAAAATACCCGTACAAAGAGGTCACGTGACTTTAGGACAGCGTTCATCACGACTCTCTTAGGCCAACTTTTCTAACTCTATTATCATATTTATATTATTTGATTCATGCTTATAATTGATAATTTATTACACAAATCACGTAATTTTTACAACAATCTAAAGTCAGCGTGTGTGATTTGTGTAACAATAATTTGTGGTAATTGTTAATACACTCATTATTATTATGCTTCAATTTTTATTTGATTCTGTTAAAAATTTTTAGAACCTTTTATAATTTTCATTTTGCAACTTACTGCATAAATTTTGCATTCTCGGAACTAATAGAGATTTTATTAATTAAATATTGCACTATTCTAAATTGTTTCAATATTTTAATTTTAAGTACGTATTCCATTTTTATAACTTAGTGGAAAGTTTTGAAACATATATTATTTACTTAATTGTTGATTAAGTCAATAAATTAAATGTTTTAATTATTAGAACATTTTCAGAATTGAAGCATATATTATTGCATGTCAAAGTGGTGATCAAGTCAATTAAAAAGAAAGAAAGAAAGAGGAAAAAACGTCTAGTGCATTTTTAATATAAAATTAATTGTGACTATTGCATTTGAAACTTCAATATTCATTTTATCTCTTACATTATTACTTGGAATATTTGTTGTTAGTGAATTAATATAGTCAAGTTTTAAATATTTGACTTTATTGAAAATTTATTGTTGGTATTGTTCTCTCTCTCACACACACACACACACATATTGTTTAGGTTAAATGACAAATTTATATATCTACGGTTACTTCTCTCTGTCTTAGTAATTCATAGTGTAAGAATGACAATGACATCTCGTGAATATACTAATAGTGCTAAACCGAAAATTCTAATGGAAAAAATTTAAAAGATGGAAAAAACAAATGGAATATTGGATGACTGTTTTAGGGTTAATTACTTCTATAAAAGAAGATTATGACTATAGAGAATCTCCTGATGGTACAACCCATAACAAATTGAATTCCATTGTCATAATCGAATATTAAGTGCTCTTTCTGATAGATTTTATGATATTTATCAAAATATCACGAGTGCTGAAGAGCTTTGGAAAACCTTAAGAGGAAGAATATGGAATTGATGATGCTGGAGTTGATAGATTTAATGCCTCAACCTTTAACAAATATGTTATGGTGGATGAAAAATCTATGAACGAACAAATCCATGAATTTCAAGATTTACTACGATATGTAGAAGAAAAAGGATTAAGTTTTAGTGAGAATTATAAGGTTTCATGCCTTATAGATAAACTTCTACCTTCTTGGTTAGATTTTGCCAAAGGTCTTAGACATAAGCAAGGGATTTTAACATTAAACCAAGAGCATCATAGAAATCGTATCAACAAAGTTGATGAATCACATGCCAGAGCAAACTTGGTAGAAAATTCAAAAACCCCTACTAACTCCTCAAAGCAATTTAAGTCTCGAGGCAATAAGTTTAATAAAAACTTTTACCGTTATAGAAAACACTTCCAATCTAAGAATAACTACACTAAAGATAACAAAGGCAAAGGGAAGAAGGAGCAATGGCCATGTTATATATGTGGAAGAACCAACCATCTCGCTCGAGATTGCTACTACAAAAGGACTAAGGAGTACAAGTTTAATGACAAATTTCAAAATGATCAAGTAATTATGTTGAAGGATGATGAACATTCCATTAGGTGTGAATCGTCTACCTCTTTAGTCAATTTTACTTATACTAATGAATGGTGGTTAGATTCTAGAGTAAATGTTCATGTTTGTTTTGCTAAGAGTTTGTTTAAATCTTATCAGACTTCAAGCGGAGGAAGCTTAACTTTGGGGAAATGACTCCATTGCTTCTGTATTGGGAGTTGGAAGTGTCGAACTTAAGATGACTTCTGGAAAACTTTAATTTTAGATCAAGTTTGTCATGTTCCTGAAGTTAGAAAAAATTTAGTTAGTGGATCATTTTTAGTTCAACAAGGTTTTAAACTCGTAATGGAGTCAAATAAGGTCGTTATAACAAAAAAAATATTTTTGTTGGGAAATGTTATATTAGTGATGGATTATTTAAATTGAATATTATTGAAAAACTTTATCATGACTCTTCCATGGTTCTTAATGTTGAAGTTAGTAATTTGTGGCATGAAAGATTGGGTCATGTTAGTAATATGAAGATCAAGAAACTTATGGATCTAAACTTAATTCCAAAATCTCAAGTTGGCAATAATAAGTGTGAAGTTTGTGTACACGCCAAACAAACTAAGAGACCTTTTAAACTTGTTGGGAGAGATACAAACCTTTCAGAATTGATTCATAGTGATGTTTGTGATTCTGATAGACTGCCAACATGAGCTGATAATAAGTATTTTGTAACATTTATAGATGACTATTCTAAATATTGCTATATTTATTTATTGAAAACGAAGGATGAAGTTTATGATAAGTTCAAAATCTATAAAACGGAGGTTGAAAATCAATTAGAACGAAAGATAAAAATCTTGAGATCCCATAAAGGAGGAGAATATGCCGGGAATAATCTGAAGTATTACTGTGAGGATAATGATATAATACATGAAGTGACACTTCCTCATTCACCACAATCCAATGGTATTGCAGAAAGGAAGAATAGAACTTTGATGGATATGGTAAATGCCATGCTCATAATTTCTGGAGCACCTGAAAACTTATGGGTGAAGTTGTTCTAACTTCTTGTTACATACTGAATCGAGTAACTGTTAAGGATAATATTAAAACTCCATATAAGTTATGGAAAAAGATATTTCCTAGGTTAGATTTTCTAAAAGTGTGGGGGTGTTTGACAAAAGTAGTTATACCTAATCCAAAAAGAAAGAGAATATGACCAAAAACTGTGGATGCTGTTTTCATAGGATATGCTCAAAATAGTAGTGTAAATAGGTTCTTAATTGTAAATTCCGAAGTAAGTGACATTACAAATAATACTATCATTGAAGCTAGAGATGCTACTTATTTTGAAGATGTTTTTCCATTTAAGACTAGAATTCCAAGTGAACTCTCGTCTTCTAAGAAATTGTTTTAATAGTACTCCATCTAATTCATCTTTAGTAAGCGAAGTTGAACATGAACTTAGGAAGAGTAAAAGAACTAGGAAAGAGAAATCATTTGGAGAAGAATTCTTTACATATCTAGTTGAAGGTGAACCTGAAACATATAAAGATGATATAGTCTCCACTAATGCACCTTATTGGAAATAAGCTATCAATGATGAGTATGAGCCAATTATACAAAATAATATTTGGGTTTTATGTGATTTACCTCAAGGTAGTAAGGCAATAGGATGTAAGTGTGTATTTAAAAAGAAGTTGAAGCATGATGGAAGTATAGATAAATATAAAGCTATGTTAGTAGCTAAAGAATTCACTCAAAAAGGAGTTGATTATTTTGATACATATTCTCCCGTCGCAAGAATAACTACTATTAGGACATTGTTAGTATTAACTAATATTCATAAATTGATCATTCATCAAATGGACGTTAAGACTGCATTTTTGAATGGTGATTTAGATGTAGAAATATATATGGAACAACCAGAAAGATTTAAAGTCAAAGGACAAGAACATAAAGTATGTAAATTAATGAAGTCTTTATATGGACTAAAGCAAGCTCTTAAACAGTGGCATGAGAAATTCAATAGAGTTATACTAAATTATGTATTTAAAACTAATGCACATGACAAGTGTGTGTATATTGCAAAGAAGAAAACAACGAGCATGTAATACTTTGTTTATATGTAGATGACATATTAATATTTGGCCCAAATTTAGGATTTGTCAATGATGTGAATAGTTATTTGTCAAAGAATTTTGAAATGAAAGATTTGGGAGAAACTCATATAATTTTAGGAATGAAGTTAAGGAAAACATCTGAAGGAATTTCATTAAATCAGTCTAGTCCTCCTAAAAAGATGTTGGAAAATTTTGGGCATTATGATGATAAGCCAGTTTCTACTCCATATGATTCAAATGTGCACTTGAAGAAGAATCTAGGTGAACCAGTTTGGAGGACTCACCTATGTAAGAGTTGTCATATGGCCATGGCTATGAGATTTGGTTATTACCTAGAGACTCTTACTAGAATCAAGATAAGAGCGCATGACCATTAACAGCGCTACCTGCTATGAACTGAGTCTAAATCGATATCGTGTGTTGACCAATTGAAGTTTGGCCAAATGGACCTAATTCAAAGCTTAGTCCATTATGATTCACTCAAATGGAAATTGTTATCACAAAGTGAAGTTTAAGTCAAAAATACACCTACACCTATTACACAATATATATATATATATATATATATATATATATATATATATATATATATATATATATATATATATATATATATATATATATTGTTTAAAACTTGTGGGGAATTGTTGAAAATAATTTTAAAACTTTCAAATTGAAAAATAAAAATATCAGTTTCTTGTATTTTAATTGTTCAGTTTTTGATTTTTAATTTTCAATACAAAATTAATCTCATTATTATTTTTGTAATTTATATTTAATTTGATTAATTTTCAATGTTTGAGTGTTGAATTTTTTTACTATAAAAGGGGGTGAATTTCCTATTGTTTTACAAACAAAAAATATATATGAAAAACACCCTCTAGTCATTTCATATTATATTTTGGCAATTGATAAGAGCTTGTTCTATCTCTCTCTGTGGTTGTGCTCATAGAAGGAGAACCGGCTGCAAGCTATAAGGGTTTTATCTTAGAACTGTGCAGTGTCGAAAGTAACCGCACGAATGGGATGCCACACGACTTTAGAACAACGTTCATCGCGACTCTTTTAGGCCAACTTTTCTAACTCTATTATCATATTTATATTATTTGATTCATGCTTATAGTTGATAATTTATTACACAAATCATGTAATTTTTACAACAATACCACATCACTTGCAATAAAGAAAAAGTGGAAATTATAGTTTACAAGAGTTTTAAACTTTTCATTTCAAAATTAAGATTTACAATTCTTTTTTAAAAAATCATATCATAATTAAAATGTTAAATATTAATAATATATTACATTATTATTACTCTATCCGTTCCATAAAGATAATACTTTTTTCCTTTTTCGTATGCCCCAAATTATAGTCATGTTTCTTATTTGAGAATGTAGTTAATATATTAGTTTCCTAATTTGCCCATATTTAGGGTGTGTTCGGTAGATATTAAAATTAGATTAAAATTGAAAAATTAGTCGTTATTGTTGACTTTTATTAGACGAGTGAGATCCAATAACGGCTATATTTTCAATTTTAATTGGATTTTAGGTTGTACTAAACATGCTCTTAGTTTGTTTTGTTATAAAAAAATATAAATCACACCATTATTCAATTGTAGTTGAAACAATAAATTAAAAACCAAAAAAATATTTCATCTCCCATGACATTTATTCATTAGTATTTGTATTGAATGACTTTGGAATGTTAATTATACTGATTCTTGCATTAAACAATGACTAGTACCAAAAATAATTTAATTACCTTGAATATTGAATGCATAATTTAATTATCTTGAATATTGATTACATTAATATAGAGATCTATAAGGAAAAATGATAGCAATATTTATTATTTTAATTATATTAGCTAAATTTTCTTAACCTGTGTCAGAAAAGAAGTAAGACTATTTTTATGGGATTGAAGGAATATAAAGTTAAATTATTCTAATACCCCAACCCACCCCACCCCATCCCTTCCAATTTCAAAACCCTAAATCTTTCTCATATTTTTCTCTATCTTTTCTCTTTACTCTCTCTCTACCTTTTTTTCTATTGATGGTGACACTCTCCCGTTCCCTCTCACTCTCTCGATCTTCATAGCAGTGACAAATGTATGAAAATTGGAGAAGTCGGCACTGCCTTCTCTCTACCGCTGAAAAATTGAGGTAGAGTGGGTAGTGCCTCTTCCGCCGGCACCAACAACGTCGTTTCACTAAAGAGGCTTTCTGGTACTGTTGTTTCTGCTAGAAGTACCACTGTTCATAAGGACTACTACTGACGCTGTTGTTTAAAACAACATTGGACTTGGGTTTGTAGATCGCGTTGGATTTGAATTTGTGGATAAGTGGTTTTGTTGCAGCAGCGTTGGATTTGGGTTTGGTGGCAGGGGTGAGTAGATCAGTGGTATTTGTGGTTTTGGTGTCAAATTTGGGTTTGGAGATGGTTTTGGTGCTGAATTTGGAGATGAAGGAGATGGTTGGCACAACCTTAGTTGGTGGTGTTAGCTTCAGTCGTGGTGGCGATCCTTCAGTTTTGGTTTGTTGGGTTGTGTCTATGTTGGTGGTGGTGCATCTGTGTTATGCTATTAGGCCGTGTTGGTGGTGCTTTTAAGCTGTGTCGATGGTGATGATGTGGTGGTGGTGGTAATATCGGGGGTTGGGTGGGGGTAGGTGATGGGATTAAGAGTGTTTGTGACCAATTATTGAGATTGTGACCAATAAATAATATGTAATCGATAATTTGTGACCAATAAATAATATGTAACCTAAAAATTTGAGTCGTGACTTATAAAATTTGTGATTTATGATTGATTAATAAAGTATGACCTATAAATTTTTTTATTTGTGATAAATGAATAAATTGTAACTTATAATTTTTTTTATATGTAATCATCAATTAATTCGATAATTTGTGACAAAATTGTATAGAATTGTGACATTAATATTTAATTGATAAAATATATTTTTAATTAATTATTTCATAATTAAATTTTAATACTATATGATTTTTGAAGCTTTAAGCATTATTTCTTAATTTTGAAATGGATCATACTTAATCTCTTAGATATGAAATTTTCTCTAAAGAAAATCATTGAAGATTTGGATAATAATCTGGATCAAAATGTTCACATGGACACATGAATTGCCAATTTTTTCCTAGTTCACATTTTAAATGGTTTAAGCTTTAAAATGTCTGGTTTTGACCCGTTTCCTAATTTTTCCAATCAAATGGATTGTTCGTGTCGTGGAAGCTTGCTCCAAGAGTCATCAAAACAATGTTTTCCGGGCTCAGTTTCACGTTACCTTTCTCTACCCCAACCCACAACCAATATATTTACCTCGATTGCTTCTTAATCTCACCCACAAAGGACAGAATAATGGTGATGATTTGTAAGCAACAAAGGCATCAGAAAAGCAATGAAAGAAACACGAGATGGAGGCCAAAACACAAAGAAAGCCACCGGTTTTATCTTGCCAAGCAAGCTACCGGGTTTTTTTCCTTCCAACACACAAATCACACACACACACACACCGACTAGGGCAAAGACACCATATATATAGGCTATGTTAGACTTTGATTGGACATATAAAAGATGTTAAATGGGCCAAGATTTAAAGCCATCCAAGAGGTAATATATATGGGTCATGAGCAACATTAATTTTTTAAGTTACTTTCAACTGCCCACGTTGTTTTTGGATTGAGCATTTGGACTTGGTTGTTGGTAATAATTTAATCTAACGTTTACATCATCGCCCTAGATTCATTAGGTATCAAAACCCAACAAATCTCCACCTCGATACCCAATCAATCTTTAAGCAATCAAAACATAAAGTCAACGTTTGCATAATCAAGACAATCAATAAAATTGGAGTCACAGACCTTACCTCGTGTTTCGGACCCGAAACACATACCGTACATGCTCTTGTACTCACTAGGGCTAAGGTCACATACAAATACCCAAGTAGAAGCAGATAATCACAGTAATCAATCAAAAACAAATAAATATGCGATGGATATATCATATAGGATAACACAGATCTTTTGAAAAAGGAACGTTCACATAGAATAATAGATTAAAATCAAGTTACTCAATCAAGCGACCAATATGTATGCAACAAATGCATAAATGACCTCACGAAAGGATCTCACCACACTTATCATATCCCATTCTGTGTTGCTCACACCTCGAGAAAATATATCTCACCTCATCGCCCACCATACTCACTAAACTGATCACTCGACTAATGTCTAACTAGTAGACCTCTATAGATCATAACTCATAGGGATAATCCTCTATCACCGCATCACTTTTTCTAACCTAAATAGATAATGAGTCTCCACCTAACAGAAGTGATAAAAGTGTCTCTTTCACACTCCACCTGATCAGGGTCTCTTCACAGATAAAGGATTTCAACATTTAATCACCTCTCCACTCATGATCCAAATGTCACTCTCCACATCCTCGGTACAAACCACTAATGTACCACTATACATCTATACTCTAAATCACTAATAGACACTCAACACACATACTGCTAATGCATCTTAGCCCATTATGCATGCAAATAATTACACAAAATAATTAAATTACTCTCAAATTTATGCAAATGTACATATCAAACACATTGAAATACACATATAATCATGCAATAGAATTAAGTAATTACATACATATAAAAATGATTACACACAGATACACATGTAGTAATTAGGTTTTCTCTCAATAAACCTCATTAGGGTCATCACTCGACCCTATTACCACATTCGCCTCACCTTTCTCTTCATCTTTTCTTTTATTATCATTCCTAGAACAGCCTATTTCACCATATCCAAATTTACCGTAGTTAAAACACATCTTACTTTTCGCACTTGCCTTAGACCTACATTTGCTATCAATTTTTTTATGAAAAACCTTTTCATTTTGCCAAATTGAAAAATCACATCTTTCATTAAAAAAAGCACAATTCAAAACGTGTTGTTATTTTTACCAAAAATGCACAAAACACAAAATGCAATCAGTGACGACCACAAGCAAAGTAGAGACATAATTCACACAGAATAGTCGAACAAAAAACTTTCCAAAGGTCACGTGTAATTCTAATAATGAAAAAATAATTGACAACAAATTCACAAATAATTCAAAGGAAATAATTAACAAGAAATTCTTAGGTCTAGCAACAGGCAATAGTTACCCATTCACAGTAACGCATACCTAACATCACCTAATACGATGACTTCTATTGTAAAAAATAAATATATATCATGTTTAAAGAATCTATGTATAGCACATTTGTCACATGATTCATATATATTAGAAAATTTTGGTCATTAGTATACATGTCCTTAACATATTCAAATCCTAGCAATTTAGCACCTAAAGAAGTAAGAAGTACATACTTCATTGACAATGAATTCGTCTCCATGTTTCTTTACCTTGTTTGTACTGGATAACATATAGAAATATCTCGATGAACTCCATCCACTTGCATGGCTCTTGTTTAGTTTACCTTGACCCTTTAGATGCTTCAAGGACTCATGGTCGGTATGAATCATGAACTCCTTTGTCAATAGGTAGTGCTACCATGTCTCCAAAACTCGAATAAGTGCATACAACTCCTTATCATATATAGGATATTTGAGAGCTGATCCACTTAGCTTTTGACTAAAGTAAGCTATCGGCCTTCGTTCATGCATTAAGACAACTCCAATACCTAATCCTGATGCATCACATCCAATCTTAAAAGTATTGTTAAAGTTAGATAGTGATAGAATATGTATAGTACACAACCTATCCTTAATAGTATTAAAAGCATGTTCTTGTTTAACGTCCCAATGAAATCCTACACTTTTTTTTTACAATTTTCGTGAGTGGTATGGCAAGTGTGCTAAAATCTTTAACAAAACAATAATAAAAGTTAGCTAAACCATGAAAATTTCTTACCTCACTTATGCTTTTAGACGTTGACCACTCCTTGGTAGCTTTGATTTTCTCCACATCTAATTCAATTCCCTTTGCACTAATAACATAACTAAGAAAAAACTTTTTTCATGCAAAATGTACACTTTTTAAAGTTAGCATGAAGTTGTTCTTGTCTTAAAACTACAAACACACATCTTAAATGTCTTATATGCTCATTTAAATCCTTACTATATACCAAGATATTATCAAAGTAAACTACTACGAATTTACCTATATATGCATGCAAGACATGTTTCATTAATCTCATAAACGTGCTAGGTGCATTAGTAAATTCAAAATTCTTGGACCATTTAATTGGGCTTCATTTGGTATATACTACAATGGTCTCATTTGGGCCTATATCTTGAACTCCCTAACTGGGCTCCAATTCTTGGACCATTTAATTGTGCTTCATTTTTTGTATGTCAACAATTACCCTCCAATATGGCAGAATTAATATCGATTATTAATTTTTGCCATATTCTTCCTTTTTCTTGGCCTAAAACTATGCTAGTTTTCGTAGATGGCATGCACGCATGGTGAATCATGGTCCTACCAAAGCGATTTTTGATCTTGCTAAGATTTCAGACTTATTAGAAATTACTCTCCATCCCCCAATTTATGACCCATTGTTTTTTTCCTATTGCTCTGAGCTTTTAGTCTTCTGAGTACAATACTTTTGTTTTCCTCCTTAGCCCAATGTCTATTACCCCGAGAGACGTTGGAGCCATAGTAAACCTTCCGTCCTTGGGCGACACCATTTTTCTTGACATTTTGATTGATGGCGCTACCCCAAAGTTTGACAAAAAACTTACTGAGTCCTATTCGGGCATGCAAGGCCTTTATACTACCTCTAGGTCTGAGCCTTCTCACGTTGAGCGTTTGATTACGCCCAAAGAATAACGCGGTAGTTGTAGTGCAGATTTGGGGTGTCGTATCCACAAGGAGATGGAAAAATATTTAAAGGATAAAAAATGATGAGTGTTCTCACGGATGATAAGAAATAAATTTGTTTGTCACGGAATCAAGATCAATTTTGAGAATATGAAAATTAAAGTCAATGAATGAGATGGTAAAGCGTCTGGATTCTCTCAACCAGATCGATCAATCACATCAATTATTCCAATTTTATAACACAATTAGAGGCTTTCATCTCGACACTCTAATTGAAAGATATGTCGTTTAAACCCAATTTAATTCTAACGTGATTATAATGGTTAATCTTCCTATTGCAATGTTCACACTTGGTTTATCGAAATCAGATTCAAAATCGACTATATACTAAAGCATAAAACAGTAGAAAATCACACCAATAAACTTAAATAATTAAGATTAAAACCTAAGTAATTATTTCAATCAATCCATAGAGAGAACGTGACTAATTCTATGACCAATTTAATAAAAACTAAGCCAATCTCAAAATCAATTCATGATGAGGAAAACAAACCATTAAATCAATTTAATTTCAATTGTAACTCTAGAATCTAGTTTCTCTATAACACAATTAAGCATTCATGTATTGGAATAAGATCATAAAAGCAACTTTATACATCGAGCATAAAGTAGTAAACAATCCACCAATAACATTCATGGGATAATTCAACAAATATTTCAATTCGTCGATAGAAAAAGACTGGCTGAATCTATGATTAATTTAATAAAAGTTAAATAAATGTCATTACAAATTTAGGAAAAGAAACTATAAATTCTAGAGTTTTTCAACAAGAAAATATCAAAATACGTGAATAATAGATGTGAAATCACCAATTCCGAAGGAGTTCCTCCCTAGCTTCACCAATGGTTTAGTTCTTCATAAGTTTCTTGAGACAAAATCAATGAAAGAATGGTGTAGAATGAAGAATCAGCCATTCTGAAACGTTTTTGGGGTTTAAATATGGTGGAAAATTAGGTTTCCATACGTGTTTCAATCAAACAAGGAAACTGGAAAAATTTCGCATTTTGGCTTAAGGCGCGTGTTTGGGCCATAACTTTATCTTCTAATGTCTGATTGAGCTAATTCAAGTTCCATTGAAAAGATAACTTAAAGGGCTACAACTTTGCTTCAGAAACCATCTTCAAATTCAATCGTTTTTCATGTCAACAACTGGTCTCAATATGAGGCTGAAAATAGGTACAAAACTTTTCAACTTGAAAGTTGATATGTGATAATGTCTTAGCTATATTTCATCCTTTTGACTCATTTCTTCATCCAATTGACCTCTAACGCTCTCGAATCTTCATCACAAGGTTGGAAACAAGTTTATAGTATTTGTTCTTTAGTCCCTGAGCTTTCACTTTTCCCAATTTGGCCATTTTTCACTTGTTTCTCCTCAATTTCGCTGTATTCATCACTTTGTCCTGCAAAACATGAATTGCATAGAATTAAGCTATATTCCAACATATTAATCAACAATTTCTCATGTTTTGACAGTAAAATAAGTATGTAAAAAGCACTATCAAGCGTGTGGCTTTTCTTCAGGTCTGGCTTTGTAAATATGTCATTTGTCTCCCCAGCCTGAAACCTTCTATGAGTTATCTGCCCATAGCGCATGAGTTGGCGCATGGTAGGTCTTTGAATCTATGTTTATTCTTTTTAGCCACCTTTTATAGAGGCATGGCTTCTCTCCAATTTCAATTGAGGAATGGTGCATCTCCCACCGGTAGTTGGCCTCTTTGGCTCGCTCAATTGTGATTGAGAGCATATTTCCCACATCTTAGTACTTCATCATCCCCTCCTCGATCGATTAGTTGTTATGGGCTATTCATCCATCAATTGAGCCATGTGAATATGTCCAATAGAAAAGTTTTCACATTCTTTTACAATTTACATTCGACGCCTTCCTTTTTTCCTTTTTCTCCTCACCAAGTCCCTATTTATGTGTGACCTCCTTCTACTCTGTCTGAAGTGAGCACTTTCTTGCCCATTTGAGCTCAATTCTTGATTGGGAGAGAATTGTTCCATGACATCGTAACTGGGACAAATGCTAAGGCAGAGGTTGAGATATATACTCCCCAATTTTTCGCTCGCCAGCTTGGTTTTGGCCAAATGTGGCCTGTTCCTCACTGTTATTCTAGAAACTTAGCAGAGCATTTTCATACTATAAATAAAATCGAGGTACAAGCCATTGATACTCGTAATATTCTTTTGACCAAAAGTTTTTCTTTGGCTCCTTTCAATCCCACTACTATCACTCATCCTCTTTTTGACCAACTCTGGCCATCTGTAAAACGTAGGTTGTTCACAACTGATGCTAATCGTGCCTTCCACTTGCTGGGTTGGCTAGAGTCTTCCTCTACTTCTCCTATTCTAGCCACTCATGTGTCCATTAACATTCCCATTTCTCCTTCTCAATCACCACCTGTTCGTGCTAAACGTCTCATTTTTCCATCTAGTTCACCATCTGCTCAAACTATTATAGCTAAAGGTGCTTCCAGCCACAAACGGCCAGCCTCAGCTTCACCAATTTTGTAGGGTGATGATGATGATGATGCTCCTCTCATTCTCAGGAGAAAGGTAATTAAGTTTTTTTATTCATGAAAAACAATCCTTCACGGGTTAATGCTTTACCTGAATTTTCCCATAAGAGTTCAACTTCTCCTTCGAAGACTCTGGTCTTAGCAGCCCCGCTCCATCGCCTCCTACTGAAGCTGCTTCATCCAAGTCATCTAATGCAGGGGCTCTGCCTAAAGAGAAATCCATAGTCCTAGAGTCTTCACCACAGCTAGTTGGAGAGCTGCCACCTTCCCAAGGCGTTGACCACCCACGTGTCGAATCGGAAGGTAATACATATCTTAATGTCTTTACCCTTGCTTGTACTATTGGCCTTCGACTCATTGCTTCTTGAATTGTACAGAGGTTCCTATGGATCTGCCTGTTGTGGTAGAGTCTGCTCGTCCAGACAAGGGGAAGTCTTCACAGGTGGCTGAGTCAACCAGTAACGTGCCCGAACTTTCCAGAGCTGATGATGAGGTAGCCTTTGTTTTACCTTTCATTTTCACTTTATTTACTGCAATGAAAGTGCTAAATGCTTGTATTTTTCTTTACAGGATGCTGATGCCATCGTGTGCTCCATCCAGAACTTGTTCACTTCTTAGGAACAAGTAAGGACATCTCGCCCTTGTTCAACCGTCGTCCTCTTGCTTCATCTGCTGCTTTCTCGGAAGAAAATATGAATACTCTCACGCAATCAGTGCTTGGATATATTTCTTTTATGGATATAGATATCAACAAAGCCAGTGCTGCTAAATAGAGAGGTAAGTTTGAGCTTTTGAGTGCGAAAATGGCGCAAGCACTTGAGCTTCCTTCGCTCAACATTTCATCTGACTTTAAGATGACGTTGAATATTATCCATTCCGAGATCAACTCTTTGCTAGCCAAGAATGTCGAGTTGAGATCCAAGAAGATTCAGTATGTCTATGCTTTATCTGAAAAGGAGTCTTTGCTTCAAGATATTGATAAAGCCAATGTCGAATTAAACGAAATCTTCTCTGAAGTTATGGTTGAAGATTCCTTGATGATAAGCTTAGCTGCAGAGATGAAGGAACTCTAAGCAAAGATGGACGACTATAAGGCTAGATTAGCTGCCAAGAAGAGTAATGCTTCCCAAGGAATTGAGCGAACCAAGTCTTTGGTTGAGCGTTATGTAAAGCGGGAAGTTGACGAGGATTTTGCAACTGAGTCGCCTACTGTTTCTTCTAAGTAGAGCGATGAATGGGGGAAACTTAGGAACGAATGCATTCAACTTGGGGTAAATTGTAATTAAGACATTGATGCCTTTATTTACCTTGTAATTTTGTGCTGGCATCCACTGTTAATTCGAATGTAACGGCAGCTAATGTTATTAATGGAACGACTATTTTATTCACTTGCGTAATGACTTTTGTATGGATTTAGAAACAGTATAGTTGACATCTTCTTCATTCGTCAACACCCCCAAGCATTTAATTACTTTGTGCTAAACTCGTTTACATTTCCCCTCATGGAACCTTTACTCGGAACAAAACTTTTGGTATTCCGATCTTCTTTTCCAAGATTTTGGGCCATTTAATTTCTGTTACTATGCGTGTAAGTGGCCATTCATATTCCACCTTTTCACCTTCACGCATCTATAAATGCGTATGTGTTACACATTTGTCATCTTCATCATTTTCTTCCAAAAATCAACTTATTTGCCATCGTTTGGCATTTCAGATAATTGATCAACTATTTCCTTTTTCGAAAAAAATGGATCATTTGATCTATTTCCCATTTCACTGTCCGTCTTGATATTATCTTTGGTATGAGAGATATAAGAAATATTCTTTGTTCAATAAAGGTATTCTCAGCACCTCCTCCATTTATGATCTCCATAGAGAGTTCTAAATGAGAGTCAATTGCCTGTTGAGAGTGCTTCTCAGTCTTCTTGCCTGCCATTGTAGTAATACATTTCGGAAGACGATTAAGGCCAGTTCGCCATTTTCTTTGTGATTCATAGAAGAATGATGATAGCCTGCTTCCAATTGCGGCTTATAGAGCATCTTGTATTTTGTATCTCAAGGCTTGTAACAAATATTTGATAATAAAAGAGTTTATTTGAACGCATTTCGTTCTCGTTTTATTTCATCATAATCGCTCAACAATACTGTTTATTTATGCCTTTATCTGTTCACTTTCCCATATGAAAGGAACATATTTCTTAAAATATTTACCATTAATAAACCTCATATATTTCGTACCATCTAGATCTTCTAAATGGTAGACTCCATTAGGCAATACAATTTTCACTTTATATGGTCCTTCCCAATTTGCTGACCACTTACCATACTTTGGATCCTTACTATCCAAAGCGAGTATTATTTTCATAACCAATTCGCCCAAGCTAAAAGATTTGGCTATAACTTTTTGTTATAGAATTTAACCATTCTTTGTTTTTGAACCTGCAATCTGTCCAGGACGTCTAACTTTAACTCGTCCAATTCCAATAAATTCTGGGCCAGTGATTCGACATATTCGCTGTCGCCTAAGTCATTTTGTAGGCCTACTCTCATTGACTGCACGTTGATTTCCATAGGCAACACAACTTGTTGTCCATAAATAAGTTGAAAATGAGTTACCTTGGTACTTGAACATGGTGAAGTCCTGTAAGCCCATAAGGCTTTATTTAAACATTCATGTCAATTTTTGGCATTTTCATTTATCATTTTCCTTATGATATTTTTTAGAATCTTATTAAAAGATTATGCCTGTCCATTAGATTGAGCGTAATAAGGTATGGAGCTTACTAACTTAACTCCAAACTCGCTCAAGAATTCCTTCACTTGATCTCCATTCAGGGAAGTTCCGTGATCCACCATCAAAGTTTGTGGAATCCCAAATCTATAAATAATGTGGTCACGAATAAAATCTATGACACTTTTCTGAGAGATCTTTTTTAAAGGTATTGCTTCTACCTATTTAGTGAAGAAGTATTGCAACTATTATAAACGCATGTTGTTTGGACAATGGGGGATAGATCTTCCTTATCAAATCTATCGCCCAACCTTTAAATGGCCAAAGTTTAATAATGGGTGCCATTTATCTTGCTGTGGCTCTTTGTATCGGACCATGCTTTTGACATGCTAAACAACTCTTTGCATACTAAACACATAACTCTCCCATTTTGGGCCAAAAGTATCCACTCCTCACAATCAACCATCTCATCCTTTGGCCAGCTTGATGGGCTCCACATATCCCTTCATGCACTTTAGCCATGATCGTTTTGGCCTCTTGCAAATTCACACATTTTAGTAGTATACCATCTGAGCGTTTCTTAAATAGCTCCTCATTTATCAATACATAATTCAATGAACGCAACTTTATTTTTCTACTACTTTCATTGTTAGGTTCTTTCAAGAACCTTTTAATCTATGCCCTCCAATCTATTGCATCTCCATCTTGTATGCAATGAACTCCAATCCTTCTCGCCCTCCTTTGTACTACGGACAATATTATTCAATACTCACAAGTAGATTCTCAATTTAAAGCTTTTGAATAACCCGAAACCATTTGGGCTAATTCGTTTGCTATGTCATTATATATCCTATTAACATATTGAAGCTCTACTTGGTCAAATTCTTCCAACAACTCTTGGGCGATTTCATATTAACTTATGACAGAATCACTTTGGCATTTAAAATCACCAATTAATTGGTGAATTACCAATTGAGAATCGTCCCTAATAATCACATTCTTTATTCCCATATCTACTATCAATGCTTCGTATTCGGCTTGATTATTGGTACACATTCTATCCAAGGTGAAAGCAAATTTATAATAAATCCCTAGGGGATTTTTCAAAACTATACCTACCCTTGTACCTCTAGAGGTTTTTGATCCATCAAAGTACAAAATCCAATGTTTTAATTCGAATGAATCGATCTCCAACTCAATCTCCTTAGGCATGTCGAGGCATGGATGATCGGCCAAAAAGTTAGCCAATGCTTGATTTTTGACTGCCTTTTGGGGGTATGTATTGTATTTCAAATTTCGATAATGCTAAAGTCCAAAGGCCTATCCTTTGGTGTAAAATAGAGCGAGAAAACATATACTTAACTAGATTTACTTTAGAAACTAAATAGACGGTTACATGCCGTAAATAAGCCATTAGTTTTGTACAAGTGAAATATAAAGCAAGACACAATTTTTCAATAGCAGAGTAATTACATTCACATTTTGTTAATCGTCTACTCAAATAGTAAATCGCCATTTCTTTACCAAATTTGTCTTCTTGCGCGACCATTACAGCTATCGATTCTTGTTCAACCAATACATGCACCTTCATTGGCTGTCCTTGGACAGGTGATATTAAAATTGGCGGACTTGACAAATATGTCTTCAGGCTATCAAAAGCCTTTTGATGCCCTTCCTTCCAGACGTATTCATCCTGATTTTTCAGCTTTAAAAGAGGCGAAAAAGCTTTTGTTCGCCCTCTTGACTAAGCATCTTGCTGACCAATATTGGACGATCTTCCCATTCGTCGCCAATATTTACCCTAATCAAAGGGTCTTGTGCTTGCGCATGCCCAGGTTTTGTGATCCTCATTAATTCATCGTCCAGGTTCCTTGCAAGCATTTCCTCTTCTAAGCAATCCACCTTGTTGACTTCTCAGCCAATATTCTGCTCCAACTCGAACACTGCCAATTTGTTTCCCAACGTCTTTAATGCTGCTTCTTCTGTTGTCTTCTCTTGACATTCCTTACTGAAAGCTATTAATTTGGCTTTGAAGGCCTGAATGTCGGCCATATGTTCTTGTTACTGATAATTCATTAGATTTCCTTGATTATCTTTTTGCCAATCACTGGCTTTTCTAGGGCCACTATGTTTGGCCCTATTTGATTGAACATTTTAGTAAGTGCATCTACTAAAAGTGGATCTTCACTCTGAGCGACAATCTGAGTTTCTTCTCCATCTTGAACCATCCTGTCAGGTCCATAATTTCCTTCGTACATGAACCTTTCTACTGAGTTTGCTTCTGCGACAAAGGGTCTATGGTCTGCCTGCACCACTTCTGCTTTGCCCTTGTCATTCCAAAAAATCAGGCATTGGTGGAGTGATGAAGGTATACAACGACTCTCGTGGATCTAGTCCCTTCCTAGTAGCACATTGTAACTAGTAGGACCATCTATCACAAAGAAGACTGTGGTCCTAGTAGTTGTTCCCACGGTTATGTCCAGTGGCATTACCCCTTTAGCTGAAGTTGCTCATCCGTTAAAACTTATGAGAATAACTTCCGTTGGGATCATATCGCTTTCTGTCTTTGCAAATTTCCTCATCATCCTAGATGGGAAGGTATTTATGACTGCTCCATTGTCAATGAGTACTTTCGCCACCGGTATACCATTGACTAAGGCCTTCATATACAATGGCCTTAGATGTTTAGTTAGTTTCATGGTTGGTCTCTTAAAGATTACCTTTTCGACAACATCTATTTCCACTTCCTGTTTGTCTTCTGTTGAATCATCTCTTTGTGATAAGTCAACATGCAATATTTCGCACTGAACTTCTGCTTCTTGGATTTCCTTTTTACTTTCTTCTAGTGCTTCTTCTTCGGTTACTCATCCTATAGGAGGAGGCAATATTCTTAGAGGTGACCCATACTTCTCAGAGCGAGATACTCTCTTCTTTCTTTTGGTGTCCCGTACAACACATAGTAATCAAAGGCACGCTCAAATGGTTCTCCCAACAAATCCACCTTGCTAACACCTTCCCGATGTAGCTGTTTCAACAAATTATTGTGCGACACTCCCATTTTTCTTCTCTCTGCTTCCAAATCAATTTCTTCTTCGATGTCCGTCATACCATCATCATCTTCTTCATTATATACCCCTCGAAATGTTTGACCTTCTTAACATTCCAGCACATATGCCTCCTCCTCACTATCCTCCATTTCATCCTCTTCATTTTCTTTGTTTTTGAATTCATTGGATAATAAATAATTATTAACCATGACAGGAGGTAACGTACCGAATTGAATAGTGAAGGGTTGCTCTAGTTCTTCCTCATCTTTCGTCCATCGCTCAAACTTGATCTCCCGGAAGAACTTTCTGGTAACTCTTCCATTGATTCACCAATACCAGTCTCTTTACTATCTTCGAGAAAGTTTTGGTTGGCCACTTCGAGCAGTTTAGGATCCTTAGGACCTGACAATCCTTGTTGTTGCCTCATCATTTGTCCATAATTCCGTTGAAAATGCCTTTGTTGAGTTCTAGTAATCTTATTGAAAGGTATCACCCTTCCTGCATTATACTAGAATGAATGCCATAAATTTGATTGGCGAGGCTGCGACTTGAACGTCCTCCTATTGTTTGTTGGTCTGAACTGCCTCTCAAAAGGGGACCCTCTATAGAACGATGTACCTCGCCATCCACCAGACTGGATATTTGGGAAAAAATCAGGGCGATGGTGATGTTGCCATACTCCTGGTCTCACTGTGTTTGCATTCACTTCTCCTTTGTATCTCGCACACAGGACGCATCCGTCCTCTCAGGCTCCTTCCCTTTGATACATTCAAAAACACTGGGATGACCAGAATCTTCTTCTCCGTCATCTACAACTAATTTGAATTTTGACAACTTGTTTTTGAAACTCGTCATCACCATGTTCACCCTAAGTGGCTGTGGGAAAGTATTTTCATCGAATGCCACTTTCTTCTTATCTTCGAACGTGATTCGCCCTGACTCGATGGCATCTTGTAATACATGACGAAAGGCCAAACAATGATTAGTCATATGTGACCATACATTGTGTCATTTACAATATTTTTTACCCTTAATTTGTTCAGGATCTGACAATTTATGCTTGTCACTCAGTTTTATCTGCTTATCCTTATATAATTTGTCGAATATAAGGTCACATTTGGTTACATCAAATGAGAACACCCTAATCTTTTTGTTATCATCTTTTAGAGGCTCATTCTTGCCCGACGTTCTGGATTTGGCCATTATAGGACAAGCCTATGCATCTCCCTTAACTAATTCGGCCAGATATACTTCTGTCTGATCGTTATATTCATTATCAACAGCATGAACGTCGAAGTTTGGGTCTCTATAATAAGTCCCTTTACTAGAGTTTTTCATCTGTTCTTCTTCTCTTATCAATCGCTCATATCTAATTACATTAGCACTTAGTTGGAAAATGTCAGAAAATTCCTCGTCTTGGAATTTCTTTTTTAAATCGAAACTCAAGAACCTTTGAGCAATTTTGACAAATTTTTTTTTCAGGCAAAGGAATAAAACATTTGCTCTAGCTATTTTAAATCTCTGAAGGAAGCTTTCCATCCATTCATTTGGTATTTGGCGTAAATTCGCCAAATCGGTCAAAGTAACTTCAGATTCAGTTTTGTAAAACTGAGCGTGGAACAATTGTTCTAATTGTTGTCATGTTTGAATTGAATTTGCTGGTAAGTTAATGAACCACGAGAAGACTACTCCTATCAACGAACTAGGGAACAATCTCATTTTATGGTAATCGGTCACTTCACCACTTTGCAGTATGAATCGCCCTATATGTTCTAGGGTAGAAACCTCTTCCAGACTGGTAATTAGCGAAAATTCGGGTACTTTGTACCCTCTAGGCCACGGATAAGCCTGATCTACCCAATCCGGATATGGCTTTGCGTAAGTCGACCTAATAAAAGGACGTGTCCCACAACCCATTTGATCCTATACTATCTCCATGATTTGATTCTTCAACATAACATTGGAATCATAAGGAACTCCTATAGATTGATTCATTGGTGGAATTATTGAGGTCTAATGTTTAGTCCTTGGTTTGTGACAAAGGTGCCATTGTTTAGGCCATTACTACCGTTAGCTTGAGTGTTTACTCCATCATTAACACGCAGGGTGTTCTGTCCAGTAGTTTGGACATTGTCTCTTGCATTTAGGTTACCCCCAGGTTAAATGTTCCATTACCATTATTCAAATTCGGCACTACACCACCCCCCTGGTTTGAAGTAGACGGACCGAAATGTAGTTCTATTCCTTGATTTGGGTTCAGACATGGGGAATTCTATGGGGAATTATGTCCCACAATCGTCCTGGCTTGAAAGTGATTCCCTATTGGTACAACTAGTTGACATATTTGGCCCACTAACTTATTCATGATCTCATTTAACGTGTTTAGTTGTTTAACCATATTGTCATAATGTGCATTCCCATTTTGAGTAAATTTTTCCATATTATGAACGTTTTGTAGATTTTCTAATTCAACGACATCTTGTGTGAGTTCCCCGAGCAATGCACGCATAGTTCGAGGACTCAATTCTGTCATTGGCTCGTAACGACTTTGACTGCTTTGACTCTGTCCCTCTGTTCGTGGAGTACTTTGCTGCTCCTCATATCGTTCGATCACAGATTGGACCACTCATTGGCTTGCTGGTTCTTTACCAGAATCCCTATGAGGCATATTGCTTCAGTTTTTTCCGTATCCTCTAACACCGATTGTCCCACCGGCGTGCCAAATTGTTTCGCGCGGGTTATTGCTAACAATTAAAGGATGATTCAAATGATTGTGTAAGGAACAAAACCTCTTGAGACAAAGTCCCAAAAAATGTGCTTTATTTATGAAGTTTACAATTGGGAAGAAAGAAAATGCCTCCAAGGGGCACAAGCACACGAAATAATTTGAAAGTTTGCACTTATAAATTAAAAGAAGTAAAAGTACATATTCTCTGCTTGAGAGTGATTGATTCGGGCTCTTTCCTTCTATGTCTTTTCCTTTTTATACTCATTTGACGGCTTTCTCTGTAGAACTGCCTGGAAACTGCTTGCCCTCTATAACTACCCACTTTCTTCTTGATGACTGACTTGTCAAGGAACTGCCATTTGTAACTTTTACTATTACTCTTATCATTTAACCGCTTGTAACCGAAATTCTTGGATCATAGGGTGTGATAAAGTTGCTCAGTAACCGCTTCAATAACCATCGTTTTAAGTAACCACAAGACACTGTATTCGCTCAAATCATGAGCGACTCAAAGGCTTGGGCGAGAATGAGATCATCGCTCTGGACGACAGTAAGACACTTCATTCGCTCAGATCTTGGGCGTCCTGCAGGTTTGGGCGATGATAGTACTTTGTTTATGGGCCTCCGCTATATTCTACAATGGTCTCATTTGAGCCTATATCTTGAACTCCCTAACTGGGCTCCAATTCTTGGACCATTTAATTGGGCTTCATTTTTTGTATGTCAACACCTCCCAATTGATAGTACTAGCAACTTCCTATCTTCCCTTAGATAACTCAGTTCTACCTTTTGAAACAATCCCATCACTTTTATTTTTATCCCACTTTGGTTTCCAAGAAGAGTTAAGATCCGAAGAACTCGATGGGTAACTAGCTACTCATTTCTTCTTCAACAGTCTCTCCACCTTCATAGCTACATGTAGCATCTCCTCTAATTTCACACAATGTTGTAGTTTTATCACATTAGCTATCTCCCAATTCAAACCATTCAAAAATCGGGCCATGGTGGCTACTTGATCCTCCTCAAACGAACCTCTTCCTCATAATAACCTTCAATTTTCCCCATGTTTCAATAGACATCTCATAATTCCTCCTCTTAGATGTAGCTATTTGATCCCATCAAATGATCGTATAATTAGTAAACTCAACGATAACAAGTTTTAACTTCTTCTCCTCTGAGTAGTTATGGCAATCAAATATAAGTTCTATCTTCTTTTACCACTCCAAATATGCCTCCAGATTGCTATTCCTTTTGAACAACTGAATTGTCATTTTAATATTGCCCATATTTCTATCAACCCCATCTCCAACATAATCGCTAACCCTCCTATCATACCTATCTTCTCTATTCCTCATCCTTCATATTTCAGCCTTCACCAATGCATCATCATCAATCCCACTACCCACTTCATTTTCACTACCAATATCCACTCTACGATCTCGCCTACCTTGTCTCCTTGTGTTATGAACTTCTCTGGTTGTTTCCTAAGCAAATTAGCAAGCAATGTATCTTGCCTCTCTATCTCGCCTCTTGCCTATCCATTCTATCTCCTCTATCACTAAACAACCTTTCAAACCATCGTATCACCTCCTCCATCATGATGACTCGACTATTATTCCTGCTTGAAATAGATTCGTCTCTGTTAGACATCCTAAATCTAGAATAATATCCGCCTCACGTGTATACACTCGAGTATCACTCAATTTGACTTTTTTCTTCTATTAATCTCATCACTCTTCCTTTTTCCATTTAATGCTTCCTTGCAAGTGATTCAAGGAATTAATTCGATCTCTATCAAAATTTCGACCATTGTGGAGTTCAAACAAAGAAACGATTATAGAATCACATCATAGTTTTGAACTATGTGGCCGCATAAGCTAACGATATGCGGTCGCATAGGTTAATCATCAACCTTCAACTAAGTTTCGGTAAGAAGCTATGCGGCTGCATGCTTATTTTCCCTATGCAGTCGCATATGTCTTCATTTGAGCTCCCTCATTCGCTGCTTGAACCAAGTTGATGCATCTTGTTTCGTCCTCTATATCCAATATGAAACTTGTCATTTTACTTGTTGTGTTTGATATTTCATCCACCGTACCTTGAATAAGTAATCTTATGACTTCTTTGACATTCTTTGCTCGTGATCTAGTAATTGGACCTTTCTCCACGATAAACAGATCCTTGACCTTGCTAGCTCTCAAATCATGGTTCTAATAAAAAACTCATACCTTAATATTTTTATCACCAGTTTTCTCTTTGTTTTAACATTACTAACACCATTTAGTTAAACGTGAAATCTAAAAAAATATACTCACATTACTAAGAGTTTTTGATGTTCAGGTCTAACTGACGACTCTATTCAAACCAAAGTGTAAGTATACTCACATGCTTAATTCTCTAAACGGAGTGATAGTTTTAGTTAAACGTGAAATCTAAAAAAATATAGAAGATTCAAAAGCATTTAATGTGAATAAATATTAATTGATGAATTTAGAGTGATGTATTTTATTTAATTTAATTTTTATCTATTTAAGTAAACTTATATAAAATTCAAAATGTGGTGTGTTTGAGTCACACTATTTTGAAAAAATGTATTTTGTAATAGTAGATTGATAGAGAATATGTGATTGAAAAAGAAGAAAAAGTTATTGATGTGATGTAAAATATTATTTTATTGAAAAATGTGTGGTTGAAAATGAGTAGAAGAATGAAAATGTGAATTTTAATGTGAGTCAAATAGGGGCGTAATGTAATTTTTTTTTTTTTAATGTGGACTTAATTAATTTGATTTGTCTTGTTTTATTTTGCTTTTAGGGTATATTGGACGTTTAATATTTTTAAATTTTAAGAAATATTTTAATTTTTAATGTGTTTGAGCCACATTATTTTGGAAGAATGTATTTTGGAATAATAGATTGATGGATAATGTGTGGTTGAAGAAGAACGAAACATTATTGATGTGATGGAAGATATTATTTTATTGAATAATGTGTGGTTAAAAATAAGTAGAAGAATAAAAATGAGAATTTTAATGTGAATTAAACAAGGGTGTAATGTAACTTTTTTAAAAAGGTGGACTTAAATAATATGATTTGTTTTATTTTGTTTTGAGGGTATATTAGACGTTTAATATTTTCGAATTTTAAAAAATATTTTAAATCTTAATGTTTGAGTCACTATTTGAGAAGAATGTATTTTGAAATAGTAGATTGATAGAGAGTGTGTGGATGAAAAAGAAGGAAAAGTTATTAATGTGATGAAAAATATTATTTTATTGAATAATGTGTGGTTGAAAATAAGTATAAGAATGAGAAGAAGAATTTTAACTTGTTCAAACAGTTCCACTAAATCTGGAAAAACTACATAAATACCATAAACGCCAAGAAGCGATTATGATTCCTCTCACCCTTCGCAATCAGTGCTTTTATTCCTTAATTTGATTTCTAGCAGTAATCTTCTAGAACCAGTGCAGTAATTCACTTTTTCATTTCGATTAAGGGGTAAGTGTAGGAAATTTGTTACGGAGGGAGCGAGACGGAGAATAGGGGGTTAGGGTTTTGAATTGAGAGTGTTTAAGTGGTAATTGTGGGATTGAGGATGACGGAGGTGATCCTCCATGTATATGATGTGACGAATAGTGGTTCTGATAAGACCAATAATACAATCATGCAGATCAATAAGATCTTCAAGGACGGTATTGGTCTAGGTGGCATCTTCCACAGCGCCGTTCAGGTTTCCAATTATTCTTAATTATGTACACCTACTAATAATTTCTTCAGTTTTGTATTTATCGTTTCTGTATTTTCTTATTTCTTTTAGGTATTATGTGAATTAGATCTAGGATTTTAGTGTCGTCTGGATTTTTTTTTTTCACTTTAATTTTCTCTGTGCGAACACTTTAGGTTTTTGTTTTATATGTTTATATTACGGTTTCTTTCTTTTCCCATTTCAAGTTCTTTTATTGGTTTCTAGTGTAGGAGAATATTTTGAACACAGGGTTTCTTATTTTGATATCTAGTTGAAGAAATTTGTTTTGTGTTTATATTTAAATTTGGTCTAACACACAGGCAGACATAGTCACAGTTTCATGCCTAAATTTTGCGACGTTTGTGTCATTTCCTGGACATGCAGGAACATAGTTTTGGACTTTCCCAAAGAAAGGTTCATCCCCGTTTCAATCTCTTCCAAAGAACTCCTTGCCTCTCCTATTTAGCACGTGAGCTTTCAAATGAACTTGAATTGCATTCAATTTTGCAATTGAAGCTTGCACTGGTGATGCACCTGTCTTCCATTCGCTGCATCCAACATACTATGACATTGTGGTTTAAATATGTGCAGTCCAGCCTTTGGTCTTATTTATATTCAAACTTTTTGGTGTGGAAAACCTTTGCCTAATTGGTGGTGGACTGCTTCTTATAACTCGATGTTCCCTTGATTTTAGCAATGAGATTTATATATCAGCAAATAAATCAGGGCTTTCTATGTTTTCATTTGGTAGCATAGTTGAGCTTATTGACATTTCCTTAGAAGGATTTTATTTAAAATGTACATGGAGTCCAACCTGTAAAATAGTTTGCTTTATTATTATCCATAGTTGCATTTCTAGAGGATGACATTGGTTTTCTAGATTAAGCCCCTATTTGACACACATTTTTTAAAAATACATTCTTTCAAAACTCATTTTTAACGACACATTCTTCAATAAAATAATATTTTACATCACATGAATAACTTTTCCTTACTTTTTAACCACATATTTCTCATCATATCACTATTTAAAATACATTATTTCCTCAATAATATTCATCAAACACACCCTAAGGTTTGGTCCATGGGATTTGGTTTGAGCAATCTTACAGATGGAATAGGCCCTGCCATGATCACCCAATCCATGTAAAGACCAAAGAACTAGAAAAGAGAGAGGTAGAGAAATGGATTAAAAAAAAAAAAGAAATAGAAGGAACACGAGACTCGTTGAATTGAAGGTAACAAAATGGAAAAGCACAAATAGCGGTTCTTAACTTGGAGCCTAAATGTAGAGTTTAAACACAAAAGGAAATGATTTTATTAGCAAAATAGAATTACACAATGTGGATAGACACACCATGACCACTAAGCACTATAATATTATTTACGAAAGGAAGACAACACTAATTCATTTTCTCAACTCTTCTTCTCTCCTCAATTCTTTCTTACTTTCTTTCTCTCTTCAATCTCAAAATGCAAGCGATAGACCATATTTATAGTAGTGAGTATCGATGGCTTTAAATCTAGATAATTCCATCATAAAATTAAAAGCTTACAAACTCCATCATCTTCTTCATCTCGAGTAATGGTGAGATTATCCACATATACTAGCACTATTGTTAGTTTTCCATTTTTTGCTTTGACAAATAGGCCTGAGTTTGCTGGTGTTATCGAGTATTTGCTTTGAACTAAAAATTCGACTATATAATCGTACAATGCTCTTGGTTCCTGCTTTAACCTAAAGAGGGCCTTTTTTAGCTTGCATATATCCTGCGTTTTTTTTTCTCGAATCCCTTTGGTTGCTTTATATATATGTCTCGATAAATTTTCCTATGGAGAAATGCATTTTTTACGTCCATCTGCCACAGTTTTCAGGAGTTGCTACTAAATGCTAATGCTATTAGCAATGGTATTGTAGTGACTTGTTACTGGCCTAAAGGTCTTATCATAGTTTATCCATATTGTCGTGAAAATCCACGAGCTACTAGTCGAGCTTTGTATCTTTTGGTTGATCCGTCAGAATGCCTCTTTACTTTGTATACCCATTTGCAGGACATAGGCTTCACTCCATCAGGCCTTAGCATTAAATCCTAAATGTCATTTTGCCTTAGAGCCATGAACTTTTCTTCATTTGCCTTTCTCCATTCCTTGTTTGGATCGCTTCTTTAAAGGTCTTTGTCTCTTTGGCACTCTCGTCTTCTTCTACTGTTACTTTAGCATACTTAGGATTTGGTTTTCTCTATCTAGTTAATTTTCTCAACTGTAGTTGTGGACTCGGTTGTACCTCAACCTCCTCTTATTGAATCGACCTTATTTATCTCCATAGTTTGAAAAAACGTAAACGGGTACCGAGGCGTTTTTTTGTAATGAGGCGAGGCGTAAGCCTCAAAACGTTTTGAGGCGTAAGCCTCACCACAAACAAAACAGGTGCAATCTGCCGAACAAAATAGGTGCAATCTGGTGACGATGCACTGAACAAGAAAAAACCCAAGTAAAGTCTAGTGAAACAATTTTAAATTGTAAGTCACTAGAAGAAGGCAGAAGCAAAGGAGAAAAGAGACATAGAAGCAACACTTGAGGACCTCTTTTAAGCGAAGGATTGAAGATAAGTTTTCTGGTTGTCGTTTAGTTCTGGGAAGATTTCTGACTGCTGTGTAGTTCTCGCCATCTAGGAAGATTTCTGTCTGCCGCCGTGTAGAAGGATTTCTGGCTGCCTTTTGGTATTCTAGATATTTTAATATTTTGTTTGGCCCAAAATATCTTTTTAAATGGGCCCTTCTCTTTTTTAAAGAGGGCCTTTTTTAATTCCTTTTCAAAAATCTGAAAAAAACATACTTCAAATGAGGCGCAAATAAGGCGCACGCCTCAATTTTTTTGCCTCAGATGTAGAGGCGTAAGCCTCATTTTTTGTGCCTCACAGATTGAGCCTCGAGGCGCAGAAGCTGCGCCTCACAGTGAGGCGGGTCTCAAGGCGGGCCTCAGCAGGGTTTTTTCATACCATGTTTATCTCTTCTGGTGTTGTCTGGTGTATATCCGTCTGTCAATGATTTTATATTGTGCCAGTAAAATCCACATCACTTGATTCTTGTGCATGTTTTGTTTCTACAGGGTTTTGTTGTGCTTTTGTGATCTCATCTTATAATTTATCTTCCATTTCCTTCGAATCAACAGTTCCACCCTCTACAATGTCCACCAAGAAGATGCTTCATCAAACACAATATTCCTTGATGTGTAGCAACGATCAATTGTACGGTCCCAACATCTCCATTCTTTCTGTTAAACTTGCTCATTAAGTGATTAGGCACAAACACAATAACATACGTAGTTGAATACTCTAAACTGACCAGCGGCTTAGTTTTCATAGTTTCTCAAATGGTGACATCAACCCTAGCTTCGGTTGTGATAGCCTATTGGTTATATGTGTTGTTGTCCTCATACACTCCGTCCAAAACCTTTCGGCACATTCTTTGCGTGTAGCATACTTCGACATATTTCTGCAAGGTGTCAATTCTTTTTTTCTGCTACATCGTTTTGTTGTGAGTGTTTGGATAATGGTGTATTTTATGTTTTCATAAATACTTAAGAGAATTTTCCTAATATACTCAATTATACTTTGCAGCTTCTCTTTATTGCGAAAAATAAAAATAAGTTAAGATTTGCTTACGACCACACTCAACAAAGCACAAATTCCATAAATATCCCCAAGTTACTCGTCATCTTTCAATTTGTAGCAATGAGATCTAAAATTTCGTTTTTATAGTACTTAGTGAAGAAAAATAAAAAGTAAGATTTTCTTACCACCACACTCAACAAAACTCAAATGACATAAATACCCCAAAGTACTCATCATCTATCAATTTGTAGAAATGGGATCCTAACCCTTCGTTTTTATACACGACAACATTCGCTTCAAGTTCCTGCCAATCTCTATCATCCGTGCCTATAGATTTCTTTTCATATGACATTCATCATGCCCTCTGCCCTAATTGAAATTTCCAATTTAGTCGAACTTCACTAAAGAAACCCTGACATCGTAAACATGCACTTTGATAATAGTTGTGTTACATGCTACAATATCGATGAATTGTACAAAATCGCAAAGAGAGAGCAAGAGATAAAACACGTGAGTTTACTTGGTTTGATAGTAGGCCTACATCCACTTGTGCGAAGCGAATATATTTCTGTATTGAAATAATAGAGTTACAACATGTATATTAACTTGCAGCCCGTACAAGATAGCACTCGATAGCCATCATTTTTCAATTTGCTTGTATAATTTGATGAAGGAACATTAATTTTACATTATAAAAGGGTCCTCATCAAAGATGCATAACTTAGATTTGAGTTTCCTTGTGTAAATGCTCCCTTGAGTTTTGCATTATGTATGTTTGCTTGCATCCATATATCATATCGTTTGCAGGGACGGAGCTAGGAATTATCGTCACAGGGGCAAAAGTTTTTAAAAAGTTAATGTACGAATAAAATTCATATATGATATATAAGAAAAAAATTCGTAATATAACGTCACAGGGCAGAATTTTTTCAAAAATCTAATGTATGAGTTAATGAATCGAACCTTTTTGCATGCTTTCGAAAATAAACAAACCAAAGCCTCTAAAATAAATTTTGATCAAGAAACCATAGTGATAACTGTTACAATTTCCAGCTGCTCTGGCCCTTTAGTGAGGCGATCAATAATGGTTCTAGCCTCCTCATCAAAGTCCACAAGGACCACAACATTTTCTTCCTCCACAAGAGGCTCTCCATTTTGTAGGCTTTCAATTCCAAACATTTTGTTATCATAAATCTCCTTCACTTTTATCTTGTCAATTTCTTTCACAACATTAAGAAGATTTTTGTACCAAATACAAGGATCATTTTTTTCACTCTCCCTCTTTTAGATGCTTCATTGACAACAAATGTGTCAATAATATCCTCAGCCTCATAAGCAACCACGCTGACTTGTCTAACCAATTCCCTTACGTATTATTACGCTTCTCCATGGAGTCCTTGAGAAACGCTTTCATCAAACTAAGCTCCTGATGAAGAGACTCGACTTGATTCTTCAATACAGAAATCAAATCTACATGGTGCTATGGTGGGTGGCTAGGGGAAAGATTTAGGGTTAAAAAGGATTTGGGTATTTCAAATTGGTTTTCAATTGTTTCTAATTGACGGGAAGGAGGAAGAAAATAAAGGATGAAAACTGGGTTGGTGTTGTTATGGGCTAAAAATGAAACAAACAATTGGGCCAAAAAATTTAAAAAACCGATCAAAATTAGGCTGGCCTAGTTGATTGTTAGTGGGGTATGGACTGTATAATAAACATTTATTCATTTAATTGGATGTCTTTACTGGACGTGCTTGGGCAGTACATGTGCTTGGGCAGCACCGGACTACAGCCCAGTACTGCCCCTGTCCAATCCGTCACTGATCGTTTGACATTTTATGTGATTTCAGGTTGTTAGGTGTGGGTTTTCGAAAAGTATATTGAATCTCTTGAATATTAAATGTCTAGGTGTTATATGTAATGCTCTTACGTTTAGATGATTTACACATCAACAGATTTATGGAGATGACGAATGGTCCTTTGGGTACTGTGAGCAAGGTACTGGAGTTTTTAGCTGCCCATCTACAAAGAATCCAATGTATACATTCCGTGAAAGCATCAAACTTGGAGAAACTACCTTTTCTATCTTCGAGGTTAATCAGATCCTGAGGGAACTTAGTAGAGAGTGGCCTGGACACTCTTATGATTTGTTATCAAAAAATTGCAATCATTTCTGTGATGAGTTTTGTGAAAGACTTGATGTGCCAAAGCTTCCTGGTAATTGCAATCTTTGTATCTTTTTCTCCGCACGCACGCACAACATATACTTAACTATAAATATGTAGGCTGTTTGACCCCCCAAGTTGTGATTCATCTAGTATGGTCTTGTTCCAAAAAGGTCAGATAATAGTTTTCTTCCTGCCCATTTATAGCTTGCTGGGAAATATGCAATACAAACCCATATTCGCCTTAAGTTGGGCCATTCCGAATAATGTCCTTTGAACTTTATACTTGCTTCGGTTCTGGAGGCTCAATAGTCACAAGGCAGGGTGGGAGTCATCTTTTGTAGCTTGGACAAGCTTGTTAAGTCTGGGATTTCGTCTCTCTATTTAAGACACATTAAACTCATAGAACAATTTTATATTTATGTAGCTTACAAACGTACTTAGGATTACTCATGAGTGAAGACTATCGGTCCTTCACCCTTAAAATTGTAGCCAACTGTTCATATTGTTATTATTGGATATTTTATAATAGCTAATGATGCTCTAATCTATCATCTACTAAGGAGTAGAAATATTATTCAGGTCTTAGTCTCACATTGTTTGCTAATGTCTGACGTTGCAGATGCACAAACATTTATTTGTCTTTGAAAGAAAAGTGATGATACGTCGAGATATATATTGCTATGGAATCAAAGAAGTTAAGTGGATTGTGGCTAAGTGAAACTTAAGAAGATTGGTAAACTAGTGGTGCTAATTGCAGATTTGAGTTTGTCTACCTAATGAGATTTGGTTTTGAAAAGTAGCAAAACAGTAGGCTAAAAAGCTCTGTGTAGGAAGGCTGGGTTAGAGACAAGTAATAATATGGGGATTGATCTAATTTACTTGAAGGTTTTAAGGCTTCTTGGGAGGTCGTTGAGGAGAAAATTGGTTGGACTTATATCTGAGATGTGGGAACTAAAGTATATCTGTTTGAAGGTTTCTTGGTGAACTTGCTAAACATGAAAAAGAATAATGATGGAAGTTAAAGAAATTTAGGGACCATTTCCTGGGTTGGAATTCATCACATCATCTTAATTAATCCTTAATGCTCTGGGAAGAAGTACGATTTTGTAATCTTCTTTGTTTTGTGAGGATATCATATCTATTTATGAGCTCCTCCTCCTCATGAATGATGTTTCTGTTGCAGCTGTTGCTAAGCTTCTTGAGCTAGATTCATTTAGCTTAGAATCGGGTTCAAAGTTAATTAATGAGTTTTCTTGTGTTTTATGTGAATTGAATACCTAGTGTTATTTGTTCTTGTAGAAGCGTGTCTAGAATTTTTAGAGCTAGTACAGGATCTAAATGAAGTTGTGAACCTGCAAGAGAGGATAAGTTGCTGCAGACCTGGAGAAAGATTATATGTTGGAGTTTATGCATAAATTTGATAATGTACTGTAAATTTTAATTTTAGAATGGTGATGACTTTGACATTTTTTGCACTGTCCCTTTATATAATATTTTGCAACTTACCATGCTCTATATTATGTTCTTATGAGTTCATGACAGGTTGGGTGAACAGGTTTGCACACGCTGGTGATACTGCTGCTGAAATAGCAGAAAGCACAGCTTATCGAGTAAGGTTATAGTATTTATTTTCTTAGAACACATTGTCCTTCGCTTGAAATTTATTTAAAATTAATTGAAAATTGTGCAGTAAAATCATTATTCCTGACATAATCAACTGTCTTGCCCTCGACCCCAATGTGAAAAATGGGTGGAAAGAAATAGAGTATAAGCTGCTGGACTTTGTATCATATTCAATATAAAATTTTACTTCATATGCAATGGTGCGAGTATTGTATACTAGGTGATCCTGGAAAGTGAGCTGTAAATTTGAATGTTTACAGAAACCATAAACTGCCGTTCTTTGCAAATTTGTACATAGTCGAGGGACGTCCTATGCCTGCCTATGTCAGAATTTAGCCCTAATCCCAATCCCGATGAGAGCAATAGAAAGCAACCAGAAATCAGAAAAATGCAAAGCAAATACAGATTCATTGGCTTTGAACCTCAACGAGAGAGTTATATCCACTTGCAATTGCATGTTATGGAGAACACGAAGTTTACAGTGGAGATCGAACACCTTTCTCTTTGTCTCCCTGACTCTCAAAGATGACCTCGTATTCCTTGTAGTGTAGGAAGCTATGGTTACCTAATAAAAAGTGATGAATGTTATATATATTCTTTTGGGTTTTTTCTAATAGTGTAGAAAGGTAGGTAGATTAGTAATCGAGGAGACAAGTGAACAGTAATAAGTAGGCTCTACACAATCCGACATTTTACTCTTCTCCATTCTTGTGGGTTTTTCCATCTGTATGTCTGATCAATCTTCTCTGTTTGACTGGTTTTGGATCGTATACGTTTTATATCTGACCAATTCTGGTGGTGTTGCAGTTTAGGCAAGCTAAAACTGAGATTGTAACTGCTAGCAGAGTGGCGTATCGGTTTCTTGCAGGAGTTGCTTCCAACAATTCACTTCTGAATGCAGAGTCCCCGAGCAACTCTAATAGAGGAGGATCTCCTAGACTCCAAGCTAGTTGGTTCAAGAACCTTATTTCTTCTGGTGCTAAACCATCAAGTAGTTCAGAAATGGAAAATCAGGATGAAGAGACGACTCAGCAGCAACAGCAACAGCAACGGGATGCTGAAGCACCGCTGAGGCAGAACTCACAACGTATTATCTGATATTGTCTTGTTTTCCGACTCATCCTGTGCTCAATATCTGGGCAAAAGCTTAGGCAATTTATTTGTTGTAGACCTGGATTGGTGTAAAATGTTTAATTACCTTATTACTGTGAATTCGTCGACAACTGTTAAAAAGAAGTGCAGAATTAACATTTCAAAATATGTGTTAAAACAGTATTGGTTCTTGTTTCATATTACAAATTAATTCTTCACATTCTATGCTCCTCAACCTCCGAATGTTTGTGTCAACTCTGAAAGTTCACTTGTTCAGTGTAAGCTATTAAATAAATGCTTGCCCCCGTTTGACAATCATTTTTTTCAATTTTTTTTACGTACTTTCAACTGAACACTAACAATAAAATATTTAACACGTAAATCCAAAAAAATTCACCACTTTTTAATTACACATTCTCCCAAACATCACTATTCAAAATTTAATTTTTCATAAAAAATGGAAGTCAAACAACAGATTAGCTTATGCTTGGTAGGGATTAGATTTAAATTTTTATTAAAGTTAATAATTAATTTTAATCATATGAATTCACAACTTTTCAATCATAATTTTTATCATTTATAAAAAATTGTTAAAAATATAATTTTTAATCTCCACCCAACAGGGCCTAATTATAATTCTCAAATAACCAAAAAAAGTGTTCTAATAAAATTATTCAGAAGAAGGATAAGCCCTTGTTCAAAATATTGTTTTTTGCTAAATAACGACTATCAAATAGGGGCAAATTTTGTCATGAAAAACCCTTCTAAAAACATTTCGAGCCCGTTTGGCAAGGTTCTTGTTTTTACTTTTGCTCCCGGTAAAATAGCTTTTAGAAGAAGTTACTTTTATTTTTATTTGAAAACTAATTTTATAAAAGAATTTCCTATTCCGAAAGTGCGTTTACATTGGACATGCTTTCTCTAAAAGCTTCTCTAACTATAAAAATGGAACAATACATAAATAAGGTATTTAAGTATCACCATTTCAAAATTAAGGTTTGAGATTTTAAATTTCAAAAATCAGGTTTTCATTAAAATTTATTTATAATTTAATTAATTAATTATATATTTTATTAATAAATATATCAAGGTCACAAATTTATGCAATTTGGTCACAATTCAAAAATTTTAATTCGTTCATCGGTTACAAATTAAAAATTTAAAAGTCACAATTTGTTTATCGGTCACAAATCATAAAATTTATAAGTCACACAACTTATTTTATGCTCACAAAATATCAAATTATAGGTCACATATTACTTTTATTGATCATAAATTAATAAATTTGTAGGTCACAGTATTTATTGGTCACAATTTATTCTTCATTGGTCACACACCAACCAATTAATTGGTCACAATCAACAAATCATTTGTGACCACCACCAACACAACACCACAGAAACGCACCACTACTGTCAACACCAACACCACATAAACGCACAACTGTCGCCAACACCAACACCACCATCACTTCCCAGCAACAAAATCATCGTTTCAAACATCGCAACCAACGTTTTCACCACCACCACTACACTAAACCGTTAACATCACCACCACCATCACCTAAACACCACTAAAACCACTGGACCACCACACCACCACTACCACCAACACCCATCCAACAAAAAAAATAAATCATCTTGGCTGCTACAGGCGCGATCTGCAGCTCCCCTCATACCTTCATCATCCCTCACGTCGCAAACCACACCGCAACTGCCGTCTCCACCATCTCTACCACACCGTACCGCAACCACCAACCCCACTAAAAAATTCCCAATCCGCCCTTGCCACCACGAATCACACAAATCCAGACATCACAACCACAAATCACCACACCGCAACAGTCTCCACAAGTCCACCAGATCGTAATCGTGTTGCCGTCGCCATCACCATCGAACTGAAGTAGCTGTAGGTTCACATTGTCACGCTACGACGATGTGAGGGAGAAATTGGAGATGATGATGGAGAAATTGGATGGGCAGGAACGAAGCAACGTCGAATAGGGGCTGGGACAATTGATTTTAGGGCTTCTGAACAACGGCGATGCTACAGAACAACCGCGAGCGACGATGAGTGCTGCGGTTTGGGTGGAGAGACGGAGAGGAGAAGAAGAGAATAGGTAGAGTGAGCGACAGTGAGAATAGAGAAGGTGGAGACATCATCAATTATTTCTCCGGTGATGGGAAGAATCGTCGACTGTAGTGGCGGTGGTGGCGACGGCGTTTGAGCAGAGAGAGTGGAGAGGAGATGGGTTTGATTTTAGGATTTGATATTAGAAAGATTTGATAGGGATGGTATATAAATTAATTTATATTGTATATAGATATAAAAAAAAAAAAATTAAATTATTAATTAAAACCTGATTTTTATATTATGAAAGTTGATTCTTGATTTGTGATAATGGAAATCTAAAATCAGGGCTGGGTGTAATTTCCTCTTATAAAAAACACTTTTATAAAATTAGCCAAGCAGGTCCAAAAAGGCTTTTGAGTCTTAAAAGTTTCTTTTGACTTTTTAAAAGTAATGCCAAATTGACCCTTACTCTATTTAATATCCATCTCCCAAACACACCCTAAGGTTCCAATAAGAGAATACATCTCCCGCAATATCGACACACACAGTATTAGATCCTCGGAAGGCAAATGATATCTCTGCAACCCCTCGCTAACCCCAAACCCGCCTCTCTGTACTTCCACCGCTTTTCTTCAAAACCTCGTACAAAATTCAAACCCATTACAATTCACTCTCTCCTCCAGTACAATCGCAAGCCCCAGCTGGCGGGGGATACCCCCAGAGTGGTGGTTATCACCTCCGGCAAGGGTGGCGTTGGCAAAACCACAACCACCGCCAATATCGGCCTCTCTCTCGCACGGCTTGGATTTTCAGTCGTCGCCATTGACGCCGATGTTGGGCTTCGCAACCTGGACCTCCTACTAGGCCTTGAGAATAGAGTGAATTATACTGTTGTTGAGGTACTTAATGGGGATTGCCGTCTTGACCAGGCACTAGTAAGAGATAAGAGATGGTCTAATTTTGAGCTTTTATGCATTTCCAAGCCTAGGTCAAAGCTCCCACTTGGATTCGGGGGAAAGGCATTGATTTGGCTTGTTGAAGCCCTTAAGGCTCGTGAAGAGGGGGCGCCGGATTTTATAATTATTGACTGTCCGGCTGGGATTGATGCTGGGTTTATTACTGCGATTACTCCCGCCAATGAAGCGGTTTTAGTGACCACGCCGGATATTACTAGCCTCCGCGATGCGGATAGGGTCACTGGGTTATTGGAATGTGATGGCATTAGGGATATTAAAATGATTGTAAACCGAGTAAGGACGGATATGATAAAGGGGGAGGATATGATGTCGGTTTTGGATGTTCAGGAAATGTTGGGATTACCTTTGTTGGGGGTTATCCCCGAAGATACTGAAGTGATTAGGAGTACGAATAGAGGGCATCCCTTGGTTTTGAATAAACCGCCTGCTTTAGCAGGGCTGGCATTCGAGCAGGCTGCGTGGAGGTTGGTGGAGCAGGATAGTATAAAGGCTGTGATGATGGAGGAGGAACCCAAGAAACGTGGGTTTTTCTCATTTTTTGGAGGGTAGACTATACTAGTATAATGTGTGATGATTCTGTTTTGGAAAATTGGAAGTAAAATGTGTATAGGCTAAGGTTTGGCGTTCTTACCTTTGTTTTATGATTTCACGGTTCTTTTCTAAGACTTGTAGAATTAGTTTTATGTTCAGAACTTGTAGTTTTTTATTTGTCATCATTATGAGTTCAAATGCATGTATTGTGTGCTTAGAAATAATTTTGATTTTATACAAAAGTTGAGGTTCTGGAACTGCTCTTCTGTAATCTTGATTTGTTTCTATGCATATTTGATATTTGATGCTGGCTTCCATTGTCCATATCTGGTTTGGATGTGCAAGAAATTATTTCACTCTATTATAATTTAGGTGTGTAAGCATGCGTGTGGTCTTTATTGGTTTTAAAGTTATGCTTGTGTAATTCTGAAACCTTTGCCCGATTTTTTTTTTTACTTGATTATTTGATGAATACATCTTACTAATCAGCTTGATCATGGATGGTTGAAAATGGTGAGATTTAACTGCTGGGGAGAAACCAATTCCATGGTCTAGGATATCCATTTCAGATGGAACGAATATTGAAATTACCAATTCCATGGCCTAGGGTATCCATTTCAGATGGTATGAATATGGGAATTAATTTTATAAATTGTCAATCAAAGTAATTTCTGGGCTTCATTGGAAGTCCTGCAACTTAGTCAAGATGTAGTTTGTTAGAGTCTCTTGCCGACTTGCTAAATTGGCATCATTTAATGTATTTTACACCTTAGGTTTGACAAATATGTATTACTGTAGATTTGTGGTTCATTTGTGATGCCAAACATTTTGAAGCAGGCATTCGTGAACGATTAACATTGTTATTTGGTTCCATCCGATCAAATTGAGCTAGCTCTTCTCATAATCTTTTTGGTATGCTTGATTATTCTTTGAGATAATTGCATCCTTTTGAGGTGCAAGATTCAGTGTGGACTTGCATTAGGGTTAGCCTGTCTAAGCCATTTCTGAGTCATCTCATGATACCCTCTCAAGACCCATGAAACAGTTCTTTTTCAAATTTTATTCAAGAACTTAGTTTCTTGTGCTAATTTGAGTCTTTATTATAATTTAGTTGGTGCATGAAAAGTGATATTCAGGAATTCAATTTTTTTACTGGCGCTGTTCCCATCATCGCATTCCAATGCCGTGTGTTTGGACTCTTTTCCTCGAGTGGAGCTCTGGCTTATGTGTTTTGTCCTACTGAGGAGTTATGAGCCGTGCATGCTAAACTTAATAATTCTTACTTACAAATTTTGTGTTTTTCGTTTTGGGGGAAAGTTAGTGATGGCTTGCATTCAACGCCTATGGCACGATGCGACCAGGTAGTTGAATGCTGCTTTTTGTTCCATGTATATGCATCATTCCTGCATTTAATTCAATTTTTGCGGCTCATTATTGATAGATCGGCACATGTTTAATTCTTGTTCTAATGCTCTTCCTTGTGAAGTTTATCCCACAAGCTCATTTGGTGAAGCAGGAGTGCATGGGACTGTAAAAGATTTCACTTCTCATTTTTTCTGGAGAGGGAAAAAAAAAGGCCTGGGGAAATTAGTAAAATTGCCTCTTTTATATGTTAATGTCAATTATACCCTTTTTGTTGACATATTTTACGTGCCATTCGAAAGTTTTTAAGAGTATTAATTTTTGTGAGACGATTGACTGGCATGCTAGTATCCAAATTTCGACTAATTATGACATTTTCAATCGTTCAAGGTCGACTATTCAAGATAGTTCTAATAGGAACAGTTCGACTTGTTGACTTCAACTTGTATAGAAATCAAGATTTTAATCTTCGCATGACTAAGGGCTTAAGTTCTTAACCTTGTCTAGTCTATGTCGTTAATTTTTTTCATCTAATTTTTATCCTCAAGATTCCCTTTAACTAGCACAATCCTTGAGGATTTTCATCCAAAAATTCTGAAAACTTTGTTTAAATTGAGCTTAACTAGACATTTGTTTCTTTTTTTTTCTCATTTACAAAATACAAGGAAAAATTAAAGGTCTGTTTGATTGCAGATGGTGGAAAATGGGTGGAAAGAAAATGAATTCCAGAAAAAATAATTGCCTTGAAATTGTTTTGCATGGAATTATTAATTAAGTGTGTTTGATTGGTATAATTTTTCACTCGAAAAATTTTTAAATTTTGTGTTCGTTTGACTTTGTTTTACATGAAAATTGTCCATTAAAGTAATATTTTTTTTCAACAATTAGTTATAAAATTTGTTTTCATTGCCAAAATGTAGAAAAAAAAAACGATATTTTTTTAATTAAACTTTAGTGTTCGTTTGACTTTGTTTTACATGGAAATTGTCAATTCAATTGAAATTTTTTTTTACAATTGGTTATAAAATTTGTTTCCATTGTCAAAAAAAAAAAAAAAAATTTGGAATTGCATTTTCCCACCAAAATGGTGGGAAAATACTCTCTCGAATCAAGATAAAAGGGTGCGTGGGGGTGGGAAAATAGTTTACCTAGAAAATATTGTCTAACAAACAAGCTAAAATCAAGAAAATAGAATTTTTTTTTTTCCAACTTCCATGGAAAAAATGACTTACCAAACGATGCCTAAAATCTTTTGACACCATATTAGAAGATTTTTTGGATGGAAGCGGTGCCACATTGGAAGGTTGGTCATAAAAAAGATGATAAAAACGTTAAAAGGCGCAAGTATAATAATAAGTCCTTATTTGACATCCATTTTTTTTTTTCTCATTCTTCATTTCAACTACACATTCTATCAATAAAATAATATCACATAAACTCAAAAATTTTCCTTACTTTTTAATAATAAATTCTTCTATCAATCACTATTCCGAATCAAATTCTTCTTCAAAATAGGCGTCAAACACAACCTAAGTAAAAATTAGGAATATTAATGTAATTAAAATGTAGTAGATTTATAACAGAACGAGGTGTCAATCTAACCATTCTTTTGCCTATTTTCACAAAAATTAGCCATTTACTAGATGGGCCATTTTGCAATGACCATTAAGTGGTATTTATCTTTTACTTATTGAGTAGTATTATTCATCATCACTAGTGCTAAACACCTGTTTAGATGGCAACACATGATAGATCCAATTAAATGAATCTTATAACACATTTAATTATACTAATTATTTAATGTCACCTACATGCCACATAAACTGGTATTCTAGCACCACTGGTGTAGAATAGCATTATTGTTTACTTTTTGTATACCGTCCATGTTATACAAATTATTTTACCAAAGATGCCATTGGTTTTTGAGAGAAGCTACTTGCACAATTCGAGACTATCCAACAGTCATCCAAATAACAACAGGACATACCGTGTTATGGACCAAAATTGTTTTAATATTAAACTCTCAAATGTATTTTCAATATCACAACTCTCTTGTTAATATTCATGTGAAATTATTTGATACCAGACTAATGTACAAAGCAAAAGAAAAAACAAAAACATAATTTCACCCGCATTATTATTAAGATTAATTAGCATTTGAACTTTCAGAACCAAACAAAATGTTTCTCGTTTTCAATGTTTGAAGATGCAACGAAATAAAACAGAGTAAATAACACGAAAATGACCAATTGCTCAAGAACTAGAACCAGTATACAAAATATGGAAATCTGTTTCTCCACATCAGGAATGGATACTGATTGACTCACAGTTTGCAATCATGTTTCATTTCCTTTTCGACCCCCTACTAGGAAAAATCAGCACGACCTCCGTGTATTTCGTCTAAATATTCGACATGTACACAAATATGTATGTTTTACATTGCAAGATCGACAAGGGAAAGAGGATTTATGTGATCACAGGTACATAATTATATATCTTATGCCTGTTAACAGCTTGCAAGAATGATAATCATACAGTTGCACAATTTACCTCTCTTCTTTCTATGTTTTATTTGAAATGGACTGCCTCCGGCATGCATAGACGTTTAATATCTCCCTTAAATGGTGTCTTCATAGTATGAAGCTTTATCTCATATAGCTTCGGCCAAAGCTTTCCTGTCACTGTACACAGATGGTGTATTTAGAACGCGCAGCAGAAAAAAATGATTCCATCAGGTACAAAATAAGAAGCAATATGAACATAATGGAACTCACCGAAAATACGGTTTCCTTCTTCATCCCATGCTATGCCATTCAAGACATCGATACTCTGAAATTGGGTTAAAAGAAAATTCTTAGATTTATAAGTAAAATTAATTGAGTATAACTATTCAGATAGTCAGTTGTTGTATACCGTTTTGCCAGCTGCAACCAACCCTTTCCTAAAAGCACATTAAGAATTGATTAGATAATTTTGTCCAAGAAAAATGTCAAGAAGAAAATGAATGTGTATTCAGTGAAATCAAGCAAGTTGAGTAAAGGAAGAACCTCAAATTAGGAAGGAGAATCCATCCAATTACAGCACCATCTTTACCTGATATTCTAGCAATGCAGTCGGTCTGCATATTGAGGGAAAACAGTTAATCCGAGAAAGGTTCAACAAATGAAAAGAATATCAGTCAAGGTAGAAAAATCAGGTTAGTGAACACGTGCTGAAATTATTCATAACATTCTTCACAGAAGCAAAAAGATGCTAGTACCTGTTTTCCTTGAAGCAACTGTATAATAATATATCTACTTAGGAATACAAAATTCACTGGAGTGGCTTATCATGCAATTTAATGTTTAAGTACTGACAGTTTCATCAAATATGATCTTTGGCAACTATTTCCAATCTAAATAGCAAGCCTCACCAACAAAAAACTAAGTGGTAACCACCATCAAGATGCAAATTATATGATTAAAAATAATCACATGGTCCAAGAAAAATGAAGCAGAAATTCAGTCTTCATACCTGCCAAACATTTGCCCATACTTCACCATTCACATACTCCAGTTCATTGAGGTTGTGAACCTCATCTCCTTTGTACTTGACAGAGTGTGCTTCAATGACTGTTGATTTGAGAGAACATACAAAGATGACCAATTAACTGAAGATGCCATAGGAGAAATGAATATTCATGATGCGGTGAACAATGTATACTTGCACTTGAAGAACAGAAATGCACATACATGCACTCGGAAAAAAAGAAGAATATACATATATTCATGCACTAGCAGGTTCTGAAATAGTAATTAATTTCTAGTCAGAAGGGAAGGTCCGATGGGTGTCGATGCCGTAAATGGGCCTAACGGCCAAGTTGAGACGAACTAAATTCACTTCAAATTTCACACAATGGAAACCTTTCAATGTTTGAGGGTTAATCTGATACAAGGTTGAAGTTCCATCACTTCCGAATATAACTTTCCCATCAGTTGCCAACCCCCAGCCATCTTGCATTTGGTGAGTGAACTTCCTAAACTGTAGACGATGCAGAAAAATATCAGACACACAGGCCAGCAACCACTTCAGAATTTATGCATCTTCATAAATCAGAGGATAGAAAAAATTATCAAATGTAATCAAAGACTATTCGATATTGCTATTGAATAACCTAGGAACTCAGAAGTAAAGGCTTCTCCAAGAAATACCACAGCATTGAGACTAGCCTTCGTCAAAATTACCATTAATAAATCCAACAATTAGAACCCATAATCCCTGCTAGAATCAGATTGGTTGAATACATGAACTAGAATTATAAGATTAACTTATGCTGAGGATATAATTCCTCCTCTTTAATCACGATCACACCACGGCATATATCAAATGCATAAGGCAGCAAGGCAGAGCCTATAGAACTTAAGGCAAACAACTACACTAAGAATATGACTGGTCTCTACAATTATAGACTCCAATGCTGTCAGAATTAATTGTAAGATTAAATATGACAAATAATTGAAAACTGATTTTTACAATATAATGACTTAGAGCTTATGTTCCCAGATATATACAAGACATTTAACTAGTCTTACAGCTGCAATTCAGAAACTTTCTGAAAATCTGAGATCTATAGCGATAGAAGTTAACATCCAAAAATCACCAATGCATTGTTGGAGTTTACTCAGCACATATAAAATGAAATTAAGAGTTCTAAACTGGATTTTAGGCTCTTGATTTCATAAAAGTCATCATATTAAGATGACACAAATATATATAGGAAAAAGGGCGAAGCACAAACTCTGCTCAAGTTATTACGGTCGTATATGAAACCAGTTTTCTCCAACCAAGTAACTTGAAACAACCTACAAAAGTACATGAGATTACTACATTAGAAATATGACTATTTAACTTTGTTATAAAAGAATCAACCAATTTAGATTTTGCAATTGATATAAATAAACCGATTCTTTAAAAGGTATACACGACCACAAAATCCTAGAAAAACACAGTTAAAACATAAGTCCGTTATAATAAATGACAAAGAATCCGCAGATCTACAGATCCAGAATGCTCACAATAAACTTTCTTTCTTTCCCTATGTATGTCTATATTTTACCTACATAACATTTAATCTTTAAATGCTTCCTCTACTGAATAAAGAGAATAAGATTTAAAACAAAAACAATTTTTCTCACAGACCTTTCACCAATAAGAGTTAAACCCTCCCCAAAGTAAGAATTCTGCATTTTGTGAATAGCCTCAACCTGTAAATGTAGAAACAGCAAATTATTCCAATACAAGTACGTGTAGCTAGATCCGTGGGACTCGGATGTATCTTTTTCTGAGGCTTACATATAAACTACATTCAGTAAGAAGAAAATATTATATACAGTAGTGCAGACATCGAGTTTAATTTTGAAACAAAGTTGAGATGCTAAAATCTAGAATTGGGTACCTTCCCTGTTCGAAGAGAGACTTTCCGAACGGACGACTGCAATTAGAAAGTAGGAAAACTTAAATGCATAACTTGTAGACAAACTTATCATTCATGTGTAAGCAATAATATAGGCAAGTAAATGCATCCAGCAAATGAAAATAGAAAAAATGTAGGGGCAGTGCATTAACATCATATGTTTTGGAACCTTCCTTGTCTTTTAGGTTTCATCAAGACCACGCACAACATGGGATAATCAGGAAGAACTAAATTTACACAACTTGAAGCAATACGTGAGAAAGAAAATAAGCACTAGCATGGGAACCGGATTGATGCCACATATCAATATTTTATCAAGTCGAATAAGATGCTAACTCACATGTCCTTTAAGTCCGGTTGATTCAAAGAGTGTATCATTTCCGGCATACAGAAGCCCCTGAAAACAAATGGACATTGTTAATCTCCAAGCAGAGAAACAACTTTCAGATTTAAAATCCATGGTTTGCAACTCCTTGGAGAAGCTCTAAATTGAAATCAAATGTAGAAGAATAAAGCATTAAATATGACTTTCATCTAATTCCACTTGAGCATACAAACAAATTGGGGTTATATCCAGACTGATAAACTAAAGTCCATCTGGTATTTTTATCTGATTTTAATCGAGTAAATTTAATGAACACTAGTTGAAATTTAAAAGTGGTACTACTTACTCACTAATCTTTAACAGGTTACCCAATGCTCACTCATCTTTTCATATAATTACCCATCCACCACTCATTTAACTCTCTTCTCTCCAAATGGATGGAGAAATACATGTTTAAACAGAAATCAAACGCGACAAATACATGTAAACTAATCTTGACAACTTGGAATTTCTCCAAAACCATTTTCACAACATTTCTCTCCTGAAACCCTCTCCTGAACCCATGGCATTTGAAATCAAATTTTCTTCTTCAAAATTGGCCCCCGAAATCAGCGTGGCATTTCTGGCGTCCATTTTTTCGACAAGTGACAATAGTACTAAGATATGGGCAAGTAGCATCATAGAGCGGGTGCACAGCCGGCCGGATAATCGTGTTCCGTTTGGACATTGTATCATCCAGCCATTGTAGCTCTTCTTGTTCATATGCAAAATGAGCAACTCCTTCACAATGACGATGCTAGGCGCCTCTACCTTCATCCATGCAGCCCCCGTTGGGTGCACTGCCGCCTGGGTCGTTTTCTTATTATGACCCACTGAATTAATAGGTCTGCAGAGGAGCAGAGGGCCGGTGTCTTCTAAGTGGAATTTCTTTTTTTTTTTTTTTGGGGGGGGGTGGGGGGGTGGGGGGGTTTGGAATTAGAGCTTTGAATTGGGGATTTTGATTTGAGGAAGATAAAAGCGTGTTTGGTTGGAGAATTTTTGGTGACATGCACACAGTTAACTCCATTAGCACGCCACGTAAGATTGCCGTTTGCCACGTGTACTTTTCCATCCATTTGGAGAGATAATAGTTAAATGAGTGGCGGATGGGTAATTATATGGAAAGATGAGTGAGCATTGAGTAACACATTAAAGATGAATGAGTAAGTAGCAAGTTTCAAGTTCAACGAGTGTTCATTAAATTTACTCGATTTTAATCAGATCCAGAAAGCAGATAATCAAAACTCTCAGTTGGATGTTTGTTACAATAAAAAAAACTAATTCCAGGTTATTGTTCTGAAGCTCAAAAGGACCGATTGCGTATTATTTTTCTTTATCATTTTTCTAAATCCAAATCTACAAATTATCTTCAAATGATCCAGACCGAATAAGGCATAAAGTTACCCATATGCAAATGTCCTATGCACATCACCGGTATCAACATTCAATTAGGCCCAAAAATAAGGAAAAAAAGACTAGAAAATGAAAGTGCGACAAAATATGCATAAAATTACTCAAATAATCGTCACAATTAACGCCCAAAAAAGAAACTTTTTACCGATCAGTAATTCATTCAAGTACAAAAACGTTCAATCCAACAAACATAGAAATAGCCAGATTCAAATCGACGTGAAATGGACCTGAGTAAAGGCATTAGGATCGTGGGGGAACTCATTGACCACTTCGATAGCGTAAATTCGATCCGATGCAGGTTTTGTTCCAAAGACGCTCTGAGTGCTCGACAAAATGCTCAGTACAACAAAAACGAACAAAATAGAAATAGCTGAAATGACTAAAGAGAACTTTCTCAGAGAAAACGACGGCGTAGAATGTGCCATCGAATCGTCACTGGACTTAGTGAGGTACGATGATCGCTTCATAGATTTTTTCCTCAGCGATGCGCTGGCCATGGTGAAAGATGAGCACTCATGCGCGAACGATGGTGGTGGGAGCTGCCGTGAAATTCCGTGTTGAGGGGCGGATAACTAGCGGCGGCGGAGGAGGAGGAGGAGGTGGTGGAATGATGCGGAGTCTGGTTTGACTCGTCAGAATAGATTAATGCTATAAATAGAAAAATGATATATAAATATGGGAAATTTGGCCAAACGGTAAGTGATTTTGAACAAATTGCCTATGAGGCTATGACCCAAAAAAAAAGAGAAAAATTCAAAAGATTTTAATTGATAAAAAGACAAAATTGCCATTCGATTTTTAACTTAAAAATCACCCAAATTTCTCTCATTTCACCCATTTCTTCGGTAAAATCCTATTCTCCCAATTTCAAAAATTAACGTTTTCATTCTTCCTCTTTTTCATCTTCTTCAACTGAAATTCTCTACTAAGACGGTGGAAGCAAACCCACATCAAAGGTACAATTTTCTTCAATTGAAATTCCTCTCCTTACTACACCTCATCGTATTCTCCTACTTCGGACTGTGCTAGACATGGCTTTTCAGATTCTCTTTAAGAAAATGTTACCTTAATTTCTTGCTCTTTATTATATCATCTTCTTCTCGTTTTGTTTTATTATCTTGTGAAAAACATGGATCTTCAATCTTAGATTCTGAAAGAATATCGAATTTAATTACCTTTTGCTTTTCTTTGATGGGAAAAAAATCTGTACTTGACATTCTCAAGTATGAAAACTACACAACATCGGAGCACATGAAATGAAGGGGTGGGTTGGGGTAGGGGTAAGGGTTTGAGCGAGAGGAGAAGAGAAAATGGTGGGTTGTTAGAGAAATCCTACATGAAATGTAATTAACATATCACCATCTTCTCTTTTTCTTTAATTGATAATTTTCACAACGTTTTTTTAAAGTTTTTCTGTGCACTTTTGAAGCAAGAAGTAAAGAGAGAGAACTGTTAGTTATGATGTTAGAGGAAGTTTTCAAACATTTGTATTTGGTGGGTGATCCAACGTACACTAACTCTCCTAAAATATGTCTCTCTCACTCTATATTAACATGCATCCATATGGGTATATATGTTAGTGATTAGAACTTATAATCTGTTTAATAAAAAATAAGCAGCTTTTTCTTCTGAATCTCTGCACACTTTGATCAAACTTATGCACATGGTTTATAAATGGGGACCATCTACAAATGTTGAATTTCTCTTAATATATTTTCAACTATTATCTCATCACATTTATTTCAGTGCTAAAAACTTTTTTCCACTAAAGTATCGATCATCACATAATTTACATTAAATTTATGTGTCACTTTCACTTTCTAAAATCCATTTATTTTTATTTGAGTGTTTGTTTGGTAAATGATTGCTTTGAGAAATAAGATTTCTAATTATTGTTTTGCATTTTACATTAGGAAAAAATGGGTGCTGAAGACATAGTGAACGCGAAGATAAGTAATAGGCGTAGAATGAAATTGATTGATGAAGTTTTCTACAGTTTGGATGATAAGCATTAAGACATATTCACAACCTCTTGCTTTGTACATTTGTTGAGCTTGAGGGACAAAGTTTGTATCACAATTGGTCCACCAGTTAATTATGAGTTTGATAAGACAATATTAGTTATTCTTTGTATTAATATCATGGAGATTGATTTTGTAATTATACATGTTTGCTTCAAGTTAAATGTTGATTGTAGTTACAATTTTGATGCTCTTGATTTAAATGTTCTTATGAATTTCTATTAGAATGGTATAACTAAATTATGAAAAGATTTAAGAGAATGACACAAGTGACGTTATAACGATGCACAAACTTGTTCATCAGAACGGAACAAATGCCGTTACTATGTAGAAAATGACACTTATGTCGTTACTGAGATGATAACGTCTATTAGAATGGTATAAAGATCGTTATTTTTTTAAATATAAGTCCATGAGAACGACACTTGTACCGTTACTGAGTTATGAAAAGATCTACAAGAACGGTACAATTGACGTCATAACAATACACAAACTTGGTCATGAGATGTCCTTGATTTAAATGTTCTTATGCATTTCCATTAGAATGGTATAACTGAGTTATGAAAAGATCTAAGAGAACGGTACAAGTGACGTTATAATGATACACAAACTTGTTCATGAGAACGGCACAAGTGTCGTTACTATGTAGAAAACGACAATTGTGTTGTTACTGAGATGAAAACGTCTATCAGAATGATATAACTATCGTTATGTTTGTAAATACAACTCCATGAGAACGACACTTGTGCCGTTACTGAGTTATGAAAAGATCTAAAAGAACGGCACAATTGACGTTATAACAATATACAAACTTGGTCACGATAACGACACAAGTGTCGTTACTATGTAGAAAATGGCACTTGTACCGTTCTATCTATAAACACGAGTATAAGCAGCCATGACTCTTTCGAGCCTCGATGATCGATAAGTTGAACTCATTAAATTTGAAATATGGAGATGCATTTTACAACGTTCGAGAGATACGCTCATTACTTATATTTTCTAACGAATGTAGATCATGATTTGTGATTTCACCACTGGATATCATATAAAGTATGTCAATTCTACCGTTATTTGTTACATTATCAACATTTCAGATTTGCTTAAGTTAGGAGTCCAATGCTTGAGTTCGTTGCGTTGGAAAAGAAGCAAAATATTGGAGAAATCAATAGAACGGCAGAATGGCACAAGTGTCGTTAAACGAAACTTGTACCGTTCTGTCCATAAACATGAGTATAAGCAACCACGACCCGTCTGAAACCCGATAATCAATAAGCTGAACTCATTTAAGTTGTATGATGGACGTGTCGTTTACAACATTCGAGATATATGCTCATTACTTGTATTTTCAAATCAATTTAGATTAATACTTATGAGTTCACTGTTTGATACCATATATTCTATATTAATTCTTCTGTTAGTTGTCACATAATCAACATTTTCGAAATTCTTAAGTTAGGAATCCAATGCTTGGGATCGTTCCGCTAGAAAAGTAGCAAAATATTGAAAAATCAACATAATGGCACAAGTGCCGTTTAACGACAATTGTGTCGTTATATCTGTAAACAAGAGTATAAGCAGTCATGACCCGTCCGAGCTATGATAATCATTAAGCTGAATTCATTTAAGTTGCAGGATGGACACATCGTTTACAACATTTGAGAGATATGCTCATTACTAATACTTTCAAACGAATTTAGATCAAGACTTGTGATTTTACCGTTTGATACAATATATTCTATATCAATTCTACCGTTAGTTGACACATTATCAACATTTTCGACCTTCTTAAGTTAGAGGGTCCAATGCTTGAGGTCGCTCTGCTGAAAAAGTAGCAAAATATTGGAGAAATCAATAGAACGACACAAGTGCCATTTAACTACACGTGTGTTGTTATGTCTGTAAACACGAGTATAAGTAGCTACGACCAGTTCGAGACTCGATAATCGATCAGATAAACTCATTTAAGTTGTAGGATGGACTTGCCGTTTACAACATTCGAGAGATATGCTCATTACTTATACTTTCAAATGAATTTAGATCAAGATTTGTGATTTCACCGTTTGATACCATATATTCTATATCAATTCTACCTTTAGTTGTCACATAATCAACATTTTCGACCTTTTTTAAGTTAGGGAGTCCAATACTTGGGGTTGTTCCGCTGGAAAAGTAGCAAAATATTGGAGAAATCAACAGAACGGCACAAGTGCCGTTTAATGACCCTTGTGTCGTTATGTGTGTAAACATGAGTATAAGCAGCCATGACCCGTCCGAGACCTGATAATCGATAAGCTAAACTCATTTAAGTTGTAGGATGGACGTGTCGTTTACAACATTCGAGATATATGCTCATTATTTATACTTTCAAATGAATTTAGATCAAGAATTGTATTTCACCGTTTGATACCATATATTCTATATCAATTCTAACGTTAGTTGTCACATTATCAACATTTTCGACCTTCTTAAGTTAGGGGGTCCAATGCTTGAGGTCGTTCCGCTAGAAAAGTAGCAAAATATTGGAGAAATCAACAGAATGACACAATTGTTGTTTAACAACCATTGTGTCGTTATGTCTGTAAACACGAATATAAGCAGCCATGACCCGTCCGAACCACGACAATCAACTGAACTCATTTAAGTTGTAGGATGGACATGCTGTTTACAACATTCGAGAGATGTGTTCATTACGTATACTTTCAAACGAATTTAGATCAAGACTTGTGATTTCACCGTTGATACCATGTATTCTATATCAATTCTACTGTTATTTGTCACATTATCAACATTTTCGACCTTCTTAAGTTAGGGGGTCCCATGCTTGAGGTCGTTCAGTTGAAAAAGTAGCAAAATATTGGGGTTCCATGCTTGAATGAACCCGTTTAAAAATGCACTATTTACATCCATTTGATAGAGAGTAAAACTTTTATAACCAGCAAAAGTGAGAAGCATACGAATAGACTCTAATCTAGCAACCGGTGCAAATGTTTCTTCGAAGTCTATATATTCTTCTTGATTGTAATCTTGTGCCACTAATCTAACCTTGTTACGCACAACAATACCATTTTCATCTCGTTTATTTCGAAAAAACCCATTTTGTACCAATAATGGTTTGATTATTTGGTCTATCAACCAAATCCCAAACATAATTCCTGTCAAATTGATTTAATTCTTCTTGCATTGCAATAATCTAAAACTCATCAAATTCGACTTCTTTGAAATTCTTGGTTCAATTTGAGAAATGAAAGCACAATTATTTAGAAAACTTTTGGTAAAATTTCTAATACTTAAACATTTGGAAGGATCATCGATGATTAGTTCCTTTGAATGTGAGGGAACAAACTTTCATTCAATGGGGAGTGTTGGATCATTTTGATTCTTGGAAGTTTCTTCTTCTCCTTGTTGAGGAATTTGTTCTTCCAAGTCTTTGTCTTCTACTTCTTTGGGATCTTTCTTGTTTTGATCTTGAATATTCATTTGTTCAAGAGGAAGTTCCAAATCTACATCGACCCCTTTCTCTTAATCAAATGAATTAGTTTCATCAAAAGTAACATGCATGGATTCTTCCACTACTAAAGTTCTTTTGTTGAAAATTCTATAAGCTTTGCTAGTAGGTGAATATCCAAAGAAGATTCCAACATCGAATTTTGAATCAATTTTTCCCAAATTTTCTTTTGTATTAAGCATAAAACATTTTGCAACAAAAAACTTTAAAATAACTAATGTTGGGAACTCTATTTTTCCAAAACTCATATGGAGTTTTGGTGTTATTTCGACTTACCAAAACTCTATTCATAATGTAGCAAGCGGTGTTAACGGCTTCGACCCAAAAATATTTGGGTAAATTATTTTCATTTAACATGGTCCTACCCATTACTTACAATGTACGATTCTTTTGTTCTACTACACTATTTTGTTGTGGAGTTCTAGGAGCCGAAAAGTAATGTTCATATCCATTTTCTTTACAAAAATCATCAGTAGCAATATTATCAAATTCTCCACCATGATCACTTATAATGGTTGTGATAGAATATTGATTACGCCCAAAGAATAACGCGGTAGTTGTAGTGCAGCTTTGATGCGTCGTATCCACTGGGAGATGAAAAAATGTTTAAGGATCCAAAATGGATGGATTCATCTCTCAAGAGTGTAGTTGAATTCAATAGTGAAGCATCGGAATTCCCTCGGTTGGGTTGGATCATTCACATCAATTATTTAGTTTTATAACTCAATTAGAGACCTTCATCCCTGCACTCTAATCGAAAGATTTATTGTGAAAACCAATTTATTTTACAAATGTAATCATAAAATCTAGATTTATGACATGTTTACAAAATTTTATTGAAATTAGATTCATAAATTGACCATATACTTCAAGAATAAGGCAGTAAATGAATCAAACCAATAACATAGTTGAGATTTCAATTCAACAATTAATTCAATTCGTCGATAAAAAAAACATGACTAAATTTATGATTAATTTAATAAAAGTTAAATCAAACTCAATATATATTTATGAAATTGAAATTCAACAAATATTTTGATTAAATAATGGAAAAAAACATGACTGAATCCATGAAAATCTATTAAGAATTAAACCAATTTCAATGTAAATTTATAAGAATGAAAACCTAAATTCTAGAATTGTTTGACAATGAAAAGATCGAAATAATTGAATAAAAGATATGAAATCACCAATTCCAACCGAGTTCTTTCGTAGCTTCACCAAAATCTTTAGTTCCTTATATGTTTCTTGAGTTAAATCAATGAATGAATGGTGTCCAATGAAGAATGTGTTTTGGGATATATTTATGGTTGAAAAGTCGTGCCAGATATGTTACCAAAAGAGTTTGAGTCATAGAAGGAAACCAGAAATTTCGTCACAGAAATGACATATGCGGCTGCAAGGTATAAACTCATGTGGCTACATGGAACAAAGAATTGTTACCCTTGGATTCTCGGTAGATGACCATGCGGCTGCATGGTTTTATAACCATGCGGCCACATGGTTATAATGTTTTCCCGTCGAACAGCTTTCAGTATTTTGATCGTATCTTCCTCTCTCGATATCCGATTGAGGTGATTCAAGATAAGTTGTAATGCTAACTCAAAGGGATACAAATTTGCTTCAAATACAATCTTTGAATTGGATATTTTACCATGTCAAAAATTGGTCTCAATATGAGATTGAAAATCGGTGCAAAATTTTTCAGCTTGAAAGTTGATATGTGATAATGTTTTGGCTATATTTCACCACTTTGACTCATTTCTTCATCCAATTGACCTCTAAAACTCTCGAATCTTCATCACAAGGTTAGAAACAAGTTTAGATTATTTTCACATTGGTCCCTGAACATTTGTTTTCTTCCATGTTGGTCATTTTTCACTTGTTTCTCCTTATTTCATGACATTCATCACTTTATCCTGTAAAATATGAATTACATAAAATTAAGTTATATTCCAATATTTTAATCAATAATTGATCATGTTTTGACAGTCAAATAAGTATGTAAAAATACGTTTATCAAACTCCCCCAAACTTGAACTATTGTTTGTCCTCAAACAACAATATAACTCAATTTTACAAACAACATGGTTTAACAATATGCTGTGTCTCAGGTTTGAAATATAGTAGTCAGACAAATGAACAATTACAACAGTGCAAAAATTAAACCAGTCTCCACCTGTTACATGCATAACCTGACGTGTGTGTGTGCAAATTCATGTTAGCATATCAAGATTGTGAATGGTTCAGCATTTGTCCCAAAGTAGTCAAATATATCATTTCCTCACTCGAGAGATACACACACTCCCAAACTTATGATTTTCACTCATTTTTTTTGAGGTGCATCATATGTTCAACTTTTCAATTCTATTCCTTACCCTCTCGTAGTTTGGATAGACCTTACTCCTATAAGTTCACATTTCAACAAGTCGAGATTCTCCTATATTTCTGATTGCTTTAACCCTTAAGACTAGACTAAATTACTACTTCTCATCAAAGGTGTAATTTTGTCAACTGGATGCGTGGGGTATAATCAATGTATTGAGTGTATGTTTTTTTTTTCTTTCATGTTTTCTCCATTTTTTTTTTCATTTTTTTATTTGAATATCTTCTCATTTTCTTTCTATATAACCCATGTAGCGAGCTTTAGGCCGATAACTCCCAAGTCAGATGACCATAGGGCATCAGGTTTTAAATCACCCTCACAAGCTTAATCACCCGAGTTATATCGGCTCGAAAAGATGCTTCAATGTACTCAAAGATTAGTGCAATGCCCCTATTATTTTAGACATCCAGTTTCTAAACTAACATCTAATTTAAAACGTTCATCTAGTTTTCATCTTATCTGATTTTAGACAATCCACACAAAATTTTGATGTACAGAATTCCTTCTCATCTCAATGTTCCATTGTAACAGTTCAATCATTTTCAAACTAACCTATAGTTGAATTATGGAATAATACACTAGAGGGTATTTGGGTGAAATTACTATGTTCAACTATCCTATGCATAATGAACCATATCACTAAATCAATATGCCAAACATAAGTAACGTGCATAGAAAATGTCAAGTTGTACATAAACAGGTCTAAACTAATCCAATAATGCACTATTTCATCATTCACAGTTGATACTTATCCCAATAATTGTGAATTTATTCTTTAAGGAAGTAGTGCACTTACATGGGGTATCTAGGAGTATTGTATCGGATATGGATGTTAAAATTCTTTAGTCATTTTTGGAAGGTTTTATGGGGGTAAGTTAGGAACTAAGTTATTATTCTCTACAACGTGTCACCTACAAACAGATGGGCAAACTGAGGTTGTTAATAGGATTATGATACAACTATTGCGCACTATAGTCAATAAGAACTTGAAGAGTTGGGAGGATTGCTTGTCATTCATAGAATTTGCATATAATATGGCTACGTATTCTACTACTTCTTATACTCCGTTTGAAATTGTTTATGGTTTTAATCCACTACCATCTTCGGATTTAATTTCTTTACCTGTTGATGAGAGAGGTAGCTTTGATGGAAAGAAGAATGTCAAGTTGGTAAGATCCTTCCATGAGAAGGTACGATGCCAAATTGAAAAGAAAAATGAACATTATGCTTTTCAAGCAAATAAGGGACGAAAGCGCGTTACATTTGAATCAGGATATTGGGTCTGGGTACATATGAGAAATTAGCATTTTCCAGCTCAAAGAAAGTTATAGTAGCAATTAAGAGGCGATAGACCAATCCAAGTGCTTGAAAAGATCAATGACAATACCTATAAGTTGGACCTTCCAGGTAAGAATAACATTTTTACTACTTTCAATGTTTCTGATATTTCCTTGTTTTATGCAGGTGGAGATTCGAGGAAATCCTTTTGAAGGGGGCAGAATCATGAGATCCAATGTACGAGAGTTAGCGAGGGCAAGGATTTGTTGATCGTGAAGGAAGGACCAATGACGAGGTCAAGGGCAAAGAAGGTCAAGGAAGCTATGTGATTGCTTGCTCAAGATACAGTGGACAAAATGTCGATCATAACAAACAAAAGAACAAGTTTCATGTTAGGCTTGAAAGAAGAAACAAGATGAATCACCTTGGTCCAAACAGCGGAAGAGAAAGCTGAAAAGAGTATTATGCAACCACATAGTATTCCTAGCATGCCTCTCTATACCACATGTCCATACATTATGCGGCCGCATAGAACAATTGTAGGGCAAATTTTTCAAGTTTTGGAAAGAATTTTAGTTTATTTAAAATTCTAATTTTATGGTAATTCTCGATATTTTGAATATTAGTTCTGTTTTTAATTAGATTTTATGAGTTCCTTATAAATAGAACACATTCCATTCGTTGTAGAGAAAATACACAATTTGAGAGATATTATTGTAACTCATATTGCTTTCTTCTCGTTCTTCGTCCAATTAATTTCGAACTTATCAAGAATTAAATTATTGTGGCGTTCAATAATTTAAGTAAGGTTAATAAATTTTGTGATCACGGGGTCAAGATATTGTTGCAATTGTCTTGATTTTTTGGTTTAATAATTTATTGGGACGAGCTTTCTTTCAAACGTTGATTTTTGGTTTTCTTGGGTTTGATCTAATCTATCGTGGGTTTTGTAGCTTCAACTGCTACGTGGGTTTGCATTATATAATCTCTTCTTTACTTTTATATTATTTAACTATTTAACCAATTTATCAGAAGTGGAGAATTTAAAGTCATTGAAACAGATGGAAAATTGCAGTAGCGATTATTAACTTTTTCACTTTTTTGCAAACTTTATCATAATCTTCAATTTATGCCAACGTCAAGAATATGCAGCAGAGGTCCAAATGGACGGTTTCCATCCATTTGACCGTTAGTTGACCAAGAAAAATGAATTTTGGCCAAATTAAAAATGGTAAAATTGTAACTTAATAATTACCATATTAAATAAATGAACCAAAAAATCAAAAAAAAAAAAAAAAATCAAAAAAAGGGTTGTCTTCTTCAGCTGCCCCACCCCCGCCACACTCTTTCTTCCTGTAGAATATGTTTTTGCATTTAAATCTAAAATTAGTCCCCTAAACCCACCCCAAATCTTTAATTTCATATATGAACTAGGTAATTTCATCCTTAAATCTAAAATTCTCCAATTCTTATTGAGATTGATTTTTTCATTTTCAGATTTAAATTGTGGTGATGTTTACCAGAAGAAAAAAATGTGATGATGTTAATGGTGACAGAACTTTTTTCCAAATCTGAACTTTCTTCATTATTTTATTTCTCCAGTTTCAAATCTAAATTGTAGTAATATTCGAAGGTAAAAAAAGTTCGTTGTGGAGAAATTAATAAAGGTTGTTGGCATGATGGTGGTAGCTTATAGCAGCTTATGATGGTGGCGTTGATGGAATGTGGATGGTGGTTGGAGGCGGTGTTGCTCACACACCCCATTGTTTGGTTAATTGTGTTACAAATATCAGCCTCTTCACTATTGCTGTCGCCCCACACCTCCAACACCATAAAGCTATTTTTCTAAGAAGAAGAAAGCTGATAATAATGAGGGAAAACCATGGTCCATGGCCCTCTTACAAGTTGATGATTCTGAGGAGAAGAAAGTTAATTATGGTCGAGGGTGTAGGCGTGTAGCAGAGTGGAGAAGGGTTAATATCCAATGCAACAGTAAAATATAGTGAAATTATAAAAATTCAAGTGTTTAAAGATTGTAATTCAAAATTCAGGGACCAAGTTTTATTATTCAAAAATCAGGTGATATAAAAACTCTTTAACCCTAATTTTTCACTCCTTCCCCTTCCCCTCTTCCCCTCTCTCTCTCTCTCTCTCGCGCCGGTGGTCTCCCCTCCCCTCGCCTCCCCTCTCTCTTCCCTCCCCCTCCACGGCTCCACCTCCCCCTCCCCTCCCCTCCCTTCCCATCCCCATCCCCATCCCCATCCCCATCCCCTCTCTCGTCGCGAATCACAAGCCGCCAGCGGCCGACGTGCCGCGCGCTCGCAGAAGAACGTCGTCGCCGTCGCGCTCGCATTCGCAGCAGCGATGCTGCGATCCCACAGTAGAGGTAGGTCATTTTGATTTTTTTTTCTTGATTGGCATGATTTAGATGATCCATAGTTTCTATTTCCAACAAAATGTGTATTTCTGTGTTTACATTAGTTTTGTCTAAGCAACACGTCGCTGCTGCGATCCCACAGCAGAGGTAGGTCATTTTGATTTTTTTTTCTTGATTGGCATGATTTAGATGATCCATAGTTTCTATTTCCAACAAAATGTGTATTTCTGTGTTTACATTAGTTTTGTCTACAGTTCTGTGGAAAAATGTAATTCATGATTGATTATTAGATCCTATTAAAGCATTTTAATGGTTCATTATGTTGAAACAAGACTATGATACCAGGAACCTGTAAAGTTTTGTCGTAAATTCTTTGGCTTTGTGTTCAATATTAAGTATAATAAAGTATTCTGCGGCTGTGGGTGTGGCGGGTGCGATCTGTGACCAAGCATTTGGTCGATCTGTGACCTGTGACCAAGCGTCGGTAGTATGTAACCAAATGTTTGTCAATCTGTGACCAATTTTTTGTTAATATGTGACCAATTACTCAAATGTGACCTAAAAATTTAATAATCTGTGACCTCGAAATAATATGTGATCAACTAATTTTAAAATCTGTGACCTCGAAATAATGTGTGACGTACAAATTTTTTGATATGTGACCTTGAAATAATTTGGGATCAAAAAATTTGACGATATGTGACCAGTAAATAAATCTGTAACTTAAAATTATGAATATGTGACCATTAATCACAAAATGTGACTTTATTATCTTTATTTAATAAATATTTTTAATTAATTAAATAAATACCTGATTTTTGAATTTTTAAACTATTTACCTTATTTTTGAATTGAGGTAAAGAATACACCTTAAATATGATTTTTTTTCCCTAAAATATACACCACCACAATTTAGAGACTCCTTTGGGTAAATTTCAGTGAATTATTTCTAGAACAACCAAAATACAAGAGATTCATGAAGACCATAGTACACTACTGTCTTCTACATGTGTTTACTCATTTTCATGACCTGTAGGAATACATGGATTCAATCACTGACATTTGTAAATCCTAAGTAAATTGTTTCAAAAATCACTAAACTTATACTATGGTCACGGACTACTCACCGAACTTCATTCTGCTTCACGGTACTCACTCAACTTTGCCATTTACCTTTCCATCCACCACTGTCAAAAAATCTGTTTGTTGGGCGCCGACGTGACGGATGGAATTCCTAGGTGGCGTCTGACGGCCGTTAAAAAATTCCAAATCAGCAAAAACATTGTTTCATCACTCATCTAACTTACTCTAGGTCACAGTTTACTCATCGAACTTCAAAATGATTCCCAATGGTCACTCATATTTGAGATATTGAACTCCATCCATTATCCGTCATATTTCGTTCACTTCGTTGCTAATGTTCGCATAGAAAATCCACATAATAAGTTAAAAATGTTAGAAAAATCACAACTCAATGAAACTATCAATTTACTAAAATCACCATGTGTGAAACATGACTTCCACGGCCTCATAAACTTTGTTAAAATCCAATAAAGCGTTCTCAATTATTCTTTAAAAATATCATTTTTATAATGCAAACGTTTATTGTGTGAAAAATAGGTTTCAATCTAAAGCTGAAAATCGGAAACTTAACTTGATTTGTGAAAATATTGTCTATATTTCACCGATTTTACTTCTAATTGTATTGAATTGATCATATGGTGATTTTCATGTGTTGATGGTTTGGTTGAGTTATAATTTTTTTGATGATTTTAATTACCCATGAAATTTTCGGACAATAAATTAGCAACGAAGTGAATAAAATATGACGAATAATGGATGGAGTGTAATTCTTAAAGATGAGCGACCATTGAGAAGCATTTTGAAGTTCGATGAGTAAACTGTGGCATAGTGTAAGTTGGATGAGTGATGAAACAATATTTTTGCTGATTTGTAATTTTTTAACGGCCGTCAGACGTCACCTAGGAATTCCGTCCGCTACGTCAGCGCCCAACAAACGGATTTTTTGACAGTGGTAGATGGAGAGGTAAATGGCAAAATTGAGTGAGTACTGTGAAGCAGAATGAAGTTCAGTAAGCAGTCCGTGACGATGGTATAAGTTCAGTGATTTTTGAAACAATTCATTCGTAAATCCTAATACCTCACTTGAGCCATAATTTCTTCTCTTTTTTTAATTAAAATACAACTACTAATTTTAATATTTTGTAGTTATCCTGGGAGCAGCCATTGATATGAGCAATGCTACTAGTACATCGGGGCGTACATCACGGTGTACACCCCCCTCACATGGGTAAGGGGCCCACTTGAATATTTTATTCAAGTGGACCCCTCCATGTGAGGGGATGTAGACCTTGATGTACACTTTTTGATGTACAAGTAGCATTTTTTCATTGATATACGACTAAAAATGCCGATTCAAACACGCTTTGGATCACAATCTTATATTCAAGATGTGATTCTTGTGGACAAGTCTGCACAACTATTCTTTGATTTATTTGTTTAAAATTAATTTATTTTCTCACAAATATTATTTCTGACCTTCGATGTTTTCCACATTTTACAGCTTCGGAATAATATTGTTAACTATGTGAAATGGTTTTGTTAAAAAAATGAATGCACTCTTATTTTAGACGACTAATAAACTAATTGTTGAAAAACAATTGAAAGTAACATCTTTCAATGGTACACTTTATATAAATAAATATTAAATCGGTTTTTATTTACTTACATGCCACTTATACAAATTCTGATGTTATGTTTAATAGGTCTTTCAATATCTACAAATCCCAATAGTTCTTTCATCATTGATCCTCTGTTTGAACAAGTTGATCAGTTAAAGCTTTGATGATTGCTCTTAAATCCTCCCTTTAATTAAATTTACTTACCATACTTTTACCTTAAATACTGCAACATTAATTGTTAAATCTACAACTTCATTTCATTTTTCAACTAAAATCATCTCTATTTCTTACTTAATATTTTAATCACATTTAATACAAATCTTCAAATGCAGAATGAAATCGTAATCAAAAAATGTAACCATCTATTAACTTCCTCAAGAATATCCATTCCAAAGGAAGACAAAATAACTCCTATCAGAAATATGAATGGACTTTTGCTTGTGATAACATAGTTTTTATATTTTATCATCCTAATTACTTTCAAAAATATTTATTATTAACTAATACATATTTTGTTAACACAAACAAAGCTATTTTTAGTTAAAAGCAAAATCGCAGATCACAAATTTTGATCAATCTTTCTAGTACACATCGTGCAACAACTGCAATAAATCTGCATAAGCTGATTTCAATGAAATCCATTGCTGTTAATTCTACAGATGCTCTCAAGCCATAATAGTCGCATGTACATTAAATTGAATTTAATACATTACAGTTTTCTCCAGCTGCTATCTTATCTATGCTATATTAACATAGAGCAAGTGCTTCTATCAGTCTGTAAGATTCATCAGGACAACCTGCTGAGAAGTCTTACAATGCTCTGCACTCACATTGATGAAACAAATGACACCCACCTCAAAAATATTGTTAAACTTTATGCTATCATGCATTCATTTACATTGCTAAATCCAATATTTATATTTCAACGTGACAAGAAAAACTTCACAGAACCAATCCACGCCTCAACCGATGGAGTTATTTTTCCATGTGAAAGCTGTAAAACATAAAAATGGAGATGAATACAAGCACGATGTAATCTTCTTTGTAGGTCCATCTTCAACAACAGGAAAAACTCCACATGCAAGCATTGATGAAACTACATCTCTAACTCCATTTGCTGAATCACTACACTTGATGCACGATGATTCAAATGCATCATCAACCAAAAAGGCACTGTTCTTAACTTCCAGTCCTTCACATTCCTAAAACAAACAAGACGATATAAATGATAGTTGCAAAGGCAAAGGCATTGAAGTGAATAAATCCAATGATGGAAATTCTGGCTGATGCAAAATGTTTCAACACTGGAGAAATGATGCACGTTAGAAATGGTTTTTGCTCGTTTTGTCTCATTCCAGTTAATGCACGATTTAACAAGAAATAGATTATGAAATTTGTAAATAAACTTCAAAAATATCACTTTTATTTTAAGCTACTCATTTAACAGTTATTGAACCAAACATTATCTGTAATTTGGCTCTATACCTCTTCCACATTCCACTATGCTATTCTGGTCAATTATATTAAATAGTATGATGGTTTTTGGTCTTTACGATCTTCTTGGTTAATGTTCATTTTTACCTGTATCCATTATGTAAGTTGTACAAGTTCTCATTAATCTGACATATTACTTTCACCATCATTTCTCAGCAATTCTAAATTATAGAAAAAATATTTCTTTTTTTTTTCAATACAGCTATTGTATGTAATCAAACACTCGATTCTTTTTTCTGTAAATCTGAATGAGGTTGAACCAACTGAAAGAAATAATCCAAACAATAAATAAAAAACGTTTTCATTTCTTAATCTATGAACATTCTTCTTAACTTTAATCAACTAACGTGCAACGCATGTTTGCCACACTAGTAGATTAAAAAAAAGAATTGCTCATGAGAAGTATAGTTCCCGAGAAGTCAAGAAAGTTCACCCAGTTGTCTAATCTCTCTTTTTTATTTTGGTAGTCTCTTGTTAAGTGCTATTCTAGAAGCATCTGTGTGCTGATTTTCTCCAACCCGTCTCTCTTCTTGCGTCTTTTGTTCTTGACTGGTGTGGTGTGCATTAAAGAAGAATTAAACAAATTTTTGGTAACTCTAATCACTAATTAGCACTAATGGTGGCTGTTTATAGATAAACCTCAAGGTTGTCTTTTCACATGAGTAATCATCATTCAGGAGCCTTGGTAATCCAGGCTATGTTCTACTCTCAACTATCAATGATGAGCTTATTACTTGTCATCACGCCATATCATAGTATCTACAGATTGTCACTATTGAAGTCATATTTTAAAGGCTGAAATCTCAAACTAACAGTAAAACATTTACATTATATAAGATTACTAAGAAACGAACTATATATAACTTGCATTCATTCCTACATAAGATTATTAACGAACTATACAGAACTTCTAGTGTAACTTATGAGCAAAACCCGTTCCCTTGGCTCTGGTTTCGCTAGACAGTAGAGAGACAGTGCATCACTAAAAATAACACAGTCCATCATTTACTTAGTCAAATTTCTTTAGTTTTACATTCAAGGTGAGAATTTTTATTGTTTGGTAACCAAAAAATAGATTGTAAATATTCATTTTCTTCCCATTTTCTTCTTTCCTTTTACTATACTTCCCTTCCATGAGTGATTGGAAAGTTCAATCACCAGAATCCATTCCTTTTACTCGCTTCCCACTAAAGTACTAAGAATAGGTACAAGAATAATAGCAAGTGGTAAGAATCAGCAAGAGAACTACAAGGGATAAATCGCAAAACAAAAATTCTTGCTCTGGTAATAACTTGAGAAACCAGTATTAAGGTTCCAAGTAACAAATTTTTAGAAAAGATCATACTACAATATAGTATTTCTAAGCAAAAGCAAGCCTCAGGGCTTCCACACAAGTTCCAAAATCTAACCACTAATTTGCAAAATATGGAAACTTGGCAAACAAATACCTAGGACAAGTTCTAACTTGGGGGTGCTCCACCAAAGCTGCCAGATCCTCGTCCAAATCCAGGTCTTCCACCGGAACCCTGCATGTCAATTTGAATCAGGTAAAGCTTCATATGATGACAGACTGGACATAAAATAACAAAAATACTACAAATTAGGAGAATCAAATAAGCCATGATGTTCAGGTTTTGATAATGTAAATTGGCTGCTCTAGAAGTGCTCAAGGGATTTGAAGGGAAAAGCAGCCAAAACCCACAGCCTTCTACTCTTCTGTGAACAAAACCCAAAAATAAAAGAGGTGGCTTGATTTTTAAGCAAGTAAAGTAGGAGAAGGCTTCAGTTGTCAGCAGTATAACGTCTGATATTAAAATTATTTCCATCTAACAAAAAATTAATAAAAATCCGTACAAGAAACAAAAAGCTTTGTTTGATTTTGATTTTTTGAGAAGTGATTTTGTAATGTATGGTTAAAAAATGTAGGAACAAAAAGCCCTTGTTTGATTTTTATTTTTTGAGAAGTGATTTTGTAATGTGTGGTTAAAAAGAGTAGGAAATAAGTTATGGCTTCACAAAATTATTTTATTAGGAGACTATGGCGCTAAAAATGAGTTTGAAGAAAAGTGGTCTCGAAAAATAAAAATCAAACAAGGCCAAATCAGTTGCATGGTAATTCAAAAAAGAAGTTTATGATTGATGCAAGTTTATCCATCAACCATTGACATTGTAACATGTAGAGAGAATAATAAGAGTTCAATTTATGTTTCAATAGAATACAAGTTGCTGTCTTTGAGCAATAGTGAGAAATGATTAGAGTAATAATTTCCACATCTCAAATGTGTCATTTACGAAAGTTCAGATGACAAGCACCCTAAAAGAATGAAATCAGATTAATAAACCATGTTGGATAAAAGTTACCTGTGACATTTGAGCATTAGATGTTCAGGAGTCTAGGTGGAAATTAAGCATTAATTGATATGCAAAATGGGACACTTATCCTTTTATTTAAGATGAAATCTATTAATGTTACTTAATAATTGACACCTACACTGCTGATCACCAATAGTTGTGATAGATAGCATTATTCATGGTATAAACATAGTTTAAAAATTGCCAAGTATCTTACATTTGGCGTTGGGAAATGTATCATCAATGTAAGTCACATACAGGATCAAGGTTAAATATTATGGAGTTATTTGCATTTCCATGGGCCCTAAATACCATTGGCACAGGAATACAAGAATATGCACACAATTACATAAGCCTAAAGCCTTAATTCACTTAAGATCCATTTTCCTTTTAAGATAAAAAGGTCAAGAAAATGTCAAACAATATCCATAAAACAGAAGGGCAGAAAATAATTCATCAATCAAGCAAGATGTAGCAAAAGAAAATCCAAATTACCCTGAAAGCAGGCTGGTAGTCAGCCGGAGCTCCACTCTTCTCACCACCAAATTCACCAGGTGGTCCTCTTGGCCCACCCCTGTACCCATCCCTATCTCCAAACCTTGGCCTGTCACCCTCGAATCTTGGTGGTCCACTATCAACAAACCCAATAAAGACGTTATATTTCTAACACAAATTGCAAAAGGATAATTAGAACTTGTTTCAATTAAAATGTATCAGTAATTAGGGTATCAATATATTATATGGGTCAATTACCATAACAATGAGAAGAAACAAATAAAAATTCCTTAACGCTTCTCCGCGTATGAATCATACAAGAATAGGAATTCATTTACACAAGAAACAACAAATCAAATAAATATAGTTTTGGGAGAAATTTTTTTGATCAATAACCGAGATCATCAAAACAAAGACTAACTAAAACATGTATCAGATTACAATGAACAATAACAACTAAAAGAAAGCTTTATTTACCGTGGGCGGTCGCCTGGTGGGCCTCCCATGGGTCGACCGAGGGGCTTAGCAGACTTCTTGAGAGTAGCTGGTACAATCTCCGATGGAAGGTTGAGGTAGGTGCGGAGGAACTCAATGCCATCATTTGTCAAATACCAATAGTAATGCATCCAGGCAAAAGTCTCCCGCACGTATTCCTTTGACTTAAAGCTCTGCATCAGCTTAATCACCTGCAAGTTAGGTACATCGATTTCCGGGTGCTTGGCGAGGTTGAAATCCTTCTTCGCATAGCATACACCCTCTACGAATAAATACATGAATTTATAATTCCACATCAGAAGTCAATTAATATGTAAAAATGTGCGTCACAGAGAGGGAATTTGATGTGACCTTGGAAGAGGTATTTTGAGATCTCTCTCCGGTTCTTCTCTGGGATAATCTGGTATCATATTATAATAAGTAAATGATTTAATCCATATTGCCAACATAAACATGAAAATAAAACGAAAACCACGTACAGGGAAAAGAGAGAAAATATACCATGGCTTCTGTATGATCGATCTGTCGGTCGCCCGGCGGCGGAGAATGAAGAATATTAGGGCTCCGGCGGATGATGCGGCTGCTGAACAATTCTTGAAACCCTAGAAGAGGCGGGTTTTAATTATAAGCTTCCTGGGACCTGGTGGGCTTCGGTTTGGGATTGGTGGGCTAAATTTTGAAGAGGGAAGATTACCCATTCAAGAAAATAAGTTTAATCTATTTCAAAAATAAGAATACAAGTTTGAAATTTTCAAAACAGATTTTTATTAAAAAAAATTTAAATTTTTATTTATGAATTAAATATTTAATTATAATATAATATAATTAACCCATCCCACCTTCATCACCCCTATCGCTTCAGTCACCGCCCTACTCCGGCGAACTTTCCGACAACCATTTCGGGGACTACTCCGATTCCGGCAACCGTTCCGGCGTCGATTTTCCCGGCGACTGCTCCGCTATATTTTTTTGTACGGTTAACATGTTTTTTTTACGGTCACAACCTAAGTCACAAGTCACAGCTCAGGTCACAAGTCAAGAGTCACAGATCAGGTCACAAGTCAAGAGTCACTGCTCAGGTCACAAGTCACAAATCAAGTCATAGGCCAGGTCACAAGTCACAACACATGATTGTTTGTTTATTAATCACATATTTTCAAATTTATTAGTTAATTTTTAATCACAAATTGTCCAATTTTTAAGGTCACAGTTAATCTAAATAGTTGGCCACATACACCACAACCATCATAGCCCCCATCCACCACCAACTAAAAACACACCCCAAAACCCACAGATTGTGGAGCTGCGATCTGGACATGGCGCATAGACCAAAACCAACACCACCACCATAGCCACCACCATATCCAACATAACCTCCACCACCGTTGGATCCAACAAAATCACAGCCACCCAAACACTACCACCACGAGCACCACCACCACCCCAACCATCAGATTTACCACCACAGCCGCCAACACATAAAACACCATCACCATCCCAACGCCAGATCCACAACCACCACCACCCCAACTGCCGATCACCACAACTACCACCAACCGCATCGCCGTCTCTGCCACCACCACAACCACCACTAACACCGACACCGACGACTGCCACCTATATCACCACAGTCTCACCAACAAAAAAAACCCTAAAAATCGCTGTACTGTCATCTCGCCACCCCACCACAACAAAAGCCATTACCGCACTACCGTCGTCGCCACCCCACCATCTCCACCACCACCACCACAACCACCATTTCCAACCAACACCCATTCACTGTTAATAAAAAACCATACCAACACCTTACCCTCGCCGCCACCGCCACAACAAAATCCACCGCCATCATCACACTTAACGTCGCACCCATCACCGCACCCAACACCGCTATAGCGGCACCCATCGCCACACCCAACACCGCACGCTGCTGTCGATCGAGCGCTGTAGCGACGCTGCTGTAGTGAAGGGAAAGAGAGAACGAAGGTAGTGGATTTGGTTGTCGATCGCCGCTGTAGTGGAGAGAGAGAGAGAGAGAGAACGAAGGTAGAGAGAGAGATTGTGGTGGTGACGGGAATGAGAGATGAGGGTTTGTAGAGAGAGTGTGTGGATAAATGTAGAGAGAGATAAGAAAGTAGAATTATTTAGGGTTAAGATTTTTTTAAATAATCAATATAAAAAAAAAATCTGATTTTTGAAATATCAAACTTCCTATCTGATTTCAGAAAGTTGAATATTTAAAGTATGGTTTGGTGTAATTACCACTTTTTAAGATTTGAGTTTGGATCCATGTCTATATGGGTCATTTGTTACGGGGCTTGGGCTCAAGCTAGCATGTGCTCAACCATATCAAGCGTGAGAGGAATTGATGTAAGAGCTAAGCCACTGCGCCAAAAATTATTGTCCACATATTTGATAGATGAACTGACTTTTCTAAACAATCCAATGTGACATTCTATCAAGGAAGACGACATTTTTTTCTGGCAATGTAGCATGATAGGGATTATTTAGGCCATCCACTAACATTCTACCTGAAGCAAATTAATTATTAAAAAATACATAAATAACGCCGACGTCTTCCTTACCTTCGATGGACCTCATGACAAATATTGGGGGCCGAGCAGTCCATAAAACCATTCAATTGGTATTAAAAAAGGGTTGGAGTTGGGTTTATGGTTAGGGTTATGGTTATGGTTTATGTAGGTGGGGTGGGTTTGGATGGGTTGGTGGCGGGCACGAGTGGTGGTGCCGTGGTGGTGGCAATGGTTTTAGGATTGGATGTGAATTATGACTTGGAGGAAATCGATAAAAGGATAGGTGTGGTGATGTGAGGTGGGGGGTAGCGTGTAGCATATACCCGATTTTTGAATGAATAAAGTCTAATTTTTGAAATGGTAATTTAAAAATCAAGGTAGATGTAATTTTCTCATTAATTATTTTTCGTAATTAAATAGTCAAAGAAGCCATAGAGTATATCAATGATTTCTATAAAATGAAACAACCATGCTACACAGACCGAAAATGGTTGACATGCAACCTGACCGAACACTCACAATAGGGGAGGGCTCACTTTTTTTGGAATTTTTTATTCATACGGGGCCCGCACGCATGTGAGAGGCTGTCAACGCCTCTGTCACCCATTTTCGAGCAGGGAAGCTTAATTCAAAATGAAAACATGAGCGCATCAAGTTGAGACTAAAGTTCATGTGATACATAGTTATTTGACTGGCTTAAGGCTAACTATTCGGAATTTTGTAGATATACATCCATGCTGGACATTGTCTAGTTCTCTCCAACTAGCAACAAGGGTTGAAAAAAAAATGGTCCAACAACCAGTCAAGTCAGAGTGGGACAAGTCCCAGACAATTTGAGGTCAATGACAAATAGAAGAGATGTGAAGCAAAAGTCAATAGAAAATTGTTATGAAGGTGGAAAATAGGTCACAAATCTTATGATTGCAGAAAGTAAGCCAGCAATTTGTTACTTAACCAATAAGAAGGTGAAACTAATGGTTTTGAAGAAAATGAAAAAGCAACAGAATGAAAGGTTGCTAGAATTTACAGAAGTAACCTATGAAGATGAAGGCCCTCCAAATCTAGTAGTACAATCGTGAAATGCTTACCCCCAAAAGTAAAAGCCTAAAAGGTGACTTGCAATGGAATATCATATTTTAAACAAAGTGTTCATCAAATGGTAAACTTCGTGTACAGTTATCATTGATGGAGGGTGCTGTAAAAAATCTTGTTTTTAAGGAGATGGTCATGAAGTTGAATCTACATATGCTTTCACATCCAAGGCCATATTTAGAGCTTGTTTGGGAGGGATTTTAATTCAATTAAAATTGAAAATATAGCCGTTATTGGGTCTCACTCGTCTAATAAAAGTCAACAATAACTGCTAGTTTTTCAATTTTAATCCGATTTTAATCTCTACCAAACAAGCTCTTAATAGCTTGGTTCAAGAAGGGAATGGAGGTAATGATTACACATTAATGTCTTGTTCCTTTCTCAATTGTGCAAAATTATTTGCAATCATGCTATAAATAAAGACAAATTTGACAAGAAAAAATTTACAGGCAAGACTTGGCATGCATTTATTGGAAGATGGAAAAAATAAAAAAACAAAACAAGCGAATCACATTTCGCTACGTCACCATTAGTAAAAAATCCGTCAAAATTTTTCTGTAATTGGGGCTTTTTTTAATTATTTGGACAAGCTTTATGTGATGTAGTGGAGATGGAGGCTTGTCACATGCTCTTAGGATGGCCATGGCAATACAATAATAAGACTGCACCATGGAGAAAAGAACACACAATTTACAAAGATGGAGTCAAAGTAGTACTTGCCCCAATAAAGGAAGAAGACTTTACCAAGTCAAAAGTGGAACATGAGAATTCATATTTAAATACCTAGTGCTTCCTAATTAGGTTGAGGCTAGTGTTTTGCTTACTAAGGAAGTAGTGAAAAATCATCAAAATGTCAAGCGAAATGAAGGAGCTGCACGACAACATTATGTTGAAGAATCAAACAAAGGACATAGAGCATGCAGAATATGCAGATAAAAGATTGAGAGTTCAAAACTTCAAAGAGGGTAATGTGGCGATGATCTACGTATAGACCGGTTTCAAATAAAAAGAAAATTGGTTCCTACAAGGTCCTAAGAAAAATGGGGAAAATGCTTACAAAATCAACTTGCCACTACATTTGGGCATACATCCAACATTCAATGATTCCGACGAGTATTTTCATTGCGAAGAAGATATGAATGGTCCCTAACAAACTCGAGGTGAGTTTCTTTCATGGAGAGTAGAGGTGTCAATCCGGGTGGTCCGGGCCGGGTCGGCCCGCCAACATGTGAGCCCGGTAACGGCCCGCGCGAAAAAAAGCCCGCCCGCTGCGGGTTCCGGGCCGGTTACGGGTCGGCCCACAATTTTGGACTACAACCCAGGCCCGCCCGTTGACCCATCCGGGTAAAGCCCGCGCGGGTCACGGGTCGCGCGGGTCGCGGTTTGTTCCAGTTTGGCCCGTATGATTGTATAAATAAAATTATAAAAATATAGAATTTTTCATATTTATAACAAAAAATATATATATATTTTTTAAATGTAAACTAAGAATTGAACAAAATGATAAATTCATAATTATATCGAGAAATTTTTACATAGAATTCAAATTTAATGTTACATGAATTATTTATAACTTTACAAACTTAAATTTAACTTAAACAAATAACAACTATATCAAAATGCATGTCTAATTATTATTATCAAATATTTATAGTATAAGTACATCCCAACTAGGTTGACACCTACTTAACTATAATTTAGTTGTTCAAAAATTATATTTTTGTTTTCCAATCAATCTTCAGGAATTGCAAGATTTTTGAAATCTTCAGCAATATCATCAATAAGTTTATCTTGTATCATTTGATCCGCGAATATCCAATTTTTCATGCATATGAGAGCTTCCAAAATATCTTCTTTAAGTCTAGATCTTCTTTCGTCCAATACCGATAAGAAAGAAATATAAGCAAGATGATGATGATATTTGCAATTGAATAATTGTAATTGTAGTAAGGTAATAACAAGTATGAACTATGAAGTATAAATGTATAATAACTAATGAGAGGCACAGAGGGTATTGTAAAAATAATTGTAAGAATAAATTAGAATTTATAGATGAAGGGGATGATATTACCGCTGGAAAATTTATATTACCATTAGTTAAAATTTTAAAAAAAAAAATTAAAAAATTAAAAAATAATTGAATTTTTTTATTTTTATTTTTTCAATTTTTTTTGTTTGGCTCTCTCCCCCTTTTTTTTTTTAATTTTTGTTTTATTTTTTTTTTCTATTTTTTTTACGGGCCGCGGGTTAACCGCGGCCCGTGGGGGTGCAACCCGCGAAGCCCGCGGGTTACACCTCCTTGGCCCGTGAACCGCCCGCACGGGTCACGGGTCGGCCCGCGGTTCCGATTTTCACGGGCCGGTTTTCACGGGTCATGGCTGGCCCGTCCGTCTTGACACCTCTAATGGAGAGAGATTTATGCAAATTAATTTTTGTCTTAATTAAATTGTCAAAGGAGTCATAGAGTCATTGTTTAGTTTTATAGAAGTACTTAAATCTACATTCAAACATTCAACTTTTCTTTTTTCCCATGGGTCTCTAGCCTTCAAATTCTGTAGCATTTAGATTCCCACCACCTAATTTTGAGTTAAAAAAAACGTTAATTGGCCACATTTTAGTGATGATAACAATTTAAAATGAAAATTATAACCTTGATTAAAAAATAAATAAAACCAGCAAGCCACCTTCGGACCTGCAGTTACCCAGCTCCTCCCTCATCCTCAAATTGAGTCATTCAAAAACACAAGTCATGCACATCAGTTGTGTAACGAGACAATAGGTTAATAACAGTATCAAGAAGTACATAAGCAGTGTAAATAGAATGGATGTCTTTAATATAGCACAATCAAAACCAAAATTTAGCTTATACAGTTGAGGCCGGGAAAAAATAGAGAGAAAAAAAGTTATCACCTTACAGTTAAGATACAAATGAATTGGTAACAAGAAAAGAATTCCCCTTGTGCTGTTCGCATACAATTTTTGAACCATGCACACGAGGTGAACATACAGAAATGAACTTGAATACCTAGATGTTATGATTCAGTCTGTTGAGATTTTTTCTTTTGTTGAAATTTGTGGACTCTTGGAAACAGTAGATCATTCAACTGTCTTTCAGCGCTATACTCCGAAGAGGCCTGGAAATCAACATGTTAAAGAGGAAGGAGAGAGATAGATATAAATGGAAATCAACATGTTAATTTTCACTATTTTGTATATAGTCCAGGCCATGCATCACGAAAAGAGAGATTGTTGTTTCATTGCAAATGCAGTACGCGTCCAAGATGAGTACAAGCATATGAAATTGATGGAATATATATGCAACCAAAAGAACAAAAAGTATATACCCTCTTCTTAAATGCAAAACGCAATGTTTGTACTTGTGTTCCAGAGCAAATTCTTAAGTCAAAACCAAGGCTGTCTACACTTACAAGAACCACCTCCTGTCACAAATTCAATTAAAAAAAAAAAAAATTAGCAAAAGAACTTCTTTGCAGAAAAATAACTTTTTTGACTCTGTGTTAATATGTTAGATGGCCTTCTCCAGCATTCCAAGAAAATATATGGCAAGAGAGGATATAGAATGTCAACTAGCTAAGGGTCCAATATTATAAACGTAACATTTCACACACAATTTAAATTCTTAACAAATTCATCTCACAAAAGTAAGTACTAAGTTTCCAGGAGGGAAAGAACAACTTCAAAAGGCCTTGTTCATGAAGAGACGGGAGAGGAGAAGTAGATTTTGATTCCTCTCACTTTCTTCATGCTGTCAATTTCACCAAGAATGGATGAAATTACAATCTTATTTTCAAGTCAATTTTCCAAGTTAAAAACAATGCAAAGTTTACTTCAAGTTAACAGGCATGATATAATCACAGATTAATGTAACTCCATTGAGTTACCTCCACATGAATACCCTTGCATCTCCAGCACAGAGATTTGAGAGCTTGTATGGTCTTTTCTCCACCGGATTTGACACGAGATATAATTTTTGCAGCCGAATGTACTATTGCGTCAGGTTGAGCTTTCATAAAATCTTCTATATCAACAAAATTCTGCAGAAATAAAAACAGAAAAAAAAAAATTATGCTTTCCCATCCTAATAGCAAAAGGATAGACCACCTCAAAGTGGTGCATTCAATGCATAATACTATTTGAAATTTAGCCCCCGTTTGAGCCCCATTAAATTAAATTCCATTACATTAATTTTTCTCTCTCTTCATTTCAACCACACATTCATTAAATAAAATAATATCACTGTTGACACACTAAAAATACAGCCCAAATTGGATAGCCCAAAGAGTGAAACCTAATTGGAGGCCCAGGACAAAGGCCCAAATGAGGTTGTTGGTAAATGCAGACGGAGCCCACGAACACAGTAATATCATCGCCCAAGCCCGCATGACGCCCAGAGTTTGGACGAATGGAGTGCCTCATTGTCGCTCAGCGCGATAGCCTCGTTTTCGCTCAAACCTTCGAGTCGCCCAGAATCCTAATATGTGAGATATTGTGGTCATCCAGAATAGCAGTTACTGAGACAGTTATCGAGCTAATTATCACATTCTACGATTTAAGAACAACGAAAAGTAATGGCAGCAGTTAGAGATGGCAGTTCCATGACAAATTAGGCACCATGAAGAAAATGGGTAGCGGTTTCCAAGCGGTTTGTCACGCAGAAGTCGTCATGGGAGTATAAAAGGAAAGAATAGACATAGAGGAAAAGGACCCCGAATCAAACACTCTCAAACAGAGAATATGTAATTTTAATTTCTTAGATTAACTTTAATTATCCTTCTTTCAGTACTCGTGTACTTGCGCCCCTTAGAGGCATTCCGTTTAGTTCCAATTGTAACTCTCATCAATAAAGCACCCCTTTTTGGGACTGTCTCAAGAGGTTTGTCCCTTACACAATCGTCTGAATTTCTTTTTAATTGTTAGCGACCGCGCGAAACAATTACACACAAATCTAAAACTTTTCAACCACACATTCCTCCATCAATCACTATTCTAAAAATTTTCAACCCCCAAAAATGGGGGCCAAATAGGGGCTTAATTGCATCAGTATATGATGCATGGAAAGGAAACTGTCTAGTTCATTACATACTATGATGCACCGATACGGATACGTGTGTCCGACACGTATTTTTTCTAAGAGTACTAACACAACACGCCGACACATCAATTAAAATCTACTGTATAAGTTTAGCTATATATTTGTTATTAATTTTTCTTGTTGAAATTTTCTAAATATGAGTACTTATTTGTTATTTAATAATAATTTTGAGTTAAAAATATATAATATTGTTTATGAAGAAAGAAGAATGACCAAGGTAGAGTTTCAAAGGAGTATTGGTAACTGGCACAAGTCCGACACGTGTCGGACACGGATACGCTGCATACGCTACCTTAGTTGAAGTATCTGTGCAACATATATTACATTTGTTCAAAGCTATACATTTGACACAAAGTCAGGGATGTCAAATTTGTACAGTCAAGTCATTGAAGCAACATACTTGCAAACACAGAGTCAAGTTATTCTCAAGTCAAACAATTGGTTCAAGTTAAGAACATGCCCTAATGATAAGAAGGTTCATCATTTAAGGTGTTCATATTTGCAATATTCAAGATGGACGTTGAGTGCAAAAGATTGAAACTCGTTTTATATCTATTAGTATCAAACAGAAGGCTGCCCCCTACTATTTTGGGGGGAAGTTCTCACCCCAATCCTAGTTTGCCATTTAAAGCCCACGCTTTCAGAAAGAAAAATAAACCTTGTCCATTCAATATGGGGTAATGGGAAAATTGATAGCATAATTTCCTTCATCTTCTTTTCCTCATCTATCTTCCACAACTCCTTTTCAGCTCCCTATGTTTCATTTCTGATAGTAAACAATTGCAAGGACGTGAAAGCATAGTATTTTAAGAAAAAGAAGAGGAATCAAGCATAATTTTTCATCTCCATCCTAATATTCAATGAAATAATCACACAACAGATAACTATATTTTGTACATGGAACATATATATGCTGAAAGAAATTTCACTCAGCTATGGCATGGATGACTTCTGCCAACTTTAGGAGTGCTATCAAAACATAGTTGTGAACATGCAGAGTTACAAAAGAGGCAGAAAATAGAGTAGATTCAGCAGCTCTCTCAAGCCTGAGAACCAAAAAGTTTAAATAGGAAGAAGAAAAGGTCTGAAGAAATGAGAGCACCATGCAGTCTTGAGATTCTCAAAGAAAAATCAAAAGTTTACCGGATGTCCATGTGATGAAACTAACTGAATTTTAATCATCTCCAGCTTGTAAAATAAAGTTCCATTTCCGAGCATTTCATCCTTCTCCGATTCCTCTGCCAAACTTGGGCTACCTTGCATAGTCTCATTTTCAGGTTTGTGACCGTTGATCTGAATAATGGCTTCTTGAATTTGTTCTTCGGAAACGTAATTAGTATCAACACCGCTAGATTTATGCTTCTGGATGACAGAGTGCTCTTCAATAAACGTAGGTCTTAGGAGGCCTTGTATAGCAAGACCAGCAGAAGGCTGCTCCATATATTTGACTGGATTATCAGACACAACCTGTAACAAAAATAGATTCACAAAAATGGATATATGATGGTGCATTATGATAAGTGCATTTTACACACATTTTTTTAGGCCACAAAATATGGATAATTGTTGGTAAATATATTGGAATATGGTTTAATTCTATATAAATTTTGGGACATCTTTTTGGGAAACAATATTTGGGACATCTTTTTAAGACCTAGGGTCGTCCGAAACACATTACAATGCATTGGAGAGCATACAAGACGGCAAGAAACATCAAGAGAGATTCTACGACATCAAGATCCAATCAAGATTCATAATTTTAGTGATGTCTCTTTATATAATTCTTGTTTTCTTCTCAATATCATGTTAGGTTAGATTTCTTTGTGTTAGGAGAACGATAAACCTTTTAATATGAGTTTTTAATCTTTAGTATTATTATTTTACATTGAAAACACGTTTTTGGATTTTGAATGATTTACATGATTATCTTTTCTCTGCAATTATGCACAGTAGTTGTATGAATTTGGTGGCTTATTTTATACATTCGAAAGAAAGAAAATAGGTTTGACATGGTGTAAATTGGCACAGGGTCCGATAGGGGATAAAAATGTACCGATATAATTTATGTGAATCTTTAAATATTCATAAAAATTCATGCACTCTTGTATGTTCACATCCGTCATAGAAATATAGTCGAATCATATATGGGAGTAGGTTTAATATTACTCGAGAGAGATTGTTAAATAAAAGAGGAATATTGATTCATCAAAATTCAATAGTATTGTCAAAGTGTAGAACTAAAGTTAAAAATGATTATTATATAGGAATTCTGGATCCTAGTGCGCTTGTCATTCATTAAAACACCTTAACTTACATTTAACATAATTTGCACTTAACTTAGTTAATTTACTCATAATTGCATAAATAGTTTATTTTAGCATAATTTTGTCACAAACAAACACATCACGTTATTATTGTTTCAGTTAAGATTGCGATAATCAAAATTGAACTAAATCGATCTCTGTGGGACGATACTTGGACTTTATTACTTGTTAATGAACCATACACTTGCGGTGGTTTTAATTCGAAAGATATTTTCGTGGACACATTAACTTGATTAATTTTAAATTAGAGAAGGGAATATGACGATGACAAAATAAAGGCAAAAACATGATAGTAATTTTAGTTGGAAAGTTAATTTAGTAGAATGGTAATCCATGTTCCACATTTTTCAATCTACTTCTCTAATACTACACTATGTAGCAAATTTGATTAAGGGAGTCACCTCAACTAGCTTTTTGGCAAAATCCATTGGATGAGAAGATCGCATGGTCTCCAATTTAGCCCAGTCCCCTATGGATCCATCAGAGTCCTCATCTAGATCTTCTTCTTCATCAAGAACACCGACCCAGTCCTGCAGATGAACAATATCAATGCCTACATACTGCATAACTACAATTTGATACTTGAAGAGGGAATTGAAGGAAAAGTTACCACATTTCCATAGTTATCGTTTTCAGTGTCATCATCCTCTTCATCACGGAAATCACTATCTTCATCATCTAACTCATCAATGCCAAAATCAATTTCTGAATGACCTAGCAACTCAACCTCACTAATCATCTCAGCAGTATCCAGTCCAATAATAACTTGCTGCATTTGTTAAAATCAAGTATGCCTTCAAAACAATCATTTAAAGTTGGATAATCCTTGTAATGCCGAAAAGATATAATTTTTAACTTCTTTCAAGCTGCAGAGAGATGAAGTATACCATTATGTTTGCCATATCAGAAATTTAACATATTAAACACCAGACAGAGAAAACATTAAAGAATTTAGGAATAGTTAGACCTATATAGGAGAAAACATACCAGACAACAAGCAATAGTAGTATTACACTTCATAGGCGAAAAACATTTTAGTGTTCCAAAACAATAACTTATTAATTAAATGGAATCAATGCTATAGCACAAATCTCACCACAATGTTTTCCTCGGTAGATAAAGTTTGCAAAATATCTTCATCATTCTTCACTTGAAAGTATATATCTGACAATAAGTAAATAAAAGTATCAACAACAATGCTGCTTAACCAAACAATTGCTACCCGTAATAAACATGAGAATTATAAACAATAGATGATTTATCTTACTTCCATGTTCATCAGTTACATAAGGTAAATCTGACCAGAATACGTTTTCATGAATTTCATCACTCACGAAACCTGAAAACATCATCATTGCTTTGCTATTTACCTATAAAAATAACATTATTCAAACAAAATTAATGAATGAGGGTTTATACAGTTCACATTTTAATAGAAAAATTTCAACTGTGGAAAATCAATAATCATTGAAAATCACATTTTTCCCTTTCAGTTATACTGATACCTCAATAATGGTTCTAGTAGTTTCAGCAGGCGATAGAGTGGCTTCCTCATTCTCTAATAACTCCGACTCCGCAATTTCCTCAAACGGATGATACTTCTGTGAATTCCCATTCTGCTTCTCGAACCCCGAACCCGAGCTGGAATGTTCCTTTGCAGTTGCTCTTATACAATTACCACATTTTACCCTTCTTCCACCTGAATTATCGCTCAACCTCCTGCACTTATTTCAGCCAACCAAATTCACTAACAAATCTTACATCATTACCACAAAGTTCACATTTTCTTCCAAACATGTACCGAAATCTAATATTCTTGCTCAAATAAAAAACAACAATAAAGAGATGGTACCGGGAGAGGGAGAAGGTGGCAGAATTAGTGTAGAGGCGGGTGAAGGAATCGAAGTTTGCGGCGGAGAAACGGACAGCAGCGGTAGCGGAAGGCTCGATCATCAGCATCTTTTACGAAGCTAAGATTAGCGGATTATTCAATTGCTCGAGCAAATGCCATTTTTTACGAAGCTGGGTTCTATTTTATCTTTCGGTAGTGTGTTGGACCTTTTCAAAATTAGTTTAGTAATCACTGAACGGTGTTTTAATTTTGCGTTTGAGTTTTAAATTTATTTTAAATTTTGTGTTTTGAGAGTACATTTTAATATGGTTGAAAATGTGTTTTTTTGATATTTTGAAAATTTGCTTTCAAAAATAAAAAACATGTTTCCCCTCCCCCCTCTCTCAACGAAACCCACCGGCACCACCCGTTTCCCAATCTTTTATAGCCATTTTACCAACGATAATAACACAAAAGTTGAAAGCAGCAGCATTGTGTATGAAAATCAAGATTATGCTGCAGATATCTACTGAACGCGTTTCACAATCTGGTTCAGCCATTAAAGCGCCCACTGCTCCGTAGATGAAAGGTCATCTTCTAGTTGAACCTAATCGAATTATGAAATTTACCAAGTCAAGACCTAGAAAAGATTCCACCTTAGATAAAATTGAAGAACACCCTGATAAGGCCTTGGCTGGTAAAGTGAGTGGTGGAAGAGGGAAAAAGGCCATGAAGAAAATCTTTCAAGGCATTGAAAAACTCCAAGAAACCGAAAATTTGGAGGAAACTTAGAAGGACTCGAAAAATGTTAAATTCAGATTTGCACTTGGTGAATTGTGGGAAAATGCAGTCTTTGAAAATGTTGTAGGAGCTCAGGAAGATTCAGAGGCGGCCAAGAAAAGTTTGGAGAGTATTGAATTTGATATTCCATTTGGGGAGGTTGAAAATGAAGGGAAATTGAAGAAAATGCCATGGGAGAGAGATGAGAAAATGGTGATTAGGAGGGTAAAAAAGGAGAAAGAGGTTACCACTACTGAGTTGGTTCTTGATGGAGTATTGCTAAAGAGGTTGAAGGGCGAGGCTGCAATGACGAGAAAATGGGTGAAGGTTAAGAAAGTTGGGGTGACTCGAGCTGCTGTTGATCAAATTCATCTTATTTGGAAGAACAATGAACTTGCCTTAATCAAATTTGATCTGCCCTTATGCCGAAATACGGAGAGAGCGCAAGAGATCACTGAGGTTATGTTTGTTTACTTTTCCTTTTCTTTATCTACATAAATCAGTCTATACTTCTGAAATAGTCAGTGTTTTAACATAAGTGGTGTTGCTGGCAGTGGTTGTAGTGGTGTTGTTGTAGCTGTGGCGACGACAATTTTCAGGAGGTGGTGCAGTGGTAGGTCGCGGTGGTGGTCGCGACGGTGCAGTGGTGGTTGGTCGCTGTGGTGGTTGGCGACGGTGGTGGAGGTGATTGAAAACACCCAAAACGAGTTTTGAAAATTTTGGTTTGATTATAATCGAAAACACCAAAAAGAACAAATTTGTCGTTTTGGATTTTCTTTGTAAATTTTTAACTTGTTTTCAAAAACACGTTTTCGAAAATAGGAAAGAGAACGTGTTTTCACTGTTTTGAAAAATCGAAAACAGAAAACGATTTGAAAACGATAAAGAGATCATGCTCTAAACTTTTTGTCGTTCTCTGCTCATTAAAATTTTAAATGTCGAGTTTTGATCATCAAATTTATTAAAATATTAAATGTTGCTGACATCCTTTTCACAATCCTAACGAAATTAATAGCACGATAGACGTAATGCACATACAACATCTAAACAGCATTATGCGACCAATCACGACACACTAAATTGTCACATAAGAAAGACGTCTTTGATTGTTCACTCTACTTTAGAAGACATTTTTTTATTACTAATTTTACTTTAAGGTATTCTAGTTTTGTCCACTAAACTTATAAAACTGAAGTCAGATTTTCTTGGAAGTTATTGATGTTTTTCTAGGATCGCTTGCATACAACAAAATTTAATTTTGTAGCATATTACAAGGTATTGTTTCAAGATATTTTACAATATACATGGATTTTATTACAATTCTTTCCATATTTGATATCTATTTGAAGCTAGATTTTTTAAGAGAAAACCAAGGATAGGAGTTAGAATTAACTTCGATTCTAAATAGAGACATTCATCCGTATTAAAGCTTAAATATCTAGATACTCGATCTCCCTATACCATTTTTTGATCACCTTACGCATTACACCGGTTGAAGTTACCTTGGACAATCTACAATTTGTCCAATAAATACTAATCAACATTTGTATCTACTAATTATAAATAGAACGATGAAGAGGGATAAAATAAAATGGTAAGAAAATATTGATGATTCCGATGACTAATTTTAACAAAAATATGTATGACATTCAATCAAAAAAAATCCCCAATCTACATTAACAAAAATCAACATCACCACTTGCAACCAATATTTTTGTGCAGAAAAAATATACACCAAAAAAATTTACCATAAGTATGTGCATTAATGAAAACGTTTGCAACTGCTAATTACACTAAAGGTTCGTTTGATAGGCAAATGAGGAAAAGAATTTCAATCTCATGTTAGTTAGAAAATAAAAATTCACCAAATCCATATGAATTCGTTTTCCATGAAAATAAAGAAAATGCAGCTTAAAGTAGTTGTACCTTGGAATTCGATTTTTATTTCCACGTTGAAATAAAACGGCCAAAGTAGAATTCGTTTTCCTCGGATGTGACATTTTTCATGGAAATCGTTGCAATCAAACATGGCCTAAAAAAAAGTAAACCAAAATTCTGCCATCAATGAAAAAAAATGGAGTAGACCCCTCCAATTCACTTGTGCAGATCAATTATATTGCAAAATGTCTTGAAAATTTTCTTTTTAACATATTGCAAAATTAATTTGGTTTATTTGTAGATCTATGATCTTATTTCTCCTTATATTCATAGCACGAATATGCACACATACACATACAACTACTGACACTTGAGAATTGAGATATGTTTTTTTTATTTTTTACTTCTAGAGATATGATCACATCAATGTTGGCACTTATTGCTCTGGTACTTGATTTGGGTCTCAATTGGGAGCTTGTAAGTGAGGCGATCATCAAGTAATTTGCAGTTTAAGGTCAGATCATTGAAATTTTATACATGTATCTTTCTTGATAGCATTGATTTGAGTCTTATCATGAAATATTTTCATTTCCTACTGGATATTTTTTCATTGACTTTTTCTATTTTGTATTCCCCCTGACTTCATCTACTTCTTTAAGCTCAAAAGAAAAAGTTGGGACTATTGGAGAAGGATGAATTGAAAGACGAGTTCTATTGGAAAGGGGAGAATCAGTGAGAAATCCACTGTGTTGGGTAAGAAACGGGGTATAATAGCAAATTTATATCGTATATCATTTTCTGGTACATGGAATTCTCTAACTCCCTTGGATTTCTCTATTCTCTTCATTTTCTAACGTTTCCTAAATTTAATGTAGACCACTTAGAGAAAGCTTCTTATAAGGAGTTGGTCAAAGTTATTGAAGCTTTTGATGTCATTTTGGAGGTGCTTGATGCTCAAGATCCCCTTGGTAGTCACTATGTTGACATGGAAAACATGGTTATTTTCATTCTGCTTTACTTCCATTGTGAATTTCACTTGTCTATCTGGTAGAGTACCAAGTAGATCTTCTGGAATCACATCTATAATTTTTTGTACCACTGGTACATCCTCAATCTGTTTCGTCTTATGTTTTTCTCCTATGATATTAACTAGAAATCCTTGATATGTTTCCTTTCTCTACATTTTCTCGGCTTCAGGACTGATACCAGTTGAAGATGGGATTTGGTCTTCATTTCGGGAAAAGAAAATTGTTCTTCTCTTGGTTTCTGAAAAGACACTTCCATTTCTCTACAACGACTAGTTACATAATTACATCTCAACTAATCCGTGCCCAAAATCACATCAAAGTATTTCATCTCTATTAGATAAAAATTAGCTTCTAATGTTTTTCCTCAATTTCAAGATTCACCGACCTAGCTAACTAATTAGTATTCAATGTTTTGCCTGAGGGGATGCTAACTTCTAGTGTACTCTTTGACTTACTACAAGTAATACTAGATTTAGCAATGAAAGACGTTGATACAAAAGAATTAGTAGCTCCCGAATCAAACGGTACATAAGCAGGTACATTATATATCAGTAAAATACCTGCTATTACGTTTGAGTTATCCTCTTCATCCTTCTGAGTCATTGTAAAAACTCGTGATTTTCCCTTTTTGTTTTGATCAGTTTATCATTCTTCTTCTGAGTAAATATGGGACAATCCTTAACAATATGTCCCGACTTACCACATTGAAAACATGCATTCTTCCCATTCAAGCATTCACCATGATGAGGTTTACCAAACTTAGGGCACGACGCTACTGTAGCTACTATGGTGTTACTGGCACTAGATCCGATATTAGCTTTCTTATTTTTCCATTTGCCTTTTTCTTTGTCTCGACCATTCCACTTTTTCTTTCCAAATCGACTTTTATCCTACTAGATGTATGACTGTCCGTGGGTCGGTTCGGTTCGGTTCTGAAGATACCCGAACCGACCCAAAACTTTCGGGTATTTAATAAATGGACCCGTCGGGTCCAAATATAATTATGGAACCGTTCGGGTTCGGTTCCGTTCGGTTCGGTTCGGGTCGGTTCGGTTCCGTTCGGTTCCGTACCATAATTAAAATTTTTAATATTTTCAGCAACACTACACAAATACAACTAATGACATTTCATTCGTAACTTTTACAAATTAACGTAGCCCAATTCAAAAACATATAAATAACTAGCCGTCCAATAAGATTAATTCAATGCATACAAATACCAAAAAGTAGATATTAATATTACAGCAAAACTACATAAAGTATATTCATTTGCTTCAAATTAAAATGGGCTAATGGATTTTAAAAATGATTCGGGCTTTAAAATTAAAATTATGAAATAATCTAATTTATTTAATTAATTTGCTAATTTGTATTAAAAAAATTAATTTAATTAATTCAATATATAAAAATAAAAAAATTATTTAGTTTCGGTTCTTATTCGGTTCTTGGTCTAGACCCGAGACCCGACCCAAACCCATCGGTTCTCGATTCGGGTACCCGTTCGGGTATTTAATTTGTGAAGAACCGTTCGGTTCGGTTCGGTTCGGGACTTTTGGACACCCCTAACTAGATGTACAATTGACAATGTTTCTCAGCATTAGCCTTCTGATACCAAATAGTGTGAGCTCATTCCAGCATCTCACGGTATGATGTGAAACGATGTGACATAAGAATCATGCTTAGGTCTAGGTTTAACCCTTGCTCGAACCTTCGGTTTCTTAATTTCCGTGTCAACCAGGTGTGGAGAATACCTTGAAAGTTGGTCAAACTTTCGCTCATAATCAGTTAAGGACATATTACCCTGCTTGAGTTGAAGGAATTCGCTCTCCTTGAAATCTTTTAAAGATTGAGAAAGATACTTTTCCATCACTTTCTCCTTGAATTGTTCCCAAATTAATGTCAACCGCTGCCCTTGGGTCCTAGTTCGGGACATCAAATTCTACTAGTGACTTGCATCAGCTGTAAACATAAACTCTGCACATTTTACCTTTTGAGCGTCAGTGCAGTCTACGAGTCTAAAAATTCGTTTTAACTTACGAATCCATTTCTCAACTACTAGTGGACTAGATGCTCCATCAAAGGTAGGGGGCTTATGTTTTTGAAATAACTCAATTATCGAGGCATGAGTCAGGGGAGTAATAGAAGTTGGTGGAGTGGCTTGATTCTGATTCAGTCTATCGAGATCTTGAACTACTTGTAAGAGGTCCCTTATCAAATTGTTCTAATTTGTTCGAGACATTTTCTTTGAAATAAAAAATAATATTTTTTTATTAAATTTGTATATCAATACCAGAATACTTGGAATGAAATAGCAAAGTGAAATATTTCATAACTTGATCACTTGATTTTTTTTTCGTTGACCACATCTTGAAATACGAAAAACAATTCGAAAAATTTTATTATTAATTTTTTTTCAAATAAATGAGTAATCTCCGTAATATCTACTCGTTTTGCTCTTGGCCATCTTCTGGGTCATCATCTAGATCTTTTTCTTCATCATCATTGGCATTTGCCATAATTGGTTGTGCAACTTCATCATCTGAAGTCATTGTCGATTCAAATCCCGAGCAAGAGATAACATCACCATCAGTCTCCCAATTATGGATATAGGCGTTGTAAAAATGCTCAAAGTCAAGTTCCTTCGGTTCACTTTCCAAATTTGAGATAGCATATTTTCTTATATAAGCTTCCTGATACGTTTCTCACGGGGTGCAAGAATTTCTAGCATATGACCTATTGCTTGTCGGTCACTAATCATGTATCCCGCTTTCTTTGCTTTTAGCCAATGTTTGTACACGCTTCTTATGTGATTGTCAAAGTCTAATAATTTGTCTACCTCAAAATCTAAGTAAGCTCGGATGTCTATCTCTTGTTGACTAACATGATTCCTTTTCCTAGCATTTTGTCTTCTCTCAGCCATATGCCATCCACAACTTTAATTTTTAGTCCAATACATGTCTTTTAAACAAAACATTTTCTTTTTCAAATTACATTTATCTTTACATATAAAAATATACATAAAGAAAATGTAGAATGTACCATAACATGAAAAAAATAACAATAGAATCATAACATTTTTCATAATAAGATAAGAATTTTTAACTTCGCTTAGTTAAACATACCTGGGTCGTAAGATGAGGTTGACTAATGGATGCGAGATGCCATGGAGTGCATTAAATATTTCATTTTATCATTTTAAATTTCCTACGTTGTACTTAAAATATTTATATATATATTTTTTTTAAAAATGACAAGTCTACATAATCAACTAAATTGGGCTCTGATACCATGCTATAAAGCCCCAACTCGTATGGATCGAAACGTTACTAGAACAATTGTATCTTAGTTGTAGACTTACAATTTATATAAAAAATAGTTTAATTAAATTATATATACATACATACATACATACATACATATACATATATACATACATACATATATATATACACACACACACACACACACACACACACACACACACATATATATATATATATATATATATATATATTGTGAAGGCTGTTAAACTGCTGTTGAAGAGCTGTTGTGGAAACTGCTGTATAAAAATATCCTACTCAGTACTCTTCTTAATCATGATATCTAATTCTTTTGATGAAATAATATCCCATTTTTACTCTTTTTTTTTTTTTTTTTTTGAAAAACTCGTCAAAAGAAAAAATGACATCTAAGATATATGAACTTTGGCCTAACTCCACTCTTGTAAGGACACCACTGGCACTCCCTTAACAAGAATTCTTAAAAAAGAGATCCCTTTCCCTCTTCTATGCATCTCCTAGCCTCTTAACTGGGCTTTATGCTTTAAGAGGTCACTCAGGACTTATTTTAAAAACAGTTTAAATTTAACTTGGAGTTAAGACATGCTCTTATCATATACTCAGCATGAAGCATAAAACTTTTTTACAAAATCATAAAAATTTATAAACATAAATTGTTCTTAAAAGATCTGGAACTAATATAAATTATTAGCACCATATCTTAGAACTATAAAACATACCTACTGGAATGATCCGTCAGTAGTTTTAACAAAATTTAAAACAACATATTTTTGTGGGATATTATAGTATCTAAGAATAAGAATGATTAAGAATTTCCCTTTCGGGAGGAAAAGGAAATTAGAACATTTTGTAAGAACAAAAGCTTGTATTGTATTTTTTTTTTCTGTGTGTCTTTACAAATGAAGAAATGGTCTCCTTATATAGGAGAGAAAATGCGTTTTTCAAAAGCAAGGAATCTTTGCTTTTTCAAAACGTCAAAAAGAAAACAGTAAAAAGAAAACTAATCAAATCTTACTTTATCAAATAGTAAGATTCGTTACAAATTTTTCAAAAAGAAAACAGTAAAGATTCTTCTTTTCATACAAAAAATCACCGAAAAGTTGAGTCTTGTCTTGTCAATCACCAAAAATTTGCCAAGTGTCTCCTTTGCATCAAAATCTGGAAAATTCTTATCTTGTTTCATAATTATGTCTGCCAATGCTGTCCAAAGAGTCTCCTCCACAAGATCATCTGGATTATCATTTTCTTCTGAAAAATTGTCTTTGAAATCTTCCAAACCTTTTTCTTTTTCAACTTTCTTTTTGCCTTTATTTTTCTTTTTAAACTGTATCTTCTTTTTCTTTGTAGTACTTTGTTTAACTTGTTGCTGCAATTCTTCAATCTTATCAAACATTTCTTGAATTCTTCTAATATCTGTCTGAGAAATTTGTTCTGGATCTTGAGACGATTGAAATGAGTCTGAGAAATTTACTGGCTGTTTCTGTTAACCAATTATGTTTACATTCTATATCCATTAATTCTAATTCTTCATCTGAATCTGATAGGTTTTTTAAATTTGAAAATTCTTGTATAAAATCTTCATAATCTGATTGTTCTTCTTGATTATTATTATTATTAAAATCTTCTATTGAAACAATACTGTAAACTGATTCTTTATCTGAAATATACTCATCAATTTCTAATAAATCTTCATTTGTGCATTCTATAAGAGTACTTCTTTTATCATTATTATTTATCTTTTTAGGACAAGTTCTGGCTAAATGATCTATTCCTCCACAGACATAACAATTTAACTTATTAGGATAATTCCTTTCTGGTTTGAATTTTCTAACATGTCTGTTTTCATCTACACACACACACACACACACACACACACACACACACATATATATATATATATATATATATATATATATATATATATATATATGTATGTATATATAATTTAATACTAGAAGAAACAAACTCAAAAACTCTTTAGAATAATTTCTATACAATACCTATTATTGACGTGGACAGTGCATGCATATCTTCTAAGAAGTAAATAAAAATGTTGTTTTGCTTTTCTTTCTCGAGCGACAAATGTCAAAATAAATTCGTTTACATAATTATCAATTTCGAAACTTTACGAAATTTTAAGGGAAGGTAGGAACTTCTTATAATATGACATATCCAAAAATCGGCTTCCTCTGACATCATATGAGGTACTAAATTTTTTTTTCAAAATCCCTCATCGACTCTGTTTGGAAGATAAACCATGATGCTATCAAACCCCACAATTTTTGTCCAAAAATTTCAAGTAAAGATCAAGTTATGAATGGTTGAAGTCAAGGACAAAAGCTGATTTTTTAAAAAAAAAAAAATAGCAATACAAAATCTTATCACTAATATTTTTGTGATAAACAGTAACTTGTATATTAATTTCTATAAAGCATAACTACTTTTAAACATGAATAATTCATAAAAATCTTCTTGGAATAATCTCACAAATGATGTTAATAGAAATCCATTTATTTAAAAAAAAACACGTAAACGTTTCATTGTTACGTTTTTTATATCGCAAATGTACGATATCGTAACAAGCAGTATAGTGGACCTTTGAGTCTGGATATCGTTCTCACGAATACTATACTTTATGACTTAATCTAAAATTTTTAACTCTTATTTGACAAAAGCAAGTAAATAATTATCATGGTTGTAATTATTTTTTCTAACTACTTTTAATTAATTGAAAATATAAAAAGATTGCAAACAATGGATCATTGAAAATTCAAATATGCGATGAATATTATGGCATAACAATTTCATCTATTGATCACCTGAATTCTTAATTCAAGATTCATAACATAATGTAGTGTTCGATCGAATTCTTCTATTGTATTCAATTTACCTATTTCGAGTTCTCATTGAGCCTATTTAACTAATTTAATTCCATATCTCTATGTGAATCAACTTTAGCTAAACGAAACACTAGTTCTTAGAATTCATATTATGACCGCAATAATTAGTATATGTATCTCTACATGTTATATTAATTTACCAGATTTTACTATATGGTCCAAATCTCAAACCCACCTCTCGGTTCATAAGAGACTCACATAATCATCAAATTATTGATCAGGTAATTTAATGCATTAAACTCATAATAAAACCAACACATAAATAAATAAATCACAGAAATTTTGAATAAAAAAATAAAAGATAACAAGTCGATTACATTGTTTTCCTTAATATAAAAATTAATTATTCATATTGTAAAAATAAAAACAAGCAAAAGTGGAATGATATCACCAAAAATTTACGAAACGTGAAAATTCTGGTGTCCGCCTTTTCTTTTTTTCTTTTCTTTCTTCCTCTTTCTTCTACTCTCTGCATTTTTTTTCTCTTTTTCCTTTCTGCTAACATCATTTCTTTCTTTCTTTCTCTCCTATTTCTTCTTTTATTTTTCTCCTCTTTTTTTTTCTTCTTCAGTTTCTGTCGGCGGCCGTCTCCTTGTTCTCCCGTGTGCTTTCCTCCTCTTTAAAATTCAGAATGATAGACACCATATATGTTCTAAACAGATCCTTTAGATTTTTTCCACACAAACTTAAACGTATTCTTAGTCAGTTAAAAGATTACCCTTGTTTATTCAATTTATTTCCAGACCATCCCTTGTAAATAATGGCATAATAATTCCAGTTTATCATTATATATTAATATATGAAGGAGCCAAAAGATTCCGACCTTCCAAAAAGACCAATATACAGACAAAAGTTAGACATATTGATTATGAAAGACGAATTTCAGAGACTTTGGCAATTATGGAAGCTCAAAATAATAATTCCAGATTTGTAGCTCAATGGAATAATGTTGTTATTTTATGTCAAGAACATCTTGCTTTAAGAGTTAAAACGGAAAAAATTCCAGCACCTAATATTGAACAAAAACAGCTATATCTGATGGCTTTTCAAGAAATAAATGATAAATCAGCAGAAAGACAATCAGGCACAAGAAGAAGTATACATTTCAGATGGCCAAACTAATTAAATGGATGAAGACCTAGAAGAAGCCTACATAGAGATGATGGACAGATAGACAATTAAAGAAGAAAAGACATGCATTTAAAGGAGGAAAAAGTGAAGAAAAGCAAAAGCTAGAGTCTTCGAATGACAATTATCATGCCAAAGAAGTCAAAAAGAAAGAGCCAGAAGATAAAGTTTCCAGAAGGAATCTTACATGTGTAAAGAGAAATTTAATTCTTTAATTACATACCGTACACATGTAAAGTGATAACAGTATTTTTCTTGTAAAGTTGAAAAGACGTGATGTACCAACGTCTATAAGTACCGACATCACTCACACAAAGTGGAACCACCGAGAAAAAATGACAGCATAGCACACTATAACAATTGCACTCAAAAATCCAAAGACATCTTTTTAAATTCAGTTCTTGTAAGTTTGAAGATTTCAAAAATAAAAAGTAAGTTCTTTTCATACTTTCTCTTGTTAACAATTTTCGTTTATTTTATTTAATTTTCGGGCAAGGCCTAGAAGGGGAAATACCAAGTAAGTAATTAATTTATTCAAAAGCATTAGATTATATTTTTCAAATAATCCTAGCGCTCTTAGCCTCTTTATTCTGGATTCCATGACCAAAAAGATAAAGTAATCCTCTGAGTTAAGCTGGCTATTCTACTTATTAAGTAAGTTTGTTCAAGCCTTTTAAACATGATGAAAATCTTTTTTGGTTATAGTCTTAAGCCTTTTTAGGAGGTCAAGAAAAAAGCCGAGAGAAAGTTATAAAAAAAAGAGTATTTGAAAAAATTAATTTGCTGAACGGTAAGTACTCTAAGGCCATTACAAATGTATCGTTTTCTTTAATTTCAGTCCAATTTTATGCCATTAGACTATTATAAATTGCTTTATTGTTCTTTAGAAAGTTTTAAAGAATCAATTAATATCTATCTAGAAAATCGAGAAATAGGTAGATTAGTTGTTGTAGGAAGCCACATATTATTCGCATTAGATAAAAATAGAGGAGACTCCTCTTTACAGATCAAGAAGCAAATCACTGAAATTTTTATCGCTCAGTGTCGGAGTTTCTTGATAAAAGATCCTAAAGATTGTAAGAGAAGACAAAAAGCCATAAGTTTGGTAAGAGAAAATAATAGAAAGAAAGTAGAATACAACATTGATATCAGAGCTAATTTCAGTCCAAAGTAATTAGTTTATGAAAATAATAGATTACTTAAATTTAGAAATTCTAGGAAATTTTAAAAGAAAAGATATTTTAGATACATCTTCCTTAATTTGTAATTTTGATAAAAATTTTAGACATCTTTTACATTCTGAAGATAAACAGTTAAACAATATTGTAGATTTAGTTATAAATTTAGGAGAAAACTTAGAAAAGAATAATTCAAATAAAAAGGTAGAAACCTTATTAGAAAATATAAAGACTTTGGAAAGTAATTTAGAATATATTAAAAATCAAAACATTGAAATATTAAAAAGAAAATTTAGTCATAAGAAGAAGCAGATACTAGTTCTAATTTGGAGAATAGAGTTAGAATACTAGAAAAGGAAAAGTCAAAAGATACTAGACAAGATTTAGATAATATAATAAATAAACTAGAAAAATTAGATTTAGGTAAAATTAAAGAACCTAATAGATTTATGAAGACTATGTGGATTTATACGTAATGGATAAAGGAAAACAAATTGTAGCTAGTAGTAGTAGAATAGTTGGTAATCCTTTACTAAGAACGTTAAGTAGAAAAACGGAATCTGAAACAAGATTAGAATCCCTAATAAATATAGAAGAACAAATAGAGACGTTTAGACAAAATAAATTAAAATTAGTAAAAACTTTAGATATATATAAAAAAGGGAATATGTTTAGCAAATCTATAATATATCAGCATTATGGTGAAATATATGTTTCTTGTACACATGAAGATCAATTTGTATCCTTAGATTTAATAGAAAAAGAATCTTATAAAGAAATTGTTAATAAAAATTTTCAACGGACACATCTAGGATTAATAATAATAGGAGTAAAAGGACTTCATAGAGAAAATTTAGGAGCTAAAGTACTAATATGTTTATATGATAATAGATTTATAGACATAGAACAAGGATTATTAGGAAGTATAAATTAGGCATGAATAATAAAGACGCACAAATTAAGATATTAAGATAGTAATAAAAACTAAAGGATATCAAATAAAAAGAAATGAAGATAATTTATTAATTTGCACAGGATTTATAGGGAGACTTAGTGAAAATAGCACAAAAAGGTCAAATAATCAAATAATTACATTAGAAAATATCACTACTAACTATAAATTAGAAAGTAATCAAATAATTACATTATTAGGACAAAAAGGTATAAAAGCTATCCCAGCAAAGAAATTCTCTTCGGCAACCAATGCAGGATTAGATTAGAATTTGGGGAATTTTCTAGAAACACCGATATTAGTACCATAAGATAATATCATGTATAAAAATAGTAATGGAACTCTAAGTATTAGGTTTGAAAATTATAATTATCAAGCGGAACAAACAAAAGATAACGACGAAGAAGGAGGAGAATGTGGATATTTTGAAATAGAAGATTATGAAAATGAAGACGAGGTTAATGCATTAAATGAAGATAGTGAAGAGGACAAAAATGAAGACGATGAAAAAGAATTTGGATATATAGATATGGAATATTATAGAAATCTTAGAAAAGATAGAGAAATAGAAATTAGAATGTTAACAGAAAAAGACCAAGCAAATATAGAAACTAAGATGGAAGAAGCAAGTAAAAGAACTAAAAGGGAAACAGACCAAGAATTTGGAAAAAGAAAAGAACCCATGAACACGGAATATGATATAGGAGGTAAATACCCTTTTCTCCCTGCTAGAGAATATGAATGGGAAGATAGAAGATATAGAAGCTTAGGAAAAAGACAGATACAAGAAGGATGTAGTCTACCATTAGCAAGTGATAGAGGATTAATTTTAGAGTTAAACAATTATAAACCTCAAGACAGACCTAGCACCATAACTAAATGGGAAAATTCTGTAATAAGAGCATATAATAGTGTACATATACAAATGATTGTAGAAGAAATGTGGTTTTATTTAGAAACTTATTTAGGAAAATAGCGTTAGATATATATATGTTACTGCTAAGAGATTAAAACCATATGAAATTAGGTTAAGAATGGCTGGAGGAGATAACCCAATTCTACAATTTTTATTAGAGAACTAATTATAGGATCTGATCCTAGAAGAGACAACACTTGTGAACAAAATAAAGCCTTAGAAGATTTGGAAAAATTAAGCATTAATAATATGAATTTATATACAACAATTTTTATTAGACTTTGAAAGATTAGCAAGTACAGCACGATTAGCATTAGATGTACCTATACTTGAAAGATTATATAGAAAGATACCACCTCCATGGAATGATAAAATTAGAAAAGATTTAGAATCAAGACCAACGAAAGAAGTAACTATTAGCGCTACCATAAAATTTATAATAGATAAACTAAAAGAATATTGTATAGAAGAGGTAGCTAGAAAGCAAATAAAGAAATTAAATTATTCTTTTTGCTCAAATTTATATACACCACAGACTTATGATCATAGAAGGAGAAAGAAGAATAGAAAACAACATCAACATAGAAAGAGATATAATATTAGACCAAGTAGAACACATTACAAGAATAAAAGACCTAACTATAATAGATACGTTAGAAACCAAAAACTAAAAAGGATTGTAAATGTTATATTTGTGGAGGCCCTAAACATTTTGCTAATAAATGCCCCAATAAGTATAAAAATAAAGGAGTAGCTAAATCCATAATAATTGAAGACATACAGTGTAACATTATAGAGTTATCTGATGATGAATCTTATAGTTCAGTATATAGCATTTATACAGATGATGAGTTAGAAAATTTAGAAATTATAAGTAGCTCTGAAGATAGTTTAGAATGATGAATATAGAACCTGAATGTGTCCATGAATGGATTAGAGGACAAGGATCAATGAAGGATAGATGCAAGAACTATAAAATATACTCGGAACATAAAAATAGGAATCAATGTAAAAATTGCCTAGAAATTCAATGTAATGAATGTTTAGGAATTAAAGAAGAAGCTAATAATAATAAGACTAAAGACTATATATAGTAAAGATATAGAAAAACTAGAAGAAAAGTTAGAAAATACAAACAATAGAATAGATAAAATATATGAAACAATAAGAGAAATACAATATAAGATTAGAAATTTAGAAACAAAAGGAAAACAACATATAGATAATTACACTAAAAATAATTACTTAGAAACAGAAAATCAAGAAGAAATAATTTGTCAAATCTCTAGGGTAAAGCCAACCAAAAGCGTTAGAATACCCATAGAAATACAGATAAATAAAATGATAAAACTAACCTTAATAGCCTTGATAAACACAGGTTGCACATTTAACATAATTAGAAAAGACTTATTTCCAAATATTGTAGGCAAAAACTAGAATATGAAATAAGAGGAAGTCAAATGGATGGTAGTAAAATGAAATTTGAAGAAAGACTTTTTGATGACGGTAAAATCAAATTTCAAGAAAGACAGTATAATCCAACAACTACATTAGTAAGTGAATTAATAAAAGACGAATTTGTTATAGGAATAAAATTCTTATTATGTAGAAATGAAAGTTTAACAATCACCCATGACATTATAATTTTCGGAAAAGACACTTCTATTATTAACAATATAGACTCATCAGAGTTACGAGCGAAGCGTGGTGGACCCTTACATCCACAACCACCACAAACAGAACCAGATGAAAACCTAGAAAGTTTGGAACATTTAAAGCATTTATCTTTTGAAACCTTAAAGACCGATTTCATACCAAGAACCAAAGAATTAATAATTTTTAATAAAACATCATCTAAGGTGGATAGTATAGATAAAATTTTAGAATTAGCTGAAAAAATACAGATAATAGGAGAAGATCCTATAAAACACTGGGATGAAAATAAAATTGAAGCTAAATTAGAAATCATAAATGAAAATATAAAAATAAGAACAACAGAAATTAAACATATAAATCAAGACATAGAGGATTTTAATATACATATTAGAGAATTATTAGGTCTAAAGGTAATAAAACCATCTAGTAGTCAACATAGATCATCAGCTTTCATGGTTAGAAATCATAGTGAAATTAAAAGAGGTAAAGCAAGAATGGTTATAAATTATAAAAAATTAAATGATAATATTATAGAAGACGGATATTAGATACCAGACAAATATATGTTAATAAATAAAATACAAAATAGTAAAATATTTTCAAAATTTGATTGTAATCTAGATTCTGGCAAATAAAAATGGCAAAAGATTTTATTCCTTGGACAACTTTTACAACACCATTAGGACATTTTGAATGGTTAATTATGCATTTTGGATTAAAAAATGCACCTTCTATTTTCAAAGAAAGATGGATAGTATTTTCAATTCTTTTCCATTTATTTGTGTATATATAGATGATGTCTTGGTACATAGTAAAAATGAGAAAGAACATATGCAACATTTAGAAATAGTTTTAAATAAATTTATAGAAAATGGTCTAATTATAAGTAAAAAGAAAATGGAAATAAGTAAACAAAAAATTGAATTTTTAGGAATAATTTTAGGAGAAGGAAAACTCAGTTGCAACCACATATAGTACAAACAATTTTACATTTTCTAGACAAAATAGAAGAAACTAAAAAATTTACAAGCCTTTTTAGGAATTTTAAAGTATGTTAGACATTTTATTAAAGATTTAGGAAAGAAAGTAGAACCATTGTATAGTAAGATATCTAGTAAAGACAAAAATATTCTAATCGGTCAGATATAGAATTAGTTAGAAAAATAAAAGAAGAAGTTAAAAATTTACCACCATTAGAATTACCATTAGATAGCGAATATAAAATAATAGAAATGGATGGATGTGAACTAGGATGGGAAGGAATTTTATATTCCAAACCAAATAAATACAGCGATAAAAAGGAAGAAAAGATTTGTAGATATGCTAGTGAAAAAGATAAAAAGAAAATACTTGACTAGTTTAGATTATGAAATAATGGCCATCATACATAGCATAGAAAGTTTTAAATTATTTTTAAATGTCGAATTCACAATTAGAACAGACTATGAAGTCATAGTAAAATTTATTAAAAAGACAAATTTTGATAAAATAAGACATAAACGATGGTTAAAATTATATGAGATATTAAACAGCTATAAAATTAATATAGAACATATAGACGGAAAAAATAATATTTTGGCTGATAATTTAAGTAGACAAGTTATTAATTTTTTAACCCATTATTTTCATGATGTAGATGGATCAGAGGATGATGAACTTTGGGAATGTCACTCTAAGAGTGGCCCCACAAGGATCTAATCTTTGATTTAGAGGAAATAATTTAGAAAGACTACCAGAAAGGGAGCGTTTTCTATTAGATAATCTCTGGATGGCACGTGACTCTAAGCAAAAATTAGACAACATTAATGCATTAGCTAATCATTTTAGACAAATTCATAATCAAGTAGAAAGCAGAAATTTTAATTTCTTTGCAGTAGCTAAAGGTAGAAAGCCAGGTATATATAATTATTGGCCAGAAGTATTGCAACAAGTAGAAATATTTCCAGACCCTTTTTTCAAAGGATTTTACACATTAGAAGAAGCTTTAAATTTTTGTAGAGAAATGATAGGATTTAACTTTTATATATCTGAAAGAGCTAGACAGACTATGGAACCCTCTAGTTCTCAAGCGTCATCTTCATCTTCAATACAACTTTGTGATAGTTGTGAAACTATGACCAAAGTTGTTAGAAATTTAAATCTTAAAATGGAGTCATTACAAGAAAGATTACAGATTTAATGTATTATTTATCTCCAAGGTTTCATCTTTGGAATTTTTCATTTTTCGCTACTTTTGTATTCTTTTCTCCAATTCTTCATTAAAATAAATTTTTACCTACAAAATATAATATAACATAAATTACGTAAAATTTTATCCAAAAGATAATAAAATATCATGATTTAAGGTCTCGAATAAGTGTATAAACTACACTCATCACACCCCAAAACTTGAATATTTGTTTGTCCTCAAACAAAACTAAAACCTAACAGAAAAATGCTAGAAGTACACAAATGTGTACATAAGGGTGTCCATAATGGACACCCGACGCCCTCCCATTGGATGGAGTGTTGGTGGGTTCGGCACTCCCTCCAATGGGAGGGAGCCGAGTGTCCATTATGGACACTCTTATGTACACCCTTGTGTACCTGTAGCACATCTCAACCTAACAAACACACAAACAAGTAATGCTAATTATCTAATTTGTGGCTAGTCAATCAAGTAAAGCAGTAAGATTTAGCTAACTAACCTGACTTTTTATCTCGGGACTGAAATCATAATAACAAATCTATGCACAACTTCAAAATCACAATACAAAAATTAAAATCCACTTTTTCAATGTAAAATCGACGTGTGTGTGAAGAATTAAGCATAGTATTATGAATTCACAAGTTGTTTCAATTCCCGACCCACAATGGTCAAATATGTTCTTTCATCACTCGTAAGATTCACACACCCCCAAACTTATTACTTTCACCATTTTCCAATGTGTGAACTAAAATTGGATTTTTTTACTATCCTCACCTCTCTAGTTTGAAAAAATTTCACCAATTGCAGTTCAACATTCAATAAGCAAGGATTCTCCATTAAGTTTGATTGTTTCAATCTCTAGGACTTAACTAGGCTAACAATCTCTTATCAAAAGTCAAATTTTCTTAAACAAGTGTTTGGAACTTAACCAATGCATTTGGTGCGTCTATTGTTTCATGCACCTACTTTTTCTAATATTTATTTATTTATTCGAAACATTCTATCCCTTAAACTTTCTAAATGACACATGTAATAAGCTTTCGACCAATGACTCCCAAGTCAGATGACCATAGAGTACTAGATTTTAAAGACCATTGCATGCTTAATTGCTCGAGTCATAAATGTTACGAAGAGAAATTTTCTAATAAAATATTTTTTATGCCTTGATTAGTGCAATATCCCTCATTTAACACAAATTCAAGTAAAACAACTTCTATCTTGATATTTTCACCCAAATCCATCATATTGATTTTAGACAATCCACACAAGATTTTAATTTCACACATTGAATCCTTATTTATCTCAACATTTTCTTACAACAGTGAAATCTCCCTAAACTATTCTAAATTTGCTCTAAGAATATAAAGTTTAGTGATTTTGGGTTTAGCATATATGGTCCACTATTTCAACCTATTCAATTATGAAATCAACGCATTTCTACACATTTCTTAACTTAATTTATGTGCTCAATATCTATCAACTTTCACATGAAAAAGCAAAAATTAATTTAAGCATACAACTTATTCACCATTCATAGATCAATTTATAATTCAATATATTCGTCATTCCCAGTCAGGCCAACTGACTCACACAAGTACACAAAAAGAAAATATTTTTATCGTATTTTTTTACTCTTTTTTTTAGTAAAGCAATAAAAGGACACAAAAACTCGTAAAAAATGAAAACTCATATTTTCCACTCCTAAAACTTAAACTAGACATTGTCCTTAATGTCGTTTATCCTAAATCCGTTTATAAAGAGGCGGGGAAGAATGTGAAGAAAAAACTCCCCTAATATGACTTGTAATTTAATAGCTAGCTTTCCTATTGGTCTCGTCGGCTCCATGGTCAATTTTGGTTTAAATGTTCCGCGAGATCATGTTCCTAAAAAATCAAATAAAGTATTAAGATCAAATAATTGGAACAAGTGTTACTTAACTCTAACATCTAATAAACCAACTAATATATCGAAGATATAAGAGAAAATGGGGTATGAATGATAAGTCAAAAATAAACTTAAAATAAACTAAACTATCCTAAAACTCAAAAATAGAATAAATAAAAAGGAAAAAATCTTGGGGTGTCTTCCAAGAAACACTTCTTTAACGTCATTAGCTTGACTTTGTGCCATGTTTGATCATGGTGGCTCGAATAGAGATGGCAACGTGGCAGGGAAGGTGACCCCGCCCCCCTCCCCGCCAAGCAATTCCCCACCCTGTTACCCATTTAAGGCGTGGCAGGGTCCTTGCCCCGTTTACTACCCCATTTAAATTATTATTTTTTAGTTTTTGATAATTTATTTTTATTGCCCATATTCATTAGATTTAGATAAATAATTTTAGTTGCTATTTTTTATTAGAACTAATGAAATTTCATGAAATTTTCTATTTAAAGTATTGAATTCTAAAAAACAAAAATTAAAAAATTAAAAAAAATTTTTTAACAGGGTGGGGTACCCATTATCCGTCCGCCCTGGGGCAAAATTCCCCACTCCGTCCCCGTCCCCGTCCCCATCCCGAATACCCGATTAAGCGGGTTATCCTCGGGTTTGTCAGATTTTTTTTGTCATTCCTAGGCTCGAATCAAATTATGCAATCCTTGCACTTTGTGCAATTTTCATTTATGCACCCTTTTTTTGCCCTCCATATTTTGATATTTTCATTTTTATCTCTACCAAGAAGTCTATTGAAATTTGATTTTCTATTCTAACAGTTTCGTTGATCAGGTGGTTCTTCTTTGTCTATTCTACAACAATTATTGTTGTTGAAAGATTTCTCAAGTGGGGTATAAGTATTAAATATCTCTTGTTTGTCCTCCAACCTCAATATTAGCTCACTATTCTCCATGTTAATTAGAGTTCGACCTGTCGTTAAGAATGGCCGACCCAATATAATTGGAATGTCTCGATCTTCTGGTATGTCTAACACAATGAAGTCCACCAGACATATTAAATTTCCTACTTTTATGAGCACATCCTTAACTTTGTCACGTGGCTTTGAAAGTGTTATGTCAGCTAGTTGTAGCGTTATTGATTTGATTTGACTTCACCCAATCCCAATTTCCTGTAAACAGAATATGACATTAGATTTATACTAGCATATGTGTCACACAATGCATTAATAGCACAAGAATTTCCAATTGAAATATGCAAAGTAAAACGCATTGGATCTTTCAACTTGGAAGGCAATTTGTTTTGTACTATTGCACTACTTTTCCCCGTTAATGCTACAATTTCAAACTCAAGAAGCTTTCTTTCTTTGTCAATATCTCTTTCAAAAAAATTGTATAGTTTGTAATTTGTAATATCGCATCAATCAACGGAATATTGATCTGGAGCTTCTTGAGAACATCAAGAAAATTTTCAAAATTTGTGTCTTGTTTGTTCTTCTTAAGCCTTTAAGGAAAATGAATGGTAGGCACATAAGCCTTGACTGGACTTGGTGCCTTGACAGTGGATGCTTATGAACTTTCTTCATTCTCAATTGAGGCGGGTACAGATTTTTCTTCCATTGTAGCTTCATCAACATCTTTCTCGTCATTTTTTCTTTTTGGTCGTTTCACAGTAATCTCTGGTAATTGTTCCCCACTCCTTATGGTTATAAAATGAATATTTTCTTCTATCGACTTCTTTCGAAGTCTTTGGGGGGTGGTCGCGGTGGTACATATGCTTTAACTTTTATAGGAGCCCTAGGTGGATCATTTTTTACCACTTTTATTGCCATTACTCGCTCTTTAGAATTTGTCATTGTATTGCTTGGCAATGATCACTTCAGACATTCTGCAAGTTGTTGAGCTATCTGAACAATCTATATCTTCAAATTCTTAATAGATGCTTGTTGATTTTGAAAATTAGTATCAATCTGTTGGAATACTTTGTCTGTTTTTTGCATATATTGATGAAACATCTCCCTAAACTTGGTTTATTTTCCTGCGGCCATTATTTGTACACTTATCTAGGCCATTAAATTAGAGTATTTGTTAGTGATTTGGATGAGTTATAGCTTAATTTTGTGTTAATTATATTTGTTAGGTTAAACTCAATGCAAATTAGTGAGTTTGGAAGAAATGAATAAAAAACGTGCGAAAATGAAGGAAATCCAAAGTTTGTGAACCACAAAAAGATAATTGAAGATCATATAGGATCAATTGGATGAATTGAAGGTCAAATGAGTGAAATATAGTGGAAGTATTTTCACAAATCAATTTCCAGCCGAAGAAGTTATGCTCCAGATTTTTAGCCTTAAATTTAGACCCATTATTTGGATAGCAAACGTTCGAATTAGAAAAATTGTATTTCTAGAATAATTGTAGATCTATTAATTACCTTTCCAAATCATTTTGAATCAGCTCAATCAGATATATGTGGAGAACATTATGACCAAAATACCAAAAGCTGCTCTGAGACGAACCTGCGTGCGCACGATACTATTTTCCCCAATCCAAGAGCCATTTGGATCTATGGCACGCACGCGGTAGTTATAACCATGTGCATGCACACGCCTTTTCGCAAATGAATTTTTAGTTTTCTTTCACGTTTCAAACTCTTTTAGAAACCAAATTGGACGCGATTTTGACCTATTTTCTAACTCTTATAAATAGAGTACGAGGGGCTACACATAAAAAAGTCTCTCTTGCCTCTTCATACACCATAGTCTCATCAAATTCATCAAGAATAAGAGGCCAATTACTATAATTTGAGAGAGGAGATTAAGCCCTTGAAAGAAATTGAAGGTCAATTACATCAAAATTTTGAAGAATTCAACATTTGGCGTGAAAATCAACATCTTTTGATTTATTTCATGATCCGGGTGATATTTTTCCATTCTTCTTCTTGTAATTTATATATTAACATGTTAGGCTAGATTTATTTTTGTATTGGATGAAGATGAACCCTATTTGTTATTATTATTTTTTTTTTGCATTTCATGATTAATTTTGCATACACATTGCATTATTTAATTGATTGGCCACCAATTAGATAATTAGATGCTTATTGTAATGTTGAGACACTCACAATAAGTTTAGAACGCTGCACAATTAACATATATGCAATAGATGTTAGGAATAACATTTATCATATGTACAATCATATAGATAATCTAAACTTTAATGCATTCTAAGAATTCGAATTCGGGCTAGGAATAGATACGGGTCGTGGTTAGAATATATTTAATTTTTTTTGAAAAAGAAAATTATATATCATAGTTTTATCAATTGTCAAGAATACATGAATGAAATTAGATTACAAATTAAGAATTGAAATAGATAACAATTGACAGATTCGAGATCCAATATAATCATCCATAAATTGATAAAAACCACATTTTTATTGCTATCTTAGATTAATTAAACATAAAATAAAATCAAACTCTCTTTTGTTTACATAATTCAAATCCCATAAAAAGTTAGTAAACTTGAATTGAATTGAATTTATTCCTTGTGGGACGATACTCTTAAATCATCAATTCTATTACTTATCAACGATCCCGTACGCTTGCGGGTTTTGCACGAACACATTCCCTTGTTGATTATCCGATCATCTGAAATTTGGATATTGTTTCTATCATGAGTTATATGTTTGCGAATATGGGTTAAAATTGCGGGATTCATTTTGAATGAAGTTGACTTGTTCCTCGAGAAAGCCCATAGACTCACAGTTTTTTGTCAAATGGTTAGCTCCACAGTTTTCACATGATGGACCACCCATCACTACATGTGCTCCTCTCATTTGTGATTTCACCAATAGCTCTATCTGCTTTGTCAAGACTGCTATCTGTGCGTTTGTAAATTCTGTGTTATCTAATTCATACATCCCAGATGCCCTGGTGGTACCACTCTTTCTGATGAAAACATTGAATGTGTAGTGGCAATTAACTCAAATAAATCCATGGTTTGTTGTACTGAATTTTCTATGATCGATCCACCAACAGAGGAATCTACCTGAGATTTTGACAATGGTGAGAGTCCAGTGTAGAAGTACTGCACTTGATTACATATTGTGATTCCATGATTTGGACACCTTCACATTAGCTCTTTAAATCTGTTCCATGCCTCGTGATAGCTCTCTCCATCTTTCTGTTGGAAAGTTTGAATTTCCAATATTATTTTAGATACTTTCACCGGTGGGAAGAATTTGTTGGAGAATTTTCTGGTCAGTTCTTCCCATGAAGTAATGCTTCCATGAGGTTCGGTGTCTAACCACTCCAATGTAGCATCTCTCAGTGTATATGGAAATAATCGTAACTCAATAATGTCTTCATTAACCCCCGAAGCTAGGTAGTTCCGACAATTTCTGAGAAATCTGGAGATATGGTTGTTCGAATTTTCATGAGGTAGACCGTAGAATTGGAGAGTGTTGCTCATCAAATTGATATACTCAGCCCTTATCTAAAAATTATTTACCCCTAAATCTGGATACATAATACTGAAACACGCAGGCGCGGCTATGGGCGTCAGAACATTGAAACTGGCAAGTCTCATTCGTTTATTTCCCCTCGCTCCTGCTGCTAATCTGGTGCCCCCGCTACTCTTGCGGCTACTTGTCCAATTGGCTGAATAGGAATATGAATATTTTAACCGTTAGCCATTTGATATTGTTGTTTTTGTTTGTGTTCCTTGCATTTTCGTCTGAAAGTATGTTCTATTTTTGATTCAAAAGGTTCAAGATCGTCACTTTAGGTACAGAGCATACAATGAACTTTTTTTTTTGTAATAAAAGAAAATAAAATAAAATCAAATAACTGTTAAAAATAAAATAAACTAAGATTAAAAGTAAATAGTCCCAGGCAGCGGCGCCAAAAACTTGTTGCTTTTTTTATATCTCAAATGTACGATATCGTAACAAGCATTATAGTGGAGCTTTGAGTTTGAATATCGTTCCCACGAAGATTATGCTTTATGACTTAATCTAATTTTTTCTAACTCCTATTTAATAAAAGCAAGTAAATAATTATCATGGTTGTGATTATTTTTCTAACTACTTTTAACTAATTGAACATATTAAAAGATTGCAAACAATGGATGATTGAAAATTCAAATATGTGATGAATATTATGGTATAAAAATTTCATCTATTGATCACATTAATTTTTAATTCAAGATTCATAACCTAATATAGTGTTCGATCGAATTCTTCTATTGTATTCAATTTACCCCTCTCGAGTTCTCATTGAGCCTATTTAACTAATTAAATTTCATATCTCTTGTGAATCAACTTTAGTTAAACGAAACACTAGTTCTAAGAATTCATATTATGACCGCAATAATTAGTATATGTATCTCTACATGTTATACTAATTTACCGAATTTTACTATATGATCTAAATTTCAAACTCACCTCTCGATTCATAACAGACTCACATAATCATCAAATTATTGATTATGTAATTTAATGCATTAAATTCATAATAAAACCAACACCTAAATAAATAAATCACAAAAATCTTGAATAAAAAAATAGAGGATGACAAGTCGATTACATTGTTTCCCTAATATAAAAATTAATTATTCATATTGTAAAAACAAAAAAAGTAAAAGTGAAACGACATCACCAAAAATTTACAAAATGTGAAAATTCTGGTGTCCGACTACAATATAACATAAATTAGGTAGAATTTTATGCAAAAGACAATAAAATATCATGATTTAGGGTTTCGATTAAGTGTATAAATTACACCTATCAATAATCAAATAAAAACATTAAGTCGCTGGCTTCTCCATAGCACATTGCATCTTCATTTACCATTATTCACGTCCGAAGCAAATCTAATCAACATGTAGGGAGGGAATTAACTCTTGAGTTTGAAACTCAATAAATATCATCGGTACATTTCGTTATCAAATTAGAAAATTCGAACTATAGATTCATACCATCGCGCGTAGAAAGATTTCCGGCAAAATCCAATTTCTATAGAATCATAAAACCTAGAGTCGGATAATGATCATTCAAATTATAATAGTGCCGAAGCGCCATACCCGGAGGCACCAATTCATTCATCCTTTTTACAAAAAATCACAACTTGAAAACGAAATAACCAATTGCACCCCTACCTACCTTCGTTTGACGCCTTTGAATCGATAAAGTTGGACGTGATTATTGTTTCCTGACTGCAATCAATGCTTTTACAAAAAAAAATCGCCTCTCTTTTCTTTCCCTTACTTTGGAAATTTTTCTTGCTTGTTCAAAGTGTGTGTGTGTATATATATTACACACATTTATTAGAATGTATGAATAATTTGGTAATGAAAGGTCAATTTCTTAAAAAAAAAAAAAAGGGGTTGCAGTCATCACTCCCAATTAAAGAAAATTTAAAATTGGTTAATTGTAAGTTTCATTCCTAAATTTTAGGTACTTTGAAAACTGTCAGTACAATTCATTTACTTAATAACAACACAAATCCCCAAATAAAGATTTTAAATCATCTTTTACTTATAATTTGTTCCTTTTGAAAAATAATGTGTGTAACTCTAGTCTCGGAAATATTTATTATATAAATATAATTTTTTTTCATCATTGGGTCCAATCTTTGGGAGACATTACATTCCGCCATACCTTAAATAATTTGTCCTTTTACAAAAAAAAATGCACGGTTGCTTGGTGAACATCCATGAGATTAAATTTATTGAAGAAACATCGAACTAATTTTGATCTTTCATTTCTTATATAGGCCAAGCATAAGGCTTGTCTAAGGGTTTTAGGATCATTACGAATTAAACGTAATTTGAATTACTTTCTAATTATATTTACATTAAATTTGAATTTTATTTCGATTCATTTACTTCCTGCATTCAATTTGATTTACTAGCCGCCAACTTTGCATCTGTCAACGAGATGGTTAACAAAACTATACTAGTAGCAAAATTCATTTGACAATATTGATAATGATGTAATTATACGATATTTTCAAAGTATTAAAATGTTCATTAACTTATTTTCATTAATATTATGCTATTTTTTAAAAAAGTACATTTTAATTTTTGACCACACAGCACAAAAAGTCTGGGTCTGCCCCTGCATGTAGGTTTCTTCTGTTTTTATGAAATAAGTTTATTAATCAATGATTTGTTAAGAACACATTTCAGGATATTGGAGTACAATTTTATAAAATTAAAGAAGGAGATGGGTGTGTGGCGGAGATTGAGAAATTATGGTGCCATTGCTACAGCTTGGAGGACTGGTTTTGATCAAAAGGAATTGGGTTTTGAATGGGAGACGGGGACATATGGTTACATTGTTGCAAATGGTGAAATTGAGATTTGGGGATAGCAGGGGTTGTTTCTGCTTGGGGATATGGGTATTTTATGGCGAGACGAGAATTCGACGATTGTATTTTACAGATATTTGTAGGGGTGGGCGCGGGTCGGTTCGGTTTTTTTCGGTTTCAGAAATTTTCGGGTATTTAGTAAATGGAACCGTCGGTTCCAAATATAATTTTGGAACCGTTCGGTTTCGGTTCGGTTCGGTTCTGTTCGGTTCCGTTCGGTTCCGTACTATAATTAAATTTTTTAACATTTAAAATAATATTACATAAATACACCTGAAAGTGGATACTAATATTAATAACAAAAAGTAGATACAAATACCAAATTCAATCTCAACTTTTACAAATTAACGTAATCTAATTTAATAACATATAAATAATAAGTTGTCAAATACAAATACCAAAAAGTAAATATTACTAATAAAATTTCGATATTCATATCAATAATTCATTTGTTTCAAACCTTCAAGTCTACATAAAAGTGAAATATAAATTAGAAGTCACAAAGATAAAATATTTTAAAGTATTGATAATACTTACCAACTATTTAATGTAATCATCAGTTGGTTGACTTTCCATACTAACTACTAAGAAACTATACAAGAAAAAATTGAAAAAAACACAACTAACAAACATAAATAAACTCTAAATTGTTCAACTAATAAGATTTAATAAGAAAAAATATATTAATTTGTTTAGAAAAAATAAAAGAAATTGATTTATCCAATATAAAAAAAAAATTCGGTTCTTATTCGGTTCTTCGGTTCTTGGTCGAGAACCGAGAACCGAACCAAACCATTCGGTTCTCGATTCGGATACCCGTTCGGGTATTTCATTTTAAAAAACCCGCTCGGTTCGGTTCGGTTCGGACATTTTGCCCAACCCTAGATATTTGTGGGAAGCGACAATGGTAAGATGCAAAGGTATTTGCAGGGGTAGATTCTGCCGATCGAAGAGCATTAGGTTTAACGGGGGATGTCTGCCTGCGAAAGGCTACTGTGGCATAAGCTAATGTAGCGAATGGTTGAGATGTCGTCGATGAGATTGGAGTAGCCAATGGAGTTGAAAATGACAGGTTTAGGATTTGGCTAGAGGCGGTAGGTGATGGCGACAGAACGATAAAGGTTGCCTATGTTCAGTAGATGGTTGAGATGTCGTCGGTGCAAGATGTGTTGACCTATTGTTGATTTAAAACCTTAAATTTTTGACTATAACAAACAAGTTAATCTTGTTTACTAACAAGTTGAATTTAAGTGATTATAGTCTTCCAACGCATATAATGGAAAATTGATCAATGGTCGTCAAAAGATCAAAAGTTATCATCACAAATCGGACTTATAAAGGAAGTCAAAATCGAAGTCACATTCAAGATCTTAAGAGCCAAATTTCGGAGCAAGATCAAATACTTGATCTCTTAGCTAAAATGTAAAGGTACTAACACTTTAATACATGACAATGAATGTTTAAGCTCAAAACCCCTACATGCATTAAAAATAATTTTGTGCATTAAAAGTCATTCGTATACAATGATTTGATCAAATATAAAAATAATTTTTAAAAATGATATTTGGACTTGTAAAACACTTTTTATCTTGAAAAGTTAGTTGAAAACACTCTCCAAAAGTCCATGCTTTTTAAGACCTTCAAATCGGAACAAATGGAGGCAAAACGTGGAAAATGCCAAACTGCCCAGCGGTCGACTGAAAATTTCCAACAGTCCAAAATTTGACAGTTCTTACCTTTGATTTTTCTGTACAAACGGCTATGTTGGTCATCCGGATAAGAGGCGGTCGACCGGACGTGGTCATCCGAACTCCCAGATTTTTTTGATGGTTTGAACTCTAAAAATACATCTACTTCTTGCATTAAATCGCATTCTCGAAAAGTATAAAATTGAGAATTACTTGAGCAAAACTTTTTGAGCTTACATCTTTTAATTCTTCAAATATTTACTCTGAAAACTTTGGATTGATTGAATCAACTTTTGAAAATCATCTTTTCCATTAAAGTTCTCTCATCTAACACTTAAACTTCATTCATTGCTATTTATTAAAAGTGTTAGCCTATTTATCTCTTGGTACTTAATTGTGATCATATCATTTATTAAAAAAGAAGTTTCAATTTGTAAAATCAATTTTCTTTAAACTTGTGGGTCATGTTGAGGTCCCGTAAAGCTCAACGTTGTATAAAGATCGGTGCTCCTTGTTTGTAAGTCACCGAAAATTTTGTAAATGATTGGATTGCACCACAAGTCAATCAACATAGTGAAATTGGCCTTACTCGTGTCGAAGAGCTTGGTAACAGAGGACGTAGATCATTGCGTTGAATCGAACCTCCATAATTATATCGTTTGCATTCTCTATCCCTCTTTACTTATTGCTTTTATATTCGTGCTTATTATTTGAATTAATTTATCTAGTTATTACGTGCTTGACTTTAGATTAATTTTTCGAAAAAATTTTAAAAACCAATTCACCCCCTTCTTGGTTAGTTACTCTTGAACTATCAAGATGGTAGTGGCGTGGTTGTTGGTTCTTAGGTTAGGGGAGGGGAGGGGAGGGGTGGGGTGGGGTGGGAAGAAATATATCCCCCTTTATTGTTTTATTTTATTAAAATTGTAAAGTTACTATTTTGACATTTTTACATTTAGTCAAATTTTACTATTTTGATCAACTAACGGTCAACCATCAATTTGGACTAAAGTTATGAATTTTTAAAAAAGTTTGATATGATAGTTGATATGAATGAAAAGTTTGGATTAAGTCTGCAACAAACTAAAAGATTTGATATGCGACTGCAATTCTCCCTTTTAAAAAAACAATCATGCTACACGTATATCATTTTTGACATCTTCTTTACATTGTGTCACGTGACGACATATCATTAAACAGTTTACAAAAAAACCTAGTTTCTCGTCAACCACATTTTGAAAACATTGAAGATATCATCCTCAATGTACACACGACTTTATTATTCTTAAAAGATTGAGGCAAATGGGAACTAATTTACAACAGCTCTTTCTTTTATAAAATTGTACTGACACCTTTTTCATTTTAATCCTATAAAATGAGTTAGAGCGGTTCTCCCATCCACGGTGGAAAGTTTTATAATGTCCATTCGGAGGAAACCCAACGTTTGGAGAGAGCCCAACTTTGGGTTCTCCTATCACATGAGCAGATGGGCAATCTCATTCCATCCACCGTGGGCAGGAGAACGTTTCCATAAAATGAGTAATGTGATTTATGGTTATAACGATGAATTATTGACGATCAAACAATTCCTTAGCATTCACACTTCTCTCTCCTCCCATCTTCTCTGGTAAAGATTTGAACTGCACAGTAATATTATTCCATCGTCATAGAAAATTAACTGCACATTGGGGAAGAAAATCCCAACATAATCCACCAGTTTGCCCTCCAGGGTTCCGCCATCCTATGGCCTCCGCAGCCGACAATGGCAACCACCTCTCCCGCTTCCTCCACTCCGCCTCCATCAACTTCTTCTCCCTCCTCACCGCCAAACCACCACCACCTTCCACAAAATTTCACATCCCTCTCCTCGTCCCCAACTCATTCCTCTCACTCGCTTCACCGTTCGAGTCCACTCAGCCTGATTCGCTTTCCTCAACCCAATCAAGAACATCCCAGCCATCCTCCTCTGCTATCAAGAACAGACCTTCTGATTCAGCTTCAGGGTTCCCTTCCGCGGTCAGAATCTCGACCAGCAAGGGTGGGGGACCGGCCTTTGTGGGTCAGGTTTTCAGCATGTGCGACCTTTCCGGTACTGGTTTAATGGCTGTTTCTACCCATTTCGACATCCCCTTCCTATCTAAAAGGTACCCTTTTTATATGAAATAACGTATGCTTTTCCTTCAATATGTATAGCTATATGATTGCTAATATAAATTTTATTAGTAAATCGGTAGCAGAATTTTTTGGCTAATTCTAATCACTACAGCTCTTTATACTACTGAAATAGAGTATTAATCAAATTATTATATTCAAAGTGGGACAATGGATCTGAGGGTTGCCCATATGGGATGACACGTCTGCAAGATATTAAAATTGTAGTGGAGGGAATGCCTGGAGCTTTGAATGCAAGCCCTTAACTTCCCTCAACATACCATAGCTCTCCATGACCACTCTACCTATGTGCTATTGAGTGAGAAGGAAAATTCACCAAAAATGGAAAGGGCCTATAATCACAGTTTTGGCTAGAAAACTCACAAAACTTAACATCTTGATTCTGTGTAACGGACTTCTTCCATTGTGATTGAGTTTTGGACTGTAGGAGTGATAAAAAATACAGTTTTTGAGTTGAAATTGCAAGTGATTCAACTACATAAAGATTTTGGAAAATCCTTCTCTACACGTAAGGTTTTATAAACTGAAATTAAGTTATGGCATGCTGCAGATTCTTTCATTGGTATCAGAGCAGAGACAGGTTGTTTCCTTGCATGTTAACATGCTGGAAATGGTTCAATATGATGAAAATGCTTTATGACTTGAATGGTCTTTAATGGCACCTTATGGAATATATAATATTAATTCACGAAACTTATACAGTATGTTCCTTTCATGACATATATTACATCTGAAAAATTTCAGGATATTTGGTTTCATATTTTAGGAGAAATTGGAACCCTATCTCATAGAGAAACCATTTAAAAAAAAATTTCTGGATTGTAGGATACATTTCGGGCTGCATAGTAAGAGCTTGTTTGGGAGGGATTAAAATCAAATTAAAATTGAAAATATAGCCGTTATTGTTGACTTTTATTAGACGGGTGGGACCCCATAACGGCCATATTTTCAATTTTAATTGGATTTTAAGCCCTCCCGAACGGGGCCTAAGTATGATTAGAAAGCTCGTTTCATAATCTTTCTAGCAGTTTAAAGAACTATAATGAAAAACTCCACGACGCCTAGAAGGTGGCACGTGGAGTTCACGCGCCAATGATGAGACTGGGTGTTGTGCAGCAAGGATATATATAAAAAAATTAAATAAAATTACAGCATTGTTTCAAAGGCATGTGCTGGCTCGTGAATGGCTATTTTGCAGCTTTCTAAATGCAAATTAGTCCCTGTAATATCCTGGATTTTGCAGTTTATGAAATTATAATTTTAGAGGCTTTAAAATATTTTTTTATGTATATAATGTTTAAAATGCATTTGTAAATACGGGAAAATTATTTACTGTAAAATTTTGAAGATTTTTTATTGATTCTAGGATTTTTATTTAGGGATGCTTCTACCTAGTGAGAATTCTCCAGATGTTTTGGTACATTGATTGTTGGGTATTATACTATTAATTATCTATTTTTAGATTCGTCCTAGATTTTTTTGGGATTCTTATACCCTTATGATTTTTAACTGTTTTTCAAGATTTTATTTTGGTGTTATAACTTAAGCATGTTGCCTATAACTATTTTTGATTCAGTTTAGTATTTTTAAATTTGAGGGTATCGAGTAGGAAAGGAGACCATTTTCGCTAAAACTTCCATTTATATTCATTAACCATTTTGAGTTTAGAACACAATTGTGAATACAAGAGTACCATGTGGAGTTCAAGTATGTTATATAAATATTTGAGGATCGAAAATGCTTCACTTATTGTTGAAAAATGAGTTTGAAGTATAGCAAGATGTAATGTTCCTTCGATAGAGCTACTATCTATCCCAAACAGTTTTTTAGTACAGTGAACTCTTAAAGCATACCCATTGGTCGCAAGATCTATTTGCTATATGAATGTTTGTGAGATGCATCTTGGGACAAATCTGAGATTTGGTGTTACTTGTCTTGTATGATTCAAGTCGAGTCCATCATGTGCGAGTGTGAATTGTTGGAAAACAGATAATGTATCATCCATGTCATAAGAACCTGGAACAGATTATGAGTTTCTGTTATGGAATATGTGGAAGTACAATCTAAATGAAAGGGAATACAATAAATTACAGAGCATTTGAGAGGCTCTACTACTCTCCCCAGACAATAACCAAATTCTGCCCTCCCATAATGTTTCATCCTGCCCACTTATATAAGCCTCAAGTAACTAATTTTGTTCAAGCCGTTCTGTTTAGTCAACAGAATCTGTTGCTGCTTCTTTCCCACTAGTGCACAAGTCTTCTTTACCCTTCTAGAATTAAATGTACCTAACAGGAGGTTTATAACTACCCTCGGGTTCCAAAGATACCTTGTCCTCAAGGTTATATCTGGTAAGTTGGTGCTACAGTAACTCATAATTCAGCATCTTATTATCATGAAATATTAGGGTCTAGCCTACTGATGTTGTCAAGGCGCAGTTGCATTATTAGGACAATCTTGAGTTCTCTCTCCATATTGTGAGTCGAAGCAGGTAGCATAATCTCCAATCAAATTCCTAACATTATTAGACTTCAATAGCAACAGTGTGGGTCCACCCATTAGAGAATTGAGCTTAAATTCCCCTTGCATTGTGGCTGCCTCATTCCCTCCTTGGACTCCCTGTATACCTGATTCCTCCACTTTGTCCTTTGTTCCACCAGAATCTCTATTGACCACCAAACCTTGCAACCCCTTATCTTTATTATCATGCTTTATTGAATTCTTCTCCCGCCATTGATGGTTAATCGGTTCCCTTCCTACATTGGCATCATTACCCTAGGAAATAACTTGGAAGGATATATATATTTTTTTTTTTTCAGGTAATAGTTGTGGTAGAATGGCATCATTGCATTCCCTACTAGCTGGCTCAACTTGTTGGTTTGGGTCAGCCCATTGTTGTTAACCATCCCAATGTCCTCATTCACAAACTCCAAATCTAAATCTTCTTTCAATGGCGATTCTAGAACCAGGGATTGGTTCTTGGATATTTCACCTCCGACCGTCCCTAGTGAGGGGGAAAATTATCCAGCAGCCAATTCTTCGATTCTTCTCAAGTTTTCCTTATTGTCTGCTCGAATCATGAATTTTTCTGTTGCATATGGAATTAATGGATTGCTCCGGTGTTGTTATTACCGATCCTTTTTCTTTCCTCTCACGCTCATGGTTCTCCCATCGAGTCATCAACTCATCCAATTTTTCCATTACTGATATTTTCATCCCACCCGCTCTGAAAACCACAAGTATAGCACCTATTAAGACCCCATAACCAGTTGGACCATTGTACATATGACTTCTGGCTGGTCCATTTGGTTTTTCACTTTTATTGTCTTCAGGGCAATCGAGCCTACAACAGAATTTAAGAGAAGTTCAACCAATTCGCCTATTCTGACAACCTCCACTCCACTTCTTTATTCCAATCTGTTGTCATTGCCCTAGAATCGATGCTTTGATACCAATTGATAAGACCATGGAACAGATTATGAATTTCTGTTATGTAATATATGGAAGTACTGTAACACCCCAAAATTTCATAAGCACTAGAGTGTTACCAAAAATTAAATTTTCTTTACGTTAAAAACAAAAACGATACAAATAAAAATATAACTTTATTTCAGCAATAAATATCAACTAAAACATGAAATCTGAATTTCAAAAAAAATTAAATATAACTAGTTGACTAATTAATAAACGTGTCTTTGAACAATTAAACAATCTAATAAACTAGGAGATAAAAAAAACTTAAAAGTCTTTTTATTTCTTCAATTCCTTTTGGTAGTCCATATCACCATCCCACCGCAGTTCTAATCGACCTGAAGTAACCCGTAAAATTTTGTAAGAGTGAGTATTTAAAAATATTCAATAAGACACGTGTAGTTTTCATACACAATTATATAATAATAAAATACTTCATACCACTCTTCTCTTATTGAGTATATCGGAGACCAAGCGACACACCTATCTTAGGTCATCATAAATTCTAGAAGGATCTCATCTCTTAATAAAGAATCTAAATATAAATTACTGAATATAAAAGCATAAGGAAACGAACCACTTGCACAAAAGTATCTTACCTTGATTTGATGAGAAAAAATTTTGAAAAACAAAATCCAAAATCACACTCCAAATCTTCTAATTTTCTTAGCTGCCTTAAAAGTGAAATCTGCCTTTAGGTAGTGGGGTAAAAAATTAATAAACATATAATACTTTTTACAGCTTTTTTGTATAGCCATTGTATGCTCTTGACTCCATGTGGTGGGGTTCTTTTGTAGTCTTTTGAAAAGAGGGGTACATAAGAGCCTTATCTCTGTAATAAAATCACCTACATAATTGATACAACCTAAAAAGCTTTGAAAACTATTTTTGTCTACGATTTCATCAGAAAATTTATTAGTGAAATCTAGACTCATTTGAATGAGTGTAATAGTTTGTGCATAGATGTTATGCCCTGAGCGCCTCAGGGCCACTTAGGTAAGTACCCGACTGTAAACTTCAGGGTCTCGTGGGATTAGTCGAGGTGCGCGCAAGTTGGCCCGGACATCCACGGTTATTAAAAAAAAAAAGATGTTATGCCTTGAGAACCTAATATTTGTTTGTCATAAAACGACTTTTTTAGCAAAAATTGCTAAACCATTAATTTTGATGACTTGTATGAATATATTGAGATGCTTGCATGGTATGAAAAAACCCTGCTGAGGCCCGCCTTGAGACCCACCTCACTGTGAGGCGCAGCTTCTGCGCTTCGAGACTCAATCTGTGAGGCACAAAAAATGAGGCGTACGCCTCTACATCTGAGGCAAAAAAAATGAGGCGTGCGCCTCATTTGCGCCTCATTTGAAGTATGTTTTTTCAGGTTTTTGAAAAGGAATTAAAAAAGGCCCTCTTTAAAAAAGAGAAGGGCCCATTTAAAAAGATATTTTGGGTCAAACAAAATATTAAAATATCTAGAATACCAAAAGGCGACGTAAATCCTTCTACACCGGCGTACGTAAATCTTCCTAGATGGCGAGAACTACACAGCAGTCAGAAATCTTCCCAGAACTAAACGACAACCAGAAAACTTATCTTCAATCCTTCGCTTAAAAGAGGTCCTCAAGTGTTGCTTCTATGTCTCTTTTCTCCTTTGCTTCTGCCTTCTTCTAGTGACTTACAATTTAAAATTGTTTCACTAGACTTTACTTGGTTTTTTTTTTGTTCAGTGCATCGCCACCAGATTGCACCTATTTTGTTTGGCAAATTGCACCTGTTTTGTTTGTGGTGAGGCTTACGCCTCAAAACGTTTTGAGGCTTACGCCTCGCCTCATTACAAAAAAAGCCTCGGTACCCGTTTACGTTTTTTCAAACTATGGATGCTTGAAATGTTGTTATAAACATTCTGAAAAGATTAAAACATCATCAATATAAACAATAATGAAATTTGAATATGGATTGAAAATATCATTCATAATTTTTTGAAATTTTGAAGGAGCATTTTTTAGGCCAAATGGCATGACATTTCATTCATATTGATCAAAATGAACATTGAAAGCAGTTTTGTATCGATTTTCTTTAATTTGAATTTGCCCAAAACCTGACTTCAATCAAATTTTGAGAAATGACAACTTTGAATAATCTGTTCAAAAGATCTTTCTTTTGAGGTAATGGACGGATATCTAATCCATTTAAGAGCGTTATTGAGATGTTTATAATTGATGACAAGACGAGGGGCTCCTCGTTCAATTTCAGCGAAATTGTTAACGTAAAATAATGAACAACTCCATGGTGATTTACTTGGTCAGATAAGTTTTTTATTCAGTAAATTATTAATTTTTTGATACAGTGACCAAGTAATTCTTTGCTTATTTGAATAGGATGAGATTTGGTAGGAATTCGAGATTTTATTCCCAATCTTGTAATTTTAAAATTTTTATCAAATAAATTAATTATTTTTCTTCTCAAATTCTTGTCTCTATACTCTGGAGCTATCTTCCCACTCCCTTGGCCTATTTGGCATCAGAGCCATAAGAGAATAAAGTGAGTTTACAGTGTTCAACTATTGTTTACATAGTGTCAAATGCTAAGTTGGTGTGTTGCATGGACGTCTACTGAAGCGTTGGTAAGCCGTGTTGTCGGAGTTGGCATTTAGGTGGTCTTGTTGTAAGCTTTGCATTGCATCAATCCATTATGTGGCATTTTGTCTGCAATAGTAAGTTACTGTTTTCTCGCATCTATTCAATTATGTCTTTTATGCCAAATTGGTTTAGCAAAGGTAGTGGTTCAAATAGTAGAGATAATAATTTATCAAATATTTTTCAAAATGATAATGAAGAACTAGATGATCATGCATCTGCATCAAATGATTTTACTTCAAATGAATTTCAAATTGTTCAGATAGAACAAATACTTCAAAATTGGACTATCCCTAATGTAGATAAAAGTTCTATTTATGAGATAGGAATATGTGATTTTACTCAAAATTATGTTATCATAACTTTGGAGCAAATGATCCCTATCAAAAATCAAATTGTTTCTATTAATCTTTTTCAAAAGAAGCTATTTTAGCCCACAAGAAGAAATTTAAATATCTTCATGTTGGACTTGTGCAAATAGCAGTCAAACCTTTGTTTAGACTTGGTCTAGACATTCATGTTCTTCTAACCTTAAGGGACAAGAGACTCCTAAGGTTTGAACATTCATTACTCTCTATGCTCGAGTCTAATCTCGAGAGTAATCCTATATTTTCAAACTATTATCCAAAATTTTCAATCAGTCTTCAAGATGGAGCTATTCTGAATGCTCTTAATCTTCAAATTCGAACCAAGAATTTTGATGTTGATGATGGATCAAAAGCTTTTGCTTTAATATATCAAATATATTATAAGCTTTTGAATACTTAACTCAATATTCATGCTATTCGATCTTCTCCAAGAGATGAAAGTCTTTTGGTAATGGCCAATCCTCTTCATTCAAATATCATGATTCCTAAGAGAATTCATTGGAATCTTCAATCTCGTGGACTAGAATGGGGGGTTTTGAGAGTGCTCAAAATCCAGTTACAGCCCCTGTTGACAAAATTCTTGAACAAATTATTTCATTCTTCGACGGACATGTTAAAAGTGATTTTTGATAAGCCAACATCTTCGAATACTTTTCAAAGATCTTATTCATCTAGATCTAAGAGTAATACTTTTTAATCTGCAAGATTTTCTATCCTTTCTTTAAAAGAAGTTGATTTCAATCATAATATTCCAAAAACTCATTATCAAAAAGGAAAAGGAAGATGAGCCGGAACAACCTGGTTCTCCAACTTTATCTGATATGACCCCTCCTTCAGAGAGGCTTATCAGCAATGTAATGTTATTTCTTCTACAATAGATAGAAGAAATGAATTTATTACTGATAAAAATCCTAAAGTTAAAAGTTTTTGAAAATTATTTCAAAAAAGCTTTTCAAAAGAAGAAATTGAATCTTATTGGGAAGAGTTTAATTCTTTCTAGAAGATTTAAGTTTTTATGAGTAGGCATAATTCAAAGTTTATAATAAAAAACCCACTAAAACAAAAACTGTTCAAAATACAAATGATTCAAAAAAGACTTGGAAGACACTAAAAGGTGAAAACTTTCAAGCTACTCAACCTCCTATGCAAGAAATTGTAGTCTATCAAGGAAATACTGAAATCCTTGCTTCTCCCTTCAAAAGGATACCTAGTGAACGACCAGATAATTATGAAGTCGTTGTTAAAGATATCAAAAATATTTAAACTCAAAATAATTATACAAATATTGTTTTACATTCTGTGTACTGAGCTTAACAGAATTGAAATAAATTCTGACACCGAGAAATCAATATCAAAAATTGTTGACAAGGGTAAGACACCTGTCAACTCTTTATTCAAACCACATCCTTCAAATATGATTCCTTAATTAGGAAAATTAGATAATGTGACTCTAGTTCTAGAAAAGCTTGCAACTTAATTATCTAAACTATCATCTTCAAAAAATATCAATACTATTGATAATCTGGAAGATCAATTTGTTGAAAATGAAATATCTCATATCAACAAATTAGGACAGAAAAATCAATATTCAAAAGTTCCTCCTTACTATGCTCAACATTCTGCGCTTGATTTGCTTTTCGAAGAAAAAGCAAAATTTCAAACTTCTTTCCGTGGTGACTCTGTGGTCGAATGGAATATAGACGGTTCTACCAAATATGAAATCATTCGACTCCTTGAAGTCATGTCTATGTGCGGGAAGACATATCGATTCAAAGGTGTTGATCCGAAAACCTCAACTATCAATCTTGTTATCGGATTTACAGGACAACTTAAACAATGGTGGCATAATTATCTTGATAACGAAGATAAACACCAAATACTAACTGCCCAAAATGATGAAACTGGAGAAAATGACAGTTTTGCTGTTCTTATTTACAGTATCGTCAAACATTTTATTGGAACACCTGTTGATGGTTCTTGATAAACAATCTGATATTCTTATGAATCTTCGATGTTCAAAACTACATGATTTTCAGTGGTATAAAGACATGTTTTTAACTTGTATTTTACTTTGAGAAGATTGTTATCAATTTTATTGGAAAGAAAGATTTATATCTGGACTTCCTAAGCTCTTTGCAGAAAAAGTTATAAATTCTATCAAAAGTCACAGCAGTAATAACATCCATATGAAGAACTTATATATGGAGAAATTATTCATTTTATCAATAAAGAAGGTCTTGCTCTTTGCAATGATCTTAAACTAAATCAGAAATTTCTGAAAGCCATAGAGAGCTTGGATCATTCTGTGAACAATATGGCCTTGAGAAAATTACTCCCCCTTCAAGAACAGAAGGAGAGTTTCTATAGAAGAAAAAAGAATTTTCAAAAAGGAAGAAATTTTCAAAAATCTTCTTATTCCAATTTTTTTTTCTAGAAAACGATTTTCAAAGAAGAAATTTTCAAAAAATTCCAATGTTACTTGTTGGAAATGCAAACAAACATGAAATTATTCCAATAAATGTCCTATGAAAGGCAAGATTAATAATCTTCAAATAGATGAAGATATTAAACTTGAATTTCTAAATTTAATCAATTCTTCTTATGAAGAAGAATCTTCTGATTCCGAATTAGAAATGGTTTATGAGCATCAAGAAAATTTTGATGCTGAAAGTAGTTCTAATTCCTCATCCTCTTCTAATCAATCTAAGGAACTTTGTGGATGTAAAACCATAAACATTCTTACTAAAGAAGAAGAACTTATTCGAGAAATAGTTGAGATAATTAACAATCCTCAACCTCAACTAAAGAATAAGTTCAAATCTCTTCTGCCTTCAAAACCAAATGATCCTTTAGATGAGCCTCATAGTATTAAAATATTATGATCTCCTGTTTGACACACATTCTTTCAAAATAAATTCTTTCAAAACTTATTTTCAACCACACATTTTTCAATAAAATAATATTTTCATCACATCAATAACTTTTTCTTACTTTTCAACCACATATTTCCCATAATATCATTATTTAAAATACATTATTTCCTCAATAATATCCATCAAACACTCCCTGAATAGGTTAAAATTGAATCTTCAAAATCTTCTACTGATTTAAGATCAGAGATCAATGAGATAAAATCTCAGATTTCCATTCTTCAAAATCAAGTGTGAACTAGCAGGAGATATTCACCTTCAAGAAAGTTTTAGATTATCTTTGTAATTTTAAAGCTTTCTTTAAAATTTTCAATTTGAGATTTTATTCTCAATCTTGTAATTTTAAAATTTGTATCAAATAAATTAAGAATTTTTCTTCTCAAACTCGTCTTTATACTCTTGGCTGTCTTCCCTCTCCCTGGGCACAGTCAATGGATTTGTATAGAATAGGTTTCCTAGTGAAAGTTATAATTCTAATGCCAATGAGTAATAGTGATGGCAGCCTTTTAATTCGAATACAAATCTAATCAAATAAAAATGTTATTTTATATCCATCTTTAGATACACGTGGCTATCCCTCATCCAAATTTAATTTAATTAAAAACTAATAAATTACAAATTCTTTAAACTTCAATATCTTGAGACTAACTTATCCGAATTAACTTTTTCTCAAGTCGAAAACTTCTAATTAATTACAAGTTACAAAAAGAGTCCAACATTGACATATTAAAACTTACTCTATCAAAATCTAACTATTTAACACACACAAAAAATTTAAAACATATTTCACTTTAGTCCCTCTACATTTCAATATTACCAAAATATGCTTAAATCAAAATATTAAAAATATAGCATATAAAAAAAAATAAAATTTTATTCTAAATTTTCAGGCCGTTATAAGTACAATCTGAATGAAAGGAAATACAATAAATTGTAGAGCATTTACTCTCCCCAGACAATAACCAAATTATGCCCCCCTCATAATGGTTTTTCCTGTCCACTTATATAAGCCTCTAGTAACTAATTCTGTTGAAGCTGTTCTGTTTAGTTAACAGAATCCGTTGCTGCTTCTTCCCCGCTAGTGCACAAGTCTTCTTAACCCTTCTAGAGTTACATGTACCTAATGGGAGGTGTATCACCATGTGGGATGAGGATGAGTTGACCCACAAGATATTAAAAATGAAATGGAGGGAGTGGTTTGAACTTTGAATTCAAATCTTTAACTTTCCTCAACCTCCCATAACTCTCCATAACCACACTACCTACGTGGTATTGAGTGAGAAGGGGAAAGATGGCTGGGTAGAAAATTCGTATGTGAAAAAATACTAAAAATGAAAAGGGCCTATAACCATAGTTTTGGCTAGAAAACTTACAAAACTTGGCATTTAGATTGTAGGTAATGGACTCCTTCCATTGTGATTGAGTTCTGGACCATTGGAGTGGTAAAAAGAATTCAGATTTGTAGTTGAAATTGCTAGTGATTCAAACTCATAAAGACCTTGGAAAGTCCTTCGTTACAAGTAAGGTTTTATAAACTGAAATTAAGTTATAGCATGCTACAAATTCTTTCAAAAAGAGATTAACCAGATGAGTTTTGGGGGGGACTATCGGTGCCCAATGGACTCTTACAGGAGGAAATTTTTAATATTGAAGTACCGTCCTTCAAGTAGATGGATTACCGGAGTGAGCTCTAAAATTATAAGGTTTTATAGATGACCAAATGCAAAATAATTGCTGGGGATTACATAAGGATTCTTTCCATGGATAGAAACTGAGTTACCAATGCCCATAGGTGTCTGATCTATGCGGAATGCACAGACTGCTTTGCTTTCTTGATTTTGAGCCTAATAGATATATACAGACTATGTTTTGGAAAAATAACATTCTGGGAGTTCTTTATCTATACTGACTTCATGCAAGCCCAATAGAAGGATTTCATTGCCTGTCTCTCGCAGGAGGACTAGAGCTGCTAAAGCATTGATACGCAGAGATGAATGCTACATGACTAGTAACAAACTTTTGCTGATTATATATTTAACATTATTTTCCTTCTAATTTAATTGATCAAGATAAAGAGAGAGGCTGGTCATGTTTGATAACGGAAGTTCTGGCTGAGAAATAAGAAGATACTTCATCATTTTTTTTCCTATTTTATACCGAGTGAAATCTTCAATTGTCGTTCTCACAGTCCCCTGAAATCTATCATGTGTGTCCTTCAGTCCTAGACCTATTTTTTGATCCAAATGATCTTGGCTTTGCTATTATCAAAGTCCTAAATGAATGCAGCCATACAGTATACTGAAGATAGACTTTCGTTAATTATACTAAACATACCGAGATTGGAAACTGCATTATTGGGATTATGGAATTATTATCGGCTTTTTTCACATATTATTTTCTCAATAGATGCTAGAACTTTTATCTAACTGATACTTTGAAGAAATTTTGCCCATTTAGTTTTGAAGGTCCCCCTCATCACAGGGTTTGCATTCTTGTTATATATTTTTCCAATGGTCTATTACGCATACCTTTTTAATATTCAGAAACTCCAAAAAGAGTACTTTTTGATAATTTATTCTTTGTTTTGGCGTTTTTCATAATTTATAGAACTCCAGAGTGGCTAAAGAAGATATTTGCATCAGTTACTAAGAGTGAAAGGAAGGGTCCTGTATTTCGTTTTTTCATGGATCTGGGTGATGCTGGTATGACATTACAACTCATTATTCCTTATAATTTAATTTGTTCTACCTGCTCAGAAACGTATTTTCTTACCCTGTTTATATTTGAAGCTTCCCATGGTCTGATGAAAGAAGCAGCTTCTGGATGATAGCTGTTCTTTTGGTGTGGGAATCGTTTATGTTTTATCATTATATAAGATGGATTTGGATCCCTGTCCATTATGAAGTTTCATGATGCTTTCATTCTGCTACATGATACCACAATGCCATCTGCTTCACATTCTTATAATTTTATACGTATAATTGGCTTTCCTTTTCTCTTCTATAGATAAAAGGCATGTTTTATTCAAACGTAATTAACCTATTTGTGGTTATAGATCTAACTCATTATACTTCCAGTTTCCTATGTAAAATGGCTGAATATACCCAGCGGTGTGGTTGGTGCCTGTCGTCTTGATATAGCCTATGAACATTTCAAGGTACTAGCTTCTCAATTTCAATGACCAATAATTTACTAATTGTGCATTTACTTTTTGTGGCGCATAGGGATCGGGGACTCGATTAAGAGCAAAAAAATTGTAATACGCATTGACATAAGATATTGTTATTTTTCTTGATTTAGCTTCTTTTTTTCCCCCCTTCTGAAAGTTAGTTTTCATTATTTTATAATATAGTTAGACCAATTGTTGCATCTCATTTCTTGAGAAATACTCTTCCTATCCTCGATTGCGTGCTCCCTTTTGAGTTAGCATGGAGTTTCAAGTGAAGAGTTAAAAATGGGAATCTGGAATCTTATACAACTTTATACCCTTAACCAATGGAAACATCCTTGTTAATCGCATCTTCTATTTTACTTTAAATTATGATACTTTTCTTAAGTAAATAGCTATTTTATGCATACACTCATTTGGTGAGCATATTTTCAGATGCAATTATTAGTTTTTTATTCTCTTAAAAGAGAGAAAATCAGCCTCTGCTAAGTTGATTCTTGCGTATGGAGGTCCCTGCCCTAAAATCCAAAACCACCCAACCACCAATTGCCTAGCCACCCTCCACCCATCAACCACCCATTCCGGCCGACACTGTTGACGGCAAGAAGACACTGATTGGAAGCCCTAATCCCACCGGCCCCATGCCACTTATTTACCCACAATCACAGGCGGCGGCTCTACGCAGGAACCCTAGCGCCGCCACTCGCTCCGGTATGGTGTCCCATGGCGCGGCGGTCTGGGCTGCAGCGGGAACATCTGGCGAGGGCCTGAAGAGATTTGGGTCACAAACTCAGATCTCTCAGAACTCTTTCACAAGATGGCAGACGCGCCTGACCGGTGTCACGCGCGGACCATTCCGACACCGGAGGAACCACCACGCGCCGCTCTGGCGGCGGCCCGCCGGCGCGTGGGCTCGCCGAAAATTCAGAAACTCCGGCATGCCATCCCGGGTGTCATCAGCAGGCCCATTTTGTCATCCGAGGTGCCGATTCTTCATAATCAGAGGAAAAAGCGGGCGGATGCATATGGTATGGCATTTAATCAGCGATTTAGAGTTGAGACGAAAGAGTTTGAGGTGTCTGTTAACGAATCAGGTACTGCTAGGATAATAGAATGGGGCTTAAGGTTGTCGACCGCTATCTATATGGGGAGGTTTGGTGCACTATGGATGGTGAATATGGTGGATAAGTTGAGAGCGGCTAGCACATCGGAGGATTTTGTCTCTAAGTTTAACGAGTCTTCACGAGCTTTTTGGGCACAACGCTGTGCGAAGAGTCGGGGTAGGTACTTGACGATAGCACAGTATGGAGGTAGGCGTCGGACGGGAGTTGTGATGGTGTCGGAAGGTGTGAATGGTGAGGGATGGGACATCGTTTTCGAGGGTGTTTAGGGCTGTTATTGATTCATTTGTAGCTGAAGATAAAGCTAAATGCCAAACGATGGATGCAAGAATTTGACAAGGGATGACTTATGCCGATGTGACGGCTAACTTACAGACATCGCACAAAGATGACCGATAGGGGGTAGTGCGAAATGACAAGATGTATAATGTGAGGGAGTTTGATGATCATCTTAGGGTGCTTAAGCCTATGGAGTCACATGCAGAAGGTTCACAGGGTGGAATAATGAACAATGTTGAAATAAGGGCACGCGTCCAGGTGTTGAAAGAAGAGTTGGATGCTTTAATTAGGCTAGTGGGTGGTGGGTCTGAGGCGACCCCTAAAATGGTTTTTTGTCTTCAGTGTGGGGTTGGCGTGGATGATTCCTTAGTTAACGAAAAACAAAAAGCGGGCTTGGTTCCTAAGGAGTTATCACCGAAAGCAGCTCACTTTAAAGACAAGCAGGGAGGGACTAAGTCTAATTGTGAGTATCAGGCACGAATTGACGCAGTATACTTCGGAAATGATGATGGGACTGAAGTGGTGGAATTGGATACATATGAGAAAGCTTTAGGGTTAGTAGCAAATTAGAAGGTGGTCCCTTGGTCTAAGGAAGGGATGCCGAGATTGGTGAACCTGGAGTCGGCTATACTGGACAAGACGGACACAAATTTGTCGACGGACAGATTACTATCAGTAGAGCAAGAGATGGCCCATGTATTGGTGAATAATTCAGCTTCGATAGTCCTGAAAGAGCACGAGGCGGTGCGTGAGCCAGTTATGGTTGGGAACACATATAACAGAAGGCACGTTAAGTCTCTAAAAGGAAAAGAATTAGGGACTAAAAAAGCTCTGGTGTTGTGGGTAAGAGGCGGCCAGAAGGGGGGGACTGACAATGGTGTTGTACATGTGGAGGAAGTGGAGGGATATTCGAATGACCCTTTGGAGTATTGTCTTGAAGAGGAAACAATGACGGTGAATGCGATTGAAGCTGGACCCCAAACTTCATATTGGGTCTTTCAAAAAATTGAGGAGTTCAGTAAGTTGGTTGGCGTGTCTTGCGTTGGATACGAAAGTAAACTCATACAATTATTCGAGGAACTGGAGGTTGGTAGGGGGCAAGGAGTGAGTAAACAAGAAGGCAAGGCAAGAAGGAAGGGTGTTCGCGAACTTAAGCGGCTCGAATGGTCAGTAAATTATGATGCTAAGGGGAGTGAGTCCAGGAAAGGATTGCTGGGGAGGGAAGACGGAGTGTTAAAATGATCCCAAAAATTATTAGCTGGAATGTGAGGGGGCTTAATGAGGTGGGGAAAAGATTAGGTCTTTGAAATTTGTTAAGGGGTTGGAGGGCGGACCTTGTTTGTTTGCAGGAAACTAAATTGGAGTTCGTCTCGAGGGCTGTGGTTAGTAGCTTATGGGGGGGACTGCATGTTGGATATCAGTTTTTGGGGTCTTCGGGGGTATCAGGAGGCATGCTAATCATGTGGGACACTAGAATGTATGATATAAAGGATGTTAGTATAGGGACATACTGTTGCTCTCGCTTAGAAATATTGGGGATGGATTTCATTGGATGTTTATAGCAGTTTATGGACCTAATTCAGACGAGAGTAGAAGGGGCTCGTAGGATGAGTTGACTGATATGATGGCTTGGTGGAATCTCCCAACGTGTATTGGGGGTGATTTTAATGTGTTTCGATTTCCCACTGAAAGGTCGAGTGGTGGGAGACTTACTAGGGCTATGGAGGATTTTTTGGATTTTATTAGGGAGAACTTGTTGGTGGATATGCCTATGATTGGGGGAGATTTTACTTGGTCTTCTAATCGTGGTCAACCTGTTCTATCTCGTATTGATTGATTCTTGGCCAGCGGAAAGTGGAAGGCTAAGTACTCGGATGCTATTCAGAGGAGATTGGAAGGGTGTATTCTGATCATTTCCCTATTTTGTTAGCTGGGAACACTAGGGGTAGTGGTATAAGGCCCTTTAGGTTTGACCGTTTGAGAAGATGTGGTTAAAAGTGAAAGGTTTCAGGGAGCGTGTATGAACTTGGTGGGCTTCTTATGACTTCTTGGGGTCTCCCAGTTATGTGTTGGATCAGAAGTTGAGGGCATTAAAAAGGGATTTGAAAAGGTGGAATGAGGAGGTGGTGGGAAATGTGAATTTTCGTAAGGTCCAGTGTCTCTTCGACATAGAAGAGCTGGATAAGATTGAGGAGAGTCGAGGGTTGGATAGGAAGGAGAAGGAGAGACGTGGTGTATTAAGGGAAGAGCTTGTGAGGTTGGTGGAGATGGAAGAGATTGCTTGGCGCCAGAAATCTAGGGTCACGTAGTTGAAAGAAGGAGATAAATGTACTAAATTTTTCCATAGGGTCGCCAATTCTAACAGGCGCAACAATTTTGTCACAGTGTTGGAGGTAGATGATGTTACTTATGAGGACCCACAGGATATTGGGACCCATATGGTGAGATTCTACCATAATCTATATTGGGAGTAGTTTGAGTGGAGGCCAGAGTTGGAGGGGTTGGAGTTCTCTTCTATCTCAGATGAGGATGCCGATGGTTGGAGAGACCATTTGGGGAGGATGAAATTAAGGAGGTGGTGTTTAGTATGAATGATGATAAGGCTCCAGGACCAGACGTGTTTTCATTCTCCTTTTACAAGGCGTGTTGGGAGGTGGTGTGACAGGAGATTATTGATATCTCCACTTACTTTTTTGAGCGTGGCAGGTTTTTGAGAAGTTCTAATGCAACTTTTATTGTGTTGATCTCTAAGAAATCAGGAGCGACTAATATTAAGAACTTTCGCTCTATCAGCCTTGTTAGTGGGGTGCACAAGATTATTGCGAAAGTCTTGGCAAATAGACTCAAGGAGGTGCTTGGGAAAGTGGTGTTGAAGTTTCAGAATGTCTTCTTGAAGGGTCGTCAGATTTTGGATTCTGTCCTTATAGCGAATGAATGCATTAACTCAAGAGTGCGCCAAGGGGTTCCAGGGATGCTCTGCAAGCTTGATATTCAGAAGGCTTATGATCACGTGAATTGGAGGTTTCTCTTGTATATGCTTAGGCGATATGGATTTGGGGAGAAGTGGTGTAAGTGGATCCAGTTTTGCATCTCTACTGTCATACTCTGGTCAACGGTACCCCCGAGGGCTATTTTCGGAGTAGCAAAGGGCTAAGGCAAGGGGATCCATTATCTCCATTGCTGTTTGTGATTGTCATGGAAGCCTTCAGTAGGATGCTCGAGAAAGCGAGGTGGGAGAATTTGATAAAGGGTTTTACGATTGGTCAACTGTAGGTATCCCACTTGTTATTTGCAGATGACACACTGATTTTATGTGACGCAGACGAGGAGCAATTCAGGAACTTACGCCGATTACTCCTTTGCTTCAAAACGGTATCTAGATTGAAGATAAATCTGGGAAAATCTGAGGTTGGGGGAGGTCACTAATGTGGAGGAACTAGCTGCTATTTTGGGTTGTAGGGTGGCGCAATTACCTATGTCATATTTAGGACTCCCTTTATGGGTATGGTTTAAAAGTATTAATATTTGGAACACTATCGTGGAAAAGGTGGAAATGAGGTTAGCGGGATGGAAGCGTATGTATCTTTTGAAGGGAGGCCGTCTTACTCTCATTAAATCTACTCTTTCAAATATCCCTACTTATTTTTTGTCACTGTTTCCAATTCCTGTTACCGTGGCAAATAGATTGGAAAGGATTCAAAGGGAATTTTTGTGGGCAGGGTTTTGAGAGGAGAGGAAGCTCCATTTGGTCAATTGGGATGCTGTTTGCTCTCCTATGAGGATGGGGGGCCTCGGATTGAGGAGGCTCATTTTGTTTAACAATGCATTATAGGGTAAATGGCTGTGGCGATTTGGAGTGGAAAGGGAGAGCTTTTGGAGAGAAGTCATTGGGGCGAAGTATGGAGTGATGGAGGGGGTTGGTGTTCGGGTGAGGGCCGTGGCTCCTATGGGGTGAGCTTGTGGAGGTATATTCGACGAGGTTGGAGCGACCTTCGGGACATATTGACTTTTGTGGTTGGGAATGGTAACAATATCAGCTTTTGGGAGGACTGTTGGTATGGTGACATACCGTTAAAGGTGATGTTTCCTTCCTTGTATCGCATTTCTTTGGTGTCATTTGTTATGGTGAAGGATGTTTTAGTCATCCACAATGGGAGTTATAGCTGGAATATTACCTTTCAGAGGGGCTTGCAGGATTGTGAATTGGATGATTACGCATTGTTTTTAAACCATTTGTATGATGTGAAAATTCGGGTTGGAGAGGAAGATCGTAGCCGATGGCGGTTGGCACAGAATGGTATTTTTTCAGTTCACTCTTATTTTAGATCCCTCTTGGGACCTGTGGAGAGTTCATTCCCCCTGGAAGATGGTGTGGCAATGTAAATTGCCTCCACGGGTGGCTTTCTTACTGTGGACGGTTGTCAGGGGACAGGCATTAACGATGGATAATTTCCGAAGAGAAGGCTTCTATGTTACCGAATGGTGCTATATGTGTAGGAGTGGTGGGGAGACACATGACCCCTTGTTCATTCACTGTGACAGTGTTCCTTGGTTGTGGAATAATATTTTGGCTTCTCAACATATAGATTGGGTGTTGCCTAGATGTATTGAGGACGTGCTGCGGGCATGGAGGAGAAAGTTTCGTGATAAGGATAGTAAGCTTGTTTGGAATCTTATACCGGGATGCATTAGTTGGTGTGTATGGAGAGAACGGAACAACCGGTGTTTTGAAGACCAAACACAGACTACAGAGCAATTTAGGGAATTCTTTTATATGATTTTGTATAGTTGGTTTAATGCCGCAACTAGTAATGCTATAGAGGGGTTGCCTAACTTCATTTCTTTTCTTGTTTAAGTTGATATACACTTCCTGTGTATTCTTTTTTAATTAATAAAATTATTGGATTATCTATAAAAAAAAAAAAAAAAAGATTAATGAATTTTTTTTCTCTGTGCTTTGCAGGAAAAACCTCATTTATTTCAATTTATTGCAAATGAGAAACAGGTTAGTCATTCCAGCTAGCTCTTTTGGGGGGAAATTGGAGCATACGCATCACTAAAAGGCTATGGATCACTAAGCTCCAGTTTGGCCCCCTTTAAATTCCATTAAAATTCGTTATTTTCCAAATTTTTCAACCACATGCGGGCCCCATGTATCCATTCCAACTTGACATTGCAGGTGACGTGGAATTGGTGGTCAATAATAATCAATGGAAGTTTTTACACTAGATGACTAAAAGACCGTAATACCTCTACAAACATTAGGTGGCAAAACTATGGCTATGCATTCGGGGTAATTTTATAATTTGTCAGGGAAAGTGGAGGGTGGTAATGTCCTTATATTGTCTAACGGTGCCTTGGATATTGCCATCCTCTGCCAAGTGATTAGATAAGATACAAACATGGGTCTCACTGTTGTCAAAAAGATTGGGTTGAAAACTAGTTAAAAATTAAATTTAAGAGAGATAAAGGGGGCCAAATGGGGGCTAATTCATGCTTGCAGTTTGTCAAAGTGTAGGCATGGAGATTCCGTCATAAATTTCAGGACTTTGGACATGAATATTCTGGCATGTAATTAATAGTAATAGAAAGCTAAGCCAGGGCTGTGTTACACAAATTTGACATTGTCAAATAGTTTAAGCACTACTTTTTCAAGAAAGCAGATATCTTGTCAAATATTGAATGACACGTTAACATGGTGTTTGAGGAACACTGATATTATCTTGTCATGCAAAAGTGTTTTACTACTGCTTGCAGGTGAAGGAGGCAAACAAACTTCTTAAGACCATGTTGCACAGCAATAGGAAGAAGAAGGTGGAGGGAGTTCCTGTTTTTAGTGCTCAAAACTTGGATATTGCCATAGCAACATCTGACGGTATAAAGTGGTTAGTTAATACGTTTGCATGTCCTCCATGCTGATCAGATTAGAACCTATATACTAGTTGCTTTCTGGAGTTCACGAATTCATAATTAGGCACAGAATCTTTTATCCATGGAGAAGCGAATATGTACGAAAATGTATGCAGTTTGTACAAGTTTCAGTCCTTGTCCATAAATATACAGTAATCTGTCCTTGATTTTGAATTTGGAATTTTAGAATCCCAGCCCTAAATTCTCCTTTTTCCTTGCGCAATTCTCAATTTTTTTTTTTTTTTGACACTTGCGTAGAATTCTGTAAGTTTTACTGTTTTCTCAGTTAAATTTATTTCAGTTTCCGACACTTGTGATGTTACTCTTCTTTATCAGGTATACCCCATACTTCTTTGACAAAAACATGCTTGACAACATTCTTGAAGAATCTGCCGACCAGCATTTCCATTCATTAATTCAAACGCGACATTTACAACGCCAACGGGATATTGTTGACGACAACCTTGCAGCCGATGTAGTTGAAGAGATGGCAGAAAGCATGTTGGAACATCCAGAGGTACAAATCAATACGTCTACTGTTTCTTATTCACTATAAAACATTAATATCACAACCATTCTGAATCTATGACAATGATTATGTGGCAAAAAGGCAGTGGAGAACTGATATAACATAGGTGATAGGTGGGAAATAAACTGTTCGGCTGGAAGTAGATTATCTAAGAGCATGTTTAGCTAAGGCTAATAGGTTTACTTATGGGCAAGCTTAATTGTAAGCATGTAATTAAGTTTTAAAATAATTAATTTTTTAGTTATAACTGTTGTAAATAAGTTACTTATTTTCACAAAGGTAAGAGTTACTATCAAATGTAAATGATTTTTTATTTTATTTTATTTATTATTATTATTAATTTTCTTTCTTTCTTTTTTTTTTTTGAAGAAGTAACATACTGAAACATTTTAGGGAAAAGTTCAGTAACTTCTTTTTTAGATAGCCAAACATCCCTCCATCCCCAAAACACATTTTCTTCCCCGGCAAACACCATTCAACTAAGAGTGCTTACCTATGTTTAACAGATTCAGGAGGTGCTGGATGAGATGAATAACCCTGGTATACTCTTGAGTGCCATATCAAAGGCTGCTGAGATTCAGCTTCTATACGGGGTGGATAAAATTCTTCTCGGGAATAGATGGTTGCGAAAAGCCTCTGGAATTCAACCCAAATTCCCTTACGTGGTCGACTCATTTGAGAAACGGTACCCGTTACAATCTTTTGTCTTTTGTTGAAAATAGTGCTTGAAATTTTACTTTACCAATTCATTCGCAATTTAGTGCAAACATGAAGTGATACTTGTTTCTTATCCGACTAATTTTAGAATTCCAATTTTGCCCTTTTTTGTGTTCCCTTCATTTGCTCACCAATATACTAAGTTTCATGTCTTTGATATGTTCAAGAAACTAATCTGCTCGCAATGACTAGCCGGATTCTTTGTTCGCGTGGAACTTCCTGATAAGATTTTCTGCCGCAGGAGTGCAGCTTCTTTTATGAGAGCTCACGAGTCTTCCAACTTCATTTCTGACTCTTCATTCATGGATGACAATATACAGAATCTCAGAGCTTCAGAGGTGAAAACAATGGATAAACAAGGAACGACTCCAAATTTTCGCTTTCCATTTGGAGATTGGTCAAGTCACCCTTGGTTGAAGCAACAGCAAGGAGAGCATAGCATAGCAGACAGAAGGTTCCCACTATATTGGAGCTCTTGTCAAAACACACGTTCAATTTTTTTATTTTCATGGAATATAAGCATTACCTTTATGCTAAATTTTCTCCTTTCACCACAGTGAGGTGAATTCAACCCGGGAACACAGAAGACAAGAGACAAAACTGTCCCCTTTCATTCCGAAGGTCACAATGGTCGGTGTCTCGACCGGAGAGTCGGGGCAAATGAGTAAAACTACATTAAGAAAGACGATGGATGATCTAACGAAAGAGTTGGAACGAGTTGATGAGGGAAATCCAAGTGGATGTACAAGTAATGAATTTATATTTGAAGAGAGGGACCCACTCTTTGTGGCAAATGTTGGTGACTATTATTCCGGTGTATCAAAATCTGGTTCAGCTCGATGGGTTCGAGGACCTTCAAATTAGTGTATTTCGACTTTTTTTCTAAATGTAAATTAAATATGGTAATCCAAGGTTTAGTTGTAGTTATAGTAACTTGAGATGGATGATGTCAATTTCATGGTTTAGTTTTCAAAAGAATTGTGACTATGGGAGATTGTGATGACAAATGGAGTAGGGATAATACATGAAATTGTAATAATTGAAGTTTGTATGATTAAAATCGAGGACCGGATTGCATATTTTGTAGACAGGATCGACAAGTTAAATATTATTATGTTCGATTATAATCAAATTCTACGAATCTTTTTCAATTTAGAATATGCCATCAATTTATTTTTGGGAGCCATTATTTTCATCCACAATTTTTATGTACTCTTTTCACTTCAAATCTATCCATATTGAAATTTTAAAGAAGTATTATATTTATACACAGTACTGCCAATTTTGCTGAATGATTTTCTCGTATGTATTGCCTTCAATTTATAGAATGTTACAACAATATACAAGTAAAGATTTTGTGTTATACAATCAAAGAAATCTCGGGTTATATGCGGGTTATAAATGGAAACTAAATAAATAAATATCCTCTGATACCCCCCTCAAATTGATGCTGGTGAGTTCATGAGCATCAATTTGCTGACAAGAAAGTTATGACGATGGCGAGTCAAAGATTTAGTGAAGATATCGGCACCTGTTGAGCACTGGAGACATGGGGAAGAACAATGACATTGGAATCATAGGCATCTTGGATGTAATGAAAATCCACTTCAATATGTTTGGTGCGTTCATGATACACAGGATTTGCCGCAATCTGAATAGCACTAGTATTGTCACAATGGAGTGGTGTAGGCCGAGATTGAGAAACACCAAGTTCGACAAGAAGACCCCGCAACCATACAACCTCAGAACAAACAGCGGACATAGCACGATACTCAGTCTTAGTGGAAGACTTAGAAACACAATCCTGCTTCTTACATTTCCAAGAAATGAGAGCATCACCTAGAAAAATACACCACCCAGTGGTAGATCGACGAGAATCAGGGCAGCCAGCCCAATCAGCATCACTATAAGCGGTGAGCTCAAGGGATATCCCCCGAGGGAAAAACAAACCACGATGAGGAGTCCCAATAAGGTACCAAATAATACGACGAACAGCCCCCAAATGCAGATGACGAGGAGCATCCATAAATTTGCTGACAGTATGAACAGCGAAGGAAATCTCAGGACGTGTGATAGTGAGATAGATAAGACTGCCCACCAACCTCCGATATAGAGTAGGGTCCGAAAGAATTTCGCCTTCATCCTTACGATATTTAACATTAAGCTCCAACGGAGTATCAACGGATGAGGCTTCAGATAAATTAGCCAATCCAATCAAGTCTTGAATATATTTACGTTGATTCAAGAAAATACCGTACGGAGCTGTATGACTTCCAATCCAAGGAAGTAAGTGAGATGACCCAGATCTTTCATATGAAAAATCGAGTGAAGATGCTGCTGAAGCTTTGGAATAAGGATGTGATCAGATTCAGAAATAATAATATCATCCACATAGACTAACAAACAAACGATCCCATCTTTACTCTTGTGAAGAAAGCATGATGCATCATGCGACTACGAGTAAAGGAAAAATCCAAAAGGGTGCGGCGGAATTTGTCAAACCATGCTCTAGGAGCCTGCTTAAGACCATATAAAGAGCGCTTGAGTTTACAAACAGAATCTGATGAAGGAAGAGGCATACCAGATGGAAGTTTCATATAGATATCCTCCTTGAAGTCTCCGTGGAGGAACGCGTTCTTCACATTCACTTGATGTAAAGACCATGACTGGGAAGCGGCAAGTGATAACAGAAAACGTACAGTGGTCACTGGTCATTTTAGCTACCGGAGCAAAAGTCTCATCATAGGATCCCATACTCTTGACGGTTACCCAAAGCAACAAGTCGAGCCTTATAGCGCTCAAGAACCATCAGAACGAAGTTTGACAGAATATACTCATTTACTCCCAATGGGTTTCACAGTCGGTGGACAGGGCACAACATCCCAAGTCTGATTTGCCTCAAGAGCCTCAAGTTCTGCGTTCATCGCCTGTTGTCAACACTCTTGCTCCATAGCCTGTCTATAAGAGGAAGGAATGGAAATCGAAGCAAGTGTAGCTGACATAGAACTATGGGAGGAAAAACCATACCTATCAGGTGGTCGAGAAAAACGAAAAGTACTACGAGGAGGGACAAGAGGTGGCAGATCATCCGGTGAAGGATCTGATGTCGTTGGTGGAGGATCAGGGAGGCCTGCGAGGGTAGTCGTCAGGGAAGGAAGTGTGGAACCAGCGATAGACGTAACATCCCTGCGAGTGTAAACACACCCCGGCTTGTATCGGGAGAATTCTGCAGGAAAATCAGGTAAGACAGAAAACATGGGAGAAACCTCAGCTGCAAATGTAAAGAATGATTGCTTTTCAAAGAAAATAACATTACGAGAAATACGGATTCGTTGTGTTGTAGGGTCATAACAGAGATACCCTTTCAAGGTTCCACCATATCCTAAAAAAGCGCACTTGACAGATTGAGGAGTGAGTTTTGTCATTTCCTGAGATTGTAAGTGAACAAAACACACACATCCAAAGGGACGTAGATAGGAATATGTGGGATGGTGACCAAAAAGCTTATAAAACGGAGAAACATTATTAAGAGTGGGAGAAGGTAATCGATTGATGAGATGCACAGCGGTAGATAATGCTTCACACCACAAACGAGATGGAACAGAAGAATCAATCAGCAGAGCTCGGACCATGTCAAGAAGGTGACGATTTTTGCGTTGTGCAACCCCGTTCTGTTGAGGAGTAGAAGGACAAGATCGCTGAGAGATAATACCTTTGGTTTGTAAAAAAGATTGAAACGCATTTGACATATATTCTCCTCCAGAATCAGATCGAAAAATTTTAATTGAGGAGGAAAATTGATTTTCAATAAAAGCAAGAAAAGTCTGAAAGACAGAAAACACCTCACTCTTGGCATGAAGAAAATAAACCCATGTGAATCGACTATAATCATCTATAAACGTAACAAAGTATTTATAATGAGCATGAGACACTACAGGTGCAATACCCTATACATCACTATGAACAATATCGAAAATATGCAAAGCATGAGAACCCTGAGATGGAAATGGTAAAACTTTACTTTTAGCAAGTTTACATGAAGCACAATCAAGTGAGACAGATGAAACCGAAGCAGAATTTTTATTACCGAGTAAACCAGAATTGAACAATTGTTGTAACACATTAGAATTGGGATGTCCCAATTTCTTATGCCAATCAAAGATATCTAAATGAACAGAATTACAAAAAATGGGAAAAGATGAAACAGGTTTCGGTGAAATAGGAAAGAGACGCCCCTTCTTAGGCCCCCTCATGATCGTCCTCCCGGACACCTAATCCCGCACATGACAACCAGAAGCAGAAAAAGAAACAGTGCAATCGTTATCAACAAGTTGGCCAACAGATAGAAGATTAGTGGATAAATTTGGAGACACTAAAACATTAGGCAGATCCGGTGATATATCGCCTACTACTGAGATAGGAGGTGTATTACCATCAGCAGTGTGTATCTTGAGAGGTCCATTATATGGTCTAAGATTACTAAGCAATTTAGGATCACAAGTCATATGGTTAGAAGCTCCTGAGTCGAATAACCAAGAAGAACGAGCAGGTTGAGAATTACCTGAGACACCTAAGGCAGACAAAGCAGAGACAACCATTTGTTGAATCATCTCAGGAGTGATGGGAGGGTGAGAGGAATTAGGAGAGGCTGGAGCTCGAGTGGGATAGATGACGGAGCAGAACAAGAGGTTAAAGTGGCAGCATCAACATAACTTGTTCCAATCTTGCGGGGAGGACGAGTAGGACACTCTTTAATGACATGGCCTGATTTCTTGCAATAATTGCAAACTTTTCGTGGACAGTGAAGAGCCATGTGACCAAACCCCTTACAGTTGTAACATTGCACACTAGACATATCCCGAGGTTTGTACTTTCCTTGAGCCACATATGCAACAGGAATCGGTGCTGCGGAATTCTGATGTTCCAAAGAGTTACGAGTGATAAGACGTCGTTCCTCCCTCAGTAATTCACCCAAACAATTATCCAGTGTAGGAATAGACTCGTGATTCATAAGGTTGGACCTGACAGATTCAAACTCAGTTCTCAATTTCATAAGAAATTGATCCCTCTTGGTGACGTCGTGGACAGCTTGTACAGCCTTCAAACTTTCTGGTGAAATCGAAGCATAAATGATATCTGTATATTCAGCCCAAAGGTTACAAAAGCCAGAGTAATATTCGTCAATGGAGCAAGATTCTTGCGAAAAATTTGCCAAATCAAACTCCAACTGAAGGCCCTGAGCATTGTTATTTTGAGTATAGACTTTTTTCAAGTATTCCCACATAGAACGAGCTGATTTATAGGGCCTGAGATTAAGAACAATATTTCCCTCAACAGTACCAATAATCCAGGCCATAATTCGGGAATCCTTGGTTTTCCAGGCAAGATACTTCTCGTTTTCATTCTCTTGATCAGGAGGCGGAATGCTTCCATCAATATGGCCCCACAGATCTCCTTTCCCTTCAATCAACAACTGAAAATGAAATGCCCATGACGAGTAGTTCTTCCCTTTAAAACGAATACAAATGGAGTCGGTTTTCTCAATTGACCTGATGAAAATAGTATATATCCTACCAAAATAATTAATCACAACTTACCAACCAAATGCTGCCCAAGCCCAACAAATTAGCCCAACAAAGAGACAATTATGAAGTTAAATTGTCCAATCCCAACAAATATTAAATCAATAGCCCAATACAATTAAAGCCCAATAACGGTGGAATTAACGGCCTAACACAAATAACCCCAACACAATTAAATTCAACAGCCCAACCCAATTGAAAAAATAGCCCACCAAAGGAGATGACACAGATCGAAGCGACGAGAGGAAGAAGCAGTCCCGACCGGCGATGGGAAGAAGAAGAAGGGAGACCGAAACCAAACTTATGCACACCTGACCGGAACCTTGGAAAGCATACCAAAGCACTGGAGAAACTGTGAAGCCCAGATTTTTAACCAAGAAGGACTCAGGTGATGGCGACTGGAGATGGCGACGCCGAACAACATGAAGAGAAAACTCAGACGATGCCGATTGGAGATGCTGACGCCGAAGAACACGAAGAGAAATGCAGAAAACACGAAGAGACACCCCAAAAACACGAAGGAGATGCCGACTGGAGCGACGACCCTCGACTGCGATGAGCGTTATGACCAAATTTCTGAAACCCTAAACAACACGCTCGGTAAATAATTTTAGGGCTTTGATACCATGCCAATTTTGCTGAATGATTTTCTCGTATGTATTACCTTTAATTTATAGAATGTTACAACAATATACAAGGAAAGATTTTGTGTTATACAATCAAAGAAATCCCGGATTATATGCGGGTTATAAATGGAAACTAAATAAATAAATATCCTCTGATAATTACATTCCAACATTATCTTTAAATACTATTCATTTAAATACTATTTTATTCAAAAAGTTTAACAAAAAAAAAAATTAAATAAAAAGACAAAAGAAAATACTTTTGCCCCTGTTTGACCCTTTTTGAAAAAAATAAATAAATTCTGGAATAGTGATTGATGGAAGAATGTGTAGTTAAAAAGTAATGAGAATTTTTGGGTTTATGTGTAATATTATTTTATTGATAAAATGTGTGGTTGAAATGAACAAAGAAAAAAATGAGAATGAGAATGAGAATGAGTGTCAAACATGTATATATAGTCTCGTACAAATAATTGAAGCTATGAAAAATACGAAAGTCGTTTTACGTGGCATACACACCGCAGTTTTCCTCATGCATCAAATAATAAACTGTCATGTAAATGTCATGTAGGGCGACTACTCGTAGTCTACACTACAAATAACATTATTTTATCAAAATTATCGTTTCCTCTATTCTTTGCCCTCTTGTATTCAGTGTGGCTGGAGGAGTGCTTGGCACAGTATACCCACTTCTCATAGGGGCCTTGTGGGTTACTTTGCTTGGAATCCTATTTGAGCATGACCTAGTACTCAATTTTTCTCTATCGCCTGTCATCATTTAAATGCTTGAAACCTTGTGAACTTGAACCTCTCAGCGTAAGCACAAGTTATTGTACAATTTACTAGCTCATCCCATGTATTTTTTCAATCGCCAAAGACATGAGATCGTGGCTTATGTCATTTGTATAATCGATCCCCTTCCTCTTGCCAAGTGCCAGTAACTTGAAATTTATTAATGGTACCTGGTGTTTTGTCGATAATGTCCATAAAATGAACGTAGCCATGATGCTAAAATGGATTTCTAAGCATTAAAATGACAAGATAAAAAATGAGAATACATGCCAACAAGTGGAGGGGACACTGATAGAGGAAAATGACAACTTTCGTAAGTGAGACGTTCTATGTAGACTTAAAAGAGAGAATTTAGTAGAACATGTTATGAGATGGAGGGTAGACCGAAACCATAGATTTATTTTGATCGTCAATATTCTAGTTGTTTTTAAATCTTTGAATAAATTTAGCAACGAACCCCCCTCATACCAATAAAAAAAGACTTGTTTAGCTAATCCCAAATTTATAGAATGAGCCTTAAGTTGCCGTTTCTGTTAGTGAGTCACTTGAAGCTATATAGCTTAACTGAGCTTCATGTGTCTATATTATTTAGATGCATACAACTGTATTCAATTTAACTTCTTGTACTTTCTATGTTCTATAAGTGTTATGTCCTACATTCAATTAGAGCTGAGCCCATAAACCGCGAACCTGACCCTACTCGAATCGGGACGGGTCGGGTCGGGTTGGGTTGGGTCTGTTTTTACTTTAACACAAATTGAGTCACGTCGGTTTTATTTTAAAATTATGATGCTTGAACCGGTTTACATTACAAACTGACCCAACCTGATATGAAAAGTTGGAAACCGTATTCCCTTCCCAAAAATCAATCTGCATCGTGAAGTCCTCGCTCTCAACTTCGAAACCTAGCCTCCCTGCAATCTCCTCTCTCCATGCTTCTTTCCTCATAATCTAGCTACTTGAGTGGACAATTTCGTAGTGCCAAGGGAAGCATTTTGCATGTTATTTTGAAGTCAGTTGCTACCATTTAAACTGAACACTCATCGACACCCCACCCCATGCCTATAAATTCAAGAAAGATGCTCGGAAGTTGTTCAACCACACACGTACTGGGATCTCCTAAATTCCTCCTTTTCCATATAAATACCTACCTGAAAGGTACATCACGTTATTTTTTTCTCTTTTTAATTTCTTGATTTATTAATATTTTGATTATGTTTGCTGAAACTTTAAGCATGTCCATGAAAAATTTTATTTTCTTTTTGTTTTTCTCTATCAAATTCTCAATTTTTCTTGATTCCTTGACTCTAACAAGCATTTCATCGTGTTTTACAGGCAAGTAGCTTCTGACCGTTGCTTTGTGCATAGTGGTGGCAAAAAAGTTCGCAGGCTCGGATGGTTCGGGCTCGGCCCGGAAAAAGCCCGAGCCGGCTTCTGACCGTTGCTTTGTGCATAGTGGTAGCAAAAAAGCTCGCAATCTCTAACGGTTTGGGCTCGGCCCGGAAAAAGCCCGAGTCGGGCCCGTGTCCACACGGGCCGGCTCGTGATTAATTAAAAAAAATTTTAAAAAAATAAATTTTTTTTTAAAGCTAAAATAGCTGAAAAAATAAAAAAAAATAAAAAATCGAGCCAGCTCTGCCCGCTAAGGCTCGAGCCGAAGCTCGGGCCGAGCCTTATTTTTTTTGACCAGGCTTGGCTTGGCTCGGGCCCGAAAAAAGCTCGGCCAAAAAAGCTCGAGTCGAGCCCGAGCTTTTTTTTTTGGGGCTCGGGCTCGGCTCGTTGACATAGCTATTTGTGCGTTAACTCATAAGGTTGGAGGGGTTAAATTAGAGCATTTGTTGAATTAAATTTAAAGAGAATCCCTATGACCAAAATCTAGTTCTCTTGCTGCAGATTCGTCAACCCCAACCTCTGTTCCATGTTGTAAAATTAAATAGTTTGAGTGAAGGCATCTCTAGACATCATATAAGAGGACTCAGGTCGCATATTCTCATGTTTTATATCTTTGATGATGAGATAGTTATGATATTGATATTGGCTTTAGGTTCTTAAAGTTATAAATGTGAATAAATATAATATTTGGTTTCTTGTTTGTTTGTATAGATATGAATGTGGCTATGGATATGGATATGATGGATATGGATATGGATAGTGAAATTGAAGCTATCGATGAAACTCATTCAACAACAAATTTAGAAAAAAAGTGTTAGGTCTTTTCCTCCACTTCCACAATCATGTTTGGGGAAGAGGAAAAATAGGAAATCTTCAGATGTATGGGAACACTTCACTATTATAGGAGATTCAAAAGATGAAGATGCTAGGTGTATGTGCAACTATTGTGGGCAAGATTATGCTTGTGGGGCTAGGAAGTGTGGAACTAGTACCTTAATGAATCATTTGGTCCTTCATTGTAAGAAGTATCCGCGAAGGATAGAAGATAAAAGGGAAAAAAGTCCAACTAAGAGTGATGTGAACAATCTTATAGCTGCTGGCTTTAATAAAGAAGGATGTAGACTTGCTAAGATGATAATAATTGATGAGCTACCTTTTAGCTTTGTCGAAGGTCAGAGGTTTAGACAATTTTGTCGAGTAGCATGTCCGAATTTTGATCTTCCTTCTTGTAAGTCTGTTGTTAGAGATATTTATTGATTGTATTTTGATCAAAAATTACAATTAAAAAAGATCCTCCAACGTCAAAGAGTTTCTCTTACTACTGATACTTGGAGTTCTATTCAAAATATTAACTATATGTCTCTTACTGTACACTTTGTTGATTCTGATTGGAAGCTTCATAAATGGATTTTGAACTTTTGTGTGATTGCTAATCATAAAGGTGAAACCATTGGTAAAGCTATTGAGAATTGCTTGCGTTTATGGAGTATTGAGAAAGTGTTTACAATCACTGTTGACAATGCATCTGCAAATGAAATGACCATTTTTTATCTCAAGAGGAAGATGATTAGTAGGAGTAGTGATGGGTGCGATGGAAAATATTTGCACATGAGGTGTTGTGCACATATTGTTAACTTGATTGTATGTGAGGGATTGAAGGAAGCACATGCATCAATTATTAGTATTTACAATACAATAAAATATGTTAATTTTTTTCCTGCTAGAGAACAAAAGTTTAAGGAGTTTGCGAGTTAAGAAAAATTGATTGTAAATCACTTGTGTTTTTGGATATACCAATTAGGTGGGATTCTACATATTTGATGTTGGAAGCCGCTTTAAAATTCCAAAAAACATTTGAAAGGGTTAGAGGAGGATGATGTGCAATATTTTAATTATTTTCAGGAGGAGGATGATGGTAGAAGAAGGGTCGGACCTCCTAGAACTTGTGACTGGGAAAATGCTTCTGTTTTTGTAAAGTTCCTCCAAGGATTTTATGAAGTAAGTTTGAAGTTTAGTACTTCATTGCATGTGAGCTCTAATGTTTATCTTCATGAATTATGTTCATTTATAAGCGAATTGGAAGAATAGAGTAAAAGTGGTTATTATCTTTTGAGTGATATGGCCATTAATATGAAGAAAAAATTTGACAAGTATTGGGGAAAAATGGAAAATGTTAACCAGTTGTTGTTGATTGCTATTGTACTTGACCCAAGATATAAATTGGAGTATGCTGATTTTTTGTTTTGGTGATATTTATGAGGATAGGAAAGTTGCTTGTAATATGACAAATATTTTGAAAGACAATATGATGTCTATTTACGATTGGTATGTGAGATGTGGAACAAGTTTTAAACGCCATCAAGTATCTAGTGATATGAATTCTTCAAGTGGGGTTTCTTCGATTAAAGAAAGTCCAACTTCAACGGTCTCTCTTAATTGTGTTTCTAGGTTTAAGAGAAAAAAAGGCAGCAAAAGATTTTGTTGAGCTTAAAAATGATGTTGATAGATACTTGTTGGATGCTTGTGAAGATATAGATGATAGTGATTTTGATGTTCTTAATTGGTGGCAGGTTAATGGAAATAAATATGGTACATTGTCCAAACTCGCAAGAGATGTTATGGCAATTCAAGTGTCTACAGTGGCTTCAGAAAGTGCTTTTAGTATTGGAAGAAGAATCCTTGATCCATTTCGTAGTTCTTTAACCCCTAGGATGGTGGAGGTTTTGATGTGCACCCAAAACTGGCTTAAAGAGTTTTCAATAATGGAGAGATTTTATATGGAAGATGTTGAGATATATAAAAAAATTAGACGAAGCTAATATAATTATAGTTATTCCATGAATTATGTTAAATAAATGTGTTTTATTTAACTTATTGTTAATTTAATCATTTTTTTGTAGAGCTTTTGGAATCAGATAAATCAAATGAAGGCTAAATCCAAGTCAATCGTTCATTTGTGATTTTTTCAAGTAGATGTATAATGTATTCAATGTGCACAACTGGTTTTGTCATTATATTATTAATCGTTTTCTTTAACGGTTATATTATTTTGTAGGAATGCTACTTAAAGCTATGCGAGAATCGAAAATTATAAAACTCCACTTATTATTTAATATTTTAGTAGTTTGAATTTTGGATGAGTAGTATTTTTATTTTTATTTATTTATTAAGTTTGGATTACTGTATATTTTTAAGTGTTGGTTGACTGTAATATTTTAGTATTTACTTTTCGTGCTTAATGATAATTTTTAGTGTGTTTGGTTTTATTAGTATGATATTAACGTGCAGGAAAATAATTTTTTGGGATGTAATCTTTAATTTTTGTTTGTGAAAAAATTCAAATTATAGACCTACTCTTAGTAAAAATTTGTGATTTATTCAATTTTAGTTGATTGTATTGTATGAATGACAAATATTATTTCATTGAAAATTTCTTATTGGCAAAAGTATCATTTATATTTAAGCCAATTAATGGATTGGGAAGTTTCAAATAAATTAAGTGCTGCAAAAAAAAAAAAAAGATGACCCAATTGGACTCGACCCGTTGGGTCAGTTTAGGGTAGGAATCGGGTCATGAATGATTCCAAAGTTGGGTATTTAACTTAAAAAGAATCGATTCGATTCAAAAGTTTTGTTAAGTCCTAATTTCAATGCAAACAATGGTCATAATTTTGCTCGATGCACTCTGCTCTTCAATAGTTGGTTTTCTTTTGCTTAAGATTGAGAAAACATCTTCGTATCATGCTTTCTAATCTTCACAAATGAATTTTGTAACGCCATCCTAAGATTTGCATCTACTGTGTTGAAAATAAGTATCCATAGTATGCAAACAAACGTAAAGTTTAAAAAAATATAAAATATCGAAAAATCATTTAATAAGAATAAATATTTGTGGATGAATTTAAAGTGATATATTTTATTTAGCTTTATTCTTGTCTATTTAAATAAATATATATAGTGTTAAAAATGTAAAATATAATAATTTTTTGAAAAAAGTGAATAGATATATAAAAATGATGGATGAAAATATGATTTTTAAAAAAATCCATAGCCATGAAAAATAGTGTCACAAAAGAAAACCACGTAAATTTTGAAAATCCTTCTCAAAAAAAATAAACAAATGGAATGTACAAGTTACAACGCATTACATTGTCATTTTGTTTATTGTCGAAACCCAAAATTGATAAAAAATAAAAATAAAACTGATCAAGCACGTTTCCTACATAAATAAAAGACTCACTTTTCCAATACTGTTCATAAGCCTAGCCGACTTCCCTTAGCCGCCGAGCGGGTCGTTTGGAAAAGACTCACTTTTCCAATACCGTTCATAAGCCTAGCCGACTTCTCTTAGCCGTGTAGCCGTTTAAACTGAGCGAGCCGTTTGGGCTACATAAATAAAAGACTACTTTTCCAATACCGTTCATAAGCCTAGCCGACTTCCCTTAGCCGTGTAGCCGTTTAAGCCAAGTGAGCCGTTTGGAAAAGACTCACTTTTCCAATACTGTTCATAAGCCTAGCCGACTTCCCTTAGCCTGTAGCCGTTTGGGGAAATGCAGAAATAAAAGATTCACTTTTCCAATATTATTCATAAGCCTAGCCGATTTCCCTTAGCCGTGTAGCCGTTTAAGCCGAGTTAGCCGTTTGGGGAAAAAAATGACAAAAACGCAACTCGACATTGGGTTTCCTATTTTCTCTGCCTTAACCCTAATTTCTCTCGCTCTCTCTTCTCTCTCGACCCTAATTGCTTTCGCTCTCTCCTCTCTCGACAATCAACAAATCTCTGCCTTCGTCTCCACCGTAGCAACAAATTCCAGACGCAACTCGACTTTGGGTTCGATTCCTTCCTCTTCTATATATTGCTTCTGGTTTTTATTGTTTAGTCTATTCTGCAGCTTCATTTTTTTTGTTCGATCTTTGAAGAGGGTGAACCCAAAATAAGTGAAGTCATGTTTTCGGAAGCTGTCAATTTGGAATAATAAAAATAGTGTTAATATAAATCATTTCTGAAATTATCTGGCATTTGCTCTTTCTTCTAACGATTGCTTCTTGATGGGGGCATTACAATTTCATTTCCTTTAGTTAGCTTTGTTTGTGACTAACTAGAGAAAAGGTTAATTATATAATATGCAACATGGGGTTTTGTTCTGCTGTGAAGAGCACTGAGAAGGCTGCGATAAAGAGTACTAAAAGTTTTGTTTTGTATGTATTTTTTCATTTTCTAAAATCTTCACTATCATTAGATTGTTTATAATTCGAAAAAGAAAATTACTAAACATAGTTTTCGATAATAACGATTATGTTGAACGAGAAATAAAAATTTTGGGCTTTATGTATTTGTGTCAACGGTATTCCACTCTTAGCTACACAATCTGCATTTCTTTCTCCTCGTCGTTCTTTCTCATCCTACATTTTGGTTGGCATTTTTTAATTTTAATTCCGATTTTGGGTATTGATTTGGTCGCTGGAGGTAAGAACAAGAAGACCAAGCGCACTGCTCCAAAGTCCGATGATATTTACCTCAAATTCCTTGTGAAGGTTATTTTTATCCTTCTTATTTATTTTGCTACTGAATTTTCCGTGCTGAAATCACATAATGAGTAGAGGGTCTATATGATATGATCTAACATGTTTGTGTGTGAGACGGCAGTTGTATCGATTTCTGTTGAGGAGAACTGGAAGCAATATTGAAACATATTTATTTGGGCATTTTTGCATGATGTTTACGCCATTCTGCACTGAAATACCTTGTTTGGGGAATTTACAATTTTCTGTATAGTTCATTGATGAGATCTGCTTTGTGGGCATTCACATTTGACTTTGAAAATTATTGGATTTTACATTCTGCCCTTTATTTTGCTCGCATTTCTCCTTATCCTATCCTAAATAAAAATAAAGTGTGAGTTTTGATGGCACTATTTCTATAGTCTTTCCTCTGTAAAAATTAATACAGTGTACAGTTTCTTTTCTTTGGAGCTCTTAAGAATGAATTAATATTTGTGTGTATGAAATTTTTTTCCAACTTCAATATTGAACTTATAGTTCATTGATGAGATCTGCTTTGTGGGCATTCGCATTTGAATCTGAAAATTATTGGATTTTACATTCTATCCTTTATTTTGCTCGAATTTCTCCCTATCCTATCCTAAATAAAAATAAAGTGTGAGTTTCGATGGCGCTATTTCTATCGTCTTTTCTTTGTAAAAAATTAATATAGTGTACAATTTCTTTTCTTTGGAGCTCTTAATGAATTAATATTTGTGTGTATGAAATTTTCTTTGAACTTCAATATTGAACTTATTCGTGTTTATTGATGTCTAACTTGCACATGCATCTTCAATGTATAATTTATTTTTCACCTTTTTTTTCGATCTTCGAAGAGGTCAAACCCAAAATAAGTGACATCATGTTTTAAGAGGTGCTTAGGTATAGGGTGTTGTGTATATGTTTATTGATTTCTGCAGTGGCCGTGTTGAATATGAGATTTCGTCTTCAATCTACAATTTATTTTTCACTTTTTCCCCTTCTTTTGAGAGGTCGAACCCAAATACCTAAAGTATGTTGTTTTCATGTTTTTTTGTGTCTTTTTTTGTTCATTTTCTTCCTAGTCTATGTATGTTTATTAATTCTTTGCTTGTGATTTTCAGGCTTCAATGTTTACAAAAAATAAGAGGTGCAGAGAAGTACGGATGGAGAGTGGTGAATTGGATATCAATCTACAAACGCGAAAGAGAAAATCTCAACGTCTTGTTCAATTCGAAGGTAGTGTAGGACAAGAGAAAACTTATTAGTAATTACATTATTGGAGATTTTTTCTTTCTTTTCTTGTGACCCGCGTCAATTTTTTCCTTTATGTATACTTTTGTATTCGGAGAGCTAATTGTATAAAGTATCGTGTTTAAATACTACATTTTTTGCCCATTGAATGTATTACTATGGAATATATTATTTGTGCTATATAGTTTATTGTAACAAGGAAGAACTATTTTGAATGAATTAGTTCTTCCTTTTTATTCCTTTATTTTTGCTGTCAAGTTTTTTTTATCAATTTCTGTAGTTGTTGGTGCAACAAATTTAGCTTTGAGCAGTGTTTTTCTTGATTCCGAAAATGAAGAGGATCAAACAGGTAATGAAATATTTACATTGAAAGAATGGCTTGATGGTACATCTAACATCTGTCAAGAACAATTTCTAATTGATGAAGATATAGAAAATGATGAATTTACTTCAACATTTAACTCACATAATATTCCAACTAAATCTTATGTTCTTAATGAACCTACTATTTGTAAATATTGTAGTACAAAAAAATTTCAAAGAGAAAGTAAGGGATTTTATTGTTCTGATGGGGGAGGTTAGATTGTGTATGCATCGTGTACCCAATGAATTGCATCAATTATTTACATCGAATTTACCCGAAGCGTTGCATTTCAAAAAATTGCAAGAACTTATAACAATCATTTTGCGTTTACATCATTTGGTGTCAATTATGACAAGGATTTATGTAAGATGAATAAAGGGATTTATTCATAGAGTTCAACAAGTTTACCACTACATAAACCCATTATTACCATCTACTAATAATCCAACTTATTTACAATTATACTTTTATGATACCGATAATGAATTGTATAATCGATTGAACATTTTAGGAAAATTTTGTGAACTAACTTTACAAATGTCGATCGATATCTTAAAAATTAATCCTTATTCTAGGTTTTTCCGCTCTTTATGTGTTTTGGACAATTTGCATGATTGTCAAATAAAAATAAAATGCAATTCTGGTCTAGATTAAAGAGTTTATAATACACCAACTGCTTCGCAAGTAGCTGCTGTTTGGGTTGATGAAAATCCACCTACGAACAGTAGAGATTGTGATATAACTATTTATGGTCATTTTGGCACTTCACACAAAGTCCACTATTATTTTGGTTGTTATGACCCTATTCAATACCCGTTGCTTTTTCCTTATGGTGAATCTGGATGGCATGAGGGTATTCCTAGATTGAATAAAGAGATGTTTGAACATTCTTCTGCAGAAGAGAATCTTTTAAATATCAACAATATGAATTTTGTAAGTGAATTAATTGAAAGAGAAAGTCAAGGTTAATAATTTCAATCATTTTTTTAGTTTATTTTTGTCCCAAAATTGAGCTTAATTGTTGTTTATAAAAGGAAGACTACTTGGGGGTAACTCATTTTACTTCATTGTAAATTTATGGTCTATTCCTCCTATCCTTTACAAATACATTTTGCTTATTTTGTATCTAAATATTACATTTCTCAATAGCGTAAATATTATTGGATCAAAGCTAGACCATCCATCACAACAACAAAACAAAATTTTTGGTATATGTCTTGTAACAATTATAATAAAGTCACTCATGCTGATTTTCATGAAATTTTCCCGTGTATTTACTGCAAACATCCTACTGCGAAAGCTGTACCAAGGTAACACTTATTACAATTTATTCCAATCAGTAACCTTATTCGAATTACTTTTAGCACCTATCGTACTTTCATACATTTTAATCATTCTCTACTAAACTTAAATATACTTATTCCCCATTCCCATAGAGTAAATGCCACTGTACAATTAGAAGATGCAAGTGGAACTTTAGATGCAAGTACAATTGGAGACCCTGTAGAGACAATACTGAAGCATAGTGCTGAGAATTTGATGAATTTTACAAAAGCAGTAAGAGATGTTTTTATAAAAACCATGCCACACCATTTAAACTTCTAATCATATATATATATATATATATATATATATAATATTACAATTTTGCACCTTTATTTTCAACAGGAAACTGATCCATCCAGTGCTGCAATATCCCTACTGGACACTGAAGATGAATACATTTTTTACGTTAAAGTTACCCAGCTGGTACATAACACTACTCAGTATAGATATGAAATCATATTTGTTCTGAATGCTCTTCCTGCAATTATTGTTACAACGGAACACCAAACTGAGAAAGATAAAAGATCCTTGAACTTTGCTGAAGAAAATAAAAATTCTGAGAGTGAAGAAGCATCTACACCATTTGCAAAATGAGTGCTCTTTAAAACATCAACTAAGTCAGTGCTTCCCGATATAGTGGCTAAAAAAAACATCGCAACCCCCAGCTCTACAACTCATCAAGTCACAACAAAGAGAAAGCTCGACTAACCATCATCATATATTTTTGTAGACAATATAAGTGCTACAACTTGAAAGTTAGTTTTTGTCATTTTGCCATTATAACTCCTGGATGAACAACTATGTTCTATTTTGTAACACATATCTATGATTACTCCCATGAAGGCTAAGGTTAGAAGTTGATGGTTTCAAGTTAAAATTTTCCTGTATTTTGTAGTAAAAATGTTGCACAGATTTTGCTCCAGGGAGATAATAACAGTTATGTGCCTTTGTAGCTTGTAAATTTGTTGAAATTTTGTATAAGTTCAAGCTAAATCAATGTCTACGACTTCTATTCATCCTTCATATTTTAAATGTTGCAAGAAATTTACTATTATTTCTCCTCCAAGTGATAAATGATTGATTATAGTGGCTGCTCCTCCGCGCATGATGCCAATGTCATACACGGCACTAAAATCTGGCCGGAATAGTCCAAAAGTTATTTCGACCATAGAGCCTGTTTTTGATTCTCATTGAAGAGTACAAAAAAGTATGTCTCGAATTTCATTCTAGGCAGCAACGGTGTCCCCTGTCTAGAGTTGTATTTTTACACCAAGCCTTTATTGTAGAAAGTTGCATTTGGGACTGTAAAATGAGATTTTGTTTCCCTCAAAAATTGATTTTAATCTATGGGTAGAATGGCTTCATGTTGGTATTCACCCATCTTCAATCATACCGGACTATGGTAAGGTTAGGTGTTTCACCAAAGGCTCGGATGAAATTTTTTTTTCTCTCAAAATAATTTTTTTTCACACTATTACATGGTAAAATAGACCATGAAACAGGGTGTCTTTCTTTTTGACACAGAAAGGGACACCGTGCGGCAGTAGTCTGCTCCGCTAGACTACCTTCCGCCTTCTCTCAGTCTTTTCGGGACGAAAGAAAATTTGATTACAATTTATAGAAAGCTTGCAACATGAAATTGAAAGCTAGAAATTGAAATGCATTGAATGTAAATTGATCATTGATTGATTGAAAGCTAGAAATTACAATTGATGAAGACATAAAATTACAATGGCTAGTACAGGGGGCGAACACTAGAAAGCTTGAAAGACTAATACCCCATATAATAGCATTCTGAACAAAAACCCAAGTGATATGAGTAGACGTTTAAATTCCGAGGAATAATACTAAACTTTTCCACTATCACATTTATTTTACAATTGAAATAAAATATTTACAATGTGCGAGTCAAGGGGCTAGTTGAAGCTGCGGTCCTTGAAATTATCCCCCCATTTGTTTTGGCGACGTCCTCGATGCCCTCAATGCATGATATTCTTCAATTAATGATTTGAAGGCTTCAAGGTCTTTTTCACTTTCCCAAGTATTCTCCTCGCTGCTGCATCTGTTCCATTTGACCAAATACTCTTGATGATATTTCCTAGAGGCTTGAGTAGTTCGATGGTCAAGAATTTCTTCAGCAACCTTCTTTCCAACTCTTTTAAGTTCAAACACGGGTCGATTCGGCTCATTTCTGGATGCGTCCTCTTTGTCAGTAAAGTATGGTTTGAGTACACCAACGTGAGGACTTTGTGGATTTTACACCATGAAGGGAGTGCAACTCTGTATGCGACTCTACCAATCCTCTTCACGATGGGTAATGGTCCAATATATTTTGGCACCAATCTTGAATCTTTCCCTCTTGTTGGTTTATAAACGCTTCTGCCAGGATGTCTAACCATTACCAGATCTCCAACATTGAATTCAAGAAAATAGCTAGGGCTGTAAATGGATCGGATCTGCCTATATCCAATCCTACCCGATAAGAGAAATTATCCGATCCGATCCGATAATCCAACGGGTATTTGATTGTTAAATCCATATCCGATTTGCTATGTTATCAGATATCCGATCCGATAATCCGATCTGAAATTAATAAAAATTAGGAAAAAAATAATGTTCTAAAAATTTTTGAACTAACTTGAGGCCCACTTGTTTTTACTAGCAAGCCCAATAATGACTTCTACCATCATGATATTCCTTTTTAAAGGAGAGATCATCTTCTAGTTTTCTATTGACATTCGATGTGAGATAAGGTAAAATTGAATTTCAATTCTAAATATAAATATTTTATTTCATTATTTCTATTAACAAATCAAATTATTTGCTACATATTAATTATTAGTTATTAAAATTGTAAAATAAATTACAATAATAAATTTAATTAAGAAAAAAAAATATATATATATATATATATATATATAACTATATATATATATATATAGTATATATATATATATATATACATTTATGTGTATAATTATTTATTCAATTTAACAATCGGTTCGATACCGATTCTACCCCGACTTTTTGACCATTGACCATCTTCCTTTTCCTAGTTGATGCCCATGTCGATTTTTAAAACATTGGTTGAAATCAAATTTTTTTCTTAAAATTTTCCAATTCTTAATTAGGTTTAATAATTATAAATTTTTTAACTTTTTTATGTTTTGAATTTGATTACTTTTTTATTCTAAATTTATTTATTTTCTCATTTATTTATTTTAGTGACAAATAATATGCTATAAAAATATTTTACCGACTCAATTATTTGTAACAAATCAGATCGGATTGTTATCGGATCGGATTGACATATATCCATATTTGATCTATTCAGTTAACGGATTATCGGATTCGGATCTTGATCGGGTTATCGGACTGAGACTCTAAATCCATCTCCCATTAATTTCGTCGGATTCAAATCAAAATCCAATCCATTGACAACCCTAGAAATAGCGCTTTTGATCTACAGACTTCTAGTACCGTTTCTAACATTTCTCAAGATAACTCCGAGCAATTCCAATGTTTTGTTTCCACTCTTGAGAGAAGCTTTTTGTTTGAGGGGACTTGGTACATTGATTGATATCCACAGTATAAGGGAGTAACGGTTGCTGGCCAATAGCAATCTCAAAATTACTTTTATTGGTGGAAGAACTCTTCTGGGCATTGAAACACATCTGAGCCGTATCCAAAAGTTTTACCCAATTCTTCTACGAAGTAGAGATAAAGTGCCGAAGATATTATTCCAACATAGAATTGAAGCACTCCGTCTGTGTGTCAGATTGTGGGTGAAAACTAGAACTCATGCTCAAATTTGAACCAACGAGTTTGAACAACTCGGTCCAAAATATGCCAGTAAATCGAGGATCCCGATCACTGACGATGTCCTTAGGCAGTCCCCAATATTTGACAATATGTTTGAAGAAGAGTTGAGCTGTCTCTTCTACTGATATATACTTGGGAGCTCTGATAAAAGTAGCGTACTTTGATAGACGGTCTACCACAACGATGATAGTGTCAAAATCTCCAACTTTTGGCAATTAAGTAATGTAATCCATCGATACACTCTCAAATGGTCTCGCTGGGACGGAAAAGGGCTCCAACAAGCCTGCCTTTTTCTGATGATCCGCCTTATTTTGCTGAAAGACAAGACAAGTTTTCACATAAGTTACAATGTCGTCCCGCATTTAAAGCCAGTAGTGTACACATTGTAGTAGTGCAGAAGTGTGTTCCTCTCTGGGATGCCCTGCCCAAATTGTGTCGTAGCACTCTGTGATTAGAGATTTCCTCAAATCTTCGCCCTTCATGATATATAGGCGGTCTCCCTTAGTCTTCACTAGACCCCTATCGAGCCAAAACTGTGGAGTTTTTCCCTACTTGATGAGGTCGACCGAATATTGTGTAGCCGGGTCTTTATCCAAACGCACCCGAATTTGATCCCTTGTGTGTTTGTGGTAATTGCGCTACTTGAAAGAGCAGCCATAGAGCAAATGGTGGCTAAGTCTGCCCGGTGGCTAAGAGCATCGGCAACATGATTACTAGATCCAAGACGGTACTTTAGCATGAAATTGAACTCTGAAAGAAGTTCTTGCTAACGAGCCTATTTGCTTGACAGTTTTGGTTGGGACATGATATGACTCATCGTAGTGTTATTTGTCTTCACAATAAATGGAGACTCCAGCAAATAGTGACGCCATACCCTAAGGCAATGGACTACTGCCAACTACTCGTTTTCGTGTACCGAGTAACGACACTTTACTTGATTCAGCTTTTGGATCCCATAAGCTGTCGGATGTGACTCCACCAAGTGTAAAGTCTGAAGCATCGGTATGTACTTCAAATGGTTTAGCCATATCCGACAAGGCTAACACAGGGTTTGTCCACATCAATTTCTTCAACTTTGCAAAGGCATTTTGGCATGGGATGACCAGTCCCAATCCTTTTCGATAAGTGGCAATGCAATTTCTGAGTACCCTTTCACAAATCTTCGGTAGTAATTACATAACCCGAGAAATGACCGCACATCGTGGACATTCTTTGGTGGTTGCCAATCTTTGATGGCTTCAACCTTTTTCGCATCCATGCGTATTTTACCTTGTTCGATGATGTGACCCAAAAAACTAATAGACGCTTGAGCGAATGAACATTTAGATGGTTTGGCATACAGTTCATTCTCTCGCAACCGATTGAAAACCTGCCTTACATGTTGCACATGTTCCTCTAATGTCTTGCTGTAGATTACTATGTCGTCCAGGTACACCACCACAAAATCATCCAAGAACCCGTGAAGTACCTGATTCATCATAGTACAAAACGTTGCTAGAGCGTTTGTTAAGCCAAAAGGCATCACCTTAAATTCAAAGGCTCCGTATCTTGTTACCACCGTGGTCTTTGCTTCGTCTCCCTCCTTGATCCGAACTTGCCAGTATCCGGATCTGAGATCAATTTTCGTATAGTATTTCGCCCGACTCAGTCGGTTGAAACAATCGGTGACTAGCAGAATAGGATAACTATTCTTTACATCGATCTTATTCATGGCTCGATAGTCGCAGCACATTCTGAGAGAACCATCGGCCTTTTTCTGAAACAACACAGGACCTTCATATGGTGATTTCGCAGGCATGATAATCCCACTTTCCAGCATTTCTCCCAATTATTTCCGAAGCTCTTCGAACTCCGGCTAAGACATAAGGTAGGGTGCCCTGGCGTGCGGTTTGGCACCTGGAATAAGCTCAATCTCATAATCGATTGCCCTTCTTGGTGGCAACTTCTTTGGTAACTGTTCCGGCATAATGTCCTCAAATTCCTTGATAAGCCTTCTGACCGGCTTTGGAATAGGACTAGCTGCCTCCTCGATCTCCTCTAATCGAAGAGTACACAAAAATTAGGGTTTATTTCTTTTGAAACCCTTACCAAATTGCATGGCCGAGATACTCTTCTCGCCCATCTTCCCCGATTAGGTAGTGATGACGCACGGTTTACTACACATCATCATCAATGAATCGGAATATGGTAACACTTCTGTCTTAGTGTCCCGAAGAAATTCCAATCCCAAAATAAGCTTGAAGTCATCCATATGAACTGCCAACAAATTTTTCCTTCCTTCGAAAGGACCTACTTTGATTGACACATATTTCGCTACTCCCGCTATTGGTTGAGCAACGGAGTTGATTGCTTTGACCTTCCCATTACCTTTTTCCAGAACAAGTCCGAGTTGCTCTACTTCGGTACTTGAAAGGTAGTTGTGGGTAGCACCGATATCTATTATAGCCCGACTGGCTTTCCATTGATCTTTACATCAATGTACATTAGGCCTTTGGCTCTACAAATACGAGACTTCGATTCTTTCATCTTTATCTCTTTCGAGGGAATATCATCATTTTTAGTAGCTAGGTACAATAGTGTATTGCACCGATGTGAGAATGCACCAACTACATCCTCATCCTTTTCGAAGTCGATCTCCCTATGATAGCTAGCTTGGGGGGACATCTTGCTTTGAACTCATTCCGTCGCTTGCTAGTTGACAGTATGCATTCACCATCCTTTTCTGATGGCACTTAGCCACCCGATGGGGTCCTTCACATAAAAAATACATCAATTTAGGAGGACATCAGATCGGCCCTCCGTTGCTTTTCCTTTATTCCAATTATTACCGCTGCTGCTGTTATAATTCCTTTGACGACTGTTTTGATAATTCCCTTTAAAGTTACTCTGACGGGTGCCTTGATAGGTTCCTCCCTTGTTATTAGAGTAATGCTCTCCCCCATTTGAGTTCGAGCTGGATCTGTAAGGTTTGTTTCCACCTCCAATAGCTTGACTATTTCCTGAAGGTCGATCTTTTCTCGACCCGGGCCGATAGTCACTTATGCATTCAGCGGCTCCCATGGTCGGGCTCAAATAAGTGATCTTCTGTCTCTGAAGTTCCGTGTGTGTCCACGGTTTCAACCCTTCCATGAAGGTGAATAGCTTGTCCTTTTTCGACATGTCTCGAATATTCAGCATATGCCCTGAAAAGGCTTTCACATACTCTCTGATGGAGCTTGTATGTTTCAGTTCTCGCAGTGCACGTCGTGCCTGATATTCCACATTTTTTGAGAAAAATTGAGATCTGATCGCTTCTTTGAAGAGATCCCAAGAATATATTCGGACCCTATTGGCCTGAATGTCAACATACTTTGTTTGCTACCATAGTTTTGCATCTCCACCAAGATACATGGTAGTTGTTGTCACCTTTCTTGCTTCATCTTCGATCGAAACTGCAAGAAAGTATTGTTCCATATCGAACAAGAAGTTCTCGATTTCTTTTGCATCGCGTGCCCCTCCGTAAGTACACGATTACGGAATTCTGAGCTTAGGAACATGCTCTCGAGCGGGGGCTTACCCATTGCCAACCGTACATTGAAGAACTAGTAGTTGAGCTCTCAACGTTTCCATTTCCTCATGCAGATTTGGCAGGATAGCAACATCTTTATTCATTGATGTGCAAGCCATTCGGCTTTCATCCACCTGGATGTATAATTCACTAATTTTAGCTTCGCTACCTCGACTTTTTCCTTGAGGTTATCCGTGGCATAGCCCAACTTAGTAGTTATCATCTCAAGCGCATCCATTCGCTGTTTCGTGTTCCTCTTTTGAGGATCTACCACCTCCGTGATGCTTGATTCAATTGGATCCATAACTTTCTTCTCGAGGGTCTTGAGCCGCAGCTCTGATACCAACTTTCACAGGGTGCTTTTCTTCTTGACACAGAAAGGGACACCGTGCGGCAGTAGTCTGCTTCGCTAGACTACCTTCCGCCTTCTCTCGATTGTTTCGGGATGAAAGAAAATTTGATTACAATTTATAGAAATCTTGCAACATGAAATTGAAATGCATTGAATGTAAATTGATCATTGATTGCTTGAAAGTTAGAAATTGCAATTGATGAAAGTAGAAAATTACAATGACTAGTGCAAGGGCGAATACTAGAAAGTTTGAAAAATTGTTTGAAAAACTAATACCTCATATAATAGCATTCTGAACAAAAATCTAAATGATTGGAGTAGACGTTTAAATTACGAGAAATTATACTAAACTTTTCAAATATCACATCTATTTTACAATTGAAATAAAATATTAAAAATGTGCGGATCAAGAAACTAGTTAAAGCTGCAGTCCTTGACGGCATGGCACAAGCATTGCACGTGCGTCCAACTGGTCATAATCATAAATGAAAAGATTACACAATCAAAAGTCTGCGAAATAACCAACAGAGCACATTTCCGGCCGAAAAAAAATGTTTCTAAGGAGGATGGCGCGGCCGCTGATGATGATGGCAAAAGTGAAGGAGACGACGGGCATAGTCGGTCTCGAGGTGGTTCCCAACGCCCGTGAGGTGCTCATCGGGCTCTACAACAAAACCTTAACGGAGATCAAGGCGGTCCCCGAGGACGAAGGCTACCGTAAAGCCGTTGAGAGCTTCACGCGCCACCGCCTAAAGGTCTGTCAGGAGGAAGAGGACTGGGAGACCATCGAGAAGCGCTTAGGATGCGGCCAGGTCGAGGAGCTGATTGAAGAAGCCCAGGATGAGCTCAAGCTAATCGGTCACATGACAGGTATGCCGACATTTGAAACCTAATTTACATCTGTTAGTTTCCATTTTTTTTTCAAAAGAAGTGCCTTTTTTTTTCTTTTCCTGTTGGTGATTTTTTTATCTAATTGGTTATATTGAGTGACAATTAATTATGTTATTTTATAATTTATCAAGGAAGGAGAGAAATGTGAGGCAAACAATCTAGCTCTGATTCTGTTTTGTGTCTTTATGTAGAATTTAAGCTCCTAGAATTGTAACTGAGAAAAATCCGGCTGAATTCAAATTGTTTTTTCGTGAATTGAAATTCTTAACTTGTGATGACAAAAGATCCTAAAGTGTTAAGAAAACTAATCCCCGTTTGGCCCCAATTAAAATTATAATCTGTTTTTCTCACCCTTCTTAGCCACACATTCTCCAATAAAATAAAATCCCAAACTTTTTCTTCTTTTTTAATTTCACATTCTTAAAAAAACACTATTCCGAAAATTATAATTTCAAATAATGGGACCAAACGGGGGCTATGATTATTCATTATATATTACTATTTTGGGGTGGGCACATTTTGTGGGGTTTCGAGATAGGTGATATAGAGTTATAAGCTGTCTACTTCTACCTGTGTTTTAAATCTTCTTATCTTTTGAACTTCAGCCAAAATAGGTTGCTGAGTCTTTTTTCGTATCCCTGGTTTCAGAGGAAAAGGAAAATAGGTGGCAATGTGAAACTTGATTTTGCTTGTCCTTCCCCTAAAAAATACTTGAAATTAAGTTTGAAATCAGTTAGTGTTCACAGTTGCCTGAAGAACTGAAGAAAAATAACATTTGACTTGTGAAAGTCTTCCATTGATTTTATTTTTGCACTAGCTTGGTTTTTCCCTTCCTTTGAATATAACACTGGGAAAGATTTTCCTCAGGGTTTTAAATTGTTCATTGGATCCAAAAGGATCCTAAGAGTTTAGGTTATAAATGTTATAGGTTCTTGCTGGATAAGAAGCTGTGAATATATATTGAAAGAGAGAAACTGAGTATCTAAAGTATAATAGGTTGAAATATATGTACTGAATGAAAGAACAAATGACAATTAGAAGAGAAACATTGTATTTTATTCACTCATATCAAAATGAACTACTGTCTCTTATTTATAATAGAGTTCCAACAGCTTCCCAATCGAAATACCCAACTAATCAACTTTTTTCTATCCAAATTATCAACTCTCCTAAAGTAACAGAATCTTGTAACCACTGATAGGACTTTCTGGAACCAAGTGACTGATGCAGCTCACAACTCTTCTGTAACAGAATCTTGAAACCACCAATAGGACTTTATGGAACCAAGTGATTGACTCAGCTCCAAGCTCTGCCCTTTGATTTCCTTCAGTGACAGCAACACCTTTCTTCTTCCCCTTGCGTGTATACGTATGATGAGTTAAAGGTCTATCAATACTCCTCTCCATAGCACTCACCTTGTCCTCAAGGTGAAATAAGGGAAACTGCTACTGAATCAAATCATAGGGTTCCCATGTTGCCTCAAAGCTCGACAAATCCTTCTATTGAAGCCATGAAGTTGGCTGTTGGGATTATGATGCACACCTATTATAGCTTCGAGTTCCTCTAACAATTCCAGTTCATCATTGATCTGCAAGAGAAAGGACGTACCCAATAACAAATTTTTAATGGTTTTGCGTAGTTGTGATGTAACGCCCCGAGTTTCGTGAACCCGGATTGCCACGTCATATTCTTTTGTAACTGAATTAACTAAAAAGATTTGCGGAAAATAACTAAATTTTAAACATCACATTTATAACGGTAAAACCTCGTCGGCAACAAAACTCATTTGATTAACTTAAGAAATTTGATTAAACTTTAAATCTCGAGTTTTTGAAATAACTGAAATAACAAAGTACGTTAATAACGTTCAAATACGTAAATTTTAAAAGTAAATAACGTCATCCATTAAATCGTTGCAACCATTGCCCATCAAACCTGGCCGTCTCCAAAATCTGCAAATGTCGTTAAAATAACGGAATGAGTATTTCGATGAAATACTCAGTAGACTCATCGCCGATAATTAATTTACAGAATAATTGAACACATAATCATGCAAAATATACAGTGACATCATCATCATCATCATTGGCTCATTTTCTTGAAAATCATAGGCTCTTTAAAATCATAGGGTGTGGGTAGTCTCGTCTCATGCATTTAAGCACATAAGTTATGCATAACATTCTCATCTTATCTCATAAGAGATACTCGTCTCTTCTCATGCATTAAAGCATATAAGTTATGACAAACCTAACATCATCATATATCTCATATGACATATTCTCATATCATGCATTGAAGCATATAAATCACGTAAAATCACGTAAATTCACATGCAATTATAATTTAAACTAATTAATGGAGGTGAGTCTACCTCAAATTATCTCGAGTCTCGTAAAAAGTGGAGCGGGACGTAACCTCAATCTCCTAACCGTCCGTACGTTTCTTCTAGCCAAAATAGAAAATAGGTTTTGAATTAGTATTTCGAAATTCAAAGTTTTAAAGCAATAAAATAAAGTCTAGGGACCTAATTGGATATTTATTAAAACTAAATTTGACAAATCTAAGGGCTGAAAATAATATTTTCAAAGTAATGGGGCTAAATGTGGGAAATAGGGATTTTAGGGACTGATGTACTAATTATTGAAACCTTGAGACCGAAATAATAATTTAAAATGATATAAAATAAAGTTCAGGGGCTTAATTGAAAATTTATGAAACTGAAATTAAAAGTTCGATGACTGAAATAAACTTTTGCAGAAACTAGGGACTAATTGTGAGAAAACAGAAACTTTAGGGACTGATTTACTAATTACTGAAAATGAAAATAAAAGTTTAAGGACTGAAATTAAAACACTTAAAACCTAGGGGCTGATTTCTTTAAAATAGAGGCTCTAGGGATTTAAATAAACACTTTTAAAACTTGGGGGGCTAGGGGATAATTTCTAAAAAAATTAAAAATAACAAAATCTTTCTCTCTCTCTCTCTCTCTCTCATATTTCTAACCAGAGAGAGAGAGAGAGAGAGAGGAGAGCTCTCGACGGGGAAGGAGCAGACCATCCCAACCGCCGACGAAGCGGCTTGGCCGCCAGCCGTTATGTAAGCGGCGCCGTGTGAAGTGAGGTGGTCGGGAGGGTTTTGGTGTATGGTCGAAGGTTAACCGAAGCTGGATAGGTCAAAGGATGAGGTAAGTTATGGGTCTTGTATTTCTTAGTTTTAATGGCTGTTTTGTGTTGATTTTTGAGGAGTGGCTGTGGCGGTTTTGGTGTCGGTTTTGGGTTGCAGCTGCGGGTTGTGCGTGTTTTTACATTTGGTGGTTCGAATGGTTGCTGGATGTGTGTGTTGGTCTCGTGAGTGTTGGTTTGGACTGAGGGTTGGATGGTTTGAAGTTGGGTTTTCAGTCGATGAAACTCGATGGGCTGCAGTGTCGAGTTGTGTGAAGAACATCCTGGTGATGATGCTAGAAATTGATGTTCTAGCATCGTTTGGAGTTTTCAAATCTTAAGGGATTGCTGTTGGTGCTAAAAATTGATTTTAGCATCCACATGAGATTCCACATTGGACTGAGGGAAAACTTGAGGGAGGTGAAGTTTTTTGCTTACTCTGTCGTTTTTCTTGGCTGCGTGAGATGTGAGGAGAGGGAGGAAATGAGAGTAAATAAAATAGTAAATTTTAGGGCACAAATCCCTAGGAGTTTAAATGGGCCAAGAATTTGGGCCGTAAGAATTTTCATAATTGGGCCTAAGTGAAATTGGACCTAAATGATCGTTTGATTTCCCGTAAGTGAACGGGATCGTGAACAAGTAATAAAGTAGTGAATAGAGTGTCGTACCCACGAGGACTACGTGTTTGATCGAGTTAAAATTAATTCCAACTTTAATCGAATAGAAAATATGTTTTGAGTTTACTGTACTAATATCCAAATTATAAACTAAAGTAAAAAGCAATTTAATTGAGTTTTTCAAATATGCGAAAGTGTTGCTAAGATGTCGAATCCCCCTTGTTAATCCATTTTTAGCACAACGAATTAAAGTGACAGTTTGTGATCATTCTTGTTGGTCAGTGTTCCTAATTTAATTGAAAATCTCTCTCGATAGTTATCAAATCTATTCCCCTCATGTGACTTTCCTATCTCTCGATGAAAGATGCGAACATGATAAATGCATTAAACGATCTAGAACACCTATGAAAACCATGTAAAGCATACATGTATATCTCTATCCTCTATCGAACCTTACAATATTTATTATTTTTAGCTAAAAACCTATTATCTCTCTCGATAATAATAGATTCCAAAAAATCATTCCAATTAGTAGCTAGTTAATTGAAAAGTCGGTGAAACCAATAATAAACATCCAAGAAAAAATACACAAACTAGATGTCAAAATAATTAATTAATACTAAAAATTTCAAAACAAGGGTTCATCAATATCTTAGCAAAATAAAAATCTAGCCGAGCATAATGTGGAAATTAAACAAGCAAAAGAGGAACGACATCACCAAAAATGGACCAAACATGAAGCTTCCGTGTCGTCTTCTTGCGTGTTCTGCGTGTGCTTGTATATATATTTTTCCTGTTCTCAAATTCTGTGTATGTATGATATAGTTCAACCTTGCTGCCCCAAGTGTATAATATATTCTTCAAGCCCAGCCACCGCCCAATGTTCTTTCCGTCTCTTCTGCTTTTTTTTATATTCTTCTTTTCTCCCCACTCAGCCGGCAATTGTATGTGTAATCTCTCAATTTTTTCTCTGATTTGGAGACTTGTATGTATAAAATTCTGTGCCGTCTCCTTTTTTCCGTTTCTGCCTGCGTGAGTAGTATATATAATCCTTCCCACAACCTGTAATGTAATTAGGTAATTGAAGGATTAGATCAATTCAAAGTCCACAAGTGAGGCCCATTAACTTTATATTTCTTCAAGGCATTCAAGCTTTAGAATTAATGCAATTTAGTCATTCAATTTCTATAGTGTAGACTTTGACTCCCAAAATTGCTGATTTCATTCAATTGCCTCATTCTTTTATTTCCAATTGTTTCGAACTAGTCCATAACTAAAAACAAAAGAAAATTAACCCAAATTAAGTAGAAATTAATAATTTGATGATATAAATGTTTAGTAATATGGTCATGATAAGTGCATAAAATACACTTATCAAATACCCCAAACTTAAACATTTGTTTGTCCTCAAACAAAATTATCTAAATAACAACAAATACACACGCATGCAAAAGTATTTAGTTAGACAATCTAACTTTTTACCTCAGTATTTGAAATTATAGTATTAAATTTATTAAATGTTTCAAAGTCACAATACCAAACCAATATCTACTCTTCCAATGCAAAACTGACGTGTGTGTGAAGAACTAAGTAGACAATCATAACTTTACAAGTTGCTTCAATTCTCGACCTTCTGTGGTCAAATATATCATTTCACCTCTCGTATGATTCACACACCCCCAAACTTATTCTTTTTGCACTCTTTTCCTAGTGTGTAATCTAAAGTTGAAATTTTCGTTACTGCCCTCACCCACTCTAGTTCAGGGGGACTTTACTAATTATAAGTCAACACATCAGTAAACAAGGATTCTCCAATTCTTTGATTGTTTCGACCTTCAAGACTCAATCAGGCTAATTATCCTCCATCAGAAGTCAAATTCCCTCAAACAAGTGTTTGGAGCTTAACCCAGGCATTTAGTCCTCTTTTTTATGCATTATTATTATTTTTTTTTTGCACATTTTTTTTTCTTATTTTCAAATGTAATTTTTTTTTTTTTTTATATTCTCTCATTTAAGCTTTCTAAATGACCAATGTAGCGGGCTTTAGGCCAATGACTCCCTAGTCAGATGACTTTAGGGCACCAGGTTTTAAACACCCTTACAGGCTTAATAACCCAAGTCAAATAGGCTTCGAAGAGAATTTTCACTTTTTTTTATTTATGCCTTGATCAGTGCAATGCTCCTTATCAAACACCTATTCAAGCAAACTGACCTCCAACTTAAAATTTTCGCCAAATTTAATCCCGTTAATCTAAGAATCCACACAAAAGTTTTCACACATGGAATCCCTGTCCACATCTGTATCTTCCTACAACAGCAAAATTCTCCCGAACTGCGCTAAATTTGGTCTAATGATAAGTAATTTAGTATGGTTTGGATTAAGCATCTATGTTCAATCTATCAACCTATTCACATATGAATCAACTCATAACATCACGTTGTCGAACTTAATTCTAGTGCACGTATAATGTCAAGTTTTGTAAGGCTAAGTCTCAATCAGTCTGGCATGCATCCTATCCACAGTTCATAAATCAACACCAAATTTCAAATTTAATCATCATTATCGGCCAAACTGTCTAACCCACACAAGCACACAGCCTAAAATATGAAAATATAATTTTTTTTTTTAACGTAAAAATTTTCAATTTTTTTTTTTCAATATTTTTTCTATTGTAAACTAAAGCAATAATGAAAAACAAACACACAAACACTAAAAAAAAACATACGAAAAGTAAAAACTCAAAGTTTGTTTTCACCCCCAAACTTAGAATCAACATTGTCCTCAATGTCATAAAACATAAACAAGAATATAAGGGGAGGGGAAGAAAAGGAAGAAGGTACTCCCTGATTTTTTTCTGATAAAGGTGCTAGACATTATGTGTGACGGCTAGATAATCTTCTTTATCATGCTTTCCCCTAGGTCTGTGTTGGTTTGAGTGTTTCGCGACGTCATGTTCGTACACATAGCGGTCAAATCAAATAATGAAGATCAAATAACCTACAACATATGTTACTTAGCCCAAACAATCAAAACAACCAACAATAAATTCAAAAGTCTAAGGGAAAACATGAAGGATGATGATACCCTGTAAATGGAAATATGCCTATAACTAATGCAACATATAAATCAAGAATAAAACTAAGTGCAATGCAATACGAAAAACAAAATAAATAAAATGATTATAAAAATTGGGTTGCCTCCCAACAAACGCTGAATTTATAGTCTTTAGCTAGACTTGGTAGTTTGATCATGGTGGCTCATGTTGGAGTCTTGCAGTCTTACAATCCTTGCAATTTCCAGCCTGGCATCCTCTTTTTGCCCTCTAAACTTTGAATACATTGTTCTCCTTTTGTGCACAGCTCTCTAGAGGTTTAGGTTTCGTATCATTTGACCCTTGTTGAACTTCTTCAGCAATAGATTTGGCTTCCTCTAGGACTAATGGTTGTTTGGGTAGATTATATAATTTAAAGATCTCACGTGCGTCCTCAACCCTCACAATCAGCTCGCCCTTCTCCATGTCAATCAAAGTTCGACTTGTTGCTAAAAAAGGTCGACCTAAGATAATTGGCATATCGTGGTCGTCTTCAAGGTCCATAACAAGGAAGTCCGCGGGGAATATCAGCTTTCCAACCTTGATGAGCACATCCTCATTCTTCCCCCATGGGTATCTGATGCTCATATCTGCCAATTGCAGCATTACATTCGATTCTTGGACTTCTCCAACTCCTAGTTTCCTAAAAGTAGATAGAGACATTAAATTTATACTTGCACCTGTATCACATAAAGTATTAAAATAGAATTCTTTGCCTAGTGAAATGGGTAAAGTGAAACTCCCTGGGTCCTTAAGTTTTGGTGGCAATATATTTTGTAGTCTTGCACTGCTCTCCTCAGTCAATGTCACTTCTTCCCAGTCTGGAAGCTTTCTTTTCTTAGATATCATATCCTTCAGGAACTTTGCATACATTGGGATCTGTCGAATAGCATCGATGAATAGGATATTGATGTGGAGCTTTTTCAACATATCTAGAAACTGTTCGAATTGATCATCGAACTTTTTCTTTTGCAATCTCTGGGGAAATGGGATAGGAGGCACATATGGTTTAATAGGAGTGATTGCCTTAACCTTTGGATCCTTTGATGCTCTTTCTTGTTCCTCGTTCTGATCGGACTCTTTCAATTTTTCCTCAACCATGGTAGGTACTTTCTCTTGTGTAGCAGTTGGTCTCTTTACATTAATCTCTGGCAGTTGAACTCCACTGCGGGTAGTTATTGCCTCAATTTGTTCTTCCTCCACAACCTTCACTGCCATTACTTGTTGTTTAGGATTTATCTCAGTGTCACTAGGCAATGCTCCTGGTGGTCTCTCTGAAAGTGCTTTCGCTATTTGTCCCATCTGATTTTCCAATTTTTTTATGGCAGCTCCTTGGACTTGTAAGGTTTTATCCGTTCTTTGCATGTGTTGAGTAGATATCTCAGCCAATTTAGTCACAAGGTCTTCTAATGAAGACTTCTTCTCGGTTCTTTGGCTTGGTGGTGCAATCCCGAGCCTCGATTATTGTTCCATGCGAAATTGGGATGATTTCTCCACCCAGAATTGTACGTATTTAAGTAGGGATTATTTTACTGCCTCTGGAAGTTTTGTGTGTAGTTAACATCTTCCACTGATTGGACAAATGGACTACCCACAGTACAATCTACGCTCTCATGGTTCCCTCCACAATGGTTGCATGTTGGTCCCACTATCTGAGTTACATTCAATTGTTCCACTTTCCGAGCTAGGGCTGCCAGTTGCGCTGAGATGGCTGTCAATTGATCCACCTCATGTATCCCAGCTGCTTTACAGACACCTTTTTCTCTCATTGGCCAGCCGGTGCGCTTTGTGAATGCTAAGTCCTCCATGATTTGATAGACTTGATCTGCTGATCTCTTCGTAATTGATCCATCGCAAGCAGAGTCAACGTTAGCTCTGCTTGTCGGATTTAGCCCAATGTAGAAATATTGCACTTGGAGCCATTTTTGCAGTCCATGTTGTGGGCACTGACGGAGCAATCCTTTGTATCTTTCCCAAGCTTCATAGTAGCACTCCTAGTCAAGTTGAGAAAATGTAGTAATTTCATCCCTCAATCTGGCAATTCGTTTTGGTGGGAAGTATTTGTTCAGGAATTTCTGACTTAGACTGTTCCAACTGGTGATGCTTTGAGGAGGAAATGTGTCCAACCATTCCCTAGCTGAATCTCTCAAAGTGTATGGGAAGAGCCTCATCCTGATTGCTTCGCTTGAAACACCCGGATATTCGATGGTAGCACACATGTCCAAGAATCTTGAGATATGGGCATTGGGATTTTCAGTAGGTCTCCCAAAGAACTTTAATGCATTCTGGAACATGTTGATCACGTCCGTCCTCAGGTGGAAGTTTGCTTGACCAAACGCTGGATATACTATGCTGGATTGGCTTTTCACAACCGGTGAAACCATGTACTCTCCCATCAACCTTGTGTTTTCGTTGACTGCAACTTCCTGTGGTTGCTCTACTCTCGGATTAGCCCCGATGGCTATTTGATTCGGATTTTCTTCTGCCATATCTTTCTCTTTTTGGTTTTGGTGTGCTTCTAACTGTTGTCTTTTTCGAATGTTGAATGTTCGTTCGATCTCCGGATCAAATTGAGCAAGATCACCGGTTCTTGAACTTCGCATACACGTTCTCAAAAAAAAAAGTAAGCAGGAAACACAATAATTAAATTTTTTTTTTTATAAAACGGAACTAAAGAAAAACAATAAAATTCAGATTAAAGTTAAAATGAACTAAACGTATCAAAAGCATAGAGTCCACGACTAGCGCTAAAACTTGATCGTTTGATTTCCCGCAAGTGAACGGGATCGTGAACAAGTAATAAAGTAGTGAATATAGTGTCGTACCCACGAGGACTACGTGTTTGATCGAGTTAAAATTAATTCCAACTTTAATCGAATAGAAAATATGTTTTGAGTTTACTGTACTAATATCCAAATTATAAACTAAAGTAAAAAGCAATTTAATTGAGTTTTTCAAATATGCGAAAGTGTTGCTAAGATGTCAATCCCCACTTGTTAATCCATTTTTAGCACAACGAATTAAAGTAGCGAGTTTGTGATCATTCTTGTTGGTCGATGTTCTAATTTAATTTAAAACATCTCTCGATAGTTATTAAATTTATTCCCCTTACATGAATTTCCTATCTCTCGATGAAAGATGTAAATATGATAAATGCATTAAACGATCTAGAACACATATGAAAACCATGTAAAGTATACAGATAATATATATATATCCTCTATCAGACTTTACAATATTAATTATTTTTAGCTAAAAACCTATTATCTCTCCGGATAATAATAGATTCCAATAAATCATCTCAATTAGTAGCAAATTAATTGAAAAGTCGATGAAAATAATAATAAACATCCAAGAAAATAAACAAACTAGTCATCAAAATAATTAATTAATATGAAAAAATTCAAAACAAGGGTTCATCAATATCTTAGCAAAATAAAAATCTAGCCGAGCATAATGTGGAAATTAAACAAGCAAAAGAGGAACGACATCACCAAAAATGGACCAAACATGAAGCTTCCGTGTCGTCTTCTTGCGTGTTACGCGTGTGCTTGTATATATATTTTTCCTGTTCTCAAATTCTCGTGTATGTATGATATAGTTCAACCTTGCTGCCCCAGTGTATAATATATTCTTCAAGCCCCACCGCCCAATGTTCTTTCCGTCTCTTCTCGTTTTTTTATATTCTTCTTTTCTCCTATCCACTCAGCCGGCAATTGTATGTGTAATCTCTCAATTTTTCTCTCGATTTGGAGACTTGTATGTATAAAATTCGTGTACCGTCTCCTTCTTTCCGTTTCTGCCTGCGTGAGTAGTATATATAATCCTTCCCATAACCTGTAATGTAATTAGGTAATTGAAGGATTAGATCAATTCAAAGTCCACAAGTGAGGCCCATTAACTTTATATTTCTTCAAGGCATTCAAGCTTTAGAATTAATGCAATTTAGTCATTCAATTTCTATAGTGTAGACTTTGACTCCCAAAATTGCTGATTTCATTCAATTGCCTCATTCTTTTATTTCCAATTGTTTCGAACTAGTCCATAACTAAAAACAAAAGAAAATTAACCCAAATTAAGTAGAAATTAATAATTTGATGATATAAATGTTTAGTAATATGGTCATGATAAGTGCATAAAATACACTTATCACTAAACATCCAAGACTTGGACTAATAAGTAATTGGATTTTAAAATGACAAGGGATTGGATACTTTAAAATTATTCGGGATTGGACTTGACTTGAATGGATTAAAATTGATTTTATAACGGCTAGACGAACGCGCTTTCATTTTAAAATTCGGGGTTAAAACTTAGCGACACGTTTTTCAAGATAATAATTTAAAATTCTCGGTCGCTACATGTGAGAATTGAAATACGGTAATTTATATGCTATTGAACCAATGCATGATAAAATTTGAAAGTGTCCATTGTATGAGTGGCAAGTTTCTCACTGGGTCACGATGCGAGGAACAATCGATAGGGCTGAACAACGAAACCGTCAAATTGTAAAATTGAACCGAAACCCTTTTTTGAAATCACAGGTTTGGGTCCACGTGGATTTTTTAACGTTTTGGTTTTGAACCAAACCAAATTGCTTCGAAGTGGTTTGGTTTAGATTTCAATCTTTACAAACTGTTTTTAAATTGTCAAACCGTTTACAAAAAAAATATTCAAAAATAAATTAATTTAAATTTTTTCCAAACCAATTAAAACTAAACACATCCTAATTAAAAATATTTATCCGTATTAAACATAATCCAATTAAACTTAATACCTAAATGGATGATTATTTATCCATCCATCCATCCAATTAATTAATTAAATCATACCTACACATGAATCATCACAACTGTGAATGCAAAACCCTCAAATTGAGTGAAGTGTTGAACAACTGTTGCTAAACCATATTCATCGACTGCGCATTACAATTAATTAGACATTAAATCTAGATTTTAATTCAAAACTTACACAATTTTTTCTTTCTACTAATAATTTATCGAATTTCGACTAAATTTCAAGATAGTTTATCCCCTTTTTTTGTGGTAATTGTTTGCTATAATTATTGGTAGTTGTTTTGTTTTGTTTTAATTTGTGTTGGGGTCCTTAAATTTTTAGCGGACAACATTTTTTTTGTTTATTTGCTTCTCAATTTCTTGGTCAAATCTCTCAATTAATTATTTACGTTTTTAACATAGTGTTCAGATTGTACTATTAATCGTTGGAATGATTTGGTGGATTACTTAAATGGTTGTTGAAGAGTTGACCAATGAGCCTTTCGACATATAGCTTTGGTGAAAATTGAATGCAAATATATACAATATTATCCTCCAAATTGGTAAAGATATGTTAGCTATTTAAATATTCACAATTATTTCTAGGTCTGCATTCCCTACTAGTGGTCAAATTCTTGATTTATTTAGGAGTTCATTGAGTGCAAATACGGTCGATGCAGTGATTTGCCCTACCAATTGGTTGCATAGTAACAAATAATCTATAGTAATTAGTCAATATTTGGATGAGATAGAAGCATTTGATATGATTGAGGCAGTGATTTGTGCTTACAATTGGTTGCATAGTGATAAAGAACCTATAGTAATTTGTGTTCAACCATACTGTTGATGATATGGTCTCAATTTAAGATGCACCCTTTAGCCAATTTCAAACTTCTCCTCCCTGAATAGTTAAAGCCATCATGCTTGCCACTGCTTCCACTCGAGATATGGTGTCTGCAACCTTGTTCTCCAATTCAGGTCTGTACTGTATTTTAAAGTTGAAACCCATTAATTTCTATATCCATTTTTGATAATCTTCGCTCACAATTCTTTGGTATGGCAAAAATTTTAGACTTTTTTAGTCAGTTTGCACTATAAACCTCCTCCCAACAATTTTTGCTAAACCTACTCAAACTTTTTTAGTCAGTTTGCAGCTCACTTGTTTATCCAACATGCGACTGATAATAAGCAATTGGGCGCCCTTGTTGTATAAGAACAACCCCGCCTGAAGCATCTGTTTCCACAATGAAAGTTTGAGTAAAATCTGGAAGGGCCAGCTGTGGGATCGTGGACATAGCTGTCTTGAGTTGCTTGAAAGCTCCTTCGGCCTCTTGGTTCCACTTAAAATGATCATTTTTTAGTAGTTTGGTCAGCAGCCATGCAATGCTGCCATAGCTTTGGACAAAGCATCTGTAATACGCAGTGAGGCCTAGAAAGCCTCGTAACTCCTTTAATTATGCAGGCTCGATTAATCTTGCATGGCTGCAATTTTCATGATTCCGCTGCGACTCCCTTTTCTGAAATAATATATAAGTATTCCGATTTCGATTGCCCGAAAGAACATTTCTTCTGGTTCACATATAGTTGGTGAATTTCCATTAACTCCAAGACCTTGTTAAGGTGTTCGCGATGCTCTCTAATGTTGTGGCTGTAAACCAATATGAAGTTCCTCAAATATTCCTTAAGAAGTTCATCTATAATTAGAATTGGGAATTTATCCACCACGGTGACTCGGTTCATAGCTCTATAATCAACACAAAATCTCAAACTTCCGTCTTTTTTCATAAGAAGAAGAATGGGGCTGGAAAAAGGACTTGTGCTTGCTTGAATAATTCCTGCAGCCAACATATCATGAACCAAGATTTCCATCTCATTCTTTTGGGCGTAGGGGTAGCAATACAGTTGTACTATGACAGGAGCCATTCCAGGTTTTGAGTGCAGTGGCATGGTCTCTTTGTCGATGTGGGGGTAGCCCTTTTGGCTCTTCAAAGACCTGTGGAAAGCTGGATAACAGATCCTCAATTTCCTTGGTGCACTTTTTGGTGGTCGATTAGAATCCATTGTTAAATTCCCCAGCTCTAATAATATCCCCCAACCTTCTTCCTTCAGTGTTTTCTCCATAGCCTCTAGCGATACCAAGTACGACTCAGGTTGGGATTGCCCTTAATTGTTACTGCCACCCTACCTACATTAAGCCCCTGTTTGCCCCCCATTAAATTAAATTTTTGGGGGGTAAATAATTTTTAGAATAGTGATTGATGGGAGATGTGTGGTTGAAAAGTTTTTGATTTGCGTGTATTATTATTTTATTTGATGAATGTATGGTTGAGATGAAGAGAGAGAAAAAATTAATGTAATGGAATGTAATATAATGGGGGCCAAACAGGGGCTAAATTTCATTGTAATCTCCTGCCAATTCACCTACATACTTCCCAGAGTCTCCAGGCACTGCATTCTGAGGATCACATGAGTTTCCTAATTTGTGTGGTAGGAAATCTGCAACCACTTCCAGATTTTGCAAAAGGAGCACCATCCCACTACGAATTCCCTTTCCTCGCACCGTTAGTCTTGTACGGTTGTACCCATCAACACCCCATGTCCCGTTGTCTCTGATCGAGACAAATTCACGTGCTGTACCAATTATGAGGAGGTGAAATTGTGGGTTGCTCCACAATCTATGAGCACAACTTCCTATTGAGAAATTCGGCCTCGAACCTTCATCGTGCAGGGGGAAGTCAAACCACTATTGTGTTAATTGACAGCTCCAATGATTTCCCACTTCTGTCTCATGACCTTCCTTAATCTCGTCTCTCTCCATTTGATTCTTCATTTTTGGCACTGATTACGAGTACATTTAGTTCTTTATTTTTGCATCAATGGCCAATTGAATACTTTTCATCACATCTATAGCATAGCCATTTCTCCCTTTTTGCTTGCAGCTCGTTGTCAATCTGAAAAGGAGATGCTATTAGTTTATGATTTGGGGCTAGAATCGGCGGTCTCATTGCTCCCGTTACTGCCATGGCTGAATATTTAGACTGGTTATTAATTGAGTTGTTTGAAATGGACAAAAAAAGTTCACTTGGGCTCTTCTGCAAGATAGGCCACTACTTCCTTGGCCTTGCTTCAACAGAATGTTTCGATCATCAACACATTGAGCTATCTCCATAATACTAGACAAGCCTCTGGGTCTCATCATGCGGACTTCAACCCTTATGTTTGATTGGAGCCCATTAGTGAAATTGCCCTCTAGCACAGCCTCTGGAATGTTTAGCAGTGGTGCTGCCATTATCTCAAATTCACGCCTATATTCTCTGATGGTGCTGGTTTGCCTCAGTGCAAGGAATCTCTCCATAATTGTTCCCTCATGTGACGGTCGAAATCTTTCCAACATTAGTGTTTTTAACTCTCCCCAACTTCACGTAGTCTGTCTGCTCTCCTCCCACTGGTACAAAGCTAGAGCTTCCCCTTCAAAGCATAGCACTGGTGCTTCAATGTTTTTTGAATCTTCCATCGAATTGAAAGCAACATATCTATCTAGAGTTCCAACATCTTCCCAACCGAAATACCCAACTAATTAACTGTTTCCTAACCGAATTATCAAGCCCCCTTCTGTAACATAATCTTGTAATCACCAATAGGACTTTCTGGAGCCAAGTGACTGATGCAGCTTATAGCCCTGCTCTTTGATTCCTTTCAGTGACAGTAATACCTTTCTTCTTCCCCTTACGCGTATTTATATGATGAACTGGAGGTCTATCAGAATGTTTCTTATATCTATTTTGAGGGAGAAAAACTGTTCGTAGAAGCTTTCCTACTGATACAAATTTCCAAGTTTGTACGGTTGAACAAGGTAGTGAAGAACAAAATCTAATCTTGGTGAATAGTCTTTCGTGCTTAATGCTGAATGCTAATTTCAACTCAATTAATAACTTTCTGAACAAGAAACATTTGATGTTGAAAAAAATCTTTTCATCATGTCTAGAAAGTTATGATGCAGTCAGTTCAATCTTATTTAGAGCCTGGGGAAATAGGAAGGGAAATATTATTGTATAGCGAAATCATTTTTCCTTAAAATGATGTGACCATCCCCAATGTTTTTATGTGAGCTGAAGTGAAACGTGAAGCAAATTATACACCTACTAAGCTCGTGTTCTTGTTTGTTCACTGAGAATTAAGGTTTTGAAGTTCTACTTTGGGAAGAACATACTCAAATGTGAATTGATTTTTGTTAAGCTGGAAGTCTTGATTTCATTCAAATGAAACATGATATGAGTTTTTATGATTATCATTCCCTAATAATGGAAAAGGTAGATCTTGCCTTCTAATTTAGAAGGTTGGAAGTTTTAGAATATGCCTGAAAAAATTGTGAGCATTTTTAGGTTTATTTACATCGTATATGTTTCCCATATGTATTTATAGTCCTGGAAGCCAACAGCATATGCAAATACTTTGAATGAAATGAATTTTGTCAAGAGCTGATACTATTTGTTGATGGAAGTAATGGACCTTCAAACTTACCATGGATGTTAGTCGCCTAATTCCAGCTCAATTGGCCCGTTTAAACAACCGAAACATTTAGGGGTTCAATGTATTCATGTCTTATGAGTTAAAATATAGTTAATTCTGGGTTTGGCATGTTTCTTTGTGTTGGGAACTCTCAATCCTTATTTACGAGTTCTTTTTGGAGGATGATTTTATACCCAAGAGTATATTTATAGTTGCTCATATCTCTCTTCTATTTGTTTTTCTCTCTGCTCTTCCTTTGTTGCTCTATTTCCCTTATAAGTTCTAGGGAGTTGGAATTTTGTCAAGGAATTATTGTTGCATTCAAGCCATTTGGCTCCTACAGCATCCTTTTTCTAGGTTTATGCTGAAACAAAAGTTTTGGATTAATCTTGTGCTGAACCAGGTATTTTACCTGTCCCAAGCAACTGCATAAAAAGTTATACGAAGTTTGTAGTTATCCAAACAATCCTTTCTGTGACTTTTTGTTATTCCAATTTTAATTTTAGTCTACTATTTAATCTTTGTCAGTAAACTTCACACTGCTATATTGTTTGTTAGGTTGATGGATTAAGGCTTTGTTGTTTGAATGCATCTTTCTTCTTCAACTCGTTGTCAAGAGATTTTGCATTCTGTGAAACCTTGCTAAGAAAGATGCCCAAGTTGGCTAACCACTGGAGACTGTTCCAAACATGTTATATAATGAATTATTAACTGAAACTTGATGATAGTTTTCTTAGCCTATGTGTGGCTCTTTGTTTGTAGGTGTTTATAAACATCTTGGTTGAGAACACTTTTGGTTAAACCACTTTTTATCCACACATTTTGTAGGATCCACAAGTAGTACTCACTTCTTTACCGCTCATTTATTGCTGTTTATAAACACCTTGCCAAACATACCCTTAGTCTTTATTTGACTTGAGACGACTTGAGAAACTTCATTGAAGTCAGTTAGAATAGGAGATGATATATTTTGTATTCTGTATTCAGCTAGGAAGTAATATGGTAATTGGAGTAGATAGTTTTCATTTCTTTTGTATATATGATTGATTTGTATAGAATAAAATCAATACATCCAATTTATCAATTCTCAATTAAGCCCCATTTTTTTTTTTTGCTAAAATGCATTTTAGAATAGTGTTTTGTTGGAGAATGTGTGGTTAAAAAGTAAGGGAAAATTTTCGACTTACGTGTAAAATTATTTTATAGGAGAATGTGTGGTTGAAAATGAGTTTTGAAAAAAATGGGGGCCAAACATACTCTTAAGTTGTCTAGCATTCTTGTCATCTTTTAACTGCCGCAACCCTTGTCAAATCTTGATGGTAAATTTCTTTAAATTGGGCGCAGAGTGGAACCCTTGGGGTGTTCCCGACGACTATGAATGTGAAGTTATTGAGAATGATGCTCCAGTGCCTAAGCATGTCCCCCTGCATCGACCAGGTCCTCTTCCTGAGGAGTTCTATAAGACATTGGGGGCTGTTACCACTGGCACCTTAGAGGATGCTGTTTCACGCTCCAAGGATGAGCCTGCAATTACCTCAGGCGAATCACAATCAAGATAGCGTGCTTCTGATCCCATTAGTTGTTGTCGAGCAACTCCAAGGTTTTCACTTAAAATCTAAATGTGTTTTCCATGTCAGGTTTGTCATCTCTTGTTTACAATATTTGAAATTGTTCTGTTTAAAACTTGTTTGATCGGCATTTAATTAGGATTAAGAACCCATGAAATGAAAAAAGCTCGAGTTTTTAGTTAATAATTTCAAGTTGACTTGGGTTTATGTTTACTATAGCATCTGGTGGAAATAAAACAACATATGTTGGGTGTGTGCTATTTGCCATAAAGTAGCAGGTCTTAACACTCTTATGGATTGATAATCAGCATGCTATAGCAAATACAGTTATGTATTAATTTTTGCTAAATTCAAAAGATATATAGAGATGCATAATACATCTGGCAACAATAATGATTAACGTCATTATTGATGTTTGTTAGTGGTGGTGGAGCCACCAGCCACCGCAATAGTAGACCATTCCCCCTGAATGGTCTGGTCCCATACCCGTCTGGCTCATCAAGTATGCACTACACAGCAATAATGATTACCTGCCCACAAATTTTACACAATAAAACTCATTTGATGGCACCAAGGCTAACACGTATCTGCAACAAATGAGTTCCATATAATGAACAATATCATATTAACCCATTATGTTAGATGTCATGTGCGGAATGAGTCAAATTTCAAACTTATACAGCCATGCTTTTAAAAGTCAAAAATGAGCTTCGGAGATCAAAAAATTGCTTTTGGACCCGCTTGACAAATTCTAAGAAAATACTTTTTCTAGTTAGAAGAATTTTTAAAGAAAGTTGGTTCAATGTGACTTTCTCTACAAGCATTTTCGAATAGAAAGTTATTTTAAAAATTCCAATGCAGAATGTAATTCATTTTTGGGGATTATGCAACATATGATATGACAGAAAACATGTTCTTTATAAATTGGTGGAATGTGCTCATAACACACCATTTTACAATAAATATGCAACAAAACACGTAAAAATGGCGAATTTATCGTTCTTCCGTATAGAACATGACACAGATAATCTTGGTAAAGCATTTATTCAGAGTTGATATCTTAAGGCAGCGACACGGATTAGCAGAACCTTCGCGACTACTAGTTTCAACTGGAGATACAGATTGATGGTAGGGAATGTTTTGCAATAACTCGAACCGAACTAGAATAAAACTCGAACCGAACCTGAAACAAAATCTGCATAAGACAAAAATTACTTATAAATAAAGTTTTTTGTAAGTAAAAAAATTCACTTATATGTAAAAATGGTTTAAAAGTACATAATTAATTTTTAATGTAAAGTTTACTTATAACTAAAAAAATACTAACTTAAAATTTTAAATAAATATTTAATTTTATTGAACTTTTTAAGCTAAATATTAACTTGTATGTGAAAAAAATATCTACAAGTAAAATATCACTTGTGAGAAAAAATTTTAGACTATAAACTGAAAATTTTAATAAGGAACATATATGTAATTTTATTATTTAAAAAACTTTCAGAATCGATAGATAATAAACTTTCAAGCACGAGTTGGTTTATTTTTAAAACTTCTACTAAAATTACTCAAAATCGATCAACTCATAAATGTTCAAAACTAGAACTTTAAGGTATCCAAACTTGCCTCCAGGATACATTAGTATGGATCAAAATATTTTTCGGCGTTTATGCACTTAACGACGATAAAGTTAGAGAAACTCAATCTTAAGACCTAACATTGATAACACTAAAAGCAGGTATTTGGGTTACAAAACACTGAAAGCATGTATTGGGTTACAAACACATTATCTAATTAGAGATGATGGTGCATTGATTATTGAAAACAGATTTTGTATTCCAGAATTGAAGAAAGAGATTTTGGAAGAGGCGCACATTTTAGCTTATGCTATGAACCTAAGTAGTATTAAATATATGAGTGTAATGACCTGAGCCTTTATATCCAATTCATTAACTTACGTATTCTCTACTTTGAGAGGACGCCGGCCCTCTTACCCTTTACAATTTTTGATTGTGTCTCATATGTTTTGAATATAAGATTTCTGCGTTATGGGAGACTTAAGTTGAATCATAATTCCCTAAAACATACAATACGTAAGTAAGTGGCTTGGCATAAGCTCGAATCGTTACAAAAAATTCGCATTTTTTTTTTGTAAAGATCCAAAGCTTATGTCGAAGACGTTATATTATACGTATTATCCACGTTGGTAAGATTCAACTTAAATCTCACATAAGACAGAAATTTCATGCTCGAATCTTGTTGACACGACATAAAGTCGTGGGAGATAAAATGGGCACATACTCTCCCAAAGCGGACATTACATAAGTTAACTATTTGGACATAGATGCTCAGATCGTTACATTGAGAAAGTATTATTGGTGGCTAAGTATGAAGAAAGACAACAAAGTTTATATCCAAATGTCATATATGACGACACATGAAGCCGGTTCTTTAAAACACTTGGACTCTTATAGCCATTGCTTATTCCATAGTGGAAATAGGAGCACATTTAGAGGTGTCAATCCGGGTGGTCCGGGCCGGGTCGGCCCGCCAACATGTGAGCCCGGTAACGGCCCACGTGAAAAAAAGCCCGCCCGCAGCGGGTTCCGGACCGGTTACGGGTCGGCCCACAATTTTGGACTACAACCCAGGCCCGCCCGCTGACCCATCCGGGTCGAGCCCATGCGGGTCACGGGTCGCGCGGGTCGCGGTTCGTTCCGATTTTGGCCCGTATGATTGTATAAATAAAATTATAAAAATATAGAATTTTTCATATTTATAGCAAAAAATATTTTTTTTAATTAAATGTAAACTAAGAATTGAACAAAATGATAAATTCATAATTATATCAAGAAATTTTTACGTAAAATTCAAATTTAATGTTACATGAATTATTTATAATTTTGCAAACTTCTACAACATTATCATCTTCTAAATTTATTGGAGAGCAACTATTATTGAAAATAGGATTTTGAGAAAAAGAATCGCGAGAATCCATAATATAGTAGGATTAAAAAATTTAGTAGTGACTAGTGAGAACCGAGAAGAAAGAAATATAATCAAGATGATGATGATATTTGCAATTGAATAATTGTAATTGTAGTAAGGTAGTAACAAGTATGAACTATGAAGTATAAATGTATAATAACTAATGAGAGGGTATTGTAAAAATAATTGTAAAAATAATCTCCCCCTTTTTTTTTTTTTAATTTTTGTTTTATTTTATTTTTCAATTTTTTTTACGGGCCGCGGATTAACCGCGGCCCGTGGGGGTGCAACCCGCGAAGCCCTCGGGTTACACCTCCTTGGCCCGTGAACCGCCCGCACGGGTCACGGGTTGGCCCGCGGTCCCGGTTTTCACAGGCCGGTTTTTACGGGTCATGGTCGGCCCGTCCGTCTTGACACCTCTAAGCACATTATATGGACTTTTTGTTTACACTCCCTCATACTCGTAGTGGTTGTGATGGTGTTTTGAGTCATTGTAGATTGATTTACCAAGACTCATATATTATTATCCATCAAAGTTACTTACTCTTTAAATAAGTTGATAAAGTTGTATGAGATTGAATACTTTAGAACTCAACACTATATTAGTAATGAATCTTGATTAGCGAATTAAAGGAGATCCATAAGTGAAATTGTAAGTCCTAATATCCAAATTCATACTTTAAAAGCTCAAATTTGATTCATTCGGACTCATTGGTTCACCATATTACTTTTTATGATCCGTACGCTTGCGAGATATAAAATCGACAACAAGTTTTAAAGATGAATTTTGTGAAGTAAACTATGGAGAATATAATTGCATTGATTGATTTGGGAGTTGAATTACATCTATTATAGCCAAAGATTTCAAACAATTTGAAAACCAACCGCTTTTTCTCCTAAAAACCCAAATTTGACATACCGCATTGGGTAATTTTGGTACCAATTTTTTTGATTGGATGATGGAGTTTGGGAATAGGAATAGATGTTGAATGATATGAGCTGTAATTGTTTGCAAAAATTCGGGTCAAAACATTTCAAAATGCATTGAAGTAAGAGAGAATTTACTTGAGCATAAGATGTTCGATGAAATTCTCCAATGAATCAACCGAGTTCATTTTTGCACCAAGTTCGCATGACACATTTTTGCATTGATATACAATAATAGTTGTGTGAAAATCTTGTCACTTGCATTGGAATTGGGACATTTTTGGCACAAACGCAGCTCGAGGAATGCAAGGGGATTCATCCCCCCTGCATCCCTGTTGCGTCCCCTACCTGCGCCCTGCCTACGTCCCACATTTTCGTTCCCCTCCGTTTCCTATTTTTACATATAAGCTTGATTTATTTGAGTTCTATTAATTGATTATGGGTTGCTAATGTGCTCATCGATCTTCATTATAGGAAATATGGCACAAAAAATTCAAGGCACATTCAAAAGAGGAGAAAAATAAAAAGGAAAAGAGAAGTGGGTCGAAGATTATTCAAATTCCAATATCTAATCCACCATCCTCTTAAAATCCGGCGAGTATTGGCTTCTTTCTCTTAATTTAAGTCTCTATACTTTTGGTTGTAAATTGCCCTACATTGATGACAATGTAAGAATTAAGTTTGGAGGGTGTAGTTTAGTTAATTTGCGATAATTGTTTGTGCTATACATAAAAAAAAGTGAAAATCTGAAAATATTTTCTTATATTATATGTGCTTGCATGAATTGAATAGCCTTCCCGGCTATGATTAGGATTGTTTGGAATTAATCATGATGCGTAAATTATTTATATGGGGTGCAATTTATTTTTTATTTTTGATACTTTTTCATGTTAGATCGTATTATATTGAGCATAATAGTCATAATAATTATTATGAATTTTTGGATTGTTTATCTTGATAGAATAGGTTAAATTAGTTTTGCACTTAGGTTGACAAATCGAGTTCATGATTAAAAACACAACTATTTAATCAATTGAAAGGAATAGTTTTGGGGTGATTACACTGTTGTGGGAATATATTGGTATGACTAGGGATTTTATGTAAGTAATTTCTTGTGTGGATTGCTTAAGGCCAATAAGATGAATGAATATTGGGTGAAAATTTTAGTTAGGGGTCGAATCTTGAGAATGAGTATTTAACGAGAACTGTACTAATCATTACAAAAAAATGTGAAAAATGCTATATATTTGCGAAACGTCTATATGTAGCATTTATGACTTAAGTGATTAAACCTATAAGGGTATCTAAAATCTGATGCCTTATAGTCATCCGACTTAGAAATCATCAACCAAAAGCTCGCTACAAGAGTCATTTAGAAAATTTAATGGAGAGAAAACTCAAGGGATAATGTTAGTGCATGAAACAGACTACACACAACAAACTTGAAAAAACAAGTGTATGAAATAGAAGACGTGCTACATGTATTGGTTAAGCATTAACAATTACTAGCCTGGTTGATTTTTAGAGGTTGAAGCAATAAAAAATTTCGAAAATCCTTATTGTTTGAGATATTGACTTACAATTGGTGAAATCTCAACCAAACTTGAACGAAAAAGGGTTGATTACAATAAACATGTCCGGAATGTGAGTAAAAACAAGTTTGGGGTGAGCATAGAGAGAGAGAGAGAGAGAGAGAGAGAGAGAGAGAATATTTGATTATGAAGGGTTAGAGAAATAACCAACCTAAAAGTTTATGATTATCAAATTGACTAGTGCACACACATCGATCGAGCATTGAATAAGTAAGAATTAGCGTTATTTGTATTACTTATGAACCTTTTGTTAATTATCAAATAATTTCAAATACTTGATGTAAGTTTGGCTAAGTTATCTAAATGTTTTATATTTTTGTTTGAATATGTGTTCTGTAGATAGTTTTGTTCGGGACGAATAATAATTTAAGTTTGAAGGGTATTTAATAAGTGCATTTACTTGGCTTCTATTCATATTAATTTATTATTATTTTGAGCGGATATCTGCTCAATTTAGGTTAAATATGGTTAATTATAGGTAAAACTTGAATTGGATAAATTGGATTGAAGCGGTACAAAATTGAGGAATTGGGTACCAAAATGATCAAGCATTGAAGTAGAGGATCGACCATGCAAATAAGGAGGACATGAGATGTACAAGAACTTAATGTAATCTATGGGATGCACAAGAACTTATTGTTTTTCTTTCATTAGTATGAACAGCTAAATTCATAGTTAAGACACACAATGTAATCTATGTGTGACCCTTTAATTTAATTTTCAACATTCTAATAGTTTTAATTTTAATGTGTTGATTTTATTTATGAATTATAAATACTTTGAATTTCTTAGCCGATAATTTGATGATTTTTTAAATCTATTAAAGTCGAGAGGTGAGTTTTAGGTTTAGACCATGCAGTAAAATTCGAGAACTAGTATAAAGTGTAGAGATATATTTTCTAATTAATGCGGTCTTTACATGGATTTTTCGAGTTTTTAAGGCGTTTAATTAATTTGAACTCAAGAGAGGTAAATTGAATACTTTAGAAGAATTCAATCAAACACTACATTAGTAATGAATCTTGATTAGCGAATTAAAGGGAATTCATAAGTGAAATTGTAATTCCTAACATCCATATTCATATTTTAAAAACCCAAATTTAATTCAGTGCGTGTTACATTAATTTAGTTTAATAAAATTAATTTAGATAACTAATCACAAATGTATTATTTGTTTTTCGTCCAATAGGAGTTAGAAATAGTAAATTAAGTATTAAATTATAATTATCACGGGAACGAACATTCGGACTCATTTGTCCACTATATTACTTGTTACAATCCGTACACTTGCGGAATATAAAATCAACAACAATAGTCCACAAAATATTAAGACTCGAAGTTTCATCTTAAATGTCAACCATGTTAAGAGAGAAAAAAAAAATTCAAACTCCTGTATGTTGATCTGTATTTTCATCTTTACTAAATATGAAATATATTTTCATCTCTATTCAAATAAAATTTCAACATTTTATTTTATTATAGAGGCAGAAAAGTTGGAGAGTCCACTGGCAAGAGCCTAAGCAAGATCAACAAAAAAGTTTAGATAGACTGACCTGTTATTTTTTTACAATTAATTAACTTTACGACTTAGAAAATATTGGTAAATAATTAGAATTAAGCTAGCGTACATACATTGTATAGACCCTGTTTGACACTCCCTATTTTTTAAAAATTTGGTCATTATTTGAAAAAAAAAAAGTATTATTAAAATCAATGTCTAGAAATCTGCCAATTCACTCCCGCATGATTCAAATAAGGATTTATCTACTTGTACATTACCGTATACATAAGCGTGTACATAATGTGAGTGTGGTGGAGCCCACGATACTGTAGCGTAGGCCCCACCTCCACTCACATTATGTACACGCTTATGTACATGCTAATGTACAAGTAGCATTGTCCTTCAAATAATTATACTTATGGTTTTCACCGTACTGTACGTACAAATGAAGACTGGCTTGGTGTTGAAGGATGAAAAAGAACAATTCTTGTGAATAGTAATATGAATTGCATTCGGTCAAATCTATCAAAGTCAAATTAACACATAACAACCTATATGTCTAAGTGACGGCCGGGGCCCACTGCAAAAAAAATAAAATCTAACTTCTTGTAGAAATCGGACAGTGGATAGCACCAAAGATATTTCTAAGTCAAGACAAAATGTCAAGAAAATCCGATTTTTCCGAATAACATCTAGAAAATCAAGAAATAGAACTCCCTCAAACGCGTTAGGGCACGTACGTAGAAATTCTCATTTCACTCCTTGTTCATGCAGAAACTTCAACAATGGTGGAACACCCCCTAACCCCACCCACCCCTCCTCAATCAACATATATATAGACATGTATGTATCTACCAAAATATCTCATCATTACTAGCATTTTCTTTCAGTCCTAAGATATTTTGAGCCAGAAGCTTAAGACTTAAGAATGGCAGAAAATAAGCCAGCAGCAGTAGAAAACGCCTACGCTTCATCACATGTGAATCCTTACGGTCGAGTCGATGAAGAGGTGGCGATGGTGGCGGAAAAGGATGGCCGCCGCAAGAAACGGATGAAATGTTTCATGTACGTCGCAGCCTTCGTCGTGTTTCAGGCAGGAATCATTCTAATCTTCGCACTGACAGTAATGAAAGTGAAAACTCCCAAATTCCGAGTCCGATCTGCTTCTTTCGGCACTTTTGATGTAACAACATTAAACACGAATCCCTCCTTCGACATTAATATGATCGCTGAACTTGGCGTCAAGAACACTAATTTTGGTCGCTACAAGTATCAGAATAGCACGATTGAATTCTATTACGAGAACATAAAAGTTGGAGAGGCGAGTATTCCTAATGCAAGAGCGAAAGCTCGGTCGACGAGGAAATTTAATGTGACGGTGAATTTGTCGTCTGCAGAAGTTCCAAGAGAGGTTCTTGCAGCACAATTTGCAGACAGTCCAGTTATTTCATTGAGCAGCCAGTCCAGATTGAGAGGAAAAGTAGAGATTATGAAGATTATGAAGAAAAACAAATCTACTAATATGAATTGCACCATGGAAATCAATACTTCTTCAAGGCAGCTTGGGAATTTGTCTTGCAGATGAGTGGAGCTTAATTTATATGTTTGATCCATATATATATATATATATATATATATATATATATATATATATATCTATATATATATATATATATATATATATATATATATATATATATATATGTTTCTTCTGATTTCTTAAATATGTTATTATTTCCAATTCTTTGTATTTTTATTTTTGTTTTCTGTATTGCTATTGGAATATTGTGTGATTTTCATATATGATGAAATTATTTTACATATTCTTGTTTTTTTTAATTATTTTTGTTAATTAAATATTTATATTTTTAACAATCTTCTTTAAAGAAAACATGAGTCACTTGTGACTTGAACTCAAATTCATTTAATACTACTTTTTGTACACAATTTAGTGTAAGAGAATTGAATTTTACTGTAAAATAGACAAACTATTTAATTATATTTATATAATTTAGTAATATAAACTTTTTGGTCAATAGTCAACTGTTTGACTATGTGAACAAAGTACGAATAGTGCACCCGATGTTACATGTTTGAATTAGTTGACTTTTTATTTTTTATTTTTTATGCATCAAGTTCGTGAAAACGATTGGATTCCTGAACCTTTGAATATTGTGATGATGAAGTTTGGAACCTTTAATTTTACCACTCGAAGTTATATACATTTTAAACATATGTGCCAATGGTCCGTTTTGGGAAAAAAAAAAAATTCAAATTGATTGTTAAAAGATCTAATTTTGAATAAATTGACCATTTCATCATTAGTTTGATGAAAACAAGTAAGGAAAAATTGAACGTGAGGTTTCAAAGCTTTGATTTCTAGCACCGGAGTCCCAAGTCGTTCGAATGTTTGTATGAATTTTTGGACGTAAAGTGTGGGATTTACTGTTAAAAGGTCAAATTTAGTATCAAACTCGCTTCTCACAGCAAAATCAATATGAACATACAAAATACAACCAAATACTTTCAAGTGTGAAAGGCTTACTTCTTTACTGCTTCAAACCTCTTCTGCTATTCTGCGTCTAATGATGTTGAAAGATCTTAGTTTATCACATAAGCTGCTCCTCTGACAACCTCAATCTAGAAAATCTTTGGTAACCCAGGATGCAATCTCATATTTCTAGCACGTTCGTTTAAAATCATATTCATCCTTTCAACAACACCATTCTTGATTCCATTAATAGCACAATACTTCTTGAAATCATCATCAACATATTCTTACCTATTATCTGACTGCAATCACTTAACCTTCAAATATGTCTTATTTTCAATCATCGCTTCCCATCTCTTGAATGCATCAAAGACATCATATTTATTCTTTAGGACATAAATACTTGGATTATGCTAAATGTACATAATCCTTTACACAATCCTTTACACCCTCCTCACATGGAGGGGGGCCCACACACAATAAAATATTCGTGGGTCCTCCCTCCATGTGAGAGGGGTGTAAAGGATTGTATAAACCATGGAGTGTACATGTAGCACAATCCTAAATACTTTGGTACTTGAGTTATCAATAAATGTCAAATAATAATTAGAACCTGCAAGGGAAGTAATAGTATAATGTCCCCACACATTCATTTGAATCAACTTAATCTTGTAATTTTTATCTCCCTTTCAATATTAGAAAAGATAATCTCTTTTTGCTTGTCAAAAATACAATCTTCACATAAATTTTGTTCAACAAATTTCAATCCTGGTAGCTTCCCTTTAGACTAAAGCACTTTCATTTCTTTTTTACCCATGTGTCCCAACTTGCAGTATCACAAATCAAAATTAACACTCGAATCAACAACTACAACCTATCTCTACAATTGAAATATATACAAAGAGCTACAATTATACTTCCTCATACAAAAATCATGGCTCCCTTAGTTACTTACCAAACACACCACCGAAAGTCACATTATGACCTTCATATTTTAGTTGTCCAATTGAGATCAGATTAAGCATCAGTTTAGGTACATGTTTTCCCAGTTTAGATACATGTTTTACCATATAAATTTTCCAAACAAACCCATAACTTCTTCAAAATCTCTTTTACGGACTTTCTCAACAAAAAATAGTGTCCCAAATATCACTTAATTTAGTTTCGCATTACCTATAGAGTTACTAACTGCAGCTCTCAACTATTCGACAGTAATATCAATAGGATTAGGGTACATACGTCATTATCAAATTTAAACCTAAATCAAGACCAACTTATTGACAATGGTATTGAATTTATTAAGATGCTTTACTGCTAGAGCGCCTTCAGCCAACTTCAAGTTAAACAATTTTTCATGCGGTGTACCTTATTAAACTTTGAGGGCTTCTCATACATATTGGACAATATTTTCATCAAATCCGTCGTTATTCTTTTGTCGCCACGTTGTGACCAACATTTTTCGATACTGTTAATTGGATAACAAACAACATATGACTATCAAAAAGTTTTCAATCATAGTCTTTCATTCATTCCAGCTTCTTATTCAGTCGGTTGTCCAATTTGATGTTAGGAAAATTTGTATCTTTGATGGTTTAGTGGATTTTCTTTATTAATGGAGCTGCTTACATATGGGAACAAATATTTATCTTTCTAGATCTCTTTTTTCCTCTGTTTGAATGCTTTACTAAAGGCTTGAGAAAACAAGTTAGGTACTAAAATGCAAGGTGTTGAAATTTCGGCCTTCAATTAACCAATAACCGAGCTCAGATACACCACCAAGACAACACCACAACGAACCAAACCAATGCTCCTTAGCACAACCACCCAACAACCGGTTGCTCCAATGATTTCAGCCCACTTAGGGCTATGGTGTGAAGATGAAGAACAACTATCTTTATCCACCAAGGCAAAGGGAGAAGGAAGGAGAAAAGGGGCTACCAAGAAGCACAAAGCACAAGCACAAAGCAAGAGGTAGAAGTCGATTTCTCTCTTCCAATTACACGGGCTGCTCTCTTTTCTTCCACACACAATAAACAAGAACCGGGTCAATATTAATAAGGCAACGTATTGGGCTTTTAGGTCAAACACAAAAGGGGCCCAATAGATAACTAAGTGGGCTTTCAACCTTAAAGCCGTCCAAGGTTATGGGCCGAGCCATGAGCAACACTAATGGAATTAGGCTACTTCAAATGACCCACTTAGGTTGTCTGAATAGTTCGTTCATTGTGGTGTCGACATTTCATTTCAATCATCGGCCGATGCCTATGAAATCTAATCCAAACTATAAATCGGTTTAATATCATCGCTCGGATTTATTGGGTATCAAAAAACCCAACAAATCTCCACCTTGATCCCAATAAATCTGCAAGAAAACAAAACACACAGTTCATACTCGCATAATCAAGGCAACCAATAAAATTGATCTCACAGACCTTACCTCGTGTTTCGCACCCGAAACACATACCATACTTGTTCCATATACTCACCAGGGCTAAGGTCACGAACACCCAAGTAGAAAAAAATAAGCACAGCAATCAATCAAGAGCAAATAAAACATACGACGGAGATATCACACAGGATAACACAGAGATCTTATCACACACGTTCACACAGAACAACAGATTAACAAGTTAATCAATAGGCCAACACATACACAACAAATGCATAAATGACCTCACAAGGATCTCACCACACTTATCCTATCCCTTTCCGTATTGCTCACTCACCTCGAGAACACATATCTCACTTCATCGCCCACCATGCTCACTAGACTAATCACTCACACAAACAAACATGTCTAACTAGTAAGTCTTTATAGATCCTAAGTTCTCGGGATAATCCTCTATCAACACATCACTTCTCCCAACCTACGTAGATAATGGGTCTCCACCTAATAGAAGTGATAGAAATGCCTCACTCGCACTCCACCTGATCAGGGTCTCTTCCAGATAAAGGATTCTAACATTTGATCACATCTCCACCGTGATCCAAATGCCACACTCCACATCCCACAGTATAAACCACAATGTACCCGTAGACATCTATACTCCATCTTACCAAAAGACATACACACACACACACACTGCCAATGCATCACAAACCCACTATGCATGCAAACACGTTACACCAAGTACTAAGATCACTCAAAATCATGCCAATGCACATATCAAACACATTGAAATGCAACATATAGCCATGCAGCGGAAACGAGCAATCACACACATGCAGAAAGGATTCCACACAGATGCAAATGCAGTAACTAGGTCTACACTCAATAAACCTCACTAGGGTCATCACTCGACCCTAGTACCAAATTCGTCTCTCCTCTCAACTTACTCTTCTTTTTGGGACAATCCCCAATGAAGTGTCCAGACTTACCACAACTGTAACACCGTCTACCACCAGACTTGTCCCAACCCTTGCTCTTCTTCTTATCTCCCGCATTACTCGAGTCACTACTCGAATCACTGTTATCTTGAGCTCTACCTAAACTCATTTGCTTAAACTTCATTCTACTGCTCATCATATGCAATTCACCATTTCTCTTATCTTCTTTTTTAGCTTTAATCTCCATTTCCTTACTCTTAAGGGAATCTATGACAATTTCAGGGGTTAAGGTGTCCCTACCATACTTAATAGCATTTTTAACTTCATGATAAGTATCAGGTATAGCATTCAACAAAATAATAGCCTTATAGGTTTCAGACACCGACTCTCCACAGTTAACAATATCTTGAACAAGTTTGTTAAACACATCCAAATTGTCATCCAAATCTTTTGAAGAATCCATTTTAAAACTAAAAAATCTTTCAAGCAAGTACAACTTATTAGGAGTAGATTTAAACAAATATAAATCCTCCAACTTTTTCCAAAGTTCTTTGGTAGAATCAAGACTTCCAACTTTTCTCAAAACAGTGTCAGACAAGTGTAAAATGATAGAAGTGTATGCAAGTTCATCATATTCTTCTTTTTGTGCTTCTGTAAAATTTTCCGAAAATTTACCATCAATGGCTTTTGAAACTTTTGGTTGAACCAGAATACCCTTCATCTTTTGTTGCCAAATTGAAAAATCCCCTTTCTCGTTGAAAATCCCAATTTCGAAATTTGAAGACATTTTGAAAAACAGAACAATCAAAAAATGCACAAGTAGGTCACACAGAGTAAACCTAAGGCAACAATATACACCGTTCTAAATTCCCAAGGTTTCGTGAGACTCAAAATCTCAGATCAAGGGAACGTTCGAACGGGTCAAATCCAAGGTGTTCTAACAGGATAATCAATGCAACACAAAGATATACAAACAAAAAATTCAAAAAATTTCCACGCAATGCAGTCTCACACAGAGACAAAACAACAATTACAGCACAAAAATAATTACCAACTTGCAGTCAAAATTCAACACTTCAAATAGAGCAATTAATTCCTAAATTTCTAGCACAAGCAATGGTTACCCCTTCACGGTAACCTCAATCCTAATGTCACCCCACACGATGACGCGCTAATGCTGAAATTTAAACGGGATAAGCCAATTTACCAGAGCGGACCTATCTGAGTTCGTAAATTACGAGAAATATAATTATAACACTTTAGGGCCACCACTATTCGCCCTAAAGTATTTAGCAACTACAGCAACCACCCGAGCAACAATTGGACTACGAACGTAGGGGCAAAATCGTCCAACTTTTCCTGCGCAACCTGAAACACTAAACCAAAAATATCAGTACGTTCACAAAATCAAATGTAACAAATTGCCCGAAGAAGTCGAAGCCAGAAAACGCCCCCACGCGCCCTCACGCACGGCGCTGGATTCCCCACGCACCGCCGCACACGCCGCCGCCGACCACCACGCGCAGGCCACCCAGCAGCGCCTCCACCTGCACGTTCCAAATACGGTCTCTGTTTGTCCAGACGACCACTGATTTGGCCGGAATTTGAGTTTGCAGGTGCGGTTTTCGCCCAAAAATCTGGGCAGTTTTTCTGCTCGATTTTTCCTGCTGTTTTGGTCGATTTTTGGTCAGAATTTGAAGCCCAATCCACCACCAACTCGCTCTGATACCATATGTTGGAATTTAGGCCTTCAATTAACCAATAACCGAGCTCAGATAAACCACTAAGACAACACCACAACGAACCAAACCAATGCTCCTTAGCACAACCACCCAACAACCGGTTGCTCCAATGATTTCAGCCCACTTAGGGCTATGGTGTGAAGATGAAGAACAACTATCTTTATCCACCAAGGCAAAGGGAGAAGGAAGGAGAAAATGGGCTACCAAGAAGCACAAAGCAAGAGGTAGAAGTCGATTTCTCTCTTCCAATTACACGGGCTGCTCTCTTTTCTTCCACACACAATAAACAAGAACCGGGTCAATATTAATAAGGCAAGGTATTGGGCTTTTAGGTCAAACACAAAAGGGGCCCAATAGATAACTAAGTGGGCTTTCAACCTTAAAGCCGTCCAAGGTTATGGGCCGGGCCATGAGCAACACTAATGGAATTAGGCTACTTCAAATGATCCACTTAGGTTGTCCGAATAGTTCGTTCATTGTGGTGTCGACATTTCATTTCAATCATCGGCCGAGGCCTATGAAATCTAATCCAAACTATAAACCGGTTTAACATCATCGCTCGGATTTATTGGGTATCAAAAAACCCAACACAAGGGACTAATTTTTCTTTTTGGCTAAAGAATTGTGAATTATATATATATAAGAAAACCAAATTGAAAGTTTTTCTTCTTGTCATCGACGACTTAAGGCTGGAATATATATGTAGCTACAGATGCATACTTCATGTCGAAATATATCTTCCATTACTTGTTTACAAGTTTATTTTATGTACTTATCAAGGCGTATTATTTGTTGATACATTCAAATGACAAATAATAAATCTAGCGAAAATAATAAAAATTTCTTTAGCAAAATAAGTTCTTGGAGGACTTTCGGCGAAATTTCAATTGGATCATTAAACTTTAAGCTATTTCAATTGAGACAGAGAACTTTATTCTATTTAAAAGTTCACGACTTTGTCACATTTTGCCACCTTTCCTACCAAAATTGACGGAAACTGTTTAGTTGACAATCATATGTAACCAAGCTTTTAAGTAATCGTTATATGGCACCCTTAAATGAAAATGGCAAAACAAGGGTTATAGTATATCTTTAGATTAAAAAGGCTACAAGACATGACTTTTTTATTCAATATTAATATGACATCACATAGTAGTAAGTTGGTATGCGACTTAACATGTATCAATTATAAATATATATTGCGGTATGACTGTCAAATAAGCAAATTCCACAAATATAGGAGATTATGTGTGACATTCGAAGCTAAAAAAATGAGGTTTAGTGAAACTCAACTGAAGTTTAATGGCCCAATTGATACATTAAAATTGAAGTGACCTAATAGAGATTTCATTGGAAGTTTAGTGACCGCAAATGAAATTCACCTTATTATTATTATTTTTTTTTTCCATTTTACAATTAAATTATTATGGCTTCCAGTTTTGAAGAAGAAAGCAAGATTCGTCTAGTCCAATCTTGTACTTTATATCGTTTCTAATTTCCTCTAGCTAAGTCATTTAGAGAGGAAATGTTTATGGTTATGTTTAATTAGGATTATAATACTCATATTATAGTGTCATTATTCGTTTTTCTTTTCCATTAATACATGGTTGATCATGGTAAATGGCTAATTCATGGACTTTTAATTTTGAAAAACACTGTTGCAGTGTTGAGCTTGAATAGATGATTTTTAAAAAAAATTTTATGAATGATTTTAAATTGTGAAAATACTATTAAAATGATTGCTTTCATTGTTGTTGTACTTTTGTTTGTGAGCGTGAGGCTCTTTGTCCTGTATTAGACGATCCTTGCTATACTAGCTATGGTGAATGTTGAGATTGCGAGGGGGTCATTTTGGCAGGTCTCCGTCCCTGCCCAATCTTTCGAAGATACCAATGGACTCTATGGGATCTCCTTTCTCGCCAGTTGAAGTGGCCATCCACCCTTCAAGGACTGTTTGACATGGCTATTGCAGTGGAATAATGTTATTTATCATTATGATAATGTAATATTAGTGATGTGGTAGCATATTTAGAATAATGAGATTATACAGTTCAATTTTAATGAGAGAAATGGAGATGAGAGAGATGTATATATATATATATGTGTGTGTGTGTGTGAGAGGCATAACAAGTTGATACATCACCAAATATATTTCTAAGTCAAGACAAAATGTCAAGAAAATCCAATTTTTCGGAATAACATCTAGAAAATCAAGAAATAGAACTCCCTCAAACGCGTTAAGGTACGTACGTAGAAATTGTCATATCACTCCTTGTTCGTGCAGAAACTTCAACAATGGTGGAACACCCCCTACCCCACCCACCCCCTCAATCAACTTATATATATACATGTATGTATCTACCAAAATATCTCATCATTACTAGCATTTTCTTTCAGTCCTAAGATATTTTGAGCCAGAAGCTTAAGACTTAAGCATGGCGGAAAATAAGCCAGAAGCAGTAGAAAGCGCCTACACTTCATCACATGTGAATCCTTACGGTCGAGTCGATGAAGAGGTGGCGATGGTGGCGGAAAAGGATGGCCGCCGCAAGAAACGTATGAAATGTTTCATGTACGTCGCAGCCTTCGTCGTGTTTCAGGCAGGAATCATTCTAATCTTTGCACTGACAGTAATGAAAGTGAAAACTCCCAAATTCCGAGTCCGATCTGCTTCTTTCGGCACTTTTGATGTAACAACATTAAACACGAATCCCTCCTTCGACATTAATATGGTCGCTGAACTTGGCGTCAAGAACCCTAATTTTGGTCGCTACAAGTATCAGAATAGCACGATTGAATTCTATTACAGGAACATAAAAGTTGGAGAGGCGAGTATTCCTAATGCAAGAGCGAAAGCTCGGTCGACGAGGAAATTTAATGTGACGGTGAATTTGTCGTCTGCAGAAGTTCCAAGAGAGGTTCTTGCAGCACAATTTGCAGACAGTCCAGTTATTTCATTGAGCAGCCAGTCCAGATTGAGAGGAAAAGTAGAGATTATGAAGATTATGAAGAAAAACAAATCTACTAATATGAATTGCACCATGGAAATCAATACTTCTTCAAGGCAGCTTGGGAATTTGTCTTGCAGATGAGTGGAGCTTAATTTATATGTTTGATCCATATATATATATATATATATATGTTTCTTCTGATTTCTTAAATATGTTATTATTTCCAATTCTTTGTATTTTTATTTTTGTTTTCTGTATTGCTATTGGAATATTGTGTGATTTTCATATATGATGAAATTATTTTACATATTCTTGTTTTTTTTTTAAATTATTTTTGTTAATTAAATATTTATATTTTTAACAATCTTCTTTAAAGAAAACATGAGTCACTTGTGACTTGAACTCAAATTCATTTAACACTACTTTTTGTACACAATTTAGTGTAAGAGAATTGAATTTTACTGTAAAATAGACAAACTATTTAATTATATTTATATAATTTAGTAATATAAACTTTTTGGTCAATAGTCAACTGTTTGACTATGTGAACAAAGTACGAATAGTGCACCCGATGTTACATGTTTGAATTAGTTGACTTTTTATTTTTTATTTTTTATGCATCAAGTTCGTGAAAACGATTGGATTCCTGAACCTTTGAATATTGTGATGATGAAGTTTGGAACCTTTAATTTTACCACTCGAAGTTATATACATTTTAAACATATGTGCCAATGGTCCGTTTTGGGAAAAAAAAAAAATTCAAATTGATTGTTAAAAGATCTAATTTTGAATAAATTGACCATTTCGTCATTAGTTTGATGAAAACAAGTAAGGAAAAATTGAACGTGAGGTTTCAAAGCTTTGATTTCTAGCACCGGAGTCCCAAGTCGTTCGAATGTTTGTATGAATTTTTGGACGTAAAGTGTGGAATTTACTGTTAAAATGTCAAATTTAGTATCAAGATCGCAGCAAAATCAATATGAACATACAAAATACAGCCAAATACTTTCAAGTGTGAAAGGCTTACTTCTTTACCGCTTCAAACCTCCTCTGCTATTTTGCATTCTAATGATGTTGAAAGACCTTAGTTTATCACATAAGCTACTCCTTTTGACAACCTCAGTCTAGAAAATCTTCGGTAACCCAGGACGCAATCTCATGTTTCTAGCATGTTCGTTTAAAATCACATTCATCCTTTCAACAACACCATTCTTGATTCCATTAATAGCACAATACTTCTTGAAATCATCATCAACATATTCCTACCTATTATCTGACTGCAATCACTTAACCTTCAAATATGTTCAAAATGCAGTCTTCACATAAATTGTATTCAACAAATTTCAATCATGGTAGCATTCCTTTAGACTAAAGCACTTTCATTCCTTTCTTACTCACGTGTCCTAACTTGCAGTATCACAAATCAAAATTAACACTCGAATCAACAACTACAACCTGTCTCTACAATTGAAATATATACAAAGAGCTACAATTATACTTCCTCAAACAAAAATCATGGCTCCCTTAGTTACTTCCACTACATCAGAAATAGCATATGGCAAGGCGCGAAAAACGTTGCCATAGACCTTTTGCAGCGTCCGGGTGCACGTTGCATGCTTTGATGTCAACGTAGAGTTCCAAATTTTTGCAACGTGCATTGAATGTTGTTGTTGTAGACCCGACGACAACGTTCGCGGAACGTTGCGGAAAGTGTCTACGGCAACGTTCCGCGAACGTTGCTGTAGACACTTTTTGCAACGTGCATTGAACGTTGCCGTAGGGTTTGCAACGTTCAATACACGTTGCAAAAAGTCGATGCATATATGGCAACATCGAACATCGTAACGCACGCACGAACAATGCGAAAGGGTTTTCACAACATTTTATGATCGTTACAATAGGTCATTTTACATTTTTTTTAAAATTTTTAATTCTTTTATTTATACAATGATTTACATAAATCAACCACAAAACAAAATAGAAGATAATAATATCAAATAACTCCAATAATCATCGTTAATTAAACTCCAAAATGAAACAATATCCATACAAAATTCGAATCCAAAATTATGAAGCACCTAAAAATCTAATACATTTAAAAAAAAAAAAAAAAAACTACCACAAGCCCTAAGCAGTGAGTAAAGCAGTCCCACCGGCCTCCTTAATTTTCTTCTCGATAATTTTCGACATGAGCCTGGCGTTAGTAGTGAATGAAGGCTGATATGAGCCAAATGTTGCCCCAATTAAGTTCACATTGCCATTTTCCACGACACCCCCCTTCATAATCTTTTTTTGATATGCCAAAAAGATACATCAGAAACTAAATAATCTTTGAAATGAATTTCCCCCGACTCAAGTTAAATATGATAAATTAAACTAAACTCCTCTTCCTGCAAGTAACTCAAAACTTTGAGCATCTCTGTAGGTTTATTTGTAACCAAGACCAATAGTACTACCATTTCTTCTGTCACACAGTTTTCCTGCTTCAACAAGTTTGCGGCCATTCTAATTTTCCATTGGTACAACCTGACAAATCAAAATGCAATAGCATTCAAGTAATCACTAGTTCTCAACAATCTATTACAGTAATAAAATTAGATGTCTACAATAGTGTGCAAACATGTAAGAATCTTCACATGTTGTAGAGATGGCAACTTATAAATATATGGAAACAGACATTTGCCTGTTTTAAAACCAATGTAGAAGTAAGAGACACCATAGCAAAAACAACATTTCGCTTTGAGAAACTTCAATAACTGTATTCACATACAGATCAATGTGGAAGTAAGAAACTGGCAGAAGAAAAATTGATACGTAATCACAATCGGCAAGAATTCAACGAGAACAAATGATGTTTTTTGCAATTTCATACAATGACAATATCTATATAAAATTCCACATCCAATAAATTCATGGATATACATTACCTTTATAACATGCCTATTAAGAGTCTTATTTAATGCAACACGGTCCATGTTAGGTAAGAATTTCTCTTCACTTAAAATAGAGAGGAGCCGCAATGATAACTCAGTCGTAATGAGCTCCCTACCATGCTGTCCAAAACTCTGGAATACAAGTAATTATCTGTCAAAAACACCAGAAATAATCAATCTGAGATTTTTTAAACTCTTGCTTCCAATTGAGTGGAAGATCTTGTGCAGAATACACGTTTATCTTAAATTTTAGTCTAGAAATATTGAGATTCATTTAATCACATCCATTACCTCTTTTCTTAATCTTAAACAAGTAAAATTAATTATCACCAAGTCAAATGAAGATTATATCAAAAAACAGTAAGACAAACATTTACAAGAAGAATCCTAAACTTTGATCTGTCATTGGTCTCTTTCCTATTCTGGCAATAAGTAACTACTGTCATCTGTGCCTCATAGCCTTTGTTTTTACTAGAAATTTTCTCCATCTGCTAAATAACAGTAATAATTAGAAAAACAACAAAAGCCATCAGATCTGCCCTTGCAACCACAATGCAGACGACATACATATTGTCAGTGCATTTAGAGGATAAGGTTCTTTTACCATTCTCCTACAGAAAATATTCACAATCCAAGTCATCTACCACCTTCAAAACAATAAGAACATGCAAGCTGAAAAATACAGAACAATGGATATTAATTATACAAAACCAAGACTCACCCCTCCACCTAGAAAAGCACCAATCTGGATTGGACCCAAGGTAACTCCAAGGTAGCTTTTAACAGCCCAACCTACAATCAATTTGAAGTTCATTACCATTAATGTCATAAAATGGGTTCTTTCAAAAGGGATTTAGGGTTTACCATTTGGAAGCATAGTAGAGACAACGGTCGCTGAGGAGTCGTACGGTGGAACGGAGTTTGGTTCTGTAGGTTTCTTTAGAAGCCATTATTCTGAGGGATCTTGCGGAGTTTAGCCAGTGAAGGAGACGGAGAGTTCTCACCTACAGCCGGAGATGGTGCAGTGGAGAAATCTGGCGACAGAGGTGCTGGAGGAGAAGAATTTGCTACGAAAGGGGATATCGAGGGAGTAGCGGGAGATGTGAGAGTTCGTCACCAGCGGTTTGGGGGAAGGGTCCGATGGATCTACGGCGATTGTACAGTGAATGATGGTGTCGAGGAGAGTTAGAGAGAGTGAGAGGCTCATGGGGAGCGGAAACGAGAGAAAAAGTAAAATTATGGCTAATATCTTGAATTGATTTGATTTTAAGGGTCTCACTTTTGGCAAAGTTCAGAACAACGTTGCAAAAATCTTGTCATTGGATGTTTTAGCGACGCGCATTTGAACGTTGCGAAAAATGACCTTTAGCAACGTTCATTGACCGTTGCGAAAAATAACGGCCCATGAACGTTGCTAAAGGTCATTTTTCGTAACATTGAAATGCACGTTGCTAAAAGTGACATTTCGCAACGTTCATTGATCGTTTCGAAAAATCTCACTTTTCGCAACAATCAATGAATGTTGTGAAAAGTGAAATTTTTTGTAACGGCCAGTGAACGTTGCGAAAGGTCACTTTTTGCAACATTCATTTGAAAAACGTTGTCAATAGCCATTTTAGCAACATTCACTCACACAAACATTGCAATTGACCCTTTTAGTAACATTCAATCAATGAATGTTGCCTTTTAAGTGTTGCCAAAGCCCATTTTTGTTGTAGTGTTCTCAAACACACCATCGAAAGTTACATTATGACCTTCGTATTTTAGTTGTCCAATTGAGATTAGATTAAGCATCAGTTTAGGTACATGTTTTACCATATAAATTTTCCAAACAAACCCATTTGACATCCTCAAACTGACATCACCAATATCGACAATATCCGTAAGTTCTCCATCAGAGACATATACCTTTCCATAATACCCAGCAACATAGTTCTCCATAATCTTACGATGTGTAGTGGTGTGACAAGAAGCTCTTCAGTCCATCACCCAAGAACCAATAAGACTTTTAATTGACAAGAGAAAAGCATATTGCACCTCTTCAGTCACTACATCTATGATTCTACATTGTCAATATTTTTTTCCTCATTTCCGGTGCCCTACAATTCTTTTTCATGTGACGAGTTTTGCCATAGTTCTAGCATTCCACATCTTTTAGACCTAGGCTTGCTTTTACCATTCCTCAACTTTCCACTGTTGCCTTTGTTGAAATTTTTTCTCAAAAACCCCCTACCTCTAGCCTCGACATTTTGGGCTAGAACTCGATATTGAAACTTCTTCAAAATCTCCTTTACGGACTTTCTCAACAAAAAATAGTGTCCCAAATATCACTGAATTTTAGTTTTGGATTACCTATAGAGTTACTAACTGCAGCTCTCAATTATTCGATAATAATGTCAATGTGATTAGGGTAAATAAGTCATTATCAAATTTAAATCTAAGTCGAGACCAACTTATTGACAATTGTATTGAATTTATTAAGATCGCCTTCAACCAACTTCAAGTTAAATAATTTTTCATGGGGTGTACCTTATTAAACTTTGAGGGCTTCTCATACATATTGGACAATATTTTCATCAAATCCGTCGTTATTTTTTTGTCGCCACATTGTGCCCAACATTTTTTGATAGTGTTAATTGGATAACAAACAACATATGACGATCAAAAAGTTTTCAATCTTAGTCTTTCATTCATTCCAGCTTCTTATTCAAAAGTCGGTTGTTCAATTTGATGTTAAGGAAAATTTTTGTATCGTTGATGGTTTAGTGGATTTTCTTTATTAATGGAGGTGCTTACATATGGGAACAAATATTTATCGTTCGAGAACTCTTTTTTCCTCTGTGTGAATGCTTTACTAAAGGCTCGAGAGAACAAGTTAGGTACTAAAGTGAAGGGACTAAAGAATTGTGAACTATATATATAAGAAAACCAAATTGAAAGTTTTGCTTCTTGTCATCGACGACTTAATGCGGGAATATATATGTAGCTACGGATGCATACTTAGTGTTGAAATATATCTTCCATTACTTGTTTACAAGTTTATTTTATGTACTTATCAAAGGCCGTATTATTTGTTGATACATTCAAATGACAATGAATAAATGTAGCGAAAATAATAAAAATTTCCTTAGCAAAATAAGTTCTCGGAGGACTTTTGGTGAAATTTCATTTGGATCATTAACTTTAATTTCTTTCAATTGAGTCATAGAACTTTATTCTATTTTAAAGTTCACCACTTCGTCACATTTTGCCACCATTCCTACCCAAAATTGACGGAAATGGTTTAGTTGACAATTCACCACTTTGTCACATTTTGCCACCGTTCCTACCTAAAATTGACGGATTCTGTTTAGTTGACAATCATACATAACCAAGCTTTCAAGTAATCGTTATATGGCACCCTTAAATGAAAATGGAAAAACAAGGGTTATAGTATATATCCCTACAATATATAAAAGAAGAAACTTACTTGCATTGTTCCTAAGCCATTTGGCCATTCCAGTCGAGCCGTTTTGGAGTAAGGTCATGTAAGCCGAGCCCAGCCAATTTCTTTTCCTGCCATTTCTTTCTCAGTACGCTTCTCTCTTCTTTCTTTTGACTTTTATCAGCTTTCTCTCTCCATTCTTACACGCCAACTCCCATACTCATCCTTTCTTCACCTACCTCATCTCTCCCTCTCATTCGGTTTCTTCTTTCCCCTCCTCTCTCTCGCGATTTTGTGTCCTCATTTTGAAGAATCACAAATTTCCTCCATTTTTATCTCTGATGATGTTGTAAAATCAACAAAATATCGTAGACTTTCGCTTAGTTCTTCTTCTATGCTTGTTTCTATAACACTTTACGGTGATTCTCGCGACCTTAGATTTCCTTCTCAAACCGTGAGGTATGTCGTTTTCAGGTTTTTTTTAGGTTAAGGGGTTTTTATTCCTTCGAAATAATTGCAGTACCTGTCGATTTTTCACTGTCTTGCCTCTCTTTCCTTACCCAGTTCAGGGAACAACTGGCCACTGATTTTCCCTTTTTCCCATTTTCTATATCAAGATTCGCCGGTTGAATCGAAACTTGAGGGCCCATCTATTTGTATTCTTTTGATTATTTGGTACGTAATTCGGGGTTCGTTTTGCTTTGTTTTTGGAGAAGTTTTTTTGGGTTGATTTCGATCAAGAATAAATGGGTATAATAAGCACTTTAATGGGATTTTTTGGATTCAGATTGGGGATCATATTTGGGCTAGCGATTGGGTATTTCCTGTTCATCTACTTGCAGCAAACTGATGTTAAGGTAGAAATCTCTTTTGTCTAGTACATTTTCGTTTTGCCATTTTCATTTCATTTTCTTCGAATTTCTTTCTTCCGAGTTCATCTAATGGGTTCTGTTTAATGAATGAATGCTTGTGCAGTGTATCTACATATGAAATGAGAAAGCATATTAGTTTGTGTTGCCTTTTCGTGGGGAGTTTTGATTTCTAAATGTTTAGGTTAGTGCAATTTTCCTGTCATGATTCCTAGCTCAATGGTCTCTTCAATATCACTGTTTGTGATAAATAAGGATTGTTCTAGGTGATAAATAATTTACGAGATTTTTAGCTTATTTTTGTTGTCAACTCTGTCCAATACTCTATCTAATCATCTTGAAAGGCTTAGCCGAGATGTTTGGGACTCTTTGAGTGTTTGCAATTTTCTTTTATTTGAGATCTCTTTTTAGAAAACCGTAATGAAGCTCTAATTTTTCCATAGATCGGAGCACAAATCTTGGTAATTGTCTATTATTACCAAGAAGATTCGATTTAGTGGTAGTCAAAAGTTATGATTTTGGTTGCTGTTCATTCGGTCGACTGTGTGGTTTTTTTTGTTCCATGTAGATGTGCTCTGTTTGATGTATTTTAGTTTTTATTACTCATTTTTACATTTTTTCCTATTTACTTATCATTGCAGGATACTCAAAGCCAAGATCTTGATGATGGTGACCAGAGGTTACGGTTTTTGTTGCTGTTCATTGAACTGATTGTAATGCTATATTTTTTTGTCCATTTTCACGTGCATGTGGTCGACTTGATTCATTTATTTATTTTTACTTATTTTTTTTTCTCTTCCTTATGATTGTAGCATCTGTTATTTATTGCTCCATAAATTTCGAGCTTACTATATCTAGACTGTTGTAAGCTTAGGTTTTTTTTTTTTTTTTTATGTTGGGTTCATTCTTCAGGGTGCCTGCTCGACATCCACATTCACAGGTATTTTTAGTTTTCATTTGTTGGGTGTATTATGTATGAAATATTTTTTAGGTTCCTATACAAATGTTTTAAAGTTCTGTCGATGCTGTACTTTTAGTTCATATTTTTGTTACCTTGTTTGGTTGATTTTTGTTGCTACTATTTGTTTTGCATATTAGAGAAGATGATTTCAGGTTTTGATCTTTTGTGGTCTGCTCTTTTTCGAAACTATATGTGCCACTCATTGGAAGCTAAAAGGTAAATTTTTGGTTTCCATTTCTCATCTTTGTACTATCGGGTGATTTAGAATAATTTCTTGTACATTTTGGTTATCTTAGTTTCTTCTTTCTTTGTTTATTGTTAGGTCCAGTTGAAAATTTTTATGAAATCAAATTTGCTTTTCTTTTTTCTTTGTACTATCTACAGTATGCTTTTCTGAGGAAGTTAATGTCAACTAATTTATAATCTCATTGTCAAATTTACGTTGAGTACAATCAAAATTTGGTGGTTTTCGAAAGGTAAAAATGCTACTCTGTTGAGCGGTTTTGAAGGGTGAAGGGGTTGTGGAATATTTGAATTATTTGGTTGGTTGAAGTTTCAACCGTCATCTTTCTTCATCACTTGCAAGTTAGGGCGTGTTGTTTATAACTTGCTCTGCTTCGTAGAAATTTTGGAACAACAGTGCAGAGACTATCAATAACTTTTCGCTACAAGTTGAAATTTCTGATCAAGTTCTCATCAAGAAATATTCACATGGAAAATAATCACAATAGTGATTGAAGTGGCACTTTAATTGTTCTAGAAGGGCTTGAACAAGTATGTTTCAATCATAATGTACAATCTATAAATGACGTTAGTCTAAAGTTTGTTTCTTTGATGTTATTTTTTTTGTATTTTTTTAAATATTTGTAGTGCTCCTTTTTTAGCTAAAGTTATTGTTGACTCATACTTCTGTCCGCCTGCTAATTAAGAACACGCCCCTCCTCCTAGAGATTTGTTGGAGAGATGGATTTGGACGGTTAAGTGATAAGTTTTGCAACACTTTGCTTATTCTTCATTAGTTGAGGAAAATGGACGATTCTGCTCCTTGCTTTTCTTGAGTGTTGATATTTTATCCTCCAAGAATGTGAGAAGAAGCCATGATTATTGGCAAGTGAAGCTGGTTTTCTTTTTTTTTTTTACTATTTAATTTAATAGATTGTATTTAGATGGGTAGAATAAAAAAGAGGACTTTTGACTTGAATGAGGCAGTGGAATTCTTGAAAAAATTGTGGGTTGAAAATCCTCTACATCCTTTGGTAATCCTGGTGTTGTTTGTTTTTTGGGCAATTGAGAAGTGGTTCTCTTCTTGTTTTGTATATATTGATTTTTTTTTTAATGTTCTATTGTTTTATTGTGTTCTATTGGCTCATCTAATTTTTCATCCTAAGAGACCATTAATTCATCAGTTACACGATACTACAAGTTTGGCCATATTATATTTGCTAATTGATGACTCCCATTAGTTCATATAATCACAACATACACGTGAAGACCTTGTAAGTCAGTATCTGCACCTTCTTCTTGAAGTTGTTGAAGCAAAGCTCCTTTGAAAGTTTGAAATCTCCCTTTCGGTTGAATTTTTCACTTACAAGGAGCTCCCCTTTAAGAAAGAAATAAAAGAAATATTTTTTTTTTTTTTTTACGAAAGAACTTGTATACAGATGAATGATAGAACCTGTTTTTGAATCATGACGATCTAGAATGTTTGCATTCAGTAGTTGCGCAATCCCAAAAATATTGTACAGGAAATGAACGCACACTATTTTTCATTAAAAATATTTCGTGTTTTTTTCTCGAAAGTGTAGACAGTTAGCATGAATTTAAATCTCATTATAAAGTTTCAAATGGAAATCAGATGGAAGCTTATTTTGTGAAGTTTCAAAAGAAGGTTTGTGAAGCTATAAGATTCTTGCTTTCTTATCTGTTATGATATTTGAAAATTGAGATTAAATTACTTGTATTTTCTCATACAGGAAAATCTCAGGAAATAAAGAAGATGTCAATGATGATAAATTGAAAAGACCTCAAGTGGTAAGCTAATTTTTTATGATGACATATCTTGAATTTTAACGTCTAATAAAATGATTTGCTTCCCATTAAAAATTTGTTGCAAAAATAAATAATTCAAGTAGTTTTTATTCTTCAATTTGACACCACTGTCTATTTCTTATCTTCTAACTTTTCATTTGAAGTTTGTACTAAAGAAAAGAATATTCGATATTATTCATTCAAGTTCTTGAATTGTAGAAATGAATAAAAAACTCTGTGGCAATACACTTGTTAAGATAGAGATGATATGTTAGTTGGTTTGAAATATATCAATTTTGATTTTCTCATGAGGCATTTATAACTCATGAGAAATAAATCACTTTCATTTTTGAATATGTTTTTACTTGTAACATTGGAACTTGGTAATTGTTTCTTGGAAATATAAAATTAATGTTTGTTCCTCTTAACCTTATATCCCGCTCCCAAAAAAAATAAAAATGAAATAAAAATGAAACGGAGTCTAAATTAAAAGTCGAGGAACTGGAACCATCTCTTGGGAAGCTGTAAGGGCAGATTAAGGCGGTATTAATAGTAATTGGGATTCATGTAAATATTTTTTTCCACCATATTCATCCATCGATGTTTTTCTGTATCTTTTTTGTGAATTACCTTATTGTTCTTTTTAATTTTCTGAGAATGCACAGCTTAGAGAAGGAGTCCTGCACGATCATTTTTAAGTAACAAAAATGCTAATCTTATGAATCGCATCATTACTTTTCTGTACAGTGACCTAATAGTAATGGTGAAGTTTTCAGTGAACTAGCTGTCATTGTCCGGAGAAATTCCTTCTGGGCTCTTCAATGCTATGTTTGAATACTCTGGTTGTTGGCAAAAAGATGCAGCATACACAAAAACCTTTGCTTTTAATGGAATGTTCATAAAACTCCACATTTGCACTTGAAAAATCTTAGATGGTGCTGACCGATCATGTAAAAAAAGCAATCCCATCATCATGGGAGCCCGCTGCATTGGGCTCAAGAGTCCGATGATCAATTTTCATTTACTTAATTGGTTTGTTAAATAACAGGATATTGTTAACATTTGCAAAAGGAGGGGTGGAAGCCATAGTAGAACTTTGGCCCATATGATAAATCCAGTTGGTCACATTATTGAATTGACACTAAACTTTATTTGTTTTAAAATATATTGTCGTTACAAAGAAATTTCATACAAAATTATAACAGTTATCGTGCAACGCACGATCCACCACTAGTATAGATTAAAAAGGCTACAAGACATGACTTTTTTATTCAACATTAATATGACCTCACATAGCAGTAAGTTGGTATGCCACTTCACATGTATCAATTATAAAATATATATTGCGGTACGACCGTCAAATAAGAAAATTCCATAAATATAGGAGATTATGTGTGACATAGTGGTGAAATTCGAAGCTAAAAATTGAGGTTTAGTGAAACTCAACTGAAGTTTAATGGCCCAATTGATACATTAAAATTTAGTGACCTAATAGAGATTTCATTGGAAGTTTAGTGACCGCAAATGAAATTTACCTTATTATTTGTTTTTTGATTTTTCCCATTTTAAAATTAATTATAATGGCTTGCCAGTTTTGAAGGAGAACGCAAGATTCGTCTAGTCCAATCTTGTACTTTATATCGTTTCCAATTTCCTCTAGCTAAGTCATTTAGAGAGAAAATGTTTATGGTTATGTTTAATTAGGATTCTTTTCAATTAATACATGGTTGATCATGGTAAATGGCTAATTCACGAACTTTTAATTTTGAAAAACATTGTTGCAGCGTTGAGCTTGAATAGATAATTTTTCATTTTTTTATGAATGATTTTAAATTCTTTAAAAAAAAAAAAAAAAAATATATATATATATATATATATATATATATACATATATATATATATGTATGTATCTATTATTTTGCCTAAAAAGTATGATAGAAGCCATGCTCCTTTCACTCAACAGAGAATGTACGTCGCACGCCCCTACATCAACAGAGAATACGCACATCACACGTCCCCGTAGGCTGCATCTACACCGGTCGCCTACCCCTGTATCCATCCACACACGTCCCCTGAGTCTCGGAACTAGGCCCAGGCGTCCAACAACCAACATAGGTAAGTTTTCTATAATTTCTATTTTCTATTGTGCTATAAATTCCATCTCCTATAGTGCTATTGGGTATCTGTATATGCAATGGGAGGTTGGCTACTGCTATAAATTTCATATGCTATATCGCTATTGTTGTTGTTGAGGAGTGTTGCTTTGGTTGCCAGTTGTTGGGGAAAATTTTGAACCAGCGGGCAATGGCTGGGAAGAAAAAGGGAAACTTTTGTTGCCTGTGGCCAATGGCTGTGGCTATTTGTTTGGGTAAAATTTTGAAACCAAGTAACCATTGTACTATAGTCTATTGAGGAGTGTTGCTTTGGTTGCCGGTTGTTGGAGAAAATTTTGAACTAGCAGTGGGCAGTGGCTGGGAGGAAAAGGGGAAAATTCTGTTGCCTGTGGCTGTTTGTTTGGGTAAAATTTTGAAACCATGTCACCATTGCACGATAGGGGAGGAAGGAAATACGAAATAGGAATAATAACTAATAACCAGTCAATAGATAATAGGTAATTGTCTTGCTATAAATTCCATATTTTATTTTGTTTATTTACATTCCAAATTCCAATTCCTATTTGTTTAGGTCGGTCATGGAAAGATTTTGTAAAAGAAAAGCTCTTGAGGTTGCGAAAAATGTTAATGAGGAGATGTCAAATGGAGACGATTTTGATGTTGCACAACTTCCAATCGATCCTGAATTAAGGACTCAAATCTTAAATTACAATTCTAACATTAGAGATCAAGTTCGAAGATTATATATGGAAAATGGTCCTTGTCAGCCGTTTAACCATGACTTTAAGAAAATAAAATTTGGAGAAAAAGAATCTAGATGATTCAATCCTTCTTGATTTAACGAGTTTGATGGTTGGTTGTAGTATAGTGTGGCAAAAGAGGCAGCTTTTTGTTTGTATTGTTATTTTTTTAAAATAAGTAGTGGGAAACAAGGTGGAGGTGACTCATTTGTTGGTGAAGGATTCACGTATTGGAAAGAAAAAAAGAGGTTTGGTACTCATGTTGGAAAGTATAATAGTTCACATAATCAAACTCGCATTAAGTGTGAAGTTTTGATGAATCAAGAACAACACATTCAAACGATTTTCTTCAAGCAGTTAGAACAAATGAGAAATGAAAATCGTGTTCGCCTTATTGCATCAATTGATTGTGTTCAAGTTTTGTTGAGACAAGGGCATTCATTTTGGGGCCATGATGAATCTAAGAATTCTCTGAATCTAGGTAACTTTCTAGTTTAATTACAATTTCGGGCTGATCATAATCATAAAGTTAAGGGTGTGACATTTGAAAATGCACCCCAAAATAGTAAATTAACATCCCCTAAGGTACAAAAAAATATAGTACGTGCTTGTGCTACTGAAAGTTAAATGTTATTATCAAAGATGTTGGTGATTCATTATTCTCTATTTTAGTTGATGAATCTTGTGATGTGTCAATGAAAGAGCAAATGTCAGTTGTGTTACGTTATGTGACAAATGGTCTTGTAAATGAACGTTTCATAGGTCTTGAACACGTGTCCACTACAACATCTGTCTCACTCAAGGCTTCTATTGATAAGATATTTTCTAGATATAACTTAAGCATTTCTAATTTGCGGGGATAAGGTTATGATGGGGCAAGTAATATGCAAGGTCAGTTCAATGGTCTTAAATCACTCATTTTAAATGAGAACCCTTGTGCCTTTTACATTCATTATTTTGCTCATCAACTTCAACTAGCTCTTGTAATCGTGGCAAAGAAGAATATGCCGATTACTAATTTCTTTCGTGTGGTTGCACATGTGGTAAATAATGTTGGAGCATCGTCTAAACGTTGTGATCTTCTTCGAGAAAAAAAATCAGATTTTATTGTTGAAGTATTGGAGAATGGTGATATTTTAAGTGGACGAGGTCTTAATCAAGAAACCACTCTTCAGCGTTTAGGTGATACTCGTTGGAGATCACATAATAATTCTTTGATTAGCATTTTTACGACTGTTATTGATGTACTTGAAATAATTGTTGAAGATGGATCAAATACTTGGAATAAAAAAAGTGATGCATTCAATTTATTGGAGTCAATACAATCATTTGATTTTGCATTTAATCTACATGTAATGAGAAGTATCTTGGGGATTTCAAATGATTTGTCAAAGGCATTACAAAGGGAAGATCAAGACATTGTTAATGCAATGGACATGATAAAAGTTTGCAAAAAGAGACTCCAACTTATGAGAGTTGATGGGGGAGATTCTTTCTTGCAACATGTTTCTTCTTTTTGTGAGCATTGTTATCTTGATGTTCCAAACATGGATGCTATGTTTATGCGTTTTGCACATGGTGGTTGCCCTCATCGTAATCCTCAACAAATAACCAACTTGCATAACTTTCAGGTAGATTTATTTTATTCTATCATAGATATGCAACTTCAAGAATTGAATGATCGTTCCTCGGGAGTAAATATTGAGTTACTCCTTTGTGTAGCTTGTCTATATCCACAAAATTCATTCTCTGCTTTTGATAAAAGAAAGTTGATTCAGCCTGCTAAGTTTTATCCCCAAGATTTTTCAAAAGTGGATCTCGTCACACTTGATGATCAACTTGATAATTACATTTTTGATATCCTCTCTAGCAAAAAGTTTGAAGAATTAAATGGTCTCAGTACTCTCGCACAGAAGTTAGTTTTGACATGTAAGAGCAGATCATATCCAATAGTTTACAAGCTTTTGACTTTGGTACTAATTCTTCTGGTTGCTACAACTACAGTAGAGGGAGTATTTTCTGTCATGAACATTGTGAAGGATAGATTACGCAATCGAATTGGAGACGAGTGGATGAATGATAGCCTTATTGTTTATGTGAAGAAAGATATATTCTTAAATATTGATAATAAGGCGATTGTACAAAGATATCAAAGTATGAAAATTCGTAAAGAACAATTCTAAGGTATTTCATTTTAGTATAATGTTTGTGTTATAATGTTTTTTTTTTTTACTTTTACTAATACCGCCCGTACTGGAAAGCTTTCCTGGGTTTGCCCCTGATTAGACGATCCTCGCTATACTAGCTATGGTGAATGTTGAGATTGCGAGGGGGTCCTTTTGGCAGGTCTGTGTCCCTGCCCAATCTTTCGAAGATACCAATGGACTCTATGGGATGTCCTTTCTCGCTAGTTGAAGTGTAGGCCATCCACCCTTCAAGGACTGCTTGACATGGATATTGCAATGGAATAATGTTATTTATCATTATGATGATGAAACATCAGTGATGTAGCAGTCTATTTGGAATAATGAGATTAAACAGTTCAATTTTTATGAGATAAATGGAGATGATATATATATATATATGTGTGTGTGTGTGTGTGTGTGTGTGTGTGTGTGTGTGTGTGTGTGTGTGTGTGCGTGCGTGCGTGCGTGCGTGCGTGTGTGTGTGTGAGAGAGAGAGAGAGAGAGAGAGAGAGTTGTTAAATCATCGATATTCTATTATCGTGATGATAAATAGTATTACTCACTGCAGTGATTCCTCTTATTGGGATGTGATGAAGTGTTAAAACATTGATGGCTGTTGAGAGAGATGGACCTTAGAGGGCTTCGTTGGCTATGACTTCTTTTGTTGCTTTCCTCGATAAAGGCCCTCAGTAATTGAGCATTCTCCTAATTAAGACGTGTAATATCCTTGTTGGAATGTTTAAGGGATTAATTTCCTTAACGAATTTCTTCCTTACAAATACGGGGTGAGACTACAAAGCTCGTTTTACCTCAGGCCATCCGTCATCACTGCTTTGGCCAAACGACGATGCTAAACGAAAACCAGAGGATGATGGTTAATGCGTCATTGCCTTCGCTTGACCGATGGTGAACATGTGGACTTTTACATGCCTTGTGACTGAGGATTCACATGGCATTATTTCTATGCTACCCTCACTAGGTCAAGATGTAACAAATATGTGGATGTTCATAAATTTTTTTATTTTTTATTATGAAAAGCTTCATGGAAAAATAAAAAATTCCATTATGCAAATAATGAAAGAATAATCGTCCATCCGTAATTTATCCATCATAATTTTATGTATAGACGAAATATACATCGATAAAATTAATAAACTTGAGATTGTCATTTCTTTATATATGCAAGTTTAATCTAAAATTTTGGAAGGAAAATAAGTCCTTGTTTGGTGGAAATTAAAATCAAATTTTTAGTAAATTTTGATAAAATTGATGAATATATGGTTTACTTAGTCAAAATCTTCCTAAAATCTCGGTAAATTTATAATACAAAAAGAATTCCACTTGTTGTAAAATAACAATCTTCATAGAATTTGAAGGGGCCCACCACTCCAATATCTTCCATATTGCCCACTGCGTAGAATCTGCATAAATATGGATCACAATTCGAAAAACCCGTAACATACTTGACTGCATAAATGCACGCATGCCCAAAGAAGTCACAGCGGGCAACGGTCACCTTAAAGATCTGATCAAATATTATTCAAATTTAAAATGGATTGTAAATATTCAAATCAATTTATATATTTAGGAAAAAATTGAAAAGACTAATTTGATCCAATTTAAATAAAAGAAAATTAAGATTTTGGTGTCTTTGAATCAAATAGTGGCTTAATATATATTGATATAATTTGAATATTTTTAATAAAATAATTTTAAACGTAAATTCAAAATTTTTTCCTTACTTCTTCATAATTTATTATTCAAAAAATCAAGGGCACCAAGAAAACCTAAATTTGAATACATTATACTTATCTTTAAACAAATATTTGGATAAAAAAGAAATTGAAACTTCTCGGAATTTTAATATTTTTGAAATTGTGAATTTATTTTAACTTCTCATTTCTGAAAAATTCCTTTATAATTGGCTATATATGGAAATTTTATACGTAACTTACCTCCGTTACTTTTCTCTATTTCGAACACAAATCGATCCCGTTGTTCCGAACCACTCGGCTCGGATTTTACGAGCCTGGGGTCCGAAGATTCTGAATCTCACTTCTCCGATTCTCCTGCCGGTAATTAAAACCCTTCCATTTTCTCATTTTCTGTCCTTGTAAGAAGGAGAAACAGGAGTCTCAAAAAGTCATCGAAAAACTTTTGAAGTTGAAAAGAAGTTCCGATAGCCGGCGATTGAAATCGGAGTTTAGAAGGATGGCCGATTACGTTGAAGAACACGAGAGACACGAATCGGAAGCTGAATCGCTGATTGATAAGATCACTGATAAGTTTCACGGCGACAATTCGTCGTCATCGTCGAATTCGGATGACGAGAAAGACATCAAGGCCACGGCTGCAGCGGTCAAGGCAAAGATCTATCGTCTCTTTGGCCGCGAAAAGCCCGTGCACAAGGTTCTAGGCGGTGGGAAACGTAAGAATTCGTTCTGTAATTTAGTTGATAATGTTACACTTAAATGTTTGTATATACACTATCATATCGTTTGATTAGGGTTAAAATTTGATAAATATTAAAATGCACATATAAGTGGCACTGAAATTGTGTTTTGTGAGTGGATATTTTGAGTTAGGAACTTATTGGAGAATATACATTGAAAATGTTTCACTGTTTCTTTTCTATATAGTATTGACATAGTTCCGATCTTTCGTACCTGTCAATTGTATTCCAAATATGGATCATTGATCTCAATCGTGGAAAACATGTCAACTCTGTATTTCTTTTACTTTGTTGCAGTCTTTGTGTGAGCGTGTTCTTATTCTCTTTATATAGGCAAATGCTTTAGTTATTTATATTTTTCAGAACTGTAGTTTTTCTGTCTTTCACGTTTTTAGTCTTTGATAGTGATGGAAGCATGAGAAGTAATATATTTTACAAATAGATGCTTATGAATGTGCATTCAAATGTGGCAATGTGTACGCTGTGATTTTAAATTGGATAATGTAACCTTGTAGTCGTGACTTATTTATACTGTATTCTTTCTTTTGCCTTTCACACCATTCTTTTTGGATGCATGAACCATGGGTTGTGTGTTCTCTGGAATGCAGAGGGGGTCGGAATATGTTTAGGAAATATTGGGTTCTGTTTGTTGGTACATGCCTTGATTTTTCTTTTATTGTTCATTAGTGATACTTTTGTGTCCAAGTTCTTGATTAGAAAGTGCGAAAGATTGCACGCATAAATGTAAAGAAAAATAAGGTCTGAAACATGTTAGTAGACATCCCTTTCTCTTGCATCATTTGGTGCACATTAAATTGGTCTAACCTGGAATGCTGGAGTTATCATTTGAACTTTATGCAAATGCATAGTTCTTTGTACTGTATATATTGTTGATCTTACCATGGAGATTTTCTGGCAGCTGCTGACATTTTGCTATGGAGGGACAAGAAGATATCTGCTGGAGTGCTTGGTGTTGCCACTGCAGTTTGGATGCTTTTTGAACTGCTTGAATACCATTTGCTCACATTAGTATGCCATATTCTAATTCTGGCCCTTGGAGTTCTTTTCCTGTGGTCAAATGCATCCACCTTCATCAATAAGTAGGCTTTCTGAGTAATACTTGATGGCTTTTTTTTTTGGCTTGAAATCTCATGTTGCTGTTTATCTATTAGGTCTCCGCCTCAAATCCCTGAAGTCATCCTACCTGAGGATATTTTCCTTGGTGTAGTTTCTGCCCTTAGGATCGAATTCAACAGGGCTTTTGCAATTCTTCGAGATATCTCATCTGGGAAAGATCTGAAGAAGTTCCTCACAGTATGTCAATCTTCTGGTTCTTTTATGGTCGTATAATATAAGTTAGTTAAGTTTCAAGTCATTGATTTTATCATTTTTATGTTTGAAATAAATAATGCTCTAGATCCAGAATTACTAAATGCCTAGCCCATCCTCTGATCATAAGAGAACTAAATTCTGGTTTTAGGTAATTGCTGGCCTCTGGGTATTTTCAATTCTGGGAAATTGCTGGAACTTCCTGACCTTGTTATACATATGTAAGTAGCTTGTTAACCTTTATTTCATTATCGGAGTATCATTCTGCATTTATAATTTTCATTTGCTTTTTCTGATTTTGTTTTCACGGATTTTCCCTACACTCCAAAACAGGTTTTGTTTTGTTGCACACGGTGCCTGTGCTTTACGAAACATTCGAGGACCAGGTCGATGCTTTTGCTGAGAAAGCCGAGGCTGAGATCAAAAAGCAGTATGCTGTGTTCAATGTCAAGGTTTTGAGTAATTATCTCAAAGGCCCGTTGAAAACCATGAAGCTGGCTTAGTCCTGCAGATGTCGTTTCTTCTTTTTGTTGTTGTGACTCATTCATCCGATAGAGCCCCGTTGTATTGGTTTGGTTTTGACTATTTAGGTTCGTATTTTTTAAAAAATATATGCTATTTTGTGAGGCAGTTGATATAGCTGCAAAATTTCAATTGTGAGCGTAAATTATCCCTTGGAATTCATCAGTCATTCAGTAGTCATGTTTATGTTTTTTGGGTTGCCTTAAAAAATAGTTATGTTCTTTATCCTCGGACAGGAGCCGTGTTGATGTTTATTGATTCATCCAATTTTCTGAAGCTATGGCTTCTTTTATACTGTCTTTGGTGCTAGTTCCTTTTTTTTTTTTAAATGTATATCAAACGTCCATAACAGCTCCTCTAGATCACACAACGTGAAGGGAACTCTTCTTTTGCATTATTTCATATCCAATTGGAGCTGAGTCTCTCGACAATTTCAAGTTTGGAAGTCCACTGCGTGGAAATGAATTGTAGATCAACAAAATGAATAAATTTTTGCTTCTAATTGAATTCAATTGACTGGACATTATAATGATCCGTGGGCATAATTTTATATCCAATTGTAATGAATTGAAATTCCTTCTGCATGGGCTATATATTTGAGATGGGAAAAATTCACTTTCCCTACTTTATCTTTACCTTATTTCAAAAATAACAAAACAACTTTTACATTTCAAAAATCAGATTTTTTAACCTATATATACACATATTTATAAATATTTATTTATTTATTTAAATATATAAAAAGATATAAATAAATAAATATATAATATATATATATATATATATATAAAATTAACCCACCCCCACCACCACCACCCCACCACGCCGGCGACTGCTCCGGCGACCACTCCGGCGACGTCTCCGATTCCGACGACTTCTCCGGCGATCACTCCTATTCCGGTGACTGTTCCGGCGACTGCTCCGATTCCGACGACTATTCCGATGACATGAATTTTTTGTACGGTCACAGTCCAGGTCACAAGTCACAGTCCAGGTCACAAGTCACAGTCCAGGTCACAGTCCAGGTCACAGCCAAGATCACAGGTCACAATCGACCACAAACGGTCACAAATGGTCACAATTAAACGGTCACAATCGGCCACAAACGGTCACAATTAGGTCACAACCGATCACAAACGGTCACAACCCCCATCCCATGCGCATCCCACTTACAACCAATGCACCACCACCATGACCACCACTATCATCACCAACCCTCACCGCCAATGCCACCACCAGCAACTCCACCTACACCATCAACAAAAATCAACCTAAATCCCCAACACCACCAAAATATGGAAACCAGCACTACCACTCCAACAACACCATTCGGAAGAAACCCCCACAGATCTGCAACAATAGCAAAAATCAGACAAGCAACCACCACAACCATCAGATAAAACAAACTTGAAAACTTAAAAAAGGGAAATAGTAGCAACCACAAAAATACAAACTGAAAAACCCATCACCACCACCACCCAATTTCACCATCACCCACTACCACGACCACCACCGCCACCGCACAATACAAATCAAAAACCAAAAAACCACCACCGCATAGCACAAATCAGGAACCCATTCTAAAAAAAGCAGCGATTTCCAGCAGCGGATGCCCCGAAATCGCTCACGAAAAAGTGAAATCGTCGGTTTCCCAATGGAAAGGCCTCAGCGACGAAATCGCGCTTTTCCACGATTTGATTGCCCGGCAGCTAGGGGAGGGGAGGGGAGGGGAGGGGGCGGCGGCCGAGAGGGAGGGGGCGGCAGTAACTTTTGAGCAGCGATTTCTTCTCGTGATTCAGGGATTTCCAATTGGAGAGAGAGAGGGGAGACGTAGAGAGAGAACGAGCTTTGGGGGAAATGAGAGACGTGGGCTTGATTTGTGAATTAATTGAATTAATAATATATAAAACATCTGATTTTTGAAAGATTAAACTTATCACCTCATTTTTGAATATGAATTTTGAAAAGTAGGGTTTGGGGTAATTTTCTCATTTGAGATTCCACATCTTTTGTACCCCAAGTAAAATTTCTGATGGATTTGGAAAAAGTGAGCCTCGCAAATTGGGTAATCTTAATGATGTCCTTTAGGGTAGGCCTATCTCTTCTAATTTTGATGCATCCTTTATGTCACAACCTACGTATGGTTTGGGATATGATCCAAATCCACCGAGCAAGATTAAAGTCAAGAAGGTTCCTCAAACCTAATCATGATTCAAATTTATGAAGTTACAGAAGAGAAATTAGAAGAGTCGAGACCTTCAGTGTTTAATCGAATATGAAGTGAGAATGATGGTGTTTCGATATTTAAAAGGTTAAATGGAGAACCTTCCACAGTAGTTGACATAAAAAGGTAAATTTCTATTTTCAAAAGGTTAAGTGAGGATCATTCTTTATCTACTCAAATTGATAAGAACGTACTAGCTCCTGAGAAGTCATCTAAAAGACAATCTGCATTCTCTCAACTTGGAATTAAAACTTCTAATCTATGGGTCAGTTTGATTGCAAATGTGAAAAATTGGTGGAAAGAAAATGAATTTCAGGGAATTGAATTGCTTAGAAATTGTTTTACTGGGAATTCCACCTGGTTCATTTGGCTTTATTTTTCGTGAAAATTTTAATTTAAATGGATAAAATTTATTAAAATTGGTGATAGAATTTGTTTGGATTGCCAAAAAGTAAAAAAAAAAAATTAAAAAAATTCGATTTTTTTGTGTGTGTTTGTTAGGCTTTGTTTTTCATGTAAATTGTCAATTAAATGAATAGATTGTTTTACCATTGGGTTTGGAATTTGTTGCCATTGCTAAAAAGTAAAAAACTAGAAACCATTTCCCCACAAAAAATGTGGGAAAATAAATTCAATCAAAACAAAAAAAATGTCATCATGTGAAGAAAATGTGGAAATCCAATTCCCAAGAAAATTATTCCCATCAAACAAGCAAATTGGTGGAAGTTGGAATTTGAATTTCTAGTTCAATGGAAAATTTTCCATATCAAACACAGCCTAAGTTCGAAGCCTCAACAATCAAGAAGAATACAGAAAAATTAGAGAGTTCACTCATCCCTAAAGAATGATGAGGATAAAGTAGAAGTTTCTGTCAATCACATCGCTTTTGAAGAAGCTTCCAACTCAAAATTTGAGTCTGAAAACTCTACAACAACAGATGAACCTGAACCAACTCTATCAACATTTGAAGAAGGAGGACAAACTATTGTGGATGACTTGAAACAATTGAATTTATGGACCGAAGAAGACCCAAGACCAGTGTTCGAAAGTACTCTCCTTAGTAAAAAAGAGGAATCCGAGCATATCCATTTGCTTCAGGAATACAAAGACGTATTTTGTATGGTCTTACAAAGAAATGCCGGATTAGATCCAAAGGTTGCAGTGCATCACCTTGTAGTGAGACATGGAGTGTGACTGATCAATCAACCTTAAAGAAGATTTTGACTAGAACTAATTCCTCAAATTGTAGTAGAAGTCAACAAACTTATTGAAGTTGTATTCATACGTGAAGTAAAGTACCCAACATGGATTGCAAACATTGTTCCTATAAAAAAAAATGGACAATTATGAGTCTGTGTTGACTTTCGATATCAGAATCAAGCATGTCCAAAAGACGATTTTCCACTTCCAATAACAGAGTTGATGGTGGATGCAACTACCAAGTATATAGTCCTATCTTTCATTAATGGGTCTTCCGGATACAACCAAATACAAAAGAATCCAAAAAATGAGGAGCTTACATCATTCCATACTCCTAATGGCATATATTGTTACAAAATTATGTCTTTTGGATTAAAAAATGTAGGGGCAACTATCAGCGGACAATGCAAAAGATCTTCGATGACATACTGCATAAGAACGTGGAATGCTATGTAGAGATCTTGTTGTTCAAACAAAGAAATGTGATGATCATCTATAAGACCTGCGCGATGTTTTCAAAAGACTCTGAAGACATCAATAGATGATGTATTTGCTAAAGTGTACATTTGGTGTCACATTTGAGAAATTTCTTGGCTTCATTGTTCGACATCGAGGCATTGGAATAGATTAATCAAAAGTCTACGCCATAATCAACCCAAGCAATGTGTATGAGTTAAAGGGTTTTTAAGGAAAGTTTGCATACATTGAAGATTTATCTCCAATCTTGTCGGACGTTGTCATCCATTCAACAAATTGGTAAAAAAAATGTACCATTTGAGTGAGATGATGCCTATTGAAATGCTTTTCAAAGCATTAAGCAATATTTATCTCATCTACAAGTACTAGCAGCTCCAAATCCAAGAAAGCCACCGACTGTCTTTGTTGTAGCGCAAGAATATTCTTTAAGAGTACTTCTTGTCCAAGTCAATGATGAAGGAAAAGAGAATGGACTCTATTATTTGAGCCATAGACTGGTAGGTGTTGAAATGAAGTATTTGCCTATTGAAAAAATATGTCTTGAGTTGATCTTCGAGTCTAAAAGGTTGAGACATTATATGCTATTACACATAATCAATCTTGTTTCAAAGTTTGATTCATTAAAGTACATAATGTCTAGGCCGATTATTTCCGAAAGGATTGGAAAATTGGCACTTCCGTTGTTTAAGTTCGATATTAAATTCATTCCACAGAAGGTCATTAAAGGATAAGCTCTGGCAGATTTCCTCATTGAGCATCCAATTCTGGTGGAATGGGAATATCCTGAAGACCTTCTAGATGAAAAAGTTATATTTGCTGAAGTTATACCACTATGGAGGCTATACTTTGACGAGGCATCTCGAAGCTTTGGTGCCGGGGCAGGAGTAGTCTTTATTACTCCACGTGATCTTGTCAAGCCTTACTCATTTACCTTAACAAAGAAATGTTTAAAGAACGTGTGGAATATCACGTCCTTATCCTTGGCTTGGAGACAACATTAGATATGAGTGTCCATCAGCTGGAAGTGTTTGGAGATTATAAATTGATAATCAACCAACTTTTAGCCGAGTATGAATTCCGTAATTCAAACCTAAAGTCATATCATGAATATGCTTCAACGTTTATGAAACGATTTAATCCGGTAAAAATCAAATTCGTGCATAGAAGTGAAAACAGGGAAGCTGATACCTTAGCTAATTTGGCCATTATTTTAGCTAGATCGGATGAAGACTTTTCTCACCCCATATCAATTGCTTAAAGATGGGTGCTTTGTCGTTGTTGCCTAATAATCTGAAAGAAAACAATAATGTTAAAGTAATCGATGATGAGGAAAGAAGAGATTGGAGATAACTAATAATCAATCTCCTTCAACATTAAAAGTTACAAGATAATCCAAGACGAAAGACTGAAATCAAGAGGCGTGTATCTCGTTTTGTCTTTTTAAGGATACATTTTATTAACGATCATGTGATGGAGTTTTCCTTCGATACTTAAGTAATGATGAAGTAACACGTGTCATAGAAGAAGCCCACTTTGGAATCTGTGGTGTTCATCAATCTGAACCCAAAATCCATTTTCGAATAAATATGATGTGTGTACTACTAGCCAGCTCTGGTACAAGACTCCATGGATTATAGATGAAATATGAAGCTTGCCAAGTCCATGAAAATTTCATCCACCAATCCCTGGAACCATTACATCTGACTGTAGTTTCTAGGCCATTTGATGTATGAGGTTTTGGTGTAATTGGACCTATAATTCCAAAGTCTTCAGTCGGGTATTCATACATCCTCATCGGGACTGACTACTTCTCTAAGTGGGCTGAAGTCGTACCGTTGAAGGAAATAAATAAAGAAAATGTTGTGGATTTCATTCTTATTCAGATCATTTATCGATATGGGGTCACGTGACACATCATCACTGATAATAGAAAACCCTTCTACAATAGCCACATAAATAATCTATGTGCAATGTTTAGATTCAAAATATATAACTTGACAATATACATTGTAGCAGCTAACGGGTTAGTAGAGGTATTCAATAAAACTATGTGTAGACTACTAAAAAAGGTTTTTTCCAAATAAAAAAAAGATTGGCATGAAAGAATAGGTGAAGCCTTATGGGCTTATCGAACTCCAACACAAGCCATCTCTTACGCCTTAGCGTATGAAGTGGAAGCTGTACTTACTTTGGAGTATCAAATTCCGTCACTTCTAATTGCCATCCAAGAGGTTTGGCAATAGAAGAAAATGCTTGTCTTCGACTGGAAGAGTTAGAAGCTTTGGATGAAAAGAGACTAGAGTCACAGATGCACCTGGAATACTATCAAGTTCGGATGGTAGAGTCCTTCAAAAAAGGTGCAACCAAGATCATTTCAAGTTTAGGATATGGTACTCTCCGTACACAAGCCAATTATAATCACAAGAAAAATAGAGGTAAGTGTCTTGTAATGAACTATGTTCGACTTGATCCATTTTACGTACGTAGACATCTTGAATAAATTATAAATTCAAGTTCAGGCAAAGCCAATAAATTCATTCAATTTATTTATCATTTTCTAAAGTTAAAAAAAAAAATTCACAAAAAATGAAAAAAAAAAGTTCATCATAAAAAATGATAGGAAATCGAAGTTCCTACAATATGGTCCTAAAGAAAATTAGAAAGTCTTGAATCTATCAAAATCACTCGCCATTGATAACTTGCAGGAAATTATCTTCAAGAGTTTTCCTTTTCTGATCAATGGATGCTATACTAGTGATATCTTTGGTCCGTGTTTCTTCTAATGGAGCTTTCGAAGTTCCAAGCATACTCTTTTGTTCCTTATGGGTTTGAAACTCATCAAAAATTCTATCATGCTCAAATGTTAGCTGACTAATTTTATTTTTCGACGAAGAACATGTAGAATCCTCTACTTCCATCTGAATATTAAAAAGTTTCAACTGTTTAGCCTTTTCTTCAGCGGTTGGACACTCAAAGTGTTGCTTTCTTTTAAATAAATAAAAGTCGACTCCTTTTAGGAAAAACATCCATACGTTTCATCAAAGGTGTTGGATTTGTGCGAAATAAGCTAGTAATCATGTTTTGAAGAATTAAGTTATTCTCATCCCACTAGATCGAATGTTCAAAAATTCACGTTTCAAAACGTCCCTAAAACACTTTTGAAAATAATTAGTTATGGCTTCTTGCAAAGCAACCTTCAAGTGAGGGAACTCTTGAGTTATCCTAGGTGGAGGATCAGACATGAAAGAACAAAAAACAGCTCCATGATTGTTTGTCTTTGAAGGAGAAATGTTAACTAAAGTCAATGAAGATGGAACAGTTGGGACTTCTTGATTGATCTTTGAAATGACTCTCATAGACTCAAAATTCACTTCATCTTCATTATTGAAATCATTTATGTTAAGCGCCTAGGTACCTTTATCAATGGTGCTCGGATATTTGCAAAGAGGGCCGTGAAAATCATGAGTATCATCTATTCCTTGAAGTTCATCGATTTTCCCATCATTTTCGTCAATTTGATCTTGCAAAAATTTTGGATTCATGGAGAAATTCAGTCCTTCAGGAACATTTGGAAAACCTACAAAAAAAAGGTGATTAAAGAAAAGATAGACAAAGGAGAACAAAGAACATACCTGAATTTCGTGTTCTAGGCGATATGTTTAAAAATTCACTATCTGATGGTGTATTCAGAAGATTGATGTTAATGTTAGAAGTTTCGAGATCACCTTTTGAAGGACTTGGAATAGCTTCAGGCAGCCTTAGTCATACTGATTGCTTCATTTGGTATATTCGGGAAAAAGGAGCTTGAAATTGAAGTTTGATTCATCAAATCAAATACAAATAGTATGTTAAAAAATAAATAAATAATCCATACCCGATCTTCGGAACTTTCATTTTCAGGAGTTAGAGTTTTTCCAGGGGCATGAGATGCTTGATTTCTAGGACTATTATGGTCTAGAATCAAAATTGCTTTAGGTTTCTTATCAAGAGGCTCAGAGGTGGAAGCAAACTTTGTTGATGGAACTATAATTTTAATTTCTTAATACCCATTTTATTTTGGAGGTTTGATCTCTCTTTCGAGAAGTCTCTTTAGGAATGAAATTTGGAGGGTTTAACCCTTTGGCTATGACCATGTTCGTTTGCCTCAAAACCAGATCAAGAACAAAGTCACGACTCTCACTAGAAGCTAAAACCTGCACTTGAACTTTGGTTAGGTTTGATAGTTCTTTGTTATTCCACCAATCTTGGTACTCTATATCAAATTCTTGACGTGTATCCTTCATATACTCTAAAATATGAATATAGATCCACTTATTATTTGAGTCAAAGATAACCAAACACGATACACGTTGACTACATTGAGAGTAATATCCCACTTTCTTGGTAAACTAGGTAGTTTCTGCCTGAAGCCATGTTGTCTCGCAAACCTGTAAGGATTATACGCTTCAAGAATGAGTATGGAAGATCTTCGATGATAAGGTCATCGTAAATTATGAAGTATTTGTAGAACTTGGTACATTGTCCACTCGTACTTTAGAACGAGACAGTGGGAGAAGTGGATTCCAGCAAAAATCTTTAACATCCATTTTCCACAGATAAGGTCTCTACAATCAATGACATTAATCTCCTAAGATTGGAAAGCATTCAAAGCGTCAGCATATTTTTGGACAATAGGACAATAATAATTCTTATCTATGTGATCAAAAATACCACGGACAAAATAAGTTCCATCCTAATAAAAAAATAAAGTGTCCAAGAAATACATGTGAAATTTTGCCGAAGTCTCTGCCTCATAAACACTTAGACATTTGTGTGAATCCTTCATAAATGCTTGCTAATATGGGAAGAACTATGCTGTAAATGAATTCGGTTGCTTTCTTAGAAGAGGCTTTAAAAGTCCCAACCCTCACACATTCCTTCCCAGAGGGAAGAACGAAACGAAAAAGCTATAGAGAGATAAGCTGCTATTTCTAACTCTTTTTCTTCTTTCATAGATAAAAATATTAACAAATCACTCCATGACCTCGATCTCTATAAGAAATATCTTTCGAATTGTCTACATTCATGGACCTTCTTATTTAAGTTGATGACCTATCCTAACACCTTTTGAACAGATTTAAATTCACGACATTTTTATAATCTTTGTTTTGTCGAGGATTTTGAACATAATCATTTTCTTGAAACCAGAATTCAACCCACACAGCATAAGTAACACAATCAGATTCTTTCTCATTAGTAACTAATGAGAAAATATTAAAAAGATACAAGCGAGGCTTATGGAGATCATATGTCAACTCTAAAAGGTTTGGGACTACTTCTTCATAATAATAACCCTTGATTGAAAGTCCACTAACCTTACGGATGTCCCGAAGAGAAATGCCAATTCGCCACTTGTGATCACAAAAGTGTTGGTCGTTGGACACCAAACCTCACAAAAAGCTATGTAGATAGAGTTTGGACAATGATAATCTTTTGTAGCAGTGATGACTGCAAAAGCTAACTTATGATGATTCTTCTTGAGAAGGAGTTTTTGGATAGAAGTAGACCATCCCCAAAACTAGTTAATGCCCTTGGGATGAGCTCCATGCTTTGGGAATGGTGAGGGTGAAGAAACGAAAGGGGAAGATGGTTGCTAGAATAGCTAGACTTGGTAGCGTCCAAGTTCTTGTGGTCTTCACTTACGATAGGCATATGCAATTCCTACAAAGGCTCAGAAGGAACAGAAGAATGATATGTCACTGCTTTATGGATGGTGAATTTAAGCTCACTTCGTGTGTTGAACTGTAAATGGTACTTCACATCAGTATCTTTATTTTAAAGATATCTTTTGCCTTGATTTTTAAACTTGATAATTTTTTGCATATCAGGATACATTTTACTATTAGATTTTATCTCGTCATTCTTAAAAGATAAATAAATAAAAAAAGAGAGAAAATCAATAAACATAAAAAATAAGCAATAAATTCTTTTTGGACATTAAATCTTTTAAATTCATTTGTTTTAGATTTATTGTCTAAAATTACAAGTCTCCCAAATATGTAAATAGCTTACAACCTTGGACAGTCGAAAGGGTTGGTCTTTGGTCCTCAATACAAAGTGCTTTAGACGATTGAAGGAGTTGGTCTAGGTCCTTAACAAAAAATGCCTTGGAAAGTCGAAGAAGTCGGTCATTGGTCTCAGCACAAAATGTCTTGGACGGTCAAAGGAGTCAATCATTGGTCCTCACACAAAGTGCTTTGGAAGGTAGAAGGAGTTAGTTATTGGTCCTCAACACAAAATTCTTTGTACGATCAAAGGAGTCAGTCTTTGATCTTCAACACAAAGTGCTTTAGATGGTGAAAGATGACAGTCCTTGGTCATCAATTTCCGCGGAACAGTTCGAAATTTTGCATTTGTTCATAAACAAATATATTCTGAACTCCCGCACTAAAATTCAACTCTCCACAAGAAAATCTCAAACCTCAAAATTCATGAAAGTCGAATCCTTGGGAGAAATGTTAGTTTCCATTTTATTAAAAAAAATTTACTAAAAAAAACAGTAAAATAGTACACATAACAGAAGAAGAAGAAGAAGAAGAAGAAGAAGAAGAAGAAAATACACAAATTGTTGATTTTTTGGTTTCTACGTTAATGTAGAAACCAAATAAAAAAAAAACGTAAAACACACGAAGCAAAACCAATTTCAATTCGTTTTTTGGTTTCTGTTAGCATCTGCCAGCGGCAAAAACCAAGAAAAAAAATGAGGTCCACCAACTTTTACACACATTGACACATGCACACTTTCACATATGAGAGAGAGAGAGAGAGAGAGAGATTGAAAATTTAAAAATCTTCTCTGCCTTTATTTGCAAATTTAACCTTCTTGTTTCCAAATCTCGTAGTTTGTGCATATAAATAGGTGGATGTCAAATTTCAAAAAAAAAATTCACTCAAGCCCAACTTTCCATTAAGGATAAAGCCCGTCTAAAATCAAATTAGTTATAAATCGTGTATAAAAATACATAAATAAAAATTCAAATTTAAATTCAATATTTATTAATTTATTTATTTTCATGATAAATAAATAAATATCGTGGGGGCATTTGTAGACATAAAAAACTAAGCCCTTGTTTGACATCCATTTTTGAAGAAAAATTTGATTTGGAATAGTAATTGATGGAAGAATGTGTGGTTAAAAAGTAAGGAAAATATTTGGGTTTATATGTAATATTATTTTATTGATAAAATGTGTGATTGAAATGAAGAAAGAAAAAAAAAATAAGAATGATAATGGGAAAAATGAATGTCAAACAAGGGCTAATTAATGAATTGGGTTGATTTGAATAATTAGCCCAATTAATTTTATTAAATTAAAGTCTACAAGGCTTAAAAAATTCAAAAGTCCATCCTACTTTTTCAAAATTCATAATTATTTAATTTTTTAATTAAAGATAATTGGGTGATTACCAAAATTGGTTACGGATTTATCTATAAATAGGATAAAATCTCAAGTGCAAAGAAATTCCAAAGTCCAAATCTCGAAGTGCAAATTCAAGTCTAGAAGTCAAAGTGTCATATGAGCCAAGATTCCAACAAATCAAGTTTTCAACAAATCTTGAAGTACATGATTCAAGCCACATGACCCCTCGTCTTCAAACTCTCAGATTATTAATTAGAAGATTTTGCAGTTCTACAATCACAAGAAGATTAATATCTACTTATATTTAGCAAAAATATAATTTGTAACGATTTCTATATTTAATACACGAAATTTGTTGTGCATTGGTATCTTTTTAAGAAGCGCAACTTAATATGAAAAATATGGAGGAACTTTTATTGATATTATTGAAGAAACATAACCCAATTACAACATATTCTAGAAGAATATCACTTTGTTATTTTTGAAGAAATCAAATTTCATACAAACCAGTATTCTAGAAATATATTATGTTAGCCTCTAGAATTAACTTCTATAAGTCTAATTCTTATAAATATGTTAATGCACCTGAGAAAGCATAATCTATATACAAATAGTCCATTATTCTAGAAGAATATATTTTGTTATTTCAAAAGAACGACTTTAATTATTGATGTCGATGGTTAGAAATAGTGTTATACTCTTGAAGAAGTATAACGGTATACAAATTAGTATTCTAATATCTCTAAAAAAAATATGACATTGTTCAAGAAACATGATATATGTATCTAAATATTCTACAAGAATTTTAAATAATGTGAGAAAGTGAAAATAGATATTTTTGTTCTTTTGGTTACTTTTAATGCATGTAGTACGTCAACTATCTAGTTAAATTTATTACAACTTCTTGAAGGAGAAAGAACAAAACGACAGAAACTAATCCTAATCTCACATCAAGTTATTCAACTCTAATTAAACTCTCTAAAAGATGAAATATTAAGTGATATAGAGAAGACAAATTTTGTTCACCACTAAATATAAAAGAAACTTGTAAAGCTTCTAAAAATCGTGCTTTAATTAGTACTCTATACTAATATTTTTATAATAGAAGAACATTTTGTATTGAAGCAGAAGCTCGATTAGAATTTATTACTTGATATGATCAGCAAAACTACCAGGATCAGAAATATTGCGAAAATTATTCAGAATTAGAATAGACATTCAATGAAAAATCAAAAGATTTTTCAAAAAGAATTTTCAATCTAATGAATTCACATATAATTCTTGTTTTAAATATTATAGACTGATCATTGATCATCACTAGTTAAAGTTGTGACTAAATCTAATAAATATATCTACTTGATAATTGTATGTCATTATATATTTACAACCTGAAAATTGCAAGATTACTTGCTTAAATTTTAAACTATGAGCATGATTTTTAGATTAAAAAATCAAGAATGTGTGTTTAGTTAATGCTAGTGGGGTCTAAAGCTCAACCTTTTAATAATTGTTAGTTGGAATGGCGATAAAATGTTTAACACTATTATTTATTAAACGCCTCCAATTAATTTTTAAATTATTACTATTGAAAACAAATTTATTTCCATATCTATCTAAGGAATGTTATTTTATATGTTGCAAAATAATAGCATTATGCCAACATTAATGTTACCCACTATATTAGGCTTTCGTTTATAGCCTAATACTTTTATCTTATTTTTTTTATAGTGTTATATATGTGTTATCGCTAAACCACAATGCACTAAGATGGACATAAAAAAAATACTGAGAATCAAGTTTAGTTTGAACCCGTATAAAAATATCTTAAGCTGTAAGGAAGTGATATTTTACAAAGCAATTTGCTAATTAAATTGCTTTCTCAGCATTAGAATGAAAAATTTGTAGCTAAAATAATACACTATTGACGTCAAAAAAATGACTAGGTCAATCTTTGTCAACTTAAATGATGATTTGTTTGAGGTTAATTGCTGAAAATAATGCTTAGAGAGAGAGAGAGAGAGATAAATTTGTACTGAAAATAAAGCTTGCCCCCGTTTGACACCCATTTTTTTGGATAAATTCTCACTTTTCTACAGTAAAAGTTGCTTACCCGTACAGCCCTCTGTTTTTTTTTTTTTTTGATTTCTATTAGACCGATAATGCCATTGAGATCCATAGACTAATTTGCCCTCTGATTTTTAGGCCAATTTTTGTATTTGCCCTCCATGTAATTGAATTGTGTGAAAGAAGACAAAAAGTACTTGGAGGGCATAAACGAAAATGTTAATATTTGAAATTGAAAGTAATCAATGTCTGAGTCCACCGTACTTGATGCCTGTCACATGGGACCCACTTTTACTGTAGAAAAATGAGAATTTACCCCAAAAAATGGGTGTCAAACGGGGGCCTTATAGAATGTGTATTGTATATCCTTCCCTCCTACCATTGGGGAACCATTTGGTCATATTTATAGGCTCCCAAAATAGCCAATTAGCCTCCAAAAATAAGTTATCTACAATGTCTTTCTTGAATTGTTTGACAGTGCCCACACTTTTCCTAACTCTTAATTGGTCCTTTTGAGGTCGACTCATGATGATGCCGAGGTGGTAGGTAATTATTAGAAGCTTTTGAATGGTTGAAAGTTAAGGCACAATCATCATGAGTGCCATGTGTTGTTATAGGAATGGTCATATGTAAATTAATGATGTCATGGATAAGGCACAAGTGACAATAAAGCAACGATAATGTTTTCTAGATGACGACGAATATGGCCAAGCTGACCTGACATGGAGATTGACTGTCATAGGTCGAGTTGACCTTTTACTGCGAGCTCATAGGTTGAGCTAACTAGGTAATCTTTTAGCTCGTCTTCTTTTAAGTGACTATTGAATATTCACAAGTTCTTATTCTTAAATTAAGGTAAGTCCAAGCTAGTTTAGTGAGTTTGGACACCAACTAATGTCCCCAAAGTCCTGCTTTTTGAGATTCGGTCAGTCATAAATTGGTTTAGAAATGAGGTATGATCAGTGTCTTCAGCCTTTCCCAAGTCGAACTTTGTTATAGAATTTTCCTTCCAATTCTAGGTGGGGTCTGTACATCTTGAGTTCATTTATGTAGAGTTATTTGACTTCTTCTATTTTTTTGAATTGCAAGTAGGTGAACGCTGATGTGGACAAGATCTGAGATGATGTCCTAGTTATGTACCAAATTGTTAAAGACTGAAGAGCTCACCATAAGGAGGCTTGAGACAAATGGACCAAGAGAGGACTACGAAGAGAAAACTTTTGTCTTTGTAGCACTTTATAACCTTAGATCATGCTATTGAAGAGCGGGTTTTGTATCGTTAAAGAGCGGGCTTTGTCTAAGTGTTGTTGCACTTACAACCTTATATTGTGTTGCTGAAGAACATTGTTTATACAGTTGAAGAATGGGCTTTGTCTAAATGTTGCAGCACTCACAACCTTAGATTATGCTTCTGAAGAGCAGGTTTTGTCTAAGTGTTGCAGCATTTACAACCTTAAATTGTGTTGTTCAAGAGCAGGCTTTATGTCGCTGAAGAGCGGGCTTTGTCTCGGTGTTGTAGCATTTACAACCTTAAATGGTGATGTTGAAGAGAAGGCTTTGTGTGACTGAAGAGCGGGCTTTTGTATCATATTATTGAAGAGCGGGCTTTGTGTCGCTGAAGAGCGGGATTTTGTATCGCGCTGTTAAAGATCAGGCTTTGTTTATATAGATGATAATGAAAAGTAAGAATGAAAATTTGATGTATATTTTACGATATGTATGTATGCAGATGATGAGATATGCGTGCACGTCAATGATAATATAGATTGTGCTACATGCGTGCATTAGCAATACTAACAATAATATCATGGAATGTTTAGCAGTAATATTGTCATGCTACTAAGGTATTCTTATACCAATTGTTGATAAGTGTGTTTTGTGCACTTATTCATGCCACAAAACATGAACTATTGTCGATAGATATGTTGAAATATGGCTTAATTCGATATAATTTGCATTTGTAGGACTACATTGATGGATGGAATGAAAAGTGTGCGAAAACAGGCGAAAAAGAACCAAAATGGAAGAAAATCAAAGTTCAGCGACTAAGATGCAAATAATCAAAAGATGATCCGGAATAGGAATTGAAAATGTGAAGATATCGAGGATCAATTGAGCTTTGGAATTACACATTGGAACAAGAAAATGTGGAAAAAGAGGCCAAAATTTGATTTAACAAAACTTGGGACCAAAATATACAAAATGGAAAATAGTTTCTTCCATATGATCACATGGTAGAAACATCTTGTAATCACCTAGACATTTACAGGGAATGAATTGGACGAAATTGTTGTTCCATGCGATCACATGGAATATAACCATGTGATCACATGGTTCATTTCTGGACCCGAATTTTCTGTTTCCTTATTGGAATAGATCTCTTATGGAAAGGTAACTTGACACCCTATTAGAGTCTAAACTCATCCAAAAGTTAGGGTTATGCATTCCTAGGGAGAAAAAGACGATTAAAGAGCAAGGAGAAGAGCTAGAACTAGGGTTTCACTTCAAGATTCAAAATTCAAGCTTTAACTTCTAATTCTTTGGTGATGTCTTTTATTTATTACTTTTACTATTCTTTTATTTTCTCCATGATAGACTAGGTTTCTTTATGTACTAGGTGAACGATGAATTTTGTATTGTGATCTTTTAATATTCATTTTGAAATTTGACATTTAAATACGTTTGATGGATGTTGAATGATTTATATATACGTTTTGCCTCCATGATTATAGTGCATGATAATTGTGTGAGTTTAAATGGTTTATTTTATGCATTCGAAAGAAGGGAAATAAACTCAACAATGTATAAATCATCATTTTGTTCATAGATGATAGAAATATACCGATATGCATTACGTAAATCTTTAAGAGTTTACAAAACTTCATGCATTCTTGTATATTGCATTTGTCATAGAAATATAGTCAAATTGTATGCTAGAATGGATTCAATTCTACTCGAAAGAGATTGTTGGATAGGTTAAAAACATTGAATCTTCAACTAATTCGTCGTGTTGTCAATTTGTGAAATAGGGGTTAAGGGTGAATTTTGCTTGGGGATTCGGGATTCTAGTACGTTTTTCGTACATCTATTTCTTCAACTTTTGCATTCAACCTTTATTTTTCATTTAGTTTTGCAATTTTAGTTTACTTTGCATGTTAGTCGTAATTTCAACATAAAATTACAAAAACAATCATCTTGAGTTTAATAGATTCGGTTAAGGTGGACATAATAAAAATCATTTTAAATCAATTCTCGTGGGAACGATACTTGAAATTCTTGAATTTCCACTTTATTACTTGTGAATGATCCGTACACTTGCAGTAATTTTTATTCGAAACATATTTTCGTGAACAAGTTTTTGGCGCCGTTGTCGGGGATTGAGTTTGACTTTTATTTTTGTTATTTAAACACTAATTCGAACTTGTTTTCTTTTAATTTTAGTTTACATATTATTTTCTGTTTAGTTTGTTTATTTAAGCTGAGTTATGTGCTACTATTTTTCCCTTCTTCAGGTATTGCATGCGTAGATCGATCAGCTGTGAATTACTTCAAGCTGATTTAGAAATTGAACGAACTTTTCATCGTAGGCAGGGAGAAGCAAAAATAGCATAGCAGGAAACTCAAGGACAAATACAAATGGCTGGGCAACAACTGGAACCGAGAGTAAATCCGGTAGCTCCGTCAATTCTGAAGCACAATATGATGGGAATGCTTTGCTTGGGGATTTTTTGGCACCGTTCGTCATTCAAAGCCAATCCAACATTGTCTACCCCACATTCGAACAACCGAACTTTCAACTGAAAACAAATGTCATTCAACTCTTTCAGAATAGACATCAATTCTACAGGACAGCCACGAGAATCCACATACACATGTATCCCCGTTTTCTGGATATGTGTTAACGTTTTAGATACCAAGGGATATCAGAAGATGCAATCAGACTGAGGCTGTTCCCACACAATCTTTGGGATAAAGCACTTGAGTGGCTTGATTCACTCCTGGTGGCAAGTATAACTACTTGGAATGACTTAGCTCATAAATTCTATACCAAATACTTCTCACCAGCCAAGGTGGCGAGATTGATGCATGACATATCAATTTTTAACCAACATGAAACTGAATCATTTGATGAAGCGTGGAATAGGCTCAAGAGCATGCTAAGGAAGTGTCCTCAGCATGGATACGACGAGAAAGAACAAATCAGATACTTCTGTATAGGATTAAACACCAACTTTCAGAATCATGGTGGATTTTTCGTCAAATGGCTCCCTAACCACTAGGTCAGTCGAGGGAGCCTGGGAATTGTTCGAGAGAATGGCTAATACCTCAGCCATGTGGTCTTCAGATAGAGTGGGTCCAAAGAAAGTAGCTGGAGTGTATGAGGTAGATACCTATTCGGCACTATCTGTAAAGATTGACTCTTTTTTCACAAGATAGAAGGCATGACACAGACCTTGAATTCAGCACAAGTGAAGAAACCAAATTGTGAAGAATGTGGAGCAGAGCATGGTACAGCTGAATGTCCTATCCTTACACAAAGGATAGAACAGGTAGATTTTGCACAATGGGGTCAACATTAGCAAAACAATCCTCACTCTGAAACATACAATTTGGGATGGAGAAATTATCCAAACTTCTCTTGGGGTAGAAAGCAGAATCACAATCGGAATCATAATTGGGTGCAAGGGCAGTTTCAACAAGAGAAGAAACTTCAGTTGGAAGACATGTTTGCAAAATTCATGGAAAAAGTCGATAAATACATGGAAACTACTAATCAATTCATGAGGAAGACTGAAACAAACTTCCAGAATCAAGGTGCAGCTATTAAGAATTTGGAGACTCAAGTGGGACAACTAGCTCTTTCTATGACAGGGAGAGTACATGGTGCATTGTCGAGCAACACAAAAATAAATTCTAGGGAACAATGTCAAGTCATCACTACACGAAGTGGAGTTCAACTACTTGAGATATATGTAAAAAGGTCGGGTACACATAAAAAGCAAGTGGAGTTTTTTGAAGAAGAGAATGAGAAGCAGGTTGACAACATCAGGAAGACACCGGCAAAAGAAAGTCCAACAATGTCACAGAAATTGCCAATAATTCGATAAATCCCTATGAGCCGTCCATTCCACTCCCACAACGATTGAGGAAGCATCAATGGGAGCAACAATACAAGAAATTCCTCAAAGTTTTCACAACGCTCCATATAAATATCCCATTTGCAGAAGCACTGTACAAAATGCCTGGTTATGCCAAGTTCCTGAAAGATATTCTATCCAAGAAATGAAAGCTAGACGAACATGAGATAATGATGCTAACAAAAGAGTGCAGTGCCGTAATTCAGAAAAAACTCCCACGAAAACTGAAAGATCCAGAGAATTTTACTATACCTTGCACTATTGGTGAATGCTACTTTGATAAGGGTCTTTGTGATCTTGGTGCAAGTATAAATCTAATGCCTCTATCTGTTTTTAGGAAACTTGGACTAAGCGAAGCCAAAGCAACCACGGTGACACTTTAGTTAGCTGATCGATCATTTTGCACATTCGAGGGGATAATTGAAGACATGCTAGTTAAGGTGGACAAATTCATTTTTCCAGCGGACTTCCTCATTTTGGATATGGAAGAAGACAAGGTTATCCCACTTATCTTGGGCAGCCTATTCGTAACTACCAGTAGAGCTCTAATAGATGTTGAAAATGGTCAGTTAAATTTGAGATTTGACGAGGAGTAGATCACTTTCAGCGTCTTCAATGTTGTCGATGATCATGTCAAGTCAGATAGTTGCTATCAAATTGATGTGGTAGAGGAGGTGTTGCAGAAGACAATTGTGTTTCAAAACTTTTCAAATATTGCCGATGACCATAATTTACATTTTCAACCCGAACAAAATCTTGAGAGCAAGAAGGCTACATTATTGAGTTTGAGGTAGTTGATGAGGGAAAAGCAGATGACACGGATAAAGATAAAGCTATCGTTTGGAAGAACGTTGCAGTAATAAAGAAAATGTCATTGAAAAAGTTAATCGGATCTCTAAGGATATATTCGACATTCCCTAACAGACCAACACAATAAAGTCGAGCTATAAACTTTATACCAGCGCTGGATGTGAGGCAACTAATCTTTTCTACCATTTTATTTATTTTGCCTTAAGCATTCAATTGGTAATTTCTTCTTCAAGTTTTTTTTTTATAACTTTTAATAAGATTACTTTTTCATCGTCACTACAGATAATAAAGGAGCCTATGCATAGTCCACACTTCTTTTTCCTCCACCATATTCACATTTGCATCCCCATCGACCAGGGGAGTATTCCACACCTTTTTTTTCTTTACCTTCTGTGGATTTGTCCTTAATTTTATGCGCTGCTAAGTTTGCATTTTATTATTTTTTAAACATTGAGGACAATGTTCTGTATACGTTTGGGGGTGAGAATATGTTAATATGTCATTCATCATATTACTACAGTTTTTGTTTTTGTGTGATTGTGTGAAAAAAAAAAACAAAAAACAAAACAAAAAAAAGAACTAGTTTTTCGTCTTGCTGAGTAATTCTTAGTTTTATGCATTTCTAGTAGTAGTTTAGAATTTTGTGTGCTTGTGTGGGTTTAATGGCCTTGCCGGAAATGATGTGAATATTGGATTCGGGATAACTATGGCTAGTAGAAATTGTGCATGTTAGATTGATCGATACTTATCTATGTGGAAACTTGACATTTTTGCGCACAATACTTGTGTTGGGCATGTAAGCTAATGATAGGGTGTATGAATCATAGTACATTTGAACATGATAGGTCAACCCCGAAAACCTCAACTACACTTATTGATAAACCATCACTTTTGGAGTTTGGAGATGATTTAGTTTTTACAGGGGAACATTGAGATGAGTAGGGATTTCATGCGTGAAAGTATATTGTGTGGATTGGATTAGACCAATGAGAAGCAAACGAGGTAAAAGTTTTAAGTTAGAGGTTAGTTCTAAAAATTGGATGTCTAAAAGAAAAGGAGCATTGTACTGAGCATTGAATAAATGAAGACATCTATTCGAGTCTGTATAACTCGAGTGATTAAGCCTGCAAGGGTTTAAAACCTGGTGCCCTATGGTCATCTGACTTGGAAGTCATCGGCCAAAAACTCATTACAGGGGTTATATAGAAAGCAAATGAAATATGTTATAAAAAAAAAAGAAGCTATCCATTGAGAAATAATATACATGCTTTTATGTATAAAATGCACTGATTAGCCCCAGACATCCGGTTGATAGAATCATATCTCTGATGTGAAGCAAGTAACTTAATTTAGTCTTAACTGTTGAAACAATCAAATAAATGGGAGAATCCTTGCTTGTTGATGTGTGAACTTGTGATTGCGAGATCTATCCAAACTAAGAGAGGGTAATGACTTAAGTAAATCATAAAAAAAAAAAAAAAAAAAAAACTCTACTCTAGAACACATCCCGGGATATTTGAGCGAGAAGAATAAGTTTGGGGGTGTGTGTATCTCTCGAGCGAAGAAAGAAAATATTTGACTATTGTAGGTCAGGATTTGCACCCATCATCAGTGTGGTATGGTTTGCATGAGTATGCACACACACACACACACACACACATACACATCAAGTTCTACATATGATAGGTGGATGTTGGTTTAAACACTTTTGAAACTGTTAATGATGTTGATTACTGTTGATTACTGAAGTCTAATCTCAAGATTCGGCAGGTTGTTAAACCATATTTTGTATTGAGTTAAGTCACCATCTTGTTTGGGGACAAAGAATAGATCAAGTTTGGAGGATTTGATAAGTGTGTTTTGTGCACTTATTTATGCCACAAAACATGGACCATTGTCGATAGATATGTTGAAATATGGCTTAATTCGATATAATTTGCGTTTGTAGGACACATTGATGGATGGAATGAAAAGTGTGCGAAAACAGGCGAAAAAGAACCAAAATGGAAGAAAATCAAAGTTCAGCGACTAAGATGCAAATAGTCAAAAGATGATCTGGAATAGGAATTGAAGATGTGAAGATATCGAGGATCAATTGAGCTTTGAAATTACACATTGGAATAAGAAGATGTGGAAAAAGAGGCCAAAATTTGATTTAACAAAACCTAGGACCAAAATACACAAAATGGAAAATAGTTTCCTCCATGTGATCACGTGGTAGAAACACCATGTAATCATCCAGTCATTTATAGGGAATGAATTGGACGAAATTGGTTGTTCCATGCGATCACATGGAATATAACCATGTGATCACATGGTTCATTTTTGGACCCGAATTTTCTGTTTCCTTATTGGAATAAATCTCTTATGGAAAGGTAACTTGACACCCTATTTGAGTCTAAACTCGTCCAAAAGTTAGGATTATGCATTCCTAGGGAGAAAAAGACGATTAAAGAGCAAGGAGAAGAGCTAGAACTAGGGTTTCACTTCAAGATTCAAAATTCAAGCTTTAACTTCTAGTTCTTCGGTGATATCTTCTATTTATTAATTTTATTGTTCTTTTATTTTCTCCATGATAGGCTAGGTTTCTTTATGTACTAGGTGAATGATGAACCTTGAATTGTGATATTTTAATTTTCATTTTACAATTTGACATTTAAATACGTTTGATGGATGTTGAATGATTTATATACACGTTTTGCCTCCATGATTATAGTGTACGATAATTATGTGAGTTTAGGTGGTTTATTTTATGCATTTGAAAGAAGGGAAATAAACTCAACAATGTATAAATCATCATTTTGTTCATAGAGGATAGAAATATACCGATATGCATTACGTGAATCTTTAAGTGTTTACAAAACTTCATGCATTTTTGTATATTGCATTTGTCATAGAAATATAGTCAAATGGTATGTTAGGATATGTTCAATTCTACTCGAAAGAGATTGTTGGATAGGTTAGAAATATTGAATCTTCAACTAATTCATCGTATTGTCAATTTGTGAAATAGGGGTTAAGGGTGAATTTTGCTTGGGAATTCGGTATCCTAGTACGTTTTTCATACATCTATTTCTTCAACTTTTGCATTCAACCTTTATTTTGCATTTAGTTTCCCAATTTTAGTTTACTTTGCATGTTAGTTCTAATTTCAACATAAAATCACAAAAAAACCATCTTGAGTTTAATAGATTCGGTTAAGGTCGACATAATAAAAATTATTTTAAATCAATCCTCGTGGGAACTATACTCAAAATTCTTGAATTTCCACTTTATTACTTGTGAATGATCCGTACACTTGCGGTAATTTTTATTCGAAAAATATTTTCGTGAACAATAGTCTCCTATGTTACGAGGTCTACAAGCTCGCATTAATGATGTGAGGTCTTATGGGTTAGACTCGTCATTGCAAGGTCTTATGGACTTGCCTCAATATGATGAGATCGTACGAATTAGCTTCGTCGTTGCAAGGTCTTATCTACTCGCCTCAATAAGATGAGAGAAGGTTCGCCTTGAACAATTAGAACATCATTGCGGCTTTCTACAAAGGTCAGCTCAAGTTTAAGTATATTGTTGAACACTTGTGTGCATTAATTAGCCTTTCCTCAACACATAGGCATACCTAGAGGTTCAAGGTACACTGTCTGACATCGATGGTGTTAATTTTGAAAGCTGCACTAAGCTCAAGGTTAAGTTACTTGAAGCAAGGAAGACCCTCTTAAGTACGAGGTTGCCAACCTCAAACTCTCTTTTGCATACTTTTTGGTTATAGTACTTTAACACTTTTTTGTTCGTATACTATAGTTTAGATCTGCCTTGTTCATTTTTTGTTTAAAGGCCTTCTCTTTTGCTGTTTTAACCGAGTTGCAAGGTTGATGTGGAGCATGTATCCAACGACCTTTGGATTAATTTCCTTCATAGCTTTCGTGATTCCAAGTGAAGCCATCTAGGTTCGAGTGGATGAATTTCGAGCTGACCTGGATTTTATCCAACTCTTTCACTGGTTCAGCTCGTCTATTACATATTCGTACCATGGGATCTAATGGGTCAAGCAGATTCTACCATGTAGACCTCTTTATTATATGTGGAGGAGGTGGTGAAACTTTTTTCTACTATTGTGGAGGTGGTGCCTGCATTAAAGATGTCTGAGTCATCTTCTTGAGCTTAATCATAAATTCTTAGAGTTGACGTGGTTGATTAGGACTTCCACTTACTCTTTGAGGTGTCAAATTTTTTTGGTATTGTGCCTCGCCAACATTTGGTACCGACATTACTTACATTGGTTGGAACCCATTAAGATCTTTTTTAAGGGAAGAGGTCCAAGGAAGAACTCCTTGCCCCCCTCCCACTCGCATAAAGACTCCTTCTATGGGTTGTATTTAGATGATGGTATTTTTAGAATCTTTTTGGATATGGGCGAGGTTGATCTGCACCTCTTTTCTCTTTTCTTCGTTCAAGTATGGATCTTTCGTCTACCGTTTTATCTTTAGGATGAACTAAATAATTGAGGTCAACTTTTCATTCTTCCTGGTTTGAGGTTGCCTCATCTGCTCCAATATGCTTTTCTGCTGGACTTTGGAACTCACAATAGATCTTAGGGGCATCCCCATGAATTGATCACCAGAAGCTCATTTTCGACCTTAGTCCGGAGAGGACGGCCATAAAGACGGCATCATCTGATATCTTTTTTACCTCCATAAACTGTTTATTGAATCTGCTAAGTTAACTTTTCAAAGATTTAATGCCTGGATATAATCTAACTAGGCGTTCTTTGGGCATTTTTCAAGCTTTTGAGCCCATGAACTGAGATAAAAACTCTCTCGCTAGGTCAACCCAGTTCTTGATGGACCTCTGATGTAACCTTCTAACTTTTGATTGTTCACTTTAAGGTCAGCTCTTGATGATGTCGAGGTGGTAGGTAATTAGTGCAAGCTTTTGGTAGATTGAAGGTAAGGCACAATCATAATGAGTGTCATATGTTGTTATAGGAATGGTCATGTGGGAATCAATGATGTCATGGATAAAGCTCAAGTAGCAATAAAGCAATTATGATGTTTTCTAAATGACGGCAAATATGGCTGAACCGACCTGACTTGGAGAGCTGTTTGTCATAGGTCGAGCTGACCTGTTATTGAACGAGTTGATCTAACTTGGTGGAGCTTGTAGGTTGAACTCACTTGATGATCTTTTAGCCCGTTCTGTTTAATGTAACTATTGAATATCCACAAGCTCACATTCTGAATTAAGGTAAGTCCGAGATGGTTTTGTGAGTTTGAACACCAACATACATAATGCATCATATTTTGTTATTTATATTCACGTACTTGACAATATGAGAAGATAATTCAATTGCAAGATGCATTGACAAACCTATAATAGATTGTAAAATCTCATGTACCATCTATAGATGCTCCATCTTTTATTGATGTCTTATAAGAACAAACTATTAGTATTACATAAGTGACACCAAGAAGTGTTGTGAATTCGATTTTAAAGATAAAGATTCTCATAAAAAAGGAGAAAATAATAAAGATGGTCTCATTTAGGAAAGTTATACTCTTGGAAAATATATAGACACAACTAATTATAAAACCTCAAAAGAATATCAGGTACTTGAAATATTGAAAGTGAAATATCTCAATAAGTTATGACATTCTAGTAAAAAAAATAGAATCGAAATGAAAAAATCTTCCATGATACTTTTGTACATGGTATACTGTTTCGTATTAGAAATAGCTAGAATAACAAAATAAATTCGTCAAAGTATATTGATTGCAGAAAATACCAAATAAAATGACGCAATCCTAGTAAAATTGAACTTACTAGAGAAATTTGAAGTTTCTGGATTTATAGTTTGAACACCTAAATGTGTATGCTAATAAAAAAAATAAAAGAAGAAAAATAAAGTCGCAACATATAATTCACACATCTCATTGTAAAAAAATGTTAAAAATTGTATAAATAGATAAATTATCTTTTAGTGAATGCAATCAAAAGTCAATGTCTTGTTATACTGAAGGTAAATAAAATTTGATATGTGTGTAATAAACGTGGTTATATCCAACTCACCGACATGATTATTAATATTATAAATGAAGAATTTAATATGTTTGAAATACATAATTCAAGTGATATTATTGTAAGATGAGTAAATATGAGTTGTAATTTTTTTTTCTTGGCTAAAATCTTGTCCCATTGAATTTTTCTTCATTATTTTTGATGAGAAAACTTTTGTCACGTAATCATAAGAATAATGTACTCTTTTTCTTATATTAGAATTTTTTATAATGATTTTTCTAATAAGTCACATTCTTCATGTAATGACCTACATGACATTTACCCTCAAAATAAAGTTCTTATATGTTATAAATTGTAGGGGTGGGTTCGGTTCGGTTCGGTTCATTTTTTTCGGTTCCAGAAATTTTCGGGTATTTAGTAAATGGAACCGTCGATTCTAAATATAATTTTGGAACCGTTCGGGTTCGGTTCGATTCGGTTCGATACTATAATTAAATTTTTTAATATTTAAAATAATACTACATAAATATACTTGAAAGTAGATACTAATATTAACAACAAAAAGTAGATATAAATACCAAGTTCAATCTTAACTTTTACAAATTAACGTAATCTAATTTCATAACATATAAATAATAAGTTGTCAAATACAAATACGAAAAAGTAAATATTACTAATAAAACTTCGATAATTCATATCAATAATTCATTTGTTTCAAACATTCAAATCTACATAAAAATGAAATATAAATTAGAAGTAATAAAGATAAAATATTTTAAAGTATTGATAATACTTACCAACTATTTACTGTAATAATCAGTTGCTTGACTTTCCATACTAACTACTAAGAGACTATACAAGAAAAAATTGAAAAAAACACAACTAACAAACATAAATAAACTCTAAATTGTTCAACTAATAAGATTTAATAAAAAAAATTATTAATTTATTTAGAAAAAATAAAAGAAATTGATTTATGCAATATTAAAAAAAAAAGTCGGTTCTTATTCGGTTTTTCAGTTCTGGGTCTAGAACCGAGAACCGAACCAAACCATTCAGTTCTCGATTCGGATACCCATTCGGGTATTTCATTTAAAAAAAACCCCGCTCGATTCGGTTCAGTTCGAACATTTTGCCCAACTCTAATAAATTGTGTACGAGACTGTTGAAGAAAATAATAACAAGATCCTTTTTTTTTTTTTTTTGGATAATCATGTTACTAAAGTCACTAAAGATTGATAAATATCTACTAGAAGATGATATTTTTTGAAAACTATAACAAGACAACATGAAATTTACACAATTAGAATTATGATATTGAAGATGTTAACGTACAAGTTATAGATGACTCGATACAAGAACTTTCATTTATTCAAATCATGGTAGTAGATGTATTTATTCCTTCACTCTATTTTTGTCCCATTGATTTGAATCACAACTTCCCATAATCTCACATAACTCCCATAAAATTTATGTAATCATATAAAAATTAATTCCGAATGATATAAAGATATAGAAATTAACTCCCATAACTCCCATTGATTTTGTAAAATATGATTACACAAATGAATTTCGAATGTTGAAATTAATTGGTACGGGCAATTGAAAAGTTTTTTTGAGAACGGCATGGGGGCGCGTTTTATTAATTTAAGAAAAATTATTACAGATTGGTTCTGCAAGGGAGGGCACATGAGGAACTAAATTTTAATTCTAAAAACTGTAGGTTGGTCCTTGAATTATTCTTAATTTTTTCAGTATAAGTAAATTAATTTTTGGATAGTTAAAAAAAATTTTTTTTTTTTTTAATTTGAGTAAATTCTGATTTTTTTTTTCAAATCAAGAATATTTATTAGATGATATTTGGCTAGTGGGAGCTATTTTTTGAAGTGCTCTTTTTTTTTTTTTTTTGGAAAATGAAAAATACTCTAAAAGTATTTTAAGTACCATATTTTAATATACGTTCATGAGTTGTGTGGGTCTTTGATTAAGTTATATGATCCATTATAATTTATTTTCAATTTTTGTGCTTGATCAAACATTACTGGATCATGCACATTTGTAGCATCCTTAGAGAAAGGCTAGAAAGGCAAATGTTGTAGAACTTATTGAAAAGTTATGTGCTTATTGAAATTAATAAATGGATCTGAAGCATGACCTAATGGGACACGTAAATATTTTTGAGACATTTTTTGTGATAAGTAAAATATGAGAATTTTGATGTTACTTCCCATTTGTTGGGATTGTGTTGCAACATATATTAAAGTGATGTTGAGAGTCTGTATAATAAAACTTAAATGATGTGAGTTTTATTCTTCGATTATAATTAGAATTATTTTCTGGAAGAATTAATTTATGATATCATGGTATATGTTATAATTGGATAAATGTGCATGTTTATACTTTTATTAAACATTATGTAATTATCTCATTAAATTACATGATATCTATGAATTCGTGAATTGTTATGAATGCTAAGATCAGTAGAATAGTGAGATTCTTATTCAGACCTATTGATTGTCAGTTGAGTGATAATTCGATAATTGGAAGATTTAGAGAAAATCTTACCTAGAACTATTTAATTCACCAATTGAGTGGGAGTTCTCAAGTTAGAAGAATTAATGTAATTCTCATTTATAACTCATGGAATTTTGCATTATGAAATTAAGTCTATGATAGTGAAACAATAGGATTGCGGATGATGATTGACAACGTAGTGAACTTTCGACTCTTTGCTTGACGTTGGACTATCGTATACATTAATACAAAATGGTATATGTGCATAAATGGGTATTAATTGAGAATAAAATGTCATCAAAATCTGATAGATCATGGCATCAAAATCTATGGTTGTTGACATTATTAAAGGTGACAAGCTAAATGCGATAACATTTGACATAATAAGTTTTTCAGTTAGAAGAACATGATATTTTAGATAGCATCAACCACGTAATTGAAGACCTAATGTGGGTCAGACTACTCTAGAGAATAAAGATCTAGAACTTTCTCATGTAGGGGAAAAATAGATTCTAGTACTTGAGCATTTTAATCGTTAAGTTTTGTTATAGATTATTTTTTCTCAAATATGACTGAGTTGAGATGATTAACATAGTGTTAACAATCTTTTTGTTGTTGGCCGCAAATTTTGTTTGGTGAGTAGTAAATTCAAACTAAACTCATTTGAATAGATGAGAACTTTGAAGGTCAATGTGACTTACGAATTGAAGTGTCAATTTTCTCTATAGACACTACACATTGTGTGAGTTAAAAGACGTGTGACTTGATGTTGTTAAATCTCGAGGACATGCTTGTCTAGCAATGTTCTAGTTCGCAAAAGATTTTGGATCTTATACTTTAAATAAACTAAAACAAATGCAGATAATGAGAAGACTGGAAAATAGACCAAGAAGAACGTATTAGATATAAATACATAAATGTGGTTTTGGTAGAGGACCAATATTATAAAGGTTCAAGTGTTTTGACCACACGATTTGAATCTCTTAGATCGAATGTAGTTAGGGTAAAGGATATAACACTTGAATATATTTCTCTTAGTGTTGTTTACGTATCAACACTATACATATTGGACCTTATCTTGTGTGGATAATGTATTCACCTTATCTCTGTCGTGCCTTTTTTCTTTTCTTGTTATGTTTGTAGTGTAGAATGGGAGGGTGATATATATATATATATATATATATATATATATATATATATATATATATATTAATATATTATGTATATATATTCTGTGTAGTGGAGATGGATTTCGGATGGTAGTACCCATTGGAAGTTACAAAGTTCTCCAACTATAGTGCTATTCTGGCCTTTTGTATGACAATTAAGGGAATGTCTATTCTGGCCTTTTTGAAGGATGATGATAGTATAGTGGATTGTAGGAAAGGCTGTGTGTGGGAAAGAGTCAGTGATAGAGCCCTGCAGCTGTGTCTTGAACTTATGGGATCCTGAGTTTCAAGAATACCCAATTCTTGCATTATCAGCTTCTTATCTGGAGTGAGTGTGGAAGGGCTTTGTTGAGAACCAAAAACCTGTGCCTCATTATTCTACATTTTGGTTCCTGACTGAACATGCCTGTGCAATTCTCCTGTTAGCCCACTATTACGCTCAGCTAGCAAATGGTACATTCGGGAAAATTCCTTGACATGAGCAATTAACTCATTCTGATTCAGATGATAACTGTCAACCTTCTCCATGGAAAAATCTCCATTATATTGAATTAATTCTAGCATATCTTTGACACTCTGTTACTGAATTCTACGAATTCTAGCCGCTTTAAGCGGCCTAGTTCAGCTGGGATTTGGCCATAGAAGATCTTATTTTGGAGAATGATGGTTTTAAGGAAGAAGAGATTGCCTAAATAAGGTGAAAGATTTCCCAACAACCCTTGGGATCTCAGATTAATTGCCTAAATAAGGAGAGATTGCTTTAACATAGTTCCATTGTAGGTAAAGTAGCTACTTTTTTTTTAATACAAATACTTCAATATCGTTACTGGAACTATATATATATATATGCCTTTATGGTACAATATAAAGACTTCAAAACTCATCATAAAAATGAATGTGCCCCATTACATCACTTTATTTCGAGAATGTCTGGAACCGATTAATGCAAGAATAATAAGATCAATAGTTGAACTTGAACTTTATGTTCACCATGTTGACTCATATAATTTGTACAATAAGATAATCGTTGGGGTTGAATTTAGGTCCTGAATATGCAATTTTTGTTTGAGCGAGAACCGGAGCTATTGATGTTTGATCCTCGAAGATAAAATGGTGTGCTCAGGTCATATATCAAATTAAGTTTATTATATGTTCATTGAGAATAAATATCCAGTGTCATGATGATGGCAGGCCAAAAAAGTTTTGAAAATCTCTCTTGGTCAAGAAATGGTTTTGTGGTTAAAGGCTGGAATATTAAGTTCATTGTTATGAGATTGAATGTTCAGTTCCTTATTGAGGACCATATATTTAAAGCTCCAATTCAAGGCTACTCATAGTTTAAGCAACAAATTCTGAATTTGCTCCATTTTTCTGGAGCATGATGAGTTTGTAATTTCCCTTTTGAGTGGATTGTGTATAGCTTTTGATAATTGAAAATTTCCTCATATTTTTACACGTGGCCATGTTAAGTAAAGTTCAAGCAAGATCTAATGATAGCTGATCTTATCTTAACAAATCTCTGTAGCTATTGGCTTATCATCTTATCGTTCTAAGGGGACACAACACGGTAATCTGACCCTGAACCAACCCGTTAATCTGCCATGATTCCCTACGATAATTCTTGTGACCTTATACAATTATCGATTAAGATTTGGTGTTTGACATGATACAAAAATTGCTTTTTCCCTGACCTAGTCGATTCCTTTTACATCTTATTTCATCCTTAGTGTTCTAGCTTTACCCTTAATCATTCTTTTTTTGAAAGTATGATGTTTATAGATGCATTTTTGTTAGAACTCGTATGCTAATCAAAATCTCTCGAAAGCTTTACTAACAATATACTCAAGTAATTACTTGTCATATGTACTGCGTTGGTTAGACAAAAGTTAATATGTTTCCTGATATACATTTGATTTACATGTTCACTTTAAGTTTATTAACCATACTCTTATTGTTTCTATGGTGTGCATGGAGTTACTATTTTGTGATATAGCTAAATTGTTGGTCGAAGAAGTTACCTTTGATATGGTTCAATCATTTTTTTTGAAGTAGTAGCTTTTTGAGAATTGTTGAGATGAACTTTACATTGACATACTGTATTGAACCGTATTTAATATTTTTATTTATCAAAAAATTTATGGATTAATTTTATTTTGTTATTATTATAGGTTTGTTGGTAATCAAATAAATAAATAATTTTTAAAAAATTAAATTGATATTTACGGCGTGCATAAGCATGCCGTAAATTGCATCAAATTCTACGGCGTACATAACGATGCCGAAAATTGCACTTTTTACAGCGTGCAACCAAACACCGTAAAAAGTGCGATACTTTTTATGAATTTATGGCGTTCTATAGATGGCATACTCTGCACGCCGTAAAAGGTAAACCACTTTTTACGGCATGGCTTTATATGGCGTGCGGCCGAACAACATAAAGAGGTTTTTATGGCTTGCAATGCACTCCGTCAAAAGTACATTTTGTCGTAGTGGGTTAGAAACCCACTTTATATGAGATCAAGAAGTGTCTTTAGTATATTTTCGAGTCTTTGACTTGATACATAGATATATACAAATAATGAAGATGGAGTGGATGTTTATATGACTAATATTACAACTTAGTGTTGCAAAATGGAGAATTAACCTGCTATTTGATATTAAGATAGTATCAAAGGCACCACTAAATTTGATCTCAATTTTTGTTCTTCTAAAAATTGTTTATTAATCGAACTTATATGACAGTTCTGTTCATACTCACAGTGGTGATGTTTAATTATAGTTCTAGACGAGGTTTTGAGTTGAGAAAATCATTCAAAGCTGTAAGAGCTAAATTCCATTGAGTAAATTCATTCGAATTTCTTAAGAGATAGAAATGAAATTTCATATTTTCATTACATTTATAGATGGATTCACAAATTTTAGTTGTGCCTTTGATTTTCATAAGTTGAAGATATTTATTGATTTAGACTTTATTGAAAGAGAAATTCTTATATGATTGATTATTTATTGATCGCCAATAATTATATGGTTTATTGGGAAGAAATGATAGAATACTATTGATTGTGATGAGACTTGAGATAATGCATTCCAATTTATGTATTTTTTTAAAAAGAGTATTGGTTAACTGCAATGTGTCACTTAATGGAGTTCTCTCTGTGTTAGTATTTTCAGAATATATAAACTTTGAATATGTAGATAACCAAATATGAGTTGTCTTAGATTTATAATCGATTATGTAAGTTTTTGATAATGAGTCTGGGAACATGAGTCTATTAGGAACGAGATGAAGCTCTGAGATACACATGCCAATTCAAAAATGTACTTAAGTGATATTTTGGATGAATATTAGGTCACAAGATGTGACATTTGACATTTTTTTCTTGGTAAGAGAGAAAATTTTGGAGAATATTATTAAAATTGATATTATGGGTGTGTTTGATGGATATTATTGAGGAAATAATATATTTTAAATAGTGATATGATGAAAAATATGTGGTTAAAAAGTAGGGAAAAATTATTGATGTGATGGAAAATATTATTTTATTGAAAAATGTATAGTTGAAAATGAGTTATGAAATAATGTATTTTGAAAGAATGTGTGTCAAATAGGGGCTATATGTATTGATGAATCAGTTTTGAATACATAAGAATTGGTTTCAACTTTTGATTCAAGTTTGAGTAATCTGTTTACGAGTGTGAGCTATCTATCCGAATGAGAGCTATCTAAGAACTATCTAGTTTCAATGATTCTTCATTTCGAGTGGGAGTTAAAAGTTATTTAATTTCAATGATTATTGGTTCAGAAAACCATTAAAGAAATTTGAGGAAGTGATTGAAGTATATATAGAGTATAAAATTCAAACCTAATTTGAGAAGTGGTTAAAGTTTTAATTGGACATTATATTTATTGTGAACATTCATGTTCTTAAAATTTAAATGGAAGACTAATGAGTTTATGATAAATAAAGCTTATTTTTTAGAGAAATGTTAGACTCAATATGAATATATTGAGTTTGATAAACATTTTTCTTAGCAGTGACATTCACTTCTATACGTTGATACTAGCCATATAGTGTGTTTTTAGATTACACCAAATAGACTTATAAACTATATTTTCATTCTTAATTGAGAATTAATTGAAGAGATCTACATGAATCGATTTGTAAGTTTCATGTTGAAGGCTTCTATAGTATTGTGGAAACTTTTTAGTTATACTTGTAACCTAATACAGTCATCTTGACATTGGTACTTGAGTTTTAACAGGGTTTAAATCGTGTACGAAATTTTATCATGTGGATAAAGTTAACTGTATTTATGTAAAAATCTGATGGTATGTTGTAATTCTAATTTTGATATTGATGACATTATATTGGCTAAGAACGAGAAGGAGTATATTGAGACCATTTTGAAATGATTGTCCTTAATTTTTGAGACGAAAAACATGGGCTTAGCAAATTGTATATTTTGTGTTAAAAAAATTTTTTTGTAGTCTTGTTTCTCTGTCAAAAGAACTGTATACCAAAAAGATTCTAGATTATTTTTAACTATGAAATTGTTACCATGTTGATGCTCCTATATCGAAAGGTGACCATATGAGTCTTCATCTATGTTCAAGGACTCCATAAGTGCACAGAAATATCCAGAGAACAATATCTAGTAAGATTAAAAATTAGAAGTATGCTATGTTGTATACTTGCGTTAATATTTGTCATGCCGTAATTCTAGTCTGTAGATATCGATATTGTCCTTAGAAAGGATATTGTACCTAAAAAATGCTGCTATAAGTTATTCTATTTGTTGTTGAAGGAATAACATGTGATTGGAATAGATATACAAATATCGACTGAAAATGAGAATTAGTCGAGCACAAATAGTTCTTAGATTTATGCAATCTTGCTATATAGAGTAGCAAGAAGTATTTCTTATTGTATATATCTTGACAGCTGAAGAAATTGTTTGGTATAGATGTATTAGGCATCTAATGATACTAGTTGTGAATATGAGATCTATGATAGTTATGCAATTATCACATGCGTTAAGGATTTCAATAACATGATGGAACAAAACACTCAATAATATTTCTGTGAGAGACATTAGCAAATAAAGTATCTTTGCAATAGATCTACGTAATGATTGTCTGTAATCATCATACTCTAAAGATGTTTTGAGATATACTTGTTGGTAATGTCGAATATCTAAAATTACGTAGAATATGATAGTTATTGTATCAAAAAACTCTTGATTGAGTTTTATGTGCCTATAGATGAACAATTTTGAGTTCATGTGTAATCTATTATTGGGATTACGAGATTATATTTTTCATACACATATAAAGTACGTCAAATAGGTTGAGATTGGCTCACTTACACGAGCAATCGCTTGAGACATTTTGGAGTGTACTGAGATGAGACATAATGATAATGTTGTGTACATGATATAGTCGCCTTGATGAGATATCAAGATGAGATTGCAACAAGTAATCGAAATTGATTTTGCTAATTCGTTAAACCTGTTTAGTAGCTAGCTAGATCGAGTTCTCAATTTGAGATTGTTTAGATGAATGAACATAAGGAGAACTCAAGTTAGGTATCGGAGAATACCTAAACTAGGATCTGTACGGTGTTACACCCTAAGAATGGGAGAAAATATCGTAGAGCATATTTCATACCACGTGTGCTTTGACGACCAATATTGGGTAAATGAGTGAATGGATCCCTGCTTCCTCATTGTGTGAGACCTTGAAGTTTATATAATATCATATATACCCTTATGACTTTTGACTGTTTCTTGAGATTTTATTTTGGTGTTGATATTTTAGCATATGGCCAATAATTATGATTGATTTGATTTGATGGGACATGTCTAGAAAAACAGCTGATTTAAAGTTGAAGAATTCAAGTAGGAAATAAAGACTATTTTAACCAACATTTATATTTGTATTCATCGGTCAGACAATTGTGTTTAACCATTTAGGGTAGAAGACACGATTGTGAATATAATGATAAGACGTGGGATTCAAGTATATTCCATAAATACTTGAGGGATCAGAAATACTTGAATTAATGTTGAAAAATAAGTTTGGGGTATAGCGAGATATAATGTTTCTCTAGTAGAGCTATTATATATTCTTAATAGGTTTATAGTACCGTGAGATCTAATATACTTGTTGGTCAGCCGATCTATTTGTCGTATGAATTTTCGTGAGATAAATCTTGAGAAAGGTCTAACGTGTGACATTCGTTGTCCCATGTGGTTCGGATCAAGCCCATCATGTACAAGTGAGAGATGTTAGAAAATATGGATCATGGGTCATTCATGTGGAGTGACCCGACCCACAAAACATCAAAAGGGTTGGAGCCATAACCTCCCATAACTCCCATAAAACTTCAATTTTTTTTTTGCCTAGCAAAGAAGAGAGGGAGAAAATGACAATAAAATTTGAAAATTCGTATGGAAAATATCACAAAAATTGAAAGGCACTTAGAAACACTATTTTGGCATGAAAACTCACAAAAAATGACACTTAGGTTGAAGCTAATAATCCCCTTCCATTGTGATCGGGATTGGAACCATTATAGTGCACGAAAATTGTAGATTTAGAGCTTTGGAAAGTAGGGTGATTAAACCATTCAAAATTTATCATTTTAAGTAAGGATTTTAACTCGAAATTCATGTTAAAGTATGCTTCAAATTACTTCGGACCTTTAAAAAAAACTTTGAAATTTAAAATTCAAATTTCAAGCATTGAAAGGTACAATTATTGCAATTGCATGCAGGAAATCAGCTATGCATGTCGCTATCCTAGGCAAGATAATTCGTGCTCGCAACTTGCCTCAGGTGCTAGTCGGGTCAACATGGCTTGTAAGTGGGACGAGCCACGCTGACAATCTGATGAACGACTTGCCTAGGGATGTAAGCAATCCGATTTTACCGATTTTTGACAAATTTTCAAATCAAACCGTTTCAACCGATTTGAGAAAAACTCAAACTTAAACCAAACCGTTTTGACTGGTTTGAAAAAAACTCAAACCAAAACCTAACGGTTTGGTCCGATTTTAAACCGCCGGTTTGGCGTATATTTTTTTGTCCGTCTAGTGTCTACTTTTATGCCATTAATTTAATATATATTTATATCTTACTGGCAATAAATCTAAAATAAACTAAATATATCTACTATAAATTTAAATAATAACAAAATCAAAGTAAAATCACAATAAACTAAAATCACAGTCATATAATTCTAGAAACCACTTAGACGGTTTCCATATTCAAAAATGAAGAACACACAGTTATGTAACTAAAATCACAGAATTTCGAAAATAGAAATAATCCACAAGTCACAAAAAATCACGAATTTGGAGATTTTCAAGAATCGAGATGACAAACTATGTTTAGTAATAACTTAAACGGTTTCCATGTTCAAGAATCAAGAACACGCAGCTATGTAACTAAAATCACAAAAACAAAAATTAAAAAAAATCACAGAACTAACCCATATGTCACAAAAAATTACGCAGTCTTTCAACGAAATTGAAGGCTATCAGTTGTGACTGACTGTAGACTGCCGGTGACCGTCGCTGGCAATTGAAAATTTTGACCGTAGACTACCGACTATTTGAGCAAAATTCAGGAGAGGGAGAGAGAGAGAGAGAGCAGCGAGTGAGAGAGAGAGAAATGAAAGGTTAGGGATTAAGGTTGTGTTTGTGAGATTTTGAGTTCCTTTTTTTTTTTTTAAATTAGGATAGCGGGTCGGGTTGAGATTCGGACGGGTCGTAAATCGTAATAACAAGTCGGAAATTACAAATTGACAAAAATATCAACAAAATGACAAAATTATTGAATTTACAAAATTGGAATTTTGGATAAATTTTCAAAAAAAATTCAATTTTTTATTTTTTATTTTATATATTTTTTCGCCGGTCCGGTTTGGTTTTAAACCGTAATTAAAATTTTCAAACCAAAATCAAACCGTTTTTGACCGGTTTGGTTTGGTTTAAAACCATTTCGTTGATGGGTCCACATGGCACCAAACCGCCGGTTTCGAAATTGCGATTTCAGTCCGATTTTCCAGTTTAACGATTTTTGCTTACAGCACTAGACTCGCCCCACTTCCTACCCCTAGTTCATTTGCGTGACAAGCAAGTAATATAATAACATGTTTGAGTATGTTGTGTGTTAATTTTTTTTAAAAAAATTGCCGCGTTTTCAACATAAAAAGAAAAATTCTAGTGGATGTTTACAACCTAAGAGACTTTTTGCGTTTGAATTCTGATAATGAATTTCAATTTTTCAAGTTTGTGTAATACTTATTTCGAAGTATATTATTACCATTTATTCACAAAGATTAAACTTCATTTTGAAGACAATTAAAACCCTTTTCCTAATTAAAATATAAGATATAAATAAAGAGTACATTAATTAAGAAATGAAAACGAGAAGTTTGGGTTGTTGGATTCAAAAAGTATAATTACTTTTCATTAAGACGCATTTTTTGTGTGCACATTAGTGCTTACACTTTTTTTTAGTAATTATGGAGTAAAGCTATTTGTAAGTCACTGTGTACATATTCATGATATTGATTATATTAATTGACTTCATTTTCTTTCCTTCTCTTTTTTTTTTTTTTTTCTCTCCTCTCTTTTCCATGTCATCAATCTGTATACAATAACGTACAAATAGTGCTACTCATTGATTATATTAATTGACTTGATAAAATATGGTGCCAAAAAAATCGAGTCCAAAACGAAAAAGGAGAAAAAATTGCAAAAATCCCGAAACAGAGGTGCCACCTTCGGACGCCCCGACGTCGGGACAAAATAACACAACAGCCAGGAGTTCTGCCCCTCTTCTTTCCTGTTTTTTTTTTTTTTCCGCTTCAAATTGTTTTCTTCATTCCAAACTTTTTTTCAAATCCAATATCAATTTTCAACTCACAATAGGCTTTTAAAATAGAACTTCAATTTGACATAAAACTTCAATAGCATTCCAAATTGAATTCTTTTTTATGTACACTTCAATTAGATTTTTTTAATTACTTCAATAAAGAATTCGGGTCACACCCAAATTCTAACAATTTTCATGATTAAAATTCAATTATTATTATTATTATTATTATTATTATTATTATTATTATTATTATTATTATTATTATTATTATTATAAATGCGTCCAAATTATTTAAACTTTTTTTCTTATCAATTTATCAGTTTCACGAGTATGTTGGGTTTACAGCTCAATCCAGTTTGATGTACGGTATGGCACCGTGTCTTGCTTTACTTATTAATTTTTGAATTATTCTACTCAACCAGATTTTGGTTCACAGATTTTGTACAGACTATCTCACATGAGGTGGGTCCCGAGGACCTAACTCATTAAAAAAACCCCCCAAAAATGTTAAAACACCCACCCACCCCATCTCACATGGCTGTGCCAGGTCTTTTACCGACCTGGCACAGCAGCTCGGTTCTTAATTTTTTGCTCAAAAGTCGTACCCTTTCTCGAGCTAGGCTTAGATTAATGATATAGTTTTAAGATTTCGCCTAATTACTCGAATGTCATGTTTGTGATAACTTAAATTTTAATTTTTGAACCTATTAATTAGTCTTTTAAAATAGATTTTTCTCTTGAGAGAACTTTTATTTTTATCATAAATGACAATAAAGTAATAATCCTATTATTGAATCAAAATAAAATAATCACATACATGATTGATCATAGATAATAAGAGTCTGGTTGAATTCATTTTTTATGTTAAGAATGCATTTTAGAATAGTAGATTAATAGATAATGTGTGGTTAAAAATAAGGAAAAATTTTAATTTTGCGTGTAATATTATTTTATAGAAAATGTGTGTTTGAAAAGAAGACAGTGCAAAATGTATTTTGGAAATAATAAAAATCAAACTACAACTTAATTTATTATCAAATTTCAAATATAATGACCGCAATATTTTTTTTGTTTAAAATGAAATTACATGTCATAAAAAGAACTAAAAATAAAATAGAGTTAATACATTTTTCTATTTTTTCTTTTCAACCACACATTTTTCAATAAAATAATATTACACGTAAACCCAAAATTGTTTCTTTCTTTTTTAATTATACATTCTTCAAAATCGCTATTTCAGAATACATTTTTTTTTCAAAATCTCTCATTAAAATGGAATCCAAACAAAAGTGTAACAGCTCGTTCTTTAAATACTCATTTTTTCATAAACCCATTTTCAACAACACATTCTCTCAATAAAATAATTTTACGTGTAAATATAATATTTTTTTTCTTAACTCCACATTTTTCAAAAAATCATTATTATACATTCTATTTTTTTTTTTTCAAAAAAATGGGGCAATAAGAAGATAGAGTTGATTAGGGCTTGAGAATGAGAACACCTTTTTTGAATTTTGAGAGGTGAAATTTTGTCGTCCATTAATGTACATGACAAGGTGAGACATTTAAAAAAAAAAAACAAAAAACAAAATTCTTTAAATTTTGTTTTCCCCGCCCCGTTCGGGGTGGGGCCTCGCAAGTATCGGGTTTGTCGGATTTTTTTGACATCCCTATTTTTATAGCACCTCCAATCACTTTTTCTTAATAATTCTTCTGACACGAAATAATTTTAAGTAATTATTCAAATTTATTTGAGTTTTAAAAATCACGCCAAACAAGCCCTAATTATAGTTACCCTCACCAAGCCAAGTTAAAAAGCTTGATTTCAGGCTTATAATCAGTTTGGTATTTGTGAAAGGTTAGTTCTGTACAGTATATCCAATTTTGAAAACAATTAATAATAGGACCACTGCATTAAATCCAGTAGAACACTTGTTCCGGTGGGCCGGTGGCTACAGAAAATCCTTCACTCTTCAGCTGTGGACCCCTCACAACTTGGATCGTTAAGTCAATGGAAAAAATTAATGTTACGGTGGCTACCGAAAATTCTCTCTCGCTCTGTAAAAATTTATACCGATTTATGTATATAAATATATATTTCTCTCTACGTGTGTGTTTTGCATTACAATTTTAATTTTAAAAAAAGAAAAAAAAAAAAAAAATATATATATATATATATATATATATATATATTTTTTTTTTTTTTTATTTTTCTTTTTTTAAAATTAAAATTGTAATGCAAAACACACACGTAGAGAGAAATATATATTTATATACATAAATCGGTATAAATTTTTACAGAGCGAGAGAGAATTTTCGGTAGCCACCGTAACGGAAAATATATATATATATATATATATATATATATATATATATATATATATATACTAGGTTTAAGCAACGTGCAATGCACGTTTGCCTAGTTTATATATAATTTTTTTGGTTAAGAATTTAATTTTTATTAATGAAGATGTAATTTTTTTGGTTAATTAAATAACCAAGTAAAACATAAATCGCAATCAGGGCTTATACAATTCGAAAATGAATTAAGGAAAACCAAGGATAGTTACAAGAAAGTAAATAACATCAATCATCGGGAAATTCTAAAGAAAAATGACCTTTCTTGTTCGCAGACTCATCTGTATGCATATATATATGGCCATTGAAGGAGAAAAAATCTTCTCAGATTTGAGTTGCATCCATGATATTGCAATTTTCCATGAGAACACTTCTACAAACAATAGAAAAATCAAATATTACCGTAAACAACAGAACCTCAACCTACATCGTTTAAGAAAACAAAATTCACATAAAATATAAAATCAAATATTACCTTTACAAAGAAAAGTACACGTTTTGCATAAAAAGACCTGTCTTGAGAAACTTAAGGCTGATTTTGCTGAAGGAATGGATCGAGAATTGAGTAAATTATTAGCACAAAAATAGAAAAATAGCAGAAAAACATAGTTAGGTTAATATATTCTACTTTATTCCCAAGATGGCCCTAGAAAACCACAATTTTCCCGTTAATCATAACAGAAACCAGGCGTACCTTCTCGACTCCAGCATCAAAAATCACGCTCCAAGGGTCCATCAATGATGGCATATTTTTATTTGGATAAGGTAAAACCCAAAAAATAAAAAAAAGAAGAAGAATTAATTGCATAAACAAAACCACATCAAGAAAAATGAAAAAATAAAATAAAATAAAATTGTGGGTGCTAAACCTCTTGATTCTGCTGTAAAGACTTCCTTTTTCCTCAACCACAAATGACCTCAAGCTGTGAAATTTGTTAGTGTGTTTGTGGCCAAATACAGTGGGATTTATGATGTTTTATAATAAAACAGAAAAAGAGGGATCTGTCGGTGCTTTCGTGTCATGTGGTGGTGTTGACGGTGGTGACACTGCAGCAGCAGCAGCAGCATTATATGGATAGGCTTGAAGTGCCGTATCAAATGGCTATTGGCTAATATTTCGGCCAGTTTCTGGAATTACTGATTCTATACAGCCATCATCAAAATGCTGGGCTGAAGACAAAAAATAGATCAAAATATAAATTAGAAGGATAAGAACAAAAGTGGATGGATTGTTCAATGCCGAAAAAAAGAATGATTAAATCGGCCAATAAAGGAAGAAAACAAAAGGGGAATTAAAGAGAAATCAATATTCAGGGAGTGAGGAGTCTTTTCTGGCTGAAAGAGAGGCCATTTGAACAAATCAGAATTCTGAACAAAGGGCAAACATCACCTGTATGAACAATTCAATGAACACTGACGTGTATGAAATCACATAACTATAAGCAGTATGACCGCAAAAAATGCTGTGAACGGAGCGATTCTTTGCTTATTTGTTGACGATTCAGAGTGACTCATCTTCCAGCAAACGAAACCTTAAAAATAATCCGCCAGATTTATCACCAATAGAAGACGACGAAGCTTCGAGAAGACTCCATTAAGGTTTTTCAGTCATGGAAGATTAAAGGTTTTTTCGGTTATTGGGAGTTGAGGAGGCGGGGATTTCTTGTGTAATTTGGATATGTTAAGGTACTTGGCTGCAATTTAAGGATTAGGGTTAAATTTTAAGTCTTAGCCCCTAAGATTTTAAATAAATTCAAGTTGGACCTTAAGGTTATGGGTTTCCGTTAAAACAAGAAATTAGTTAGTTTTTCCGTTAAACCAACAAAATTAGTTAGATAGCACTTTATAAATATATATATATATATATATATATATATATATATATATATATATATATATATATATATATAATGTAATCTGACAGAAAGGTAAGTCTGGGGTGGAATTATGTATCGAATTTGTCCAATTAATCCTTTGACATTGGGAAAATTGCGGCCGCGGTCCCAAACCTTTCATTTTATTGCAGATTACACCCAAACCTTTAATTTTTGCAGCCGAAGTCCCAAACCTTTATATGTAATTGCAGCGTCGGTCCCAAACCTTTACTTGTTGCGGTAGAAGTCCCAAATCTTTGTACATAATTGCAGAGTCGGTCCCAAACTTTTGTATGTAATTGCAGCGTCGGTCCCAAGCCGTGAATTCCGTCCGTAAAACCGTTAGTCAACGTTGAAACAGTAATTTTGACTCGGAAAAATTACAGCACCGGTCCCAAACCTTTCATTTTGTTGCAAATTACACCCAAACCTTTCATTTTTGCGGCCGAAGTCCCAAACCTTTATATGTAATTGCAGCGTTGGTCCATTTCTAGCTTTTGTTTTTTTTTTTACAATGGAAACAAAATTCATAACCAATTGTAAAAAAAAAAAAAAAAATTCACTTTAACGAACAATTTTCATGTAAAACAAAGTCAAGCGAACACTAAATTTTGATGAAAAAATAGTTTTTGAGCAAATTTTTTTTTTTTTTTTTTTTTTACTTTTTGGCAATGGTAACAAATTTCATAACTAATTGTAAAAAAAAAAAAAATCACTTTAATGGACAATTTTCATGTAAAATATGTCTATTAAAGTGATTTGAAGAAGAAAAACATTTTTTTTAATAACTTATTTTGACAATTTTGCTCATCAATTAAGTTATCATTTGAGTCAAAATTAGATTCCGTTTGATTGTAATTGTGGAAAATGGGTGGAAAGAAAATGAATTTCATGGAAAGTAATTGCCTAAAAATCATTTTCTAGGGAATTGTTAATTAAATGTGTTTGATTCGTATAATTTTCCTCCCGGAAAAATTTTGAAATTTTAGATTTTTTTTTGTTCACGTTTGACTTTATTTTACATGAAAATTGTCCATCAAAGTGATTTTTTTTTTTTTTTTTACAATTGGTTATGAAATTTGTTACCATTGCCAAAAATTAAAAAAAAAAAAAAAATTTGCTCAAAAACTATTTTTTCATCAAAGTTTAGTGTTCGTTTGACTTCGTTTTACATGAAAATTGTTCATTAAAGTGAATTTCTTTATTTTTTTTTTTTTTTACAATTGGTTATGAATTTTGTTTCCATTGTAAAAAAAAAAAAAAAAGCTGGAAATGGACCAACGCTGCAATTATATATAAAGGTTTGGGACTTCGGCCGCAAAAATGAAAGGTTTGGGTGTAATTTGCAACAAAATGAAAGGTTTGGGACCGGTGCTGTAATTTTTCCGAGTCAAAATTACTGTTTCAACGTTGACTAACGGTTTTACGGACGGAATTCACGGCTTGGGACCGACGCTGCAATTACATACAAAAGTTTGGGACCGACTCTGCAATTATGTACAAAGATTTGGGACTTCTACCGCAACAAGTAAAGGTTTGGGACCGACGCTGCAATTACATATAAAGGTTTGGGACTTCGGCTGCAAAAATTAAAGGTTTGGGTGTAATCTGCAAAAATGAAAGGTTTGGGTGTAATCTGCAACAAAATATATATATAATGTAATCTGACAGAAAGGTAAGTCTGGGGTGGAATTATGTATCGAATTTGTCCAATTAATCCTTTGACATTTAGCAAGTTGTTTACTAGGTGGGGCTGATCAGCCTATCTAAGAAAAACTAGCCAGCTGAAAAGTAACTAGTAATTGTTTCTCCGACATTTTAAACGATGACAATGTAAGCCACGATGACAATGTAAGCCTCGTTTTGTTGACTTTCTTCTGTCCACTGGTCATCAGTTCAAAGATAGAAAGCAATTATACCCTATTTTTGACAGATCACTTTATGCTTCTTTTGTTTATAGTAAATTAAATCCATGGTTGTTGAGAGATTGTGTTGTATTTTCTATATGGAGTTAGAGGTCTATTCATTGACATTTTGTATTCGTGATACTCATGGGCGGAGCTAGGATTTTTTGTCGGGGGCACAATTTTTTGTCATGGATATAATGATAATAAAAATATAAAACAATATTACGACAATAAAAAAAATGACATAGTTTATAAATTACACTTGTTCCTTTCGAGTTTTCATGCTTTGATATCGTTGTACAATAACTTTATTATCGAGGTTCAAAAATATATCTTTCTCTACATAAACAACTGTGCTATCATTCATCCACTGATCACTCATCAGATTATGTAATCTATCATTTACAATGCTCGTTGCAGAAAATACTATTTCTTCTACAGTAGCAGTAGCAACCGGCAGAATCAATGCTAAGGTTAAAAGCTTGTAAACCAATGGATATACCATATTTTTCTTTGTCAGAACTAACTTCTCTGCAAGATTACCAATGTCGTTCAACTTTTCAAACTTTTTGTTAGAGCGCATGTCAAAAATATAAGTATCAAGTTGATTATGAAGTATAACGAGATCTAATACAGAGAAATCTAATGGATAAAGCTCAGTAAGTCGAATCAAACTTTTCTTGTCAAAGTAAGAAAATGAATCTTGTGAACATAAACAAGCTATACACATGAGTAATCCTTTATTTACCTCCGAGAAACGATCATTCAATTCTTAAAGTTGAAGATCGATGACAGAGTAGAACGAATATACCAGATAATGATGTAAATTTGTAAGTTCTGGAGGGTTACGTTGTGGGTGAACAAGAAATGCACGACATACAATCATATCATCCATGCCGGGTACATCAATATAATGCTGTTGACAGAAAGAACATATTTCTTCCTAAAAGGAGTCCCACCCTTCATCTCTTATTATTTGTAGACCTTGTTTGCATAACTTCATCAATTGCATTGCATTCACAATATCTTGATCTTTCCATTGTAATGATTTTGACAGTTCATTTGAAATCGACATGACACTTCTCATCAACTGTAAATTAAATGCAAAATCAAATGTCTGTATTAACTCCAGTAAATTTGTCGCGTCGGATCTTTGGTCATAAGAACAAGAGTCATCTTCAACAATCATTGCAAGTACATCAATAACGAAAGAGAACATGACAAGTAAGCTGACTAATGAATTATAATGTGAACCCCATTGCGTATCACCAGAACATTGAAGGGTTGTTTCTTGATTAAGTCCCCGTCCACTTAAAATCTCACCCTTCTCCAATCCCTCAACAATAAAGTCTGATTGCTTCTCTCGAAAAAGATCACAACGTTTATAAGATGCTCCAACAGTATTTACCACATCACCGACTACTAGAAAGAAGTTAGTAATATGGATATTCTTCTTCGCAACAGCTACAAGAGCTAGTTGGAATTGATGAGCAAAACAGTGAATGTAAAAGGCACACGGATTCTCCTTTAAAATGAGTGCTTTTAGACCATTAAATTTGCCTTGCATATTACTTGCCACATCATAACATTGTCCTCTCAATCTAGACATGCTCAAGTTATATCTAGAAATACCTTATCAATTGCAGCCTACAATGATAGAGCCGTGGTACTTGTAATAAGTTCAATTCCTATGAAGCGTTCATTCACATGTCCACTATTATCCAAATAACGTATTACAATTGACATTTGCTCCTTCATTGACACATCACGAGATTCATTAACTAGAATAGAAAATAATGAATCGCCAACATCTTTGATAATAACATTGATTGTCTCAACGGCACAAGCATTTAATATCCTTTTGAACATCAGGTGATGCCAATTTGCAATTTTGATGAGCATTTCCAAATGTCACAACATTAACATCTTCATTATCAGTAGACAAAAATTCTAATAGGACTAAGAAATTGCCTGGATTGAGAGAATTATTGGACTCATCATGTCCCCGAAATGAATGCCCTTGTCGCAATAGAAGACGAACACAATCAATAGATGCATTGAGATGAGTAACATATGCATTTCGTACTTGTTCTGACTGCTTGTACAAAATTGATTCAATGTGTTGGTCTTGATTCATCAAAGCTTCGCACTTCATGCGAGCTTAATTATGTGCACTATCATGTTCTCCAACATGATTATGAAGCTTTTTCTTCTCTTTCCAATATGTAAAACTTTCACCAACAAAACACTCACCTCCACCTTACTTTCCAGATTTTGATTTGAAAAGATAACAATACGAACAATAAGCAGCATCTTTTTCTACACTATACTCCAACCAAGAACCGAACTCTTTAAACCAAGAAGGGTTGAATTGTCTAACTTTTACTCCAAATTGTCGTTTTGTAAAGTCATGATCTTGTGGCTGACAAGGACCATTTACATATATGCTCTTCAAACTTGATTTCAGATGTTAGCATTGTAATCCAAAATGGGTATCCTTAGACCAGGATCTGCTGGAAGTTTAGTAACGTCAAATTCCACATGATTCGACGTCCCCCCAACAACATTTAAGCTGTCCAAATCAGTCTTTCTTTAAAAGAATCTCTTCATTTTATATCCAAATATAAAAATTTGATATCCAATTAAGACTTCGTGCAATTCTCAGGTGCAATTATATAAGTTCTAGTAGAAGCATTCATAAAGTTCAACCAAGTCCAACAATTCAGATAAAAGCATTCAAAAAGTTCAAATCAAATCGAAAGTATAATAAACAAATTCAACATTTGAGATACAATCAGACAAAGACATGACACATGAGCAACCAGTCCAGTCCAACCAAGTCCAACATCCAAAAATTGCCCAAAAAACTCTCATTCACCGAATCACCAAACCACAAAACCACCGAATCACCAAAAAATTCTCATTCATGATTCACCGAATCAGTAATGACCAAACCACATAATTACCAAAAAAAAAAAAAAAATCAACAGGGGAAAAAATCACCAATGCCCAATACGGTTTATGCAAAATCAACAGAGGAAAAACAATAGCTAGACCTTTCTAGGGCTCGAATATAGATCAAAGAGGAAAATATAAATCAAAGAGGCTAGACTTACAGTTGGTCTAGGGCTCAAATCGAAATCACGGCAGAGTGGGCAGACGACAGCAGTGCTGGTGCACACATGTGATTCTCAAAGGCTCGAAGCAGAGTGGGCAGATCGCATACGGCAGTGCACTCGAAGTAACTGCTGGCAGGAGGAGATGCTGAATTGCCGATGGGGTTGAAGGACTGAGGAGAGGCGAAGGTGGGGTTGAATTGAAATCGAGGCTGAGGTTGGAGAAATTGAAATCGAGATTTGGGGTTGGGCTAAGAGATAATTCAATATGTTGATTTTAATTTTTTGGAATGAGTTGGGTAGTTTCTTGGGCTAGGAGAGTAATTGACTTTAAAAAAAAATTTGGGCCGGGGTTGAGCCCAGAAGTTCAGGGTGGGCCTATGCCTACCCTGGTCCTTATTAGGCTCCGTCCCTAGTGATACTGATAGTTTATAGTCAAACCAGTACAAAACATTCAAACCTGCAGATTTTTTTTCACCAACCCTAATTAACGGCCAAAGTTTTTCTCTATGTTTAATATGTATAATTTTCAAAATCTTGCTACATTGCCAGAAAATCTTACTATCTTGGTTGACATAATGATACATGACAATCTGTCATTGGTTAATTTAAAAAAAAAAAAAACAATTTTTTCATCAATCATTCACGGCCACCAATGTACATGTCATCCAAGGTGGTAAATTCATCTAGCAAGAAAGCATTATTCTAATTTTCAAGTGAGTTATACTACATGTACAAAGTTGGATTACGAAATTGGTTGACAAAATAACATCTACACCAATCATTTTAAAAACAGATATTTAAATCATTTGAAATCAACGGTCTGAATTTTGCCAACACACTTTGTAACCCAACTTTTATAACTCAACTTTGTACGAATAACTTTATTGTTTTCAAGTTGGGGCAGCTTTTTTTTTAACATAATTAGTGGACTTACGTCACGATTCCAAGAACATTAGTATATATACGTACTATTGCTTCCTGTTGCTGCATGTCTTTCTTTCTAAAAAACAGGGAGGTGTTTCCAAACATAAACTCCCATCCCAGTTTTCATTCAATAGATAATTACACTTTTTATCGGTCCGTATCCGAGCCTCTAATTGTCCTAACTGCAAGATTTTCTAGTTTGGTGGACTGTTTTGCCAATAAAGGTCTGACTTACTTCCCATTTTCAGCAATCAGAAAGAAAAGGAGCTTTGAGGTAAGAACATTGGATTTTGCATTCTGGCAAGATATAATGGCTTTGGATCATGTTATAAATTGCTCTAGTTTGTCATAAGATTTGATGAAGTTTGAAATTTTATGCTGGTTGTCTACTTACCACAAAACCTTCTTCCTTTACTCTAGCTTGAGAACTGGTTATAAGAAACTTGGCTGAACTGTTCTAATTTTTGAGATGGAAATTTCATGAATATTTCAAAGATGGGAAGACAGTTTAATTTATCTAGTAGGTTTTAAGTAGAAAAATGATAACATCTACTCAACCAGATTTGCAATTTTATGAGCACTGACACTAGCATATGAATTTATATGTGACTGAAGTATTATTTACCTTTCATTTGTTCTGTATCGTTGAGTGAATAGTTGAATTCTGATATAATTGGCACGTCCCCATGTTTTTGCTTTTGATTCCTGCTAATGGGAATCATATATTTGTCGGAAATGAACATGGTACTTTTGGGGGAAAATTGATTTTTGAATAGTGATATGATGGGAAATGTGTGGTTGAAAAAAAAGAAAAAATTATTGATGTGATGAAAAATATTATTTTATTAAAGAATATGTAGTTGAAAATGAGAATTGATTTGAGAATCAATTCTCAAATAAAAAACAAACACCCCCTATGTTTTCCCTTTCTTTGTTTTCTTTGTAGGTATTATTTCTTTGGTTAAAAACCATGTTAGAAACAAACAAAATATCAGAAACGCTCTTGTACCACTTGTTAAAAATCCGCCCAAATAATTAAAAACGAGAATAATATGAGTAATATGAAAATAATGGATCACATAACATCCAAGATTTATGTGGAAGAAAATGAGGATTTATTATACCAATAAACTAAAATAATTTTTATAAGATTTGATTCTCTTAATCTAAATTTAAACAATTCTCTCAAGTTTCTAATGTATACAACAATAATCTAATTGTTGTTTTGAGTCTTTATTAAGTTTTTAAAGAGCCTACACCTTGTAGAGTACATATATGAGTCAAATTTTGGAGTTATGGATGAAGCAAAAACACAAAACCGCTTCAAAAACCAAACAAGAATGAAATTCCTACCGCACACGTGACGTCGAGGTGCCGAGACCCGATTCTATCTCAAAATAGTCCGAACATGTTTTTATCAATTCTAAAGTTCTTTTTCCAATCAAACTCTCAATCTATAATAAAATTTGATCTCTTATAAAATTGGACTTCCAAACCAATATTATCTAGACTTCCTCCTTGAATTAAACTTTCAATTCACATGGAATTTGAATGACAAAATATAACAAACTCCACATTGACACAAATTCCATAGCAAAGAATTAAGTGTTCACTCTTCAAGTCATTCTCCAATTCTTCCACCATACCCTTCCAGACACCCCATGCCCTGTAGGGCATACTTAGCAACTATGAACTAAGTCCAAGCCATACCGAACTACTTTGGGCGCCATCGTTGCTTGAATCATTCCATTCACTTGAGGCTCCGGTCGAATCAATAAACCTGCTTGAATTACCACGAGCAATTCCAAATCCACCCGAGTTACAAAACCTACTCGAATCACCACGAGCAACATGATCAATGATATCACAACAAGCTCCTCTTGATTCGAACCAACGAACAACCCAATCATAACCAACTCTATTCGGGCTATTGCTTATTGAACTTTAAGCTGCAACTACATTCACAGTGACCGCCGAACCTTCTATCACTTATAACAAAGACTTTCTCCACCTCATTAACACAATTCAAACACCCTTGCCAACTTTCAGAACTCCACCTTTACCGGTATACATACACCCTTTTGAATCAAGAGTACTCAAAGAGATTACATTCTTGTTTATAATTGGAACATGTTGAACCTGACCAAGTGTTCTAACCGTCTCATCAAATATCTTGATTTTGATATTACAATCCCAGTTATTTTACAAGGCTAATTATTTTCCATAATCAAAGATCCCTTATAACTGTTTCATATGAAAAAAATCAATCCTGATTTGAACACATATTAAAAGTGCAAATCGAATCAAGAGTCCAATACTCATTAGGTTTGCAGACACCTTTAGTAATTACCAAAAGATCTCAATCACTGTCTGTTTCTGCAAAATTGACATTATCGAAATTTTTTGTTCCTTTTGATCTGTACTAGCAAACTTGTTCCGCCACTTATAGCAATCCCTCTTTAAGAGGCCCTTGTTATTGCAAGACCAACAGACTTTACAATTGTTGCTCTCATTAACTATACCCCTTCTTTGACCACTTGTCTACCTCACAGAAACAATAAGACCCTATGCTTTGGCCATGCTTCATCTTCTCCTTAAAATATAGCGTCATATACCTCATTAATAGTAATAGTATCCCGAATATAGAGAATGATATTTCTAAAAGTCATATATGAAGCGACAATGATCATAACAATATCAACCTTAAATCTTCTTCATCATACTTGACTTTCATGATCTCTAAATCAACGACGATTTTCTTGAACACCGATAGATGATCTTCTAAAGATCCACCTTCCGCCAAGCTATATAAATACAAGTGCTGCTTCAAGTGTAACTTACTTGTCAAACTCTTTGTCATACAAAGCTGCTCTAATTTTAACCACACCCCAACTGCACTTTTCTCCTTTATCATGTCCTGAAGAATTTAATTGGGAAGATAAAGATGTATCTGTAATAGGGTTTTTCGATCCTTGCATTGCTTCTCCTTCACAGTGATTGTTGAGGGTATTTTATCTATTCTCAACAAAATATCATTAAGATCCAATTGAGTAAGAACCGCTCGCATATAGATTTGTCACAAAGAAAATCTACTATTGTTATCCAAAATCGGAATCTCAAATTTCATAGTTAATATCCCTAAAATAATCAACCTTGTTCAAACATCGCTTTAATAACCAATTTAGACCTCCCAAGAACCTTTAAAAAACCTTCAGCTTTGATAACACTTGTTGAGAATCCGATCAAATAATTAAAGACGAGAATAGTACCAAAATTTATGTGGAAGAAGAGCAGAATTTATTATACAAAAAAATTAAAATGGTCTTTACAATATTTGATTCTTTCAATCTGAATAATTATCTCAAGTTTATAATGTATACAATAATGATCTAATTGTTATCTTGAGTTTCTCTTAAATCTCTAAAGAGCTTACACCTTGTAAAGTATATATAGGGGTCAAATCTTGGAGTTATAGATGAAGTAGAACACAAAATCGTGTCCAAAACTAAATAGGAATGAAATTCCTGCTGCACAGTGAGGTGTCGGCCCTTCTGCTACTCTTTTGAGTCGCCGGCGCTTGGGTTCTGTACCAAAACGTTCCAAACATGTTTTTATCTATTCTAAAGTCATTTTTCTAATCAGACCATAATTCATGATGAAATTTAATCTTTTATCAAACCGGACTTCCTAACCAACATTATCTAGGCTTCCTCTATGAATCAAACTTCCAATTCACATGGAATTTGAGTCAAAAAACATAACAAATCCCACATTTATTGTTTAGTTTCTTTTGGTACCGTGTGTTACCTCATACTGGGCATCAGATATTCAGAAAGCTGTTAATGATAAAAATATGAAGCTGAATCTTTAAAATTCTTGACAAGATTTGATGACTAATTACAGAGGTCCTCTTTCAAGGGACACAATAGCACGACAAGAACGGATTCATGTTTTCTTACTTCGTGACATAAAACTAGTTATGCTTTCTGTTTGTCAGGAATTCTTCCTAACAGAAACTTGTACATTTACAGGTTCTATTGCCTTATCATGGAAAATAGCAAACAAAACCACGTGTCAGCGGAAGATTCCCCTGAAGTGCTTCCGTCACTTATGAAAGCTATTGCTTCGAATGAGGTTGCTGGCTTTGATAGCATTAAAGAGCTCGATGATGTGAACGACAGATTCAAATCAAATGGCCATCCTCCCAGCTCGTTAGCTATAGTGAGTTCGTAATCTTATGCTATTCTTCAGTAGTACTCGTGATTATTCAGACTTGAATGGACAAGTGAATATAATAATGTCGATAAACATGAGTACCTCTCGACTCAGTTCAAAAAATTGTTAGTCACCGTATACTTTTTCCAAATTATCCCAAAAATTTCGTTTTTGTTTCAATTTTGCCACTCTTCTATGTACCTCCGTCTTTCGAAAGCTAAGAAATGGCCGGCTTGTATGATGGAAATGATAACATGGCTTAAAAATTCGGTTAATTTATTGGTTTCGTTATCCAGAATGGCAAAAATTCTTATATAAAAAATCCAATGCATTTACAGAAATGAGAGTTAATTTATTGATACGTGTGTTTTGGTTTATATCTGCAATTCAACACCTCAATAATATATTACTATTTATTTAATACTCTCAGGCAATTGAAGAAGCTGATGTGAAAGGACGAAATGATTTTTCTGAGTCTCAGATTATGCATTCTGTTTCGATCAGCATGTCATCTTCTCCAATTGAAGATCATTTGAAGGACATGAAAAAGGTTCTTTTCAGAGATGACTTTGGAAAAATATTGTGCACTGATATTCCCGATTCTGCAGCTACATTCCAAGAGAAAAGTGCTCAGGGAATGCCAAAAGGTTCGGCATTTCCTAGTAGACAATCTCCCAACAGGACAGAAATCCCTCTAAGGAATCCTAGGATTGATAGGCTGAAGGATAATATGTACGGCGCTTTCAGGACGTGGTCTGGGAAACCTGAGAGACAGATATCAAATTTGAGCGGTAAGCCTCAGGAACCTGAGCAAGATTTTGAGATTCCAAAGCCTGCAGAAGTCGAAACTATACCTGTGGACCGATACTTTGATGCCTTGAAGGGACCAGAACTGGATACCCTACGGGTATGTGTTTTCTATTGATCAATCTTGTCGTTTAACTTGATAAGCATCATTCTTCGACAATTGAATGGTAGCATTTGCAAACCATATGCAGTAGACTAGTACTGATCTGGAAGAAAAATGAAATTTCTTGAAAGATATTTTTTTCTTCAGTGTCATGTATTATCACATTACAACATCATAGAGAATACATGTGCATTTTTATGGCAACCTAATCACCCCAACAAAAACCAATAAAGATTGTTGCAGTAGAATTTCACATCTTTGATTCAAAAGTCTGATTATATTGAATTAATAATCATTCATGTTATTTATACACATAAAAAGAACTTTGAATATAATTGTAGAGAGAGTGTGCCATTTAAGTAAAAATAACTTAGTTTTATTATGTCTTATTGGTAATAATTTCTTATATATTCTCCAATAATGAGTACTATAAAGCAGTTTTATTCTTCCACCAGTATTAAAGTAGAATTGTGTTGTTTATTTACCCTAAATGATTGGTTTCTCCTTCACAGGCATCTGAAGAAATACTTCTTCCTGAAGATAAGCAATGGCCATTCCTTCTACGCTATCCTATCTCTTCTTTTGGTATCTGTCTTGGTGTAAGCAGCCAAGCCATTATGTGGAAAACCCTTGCTACTTCTTCCTCTACGAAGTTTCTCAATGTCAGCCCCTACATAAATCTAGTTCTGTGGTGCATATCTCTTGCTCTTATGGCAACTGTCTCTATCATTTACGGTTTGAAAGTGATATTCTACTTTGAAGCCGATCGTCGTGAGTACTATCACCCAATACGTGTTAACTTCTTCTTTGCTCCGTGGATTGCCCTTTTGTTCTTGGCTCTTGGAGTTCCACCATCGGTTTCTGAAAACCTTCATGCATATCTGTGGTACGTTCTTATGACCCCGATTTTTTGCCTTGAGCTTAAGATATATGGAGAGTGGATGTCGGGAGGACAACGGAAGCTTTCTAAGGTGGCAAACCCCTCAAATCATCTCTCTATTGTTGGGAATTTTGTCGGTGCATTGCTTGGTGCATCCATGGGGCTGAAAGAAGGACCTATTTTTTTCTTTGCTGTTGGATTGGCTCATTACATTGTATTATTTGTAACTCTCTATCAAAGACTTCCAACAAACGAGACACTTCCAAAGGAGCTCCACCCAGTATTCTTTCTCTTCGTTGCCGCACCTAGTGTTGCCTCTATGGCATGGGCTAAGATTCGAGGTTCCTTCGATTATGGAGCACGAACTGCCTACTTCATGGCTTTGTTTCTTTATTTCTCACTGGTTAGTTTTTCAAACACTAAAGCTTAGTATTTATATGGATCTGGTAAAGAGGATTGGAACTCATTGGACAATATTAAGGAAGAAAAAATCAGTTAAAATTATGTTCATTATATTGTTCAGCTGTGCATACCAAGCATGCATAGTTGTTTCTGTGCTTGACATGTATAGCTAATTTTCCTTTTTCTTCTATCTTATCCAGGCCGTTCGTGTTAATTTCTTCCGAGGCTTCAGGTTTTCATTGGCATGGTGGGCTTATACTTTCCCAGTGACTGGAGCTGCCATTGCCACAATCAGATACTCAAACTTGGTAATGAATCCAGTAACCAAAAGTTTAACCGTCGTCCTTTGTGCTGTCTCTACAGTTACAGTGTCAGCGCTTCTCGTAACAACTATAATTCAAGCCTTTGTACTAGGAAACCTTTTCCCAAACGACATAGCCATAGCGATTAGTGAGAGGAGGCCGAAATCCCGAAGACGGTACCACAGAAGAGCTGGCAGTTCAGATACTAAAGACATCGATCAATACCTCTAATATATAGATTCAGATGGCAAAGATATTGAGGCTTCTCTTACAACTGCGAGCTCTCTTCTGTTTTGAAAGTTGTCCAAAACAATTATTCTCAAAACATGCCGCTGCCATGAAATCTTTATGACATATTTAGTAAGTTGAATTCCACTGTTGGGAGGAGATCAAACCATTAGCTCAAACAATCTAGCGAATATATATATGCAAAACAAGAACTGAACACAAAATTGAAAAACCCGTAAAGTATATATTGCAAGATTCAGGGAACTACAATATTCGAACACAATCAAATACTGAAATTGCAGGAACTTCTAAGTTGTACAAATTTAATACACGAAACTGAAAGAAAGAAAAGGAACCGTAGCTTTTTATATGGTCGAAACCCACAGGTTTCGATTCTTCAGTTTCAGCCTCTCAGTCCTCAAGGATAACCACAGAATATACTCAAATCAAGACCCAATGGTAGGAATACAAAGTGTTTAAGCACTCAGACTAAACCCGTTTTTCACACAAGATCTCAACCCTCAAACCACAGCAGTTCACTCAAGAACAACACCCTCAACTAAAAGAAGAATCACACAAGATTACAAATCTTTTCGAGAGAACAAAGAAATCAAAAGGGTAATTTTGATTTCAACAGAATATTGAGAGAAGAGACTCGAACGGCGCAGAACCATCGAGAGAGAAGGAAATCAGAGAGTTGGGTTAACTCTTCAAACCCTAGACGAGCCTTTTATAGGAGTCTCCAGAAGTGCCCTTCATCCAACGGCTGTGGTGATTGCTCTTGGCTACATCCTGGCCGTCCAAAAAACAGGGTAAGTAGAAACACGACTTCTTCATTCAATCATCACACGATTTTGCACCAAATAGTAAAACCAATTTATTCAGCTAATTGGGCCAACAATTTCAGCCCATTGGGTTGTTGCATCATTGTGCCACAAATTCCTTTCATACTCCACCTTGGTACAATGATTCAAGTTAATCAGTGGTTATCCCAAAAACATCACAGATATCATTAACACAGAATAGCAGCATCCACAGATCAGCAAGGTACAATACTCAGCAAGGTCAAGCAGTCCAGGAATTTGTTTAAAGGTAGAACTTTAGTACCTACATCAGCAGGGTTGTAATTAGTAGATATCTTTTCAAGTTTCACAACACCTTGTGAAATAACATCTCTAATAAAGTGAAATCTAACATCAACATGCTTTGATCTATTATGAAAAACAGGATTTCTACTTAAATGAATTGCAGATTGGCTATCAGAATAAAGAACAACTTCTTTAATAAAACCAAATTCATTAAGTAACCCTTTTAACCAAATTCCTTCTTTTATAGCATCGGTGGCTGCAATGTATTCAGCCTCAGTTGAAGACAAGGCCACAATCTTTTGAAGCTGGGATTTCCAGCTTATGCATGAATTACACAAAGTATACATGTATGAAGAAGTAGATTTTCTGTTGTCCCTATCACCTGCATAATCAGAATCAGTAAACCCTTTCAAAATAACACCCTCAGCCTGTTTTCTAAACTGAATCCCTAAGTTTGAGGTCCCCTTAATGTATCTAAGGAGCCACTTCATGGCTTCCCAATGTACTTCACCTGGATTTGACATATACCTACTTAAAACACTTATAGAATATGCCAAATCTGGTCTAGAACACACCATGAGATACATTACAGAACCAGTTGCATTTGGATAAGGCACATTTGCCATTCTTTCAAACTCTTCTTTAGTTTTAGGACATAAATCATTCGATAGTTTAAAATGATTAGCCAAGGGGACACTCACACTCTTGGATTCAGCCATAGAAAACTTGCTAAGTAATTTCAAAATTTATGATTTTTGACTAAGACTTAGTGTGCCTTCTCTTCTATCTCTCTTAACTTCCATACCTAAAATCTTTCTCACCGGACCTAAGTCTTTCATTTCAAATTCAGATTTTAGTTTTTCTTTAATATCTTCAATTTCTTTTATGTCATGACTAGCTAATATCATGTCATCCACATAAAGGAGTAGGTAAAGTGAATTAGCTCCACCTTGACCTTTACAATAAAGACAAGTATCAAAGTTACTTCTCTTAAACCCAAGTCCAAGCACAAAATTGTCAAATATTTTATACCATTGTCTTGGAGCTTGTTTTAAGCCATAAAGAGATTTCTTAAGAAGGCATACTAAGTCAGATTTGTTAGTCACTTCAAATCCTCTAGGTTGTTTCATGTAAATGGTTTCTTCTAAGTCTCCATTTAGAAAAGCAGTTTTTACATCTAATTGGTCTAATTCCCAATTAAATTGAGTGGCCAAGGCAAGAATGACTCTAACTATAGTAAATTTTACTACAGGTGAAAAAATTTCATTGAAATCAACTCCTTCTTTTTGAGTAAAACCTTTTGCTACCAAACGGGCTTTGTATCTAATGTCATTCTCACTTTGTTCACCCCTCTTTATTTTAAAAATCCATTTACAATCCACAACCCTCTTACCCTCCGGTCTTTTTACCAAAATCCATGTCTTATTTTTGTGAAGGGATTCCATCTCATCTTGCATGGCTGCAAGCCATTGTTTGGAATCTTTGCTACTCAAAGCTCCTTCATAAGATTCAGGTTCATCCTCAATCATATCATGATAAGAAAGCAAGGAAACATCATTTTCAAACCTAGTGGGAGGTCTAATGGTCCTTCTTTCTCTATCCCTTACAAGCTGATAATCAGCTAAAGGCTGTACAGGTTCTAAATCAGCCTCAGGAACCTCACCAGGTTCAGTTTCAGCTTCAGGTGGGTCAATATTTAAGGGGCCAGAATGGTCAGAACACTCCTCGGGTTGCCCCACCTCAATCTCAATCCTTTTTCCCACATTTTTAGATTGTTCAGGGGGCTCAAATAGGTCTGCAGGTTGCTGTTCAGACTTAAAACAGGGCAAGTCATTTTCATTAAATACCACATTTCTACTTATAATGACCTTATAGCCTCTAAGATCTCTCACCCACAGTCTATAGCCTTTAACCCCTTCCCCATAGCCTAGAAAAACACACTTAAGAGCTCTAGGTTCTAATTTACCTTCAGTTTGGTGTGCAAAAGCTGCACACCCAAAAACTCTTAAGTTACTAAAGTCAACAGGTGTACCTCTCCATTTTTCCTCGGGGATCATAAAGTCTATAGCACTGGCAGGGCATCTATTTATCAGATAACTAGCAGTTTTAACTGCTTCACCCCAAAAAATTTTAGGCAGGCCAGAACACAACAACATGCATCTAACTTTATCAAGTATAGTACGATTCATTCTTTCAGCCAAACCATTTTGTTGTGGTGTGTGTGTGACAGTTCTATGCCTTAACATACCAGATAGTTTGCACATTTCATCAAACTCATAATTGCAGAATTCCAAACCATTATCAGTTCTTAAAACTTTAATTTTTTTGTTAGTTTGGTTCTCAATTAAAAGTTTCCACTCTTTGAAACATTAAAAGTGTCAGATTTTGATTTTAACAAAAAAGTCCAATTTTTTCTTGAAAAATCATCAATGACAAGCAAATAATATTTAAAACCAGATTGAGTGCACACAGTTGCTGGTCCCCACAGATCAGCATACAAATATTCAAGTATGGAGGCAGATTTATGCATTCTAGGTAAGAAAGGAAGTCTATTATGCTTTCCTAAAATGCAGTAGTCACAAAAACTCAATTTTTCAATGTTATCTTTGCCAAAAACACCCTGTTTTTTTCAAAATCTGAAGTCCTTTATCACTAATATGGCCCAATCTCTTGTGCCATATTTGTGATTTATCATTTTGAATTTGAGATTACCGAAGTGGATTCCAAAAAATTTTTAGTTTGCAAAATGTAAAGGCCATGTCTCTTGGGGACTTCTACAATCAGATTAGAGTCCTTCAAGATTTTAATGTAACCCTTATTGATAACAATGTCATAGTGAAGGTCATCTAAAACCCCTAAGGAGATCAGATTACGTTGCAAGTCAGGAACATATCTAGTCTTCTCTAGAATCAACTTATTGTCTCCTTTTAAGTTCAAAGTGATAGTTCCCACACCTTTTACTTCACATGTCATGTGATTACCCATTAAAACCTTTCCACCAGTTACATTTTCAAAATCTGAAAATAACTCCTTATTAGGACTCATGTGATAAGTACAACCAGAGTCAAGAATCCACTCTTGGGAAGGGGAACTACTAACAGCAACATAAACTTCATCAACATTAGACTCATTATAAGCCAAAGCAGCCCCACCATCATTTTTAGACTTGTTTTTAGAGTCATAAAGCCTTTTAGGACAATCTTTAATAAAATGACCTTCCTCTAAACAATAAAAGCATTTTTTTTCCTTTAGTCATCATTTTATTCTTGTCCTTAAAGTTGCTCTTTTTCTTATGAACAGGTCTCTTATTGAAATTACCATTTTTGGGATTAAACTTGGACTTCATCATCAAATTAATGCCACTAACAGATTCTCTCTTGTCAGATTTTAACTCTAACTCTTTAGACCTTAAAGCATTAATAATCACTTCAGTAGATAGAGTGTCCCTCCCATATTCAATTGCATTTTTAACATCTTTATATTTATCACCAATTGAATTCAATAAGACCACAGCCAACTGCCCATTTGAGAGTTTCTCGTCACAGTTGGCTAGGTCACGGGTCAATCTATTGAATCTATCAATATTAGACTCAAGGTCTAGGGAAGGATCAAGTTTAAAACCAAAAATCTGTTTTAGGAGATATACTTTATTTGTCATAGCTTTATTCAAATAAGTTTTCTCCAATTTCTTCTACAATTCAGCAGTAGTCTTAGTCTCACCTATTTCTCTAATCACATTATCAGACAAATGCAAGAAAACAGTACTCCATGCAGTTTCATCTTGTTCAGTTACTTTACTAGATTCAAGATCAGTAGGCCATGACTCATCAATGGCTTTAGCACATTTTTGTTGAAGTAAAAGAGCTCTCATTTTTTGACGCCAGAGACTAAAGTCCCCTTTGCCATTAAAAACTTCCATTTCAAATTTTGAAGTCATTTTGAATAAAAAGAATGTATGCAGATCAATCAGACACCAATCAATGAATTGCAATGTGGATCAGTCAAGTATCAACACTCAAGAAGCACAACAGAGAACACAATTTGCAAGTTCAGAGCACATGCACTTCAGAATTATTTCAGATTATTCACAATATAACTGAAGCAAGTACAAACCAAATTGTACAGAGGCAAAAACACATACATATATCAATCAAGTTTGAGTAGTACTGAAGGAATGATTGTATGAAAACAAGATTATCAAGAATCCTGACTGTGGTCCAAGTAACCCTCAGATTCCAGACAACTCATGGTTTCTGGACAAAGGTATTACAAGGAGTCAATGATTCAGGTTTTAAAAAAAACATACAGTAGAATTAACTATACTATGCAAGGGTACCCAAACAAAGCAGAAAATCTAACCCCAATACAATAATCAACTTGATTTACTTGTGAATAATTCAAAAAACAGAAAGATCTCACCAAGCCCCTTTAATTAGGGTTTGAAGAAATCGCAGTGCAGTTCAATGTACAGACAAAATTGGAGTCAGGATCGATCACAGCAAGCATCAATCACTCCTTCCAGTTGCTCTGATACCACTGTTGGGAGGAGATCAAACCATTAGCTCAAACAATCTAGCGAATATATATATGCAAAACAAGAACTGAACACAAAATTGAAAAACCCGTAAAGTATATATTGCAAGATTCAGGGAACTACAATATTCGAACACAATCAAATACTGAAATTGCAGGAACTTCTAAGTTGTACAAATTTAATACATGAAACTGAAAGAAAGAAAAGGAACCGTAGCTTTTTATATGGTCGAAACCCACAGGTTTCGATTCTTCAGTTTCAGCCTCTCAGTCCTCAAGGATAACCACAGAATATACTCAAATCAAGACCCAATGGTAGGAATACAAAGTGTTTAAGCACTCAGACTAAACCCGTTTTTCTAGGGGTGTCCAAAAGTCCCGAACCGAACCGGACCGAACCGAACCCGAACCGAACCGAACTGAACCGAGCGGTTCTTCATAAATTAAATACCCGAACGGGTACCCGAATCGAGAACCGATGAGTTTGGGTCGGGTCTCGGGTCTAGACCAAGAACCGAAGAACCGAATAAGAACCGAAACTAAATAATTTTTTTATTTTTTATATTGAATTAATTAAATTATTTTATTTTTTTAATACAAATTAGCAAATTAATTAAATAAATCAGATTATTTCATAATTTTAATTTTAAAGTCCAAATCATTTTTAAAACCCATTAACCCATTTTAATTTGAAGCAAATGAATATACTTTATGTAGTTTTGCTGTAATATTAATATCTACTTTTTGGTATTTGTATACACTGAATTAATCTTATTGGACGGCTAGTTATTTATATGTTTTTGAATTGTGCTACGTTAATTTGTAAAAGTTACGAATGGAATGTCATTAGTTGTATTTATGTAGTGTTGCTGTAAATATTAAAAAATTTGATCATAGTACGGAACCGAACGGAACCGAACCGACCCGAACCGAACGGAACCGAACCCGAACGGTTCCATAATTATATTTGGACCCGATGGGTCCATTTATTAAATACCCGAAAGTTTTGGGTCGGTTCGGGTATCTTCAGAACCGAACCGAACCGACCCACGGACAGCCCTACGTTTTTCACACAAGATCTCAACCCTCAAACCACAGCAGTTCACTCAAGAACAACACCCTCAACTAAAAGAAGAATCACACAAGATTACAAATCTTTTCGAGAGAACAAAGAAATCAAAAGGGTAATTTTGATTTCAACAGAATATTGAGAGAAGAGACTCGAACGGCGCAGAACCATCGAGAGAGAAGGAAATCAGAGAGTTGGGTTAACTCTTCAAACCCTAGACGAGCCTTTTATAGGAGTCTCCAGAAGTGCCCTTCATCCAACGGCTGTGGTGATTGCTCTTGGCTACATCCTGGCCGTCCAAAAAACAGGGTAAGTAGAAACACGACTTCTTCATTCAATCATCACACGATTTTGCACCAAATAGTAAAACCAATTTATTCAGCTAATTGGGCCAACAATTTCAGCCCATTGGGTTGTTGCATCATTGTGCCACAAATTCCTTTCATCCACAATACTAGTATTAAAGAAAAAAAATTAAGTAAAAAAATTAAATTGTTCTATCAAGTCATGTCGACTACTAGTTACCAAACATACCATTTGTTGGAAATTTATTTAACATGCACAGCGGAAAATAAACTATTTTTCAATTCTTACCAACGATCTGATTTGTGTTTAGAGAGAAACAGTGATAGAAATTATACATTCGATGAATTTTGAAAACTCCTTTTCTGATTCTCGTACACGAAACAATCACGAACTACAATCTACAACTGTCCAATTGTCCATGCTCTAATGGAAATCCACATGGGAAACAAGAAAAAGAACTAGGGTTTTTTTTTTCCTTTTCTTGTGTTAGCAAGAATAATAATAATGATGTGTGTTTATTTTCAAACCTGAGTGGCCTATTAATAGAAGTCCAAGTGGGCCCAACCTGTCTTTTAAACTTAATCTGGTCCTATATTTATTTAATCCAATTAATTAAATTATGTCCATGAATCCAATTAATTAAATTATGTCCATGAATTAATTAATCTAATTAGTTAATTTGAGTATATTAATAAGCAACCCAACTAATTAATTGTACAACGATTGTAAATTAATTAATTGAAATTTCATGTTTCTGGTTCTCCTTTTGTGTGAGACTCACCAGGTTCCTGATCATGATATCTAACGACGTCAATTATTATTATGATCTAATCAAAATCGATAAATGAAAATGCCATATCATCAATTCACATTCGTCGTCCCAAACTGATATCTAGCAATGTGTCAGGGTAATACATGTAACAGGAAATGCTACGTGGTATGACAAAACTAAATTTGTTCGTTTACCGTGAAACTATAATCCCTTCGTCAATATGATCCGATCAATTACGATATATAAATGTGTGTCAATCTCAATTATCAATCATATATTTCATCCCACTATTAAGTTATTGTAAGTCGAAAACTCCTTTTCAACTTATGAGTTCACCTCGACCAAGGATTTCATTATCAACTTAATTGACTGAAATGTAGATCATAATCTCTTACTATCTAGAAGTGACGGATTCTCTATTGATCATCCACAACTTTCATATGATTTTTGACATATCCGAACGATACCATATTAGTGACTGTTGGCAGAGCAACATCTAACATCACCAAAGCATGACTATCCTTATATAACTTCTTGATCCAACAACTCCAAGTTCGTTAATGAACTTCTTGATCCAGATGACTTCCTTTGTTGCTTCAGAATCAGAAATATACTCGACTTCTGTTGTTGAATCAACGGCTGTCTCTTGTTTGGAACTCTTCCAACTAACCGATTCGTTGTTGAGAGTAAACACATATCCAGATTGAGATTTGCTATCATCTTTGTCAAACTGGAAGCTAGCATCACTATATCTATGAACTCTTAATTCATCTCCTCCATATATTAAGAACACATCTTTAGTCATTCTTAAGTACTTGAGAATGTTCTTAACTGTTACCCAATGTATCTCAAGAGGGTTTGCTTGAAACCTGCTCGTAACACTTATAGCATATGAAACATCTGATCTCGTACATAGCATCGCATATATGATATATCCTATTGCCGATGTATAAGGAATCTTATCCATGCAATTCATCTCATCATGTGTTTTGGGACACATATCTTTCGAAAGATAAATTCCATGTGACATGGGACACAATTCTCTTTTGGATTCTTCCATATTAAATCTTCTAAAGATTTTATCTATGTACAAAAATTGGGATAACCAAGTAATCTTTTAGATCTATCTATATAGATCTTAATTCATAAGATATAAACTGTTTTTCCCATGTAATTCTTTGACAACCACAATTTTATAGATTAAAGCATTGGGATGTCGTTTCTCATTAACAATATGTCATCTACATATAAAATCGAGAATACAATAGCGCTCCCACGTGTCTTCTTGTAAACACACGGTTCATCTTCATTCTTGATAAAATCAAACATTTTGATTGTCTCATCAAAGCAAAGATTCCAACTCCTAGATGCTTGCTTTAATCCATAAATGGATTGATCAAGTTTGCATACCTTCTTGGCTTCTTTGGATTAAAAACCTTCAAGTTATGTCATATACACTTTCTCTTGCAAGTTCTCGTTAAGGAAAACAGTTTTGACATCCATTTGTCATATCTCATAATCAGGATATGCAGCTATTGCAAGTAAAATTCTGATGGACTTCAACATTGCTATAGGCGAAAAGGTTTCATCAAAGTCAACACATTGCCTTTGTTTATAATATTTTGCTCTTGCTTTGTATCTATGGATATTTTTGATAAGTGTATTTTATACACTTATTCGAAACCTAAAATCACGACATTTGATAGTTCTTTTGACCAAACATATTCTAAAATGTTGTATTTTATTTTAATAGGTGACATTTTATGAATGAAAAAGGAATTGAAGGAAAGAAGCAAGATGTGACGAAAAATGACAAAATTCAAAGGTCAAGGACTAACTTGCATTACGTGAAAGAATTGAGGATTTGAAAAGCAAAATTAATTAATTAAGCCTCAACTTGGATGGACTGTTGGATTAAAAAATTAGGTTATATATACACAGACACACACACACACTCACACACACACACACACTCTCTCTCTCTCTCTCTCTCTCTCTGCAACTAGGACAAAAAAAATGGGAGAAAACATACGCATACATATTAAGGTAGAGAGGGAGAATATATACACGCAAAGAGAGGGAAACTTTGGAGAAAAAAATTGGGAATTGGCTGCTGAAATTTAAATTATATATACACAAATTGGTAGTAAGAGAGATTAAAAGATACACGCAGACAGAGAGGAAGCATAACACACACACACACACACATGTAGGCAGAGAAAGAAAAAAGAAGAAAAAGAAAAGGAGACACACAGAAAATAGGGGCAGGAAATTGAGGAGATTTTGATTTAATAATACAATTGGCCGCAGAAACAGAGGCATAAAACAAAATTAATTCCAGATTTGTTCACATTTAATCAATTTTCAGTGACGTCGTTCCACTTTTGGGTGTTTAAATTTCAATATTGTGTTAGACTAAATTTTTATATTGCTAAGATATAGATGAATCCGTGTTTGAAGTTTTTAATATTAATTAATTATTTTGACGTTAATTTGTTTGAATGTTGTGATGTTTATTATGGTTTAGATTTCTTTTCAATTAATTGGCCATTAGTTGAATTGTTTGTGAATTTTATTATCGTCGAGAGAGATAATGGGATCGGTAACACGTAGTAATAAGCATTGTGAGCTTCAATATAGAGGATAGTGATATACATCTATGCTTCACATGGTTTTTTTTTAGATGTTCTAGCTCGTTTAATGATTTCTTATATGTTGGTATCTTTTATAGAGATATAGAAAGGTCACATATAGGATCATATTTAATTGCTATCGAGAGAAGCTTTTAAATAAATTTGAAATTTCAACCAACTCGCATGATAACAAAGAGTCATTTTAATTGTTGTACTAAAAATGGATTAACAAGAAGGATTCTACATCTTAGCAATACATCTCAAAATTTTGATAAACTTTTACTTTGATTTCTAGTACGTGATAAGTTAGACCTAGATTGATTACAAGTCATTATTTCTATTCGATTAAAGGTATTATTAACTTTAACTCGATAAAACACGCAGTCTTAATGTGTTCCACACTCTACACACTACTATATTATTTGATCACGATTCCATTGACTTGCGGGTTTTCAAATGATCAAGTCTTTGCCGCCGTTGTCGGAGACTACTGTTTTTGATACAATTAGTTAATTTTAGTTTTAATCTGAATTTTACTATTTTTTAGTTTATTTTATTAAAGAAAATTATAATGTTTCCTGCTTCATTTTTTGAGAACGTGTATGTGAAGTTTGAGAACCGATGATCTTGCTCAATTTGACCAGAAAATGGAACGAACATTCAACCTTTGAAAAAGATAACAGTTGAAAAAACACCAAAAACAAAAGGAGAAAGATATGGCAAAGGAATTCAAATTAAATAGTCATAGAGGCTAATCTGGAAGCAGCACAACTGAGTGTGGATGTAGCTAATGAAAAAGCAAGGCTAATGGGAGAGTATATGGTTCAACCGGATGCAGAAAGCCAATCTAGCTTAGTATATTTGATGTTTGGTCAGGCAAACTTTCACCTCAGGACTAATATGATCAACATGTTCCAAAACGCGTTACAATTCTTTAGGAGAGCTTCAAAGAATCCCAACGTTCATATATCAAGATTTTTGGACATGTGTGCAACTATCGAGTGTCCAGCGGTGTCCAGTGAAGTAATCAGACTAAGGCTTTTCCCATACACCTTGAGGGACTCGGCCAAATAGTGGTTAGACACTTGTCCACCTCAGAGCATCACTAAATGAAACCAATTGAGTCAGAAATTTCTTAACAAATATTTTCCACCTAAAAGCATTTCAAAGCTGAGGGACGAGATTACTACATTCCAACAACTGGACTAGGAATGCTATTCAAATGCTTGGGAACGATATAAGGGTTTACTCCGCCAGTACCCACAACATGAACTGCAGAAATGGTTTCAGATGCAGTACTTCTCCAATGGTGTAAATCCAATAAGTAGGGCTAACGTAGACTTTGCATGCAATAGTTCTATCACAAAAAGAACTCCGAATCAAGTCTACCAAATTATGGAGGATCTGGCATTCGCCAGTACACTTTGGCCTACTGAAAAGACGAATGGAAAAAGAGCTGTTGGGGTATTCAAAGTTGATTCCTTGACAACAATTTCAGGACAGTTGGCATCATTGGCGCATAAGGTGGATAAGATGAACTTACCCATACAATAGGTCTAAAATGCAAACATTGTGGAAGGAACCACGAAAGTGTTGATTGTAATGTAGGATCTCATTTTGTTTAGACAATGGAGGATGAGAACTACACTCATAATTTTCAAAGGCAACAACACAATCCAAATTCTAACACCTATTACCCAGGCTGGAGAAACCACCCAAGTTTTCAGTGGAGTAATAATCAGGGTGCTGAAATCGTACCACAATAAACTGCACCACCGAATTTTTAGCAAAATAAGAAGTCTTCATTAGAAGATCTTGTTACTAAGTTGGCAGAAATATCTACTCAACACATCTAATGTACGGATAAAATCTTGCAAATTCAGGGAGCTGCCATAAAAAATTTGGAAAATCAGATGTAACAAATAGCGAAAGTACTTTTAGAGAGATCACCAGAAGCACTGCTTAGTTACACTGAGATCAATCCCGAACACAGGTAATGGCAATGAAAGTCGTGAAGGAAGAACATATTGAGGAAATAACTACCCGCAGTGGAGTTCAACTGCCCGAGATTAATGTAAAAAGACCAGTTGCTACAAAAGAAAAGGTACATACCACGATCGAGGAACAATTGGATAAATCTGAGCAGAACAAAGAAGAAGAGACAGAAAGAGCATCAGAGGATACAAAGGTTAAGGAAACTGCTCTTACTAGAGAATTGATGCCATCACTACTTATTCCATAAAGATTACAAAAGAGAAAAGTCGGTGATCAATTCGAGAAGCTCTTGGATATGCTGAAAAAGCTCTCCATCAACATCCCTTTCATCGATGTAATCTGCCAGATCCCGATGTATGCAAAGTTCCTAAAGTATATGATATCTAAGAAAAGAAAACTTCCAGACTGGGAAGAAGTGCATTGACTGAGGAGAGCAGTACAAGGCTACAAAATAAATTGCCACCAAAACTCAAGGGCTCGGTGAGTTTCACTTTACCCATTTCACTGGGGAAAGAATTTCATTTTAATGCTCTATGTGATATAGGTGCAAGTGTAAATTTAATGCCTTTTGTCTAATTTTAGGAAACTAGGAGTTAGGAAAGTCAAATAATCGAATGTGCCGCTGTAGGTGGCAGATAAGAGCATCAAATACCCATGGGGAAATGTTGAAGATGTGCTCATGAAAGTAGAGAAGCTAATATTCCCGATAGACTTCCTTGTTATGGACCTTAAAGACGACCACGATATGCCAATTATCTTAGGTCAATCCTTTTTAGCAACAAGTCGAACTTTGATTGCATGAAGAAGGGTGAGCTGATTGTGAGGGTGGAGAGTGGACATGAGATCTTTAAATTACTTAATCCACCCAAGCAACCATTAATCCTGGAGGAAGTCAAATTTGTTGCTGAAGTAGTTCAACAAGGTCCAATGAGATAAAAACTTAAACGTCTAGGGAGCTTTGGAGGAGATGAGAAAGGAGAGTTCAAAGTTTAGAGGGCAAAAAGAGGATGCAAGACTGGAAATTGCAAGGAGTATAAGATTACAATATTCCAGCATGAGCCACCATGACCAATTTTTCTATATAGTCTAGCTAAAGACTATAAAATTAAGCGCTTATTGGGAAGCAACCCAATTTCCTAACCCTTTTATTTATTCTGCTTTCTATACAGTATTGCATATAGATTTATTTTGATTATTAGTTTTCCTTGGACTTAGGCACGTTTCAATTTATAAGGTATCACCATCCTATCATGTTTCTCCTTAGCCTATTGAATTTATTGTTTGTTGTTTCGATTGGCTATTGAATTTATTGTTTGTTGTTTCGATTGTTTTGGCTAAGTAACACGTGTTCTAGGTTATTTGATCTTAAATGTTTGATTTGACCACTATGTGCAGGAATGTGACATCGCGGATTACTCAAACCAACTCAGATCAAGGGAAAAGAATGAAGAAGAAGATTGTGTAGCTGTCACACGTAGTACCTCATACCTTCAACAGAAAAATTCGGGAAGTACATTCTTCATTTTCTTCCCCGTCCCTTTATATTCTTATTTATGCTTTATGAAATTGAGGACAATGTCGGTTTTAAGTTTGGGGGTGGGAAAAACTTTGAGTTTTTAACTTTTTATGTATTTTTGAGTGTTTGTGTGTTTTTTTTTTGGGGGTGGGAAACATATATATATATATATACACACACGTGCGATGCACATGTCATAGTATAGTTGGCTATATAATAGCGTAGATATAAAAAAATTTATTTGTCTTAAGCATTAGTTACATTAAACTTAAAACACTTGAAATGATGATATGTGACAAAAATAATATTAAGAGATTTGATTCAAAACTTATTTTCTAGATTTTGCGTTTGAAGGTCTCTCTCTTCTTTTTAAAAAAGAAAGGGCATAGATGATTAGGTGTTGATGCCCTGCTAAAGAGATAATGAAGTTCAACTTAGCCCTCTTTTTCTACCTATTGAGGTAAGATATTATGTCTCATTCATGTCGCGCTCATAGAATCTCCAATTACATGTATCAGTTGCATTAGTATTTAATTTCTTTACCAAAACCCCATGCAAGACGTATGTAGTCAAGACTAATTAATTAATGATAATACAGTGCAGAATTTAGGACAAATCAAGGGTCTCTATCAGTATTAAAACCACAACACAACGAAAACTTCCATAATAGAGGCAAAAAGAATGACAAACGTTCACATAACTTCATAAATTCCATCGAATATCTTTTCATCATGTTCTAATGATATTGTACATTAAATCCATTTTTTTAAAAATCAAAATAATTCACTTCATAGAAGATGTTTGTCTATCAGTACTGCATGATGTAAGAGGATTCTTCTGAAAATCATTGTGTTCCTTCAATATCCTTTATAACCGTAAAAACTGAAGAAAAATGAAATTGAGAGAAATTGGTGTGAATATGGGGGTTGAGAGTGGGATAGAAAAGAAAAATTAACAATTATGATTTTACTTTTAATAATTTAAGATAATTTTTATATTTAAACTTAATTGACAATATATTTATTATTATCACATTTTAAATTTTTTTAAAAAAAATTAAATCGATCCAAATGGATATTAATACCGTGAAATATCTTATCAAACAAAAAATTATAGGAAAATAAAGTTCGAAAAAATGACATTGAAATGGGGTTGGGATTGAAAAGAAACATAAACAATTACGACTTTACACTTCACAATTAATGTAAAATTATTTTTGATATTTAAAACTTCTCGATCATATATTTATCATAACCACACTTCAACATTTCCAATAAATTTTAAATCGCTTAAAACAAATATTTGGCGGCTCGGCTTATGAACAGTAAAAAAAGTCTCTTTTATTTATAATAGGATAGGATAAACTTAATCGACACTATATTTATTATTATCACATTTTAAATTTTTTAAAAAAAAATTAAATCGATCCAAATGGATATTCATATTGTGAAATATCGAATTAAATGAAAAATTGTGGGAAAATAAAGTTCGAAAAAAGGATATTGGAATGAGATTGTGATTGAAAAGAAATATAAACAATCACGACTTTACGTTTCACAATTAATGTAAAAATATTTTTGATATTTAAAATTTATTGATCATATATTTTTCAAGGCCGCACTTCAACATTCTCAACAAATTTTAAATGGCTTAAAACGAATATTTGTAACTTAAAATACAAAATCAAACGTAAAAAAAATGCTTAGCTGAGCCGTGCCGTCAAGTCATTTGGCTCGGCTCGGCTCGGCTCGGCTCGGCTCGGCTTATGAATAGTAAAAAAAATGAGTCATATATATATATATATATATATATATATATATATATATATATATATATATATATGTATTGTGGTAATGATGATTAAATTTGAGATTTGGTGTTGATTTATGAAATGTGGATATGATGCATACTAGACTAATTGAGACTTAACCTTGGAAAACTTGATATTATTTGTGCGCTAGAATTAAGTTGGACATTGTGATGCTATGAGTTGATTCATATAATTTATAGGTGATATAGTTGGACATAGATGCTTTATCCAAATCATACTAAATTACTTATCCTTAACCCAAATTTAGCACAGTTTGAGGGTGATTTTGCTATTGTAGGAAGATATAGATGTGGACAGGGATTCCATGTGTGGAAACTTTTGTGTGGATTGTCTTAAATTAACTGGATAAAATTGGACAAAAATCTTAAGTTGGAGGTTGGTTTTCTTGAATAGGTGTTCGATAATGGGCATTGCACTGATTAAGGTATAATTTTTTTAAATGCGAAAATTCTCTTCGAAACATTTTTAATTTAAAACTTGGTGCCCTAAAATCATCTAACTTGGGAGTCATCGGCCTAAAACATGTTATATGGGTTATTTAGAAAGTTTAAGGGAGAGAATGCAAAAAGAAAAATACTTTTGAAAATAAGAAAAAACAAGTGCATGAAAAAAAGAAAAAAAAAAAAAAGAGAGCACGAAAATGCCTTGGTTAAGTTCCAAATACTTGTTTGAGAGAATTTGACTTTTGATGAATGATAATTAGCCTAAATTGAGTCTTGGAGGTCAAAGCAATCAAAAAATTGGAGAATCCTTGTTTATTGATGTGTTGACTTACAATTAGAAAAGTCCACCGAACTAGAGAGGGTGAGGATAGTAGTGAAAAAAATTCAACCTTAGATTACATACCAAGAAAAGTGTGAAAAAAAAAAAGAACATGTTTGGGGCGTATGAATCATACGAGATGTAAAATGATATATTTGACCCCAAAGGGTTGGGAATTGAAGTAACTTGTAAAGTCATGATTGTCTACTTAGTTCATCACACACACATGTCGATTTTGTATTGGAAGGGTGTAGATATTGGTTTGGTATTATGACTATGAAGCGGATTGTAGATTTAGTACTATAATTTCAAATACTGAGATAAAAGCTAGATTGTCTAACTAAATACTTTTCCATGCTTGTGTGTTTGTTGTAATTTAGATTATAATTTTGTTTGAGAACAAACAAATGTTTAAATTTGGGGGTATTTGATAAGCGTATTTTATACACTTATTCGAGACCTAAAATAACGACATTTGATAGTTCTTTTGATAAAACATATTCTAAATTGTTGTATTTTTTTGTTTAATAGGTGAAATTTTATGAATGAAAAAGGAATTGAAAGAAAGAAGCAAGAGGTGACGAAAAATGACAAAATTTAAAGTACAAGGACTAACTTGCATTACATGGAAGAATTGAGGATTTGAAAAGGAAACATTAATTTATTGGGCCTCAACTTTGATGGACTTTTTTCGGATTAAAAAATTAGGTTATATATATATACACACACACTGCAGCCAGGACTGAAGGAATGGGAGAATACATACGCATCCAGATTAAGGCAGCGAGGAAGAATATATACATGCAAAGAGAGGGCAGCTTTGGAGAAAAAACTGGGAATTGGTTGCTGAAATTTAAATTATATGTACACAAATTGGCAGCAAGAGAGATTAAAAGATATACGTAGACAGAGAGGAAACATAATAGATTTTGATTTAATAATACAATTGGCCACTTAAACAGAGGCAGAAAACAGAATTAATTCCAGATTTGTTCATGTTTCGACAATTTTCGATGATGTCATTCCGCTTTTTGTGTGTTTAATTTCAATATTATGCTAGACTAAATTTTTATATTGCTAAGATATAGATGAACCCGTGTTTTGAAGTTTTTAATATTAATTAATTATTTTGATGTTAATTTATTTGAATGTTGAGATGTTTATTATGGTTTAGATTGCTTTTCAATTAATTGACAATTAGTTGAATTGTTTGTGAATTTTATTATCGTCGAGAGAGATAATGGGATCGTTAGTACATAGTAATACGTATTGTGAGGTTCGATATAGAGGATAACGATATAGCTCTATGCTTCGCATAATTTTTTTAGATGTTTTAGCTCGTTTAATACTTTCTTATATGTTGGTAATTTTTATAGAGATATAGAAATGTCACATATAAGTTCATATTTAATTGCTATCGAGAGAAACTTTTAAATAAAATTGGAACTTCGACCAATTCGCATGATAACAAAGATTCATTTTAATTGTTGTATTAAAAATGGATTAAAAAGGGAGATTCTACATATTAGAAATGTATCTCAAAAATTTGATAAACTTTTACTTTGATTTCTAGTACGTGATAAGTTGGACCTAGATTTATTACAAGTCATTAAAGCTATTCGATTAAGGGTATTATTAACTTTAACTCGATAAAACACGATATTACTTGATTACGATATTACAATATTACGTGATCACGATTCAGTTCACTTGCGGGTTTTCAAACAATCAGTTTCCATCTACATCGACATTTTTATTGTAAACCCGTTTACAACCTATGGGTTTTATCCCATCAGAAGGGCCGACCAAGGTTCAAACCTTTTTTTCATACATTGAGTTCATTTCGGATTCCATGGCCTCCGACCATCTCTTTGAATCGACACTTGACTTTTCTTCTGCGTAATTAGTAGGTTCATCATTCTCGATTAATAATACTTTATTAGTAATCGTGAATTCGTACCTTCTAGGAGGTCGAATGGTCCTACTTGATTTACGTTGAGCCGGAGTGTCCTCAAGAGTCTCTATGTCCTGATCAAGAGTTTGTCCCTTAGCAGTTGTGGGATCAGACTGAGGTTCATCTAATTGGTCAACATTATCTGTGGATTCATGAACTTCTTCAAGTTCTAATTTGCTTCCACTTCCATCTCCTAGAATGATCTTTTTCTCTTGGAATATGGAATGTCTTGAGATAAACACCTTCTTCTCAACGGGATTATAGAATTGATATCCAATTGTCTCATTTGGATATCCCACAAATACACATTTATCGGATTTAGTCTTAAACTTATCCAATTCAGTGCGCTTCACATATGCGTCATTGCCCCAAACTTTTATATGAGATAAGTTGGGTCTTCTACCTTTCCGTAACTCGTATGGAGTTTTGTCAACCGATTTAGATAGGATACAATTTAGTGTGTAGCACGCAGCAATTAGTGCATGATCCCAAAACGATTTTAAGAGGTTTGTATGGCTTATCATTGATCGCATCATATCTAATAAAGTGTGGTTCCTCTTTTCAGATACACCATTATGCTGCGGTGTATGTGTCTGAGTCCACTGTGAGAAAATTTCATTCTCTTTTATATAATCTAAAAATTCTCCTTTTAAATATTCTCCACCTCGATCTGTGAACAGTGTGAGAATACCATTACCTATATGTTTCTTTATTTCAAGCTAGAATTCCTTGAACTTTTCAAGTACTTCATGCTTGAACTTCATCAAATATACATAATCATATCTAGAATGATCATCAGTAAATGTGATGAAGTAAGAGAAACCACCTATAACGGTAATTGATATGGATCCACATACATGAGTATGTATCAGCCCCAATAATTTTGCAGCTCTTTCTCTATTTCCAAGAAAACGAAATTTGGTCATCTTGCCTAATTGGCATGATTCACATTTGTCAAATGATTCAAAATCTTTTGACCCCAAGTATCCATCTCTATGTAACTTGAAAATGTGTTTCTCATTTATATGACGTAGTCTGGAATGCCAAAGATAGATATTATTGAGATCATCATTTTTATGCCTTTTATTTTCTATATTCATAATAGACGACTCAATATCAAGAATATAAATGCCGTTTTGTAGTACACCACAACCATAAAAGATCTCATCTTGATAAAAGGAACAACGATTGTTCTTAACATTAATTGAAAAACCATTCATGTCCGAAATAGAAATAATGTTTTTAGTAATGGCGGGAACAAAATAGACATTTTCTAATTTTAATACTAAGCTCGAAGGTAATGGTAAGAAGTATGTTCCTACAGCTAATGCAGCAACTCTTGCTTATTCCCGTACGTGCAAGTCAACTTCTTTTCTTAGTGGTCCACTTTTCTTTAGCCCCCGTATATTTATACAAATATGAGATCCACATCCGGTAACTAATACCCAAGAAGCTAATAAAGTAGACATATTAATCTCGATAACAAGTATATCTGAAGATGAAGCTTCAGAAGACTTATTTCCTTTCAAGCTTGCGAGGTAAGCTTTGTAGTTCCTTTTCCATTGACCTTTCACTCCACAGTGATAGCACAAGTCATCAGATTTAGTATTGTCCTTGTTTGCTTTAACTGTTGTGTTATTGTTCTTAGCCTTCTTGGATGTTTTCTTAAAACTTCCTTTAATCTTCCTTTTAGTGGCCTTAGAGGATTGAATGGCTAAGACATGCAAACTACTAGCTTTGAAGACTTTACAGTCTTAAGCATGTTTAGCAACATAGGGAGTGTGCACTCAAGCTTATTCATGTTGAAATTCATTATGAACTGTGAATAACTCTCTTGCGGAGATTGTAAAACCAAGTCAACACTTAGTTCATGGTCCATTATTGAACCTAATTGAGCTAACTTCTCAATGAAGCCAATCATCTTCAACACATGAGCACTGACTAAAGATCTTTCTGCCATCTTGCATCGGTACAGTTGCTTGGAAGTCTCATATATTTTCACACGTGAATGTTCATCATACATCTTATTGAGATAAAAAAATCATAGTGTAAGCATCCATACCCTCATGTTGCTTTTGCAACTCAGGTGACATAGCTGGAAGCATCACCCATGCTACAGTATTATCATCATCACTGTGTTTATTATAAGTAGCTACCTCTCTTCCTCAATTGAGTCCTTAGTAGGTACTTCAGAAAAGGGCTGCTCGAAGACATAACCAATTTTCTCATGCTTGAGAATAATTCTTAAATTGCGAGCCAATCGAGAAAATTCAGCCTGGTTAGTTTGTTGACATACAGTATGCATCTCAAATTTATATGGTTACTCATAATTCAAAACTTTAAATGACGAAAAGTAAAGAATTAATATGTATTAAAGAAAAGTAAAGAATTAATATTTATCAATTGTATCTCCATAGAACTTCTAGATCATTAAACTGACAATTCTTTGTCTTCACACATCTTATGTGTTAGCTTAACACGCATCTAGAATTTATCTTTTTGAGTATATTCAAAAAAAGATAAATTTTAGTTAAGTCAAACCCATCATTCAAAAATATCAAATATTTCATAGTGTCAAACATATAAATGGACTAGCTTTTAGTGTACCCAACAAGTTGAGATCAATTTAAGACTCTTTTTTTCACTATAATGATGGAAGACAAACAATAATTTTGACTCAATATTTTAGTGAGGGGTTTATCATGTAAATGTTTCATCAATTCAATCGTAAATAGATGTACATATTTCATTGTGTATTAAACATGCAAATAAATATACATAGAAGAGGGTAGATGATTATGGACTAATTCTATCTGGTCTTCCCGAGCCAAAATAAAGACTAGTTAGTCAATATTGCATTGAATTAGTATCAATGTACCATCTCCATGGTTTTCTCCTCCTCTTGCATGTTCAATCAGTCCAGTCACAACCCGTATCCTCTACTAATTGGCATGTAGGCCTGAATGACACTGGACGCGCGAGCCCATAATAATAACAATAATATTAGACTCGTAGATCCAAAATAAATTAAGAGCTCCCAAGCCTATAAAACAATAAGAATAAAATTAATTATTCAACATATCCACATAGTCGAGTCAATAATCATCCACTAATCAAACATTCATCGTATAAATGATTTTCCATATAATATTTAATATTATATGTATATTTGTTTCAAGAATCTAGCAATAATTGTCGTCTAAACTCATTTAGATAAATGGATCAGACCTAATTAAATAATTAATTAATCAATTAAATCAATTAAATTAATTAGCAAGTCAATTTAGTTAAATATCAAATTAGAGTCTAACTCCAATTTCACAATTATAGGGCGAAACTATTTACTTAACATCAAATTTTAATTAAATACCAAATTATAATCCAACTCTAATTCTTTAAAATTTTAGGGGAGACAATTTAATTAAAATCAATTTTTAATTAAATATCAAAATATAGTACAACTTTAATAATAATTGAATTAATATTTTAATATCGGATAAAATTACTAAATAAACTAAAATTCAATTTAGGGTCAAATTTTAATATTTGAGTTAAATCCAATTTTAACGAAAATATAAAAAGTCTTCAATTTTAAATAAAATTAAAATTTGGGTCAAAATTTAAATTTTGGTCAAACCTTTATGAAATTCAAAATTCTTCAATAATTAAATCCAAAATCATTTTAAAATTGCATTTTGACCCCAATTTTAAAATTAAGAACAAGTCCTTCAATTTAAAAAATTGCAGGATGGGTCCTTGTTATAAAATTACAACCGGACCCCATTTCTTTTACTTGCAGGATGGTCCCCAAAATTTCATAATTACAGGAGAAGCCCTTGTCCGTAAAAACAATTCGAAAAACCTTAACCCTTGGCGACGCCGGCAACGACGAGCACTTCATTTATCTGCGAAAGTGCCGTTACCCACAACAACGCTTTTGCGCTTCTGTGACACGGCTGCGTAGTCACTGCAACTGCAATAGTAGCGACCACAAACGCCGCTGACCCTTTTTTTTGGTCAACCCAAGATATGTTTTCTTTTCAAAAATAGATTTTTAAAGATAAAAACAATTTTCAATAATGCTAGATTCAAGAATAACATGAACAGTCAACTTTTGATTGTTCCATGATGTAAAACAATTTCTAACAAGCACAAAGTAGTCTATGATACCACCGTTGAAAATTTACTTAACATGCATGGTGGAAAATAACCAATGATCTGCTTTGTGATTAGAGAGAAATTGTGATAGAAATTATTCTTTTGATGAATTCTGCAAACTCATTTGATGATTTTTGAACACCAACAATCAGAACTACAATCCGCAGTTGTCAAATTGTCCAACCTCCAATGAAAATCCACATAGGGAATAAAAAAGAGAACTATGGTTTTTTTTCTTTCTTGTGCAGCAAGAATAATAACAATGATGTGTGTTTATTTTCAAACAGTACTAGGTTATTAATAAAAGTCCAAGTGGGCTCAACCATCTCTTAAACTTAACCAAATCCAATATTTAATTAATTAAATTAATTAAATTTGGTTCATGAATTAATAAGCAACTTAATTAATTAATTTTTGCCTATTAATAAACAACTCAATTAATTAACTGTACTACGATTGTTAATTAATTAATTGGAATCTCATTCTTCTAGTTCTTCTTTTGTGTATGACTTGTCAAATTCTCGATCACGATGCCTAACGATGTGAATTATTATTATGATCTAATCAAAATCGATAAATTAAAATACTCATTTTTAATTTATCATCAATTCACATTCGTCATCCTAAATTGACATCTAGCAATGTGAAATGTCACGTGATATGACAAAACTAAACTAGCTCGTTTACTATGAAACTATAATTCTTTCGTCGATATGATCCGATCAATTATGAGATATGGATGTGCGTTAATCTCAATTATCGATTATATCTTTCATCCCACTATGAACTCAATGTAAGTCAAAAACCCATTTTCGACTTTTGAGTTCATCTTGGTCGAGGATTTCATTATCAACTTAATTGAATGAAATGTACATCATAATCTCTTACTATCTAAGAGTGACGAATCATCTATTAATCATTCACAACCTTCATATGATTCTTGACATACCCCAACGATATCGTATTAGCGACCTTTGGCAGAGCAACATCCAATATCACCAAAGTATGACTGTCATCATATAAGACACTACGATGACCTCACGTCAAATGATCAATTCCACTATCAAACGTTAGAGATTAACCACTGACACTCGGATAGTTATCCATATGGAATCTCCCCAGTGGGTCTCCAACGTTTTGTTATATAACAAAACATCCACGTGTTCATTTAAGTGTCGCCACACTTTGACTTGTGAGATCAGCTGCTTACTTCACAAGTAAGGAATGTCATATATGATAGTTTATTCGTAATCATGATATTCGTATCTCGTTATTATTTACGAGCCCGGATAATTTAACATTAGTCATATTGTAACTTACAATCACAACTCCTTGTGATTAACAAATTGTAAAGATTTAAATTTACGGACACTATTATTTAATATAATTTATTAGAAAAGTAATTTAAATAAATAATATATCTTGCCAGAAAAAATGCATTAAACGTAATTAAAGTGTTTACAACCCAGATCGATTGGATTTAGGGTATAACACTTACATCATTATGATATTCTATCAATTTTTTGTACTTGATGAAAGGAGGAATTCTTGATATTTGTGAGTTTCAGAGAACTTGATTGAGCTTAAGAGGGAGATGAGGATTGCATGTTAGATTCAGTTAGTTGACGGTACTTAAGAGATGTAAATTGTAAGGGTCTTGTTTATGAAAGGTATTTAAGCATATGCCTTTTATGTGTTTATTGAAAAAGAGTTACTTATAAAACCTTTTTCATGATAAAACTGATTGTTTCTTGTATTCAATGATGGTGAAGTACACTTCAGCTAAAAAGAATGTACAAAAGAAAAAGTTTAGAAAATGATTTAATGAGTACGGTTAATCGACTTAACTCAGTGTAGCTGTTCGTGAAATTCCGCAAGTGTACGGATCGTGACAAGTAATAAAGTGGATTTATCAACTCCGAATATCGTCCCACGGAGACTAGTATTTACTATAAAATTTTAAACTACTCTAGCTTCAATTTAAATTAAAATGGTAACTAATGATCAAATCAAATTTTGTTTTCTATGTGAAATTCTAATAATTAAAATAACAAACTCAAATTAAAACTTGGAGAAAAGATTATGTGATTGGGTAGTTAGGATTTTCGATTCACTTAGGTTATTTATCATACATTTAATTCCAATTTATTCGAGTATTTTTCATACGTGTCAACGATCGAATTAACCTATTGTATTTAGTGATCTCTTTCAAACAATACTAATTCTATTCATATGTCCGAACTTACTATATCTCTATATAAATTCACATACATGTGAATGCATTTATCTTTAGGAATTCAACAAAGATCGCATATGCTATAATTATCTCTCGATCTCTTATAATGTCTATGTCAATTATTGCACGAGCTAGAATTATACATCACCTCTCGGTCTCAGAATTATCTTTAAATCAATTAATCGTTGCGCAGACAATTAAAGCATTAAACACACAATAATTAATTAACAAATATTAAAATGACATGAAAATCTTGAAATTAAACATATAATAAAAACCTAAGTTTCATCATCAATCCTAACATAAAAATATTTAGCCACTCATAATGTTGAATTTAAACACGCAAAAGTAGAACGACATCACCAAAAATTGACGAAACGTGATTAATTTCAGTTGAAGCTGTCTCCTTTTCCTTTTGCGCGTATATATTCACAGATTAAATCCCTGTCCAATTACACGAAAGCTGCTGCCTTTGTTTGTCCTTTATGTAATTGAATGAATATACCCTTTTGACTTCTTCCTCCCAAATTGCCAGCCACTGTTTCTTCCCAGGAAAGCCGACTTCTATGCGTGAAAACGTGAAATTTATTGCTGCAATTCTTCTAATTCAATTCTGCCCACTTTGGTAATTCGGCCCCTGCTTCTTCCACTTATTGCCGACTGTGATGTTGCTTTTTGGGTGTATATATATGATATATCTTGCAACCAAAATTGCTTCCTGTTTCCTTCCAAAGCTGCTGGGTGTTGTGTATGTATGTAGTCTCTCTCCCCCCTCCGTCTGTGTGAATATAATATATATATATATAAAGCAGAATGAGCGGCCAATTCTAGGGCAATTATGATTCCCATTATAGTCCCCCTCTCCAAGTGAAACTCAAATTAAATTAATTCTAATTTCCAAGTCTTCAATTCTTTTGTGTACTGCAAGTTGATCCTTAAAATAAATTTATTTGCATAGCCCATGCCAATTTAATCCTCGTACTTTGGATTTTGCCATTTTTCCGCTATTTTGCATTCTTTTCTTCAATTCTTCATTAAACATAAAGTTTTACCTACAAATGACAATTTAACAAAAATTTAATAGAATTTAATTCAAAAGACAACAAAATATCATTAATTTAGAGTCTCGAATAAGCATAAAAACTACACTTATCAAACCCCCAAACTTGACTTTTTGTTTGTCCTCAAACAAAACTAAAACATAACAAACATACAAACATGCAATGTTAATTACCTAATTGGTGGTCAGTCAATCAAGCAAAGCAAAACGATTTAGCTAGTTAACCTGGCTTTTTATTTTAGAATTGAAATCTTAATATAAAGTCTATGCACAGTTTCAAAATCAGACTACATAAATTAAAATTTACTTTTCCAATGAAAAATTAACGTGTGTGTGTGAAGAATTAAGAGTAGCATTATGAATTCATAAGTTGTTTCAATTCCCGACCCTCAATGGTCAAATATGCTCTTTCATCACTCGTAAGGTTCGCACACCCCCAAACTTATTCTTTTCACTCATTTCAAGTGTGTGATCTAAGGTTGAAGTCTATACTATCCTCACCTCTCTAGTCTAGGTAAATCTCACTAATTGTTAGTCAATATGTCAATAAGCAAGGATTCTCCATAATTTGATCGTTTTAATTTCTAGAACTTAACTAGGCTAATAATCCCTTATCAAAAGTCAAATTTTCTCAAATAAGTGTTTGAGACATAACCAAGGCATTTAGTGCGTCTTCTGTTTCATGCACCTGCTTTTTCTGATTTTCTATAATCTTTTTTTTTTTTTTTGAGACATTCTCACCATTAAGCTTTCTAAATGACCCAGGTAACAAGCTTTCAGCCGATGACTCCCAAGTCAGATGACCATAGGGCACCAGGTTTTAAAGACCCTTGCAGGCTTAATTGCTCGAGTCATAAAGGCTACGAAGAGAAATTTTCAAATAAAATAATTTTTTTATTTTGCCTTGATTAGTGCAATGTCCCTCATTAAACACCAATTCAAGAAAAATGACCTCTAACTTGAGATTTTCACCTAATTTCATCATATTGACTTTAGACAATCCACACAAATTTTTTTTTTTTTTTTTTCTTTTTCACACATGGAATCCCCAATTATCTCAATATCTTCCCACAACAGTGAAATAACCCAAACTATTCTAAATTTGGTTTAAGAATGTAAAATTTTATGGTTTTGGTTTTAGCATCTATGGTCTACTATTTCAACCTATTCAACTATGAAATCAACTCATTCATACACAATACTTAACTTAATTCACGTGCGCTATATATGTCAACTTTCACATGAAAAAGTAAAAATTAATTTAAGCATGCAACTTATTCACAATTCATAGATCAATTTATGATTCAATACATTCATCACTGCCAGCCAGGCCAACTAACTCACACAAGCACACAAAAAGAAAATATTTTTGAAATATTTTTTTTTTTTTTTTTTGAAAAATTTTAATTTTTTAATTTTTTTTTTTTAAGTAAAGCACACAACACAAAAAAAAAAATAATAAATAAATAAAAAAAATGAAAATGAAAACTCGTGTTTTCCACCCCCAAACTTAAATTAGACATTGTCCTCAATGTCTTAAATCCTAAATCCGCATATAAAGGGGTGGGGAAGAGAGTGAAGAAAGACTCCCCTGATATGGCGTGTAATTCAACGGTTAGCTTTCCTATTACTTCCGTGGCTCCTTGGTCAAAATTGGTTTAAATGTTCTGCGACGTCATGTTCCTGAAAACTCAAATAAAGCATTACGATCAAATAACTGGAACAAGTGTTACTTTGCTCTAAGATCTAATAAACCAATAAAACGAAGAACTAATGGAAAACGGGGTAGGAATGATGAATCCTAAATAAACTTAAAAGAAACTAAACTATTTTAAACGTAAAAATAATAATAATAATAATAAACACGCTTGGGTTGCCTCCCAAGAAGCGCTTCTTTAACGTCATTAGCTTGACTGCAGTGATGATTATTTTGGCTCATCTAGTAGGATGGAGGATTTCTCTTTCGAGAATTCTCCTTCCAAATACCGCTTCAACCTTTGACCGTTAACTTTGAAATTACCCTTTTCTGGATGTTGTAGCTCAACTGTGCCATAAGGGTATACTTTCACCACTGTAAAAGGTCCAGTCCATCGAGATTTTAATTTTCCAGGGAAGAGCCTTAGTCGAGAATTATAGAGTAGTACTTTCTCTCCCACTCGAAATTCTTTTCCTTGAATGAATTTGTCATGCCATTGCTTTGTTCGTTCCTTGTAGATACGGGAATTTTCATAAGCATCATTCCTGAACTCATCCATCTCATTGAGTTGTAGAAGTCTTTTTTCCTCCACTTGTTGCATATCAAAGTTTAGTTTCTTCTTGCCCAACATGCTTTATGCTCCAACTCCACGGGTAAGTGACAAGCTTTTCCATACACCGGTCGATATGGGGACATTCCAATAGGTGTTTTAAACGCTGCTCGTATGCCCAGAGAGCGTCATCTAACTTCTTTGCCCAATCTTTTCTTGATGTATTAAGCTTGTCGTTTCTAAAATCCGTTTGATCTCCCGGTTGGAGATTTCCACTTGACCATTTGTTTGTGGGAGATACATTGTAGCAATACGATGCGTCATTCCATATTTCGATAAAACTGAGTCCAACATCCTATTGCAACAGTGTTTGCCGCCATCACTAATGAGTGCCCTTGGTGTTTCAAATCGACTGAAAATGTTTTTCTTCAAAAATTTTATGACTACCTGAGAATTATCGGTTGGTGTAACAATTGCTCCAACCCATTTAGAGACATAATCTACCGCCACCAAGATGTTCTAACATGAATAATAGGACAGGAATGGACCCATGAAATCTATACCCCAAACATCAGAGAGTTCCACTTCAAATATGGACTTCATAGGCATCTCATTTCTCATAGAGATGTTTCCAGTTCTTTGACACCGATCACACGCCTTAACTATGCTATGTGCATCTTTAAAAAGAGTTGGCCAATAGAAACCCGATTTGGAGTACCTTAGCATTGTACTGTTTCGTTCCTCAAAAATGCCTTCTATATAGTGACGAATGACATTGTCTTAAGATTTCAATCATTTCTGCTTCAGGTACACACCTTCTAATGATTTAATCTGGACCACGCCTATATAGATATGGATTTTCCCAAAAGTAATATTTCAAATCTGAAAAGAATTTCTTCCTCTGTTGGTGGTTGGTGTCAATAACTAAAATGTTGCTAGCGAGGTAGTTAACTATATCTGCATACCATGGGACCTTAAGTAGAGCGAGCAAATGTTCATCTCGGAAATGATTCGTTGATTTGGTCATCCTTCTTTGGTGTGATATTCTCCAATCCAGATAGGTGATCTGCTACTACATTTTATGTTCCTTTCTTGTCCCGAATTTACAAGTCAAACTCTTGTAACAGTAATACACATCTGATAAGTCTAGGCTTAGCGTCTTTCTTGGCTAGTAGATGTTTAAGGGGATGCATGATCGGTGTAAACTATAACTTTTCGACCCAATAAGATATGATCGAAATTTGTCAAATGCAAATACTCTGCTAGCAACTCTTTTTCGGTAGTGGCATAGTTGATTTGAGCATCATTGAGGGTTCGACGGCATAGTAGATCACGTGAAGTATCTTATTTACTCTACGACCCAATCTTGCTCCAAGTCGCAAAGTCACTTGCATCACACATGAGTTCGAAAGGTAAATCCCAATCTGGTGCTACAATGATAGGTGTTGTTACCAACTTTTCCTTAAGCGTGTTAAATGCTGTCGAGCACTCCTCAGTAAAATGAAATTTGACATCCTTCTCAAGCAGATTACATAATGGTTTAGTAATTTTTGAGAAATCCTTGATAAACCTTCTGTAAAATCCCGCATGACCTAGAAAACTTCGATTCCCTTTCTTGAAGTAGGCGGAGGCGAGTTTTCAATTACCCGAATTTTTGCCTTATCAACCTCAATACCTTTACCTGATACTCGATGACCTAATACAATACCCTCCTGAGCCATAAAATGACACTTCTCCCAATTCAGCACAAGATTGCTTTCTTCACACCTTCGTAGAACTAATGCTAAATTCTTGAGACATGTGTCAAATGAAGACCCAAATACTGAGAAATCATCCATGAATACCTCAATAAATTTTTCAATCATGTCTGAGAATATTGCCATCATACATCTCTGAAATGTGGCAGGTGCATTACATAAACCAAATGGCATCCTTCTGAAAGCAAAGGTTCCATATGGACATGTAAATGTTGTTTTCTCTTGGTCTTCAGGAGCGATTGGGATCTGGTTGTATCCTGAGTATCCGTCCAAAAAGCAATAATGAGAATGTCCTGCTAGTCGTTCAAGCATTTGGTCGATGAATGGTAGAGGAAAGTGATCTTTTCTCGTGGCAGTGTTTAACTTTCGATAATCAATACAGACCCTCCATCCTGTTCTTTGCATTCTGGTAGGTATGAGTTCGTTGTTCTCATTCTTCACCACTGTAATGCCCCCTTTCTTTGGTACTACTTGCACTGGACTCACCCACTTACTATCAGAAATTGGATATATAATACCTGCATCCAAAAGTTTAAGTACTTCAGCCCGAACTACCTCATTCATATTGGGATTCAATCTCCTTTGATGTTCAACTGATGGTTTGAAATCATCTTCCATAAGAATCTTGTGCATGCATAATGATGGACTGATACCCTTTATGTCAGCAATGGACCATCCAATTGCAGTTTTGTGTTCCTTGAGCACCCTAAGTAATTTCTTTTCTTCCTCATCTGTTATAGAACTCGTAATGATGACTGGCAATGTAGAAGCTTCCCCCAGATAGGCATATTTCAAATGCTACCGTTGGTAAAGGTTTATTCAGAATTGGTGGATGTTGAATAGATGGCAATGGTTTAGTAGGGCATTTACCAAGCTCTTCAAACTGATGTCTTCTTGGGAATGCAACAGGTGGCGATGATTCCAAATAGTTGATATACTCCTCAATTTCAAGATTTTCTATTGTTTTGGATCCAGAATGAACTAGGCATGCTTCCAATGGTTCCGTAAGATGTTCATGTGCAATTGACTTTACCACCAAGTTATCTATAATATCGATCTGGAAACAAGAGTTGGACTTAGATGGGTACTTCATTGATTTGAAAACGTTGAAAGTGACTTGCTCATCCTCCAATCTCAAAATTAATTGCCCTTTGTGTACATCAATCAAAGCTTTTCCTGTAGCAAGGAATGGCCTGCCCAAAATTATTGGAATATCACGGTCTTCTTCCATATCAAGTACAATGAAATCTGCGGGGTAGATGAATTTGTCCACCTTCACCAAGACATCTTCAATAATTCCCCTTGGATGTTTTATGGAGCGGTCAGCTAGTTGCAATGATATTGTGGTTGTTTTGGCCTCTCCAATTCCTAGTTTTTTGTACAAAGATAATGGCATTAAGTTTATACTTGCTCCAAGATCGCATAAAGCATGCTCAAAATATTTATCTCCTATGGTACAAGGTATGGTAAAACTCCCTGGATCCTTAAGCTTAGGGGGCAATTTATTCTGTAGAAGTGCGCTGCACTCTTCAGTTAGCATCACGGTCTCATAATCTTCCAACTTCCTCTTGTTAGTGAGAACTTCCTTCATGAATTTTGCGTAGCTGGGCATTTGTGCTAGAGCATCTGCAAATGGAATGTTGATGTGCAGCTTTTTAAACACTTCAATAAACTTAGAGAATTGTTTGTCCAGTTTGTGTTTATGCAATCGCTGAGGGAATGGAATGGGGGGTACATATTCTTTGATAGGAACGGCCGCCTTAGCCTGTGGTGTGTCTGAATTCTCTTTCAAATTTTTATACGGTGACTTTTCGAGGATCCTTCCACTTGCTCCTCATCTGAAGTAGGCACTTTATTTGTCTCTGCTGCTAGTCGTTTGACTGTAATTTCAGGCAGTTGTACCCCACTTCTTGTTGTAATTGCTTGCACCTGTCCTTTTGGATTCGTCTCTGTGTTGCTAGGTAGGGCTCCTTGTGGTCTTTCTGAAGTAGTACGTGCCAACTGACCTATTTGAGTTTCCAACCCCTTTATGGCTGCAGAATGATTTTGCAATGTTGTTTCGGTCTTTGTCATATACTGGTCGGTCTTCTGTATAAATTTACCCAAGATATCTTCCAGAGATGATTTTCTCTCTTGCTGTTGAAAACCAGGGGGAGGTTGCTGCTGATTATGTTGGTTGTTGCTCCAAGAGAGGTTAGGGTGATTACGCCAACCTGGGTTGTATGTATTGCTGAATGCATTGTTGTGTTGGCGTTGAAAATTTTGTGCATAGTTAACTTCCTCCATCTCTTGAGATGACATATGGCACTCCCCACTATTGTGAGCTCCACCACATATACCGCAAACTAAAAATTTTGTTTGCACTGCTTTTGCTGAACCTCTCATAGTCAAATGATCTATCACCTTCTTCTCCAAAGCTGACATCTGTGCTGATAAAGCCGAGAAGGCATCCACCTCATGTAGACCTGCGTGCTTTTTATGTATGGATCTTTCGGAAGGCCATAAAGCATTGTTGGTTGCCATTGTCTCATATAATTCCTCAACTTCATTCGGTGACTTTAATGTGATAGATCCATTTGAAGCTGCATCCACCGATATACGACATGATGGGTTTAAACCAGTGTAGAAGTACTGAACTTGCAAATTCTTCTTAATACCATGGTTGGGACACTTCCTGATCAAGTCCTTAAACCTTTCCCATGCTTCGTGAAAGCTCTCTAATTCATCCTGCTGAAAAGTGGATATCTCGTGTCTTATTTTAGTTACTTTCGACAGTGGAAAGTATTTTGTGACGAATTTTTGTACGAGATCATTCCAAGTCCTAATGCTTCTAGAGGGTAAGGCATCCAACCATTCTCTTGCTCCATCTCTGAGTGTATGTGGGAAGAGTCTCAACTTGATTGCTTCATCCGATTCTCCATGAAAATTGTAATTTTGGTAAATGTCCAAAAAACGTGAGATGTGATTGTGTGGATTCTCATGAGATTTCCCGTAAAATGATACTCCATTCTGGAACATTAAAATAATATCCGTCCTCAGTTGAAAGTTCGGTTGCCCAAATGGAGGATAAACGATGCTTGATTGATTTGGTGCAACAAGTGGTGTGATGAATTGTCCAAGTGGCAAATCATCTTCATCAATCTCGACTGGTTGTTCAACCCGTGCCGGTTGCACATCTCTGTTCTGTTCTGCCATGATGTTCTCTCGTTGTTGCCTAATTCTGTAGTTAAAAGTGCGTTCGATTTCTGGATCAAGTGGTACTAGATTACCTACTCTCGAACTTCGCATGCAAGAATAATAGCAACGAAAATGATAACAAAAACACACAAAAGAAAAAAAAACAAAGAAAATAAATAAATGAATTTAAATCAAAACTAGAAATAAATAAAAAAAATTTAAAGCAAATAAACTAGTCCCCCTAAGCAGCGCCAAAAACTTGTTCGTGAAATTCCGCAAGTGTACGGATCGTGACAAGTAATAAAGTGGATTTATCAAGTCCGAATATCGTCCCACAGAAACTAGTATCTGCTATAAAGTTTTAAACTAATCTAGTTTCAATTTAAATTAAAATGATAACCAATGATCAAATCAAATTTTGTTTTCTCATTGAAATTCTACAAAATAAAATAACCAACTATTAATTAAATTAACAAATTCAAATTAAAAGCGGAGAAAAGATTATTATGTGATGAGGTAGTTAGGATTTCCGATTTCACTTAGGTTATTTATCATACATTTAATTCCAAATTATTCAGCAATTTTTCATACGTGCCTTGCGATCGAATTAACCTATTGTATTTAGTGATCTTTCTCAAGCAACACTAATTCTATTCATATGCCCGAACTTACTATATCTCTATGTAAGTTCACACACATAAGAACGCATTAATTTATAGGAATTCAACAAAGATCGCATAGATTATAATTATCTCTCGATCTCTTATAATATCTATGTCAATTATTGCACGAACTGTAATTATACATCACCTCTCGGTCTCAGAATTATCTTTAAATCAATTAATCGTTGCGCAGACAATTAAAGCATTAAACACACAATAATTAATTAACAAATATTAAAATGACATGAAAATCTTGAAATTAAACATATAATAAAAACCTAAGTTTCATCATCAATCCTAACATAAAAATATTTAGCCACTCATAATGTTGAATTTAAACACGTAAAAGTAGAACGACATCACCAAAAATTGACGAAACGTGATTAATTTCGATTTGAAGGCTGTCTCCTTTTCCTTTTGCGCGTATATATTCCAGTTAAATCCTGTCCAATTACACAGTGCTGCCTTTGTTTGTCCTTTATGTAATTGAATGAATATACCCTTTTGACTTCTTCCTCCCAAATTGCCAGCCACTGTTTCTTCCCAGGAAAGCCGACTTCTATGCGTGAAAACGTGAAATTTATTGCTGCAATTCTTCTAATTCAATTACGCCCACTTTGGTAATTCGGCCCCCGCTTCTTCCACTTATTGCCATTTGTGATGTTGCTTTTTGGGTGTATATATATGATATATCTTGCAACCAAAATTGCTTCCGTTTCCTTCCAAAGGCTATTTGGGTGTTGTGTATGTATGTAGTCTCTCTCCCCCCACGTCATGTACGTATGAATATAATATATATATATATAAAGCAGAATGAGCGGCCAATTCTAGGGCAATTATGATTCCCATTATAGTCCCCCTCTCCAAGTGAAACTCAAATTAAATTAATTCTAATTTCCAAGTCTTCAATTCTTTTGTGTACTGCAAGTTGATCCTTAAAATAAATTTATTTGCATAGCCCATGCCAATTTAATCCTCGTACTTTGGATTTTGCCATTTTTCCGCTATTTTGCATTCTTTTCTTCAATTCTTCATTAAACATAAAGTTTTACCTACAAATGACAATTTAACAAAAATTTAATAGAATTTAATTCAAAAGACAACAAAATATCATTAATTTAGAGTCTCGAATAAGCATAAAAACTACACTTATCAGTAGCCAAAAAGAGAAAGTACAAATTTTATTCAACTGAGGTCGATATTTCTTGACCATGATTGAGAAAAGATTTTAAAAAATAATGATAAAGATCCTCTCGTTCTTGCTCAAGTGGGCAGCGAAAAATTTCCCTTCTCACCGAGAGAGAAATTTGAAGCCTAACTTTAATTTGGTTGGACTAAGGTTGAATTTACTCTACTCACATCGAAAATTATGCAATATGATTTTGTGTTAGCCCCCATTACTAAGCCCCTATTTTACAACTATTATTTTCAAACATTTTTTTCTACATACTTTTTTTTCAACAACTCATTCCCACAAATAAATATTCTACACATTAACTAAAAACATTTCATATTTTTTAACCAAACATTTTCCTAAAAATTACCATTCAAAACTCTATTTTCCCCAATTGTCAAACAACGGCTAAATGTATTCAATTGTGATTTTGAAGACTTTTTAAAAGTGATTAACAATTTGAATATCCCAAAACTTAAAAGACAATTAAAAAGTTTTAATTGAATGGACAGTGACTTTTAAAAACTTTTTAAAAGTCTAAAAAGTTTCGATTGAATACACCAATACTTTTCAAAAAATCTCAAAATTTTTACATTGAATACTCCTAAACTTTTTAAATCTCAAAAAGTTTTTGAAAGTTCCAATTGAATACAACCATTAGAGGTGCTAATCATGTCTAGAGGAAAACATATTGGGAAATAAAAAAAATATACAAAAGAAAATTTAAAAGTTAATTTTAAGCTTAATGAAAAAAATTCTTCAAATAATTTTTATTCTAAAATTCAAAGTAACTTTTATTAAAATAAATTAGCAACGAAGAATGCGTAAAAATAGAATGAAACATTGAATCCACCCAGTGAACATTCATTAGAAGATGATTTCCAAATGTCGGTGTAAAATTGGGTTGGTAACTTTTTGCCTCTTGTGGTTCCCAAATGTAGATCTAAAAAGTGGTGTAGATTTACATTTGTTTTACATTTTTTTGCCAAAAAATGCACTTTGCATTATCTTTCCATTTCTCTATTGAAGAGATTTTAAACTACTTTAGATATCTAAAAACAAGTTAAATCTAATTTAGAGCACAATGGGAGATGTTTGAACTAAGTGTTAAGTCCAAATTATAATTGACAATTTCTAAATTTGTAATTGGCAATTTCTTTAGTCAAAATTATGTCCTAATTATATTATGAGTTTATCAAGTTGTAATCAAAGTTAAAATATGAATTATTGAGTCATATTTAAAGCAAAAGAGTTAAAATTGATAGTATGGGTCTTGAAGGAGTCCAAGAAGTTCAAGAAGACCACATATGATCATTGGAATGCAATAAAAGTTTAAAGAGTGACAAAGAGCCATGCAAGTTATGCTCCAACTTCTCAATAGCAACTTTCAATACATTTTTCACATAGAAAACATTCGAATTTGGAGAATGCTATTTGTAGAAGCATTGTATCCCATTGAGTTAGATTTTCAACGCATTTTGAATCACAATATCGATGACTGCTCAGCTGCTGCTCGCATGTCACTGGCCTCGAGCTCGAGCAATTCGATTTTCAAGCTGATTTTGAGTTCATTTTTATCCAAAACAATATACATTATAAATATACACCCTATGAGACGTCCAAAGATGTGTTGAATCATATTTTTCCATAGAGATCATTCTTTTGGAAATTCAAAACACATTCATCGATTCCAAAATTCAACCACCATATTATTTGAGCCATAAATTCATCCAAACTTTGATTTGTTGATCAAGCCATATTGTTTCATATTTAACGATCAAAACACACAAATATTGTTTGATCAAGCACCAATCTGAAGAATGAAGAGTTATTCATTTAATCCACCGGAGATTAATCGATACCAGAGATCAGGAGCTGTTGCAGAAGCACAAATTTAGAAAGACTAAGGCGAGGTACCAGGAGTCGGGAGCTGGAGTCAGGAGCATGCAGTCCAAATGGGCTAAGATATAAATCAGGAATCGGGATTTATTTTGAAGGCGCACACCTCCAGTAAGATCAAGGAAGACTGCAGGAATTGAGGTCAGAAGTTCAATGGGATAGATGAGTCTGGTCTGGATTGTACTATAAGTTTGTTTCGATTTATAGTGGATTACTAACTGACAAAGTGCTCAAAATTTTTACCCAATTGGGGTTTATCCGTGATCAATTTGGTGTTCTCAATTGCTTTCATATTACAAAATTGTGGTAATTCAACGTATGATAAATTGACGTGATTGATTAATCATGTAGAAACAATTAAAAAGTGACGTGTTGATATTAATTGTGCAATTTCACACATTGGATCTAAATAAATAGAAAAAAATTAAAACTTTCAAGTTGTATCAGAGTTAATTGTGATCATTGACCCCAAAAATTGTTTAGATGAGACAATCACATTCTGATGTAGGATCTGAGGATGATATAGATATTCACGAGGCTTATGACCATCTGTATAAGGAGAGTCTCATGTTACATAAGGTTAATAGATCAGTTTTTAAAAAACTGAATAAGCTTGAATTAGAAAAAGAGTCTTGTAATTAAACTTAAGGAGCTTACCAAAGGATTGAATGAATTAAGCATTGAGAAATAGTCTTCAAAAATTAAGGTTAAAACTCTTATAAATGATCTTGAAAAATCAAATGCTCAACTTTAATGATAGGTCTAAACAAAATAGATGGGAATAGAGGAGACTTAGATGATAATGAAACAAATTCTCATACTACTTCATCTTCTAACAATAAGTTTGTACATACCTCAAAGCCTAAGTTTCAAAACTTGAAACCTAGAGTTGCTCCAAAATTCATCCCCATATATCACCATTGTGGTAAGATAGGACACATAAGATCTAAGTGTTACGAGCTCTTAAATAGGAACACAACAAAGAATATAAGTGTTCAAGGACCAAAATCATTGGTAAAACATAGGTTTCCTCTACCTAAGGTCCAAAATTTGAAATCTATGTTGTTCCTAAATTCATTTCCACATGTCATAATTTTGGTGTTTTAGGTCACATTAGGCCTAAATGTCATAAGCCCTTAACTAGGAAAAATAAACAAGATCTAACTAGTTATATTAAATTCTTGACTAATCAAGTGAGCTACTTGACTAAGTTGATTCAATTAACTAAGATTACATCTTCTTCTAAGAAGATTTGGGTCAAAAAGAGTGAACTCACAATTCAAAGCGATGATTTACATTGCAATATTGCTCGTGTTGCTCTTCATGGTAAGAGTGTTTCTGTATCTCATTGAGTAGATAATTAGGTACATGTATCTGCATTATTCATGGTATTTACATATTTATGCATGGAATCTAAACTTTTTCCTTGTTTGTTTTGCATTTTATTTATTATCTTGAAAATAAATTTAAAAAAACTGGAAAAGGGAAAAAGATTTTTTTTTAATAATATTTTTGGATATGTTACTTTGTCATTAAGTACTTATATAATTGAAGAATAGTGAATAAAGTTTTCATTAACTTAATTTAGAACTTACTTGGAGTACTTGGTATAGGTTATTTTATTTACATTCTATACTGTACGCATTAAGCTCTTGTTAGTGGATATTGATCGCATATGTGAGATTTGAGATGGTGACCATTTGTGTGGTGAATTGACTTTAAATATGAAATGACCGTTAACTAGATGACTTAAGCTCTAGTATATTTCCCATAAAAGAAAAAGATGATTGTGATTCAAAAAATTTGAAATATATGAAAAAGTGATATTCATCTTATACTTGTTTCCGTATCCTTCTTGACTTGAGCAATTAAGCCTATGGGGTATCTTAAAACTTGGTGCCTTATGTCATCTCACTTGGAATCGCTAGCCTAAAACTCGTTGCAATGGTCATTAAGTTGCTCGATGGAGATGAGTATGCATATAAGATATAAAAAATAAGAAAAAATAATTATACATGCTTATTGATGGGGGGAGGGGAGGGAAGGGAAGGGGAGGGGGAGGGGGAAGAAAATTTATAGATTGAAAAAAATAATATGAACTTTTTATTTAGAGTCCTAATAGCAGTGGGTTTGACTTTATGATTTGAAGATTATATTCATTCACCCATGATTCTTTGCATGCCCTTTCTTATTGATTTAAAGTTTTGAGACTTGTTTACATGAGTTTAATTACACTTTTTACACAAATACGGTTTATACAATTTACTCCATCTAGGTTTAAAATAAGTTATGTGGAAAAAGTTCACTTGTTTATGAACTATGCATGTATAAGTAAACAAATAACTATTCATGATGATAAAGTTGAAAATCTATGAAAAATTCAAAAAACAATTGATCTCAAAATTGGAAAATTTTTATTCTCCAAACACGTGTTTTTTCATAATTTTTGCATCATTATACATGTGCATACTTTTTTTCTCATTCATTTCTGTGTTTGACATTATTATTATTATTTGTCTTTTCTTTGTTATCCGTGACAAAAAAGGGGAGATGTGTGTATTTATTTATTTATTTGAACCTTTTTTTTAGTTAAAAGAGGTGGTACCTCCGACATTTTATTAATATACCCTCACTTGTGGTGGAGGAATACAGTGGTTACATGAGAAAATAATGAAAGCAGTAAGTGAGGAATTACTTCTTCTCTTACAATGAAAATAAATGATAAAGGAAAACTGTAAAACTGTAAAAAAAAAAAATGAAGTACGATTTCCCTTACAATAAGAACTAATGCAAATAAAGTCAAAAATAAGAATAAAAAAATAAAAAAAATCATACTCTAAAGTTGGGTAGTCCATGTATATCAATCTGTACGAGTGCCGTAATATGTTGTGGTAGGTCGGCTGCTCCATATATCTGATATCACTGATAATTCCAACCCTTTGTAGCAAGAGCATCTTCAACCTGATTTCTTTATCTAAGGATGTGAAAAATTGTGTCATTGTCGAATGATATGACGTATGTGATCTGTCTGAGTATGCCTTGAATAGCCTATGGTCCCCCTCCTCTAGTGATATAGTAAATGGCCACTATAGAATCTGACTCAATCCAAATGTCTAAAAGACCGAGTCCTCTAGCGAGTAAGATCCCATCAAGAATAGCCCTGAGTTCTGCCTCTTATATCATGCACGATTCGTACGAAGTTGAGAAAGCCATAATACAGTTACATGTGTGATCTCTGATGATGCATCTCTCACTCGCAAAACCATCTTTAACACATCATTCAGTATTTATCTTAATAGATTCGACTGAAGGAGTGTGCCACCAAACTAGAACGGGGAAGATGAGGAAGGAGGTCCAAAGAAATACCAAAGATGGGTGCAAGTGTCAAATCCTCTCTCCATGCATAGCTAGAAATAGTCTTCCCATATAAAGAAAATGGATCATGTGAAAAACCCTCCAAATGATACGTCTGGCCATCATGTTGATCCTCCTATACTTCGCATCATTCTTCTCAGTCCATATAAACCAAAATATCAGTAGATGTATGATAGTGTGAATGTGTCCAAAACGAACATACTGTCTAGAATACCGCCATCTCTAGAACATCCGTCTGACTCCCTCTCCCAAAATCATATGTATCTGAAAAATATCCCCAAAATACTACCATACCTGATCGGAGATGCTACTGTCGATGAAGATATGACTGATAGTTTCTCTTGGAACAACACTGGCAGCGAGAGGCCAACTGGCATTCAATCTTCCTCTGAATAACTACATCGATTGGAATGAGGTCATGCTATAGTCTCCATCAAAAGAAAGAAACAGTAATTGGCAAAATGGAGCTCTACAGTAACTGATACGAATCCTGATACTGGTGTCATGTATGAACGAGTTACCATGCTGACTTGGTAGTGAAGCTACCATCCGATGTCTTACCAAACAATGTGTTCTAGGGCATCTGCATATAAAGGTATAGCCACTGTCTATACCACTATAAGATGAGGAAGAACCTGCAATAAACTTCCTATATCCCACCCAGTATCATCAAATAAATACTGCACCCTCGCAAATGTATACTGTCGATGTGGGAATAGGGATGCCAACGTGGTCTCACCCATCCAACAATTACGCCCAAAGAATATTTGACCTGATCCAAGGTGCCATGCAATTTGTAGCTATTTTACGTAGTTGATTATATGAGTAAGGTCAGCGAGTTGATTATATGAGATAGGGGAGAATTTTAAATTTTTTTTATTAATAGATGATTTAGGGAGAGTTATTTGATATATTTACTGGAATTTTATTATTGATATAGTATTTTGTTTTGTTTATATTGATATAAAATTCTATGTTTTATTTCTAAATTTGTAATTCACATGATATTACATGTCAGTGTTACACATATTTTATTATGTGTTTTATTTAACTTAGTTATATGATTTTGGTTTTGTTAGTTTCCTCTTGCCTTACACATGGTATTATGGTTCCAATGTGTTTCAAGAAATAGGTTGACCAAATATTCAAGAAAATTCTGGGAAGTTCATTTTTGAGTACTTTTAGACTTATTGACTTTGAAATAAATATTATTTTGTCACGGAATGGAAAAGGGGGAGATTGTTAAGGCCAAATTATAACTGGCAGTTTCTAAATTTGCATTTGACAATTTTCTTATTCAAAATCACGTCCTAATTGAATTGTATTAGGAGTTTATCAAGTTGCAATCAAAATCAAAATAGGAGATATTGAGTCTTAATTATAGCAAAAAAAAAAGTTTAAATTGGTAATATATATCTTGAAGGAGTCCAAGAAGATCGTATATGATCATTGGAATGCAATTAAAAGTTTAAAGAGTGTCAAAAAGCCACACAAGTTAGGCTCCAAATTCTCAATTGCAACTTTCAATGAATTTTTCACATAGAAAAAATTCGAATTTGGAGAATTCTATCCTAAAAGAATTGTATCCTATTGAGTTAGGTTTCCAATGCATTTTGAATCATATCAGTTGGATATCGGGAGAGAAAGTTATGATAAAAATACTAATGGCTGCTCAGCTGCTGCTTGCATATCACTGGCCTTGCAGAGTTGTTGGCATGAGACTTTGAGCATTAGATTGTTTTTTTTTTTATTTTGTTTCATGTTTGACGGTGTTATGTAGTTATTTTGTTTTATTTGTCTAGGATAGTTAAATTGAATTGAAGTTTACATATTTTAATACTTCTTTTTTGAATGTACACTCATTAAATTAGCATAAAGCTAATACAATGAGGATAAACCTCAAAACACAATGCTCTCCTAAGAGAGTTTAAGTGCTACCATAGCTAAAACAAAACGACAATCAAAGACAAAACAAACAACAACAAACACTAATACAAACATAAACAAACAAATACACCACCAAAGCAACGCCACCAAAACAACAAACACCCAAAGCCGAGATATGGAAGAGGCCCGCAACGAAGTTACAGATGTGACCTAGCAGATCGGAAAACCCGACTTTAAGCCAACTAACGCATACAGCACTTGAGCACCCCTGCCAAAGACGGGCATTGTCTAAAACTTCAAACCTCTTAACAGAGAGAAAGAGCACTCAGAAGGTCATATTCTCAACATTGGTCCCAAAAACCTCAACCCAACACAACACCAACACCACCCATCAATCGACCAACACCCAGCACCAACAGAGAAAAAAACCACCCAGCTACCCACCGGCATCAACACCCAAAAAAAGGCCATCCACCAACCGAAACACCACCCAACCACAGACAGACACCTTACAAGTACACCACCAACACACCCCCCCAGGCACAATAATCGAACCAAAACGGAGCAACCCGCCGGCGAAAGCTTCAATGATGCTCCCCTTGCAGGCTCCAGCCCTCGACGCCGAGACGTAAACAGGAACACCACCCCACAAACGCCGGCCACCACTACAAACCACGACCCCAAACATAATAACAGAAGAAAAAACAGGGAAAAAAATCGGAAAAGGGAGGGGGGAGCCGAAGCTCCCATCCCCCGGCGAACGCCCAGGAAAAACGGATCAAGAGCACGGGAGAAGGATTGAAACGGAAGATTAAAAGAAAAACCAAACCACAACCAACCCACCTCTACAGATTAAGAACCGAAAGGAGAGAAAGCCAGAGTTTCAAGGAAACCTGGGAGAGAAAAACCCCACCTTTTCGAAGAAAGGGAGGACTCCTGACTTTAAAATTTAAATATCATACATAGCAGGATATTAATATCGTTCCGGACTAATTAAACGATATTTAGGTCCTTATGAGAAAATATAACTACTGCTTTACATAATGACATAGACTTCAATCCCATACACAAAACGATATTGATGTCCTTCCAGTACGAAAATTGCACCGATTTACATAATGATTTTGAAATTGTTCTTGAGATACAAAATGATATTGATATTGTTCCAATACGAAAATTGCACTGATTCACATAACAACATTGAAATTGTTCGTGAGCTATAAAACGATATTGATGTCGTTCCAGTACGAAAATTGCACCGATTTACATAATGATCTTGAAATTTTTCTTGAGATACAAAATGATATTGATGTTGTTCCAATACGAAAATTGCACTGATTCACATAACAACATTGAAATTGTTCGTGAGCTATAAAACGATATAGATGTCGTTCCAGTACAAAAATGCACTACTTTTCTGATTTTCATAGCGACATTGAAATCGTTATAGACCAATAAAACGAAGTAGAAGTTATGCCAAAAAATTGCTCAGCGCGGGCACGACAGAGAGAGCCATGAGCGTGTCCAATGGATAATTTGTTCTCGGGTGGTAAATAACTCAGAGGCACGTGGGATATTCACACTGAAATACATAGAATTTCTGTAAGCGAATATATACGTAAATGCAATTCGATTGGATTATGTACCAATATGGCAAAAGAAATTGGTTGCAGAGTTGTTGGCTTGGAACTTTGAGCCTAAGATTGTGTTTTGTTATATTTATTGATATTTTGATAACATTTTGTGGCTGGACCTTGATCTTTTTGCTGGAGTAGTTGTTATTCCTATAAATGTCGATATTTCTAGGATGTTACCTAGCAACTAGTTAGTGCATTTGCAACAATAATGATTATGGATATTGAATATAATTGAAATTTACATATTTTCGTGCCCTTTTATATCTTCAAGTTTACATATTGTACATATCCAGGGTGTTGATATAATACACATTCACGTAATGATATGTACTTCGATCTTGTGGTACAAAGTATTTAATGTCTTTCTAGTACAAAAATGCACTCATTCAAAAAATGATAGCGATATAGAAAATTACACTGTCTGACATAACGATATTGAAATCGTTCTTGAAACAGAAAATGATTTAGATATCGTTTCGACATCAAATACACATTGCTTCACTAATTTTCATAATGACATTGATATAATTCCTAGGTCACAAAATGATATAGATGTCGTTTCAATACAAAAATTGCATTGATTAACATAACGATATTGAAATCATTCATGAAACACAAAACGATTTACATATCGTTTCAATATCAAATACACATTGCTTCACTAACTTTTCTTTGTAGTGTCAAACTCACGTAATAACGTAACGACATCCTTATCATTTCATTACAAATTTGAAGAGTTCGAAATCGTTACATTGCAAATAATAACAACAACGACGTTGATGTCGTTTCCTTCATTCAAAACGACATCCATACCGTTTCAGATAAAATCATAACGACACTTATGTCGTTTCCTTTCATATCAAACGAAAATGATATCGTTGCAGTGTTAAACCCACGAAATAACGTAACGACATACATATCGTTTTAGAACAAATTTGACGAGTTTGAACTTCTTTCCATTGAAATCGTAACTAAAACAACCTAGATGTCGTTTCTTTGCACTGAAACGACAATAATATCGTTGTAGTGTCAAACATACAAATAACATAACGACATCTATATAATTTCAGTTCAAATTTGACGAGTTCAAAATAATTATAGTTCAAATAATAACAAAAACGACATTGATAGCGTTTCTTTTCATTAAACACGATATCGTACTCGTTTCAGTTAAAATTGTAACTAAAACAGCACGGATGTCGTTTCTTTTCATACCAAATGATTTGACAGTCTACGATCATTCGACATACCTCCAGCATATGTATGATGATCGAAAGAGGGAATCACGTAGGTTGATATCACTCAAATGGCACAAAAAGAGATAAATACAATACTTTTTTTCTATTGAAACAATTCAAAGGTGGTAGACAACTATGAAATACAAATGTTCTTATTGTTTCTGTTGAGTGAGATCGAACTAGCTTGATGACCTATTTTTATTGTCTTACGTACGATGGATGTATGTTGGGTGGTCATGGACAGTTGAATTGTTGTTTCTAAGCATAACAATATAGTTGTCGCTTTAAATGTAAAGAAACGATATCAAATTTTTTGTAGTTGTTATTTGAACTGTACCGATGTCGAACTCGTCAAATTTGCACTGAAACGATATGGATGTCGTTATGTTATTTCGTGTGTTTGACACTACAATGATATAATTGTCGTTTCATGTGAAAAGAAACGAGATATGGGTCTTTTTAGTTACAATTTCAACTAAAACGAGTTTAAACTCGTCAAATTTGTTTTGAAATGATATGGATGTCGTTACGTTATTTCATGGGTTTAACACTACAACGATATCATTGTCGTTTGATTTGAAAGGAAACGACATAAGTGTCGTTTTAGTAATGATTTTAGCTGAAACGATATGGATGTCGTTTCGAATGAAATGAAACGATATCAAATTCGTTGTAGTTGTTATTTGAACTATGACGATCTCAAACTCATCAAATTTTCACTAAAACGATATGGATGTCGTTATGTTATTTCAAGTGTTTGACACTATAATGATATAATTGAAACGATATCAATATCATTTTAGTTACGATTTCAATGGAAACGAGTTCAAACTCGTCAATTTGTTTTGAAACGATATAATTCCGTTACGTTATTTCGTGGGTTTAACACTACAATGATATCATTGTCGTTTGATATGAAAAGAAATGACATAATTGTCGTTTTGGTTATGAATTTATCTGAAACGATATGGAGGTCATTTTGAATGAAAGGAAACGATATCAATGTCATTGTTGTTATTATTTGAATTGTAACGATTTCGAACTCGTCAAATTTGCACTAAAACGATATGGATGTCGTTACATTATTTCATGAGTTTGACACTACAAAGAAAAGATTAGTGAAGCAGTGTGTATTTCATACTGAAACGATATGTAAATCATTTTGTATTTCAGGAATCATTTCAATATCGTCATGTTAATCATTACAATTTTCGTATTGAAACGACATCTATATTATTTTGTGACCCATGAACGATATCAATGTCGTTATGAAAATCAGTGAAGCAGTGTGTATTTGATGCAGAAGCGATATCTAAATCGTTTTCCGTTTCAGGAATGATTTCAATATCGTTATGTTAGTCAGTGTAATTTTCTTAATGAAACGACTCTTGCATCGTTTTGTGTCTTAGGAACAATTTCACTATTGTTTTTCGAATGAGTGCATTTTTATACTAAAACAAAATTTACATCAATTTGATTATGCAAACATTGTTCGCCTTTAATCTGAAAAAAAATAAACACGGAATCGTGTAACTTTAATTCCATTCCAGTAGTACAAAAAGATTTTAATAGCACAATGACTACAAAATCTAACAAATCATTTTGTGCTTCGAATAAGTACAAAATCATAAAACTACAAGTTACAACAATATTACAACCTTAAGTTTCAATACCAGCTGCTTGGCCTGCAAGTGGATCGGACATGACCATTGTACTTTCGAACTTCGAAAATAGTACTTTTTACGATCTTGGTAGCTCACAGGCGCCACTTACAATTTTTATCAATACAAAAATTGTATAAGTGCTCTTATTTAACTTCTTAAATTTGTATTCAAAGTGACACTTCACAGCCAACATCTACAATTTGGATATGAGATCATATTTTGATGGAAACAACGATTGGCTTGCACATATTCATTTTTCGGAATTCTTATTGGAGTTCCACAACGGAGCGAACTTATACTTGCATATACAATCTAACTACAAGGTTCATCCATATGTAACTCCACATCATTGTCGTCTGATACATGAGAATTATCTTCGCCATCTACTCTTCAAGGACTATCTTCATTTACATCAAAACCATTACAATCTACAAGTATTTCATCACCATTGTCATGGTTACCATTGTTGTCTATTCGGACATGTTCCTTTTCGCTGTTCATATTTACAATTTGTTCTCCACGCTCTATTAGTAATAAATGTCATTCATCACCAAACACTTCTCGATTTTCAACAACTTCATTCGAAAGGGTTACACAAAGAAAAGTTTCTCTACAAATAGAAACAAACCATTCCACATTATTGTGACAATCAATGATGGTGGGAGTAGCTAGAGCTGTAGACATTATAGGGACAAGAGCTAAAATCTCTATTTTGTATAGCCTTGTATTGACACTCAACACATCTTTGACTTTATGATACAATTCCACATAAGAAAATGTTTTCGCAATAAGAATAGGCATTTTCCCTTTGTCATTATCTACATATTTCCATTTTCATGCACCTTCAACTAACTGCTTGTATTCAACTGGATAAAAACTGATATTCATACCATATTCGTGGTGTCTATAATTGTAATTCAACATAAAATTTTTATCAAATTTCAAACATCTTATAATATTGATAACAATATGTATATCGTTATGGATTGCAGAAAATGATATTTAAGTCGTTATGTACAGAAGAAAATCAAATATATGTTTTACAGTAGAATAATAAAAATAATAGCAAACCATGCCTTTACCAACTTACATTTTACTCCAATTAATACAAATAAAGGGTAGTGAGAAAAATGTGGGGGAGTAACCCATATCAAATCTCTAATCCAATGATAAAATGAATTCAAAATCATTGTTGACAAATGAACACCATAAATATATATACAACAACATAAAAAATGATTCAAAAAAAGGAGAAAGAAAAGAACCAAAATATTGAAAATTTATAATACCCTTTCTTTTTCTCCAAATGCCCAACAAGAATATTGCAAAATTTTATTACTTACTTCAACCAAATGAGTGTTCATAAGAATGAGAATGTAGAGCTTATTGTTTCATTACGTAGAGAAAATGATGATAAGAAAATGAAAAGTGGTTGCTTACCTGTAGAGCCAATTTCTGTAGAAGAAATGGAAGTAGAATTAGGGTAAAATGGAAAATGAGGACAATAATGTCTTTTTGTATACAAGTATTTTCTATTTTTTATATATTTAGGTATTCTAACTAAAAAACATGGATGTTCAACTTTTTAAACAAATATTTGGTTTGACCATGCCTTTTAAATGAAATCCCCTTTTTAATGTAAAATATGAATCCAGATTAACCAAACATACCCCAATACTGTCAAGTTGTCTATGTTAGTGCTATTCATGTCAATTTTACATTTATACTTGCGAAAGTAAATTCATTTTATAAAGGTAAAATTGTAGCGCCGATCCCAAACCTTTTATTTTGCTGCAGATTATGCCCTAACCTTTTATTTTTGTAGATCTAAGCCCAAACCTTTATATTTAACTGCGGCTGTGGTCCAAATCACAAATTCCATATATAAAATCATCAGTCATTGTTGAAACAATAATTTTGACTCAAATGGACAACGTAATTGAGGGGCAAAATGGTCAAAACAAGTTACCAATAAAAAACCAAAAACTGAAAAAAAAAAAAAAAAACAGTTTGTCTTCTCCAAATACCCCACCCCAAACCTAGTTGCTACCGTCGAACGTCGCCAATCTGCCCGATGCACCTCCAACCGTCACCACTGCAAACACTACCATCACTGAGCTAAATCCTTCTATCCCAAACTCACATCTCTCAGCCTCTTTACTGCCACAGCCAAGCTCATTTCCAACACCGCCTTGTACACAGTTCCAAACGTCCCCTACCCAACACCTCGATCGAAACCTTCTGTAAATCATCCAAATCAAACTTCATATCCTTTTTCCCCACAAACACCAACCCCTTATTCCACCACCAATCACATTTGCTTCTCCATTTTCCTTCTCGTTTAGCCTCACCACAACCGTGAAATTACTGGCATGCGCATTCGTTCCCTCTCCAATATTTTCTTAAGAGGAACACTGACCCCATACCTTATAACCCCTTTTTATCTTTTGATCCGACTCCATTTCTTCCCAATTTTCCACACAAATAGAAAATAAGCAATAAAATAAAGACAAAATCGAGAATAACACCAATTACTATACTAGAAATCGCGTTACCGAAGAGTTTCTTCTTGTGCTTTTCATTATCGCAAGAATTGTCAAGTGGCCTACTATATAGGAATGGGGTATTATTTCTAGGTTTTGGTGGTGGGGTACTTGGAGAAGACAAATAGTTTTTTTTTTTAATTATTGAATAACTTTTTTTTGACAAATTTGCCCCTAAATTAAGTTGTCCATTCGAGTCAAAGTTACTATTTCAGTATTGACTGATGGTTTCATGGACGGAATTGGGGTAATTGGATCAAACCGTCCCTACCTATGATGGGTTTTGTGGAAAACGTCCCTACGTTTGATTTTTTGGTGCAGAACGTCCATACCTTTGCATTTTTTCTTGCGCAAAACGTCCTTCCGTCCAATTCCCTTTAGAATACACAGTTAAATAAAAAAAAAGGATTTTTATTTTCCAAACAGAAGGGTAAAACCGTCTAAACACCCCTAACTTCCATCCCTTCACTTCTATCCCGCCTTTTGCTTATTCAAATGTTATGCATAACTAAAAAGTGTAAGTAATATGAATATTAATTTGGCCAATCCAGCAAAATTATAGTTTTCATCAATGAATAAGAGACCTCGAGAGCTCGAACCCTTAGTCCCCACACTCGCCTCCTGCACTGGCCAATCCTTCATCAAACACTTAGCTTCTTGCAATAATACTGTCAGATCACAATCCCTGGAACTCCTTCTATCGTGGTTGACTTCTCAAAAGCAAGAAATCCCTGAAAATGATATTTAGAAGCTTTGGAAAGGGATTTTTTTATTGTTTTTGGCACTCCGACAAAGCTCCAAATCAGTTAGACCTTGTTAATAGACTTACATCCCTTTTTTTGATCCTTGAATCCCCGGTTTCGCTGCAGTATTTTAGTAAATTTGTTTTGTCTCTTCGGCGGGAGTGGCCTGGGATTGATCGCTTGAGCTTAGACAAATTTTACTTGCTTATACGTAGGTTTATGAGGTTCTGGTTTTGCTAAATGAAGTGAAGGGATGGAAGTTAGGGGTGTTTGGACGGTTTGACCCTTCTGTTTGGAAAATAAAAATCCTTTTTTTTTTTTTTGGATTTAACGGTGCATTCTAACGGGAATTGGACGGAAGGACGTTTTGCGCAAGAAAATGCAAAAGTATGGACGCTCTGCACAAAAAAATCAAATATAGGGACGTTTTCAACAAAACCCGTCATAGGTAGGGACATTTTGCGCCAATTACCCGACGTAATTTATGATTTGGCCCAAGAATGCAGTTAAATATAAAGGTTTGGGACTGTGGTCTCAAAAATAAAAGTTTAGGGTGTAATTTGTAGCAAAATGAAAGGTTGAGGACCGAAGTTGCAATTTTCCATTTTATGAAATAACAAAAAAATTGTGCCCACGATCGGAATTGAATCAAGTTGAAATTTAACTCCTAATTTTTACGGTAAATCATCAATTTCAAGCCCAACAAAATTTTCATTTCATTTGAGTTCTGCGCATGGAGAACATTCAATTTGCAGAGGAACTCATTAGAGAATTTCTGGTATTTAGAGGATTTACAGAAACTCTCAATTCTTTTGGAAAAGAGCTGGGAAGTGATATTGGCAAGGGATTTGAAGTCGATAAGATTTTAAATTTGATTTTCTCCGTTTATATCCCCAAATTCGAGGCTGAAAAGTTGATTGATTTGCTCAGTTTCTTCAAGCGATGTTTTTCTCATTCTGATTCTGCACTGTTCGCTACACTGTCGACATTAGAGCAGTCTATTTTGCGGTATTATATTGTTAATGCAATAAAGTATGGAAAGAAAGACAAAGTGATGGAGTTTTTGGGGATCATTGGGAATGACTTGTTGATGAGAGATCAAAATTGGAGTTCATGGTTTGGTGAGTCTTTTTGTCCCTTTTTATCTGATTGATTTCTTCTTCTTCTTTTCGCAAGGCATTTAAAATCTCTTTACAAATGTTTTATGCAGCGATTCCATACATTCAGAATCCACACCTGGATCCACAGTTTCGCGTGTACTTTTCAGAGGAGTGGTTTCAATCCTTGCACCTTTCTGTTAGGAATTTCTTGAGTGAGATCTTTAATGGCACTCATATCCTTCAGTATAGACTGCTACATTTTCATTTGCTTTCTGGTAGTTATGGTTATAAGTGATAGCGTTTATTTGTTTAACGTGGCATCTCCTTCGTTAGTTTGACTTGATATTGTCATGGCAGTAGTTTCCCCGGGTGAAGAATTCCCTGATTTATTTCTAGTTTTTCCTTGTATATGACAGCATGATGCTTTTAATTCAATTTTATATAACATATGTTCATTGGTCTCCTTAAGGTTCTGCATTGTTTGGAACCCTCAATACTGGAGAAAGGAAGAGAGACATGTCGGAGTTGTTGATGTTTAATTTATCCAGAATGTCCCCTTAACTTGATCGAGTTTAACCACATGGAATGCAAATATTTGTCTATGTTGCTTTTTGCCAGATTTTGCAATCATCTGAAACATTCAATTTAAGTTTTCGTTCGAATGGTGTTAATGACTGTCTCTACTCACAATCGAGGTTTCTTTTTAGTCGAAGTTATAAGAAATACCTTCTCTCCTTTTTTTCCCCAATAATTTTGAAGGAGATAAGAGGATTTCACCTGTCCCCCTCCTTTCCCCCTAAAAGGAGGCTTGAATGCAGTCCTATCAGGCTTTTTTCTTACCACTTTGAACTATGCCCTGTCCCTAAGTTATAAGAAATACCTTGTTTATAATTCTGTAATTATATAGTTGTTATTTCGAGACTAATATAGGCATTAACTGTTAAGGGGAAAACTTTGATCTAGCTTCGTTTTAGGCAGGGGCTTAATTTGGCTATAGTCTTTCCAATTCATTTCTTCCATTAGGAGGTTGTTGACAACTTACAAACATGAAGTCTTAATTTTTCTACATATGATTATTGCCAGAAAAGTTGGACTCCTCTTTTGTTATCCTTAGCTAATCTACGCATCCCTGCTTTATTGAAGATAAGTTCTGACAGGAATACTGTGAACCGTCTGATGAAAGAGAATAAAAAACTTAATCTCAAGTTATCACGACTTCAGATTTTGTTGGAGGAGAAAGAGGCGCAGTTGTGTAATTTAAAGAGGTGAGCTTCTTTGATATTCAATGCTATTTCGAATCTAATTCTCTCTAACTTCAGTGTTTTATGTCAGTGGTGCTTCTTCAGTAAGGGAAGTGGGAGGCCGTGGGGTGGGCAGCTTCTCTCACTCTGTAGCTGGTGCTGCAGATGAAGCCATATTTCCTTCTAATTTTTCAGATAATGTTCTTGTCCATGACACTTCACTCATAGATGGAAGGGAGTCAATACAGAATCATGATGATGCTCGGCTTGCAGAATATCATGCTTCTAGGGCTCATACTAATGATTGCCCTGGTGAGGATAGGAGAAGCGATGCCGACCAAATGTTCCAAAGTGACTCTGTTGTTGGTAAGTTTATTATAATTTTTATGCTTTCTTCTACAAATGGAATAGGTTAGAGGTGGCAATGGGCAATCCCGCTTATGACCCACGAGCTCCGTAACGCCCGAGTTTCGTGAACTCGGATTGACACGTCATCATCCTTTGTAACTGATTTAACTAAAATGTTTTGCGGAAAATAACTAAATTTTGAAATGTCGCATTTATAACGGTAAAACCACGTCGGCAACAAAATTTATTTGATTACTTGCGGAAAATCATTTAAACTTCAGAATTCAAGTTTGAAATAACGGATACAACAAACCAAGTTTATAATGCGTAAATTTTAAAAAGTAATTAACTTCGACTATTAATTTATGTCACCACTGCCCATCACACTCGACCGTCTCCAAAATTTACAAATATGGTTAAAATAACGAAATGAGTATTTAGATGAAATACTCAGTAGACTCATCGCCGATAATTAATTTACAAAATAATTGAACACGTAATCATGCAATTCATATCGTGATATCATCATAGACTCATTTTCTTGAAAATCATAGGCTTTTTAAAAAAGCATAGGGTGTGGTTAGTCTCGTCTCGTGCATTTAAGCACATAAGTTATGCATAACATTCTTATCTTATCTCATAAGAGATTCTTGTCTTCTTCTCATGCAATAAAGCATATAAGTTATGGCAAGCATAACAATATCATATATCTCATATGACATATTCTTATCTCATGCATCAAAGTATATAAATAACGTAAATTCACATAATACATGCAATTATAATTTAAACTAATTAATGGTGGCGAGTCTACCTTAAATATCTCGAATTGCGTGAAAAGTGGAGTGGAAGGAAACCTCAATCTCCTAATTGTTCGTTCGTTTCGTTTAGCCAAAATAGAAATTAGGTTTCGAATTAGTATTCCGAAATTTAAAGTTTTAAAGCGATAAAATAAAGTTTAGGGACCTAAATGGATATTTATTAAAACTGAATTTAACAAATTTAAGGGCTGAAAATAATATTTTCAAAGTAATGGGGCTAAAAGTGGGAAATAAGAACTCTAGGGACTTAATTAAAATCTATTAAAACTGAAAATAAAAGTTTAGGGCTGAAATAGTAACTTTTAGAAATTAGGGACTAAACTGTAAATCTATTAAACTTTAGGGGCTGAAATAGTAACTTTTACAAGTTAGGGACTTAACTGTAAATCTATTAAAGTTGAAAATAAAACTAAAATGCTGAAATTAAACCTTTTAGAAATTAAGGACTAAATTGAACAGTTACTAAAACTGAAAATAAAACTAAGGAACTGAAATTAAAAACACTTAAAACCTTGGGACTTAAATAAAACACTTTTAAAAATGTGGGGCTTAGGGTGCAATTTCCAAAAAAATCAAAATTAAAACAATTCTCCTCTCTCTCTCTCTCTCATTTACAGAGATAGAAAGAGAACGAGAGGGAGGGCGACGGGGAGGAGGGCTTTCCTCCTCCGGTTTCCACCACCGGCGAGCGGTGGCAGCGCCACCTTCGTGGTGGCACCGGTAAGTGTTGGGGGTGGTGATTGGGGATTTTAGGCGCGCGGACCGAGGCTTTGGAGGTTTGGATTTTGAGTTTCATGGTGGCGTTCGAGCTAGAAGTGGGTTGGGGATCAGGTAAGTCTTTGGGTCTTCTTAATCTTTGGTTTTTGTGGTGGTTTGAGGTGGATTTTTGGGTGAGGCTGGTTGTCGATTTTTGGAGGTGGAGGGCTGTCGGTTTCGGCGGATTTTGGGTGCTGGAGTTGTGCGTGGTTGGCTGTAGCTTGGTGTTCGAAACTTAGGTTGAAGCTCGTGTGTGTTTGCAATTAGGTTTGGATTGTTGATGGTGGGGTGGATGGTTGCAGCTTAGGTTTGCAGTCCGGTTGGTGGAGTTGGAGTTAGGTGTTCTGCTGGGATGGTAGTCGTGTGTTGGTTATGGTGCTGGGTGTGTTGGTGATGCTGTGGTGGTGTTATGCAGTGCAGGTATTGTGGTGGTGAGGAGATGGTGGTGTTGATGAAAGGGCTACATTGAGTTGCAGTTTGTGAGTTCACTGTTGATGCTAGAAATGGATGTCTAGCATCAATGGTGACTCGCAGTGAATGGATTTAGCTTGTGTGTCTCTTGTTGATGCTAGAAATTGATGTTCTAGCATCAATAGTGAGCTCACTGTAAATGGATTGAGGAGTATGCTTGGAGAAGATGAAATTTTCTTACCAAATTTGGCTGTTGTGTGAGGTGTGGGGAGTGGAGGGAAATGATGGTAAATAAAATAGTAAATTTAGGCACAAATATCTAGGTAACCCATTGGGCCAGAAGTTGGGCTGTGAGTTTTCCTAATTGGGCCTAAGTGAAATTGGACCTAAATATCAATATTTGGACTAACATAATTGGACTTTATATGATAAGGAATTGGATACATTTAAAATATTCGGGATTGGGCTAGATTTGAAATAGATTTAAATTTGTTTTATAACGGCTAGACGAACACGCTTTCACCTTAACGTTAGGGTTTAAAATTTAGCGACACGTTTTTTGAGAAAATAATTTTTATATAATTTAAAATTCTTGGTCGCTAAGAGTTGAGCTCGTGGGTCTAGCAGAGCTGAGATTGGCCAACAAGCTTGCTGTTTTTTTTTAAATAAACCCTCTTCCTTTTCTCTAGGCTTAGGATTTGCTACTTAATTTCGAGTAGGCGGGGTTAAAATTATACACGAACAATTTGTTATATATACAATTTTTTTTTTTTTTTCAATCAAGCATATGAGAACAAAGAATCCATTTCCTCAAGTTCCAGGTATCGTTAATGAAATGTGCTCTTTCAATGATGATATCTGGAACTTGAGGAAATAGATTCTTTGTTTTCATAGGCTTGATTTTAAAAAATGCAGCATTCTTTGTTTTCATTAAATTGAATGTAGAGAATTGATATGAGGTTTGAATAATTGAATTGTATGAATATGAAATGTATAAAGTTGTAGAAGTAAAATGTATAAATAATAAATTGAATTGAGATTTGAAATTAGATGTGAAATTATTTTGAAAATTTATTTTGAAAACCCTCATTTTATACGGGCTTAGGATTGGCTACTTAGCCCATGTTTGTCCCTCTTTAAAACAAATTTTTTTAATTTTCGTACTTATTTTCAACCACACGTTCATATAATACAATATTTTCACGTAAATCCAAAACTTTTTCATACTTTTTAACCACACATTTTCTAAAAATAATATTCAAAACATCATTTTTTTAAAAATAATAGCCATCAAACATGGGCTTAATTTTCGAGTAGATGGAATTAAAATTGTACACGAACAACTTGTTGTGTATATAATTTTTTTAAAAATCAAAATATTATTAAGAAAATAACAAAGTTTGTATGACGAAATTAAATATCATTTACTTGATTACACGCAATTTCGCCAACTTATTTTTTATTTGAAAATGAGAGTTTTGCCAATCCTTTGCGCATGTTAATGCTTCCAAATTGTATTCTTTGAGTCAGCTTCTAACCTTGAATTGATTTCGTTAACTTACCCTAAAAGTAGACTACAAAGCTATAATGTTAACCGGATGTATTAGTAGATCTTATGCAATCGCAAAAATAATTGGACATCTTCGTTCGTTCTTTCGTCAAAAGTTAAGTAAATCAAATTGTATTGCATCAATAGGCATATGGATGACAAAAAAACCGTTCAACCCAGTGCCTGCGGGTCCCACCCCATTTGGGGCGGGAATTACCCGCCTAGCCGAGTAAACGGGGCGAGGGTCATTGTCTCGAAGTGGGTACAGGAAACATAGTCCTCGCCCCACTACCCGTCTCGTTTAAAGTTAATTTTAAATTTAACTTTTTTATCAAACAAATATAATAGATTTATATTATTTTTATAGAGAACGTAAGTTTTTTTTTAAAAAAATTGGTAAAAAGGTAATAATTTTTACTAACTAAAGACATAAAATAAAGAAAAAATAAATGGGGTGATAAATGGGGCAGGTGAACCCCCACCCCACCTCGATCCTTCCATGTCCCGTCTCGCTTTAATTAGGTATAGAGATATGGCAAGGTAACAAAAATACCTGACGGGACTGGGACAGGAATGGTTGACCCATCCCATATCTACACTATTGCCACCCCTAAACAGGCTCTACGCTCTTAAGCATTTGATGATTAAAATAGTCGAGTACTTGAGTAATTCAATTGGCATTCCAATTAGACTTGCATCCAATGTTTGACTATATACGGGAGACATACTAGAAGAATAACTTCATGCATCAAATCTTTCATCCCTAATGCCTTCAAATAAATTCACTAGTTTTGCATGGTCTCGTTCAAGATTAGCAGAAGGGGTGGGTGCGGAGGGTGGCCTACTAATATTTGCATCCAATCGCTTTGCATACACTTCATACATTGAAGTTAACTTATTTTCTAGATTTGAATAAGTGATATTTGTGTCAAAATTTAAGGAGTGTGTGATTTGTATAATAACATATTTAGTACATTTTAAATTGTACCTAGGGTCCATTATGCATGCCAAAGGAAATAACATAAGCAAGTCTTCGCAATATTTTCTCAACTTTAATTCCAATATATTAGTAAAAGCTAAAAGTTCTTGCAATACCAAAAAGACGTTCTAGAACACTTAAACTAGTAGGGTACTATACCCAAGATAAGATATTTGTGGAATCTTAAAAAACTTGTCAATTTTTTTTAACTTTAAAGTCTAATTCCCAATCAACGTCAATCAAAATAGACTAATTGTCATTTCTTATATTCTAGAGTTATACACATCTATAATTAAATGTTCATATCCTTTACATGATTTTAATATTAAGTAGAGTTCCATCTATGCCTTATGTCAGTTACAAATATTTTGGAATCTTGGCTAACTCATGCACAATATTCCTCAAATGCTTATTTCCTACTTGGTTAGATGGTGATATATATTAGTGCATCCCCAATTCCATCCATTTGACTTTAATTTGTTTCATACCATCTTACACAATTAAATTAAGAATGTGACATACGCAAACGAACATGAAATATAAAACACAAAAATTAGGATTAATAATCCTACACAGTTTATCTATAACATGCTTATTAACACTAATGTTATCAAATGTAAAAGAATGAATTTTATTTCACAACGATATTTTTTAATAACTTGAATAAAAGCATTAAAACTGTTGTTAGCATTATGAGGAAACTCTTAATTGTGGCTCAGATTCCATAAACTCTGCTAATCTCTGAGCTGCCTTTCCCGATCCTCATTCTTAGGCGCTCTCGGACTAATTTGAATTAGTTAGACTTTCTACACCAAAAATATTCTATTAAACAAAGGTATTGGTGCTTGTATGGCAGCTCAAGACCAGCCTCATGAAAACCTGAATAGAAAACTAGAGCATTTTCTGCATCGATGGATGAAGAATCACGAATATAATAATTTCTGGTTGGATGTTCACCCAACTAGATTTAATTCAATCTGAATATTTGAGCCCCTCTCTTCTACTTTAATAATTTGCTTAAAAGCATTAAAAATGTTGTTTATCATTATGAGAAAACTCAATTATCTTAAAAGAAATTATTTTTTATGCATAACACAAATTGGGGCTATGTAGTGTGCAGTTGTAACTAAATTGGGTCTTTCTTTTTTTTTTTATTAATGTCTTACCATAAATTTGAAGTAAACAAGATAACACCACCATATTTCTTTAAATCGTAGATCAATTGATTCTTGGTTTTAATGAAATAATTTAAGGTATCATTACGAATACCGTTTCTACTTACCTCAACGTACCTTAGTTGACGATATTCTTATCAAATGCTGTGCAATGGTTGTTGTCCACTATGCTTAGTGGCAACTCAGCACCAACAATGAACTTCACCATTCCTTTTCAAGTTTTTTCCTCCGAATGCCTACGAATCGGAACTGGAAGGAGTATCAAATTGCAATTGTGTTTGAGATACACTAACAAGCCTATATTTGACCGTACATTTGAGGTAGTGACGATTGAGGTGGGTAGTATCGATATAGTTTCGCCACGTCAATTGTGTTTGGCAATATTTACACACTGCATTACACTCTTGAACTCCATCACTATACGACCCGTTTCCATTTAAAGCATTCCAGCACTTTCCAACTTTTTTTTCCCTTTCGCTTCCCTCTTGCATCAGAAATTTCTTGTTTTAGTTGGGCAGCATCTTCATTAGTGTCGCCCAAATCAATTGGATGAATATTTTCGTGAGGCAAATAGTCGAGAATGGGGACGTCATTGAGATTGGCAATTTCATTGTGAAATTGAGATTGTGACGTTATAGGTGAGTGGCTACCAAACAAACCCTCAACAAAAGTATTAGGATCCTCGTGTATGTAATACAATAGAATGTATATTAAGAATAAGAAAAAATAGAATCATAGTAGAGAATGTAATTTGAATGAAGATGAAATGTATAAATTGGATCATGTAGAATGTAGTATAGAGAATAGAATTGAGAGAATGTATTTTAATAGATATAGAATTGAATGTAATAGAATGTGCGTGTATGTATTAGAAACTATATAATGTATGTAATAGAATTGAATAATTGATAGTAATTTGACATTTTGATTGTAGAGAGAATGTAGAAGAGTGTAGATAGTTTGTTGATTATTGTGTGAAAAAATGGTTTGTAATTGTGAGGTATTTATAGAAGAAAAAAATTCGGCGTCCGCGGTCACTTTAAAAAGTTTGTGAAAACGGTTGTGAACTTTTCATAAAGTGACCAAACACTGATCATTTTAGGCTCGAGCTTGTGGCTCGCCAAGCCTTCTTGTGGGTTTCTCGGCTTGCCTATCGAGCCATGTCGAGCAACTCAGCTAGATTGCCACCTCTAGAATAGGTCAAGAGAGTGCCCTACATGTGGCTTTTTGGCCCTAGATGGAATTTTGTGTGATAACAATGAAGTTAACCAACCTATATATCTTTCTGAAAGGTTTTTTGATCAGGGATAATGTATTATGGGATGATTTACAATATTTGCCTATGTTTTGCCCCCATTTTTTAAAAAACTTATTTTTTCAAAACTCATTTTCAATCACACATTCTCTCATAAAATAATTTTACACTTAAATCGAAAATTTTTCCACGTTGTTTAACCACACATTTTCCAAAAAAAATCACTATTCCAAAATACATTTTCTTACAAAAATGGGGCTCAAACAAGGGCTTAGGTAGAGAAGTTGCTTTAGTTTGATTGCCATAACCAATTAAGAGTTGCTATGAGGTGCCGATCTGAATGATAATATAGTTTGTTGGAGAGATGGCTTGAGCAACTGGTTGGTTATTTATTATTTGAATGCAAGAGTTTGGAATAAGATGGCCTTAATTTGTTTTGAACTACACGATGATGTTGGTCGTGAAGGAATTTGATATAGTCACTTGTGGTTACAGAAAGTAGCTCAAACGTAGAAGGAGAAGAAAAGTTTCCAGAAGTGAAAGCTGTTTTCCAGGTAAAGTTTTCTAGGTTAAAAATCATAACGAGTTCTTAAGTTTTAATTTTTAAGAAATATTTTATCTCTCTTTTGCCTGTTTTAAGACCTTTTTGCAACTTTATTACTTCCTTAATATTTTTTCACTTGAAGTTTGTATCATCCTTCATTTGCAGGACACATTCCTGGGACACACAAATCCAATCAACTGTTGTCGCTTTTCTGCAACTGGAGAAAATATTGCAAGTGCTTCTATGGATGGCACCGTGAGGTATATATTTGTTAGAGGTGGCAATGTACTCCCAAGAAAACCAAGGATTACATTTGATAAAGTTGTAGCTCACTTGAACTCCAAGTTAGTAATTATAGAAGAGTTGCAAACTCTTTGATCTTCTTCTCCTTATTGATTCCATGTGTTTAATGAAGGATATGGACATACGATTCATCAGCACCGGCATCTAAAAATGCAACCATCTATTGTGGAGCAGAGATCATGTCTCTTGAGTGGGACTGCAAGTCAGATCGTTTGGTATGTCACCAGGTGTTATAATTGTACGCGCAAAGATGATAATTGTTTGTCAAGATTTATAGAATTATGTTTTGATTATTTGAGAGTGGACATTTGATATGCATTTGATTGTTTATTTGACTAAAGCTACTCATAGGCACTGCTGATGGAGGCATTAAAGCATGGAATGTTGATGCAAAACGAGTTGTTTGTGATCTCAACTCAGCTGAAGCATACCCAAGGTTCTCAATTCTCATGTTGTTCTTCTTTTGTCCTTCTACTCTGTCTTCCCTTTCTCTCACCCTCTGCCCCTCACTCTTCCTTGCTTAAACTTCTCCCAGCATTAGCGTGGGAAGAATGAACACGTACCCTTTTGTGGTTTTTTACTTGTAATTTTTATCATTCAGTATATTGGACCTGAAATGCAGCCCTGTGGAGCCGATTTTTGTTTCTGCAGCAGCATCCAGACGGTAAATTCAAATGAACTTTTGTTCTAATATATCATTGGAGCTCTTATGTTGTCTCCAATGTTTAGGCTGAATGATTGTCTGACTTTTATTGAGTATTTTTGTGGCATATTATGCTGTTGATAAAAATGCTGACCCGATGAACAGTGACTTTATATTTTCTCTTGTTATGGAAAAATCTTATGTGCAATGTCTATTATTATCTGTTCATGCCATAAAAACCTTTCATTATGATTTGACGCAGCGCGAAACAAGGAATTCAAGCGAAAATCTCAAGAACACGAATTTTGGAATTCACCAAATTATGAAACATTAAACTCACGAGTCACGAGTTTTACTAATGAAAGATAAAAAAAAGAATGACATAACCCTTTTATCTGTAAGGGTTTACATGAAAACCTAGTTTAATAAGACTAAAACTAATGAAAACATAGTTTAAACAAACTAAAATTCGAAAAGAATTAAAAATAAACTAAATGACAAAAATAGCTCTAAAACTTTAAAAATTAGTTTTCGAGTCCTAAATGAACTCGGATGGCCGAAATTCATTGTACTTCATGGCATAGCGATGAATATTACTCGTATCGTCATCCTCTTTTCGGAATGCTATTATTAGCCAAACCGAAATTCAGATGTTCTCTTTGCACTATTACTTTTTCCGAATTTTGATCTTATTCTTCAACAATATGTTCTACATCAGTCTCTTCCACCTCCAAAGAACTTGACCCCGAGTTATAATCTAGATATAAAGGCTCACAATCTTTATGGAACTCATACAAATCCGCCACATTAAACGTTCGATAAATACCGATAGAAGCTGGTAAATCAATAATGTAGGCATTGTTGTTAATCCGCTTAAGCACTTTGAAAGGCCCATACTTTCTTGGTTTCAGCTTGTTGTAAGTACCAAAGGGAAACCTCTCATTTCTCAGAAACGCCATCACTAAATCTCCTTCCAATTATTTGTCCCGACGATGTGAATCTATCGTTGCCTTATACTTTGCATTAGTGTTCTACAATTTCTACTTTACTTTATCACGGACTGCTAGCACCTCTTCTGCCAAATGTTCTATAGCCACACTTTTACAATTGCCCCCGAGCAACTTCACCAATTCCACAACATGGTAAGGAACCTCTGTATACACAATAGCAAACAGGGACTCGCCTATAGCATTATGAATCGCAATGTTGTATGCAAACTCGACCTGAGGTAGTGCAAGATCCCACTGTTTGGGCTTATCTCCACAAACACGTCGAACCATATTTCCAAGGATATAGTTAGTGACTTCGGTCTGTCCATCAGTCTGAGGATAGACGGTGTTGCTTTGATTCAAACTCGTTCCAAACAACTTTCACAATGTAATCCAAGCGTCCCACAAACTTTGTATCTTGATTTGACGTGATAGACTTTGGAACTCTATGCAATCGAACAACCTCCTTGAAAAATAGTTTGGCAATATGTGATGCATCTGAGGTCTTTTGACAAGCTATAAAGTGAGCTATCTCGGAGAACGTCAACCACCACAAAAACAGAATCTACGCCCCGTTGAGTATGAAGTAATCCCAGAACGAAATCCATAACAAGATCTTGCCATATGCCCTAAGGGACACAAAGTGGCATGTATAACTCGGTATTCTGCACTTGGCACTCGACAAGTATAGCATTTTCTTATTATAACTCCAACATATCGCTTTAATTGTAGCCAATAATACCTAACTTCCAAATTAGCTATTGTCTTGTTACGCCCCAAGTGTCCACTTAGACCTCCACTATGTAGATCTCAAATCAACTTTTCATGCAGAGATGAAACGGAAATGGAAAGCTGGTTGCCCTTGAACAAATATCCATCACAGATATAGAAATACGTCACTGTACGATTTACATGCTCCAAATCTCCTTAAAGTCAGGATCATCTGCATATAGTTCCTTCGGGCACTCAAATCCAACAATTTCCTGTGTCAGTGTAACTAGCAATGAGGCTCTCCAGCTAAGAGCGTCAACAACTCTATTCCAATTCTCAGATTTATGTCATAAAAGGAAAATTCGGGAGTAAAGTCACCCACCGAGCATGCATTCCGTTGATATGTTTCTGACTATGAATAAACTTTAGGGCTTGGTGATCAGTGAACAACACAAACTCATTCTGTATAAGGTAGCGTTCCCATTGATCCAAAGCCCTTACCATTGCATAGAATTCCTGCTCATAAGTATTCCACTTCTGCTTAGCATCACTCGACTTTTTTGAAAAGAAAGCCATATGCCTCTTCTCTTGGGAAAGGACATCTCCAAGACCCACACCACTAACCTCACACTCCATCCCAAAGATCTTCTCAAACTTGGCAAGACTAATACTGAAGTTGTGCACAACTTTTCCTTGATGAAAGCAAATTTTTTATCTTGCTCCTCTCCCCAACTGAATCTCCCATTCTTCAAACATTCTGTGTGTGGTGCCACAATAGTGAAATTCCTGATAAATCGCCTATAGAATGTTGTTAAACCATGGAAACTCCTTACTTCATAAACTGATTTTGGTGTTGGCCAATCTTGGATTGCTCGTCTTCTCTTCATCCACCTATAGACTCTCTTCACCAACCACAAAGCCTAGGAACAACAGTTTACGTGTACAAAAAGTGCACTTCTTCAGGTTGATGTACAGCCGATTCTCCTTAAGAACATCTAAGACTTGCCTCAATTGACCAAGTCATCTTCTTTGGACATGCTGTAAATGAATATGTAATCGAAATGAACCACAACAAAAGACCCAATGAAAGGACGAAGAAACTAGTTCATCAATCTTATGAAGGTATTCGGGGCATTTGACCGCCCGAATGGCATCACCAACCATTCATAAAGTTCATCCTTGCTCTTGAAGGCAGTCTTCCATTCGTTCCCTAGATTAATGCAGATCTGGTGGTAACCACTGCGAAGATCTATTTTTGAAAAGATCTTAGAACCACCAAGCATGTCTAGCATGTCCTCCAACCGTGGAATGGGAAACTTGTATTTCACAGTTATCTTTTTTATGGCACAGCTGTCAACACACATACGCTACTTTCCATCCTTCTTTGGCACTAAGAGAATAGGTGCTACACACAGACTCGTACTCTCTCTTATGAATCTTCTCCTCGACAACCCCTCAATTTGCTCCTTCAATATCTCATTCTCCTTCGTACTCATTTGATAATGAGGCAAATTTGGAAGACTAGCCCCATATACCAAATCAATCAAGCGCTGAGTATTCCTCATGGGAGGTAACTCATTCGGCAGTTCATCGAAGACCAAATCTTGAAATTCTGTCAATATCTCTTGTGCCTCAGGTGAATCACTCTCTTCTTCCTTATATGCAGGAAAAAGGCCCTTAACCACCACTGCAATCAGATTACAGAATCTACAATCTCCTTCTCATTATTTGCAAAGGTAAGGAAACTCTCTATTCGTTGTTGGTTAGACTTCTCCGACTGTTTGAGAGGAACTACAGCGATCTTATGACTGCCCCATGAAAAGAGTACCACATTATCACGCCCCTTGAGAGTTGAATCCACATCAAACTATCATGGACGACCCAGTAGGATATGACAAGCATCCATGTCTATAACATCACACAATCTCATCCTTATAATGCTTACCATTGGAAACGAGTACTTTGTAAGTTTCAATAACTTAAACATGAGGACTTTTTTTCACCCAACCAGGGAATAAGGTTTAAGATGGTTCGCAGTAGGTAACTTCAACAAATTTACCAACCTCCGCGATACAAATTTTTCACAGCTTTCATTGTCTACAATCACTTCACACACCTTATTCTTCACAAAACAAAGAGATCGAAAAATGCAGTGACGATGCCCTTCTTCCCCACATGACAAAAGGATCTGCTGCAATACCAAAGTAAGCCTCTTCACACCTTCCTCAACAGCAAACTCAACTCCTACATACTCACCTTCCACTTCAGTATCTTCTTCCTCATCCTATGTCTCTAGCCCCACCGAATTGACCTGCTTTTTTACCAGGCATTTATTGGAACAATGCCCAGGTTTGTGGCATTTATAACAAATATTTCCTGTGGTAGCATACGGATTTGCATTCTGAGGTTTACCTTGGGTTTGACCTCTGTTTCCAAACTGACCATTGTTGTCAACATTGTTCTTGTTAGAGTTGGCTGGAGTTTGTAGTAGGGCCTTCCTTTTGTCCAAAGGAACAGACGATGATGGTTTAGTAAGGCGGGAAACTCTCCTATAGGTGGTCGCCCTCTTATCAAATTCCATGATCTCAGCCTTCGTCGCCATGTTAATGGCTTCCTGCAACGTCCAAATATTTTGCAACCCAATTCTATCTTGAAGAGCAACCTTCAAACTACTAGTATACCTGGTTATCCTCTGATTTTCGGATTCTAACAGATTGTTTCGCTCTACCAACCGCATATACTCGTTGGTATAGTCCGATATTGTGCGACTGCCTTGCATGCATCCCAGGTACACACGATACAAAATTTGTTCGTAATCTGCATGTAGGAACTGACCCAACATACACTATTTCTTCTTTCTCCAAGTCCGAATCCGACTCTCTCTTGTCTCCTCCAAGTATTCTATAATTGATCCCACCATAATGCCGCTGCCGATTTCATACGGAACGCCACCCCCTTAACCATCTTGTTCTCTGTCACATCCATAATTTGGAAAACCGTTCAACCTCGATCAACGAATCCAAAAAGTCCTCGATTTTCAAGTTATCAAAGAACGGGGGAATATTTGCTTTAATCTGATAATCATCAAAGGTATTTCGATTTTGTTGATCACGCGGCACCGCTAAAAACTCCTCATACTCTGATTCACTTTTTTCTACTACGTCTCATATTATTTCATCCCCAACCTACAGGCTCAACGATCTGTTCATTGTTGTTTGCTTGTTATTCATTCTGTCCATTGTTTCCACTGCCTCGTAGAAATAGTTGACGAATTTCTTAGATTTGAGTAGTAAGATCGTCAAGATGACGGTTTGTTGCGTCCAAATCTGCCCTAGTAACTGGTACATCACCTATGCTTATGAATCAAAGATATAGAGACGGGAAACCTGGCTCTTATACCATTAGACGCAGCGCGAAACAAGGAATTCAAGCAAAAACCTTAAGAACACGAATTTGGAATCCACCAAATTATGAAAAATTAAACTCACGAGTTTTATTAATAAAAGATAATAAAAAAACAATGAGATAACCCTTTATTTATAAGGGTTTACATGAAAACCTAGTTTCATGGGACTAAAACTAATGAAAACTTAGTTTTAACAAACTAAAATTAAAAAGGAGTTCAAAATAAACTAAATGACAAAAATAACACTAAAACTTTAAAAATTATTTTTCGAGTCCTAAACGAATTCGGATGGCCGAAATCCGTCGTACATCATGGCATAGCGATGAGTATTACTCGTGTCGTCGTCCTATTTCCGGAATGCTATTATGAGCCCAAACGAAATTTAGATGTTCTCTCTACACTATTACTTTTTCCCCATTTTGATCCAATTTTTCAACAATATGGTCTACATCATGTTTGCAGGCAGGGGACAAGTTATTATGATAAACTTGGCTTCGCATCATTAACTGTATGGAATATGAGGACATGGAAGGCCATGGTACGTGTTTTAGTGTTGCAGAAAAAAATTGTGCGTGAATGCAGAAGTCCTTTTACTCTAAACCTGTTCCATTTTTTTATCGTTCTGGATAAAAGTTACAAGGCCTTAATTCCTTTCAATTTTATTTAAGGCAGTGCTTCCACTTGGTAAAGATCCACCAGCAATTACTTCACTGTGTTTTAATCACAATGGAAAGCTTTTAGCAGCTGCTGCAACTGATGGGATGATTCATATGTTTGGTATCCTTTTTAATCTTCAACAGAATGGAATTGTTCACACATCAATCACAGCTCTAATAATTTCAGATTTATGAATAAATACATATGCCTTAACTAGAGAAAGATATGTCTGCTGGCCTGCAAGTAACTGGGTGGCCTGCTCATGATTTGGCGATTGGTTCTGTTCTTTTCGGGCCTGATGAGACCAGTATCTTTAGCTTGGGCACCGATGGAAAGGCAATAAGTTTTAGCAACAATCAGTTATACATTGAAGTCTCTTTTATGATACCATTGGGTCCCCTTTTTACGCCTGTAAAAATTGGCATTAAGCATTTAGTGTATCTGACTTTGTACTGGGTGTAACAGATAATTGAATGGAGCTTGCAAAGTCAAGGTAAAATTCTTTGGTCAAGAAATTGCAACAGGTAGGAGGTTTTTTTTTTTTTTTTTTGTAGTGTTCATTATACTACTATGAAATGACCCACACACGCTCACATTATCCTGTGAGGAAATTGGTTTCTTCAGCCATGATGCATACTAAGATTGCTAAACAATGATTGTTGGATCTGTTTGTCAGAAAATTGACCTTTGATAATTGAAATAATCTGGCAAGATAGTTTGGTATGGCGACTAAAGAATTTTGAACTGTCATAACCTGTGAAAAACGTGTAGTCTATTCTAATCTTTTTGTTTTCGTAGATTCTACGACCCTGAGAATTCATCACAGTTTAAACATGAAATGGCATTAGATGCTAAAGGGCGAAGACTTCTGGTGACATCTAATTCAGTAAGCGCACCCATATACCAGGTAAATGTTTCTCTAATTATACAGTTGTACATAACTAGCTTTGTTTCTTTGCTTGCAACATATCGACCATGTTTTGCCCAAGCTTAAAAAGTTTACATACAAGTAAATGGCTAAGTTTTGCTGTAAATAATTTATTTCATTGGTCAAATTTGGAAATAAGTTTGTTACTTTATTTGAAATAAGGTGAGATTTACTTCCAAAATAAATAGCTTTTTTTACTCTAAATATATGCTTCTTTTGTGGTTCTATAACAAGAGGGCTCAATGATGTATATTCCCTTTCCTGTTGACAGGTTCGAGGTCATATGAATGGAATGAGAACTCTTTCTCACAGTGGACCTATAACAACAGTGGACTGGCATCCGACGTTGCCCATCTTCTTGACTGGGTCAGCTGATCACTCAGTCCGGGTCACATCAATATCTTGATGGATTCTACTTGTTTTTGTAGTCCGAGAGTTGAGGGGAGAGTGTTAGAATTGGGGATGGGGGGAAGAGGTTACTCTGAATTGAAGCTAATGTGTTCTTGATATCGTATCATTATTTTTAACACTGACGTTCTATTTCTTTTTTTGCTGATCTTGTGTTCAAGTTTTACGGAGACAGTTATTTTCTTGGAGAGATGCATGTATTCGATTTCTTGTGATGTGAAATAAATGAAAATATATATTCTTTTACGTTTGGCGAAGCACACCTTAAAATGATATATATATATGTGTGTGTGTGTGTGACAGGAGCTCCGCTCTATTTACTAGCATGCCATTGCAAATTATTCAGCCATGTTTGGTGGATTTTAATTTAGTTTATTTCTCATACTCATTTTCAATTACAGAGTCACATTATAAAATATTTTACATATAAATTCAATACTTTTATCTACTTTTTAATCATACATTTTCCAAAAAATATTATTCAAAACATAGTTTTTCCAAATTAAAGGCCACCAAATAACAGCTCATTCTAGTATGAAGCAAAAGATTCAATGGTATATAACACACAATTTTAGTTTTTCTTTTCTTTTTTAATACAAAAGTGTCATAAAGTCACATTTGGTATGGATGAAAATTTGATAAAAATTTTAAGTCATAGTCAATAAATAATTTTAACCACAAATTTTATGGAATTCTCAATTTTTTAACAACACTTTCAAAATTTACTAAAAAATTAATTTTAATCTACACTAGGACCAAGAATAAGCTGACAAAACAGTTGGTAAAAATTTCTTTCTTTCTTAGTGCCATTTACATTGATTTTCCTAGTCGAGCATGTCTAAGCAGCGCTGATGTTTGATGAAACATAAAGACAATTCAAAAATTAGTCTCCAATAAGTTTTATATATGTATTAAGTACTATAGCATGAGTATTTTTTATATTCTTAGAATAACTAAAAAAATTCTACGTAACTTTAAAGATGGAAGTTATCCCACATCTAATTATTTGTAGAGTATAAATATTTATAATCTACATGGAGTTCACCATGCAAGTTCTTATTTATGGACTTACATGTTTTATTAGTCAATGAATTTATACTTTCGTCATACTTTACTCGTTGAATTTTAAAATGTTTTCAAGTAGTCACTAAATTTAAACACATTGCACTACATCATTTAATAACATATTTCATTAGTCATTGAACTTTAAAATGATTCTGAGTAATTATTGAACTTTAACGCGTTGCATTTTATTACTAATTCACCATGTTTCATTAGTAACTGAACTTATATATCTGTTACATTTTTTTCACAAAACTTAAGCCACTTGTTTGATGACCATTGATTAGGCAAAAAAAAAACAGTGGTTTGAATAGTAATTTTTAAAAGAATATGCGGTTAAAAAGTAAAGAAATATTTTAGGTTTATGTGCAGATTATTTTATTATATAAATGTATAGCTGAAAATAAGTATGTAGAAAAAAAAAAGAGTTTCCTAATAATGATTGTCAAACAGGGGCTTAATTTACCACTTGGTGGTTCTATACTTATGATGTTTTCGAGTAAAATTGATTTTCTATTATTATCGATCTAGATCAAGAAAATAAAATAAATATCATCCAGATAATGAAACTCTAAATCTAATTTCTCTAGTCGTTAAAAGTTATGATCAAGGGGAAAGAAGAATGTTAACTTCAGATTGACATGAGATTTAGGCCCCTGTTTGACTCCCCGTTAATACAAAACTTTTTATTTCTCATACTCATTTTCAGTCACAAAATTCACACAATAAAATATTTTGCACATAAATTTAAAATTTTTTTCTATTTTTAACCACACATTAGCCAAAAAATTATTATTCAAAACATCATTTTCCTTAAATTTCTCTTCATAATTGCCATCAAACAAGGGCTCTTTATTTCAATTGGGATCGTAATCAAGAAAATAAAAAAATTAAATCTCAAATAGATAGTGAGTTTTCAATTTATAGTCAATAATTTTAATCAAGACTAACAAAATATAATTCCTAGAATTGTTATAAGGTAATTCAAGAGGAAAGAAGGGTGATGTCTTCATATATAGTATTTATACTTACATTTTTTATTTTTTATTTTTATTTTTGAATAGTTGGATTCTGTGAGTAAAGTTCAGTAACCACTCAAAAGTATTTTAAAATTCAGTTAATAAAAGGTAACAAAAGTATAAGTTCAATGACTAATGAAAAATGATGAATAAGTGATGGAGCGCAACATATTAAATTTCAGTAATCACTTGAAAGTATTTTAAAATTAAATGATTAATAAAACATGATGAGTGAGTAATGAAGTGTAACGTGTTAAAGTTCATTTACTACTAGAAGCATTTTAAAGCTCGGTGAGTTATTTGTGAAAAAAATAAATTTATAAATATATTAATTTTTTCTTCTTGAATATAAAGATTTGGAGTAACAAAACAATTGTCGTTTATTGCGGTTTATTCTTTTAATATGTTTCTAGATCTGTATTTCGTACTGTCTTCGAGGACATGAATTATATATGTTAGGTTTTCGATATTTTGTAATTGGCGATTCTGTAAACAAAAGGACTGTATTGTACTATATTTAAAAAGTCAATGAGTAATGTGCAAATAGTTGAAAATAGAGTTATTAGATCTAGGGTTCGAGAATGGCAAAAAGAGAAAAACGGCGCGGATTTTCGTTAGACTGTCTCCAAGATTTGGCTCAAGCTACAAAAGCAAAAACATTGTTGCTGGACTGTCGCCCCTACTTCGCTCGAGCGACAGTTTGTCGCTAAGCCCTCGCTCGATCGACAAGTTTATTCGAAAAAAAATTATTTCTAGATTTAAACGCTTTTTCCCTGGCCCATTCGTTTTTCTAACCTACCTATATATCCAAAACACTTTTATACGAAAATTGATGAGGTTGAACATTGAGAGAGCTACATTTGTGAGAGATTCATTTGATTCCTTCTTTCAACCTTCATCTACTTTGATTGTTTTGGTGAGAAAAACAACGTTTATATAATCCAAATACTAAACTGTCTTTCTTCTACATCTGATCAGAGTTCTGAAGATCGAGAAAGTTTGACTGGGTTCCAGTCTGTGAAGAAAGCGGTGTTCTTCGTTGATCCACGGGAAATAGATAATTCCACAAGGCTAGGAGTGCTGTAGGGTAGCAGATTCCACGGAGAGCTTTGGCAACAGCAGCTAATGATTGGTACTGGGGAGCACGGGATTCTGGGAGAGCTGTAAGGAGTTCAGTTGAGTGATCAGATAGTATGAGTCATCTAGTCTGATAGACTGTAAGTTGTTCAAATCATTTATAGTAGATTGTTGACTAGCAAGGTGCCTGATGTTTTTCCAATTGGGTTTCTCTGTGATCATACCATGTGTTGATTTACTGCTTTATTTATTGTTTATATAATTTGCGTTATTCAAACATAGGATTAAATTGACGTGATTGTGTAACCATCTAGAGATAACAATTGGTGACTTGTTGCTAATTTGTTATAATATTTTTAATTCCGCATAATATACTTCACCCTCGTCTAAGTATTGTTAGGGTCGAACTGCGTAACTTTCAATTGGTATCAGACATCTAGATGAGTCAGTCATTATCCGTGCTTCCATTTTCTGACGGAATCAACTATGCCTACTGAAAAGTTCGAATGAGAGCCTTCCCTAAATCGTTGGATGAACGTATTTGGATTAGTGTTCAAAATGGGTGGGCTCCACCTTCAACAACTGTTGATGTTGTAGTCACACCCACTGACATATCTCTATGGACTAAAACTAAACTTGATGAATGTAACTGGAATAGTAAAGCATTACATGCTATGTTCATGGTTGTATCTGTTGAAGAGTTTAGGCGAGTGTCGATGTGTGAAACTGCTAAAAAAGTTTGGGATATAATAGAAACCACACACGAGGGGAACAAAACTGTTTAAAACTCTAAACTGTAGATGTTAACCACTAAGTTTGAAGAGATTAGAATAAAGGACGATGAATCGTTAGATGAATTCTATGCGATGCTGAATGGTATTGTTAACTCTAGCTTTAACTTAGGTGAAAGGATTTCCGAGACCAAAATCATTAGGAAAGTCCATAGATCCTTACCTGAGAGGTTTATACCTAAGGTGACTGCGATAGAAGAGAGAAAGGACTTAGATGCAGTTAAGATTGAAGAACTTGTAGGGTCACTTCAAATTTATGAACTCACTGTTTCTCAACCTTAAAATGTTAAATCTATCATCATGAACACCATTAGAAAAGAGGAGAGTGAGTCCACTGATACTAAGATCCTTATAGACGACAGAATTATTTATTTCATTAAAAAATTTCAGAGGGTGATGAAGAATAGGAGAAAACCTCAAGAACGAAAAACTGGATTCCCTAGTAAATTCATGAAGGATAATCGTGAAGAGAGTGATTCTAGGACTGCTAATAAGAAAACCCAATCTTCTAGATGCCATGAGTGTTATGGCTACGGTCACTATAGGAATGAATGTCCTAACTTGAGAAGGAATTCTAATAATGGTAGACGTAAGGCTTTAGCTGTAACCTTAAGTGATGATGAATCAGATTCTAGTGTTCAGAGTGATACGTCTGGTGAAGTAGATAATCAAAGGCTCATGACCTTTGCATCTATAGCTACCATAGAATTTGATAAAGAAGTTGAAATGGTTTGGGTTAAGAAGAAATGGTTTGGGTTAAAAAGATTGATGTATCAAGGTCAAATGATCAGATGAACTTTATGTTGCCCACGTCGTACTTAAGGCCCAAAATGTCCCTATGTGGTACCTTAATAGTGCTTGTTCTAGACATATGTGTGGTGACAAAGCCCTGTTCTCTTCTCTTATTGATTGGAATAGCGGCTTACTGCACCTATACTTGGTAAATATGTTGTCACTCTCTGATGTGCTTTATGTGAAAGGGCTAAAGTCAAACTTGTTAAGCATTAATCAAATATGTGATGCTGATTTCGATGTTAGTTTTGTTCAAAAAAGATGTATCGTATATGATTCTACTGGTACTATTGTCTTCGAAGGTGTTAGAACTTCATATAATTGTTATGGAGTCCTACATAATTCTCACTGTGTACAATAGTGCCAAGATTGATGTAACTAAACTGTGGCATCAACGATTTGGCCATATGAACTATAAAAGTTTGTCTAAACTCGCCAAGAAGGAACTTGTAAACGACTTACCTAAACTTGGAAATACTAATACCATAGTATGTGGCCTGTGTCAACAAAGTAAACAGATCAGAGTTCATCATAAACATACTTTTAGGATTTTGACAAGTAAGCCTCTTGAACTACTCCATATGGACTTAATGGGACCATCTAAGATCGAAAGTCTTGGTGGTAAATGGTATATCTTGGTTATAGTTGACGACTTTTCTCGATACACATGGATTACGTTGTTGAGAGATAAAACTGAGGTGTTCGACCTAATCATCTCATTATGCAAAAGATTTAGAAATGAGAAAGAATTTACCATATCATGAATTCGTAGTGATCATGAAAAAGTGTTTGAAAACTCTAATCTTGAGAACTTCTGCTTGGAAGAGGGAATCTAATATGAGTTCTCCTCACCGATCACTCCACAATAGAATAGGGTAGTTGAGAGAAAAAATCGTGTGCTTCAAGAAATGGTAAGAGCCATACTTCATGATAAGGATCTTGCTATGCATTTCTAGGGAGAAGCCATCAACACTGCTTGTCACATTGTTAACAGGGTTTATTTAAGACCTAAAACTGATATGACACCTTATGAGATTTGGAGAGGTAAACGGCTAACTGTCAGGTACTTTCATGTGTTTGGCAGCAAGTGCTACATACTAAGAAATAGAGAAAATTTGGGCAAGTTTGATTCTAAAAGTGATGAAGGAATTTGTCTAGGTCATTCTAGAAATAGTCGAACCTCATAGCAACGGTGACTACGAAACCCACAACTAGATTGATGCGGAACCCAAGAATGCCAATTAAATCATATTTTGGATTTGAACCCAACAAGTTGAACCAAAAAACTCAACGATAACGATGATGCGTTGAACCCCTTGATTACACAATGAAGAACCCGCGATCTGATGTTTTGAACGCCACAAGATTCAAATCTTGATAAGTTCGATAGTTGTTCAATTGAAGAACAAGGTAAGCAAAACCTCTCAATTAATAATTTGTCAAAAAGTTCTTTACAATGAAAAGTTTTTGGTATTTATACCAAACCCTAGAAACTAGGTAAAAATGTGCAAAATCTCATAAATAAGGTAAGAGATTGACTAAACATAGAATTCTATCAATTATGGAAAACTGGCTTAAAAAGGAAATTTTCTTCCAATTTTTTTTCTATGCAGCGGTCACATAGAGCAATCAAAATGCCCCTGCTTGGTTTCGGTAAATAGGTATGCGATCGCATGCCAGCTTCTACTATGCGGTCGCATAGTAGTAACTTTGGCCTCCATTTTCGCTTGCTTTTATCACATTGATCCAAATGTTTTTTGACCTCGACCCCAACATGAAACTTGCCCCATTCTTCATCACGATCACCATATCGTCAACCATAGCTTGAACAAGCAATGTCATTGATTCTTTCACCTGCTTTGCCATAGATCGAGTCATCGGTCCTTCTTCCACTAGCAATGGATCCTTCCCTGGACTTATCCTCGTTTTGACAGCACCTTGGATCATATCATATCGTGTATACAACTCTCGTACACGGGTTGTGATGGAGTCCATCAATTTCATATCATATCGTGTATACAACTCTCGTACACGGGTTGTGATGGAGTCCATCAATGTAGTGGTGGATGATGTCTGTACAGAGGGAGAGACTGGAATACCTAAGTGTTGATCCTGTCATGGTAGTTGAACCTAAAGAGACCCCTTTCACAATTCCCCACGTACTTCTAATGATTTAAATAGTCATACTAAGAAATCCACATCTGATAATAAACTTGAACCTCCAAAAGAACCTCGTCTCACGTTAAAACGAATCATCTTAAAGTGAATATTATATGGGATTTGGATGAAGGAATGAAACTCCTAAGAGAGTTTTGAACAATCTGATGTATGCTAGTTATGTATCTCAGATTGAGCCTAAGAAAGTGGAAGAAACTCTTAGGGATGAATTTTGGGTTAATGCGATGCATGAAGAGCTAAATCAGTTTGTGAGAAACAAAGTTTGAGATCTAGTTATTAGGCCTGATGATTGTAATGTTATAGGTACTAAATGGATATTTAAGGATAAAACTGATGATCAAGGTACTATAACTAGAAATACAGCTAGGTTATTAGCCCAATGATATACTCAGGTCGAAAGAGTTGATTTTGATGAAATTTTTGCCCCGACATCTAGGCTTGAATCCATGAGAATTCTTCTGACTGTTGCCTACACTTTGGGCTTTAAATTATATCAAATAGATGTCAAGAGTGCCTTTTTAAATGGAATACTACAAGAAGAAGCCTATGTTGAACAACCTAAAGGATTTATTGATCCTAAATATCCGCATTATGTTTATAGGTTGAATAAAGCTTTATATGGTCTGAAACAAGCTCCCAGAGCGCGGTATGATAGGCTTATTACATATCTTATGAAACATGGGTTCTCGAGAAGTAGTGTAGACAGAACCTATTTATAAGACATATTGAAGATAACATCACGATGTCCAGATCTACGTTGATGACATTATCTTTGGTTCTCCTGTTGATTCTCTTGCTCATAATTTTGCTGAGTGTATGAAGCAAGAATTTGAGATGAGTATGATTGGAGAGTTGAATTACTTTTTAGGGCTTCAAGTCATACAAATTGATGATGGCTTGTTCATATCTCAATCGAAATATGCCAAAAACCTTGTCAAACGTTTTGGTTTAGACAGCAAAAAACCCCCATGAGCACCCAGTGTCAAGTTAGATCATGATCCTACCAGAAGAGTGTTGATTAGACTCTTTATAGAAGTATGATAGGTAGTTTACTTTATTTCACTGCTAGTAGACCTGATAGACCTGATATATCTTTTAGTGTAGGAGTTTGTGCACGTTTTCAGGCTGATCCCAAGGAATCTCACCTGACTGTCGTACGACGCATCATCAGAGATGTAAATGGAACGGTAGATTATGAGATCCTGTACTCTCGGGACTCCAAGCTTGAACTTGTTGGTCATTCTGATGTCAATTGGGCCGGCAATGCGGATGATAGAAAAAACACTTCTGGAGGTTGCTTTTACATTGGAGCCAATCTTGTTGCTTGGATGAGTAGGAAACCAAATTCTATCTCATTGTTTACGGCACTGGATGAATATATTGTGGCAGGAAGCAACTGCACTCAACTGCTTTGGATAAAGCATATGTTGAGTGACAATGGATTGAATATGGAACTATGACTGTGTTATGTGATAATACCAGTGCTATTAATATTTCGAAAAATTATGTTCAAGACTCTCGAACTAAACATATTGATATTAGGCATCATTTCATTTGAGAGCTTGTGGAAACTAAAATAGTTAATCTCGAACATATTACTACTGAGAACCAATTAGCTGACTTGTTTACTAAATCGTTGGATGGTCTTCGCTTCGAATCTCTTAGAACAGCTATTTGTATTTGTGTACATCATTGACTGAGTATATTTGATGCATGTTCGTATTTTACTATTGAGTGACATTGAATTATGCATGCATCATGTTTAATTTTTTATTTATTCTTATACATTTCTACTTTCTGTTTGTTTGTTTTGTTGGTGTGAATTCTCTTGTGTACTTGGTGCATTCATATTTTAATTAATAAAAAAACAAAAAGAATTTTTCATTGTTATGATTTTATTTTCTTTTCAAACAAAAAAAATGGAGAACAAAAAGTTTTTATGGAGGAAATTGTTTTACATCATGATATACAATACACTTGATTTTGTTAGTCGTAATCAAGCATGAGTTTATTTAGTGAACTGTAATATAATTCACATTGCTGGCTTAGGATACTTTTGGAGTATTTAATATAGGTCGCTTCATATACCATCTGCATTGCACATACTATGAACTTGATAGTGGTACTCTACCACGTGTGTGAGATTTGGGATGGCTATCACATGTTAGTAGCGTGACTTTGAATATGAATTGACCAACTTATATAGACTTAAGCTCAAATTTATCCCTGCAATAATAAATAGACATATAATGAAAAAGTTAAAATAAAAGGGCTCAATATCTTATGCTATTTTTCGAAGCCTACTTGACTTGAGTAATTAAGCATGTGGGGTTTCTCATTACTTGGTGTCTGTGGTCATCTGACTTGGGTTAACCGGCCTAAAGCTCGTTATAGGGGTCATGTTAGTTGCTTAATGAAAAGAAGCCTGCACTTAAGATGAAAATTATACATATGAGCATTCCTGTTTACTGCTGTGATATAAGATAAATGTTTTATGCTACAAGTCAGAGGGAGAAAAGACATTCTCCGTACAAATGAGCTTTCATATGTAAGTTCTAATGTGCTTTACTGGTTTGACTTTCATAAGTAGAGGAATATACTTATTAGCAATCATGTTTTGCAAGTCCTTTATCCCAAAATTAAGGTTTGGAGTCCTACTACCAGATGATTAGTGGCACTTAACACATATGTGTCACTTATATCATTTACTCCATGGGTACTTTGAGTTAGTTTTGTGGGAAAGTTTATTGTTCATTGCATATACTTATGAATGCTTACACCTACATTCTTAAGATGTTGTACATTGTTCTTTATCGCTTGTCATTTTGTGACAAATAGGGGGAGTAGAAATTTCAACTTGTTTGATTTCTGACTCAAAGGCATTTTATTCTTTAATTTCAGTTATGCTAAATTAAGTTTGATGTTTTAGTAGTATTAATGTGTCTTCGTGGTATGTTGGTTGTATTGGTACTATGTCTCGATTTAGCATGCATAGTTAAAACTGAACAAGCCTAATGATTCATAAATTGCCTACAACAGGTGCTGATTAAACTGCATAATTTTTCAAGTCAACTAGTTTGTCATAGGTTATGAGTTTATAATTTATTTTTGATTACTGTCTTAACTTAGTTAGTAGTTTTGTCACATAATGCCAAAGGGGAGTTTGTTAGTTTTCGATGTTCTGTAATTGGCGATTCTGTAAACAAAAGGACTGTATTGTACTATGTTTAAAAAGTTAATTAGTAATGTGCAAATAGTTGAAAATATGGTTATTCAGTCTAGTGTTTGAGAATGGCAAAAAGAGGAAAACAACTCGGATTTTCGCTAGACTGTCATCAAAGTTTGGTTCGAGCCACAAAATCAGAAACATTGTTACTGGACTGTCGCCCCTACTTCGCTCGAGCGACAGTCTGTTGCTGAGCCATAGCTCGAGCGACAGGTTTATTCGAGAAATTTTTATTTCGCGATTTAAACGCTTTTTCCCTAGTCCATTCATTTTTCTAACCTACTTATATATACCAAAACACTTTTGTACGAAAATTGATGGGGTTGAACATTGAGAGAGCTATATCTGTAAGAGATTCATTCGATTCCTTCTTTCAACCTTCATCTACTTTGATTGTTTGGTGAGAAAAACATTGTTTATATAATCCAAATACCAAACTGTCTTTCTTCTACATCTGATCAAAGTTCTAAAAACTGAGAAGGTTTGACTAGAGTTCCAGTCTGTGAAGAACGCGGTGTTCTTCATTGATCCACGGGAAATAGATGATTCCACAAGGTTATGAGTGCTGCAGGGTAGCAGATTCCACAAAGAGCTTTGGCAACATCAGCTAAGGATTGGTGCAAGGGAGCACGGGGATCCAGGGAGAGCTATAAGAGTGCAGTCGACTGATCAGAAGTACGGGTCGTCTATTCTAATAGACTTTAAGTTGTTCAAATCATTTATAGTGGATTGTTGACTAGCACAAAGTGCCCGAAATTTTTTCCAGTTGGGTGTCTCAGTGATCATACCGTATGTTGATTGACTGCTTTATTTATTGTTTATATAATTTGCGGTATTCAAACATAGGATTAAATTGACGTGATTGTGTAACCATATAGAGATAACAATTGGTGACTTGTTGCTAATTTGTTATAATATTTTTAATTCCGCATAATATACCTATTAACGGCCCTCTAGTTATTGTTAGGGTCAAACTAAGTAACTTTCAATATGTTCTTTTTTTTTTTGCTTACCGTGTTATCAATCCATAGAAGCGAGGGCGAAAGAATGCGAGCAAGTTGTGATTATTTAGGTCAGGAAAGGAGATTGGTGAGATCTATGCACACGCACTACATTCATTTTCGACTCCAAAAGCTTCACCAATTGAGTAGGTATATTTGCCTTGCATTAACGTTTTATTTAGTCCAAGTTTGGTGGAGAATAAAATTAAAATTTTAGCGAATTTTGATAAAAGTTAATGAAATGTGTGGTTGAAAAATTGTGGATCACATAAAATATGTTGTTAAAATTAATTGATAAGTTTGATTTAAATTTAAATCCGAATTTAATTCCTATCAAACATGGACATAGCTTCCATCCAGGTACTCATATATATTCCTACTTTCAAAATCTTGCTTTGTTCAGTAAAATGTTTGTAACACATTTAGCCCATGTTTGATAGTTATTATTTGAAAGCTTTTTTTTTACATACCCATTTTCAATTACAAATTCATATAATTAAATATTTTGCACTTAAATCCAAATTTTTTTCATTTTTTAACCACAAAATTTCCTGCAATTTACTATTCAAAACATTATTATTTTTTTCATATAATAACTATCAAACAAAGACTTAGTACTTGGTAAATAAAATAATATATTTAGCTGAAAGAGTATAAGATTTTATGGCTTTGCCATTTATAAACTCAATTTTTACATCTTTGTTGACACTCCATTATTGTCAAAAAATGATTGAATGAAAAATCAGTTCTTTTTTTCAACTCTCAAATGATAGTTTTTCATATGACAAAGTGTAAATAAGGATGTATACCGAAGTCTACACCAAGCATGATTCAAGATTTTATTTTTCACAGAGTTATTCTTGAAAGAATGATATGAATGTAAAACACATAGTTTTTTCTCCTTATTTAATACGCTCGTATGATTATTTTATGAGAAAATGAATTTATTAATCTCATATTTTGGTTTAGGTGGCAATTTAATGGATATAGCGTAATTTGGAAGAAATATATGGAAAAAGACCAAAATAAAAGAAAGCGAAAGTTCGAGGACTAAAGTACAAATACTTAAAAGTCTGTTGAACCTCAAAATGAAGATTTGAGAGTGTTAGAAGTCAATTGGATGAATAAAGAAGTCAAGTGGATGAAATACAATCAAAGTATTATCAAATATCAACTTTCAGGCGAAAAAGTTATGCATCGGTTTGCAGCATCATATGGAGATCCATTTTTGACATGGAAAACGATCGAATTGGAAGATGATTTCCGAAGAAAAGTTGTATACCTTTGAGTTAGCTTTCCAATACATCTTGAATCACCTCAATTAGATATCGGGAGAGAAAGATATGACCAAAACACTGAAGGCTATCCGAAGGAAGATTTTAAAGCTACGCGATCGCATCCACAGGGAACTTCAGGGCCTGTTTTAATTGTTCTATGCAACTGCAACAATTTCAACTATGCGGTTGCATAGTTCATTTTGGTGACGTGATTTTTTGGTTTCCTAATTCTATTCAACTACGTATGGAAACAAATCTTTTGGTCATATATCAACCCTAGAACACACGAAAAATAGACCAGAACACCTCCAACCTATTTTCTTTATATTATCTAGTTCATCGATTTCTCTATTATTTAAAGTTGTTATTAAATTGAATCTTTAGCGCTGGTTTGAGATTATTTGATAATTAGGGTTAATTAGAACGCTGGTTTCTGATTAACTAAAATTAAGGAGAAATAGAAATTTATTCCAACGATAAATATTAGGAATGTGGATTGATTATTTTTTATGAATTGATGAATGGTTATAAATTTCCAATGGTGAAAGTTGATTTTGATCAAGACTCGTTTCATTTATTTAATACAACTTGTTAATTTACATTGTTATTTATTATAAGATTGATTTTGTTATAAACAAAACTCCCCCAATCATTATACGAAGCATAAATTGTTGCACACTCTTCGTGGGATCGACCCTTACTTCCATTACTACATTAGTTTTAGAGGTTTAAGAACTATTTTTGGGTGCCTACGACAGCACACCAAATTTTGGCACCTTTTCCGAGAGGTGGTGTTAATTTATTTTTGTGCATCTTTAGTTATTTTATTTTTGAAAAAAAAAATCATAATTTTCTAGATTTTTAGGTATTTTATTGTGTTTAGAAATTTTAGCATAAAATCTTATTTGTCTTTCTTAATCTAGTTTCCTTTTAATTTATTTGTCATTTGTTCTTTTTGTTTATGCTCACAACTCAAACTTCTAATCAAAGTGATTTGCAATACGATCTAGAAATTGAGAGAACTTTGCGCAGGTTAAGGAGTAACATCTAACAAAATCTTGAAGAAAGCAATCTCAATCCCAACAATCCATTTGCAAGTGATTTTGAGTTTGAAGGAGAAGGAACCATAGCCGAAAATAGGACTTTGAAGGAGCTTGCAACACCTACATTGAATCAACAACCTTTATATATAACTTTTCATCTTTTAGATGCTAATACTACATTTGAGCTTAAATCTGGACTAATACACCTTTTTGCTCACTTTTCATGGTCTTGCAGGTGAAGATCCTCATAAACATCTGAAAGAGTTTCATGTGGTCTGCATGAGCATGAAACTCATAGGAATTACTGAAGAATAGATTAAGTTGAGAGACTTTCCATTTTCTCTGAAGAATTCGGCTAAGGATTGGCTCTACTATCTAACATTTGGAAGCATTACCACATTGGATGGAATGAAGAGGTTGTTCTTAGAGAAATACTTTCCATCTTCGAGGGCAACAAATATTTGGAACGAAATTTGTGGTGTCAGACAAGATCACAGGGAATCTCTACATGAATATTAGGAGTGGTTCAAGAAACTGTGGGCAAGTTGTCCCCATCATTAGATCAGTGAGCAACTTCTCATCCAATAATTCTATGAAGGTCTTCAACCCACAGAAAGGAGCATGATTGACGCTGCTAATGGAGGAGCTTTGGTTGATAAAACTCTCGAAGGAGCGAGGAACTTAATTGCAAACATGGCAGCCAACTCTCAACAATTTGGCGCTAGATTTGACCCCCCTTCTAGACAAGTTAACAAGGTAAATATCTCATCCATTGAACAACAAATTGCTTACTCTTATTCATCAGATGGCCACAGGTAATGTACAGACATCGAAGGTTTGCGGAATTTGTTCAGTAGTGGGACATCCAACTGATGCATGTCCAACTCTTCAAGAAGAACCCACGGAACAGGTTAATGTAGTAGGTGGTTTCCTTGGACAACCATAAAGGAATTATGATCCTTTTTCGAAGATATACAACCCAGGATAGAGGGATCATCCCAATCTTAGCTATGGAAGTTCACAATCAAATCAACATGTTGCTCAAAATCGCCTAAACTTTCAACAATATAGGCAGCCATACCTGCCTAGACAACAACATGGCCAATCTTCTAACTTTGAAATGTCTTTAGAAGATATTGTTAAATCCCTTGCAACTAAAACTTTACAATTTCAACATGAGACCAAGGCTAGCATTCAATGTTTGGAGAATCAAATAGGTCAAATGGCTAGCGCGGTCAGTCGGCTGAAATCAAATAGTTCGGGAAAGCTACCCTCTCAAACAGTAGTAAATCCAAGGGCAATTATATTGAGGAATGGCAAGGAAGTGGAAACCCCAGTAAATGAAATTTCTACATTGTCATAACAAGTCAAGGAGAAAGACATGGACATCAATGTGGAAAAGAGTAACCCAACTGAGGATGATGCACCAAAATGTAAGCTTCCTCCACTATCTGATTATAAACTAGTAGCCCCATTTCCCTCAGGCTTTGGTAAAATCTAGGAAAAATTATCCAAATAGGGAGCTTTATGAAACTTTTCGAAAATGTGAGGTGAACTTTCCCTTGTTGGATGCTATTAAACAAATATCATGTTATGCTAAATTTTTAAAAGATTTGTGTACTATTAAGAGAAAGCAGCAACTGAAGGGGTGTGAAAAGGTAAAAGTTGGAGAAAACGTATATGCGGTCATTCAAAGGAAACTTCCTACAAAATGTAAAGACCCAGGTATGTTTACTATCCCTTGAATGATAGGTAACACCGGATTTGAGAAAGCCATGTTAGACTTAGGAGCCTCTATAAATGTCATGCCACATTCCATTTATGCTTCTTTGAAACTTGCCCCCTTAACTAAAACTGGTGTGGTAATTAAATTAGCTGATAGATCAAATGCCTACTTGATTTTTCCTCCTGACTTTTATATGGTTGATATGGAAAACAGTTATCAAACTAGCTCTATCTTGTTAGGAAGATCATTCTTAAAAACATCCAAAACTAAAATTGATGTTTATAGTGGTACATTGACCATGGAATTTGATGGTGAGGTAATTACATTTAATATCTATGATGCCATGAAATTTTCTGTAGATGATAATGCTGTATATTCTATCGATGTAATTGATGGTCTAGCACATGATGTTTTTGAACTTAACGGGAAGGATGAATTGGAGATTGCTATTTGTAAGAGTAAAGAGAAATAGAGTGATGAGTTAACTTTGAATCCCAGCTTGCGAGAAGCTGTTGATATGTTGAACACTCATCCAAAGCAACAAGCAGGTAGGGGTTTAGATGTTGTTTTGCTTGTTTCTAATGAAAAGACTCTACCTTCTATTGTGCAGGTCCCAGTTCTGGATTTGAAACCTCTCCCTACTCACCTTAAATATGAATTCCTTGGAAATGACAAAACATTGCCAGTGATTATTTCAAACGACTTGACTATATTGCAAGAAGAAAAATCTGTGGAGGTCCTCAAGAAGCATCGAACAGCCAATGGTTGGGCAATCACAGACATCAAGGGAATTAGTCCATCCACTTGCATGCATCGCATTTTACTTGAAGAAAGAGAAAAGCCTTCCCGTCAACCTCAACGAAGATTGAATCCACCCATGATGGATGTAGTGAAGAAAGAGGTCCTCAAGCTTTTGGAAATTGGCATGATTTATCCTATCTCTGATAGTAGTTGGGTCAATCCAGTTCAAGTGGTTCGTAAGAAGATGGGGATAACTGTGGTGAAGAATCATAACGATAAATTGGTTACCACCCGTGTTCAAAATGGTTGGAGGGTTTGTATAGATTATAGGAAATTAAATGCTGTAACTCGAAAAGATCACTTTCCTTTACCATTTATTGATCAAATGCTTGAAAGGTTAGCATGTCATTCTTACTATAGTTTTCTTTATGGCTATTCAGGTTATTTCTAGATTGCAATTGTCCCAGAAGATCAAGAAAAGACAACATTCACATGTCCATTTGGAATATTTGCATACCGTCGCATGCCCTTTGATCTTTGTAATGCTCCATCTACTTTTCAACAGTGTATGGTAAGCATATTTTCATATTATGTTGAGCATTTCATAGAGGTCTTTATGGATGATTTCACAGTCTATGGGGATTCATTTCATAACTGTTTGCATAACCTTAAGTTAATCCTTAAAAGATGCATGGAAACTAACCTTGTTTTGAATTCTGAAAAGTGTCACTTTATAGTAGAACAAGGTATAGTTTTAGGGCATGTTATCTCATCTAAGGGCATTGAAGTAGATAAAGCTAAAATTGATATTATTCAATCTCTACCTTACCCCGCTAGTGTGCGGGAGGTTCACTCTTTTCTTGGACATGCAGGTTTTTATCGTAGGTTTATCAAAGACTTCTCCAAAATTGCACTACCCCTGTGCAAATTGTCACAAAAGGACGTGACTTTTGAATTTGATGAGGCATGGAAAATGGCATTCGATAAGTTAAAAGAACTGTTGACTTCTGCACCAATCCTTCAACCCCCTAACTGGAACTTTCCCTTTGAAATTATGTGTGATGCAAAGGACTGGAAAAACATCTCATGCCATCTATTATGCTTCAAGAACTCTAAACGATGCCCAGAGAAACTACACCACAATTGAAAAAGAACTCTTGGCTATTGTTTTCGCTTTAGAAAAATTTCGTCCTTATTTACTTGGTACTAAAGTGGTTATTTATTCTAATCATGCAGCTTTGCGTTACTTGATGATAAAGAAAGAGGCAAAACTAATACTAATACGATGGATACTTCTCTTGAGTGAATTCAACCTGAAGATCAAAGACAAAAGGGGAACAGAAAACAGTGTTGCAGATCATCTGAGTCGTTTAACTAACTTGGATACCGAACTCCAATTGTGGGAAACCTTTCCTGATGAACAATTATTTTCTACAAGCATAACGCTACCATGGTTTGCAGACATTGTAAACTTTTTGGTCGTTAACACTTTACCTTCTGATTTGTCTAGGACTCGAAGAGATTAGCTAAAGAATTATGCAAAATATTATGTATGGGATGATTTATACTTGTGGAAGCATTGTGCAGATCAAGTGATTAGAAGGCGTATTCCTGAAAATGAGATTACTTCCATCCTCACCTTCTGTCACTCTTATGCTTGTGGAGGACATTTTGGAGCTAAAAGGACAATAAGAAAAGTGCTTAAATGTGGTTTCTATTAGCCATTCTTGTTTCGAGACGCCTACTCTTTTTGTAAGTCTTGCGAAAACTATCAAAAAATAGGTAGTATATCTCAAAAGACTGAAATGCAATAAACTGCCATACTTGTTTGTGAAATCTTTGATGTTTAGGGCATTGATTTCGTGGGACAATTTCCTGTATCTTTCGGTTTTACTTATCTTTTGCTTATTGTGGATTATGTTTCGAAATGGGTGGAAGCCAAAGCCACAGGACTGATGATTCTAAAGTTGTTGTAGATTTTATCAAGTCTAATATATTCTCCAGGTTTGGGATTCCGAGAGCTCTCATCGGTGATCGTGGAACTCATTTTTGTAATCGACCTGTGGAAGCTCTGTTTAGGAAATACCATGTCACCCACAAGGTGTCAACTGCATATCATCCATAAACTAATGGTTAGACGGAGGTTTCAAATCGAGAAATTAAATCCATCATTGAGAAAACGGTCTGCCTGAATAGAAAATATTGGAGCTTGCGCTTGGATGAGGCTTTATGGGCATATAAAACTGCATACAAGACACCCATCGATATGTCACCCTACCGGTTAGTGTTTGGGAAACCATGTCACCTTTCAGTGAAATTAGAACACAAAGCTTATTGGGTCGTCAAGTGTTTCAACATGAAGATAGATGAGAGTGGGGAACACAGAAAGTTGCAACTTCAAGAGCTAGAGGAAATTCGCAATGATGCCTATGAGAGTGCAAGGATTTATAAGGAGAAGGCGAAGGCTTTCCATGACAAGATGATCTCCAGGAAGGAATTTGAAGTTGGTCAAAAGGTCATCCTATACCAATCGCGGTTTCGTCTGTTTCCAGGTAAATTGTGTTCCCGTTGGATTGGACCTTTTGTTATTACTAATGTCTTTCCTGATGGTGCAGTAGAAGTTCAAAGTCTGAAAACCTCAAAAGTATTCAAGGTGAAGGGTCATAAGCTCAAACCTTTCTATGAAGGTCTTCAGGTGGATAACGTGATACCATTGGATTTTGAAGACTCGGCAACCCAAGGGAAGTTCGTTCTTTTTTTCTCTTTTTTTTTTTCGTATTCCTTTGTGTTATTTTTGTCATTTTCTTTGTATTGCACATTACATTGGGGACAATGTAAGTTTTAAGTGTGGGGAGGGGATTTAAATATTTAGATTTAATGCATTTAAATTTTGAGTGAGTTTAATTTCACAAATTTTTGCATGATTTTTCATGAAAATGAATTGAGAGTTAAATGATTGTTTTAGTTTGTGTATGCTATTTGCTAGAATTAATTAGGTTTTTGAAGAACTCATAACATGATTGAATGAATAATCCTCCAATTTAGAGTTGATTAGTGAAGTTATTTTCTTTAAGAATGGTACTAACTAAATTCTGTAAACAAAAGTCGGTGATATTTTTGAGCCTTTAAACTGATACATCCATAACAGACTCAATATTTTTTCATGTGTGATATTCTTCCATAGTTTTTTTCTCTAGAACTTGTCTTGCTTCTCTTCAAGTTCACATTGATACATGCATGCATGAACATGATTAAGGCCGTCTTTGTCACATAAATGAGTTTCATTAGCCAAATAGCCGACCCTGTAATTGAATTTTTCATTGTTGAGCCCATTTGAGCCTTATTGCCTTTTTTTTTTTTTTTGTATAAACTCACATTACAAGCTTTAAACTGAAAAAATAATGTCTTTACCCAAACCTTAAAGCTAGTGAAATATTGTTCAATATCATGATATGTGTGGGTGTGCAAGAAAATAAGTGTGGGGGTTTCAAAATTTTTGGTAGTGCTATGATTGGTGGAATGGAACATGTTTCAATTTCAATTCATAAGTTCCATTATGGGGTAACATTTGGAGTCTATATTGAAAAAAAAAAAAGATTGCTACAAAAAAATAAAAGAAACAAAAATGAATGATAGAAGAAAAAAGGAAGAAAAAGAAAAAAACATGACGGAGGAGAGTGATGTCAATGTTACAAAATATATTTGTTCATAATCCCTTCTATATTTCAAGAGAGAGTTCGGCTTGTGTGGGATAGATGCGAAGAAAAAAAAAAAAATTTAGTCTAGAGTTGTTTGTTTTACATGTTTTATGTATGTGTTTAAGTTAAGTCTATTCATCTTTGTTCCACTAGTTTCGATGGCTCTTAAGTTACATACCCAAATATTTCCCACCATGACTCTAAGCCACGTTACAACCCTTGAAAAGTCCTTATGATTCTTGTTAAGCATGTGATCTAAGTGGTGGGGAATGAGTAGATATGCAAACATATATGGTAGAGCATCTCCATTGGAATGAATTTAAGGGAAACACTTACCTTTTAAACACATGAGAGTTGAGTGCTTATATCCGTGAGGGTCTACATGTTTAGTTTACTCCGTCTTCATATGAAAATGCTTGCTAATTGATTATGAGTTATGTGGGAATGTTTATTCATGATGTGTTATGTGTTTTGAGGAAGTTTGATTGTTCTATATTCATGGCATTACGACCTGGTGTTTTTGGGGATTAAATTTGAGTTTTGCCCGAGGACAAGTAAAAGCTAAGTGTAGGGAAATTTGATATGAATGTAAAATACATAGTTTTTCCTCTTTATTTAATATGCTCGTATGATTATTTTATGTTAAAATGTACTTATTAATCTCATATTTTGGTTTAGGTGGAAATTTGATAGATATAGCGTAATTTGGAAGAAATATGTGGAAAAAGACGAAAATATTAAAAAAGCGAAAGTTTGGGGACTAAAGTGCAAATACTCAAAAGTCATGTTGAACCTCACAATGAAGATTTGAAAGTGTTAGAGGTCAATTGGATGAATATATAAGTCAAATGGATGAAATACAATCAAAGTATTATCATATTGAGATCCATTTTTGACATGGAAAACGATCGAATTGGAAGATGGTTTCTGAAGAAAAGTTATATCCCTTTGAGTTAGATTTCTAATGTATCCTGAATCACCTCAATTGGATATCGAGAGAGAAAGATATGTCCAAAACACTGAAAACTGTCCGGAGGAAGAATTTAAAGCTATGCGGTCGCATAGCTTAAAATCAATGCGTTGCATCCACTGCTCCAGGGAACTTCAGGGTCTGTTTTAATTGTTCTATGTGACTGCAACACTTTCTACTATGCGGTCGCATAGTTCATTTTGGTGACACAATTTTCTGGTTTCCTAATTCCATTCAACTACGTATGGAAACAAATCTTTTGGTCTTATATCAACCCTAAAACACCTGAAAAATAGACCTGATCGCCTCCAACCTATTTTCTCTCTATTTTTCTTAGATCTATCACGTGTAACTAACTCTTGGTGCTTGATTGAAGGATTCCGAAGCCTTGGAAAACATTATAACTGTGCGATCCACCTATTTTCATTGTTCAATTTATATTTTCAATATTTAATAATCTACTATGCATAATTTTATGATTGCAATGTTTGATTGCTAAAAGATCTATTAGTTTTTAATATATTGCAATCATAGCTAAGTTAAATCTCAAATCCATAATTGTTTGAATCATTTAACTTGTGAAGTACTAGGAGACAGGCTGAGTGAGAGCTTCTATGATAGATGATTATTCAATGACATCTCAATTCCCATCTCCCACCAATCCCATATTTTTTTCCGGGAAACGCCTCGAAAATCTATTCTTCTGTCCAATCCACAGTATTGTTTGGATTTGGGCTAAAATGATAAACGAAATAAGGGCGCCACACGCGCGGATGCGCTTGATAATTTTCTGTAATAGATGTTATTGAATCTTAAGAAGAATATTTAAATAGATTGAATGCAATCGCTGGTGTTTGTATTATCTAGTTCATCGATTTCTCGATTGTTTAAAGTTGTTATTAAATTGAATCTTTAACGTTGGCCTAAGATTATTTGATAATTAGGGTTAATTAGAGCGCTAATTTCTGATTAACTAAAATTAAGGAGAAATAAGAATTTATTCCAACGATGAATATTGATATTGTGAATGTAGATTGATTATTATTTGTGGATTGATGAATGATTATAAATTTCCAATTATGGAAGTTGACTTTGATCAAAACTCGTTTCATTGATTTAATACAACTCATTAATTTACATTGTTAGTTGTTATAAGATTGATTTCGTTATAAAAAAAACTCACCCAATCGTTATACAAAGCATAAATTGTTGAATTGCACACTTTTTATGTGATCGACCCTTACTTTCATTACTATATTAGTTTTAGAGGTTTAAGAACTATTTTTAGGGTACCAACGACAGCACGCCAAATGATCATACTACATGTACATAAAGGTTGACACATTGGTTTGTACTCATGTGAGTAGACAGATTTTGGTACATTGATCTTAACATCTTTTCCAATGAACTACCAAATTTTTGACATATAAGAGGGTGTCAATTAAGTATACACTTTGTGTGTGCAAGTAATTTAATTTTTCGTGCAATCCCTGCCCCTTTAACTTTCTGTTTTAAAGATATAAGCATTCGCTTCTTGATTGATTGACATTTATTACTTCCTCAGAATCAAAAGAAATTTAGCAAAAGCAAGCCATGTGCCATTTGATTTTGTGTTCCTGTTTAAGCATAAATGGAGTCAACTTTTGCTTTTGACGGTCATTATTCTGAGAATATAAAATCTTAAATAATATATTTTTGGAATATATGTGATTAGAAAATAAAAATAAATTTTAAAAAATCAAATTTACGTGAAATATATTTTATTGTGAAAAAATATAGTTGAAAAATGAGTATAAAAATTAAAGAATAATAAAATAATGACGGTCAAACAAGGGCTTAATAGCCATGAATTGGAGTTTCACGTGCTAAATTGAGTTAGGGTATCTCCCTAGATACTTGAGTTAACGAGTTACCAAAAAACAACAAGTACTCTACACAGTATTTAGGTGTTGATTACGCCCAAAGAATAATGCGGTAGTTATAGTGCAGTTTTGGGATGTCGTGTCAATAGGGAGATGGACGAATGTTTAAAGGAATTCTATAACTTAGGGTTTTTTTGATTTGAATGAAAAAAATTTGTTTATTAAATTAAAATGTGAATGTCACCGGATATAATGATGGAATTTAAGTCAATATGTAAAATAGTGAAGCATCGGAATCCCTCAACCGAATTGGATCAATCAACTTCAATAATTTATGCATTTTCTACTCAATAAGAAGTTTTTATCATAACTTTCTAATCGGATGATTTAGCAATACAAACCAATTTAATTCCACATGTAATTCTAGAATTTAAGTTTTCTAAATCTCTTTCCCACATTAATTTATTGAAATCAAATTCAAAAGGCAATCATATATTTCTAACATATAGCAGTAATTAAATCACACCAATAAAGTGTCTGAAATTTAAATTCAAACAAATATTTTAATTGCTCAATGGAAGAAACTTGATTAAATCCATGAAAAACTTAATAAAAGTTAAGTCAAACTCAAAACTAGTTCAAAGTAAGGAAATATAAACCCCAGAATTGTTTAAATAATGAAAAACACATTACATGAGTAAAAGACGTTGAATTCTCCAATTCCAATTGAGTTCTTTCGTTGCTTCATCAATGTTTATTAGTTCTTCATGAAGTTCTTGAGCCAAAAGTGATGATGATATGGTGTAGAATGAAGAATGATGAGGAATGAGGAGTTCTAAAGTGTTTTTGGGATCTTTTTCTAGGCTTCTCGTGGCCCAAATATAAAAAAAACCTAAATTTGCATAGCGCGGCGCCTAGGCGATGCGTTGCTGTTTTGAATTCTACATCCTATTCAGTATTTTCGTCATAACTTCCTCACCCGATGTTCAATTGAGACGATTCAGGATGCATTGGAAAGCTAACTCAAAGAAATGCAACTTTGCTTCAGATAAAATTTTCGAATTCGATTGTTTTTCATTTCAAAAACGCATCTCAATATGACAGGTGCAAAGCTTTTCAACTTGAAAGTTGATATGTGATAATATTTTGGCTATGTTTCATCCCTTTGACTCCTTCCTTTATCTAATTGACCTCTAACACTCTTAAATCTTTATCATAAGGTTAGAAACAAGTTTATAGTATTTGCCCTTTAGTCCCTGAGCTTTCACTTTCTTCCATTTTGGTTTTTTTTCTCTTTTCTTCAATTTTCCACCGTTTTCACCCATTTGCAACCTAAACCAAGCTATAGAAGTACTTAGTGCAGTTAGGTGTCAAATAATCACATAAACGCAAATATTAATGGTTGAAAAACGTAGCGAATGTGCTATTATCACACCCTCCAACTCATTTATTGCTAGTCCCTAGCAATTTAATGCAGAGCAAGATGAATGAATGACTGGTCTATATTAGAAGTGAAATTGTTAAGTTCTAATTTAACCACATGCCATGCCCTCTTCAAACTTAAGACCACACGAAATTAACAATGTCATGATTGTCAAGACGTCAAAGACTCATGCCAAATGTGTGAGTGTGTGTCAAACCATAGCCATTTTACCGCCAACCCTAACACATGCAACATCGTATATCTCAAGCTGAAGGTTCAGCTCCATAACTCACGGGTATCAAAGTGTTTAGTGTGGGTTTCTATCTATGGAGCTGAGCAAGATGAATGCTCAAATTTGGAGGCTTAAACAATTGTGCACAAACAACAAGCAAATATTGATTCTGTGATAGGCATACTACCAAATGAGAATTCATCAACTTCTTACCAACGCCTAATTGGGATCAAAATGGTCAATACAAAGGGTTGTAATGAAGTTTAGGTTGGATCGTATGAGAAGAACGGATATAAAAATTTAAATATTTTCAGGCACATAGTTAGGTATCTTATCAAATATCTCAATACATCACATCTTTCAATCAGCACATTCATCAATATTTCAAGCCCCAAAATCAAATATGTATATGTTTTTTATTTTGGCCACTTTACTTGAGCACATATCAACTTTTGTCGATTTCCTTGCTTCAATTCTTGACAAATAAACATTAAATACCCACTACATACTTGGAAGTAAAAAGATGGACAAATATGCGCAAAATTCATATTCCAATGTGGAGAAGTATGGATAATATAGGTGCATGAAGAAAATGATATATATGTGTATGGCTCAAAGTGGCTACTAGGGGTATTGAAAAGAAAGGTTGAAGGCTCAAATGTCAGTCCTAAATTGACCTTTATAATTTCCCAAGCAATCCATCATCTTACCATAAACCATGTAGTGTTATTTACAAAGGAGTTTCCAATTCACAAGACCAATGAATGCTTATTGCCATATTTTAGTATATTGTGGCTCACAATCCTCACCTAATATCTCACAAGAAAAAATTCAGCAAGAGACTCCTCTAGCTACATGTTTTAAACCACCATCTTACCACAAGGTTTGTGTGCACGAAAAATTTAACAAGTGTCAAGACATCTAAATTTTCACAAACAAAATTAATTCCTAGTGGTGTGTGTTGTCATTCAAGAGCATAAACATGTAGCAAATTAGAGATTCTAATTTTTTTAAAAAAATTGTAAGGAAATCATAATAGAATTCCATGGTAATTATGCAAATCAAATGCAATTCACAACAAAATCCAAATATGCAATTCACAACAAAATCCATCCTCCCCCAACTAAATATTGCATTGTTCTTAATGTATAAACATGAATACCAAAGAGAAGAATGGAAAGATGTCACCTGAACATGAAAGTGAATCAACAAAAGTTGAGGTATAAGAAGCTTGAAGCGCTCAATGGAAATTCGTGATGCAAAAAAAGAAAATAAACTAAAATAAAAACGCAAAACACACCTAAAAAGAAAAAGGGCTAATCTAAGAACTAATATACAGAGCGAGGTGAAAGACATACCTGAAGGGTGTCATGGGTAGTAAAATGGGTGTGCAAGGGGAATTTCTTCTACTGCAAGCACATGTTGCCCATAGACTATTTTGAGTTTCTGTCCATTCACTTTGAATACTGAACCATCACTAGGATCCTTTATTTCAACAGCCCCATTTTCAAAAACTAGTGTCACCACGAAGGGGCTAGTCCACCTAGAACGGAGTTTTCCCGGGTGCTTGTGGAGCCTATAATCATACAAGTACACTCTCTGGTTTGATTCAAAAGTTTTTCTCAAAATATGTTTATTGTGGAAAGCTTTCATTTTCGACTTATAGATTCTAGAACTTTCATAGGCATCATTTCTCAACTCCACCAATTCACTTAATTGAAATTTCCTATGTTTACCTCCCACTTCCAGATCAAAGTTGAAATGCTTAATAGCCCAAAAGCCTTGGTGCTCAAGTTCAATAGGTAAGTGACACGGCTTTCCAAATATTAGTCTGTATGGGGACATGCCTAGAGAAGTCTTAAAAGCTGTACGGTAAGTCCAAAGTGCATCATTTAATCTTAAGGACCAATCCTTACTATTAGGGTTCACCATTTTCTGCAAAATTTGTTTAATCTCCTATTCGCCAACTCTACATGTCCACTCGTTTGGGGGTGATAAGCAGTAGAAATTTTGTGAATAACCCCATACTTTTTCATTAGAGCCTCAAATGAATGGTTACAGAAATGTGTACCTCTATGACTGATAACACGTGGTGTACCGAAACAAGACAAAACATTCTTTTTCAAAAACTTTACAACTGTTTTATTGTCATTAGCTCTACAAGCTACCACTTCTACCCATTTAGACACATAATCGACCACAACAATGATGTATAGATAGTCACTAGAAGATGTAGTTTGAGATGAGGGTATAGTATTGGTTCTACTTGGTTGGACATGTTGATTGTCAGACTTCCAGCTGAAATTGGGGTGATTCCGCCACCCCTTATTGTAGCTTTCAGAGAATGGAGCATATGGCTTTTGGTACATGCCTAAAGCATTGCAGTGTTCCTCATACACTTCCATCATCTCAATGTAAGTGGGACACTCTTGCACGGATGTTCAGTTTTACCACACACAAAACAATTTCCACTAAACTTGACACGAGATACATTCTGTATAGATTTTGAGTCTTTAGCACATAGGATTTCAAGTTCTCTAGTTAGGACCTCTACCTTTGCTCTAAGGCTATCTTCCTCTCTAAGATGGTATATACCTGTGCTAGTGGGATTACTTGCGGGTCGTAACCTATTAATACTCTCATTGGCACTAGGTCCAGTCTAAGTATGAGCTTTTTCAGCTAAGTCATCTAAATATTCTATAGCCTCATCTGGATCTTTTTGTAGGAAATCGTCATTACACATCATCTCAACAAACTGACGCTCCCTAGGTGTTAACCCTTCATAGAAATAGCTCACGATACGCCAACTCTTATAACCATGGTGGGGACAAAGAACTTTGAGTTCTTTATATCTTTTCCACACTTGATATAAAGTTTCACTCTCCTTTTAGATAAAAGAAGATATTTGCTTTTTCAACGCAGTTGTTTTGTCATGGGGAAAGTATTTGTCAAAGAATGCTTGGGTCATTTCAGCCCAAGTTCCAATCAAACGAGGTCTCAATGAGTACAACCAGCTTTTTATCATTTCTTTAAAAGAAAATGGGAAGAATTGAAGCCTAATTGCATCCATTATACCATGTTGATTGTGAAAGGTTGCTATTACCTCCTCGAATTTCCTAATATGCACGTACGAGTTCTCATTTTCAAGTCCATGGAAATTGGGAATAAGTTGAATCATTCTAGGTTTAAAATCTACGCGTGGCATATTGGGCGGAAACATAATACATGAAGGTGTAGATGTGCGCGTGGGGTGCAGGTAATCATGCAAAGTTCTATATGGTGCATCATGCTCACTATCAGACATTGTGCTATGTGATGTGGTGTTCGTGTTCATAGGTGCAGAATCAGAAAATGGGTTAAAAAGATGTTCAAACTCTATGAGAGGTGTTTTCACAAATTTTCGTCGCTCGTCTCGATACCTGCTCATAAAACAAAATTCAAAGGAAATGATGTGATAAAAACAAATAACAAAGAAAGATAATAAACTAACTAAAAATGAAATTGAAAAAGGGAACGAAGTCACCCTTTTCCTAGAGGATCCTTCAACTAATTGTACCGTCTCCCAGGCAACGGCGCCAAAATTTAATTACGCCCAAAGAATAACGCGATAGTTGTAGTGCAGTTTTGAGATGTCGTATCCACAGAGAAATGGACGAGGGTTTAAAGGAATTCAATAACTTATGATTCTTGTGATTTGGATGAAAAGAATTTGTTTATTGAATTAAAATGTAAATGTCACCGAATATGATGGAATTTAAGTCAATATGTAAAATAGTGAAGTATCGGAATTCTCTCAACCGAATTGGATCAATCAACATCAATAATTTATACATTTTCTACTCAATTAGAAGGTTTTATCAAAACTTTCTAATCGGAGGATTTAGCAATACAAACCAATTTAATTCCACATGTAATTCTAGAATTTAAGTTTCCTAAATCTCATTCTCACATTAATTTATTGAAATCAGATTCAAAAAGCGACCATATATTTCTAACATATAGCAGTAATTAAATCACACCAATAAAGTATCTGAAATTTAAACTCAAACAAATATTTTAATTGTTCAATGGAAGAAACTTGATTAAATCCATGAAAAACCTAATAAACGTTAAGTCAAACTCAAAACTAATTCAAAGTAAGGAAATATAAACCCTAGAATTGTTTAAACAATGAAAAACACATTACATAAGTAAAATATGTTGAATTCTCTAATTCCAATTGAGTTCATTCGTAACTTCACCAATGTTTATTAGTTCTTCATGAAATTCTTGAGCCAAAAGTGATGATGATATGGTGTAGAATGAAGAATGAGGAGGAATGAGGAGTTCTGGAATATTTTAGGGGTATTTTTCTAGGCTTCTCGCGGTCCAAATATAAAAAAAAACCTAAGTTTGCACGGCGCAGCACCTAGGCGCCATGGGAGCAGCGACTAGGCGCTGCGTTGCTGTTTCGAATTCTACATCATGTTCAGTATTTTCGTCATAACTTCCTCTCTCGATGTCCGATTGAGGCGATTCAAAACGCGTTGGAAAGCTAACTCAAAGGGATACAACTTTGCTTCAGATACCATCTTCAAATTCAATCGTGTTCCATGTCAAAAATTGCTCTCAATATGAGGTTGAAAACTGGTGCAAAACTTTTTAGCTTGAAAGTTAATATGTGATAATGTTTTGGCTATGTTTCATCCATTTGACTCCTTCCTTCATCCAATTGACTTCTAACACTCTCGAATCTTCATCACAAGGCTAGAAACAAGTATAGAGTATTTGTCCTTTAGTCCCTGAGCTTTCACATTCTTCCATTTTGGTCATTTTTCACTATTTTCTTCAATTTTCCACCGTTTTCATCCATTTGCAACCTAAACCAAGATATAGAAGTACTTAGTGCATTTAGGTGTCAAATAATCATAGAAACGCAAATATTAATGGCTGAAAAACGTAACAAATGTGCTATTATCAGGTGTAACAGACTTAGAGCTTTTCTAATAGACTATTTATTTATGAAGAGTATCTTATATATTATAGAGAGTATCGTTAAATTTAGAGAATCAAAATTTTTATATATCACAATAATACTCTCTATTTTGACTATTTATTTTGCTTTTCTCACGAAATATTTATTGATTTTTCTTCATGTGTTATTTAACACAATTTTTTATATATCAATCATCAATCAATTTAAATATGATTTGGATATTTAAGAAGTATAATATATTAAATTTGGAGAGTTAAACTTACTCTATATTTTGAAAAGTCAAAATAGAGTTTCTTGAAATTTATTTTTAAGCATTAGCTTTTTAAAATATAGAACATTTTATATTTAGATAGTCTCTTAGAGATTGAACCCCCCCCCCCCCCCTCCTTTTTTTTTTAGGGGTAATTATATTACCACAACAAAATTTACTTGTTACACCACAATTTTAATCAATTTTTTTATTTACTTAAATCACCTTAAGTAGAATTACTTAATTACCCAAAATTTTATATAAATTCTTAAAACATTTTTTCTGAATACACCACGAGTTGCCTTTGGCTGTACCGCCACCGCCACTTCCATCTTCTACCTCGACATTTTTAGGAAGGAGAAGAAAGAGGAATCCCTTGCTGAAAAATGGAATGACATATTGGGAATTTGCAAAAGGAGAAAAAACTCTTTCTATATGCATACAAGCCTATTACCAGGCATGAAATTTGGATGGAAAGTCGGCACAAACAGGTATTTAACATCATGGAAAGATGAAAATGACCCGTCTCCTGAAGAAATTACTCACCGACTCGAAAATAATGGGATACCTCAATTTGTTCTTCGCAATAAACCAGAACCAATTTTCCGGCCATGGCCATAGAATTTAGGGGTCCCCCTAACTGGAAGACAACTTTCAAACAAACTTTTGTTTACAATAATGAAGAACTGTACTTTATGAATGAGATTGTCAACAAATCTTTTTTTATCTTGGTTGCCGTCTATCCATCCGGTTTAGTCCAAAGTTACCTATTGAAGAAAAGGGGGTATCCTCATTGTTGGGTTTTTTGATACCCAATAAATCCGAGCGATGATGTTAAACCGGTTTTATGTTGGATTAGTCTTCATAGGCCTCGGCCGATGATTGAAGTGGAATGTCGACACCACAATGAACGTACCATCCCGACACCCTAAGTGGGCCATTTGAAGTAGCCTAATTTGTTTAGTGTTGCTCATGGCCCGACCCATTACCTTGGACGGCTTTTAGTTGATAGCCCACTCGTTTGTTGAACTTATTGGGCCTCTACTTTGTGTTTGACCTAAAAGCCCAATTCCTTGTCTTTGGTATATATCCTACCCGGTTTCTAGTGTTGTTTAATGTGGGAGAATGTAGCCGTGAGAAAGAGAGGACGTCCCTTTGCCTTGGTGGTTCCGGGTTGTGCTTTGTGCTTGATCTCTCTTCTTCTCTAGCCTTAGTGGCTGATTATTGATGCTACTGAAACTCCACACCTTGTCCTTTGTGGGCTAAATACTTGGGAGCAACCGGAAGATGGGTTGGTGTCGTTTGAGGAGACGGGTTGCATTGTGGTGTTCGGTCTGGTTTAATCGAGCTCGGTTTTGCTGATTTGAAGCCCCAAATTTCGACAAATGGTATCGTAGCAAGGTTATGGTGGTTTGGGCGAAAAATCGACTCTGCAACAGCCCGTAAACGGAGCGTAATCGGCAGAAATCTGCCGCTTTTTGTGCGAAAATCGGACTCGCAATCGTGATTTCCGCCAAACCGAAGGAGTTTGGAGAAACGGACACCATCGCGGACTCAGCAAGTCGAGGAGCCGCCGGGGAGTGGCGCGTAGTTGGTCACGCGCCGCGCGTCACGCCGGGCGTTGGTGGCCCACGCGCCGCCGCGGTGGCGGCGCGTGGAGGCGCGTGTGATCGAATTTTGGAAAAGCGGTCTTCAGCAACCTTTGTTGGGGACATCGAGATGGACCCAACGGTGTTGACGGATTTGATTTTGGGGTACTACGGTGAAAGTTAGACCCGGGCTCCGTTTGGACGTTCGGTGCCGAGTGTCGTTTTGTGTCGTGTTGCCGGTGATTTTAGGACGAAGAGCGACGGTCCTAAAGTGTTGAATTCGCAGCTCTCGATATTTACGACCTTCGACGTGGTCCGCTCGGTATTGTATTCTTTGCCTTTATTATTGCGCTTAAAATTATTGTGTAGGATGATTTATTTTTCGCATTAGAAGTCATCGTGCATGGGTGACGTTAGGTTTGGGGTTACCGTGAAGGGGTAACCATTGCCTGTTGCTAGACCTAGGAATTACGTGTTAATTATTTGCCTTAAATTTTTCGTGAATTTTTTGTCGATTTATTTTTTCATTATTTAGAATTGCACGAGAACTTAGGAAAGTTTACTTGACTATTCTCGTGTGGAATTCGTGTCAAGATTTCTACTTGTGGTTGTTATTGGTTGTTTTTGTGTTTTGTGCATTTTTGGGTAAAATGACGACACATTATGAGTTGTGCATGTTTTAATGAAAAATATGATATTTTAATTTGGCAAATGTGGTCTAAGGCATGTGCGAAAAGTAATATGTGTTTTAACTGCAGTTATTTGGACATTGTTTGAAATAGACTGTTCTAGGGATGATAAAAGGAAAGTTGATGAGAGTGGTGAGGCGAATTGTTTCTGGTGAAAGATGACCCGTGTGAGGTTTATTGAGTGAAAACCTGGTTACTGCTATGTGCTTTTGTGTGTAATCCTTTCTTCATGTGTGTGATGCTCAATTCGCTGCATGGCTATATGTTGCATTTCAATGTGTTTGATATGTGCATTGGCATGATTTTGAGTGATCTTATTACTTGGTGTAATGTGTTTGCATGCATAGTGGGTTTGGCAGTGTGTGTGTGTGTATGTCTTTTGGTAAGATGGAGTATAGATGTCTAGGGGTACATTGTGGTTTGTACTGTGGGATGTGGAGTGTTACATTTGGATCACGGTGGAGATGTGATCAAATGTTTGGAATCCTTTATCTGTAAGAGACCCTGATCAGGTGGAGTACGAGTGAGGCACTTCTATCACTTCTATTAGGTGGAGACCCATTATCCATTTAGGTTGGAGAAGTGATGTGGTGATAGAGGATTATCCCGAGAACTTAGGATCTATAGAGGCTTATCGTTAGACATGTTTGTTTGTTTGTTTGTTTGAGTGATTAGTCTAGTGAGCAGGTGGGCGATGAGGTGAGATATGTGTTCTCGAGGAGTGAGCAACACGGAATGGGATAGGATAAGTGTGGTGAGATCTTTGTGAGGTTATTTATGCATTTGTTGCGTATGTGTTGGCCTGTTGATTGACTTTGTGTTAATCTATTGTTCTGTGTGAACGTGTGTGATAAGATCTATATTATCCTATATGATATCTCCATTGCATGTTTATTTGCCTCGATCGATTGTCAGTATTCGTTTCTACTGGGTGTTTTTTCGACCTTAGCCCTGGTGAGTATATATGGAGCAGGTATGGTATGTGTTTCTGTGGAGACACGATGTAAGGTCTGTGATACCAATTTTATTGGTTACCTTGATTGTGCAAGTGTAAACTGTGTGTTTTGTCTACTTGCAGATTTATTGGGATCAAGGTGGAGATTTGTTGGGTTTTTTGATACCCAATAAATCCGAGCGATGATGTTAAACCGGTTTTATGTTGGATTAGTCTTCATAGGCCTCGGCCGATGATTGAAGTGGAATGTCGACACCACAATGAACGTACCATCCCGACACCCTAAGTGGGCCATTTGAAGTAGCCTAATTTGTTTAGTGTTGCTCATGGCCCGACCCATTACCTTGGACGGCTTTTAGTTGATAGCCCACTCGTTTGTTGAACTTATTGGGCCTCTACTTTGTGTTTGACCTAAAAGCCCAATTCCTTGTCTTTGGTATATATCCTACCCGGTTTCTAGTGTTGTTTAATGTGGGAGAATGTAGCCGTGAGAAAGAGAGGACGTCCCTTTGCCTTGGTGGTTCCGGGTTGTGCTTTGTGCTTGATCTCTCTTCTTCTCTAGCCTTAGTGGCTGATTATTGATGCTACTGAAACTCCACACCTTGTCCTTTGTGGGCTAAATACTTGGGAGCAACCGGAAGATGGGTTGGTGTCGTTTGGAGGAGATGGGTTGCATTGTGGTGTTCGGTTTGGTTTAATCTGAGCTCGGTTTTGGTTGATTTGAAGCCCCAAATTTCGACACTCATCGACTGTTTTGGATTCAACACAGAATAATCGGTGTGAGAAGTATGGATTATGCGGTGCTAATATCATTTGTAAAATCAAGAGTAGTCCACCATAATCAAAGGAAAACTTGAGGATCATACTTTCCAGAATGAAGAATCATCCTCACAAAGCCAACAAGAGGCACAATGTCCTCCAAAATCTGGTCTTCCCAATACACCGACGTGGCACCATCTCCACTTTTCTTCTCAGTTTCATAATCTGAATCGTTGTTCGTCGACTCTCCAAAAGCATAAGACTGCGAGTCCTCCCCGCTCCGAACCACACCGTCATTTGAACCAGTCTTGATTGCGAACAGATGCACAAGTGAGAGCTATTCCATGGGAAAGTGACTGAGAATGAATATTTGGTAAAACCAAGGAAGCAAAAGAAGCCATTTAAATGAATTAACTAATTTATATTAATCATTTTCTTTCGATTTGTTCAAGAATGGGAAGGCAATCGGACGGGAATGGGCGAATTGCAGGTATCTTCTTCACTCTAAACTTTGGCAGAGAAGAAGAAGAAGAATAGTTTATGAGTACACCCCAAGACCTTTTTTTTTATTGGATTAAGGATATATTTGTAAAATTTTTGTGGTGTATTTATCAAATGTGTATTTTGGTTGTGGTGTGATTATAATGTGGTGTAGTAACTAAATTTTGTGGTGGTAATATAATTACCCTTTTTTTTTATGAGAAATGAGTTTTTATAATAATGATATTTGGAAAATATTTGGTTGAAAGATGTAAAAAAGATTTGAATTTACGTGAAAATTATTTTTTTGGGAGAATTTGAAAGTGAAAATGAGTTGAGAAAAATGAATTTTGTAGAGAATGGGGCTCAAACGAGGACTTGAGTTTTTGGATGTGGTTTTAATGGGCACTTAGTATGAACCATACAAACTCTCCAGGGATATTAGAACTACGTAAACCAAAATAGTCACATGAATATGGTTCTTGTTAAAAACCATTAAAGGAGAATGAGACAAAAAATTAACACCAGCAAAATGCAATATGGTTAACTGCATAATATTTACAGCATTTAATTATGAATTAATTATTTACAGGAGACTCAAAGCAGCCTTAACTAAAATAGATACTATACAGACCTGAATCAATAAAGCTAGTTGTACAATCTTTGTTGACAATCATAGTTGACAATCATGTATTGTGAAAATCCAAATCATTGATACAAAAAATGGTTTTTTATAATTTTTAAAATGAATGGATGTGAGGCTGCCAAATGCATAGTTGTCAAACAATGTTGTCGACGAAAATTGTACAAGTAGCATGATTCGGCCAGAATTTAATACTTTAAATTCCTAAACTTATGAAGTTCCCAAGCACATTATGACACAATGAATGAGAAAAAAATTTCTTAACCACAATACCAACTCCAAAGACCAACAAAATGCAATAGAAATCATCTGAAACCAATAGAACTACCTAGGACGAAGACAACACAATGGGATGAATTTAACTTACACCCAACTATGAGGCATAGGATAAGATTTTGCTGGCTTCAAATTTCGACCAACTTCTTGATTATTGTTGCTTGTTCCTGAGCTTGTACTTCCTCTAAGCATTGCCATTAAGCTTCCTCCATGCACCCTACCTTCCGGAAGAGACAAATCATTCAAGCTAGTGCTTCCATGAGTGAAATTTTCTTGTGGTGAAATTTGCGTGGTAATCATTTGTTGTCCATAACCCTTTGAATCAATCCATGTGCCAATGCGATCAGAAAGATAGCTTCCAGTTGCAGAAAACCCTTTCAACTGGGAAAATGAGCTAGGGTGTAGATTAGAAACCATAGGAACACTCTTGTGCATGTGTTTATCTTGAATTTGTGCACTGTGGGCAACACACAAGCCAGATTTCCCTCTAGCAAACTTGTCACATTGAATGGCATCTTGACCACCAAACTCTGAACCCAACTGTCCCCAAGAGCATCGTTTTCCACCACCATGCGCTTTGCAAAAATCGGAGCTTCCTTGTGCACTCTTTGTACATCCTTCAAACTTGCACCTTTTTCCACCCCCATGGCGGACACAGTAGTTTGTGCGTCCCCTTGCACTCCTAGTACATTTGGGCATGGCACACCTCTTTCCTCCGCCATGATTAACACAAAACAAAGTTCCTCCGTGCACGCTCTTGGTGCATCCAACAAATGTACATCTTTTTCCCCCACCGTGGCCTTTGCATAACAGAGTACTTCCTTCTGCACCTTTTGTACACCCCAAAAAAGTGCACCTTCTGCCGCCACCATGAGCTTTACAGAACATTGTACTCCCCTGAGCACCTTTAGTACATGCAGGATACTGACAGCGACGACCACCTCCATGAGATATGCAGAGGCCAGATATTCCCTCAGCACTCTTCGTGCAATTTTCAATCATACACCTTTTGCCACCCCCATGATGAATGCACATGCCAGACTTACCTCTTGCAGCACGAGCACAGCCCTGCTGACTGCAGCGCCTACCACCACCATGACCTATACAGTATTCTGTACCGCCTTCAGCACTCTTAGTACACCCAAGATACTGGCAACGCCGACCGCCTCCATGTGCCTTACAGAAAACTGTCCTGCCTTCAGCTCCCTTTTGACAGCCTTCCCTCTGACACCTCCTGCCACCTCCATGGGCAATACAAAGACCAGAAGAACCTCTTGCTCCCTTGATGCATCCTTCAAACCTACAAGTTTTGCTGGTTCTATGCTGCTGTTGCTTAATAACTGACACAGAAGCAACGGAAACTGAGCATGGTGTTGTTGCCGGAGTTGATGCAACGTTTGGGGTCGTTGAAGTAGGATTGTCCCTGTAATGGACTTGATCCAAAGGAATGGAAGTCTCTAGATTCTGCAATGGAGACACAAGAGGCCCAGTTTTCCAACGAGACAATGTTGATCTTTCGTCCACAAGTCGAAATGTGGAGGCTAATGCTGGTGACTTGGAATTATTCTGGTAAGGACTAAACAGTTGAGAAACAGTGGTGACATCAGATTCAGCGGGTCCAGTGGATAGACTCAATTCTAAGTCCATTTTAGGCTTCCTTACTTCAAGTGTGTTTGGAGCCCCAGCAGGTACCTTAGTTGGGTTGGATGTCCTGTCATCTCCTAGGTTGATGTTGATACTTAGACCAAGATCAATAGAAAACTCTTCCATTTCTTTCCCTGAGCATTTGGCAGTGTTGAAACTTGATGAACGATCCAATCCAAGAACCAGAGAAGATCCATCTTTCAAGTTAATATGCCCATTAACAGCATTCCGTTTCCTCTTGCTTCCGTTGGAATAACAGGAGCTTGAAACACCGGGTGAATTAAGATCCGGAGCAGCAAAGACCTGACAATTGACAAATTTGCATAGATCTTTTGACACAGAGGCCAAAGTAGAATCACAGTGGGTGGTGCTGTCCATGCACCGTTAACTCACACCTCGAGACAAACCAATGAATGAATGAAATTTAAAATTATGAAAATAAGAGATTGCTGGACTTCTGAGGTCTAAAGAAGAAAAGAGGGGAAATAATAACGAGTAAAGATCAAACTGTAGCTTCCAAAAATACGACAACATCCACCACTAACAAAACCTGAAGTGTCCTGACGATCCATTCTAAGATATGTGATACAATTTGAGCAAATCACAAACCAAAATATCAATTGGGAAACATCATCATCCATGCAGAATACTGGCCACTAGTCATCCTGTTCCAAGCAAATAAAATTCATTACTTGGAGTTAGTTTGCCAGATAAAAAGTAACATAATCTATATATAAATGAAAATCCTGTGAGCAGATTAAAGTAACTTTCTATCAATCAACACGACTCTTTGATGGCATTAACTCAGAAAGTGATCTATGGATATTATTCGAGACTGGCAGCAAGTCAAATGAATAGTAAGTGCGTAACTGTAAGCAGAATAAGGAAAAACTAAAGAAAGAACTAAACATAAAAAATAAAACCACGAGTTATCAATTTCGCATCAATAAACAAACATATCTTCACTGCAAACACTCGTATTCTACAGGGAACGGAAATCGTTGTGACACCATAAGAACATGTTAATTAAAAAGGAAGAAAGACCACCAGAACTCAACTTAATCAATAAAGAACTTTCCCTAAATTCCAATTAAATGATGAAAAAGAAAGAATGTATACGTAGAATACGTTTAGATAATAAAAATGTATATCATTTCTTAACTCTCTAATTCTGCTACAATTCAAACGAAGAGACCAAAATTATTTTAAACAAAGCTTAAATCATTGTTCAATTCATTGTTTTCAACTTAAATCAGAACAAAAAAGTAAACCACTTGCTGAAAATAAAGATCTTATACAATATAGTTAGTAGCGATTATATTTCCTAAATTAAATTCGGAATTACCTTCAGATTAAGGGAGTTTAAACGCGCAAGAGAACAATCAAATTCGTTGATGGATCGTACGGCGAAAACTAGGGTTTTGGAGTGCCAGCAAATCCGAAAGAAGCGTGAGAGAGAGAAATTGGTGGAGAAAAAAAAGAGAGACAATCGAGTGAGAATTCGGTTAATAGTAGAATCGCGGCGCACGTTAAATTGACGCATTTTCGATCCTCCGCATGCTCCCACATTGCTTCCCGTACGTTCTCATTGGTCAACGCCTCCAACGACTTTTTTTTTTATTCAATTAAAACTGAAAGGTAAATGCTACTCTTACAATTATGCTTCACAATCCATTACACAGTCTTTCAAATTTGCTGGCATGGCATGGATCCGATCCAGCAACAAAAAAAATAACCCGGCCCAGATTTCTCCCCTTATCAGCAACTTCGCACTTCCTCAACTCCAAGACAAAAGCCCCAAATTCCAAACTCCCTCCAAATCTCCCCGTCAAGCTTCCCGTCAATTCCAGCCATCGAAGAATGCCCACCCGTCGTGTCCAGCAGCTGTGGTCTCCCCAATCGAAGACCTTGAAGCTCCCTGATCATTTAATTGCTGCAGCCGTTGTTTTCTTGAACACCATTTGGAGCAGGAAGTGCGAGTCCAGGTCGTCTTTTTGAGCACCATTTGGAGAATTGGAGCTGGTATTTCCCTTCCTTTTTTGGGCATCTTGTTGAGCACCATTTTTCCTTCTTTGTTAAGCTTTATTTCTTGCTTGGGGCAGTTGAACCGGTGGGATAAAATGTAGTTTGATTTTGCTGTATAGTGTAGAATTTTTTTCAAAGAATAGTCGGGTATGAGTTGTGTGTCGTAGATTAATTGGTTGAAGACAACATTCTTAAACTTACCAGTAGACAGCAAATGTTGCACAAAATTTACACAATCTGGTTTGTTTTTTGATTGCAGTTCGATATGTTACCTTTTCGTTCGATATGTTCATTCTGAATGTAATTAAACCGAATTTATGTGTGAATGTTTTTTGATTGCACTTAAATACGATTTTAACGCTTTGAAGCTAAAATATTGGTTTGCGTTTTATCTGAAAAAAGGGTTTGTATGATTATCATCTGTGCAGGGAATTGATATATATTGTTTGTACTTACTTGGTTTAAGACTACTATGATGGCAGGAAATAATAGGGTAATTTTTCATAGTTGTAGAGAGGTTGGTCATATGCTGTCGGAATACCTAAAAATGAGAAGATGTGCAAATTGTGGTACGAGTTACACCAAATGGATGGAGGTCGAAAAGAACAATGAACATAAGGGGCTACTGTTTCATTGTTGTACCCGCGATTGCAAGTACTTCAAATGGTGTAAAAAGGAGCCCAATGAAAAATGTCCATTGCATGATCACGGTGAATCTAGTGGCATTACAAACGGAGGTGAGCATGTCGATGATTTGTCGCGTATGTTGAAAACTCTTGCCAAGCTAACGGATGAGAAAAATTTGGAGATTTCTCTCAACATAAAGATGTGTAAGGGGAAAAGAGTTTTGGATGATTTTATCTAAACTTCGATGTATTAGAATGGTACTTGGAAGGGTTGTATTTGGTGACCGTTTGGACATTTCAATGTTAATTTGAATTGAAAATGAAGTTTATAGTAGTTCGTAGTTTGTGAAAATGAAGTTTGTAGTAGTTTGTAGTTTGTGAAAATGAAGTTTGTGTTAGTTTGTAGTTTGTGAAAATGAAGTTCAAACCTTATAGGATTGGTTCTTTTTCGATGGCAAGTATTTAACTTATTTTGACATCTATTGAAAATGATGCTATTACAAATAATGTCTACACAAGTATTTAACTTATGTTGAGAATAATGGATGCTGAGAATCTGCAACTTCACTAATCACATTCAAACTTAAAAACCATTACATACATAAAAGCCATTACAATCTGTAATAAACACAACTTATAAATGGTACGTCGTCAACAAATGATTACAATCCCAAATAAACTAAACTTATAACTGCAAATCAGTTCAACATTATGTCTTTTCATTACAAAATACACATGCTCATTGATGTTCATTCATAGGATTGAAAAATGGTCTTATTGAAGAATCATCTAGCTGATTGTTGCTATTACTCCTTGGTCTTCCCTCTGGACTACATGTTAGTGTAACATATCTCACTAATCCATCCTCACCCTTTTTGGAATTCCTTTTCCTAACCCGAAAACCTACTTCGTACGCATATCTCTTGTAAAAGTCGAACAACTCTTTTTCATCATTGAATTGCATTCCCACCTCAAGCACGATCGTAACATCTGTTGTTAAATTATCGTTATCGTCTTCCAAGTTGACTGCATTACCCATCAACTCCTCATCATTGGATTTTACACATACTTCATCATCCAATACTTCCATTGTGCATTTTCCTACATCAATGTAAGACATATTCATTGTTAATAACTAACTTAGAATGCTCAACTTGCAAAATTTATTTTCCCCCATTCAAAGAAAGATTTCTGTGCAATGTTCAAATAAAACTGCAAATGAGAAAGCCATTACAAATGTGATTTTACTTATTCAGCATAACAAAAGAGAAAGCAACCACACACATGATTAATCGAACCCTATAATGTAAATTCCATTTTCCCTTGTCCATTTTGCTTTGTAAATTCTATGCAACATTTGTTGTCTAGTGGGAAGTATAAGAATGTTGTCGTCAACCAATTTATCTACAACACACAACTCATACCCGATCATTCTTGGAAAACAATTCTACATTATACAGCAAAATCAGACGACATTTTATCCCACCAGTTTGACCGCCCCAAGCAGGAAATAAAGCTTGACAAAGAAGGAAAAATGGTGCTCAAAAAGATGCCCAAAAAAGGAAGGGAAATACCAACTCCAATGCTCTAAATGGTGCTCAACAAAACGACCTGGACTCTCACTTCCTGCTCCAAATGGTGCTCAACAAGATGACGGCTGCAGCAATTAAATGATCGGGGAGCTTCAAGGTCTTCGGCTGGGGAGACCACGACTGCTAGACACGACGGGTGGGCACTCTTCGATGGCTGGAATTGACGGGAAGCTTGAGGGGGAGATTGGGGGGAGTTTGGAATTTGGGGCTTTTGTCTTGGAGCTGAGGAAGTGCGAAATTGCTGATAAGGGGAGAAATCTAGGCCGGGTCATTTTTTTTGTTGCTGGGCCGGATCCGTGCCATGTCAGCAAATTTGAAAGACCGTGTAATGGACTGTGAAGCATAACTGTAAGAGTAGCATTTTCCAAACTAAAATTATGCAATTTATTTGATTGTATCTTTCATTTAATGATACTTACTACTTAGTGTCATTTAAACTGATATTATAACACTCGTGGCACTAAATAACGTCACTCTTAATAAAAATAATAAATAAAGGGACTTTTTTTTTAGCATACCATGTTTGTGAACTCACGTAGGAATAGAATTAGAAAATTATTATTACTATTTTTATAAAAAGGACTAGAAAAGTGCATTGTAGTGGGTTAAATCATATTTTTTTCTCCACATTTAGAAGAGACTACATAACCCAGCGTAAATCTCCTAAATCAACACTTGGTCATGCCTAGGACGTGTTCGGTATGGATTAAAATCTGATTAAAAGTGAAAAAATAGTCGTTATTGTTAACTTAGATTAGACAAGTGAAACTCAATAACTGCTATATTTTCAATTTTAATTGTATTTTAAGCTTTACCAAACATGCTCCTAATATTGGAAGCACGTATTAATATTATGAATCGATCTTTCATACTTCCATGGAATTGGATAATGACGCAAGACATTATTGATGGATGGTACTCATTTGACTTAATCGAAACTTTTGAAGGAGTGATTTGTAAATATGAAACCTGTGAAAATGATTTATAAGGAACAGGTTTAAATGACGTCATCAATGACGTAGTGCATTGCGTAAGCAGCATCTTGGAATCGTTCGTAGTGAGGCGCGTGGGGACTACAAATCACACGCTTTGAATTTTTAATTCAATTTTTATGACAATTGAATATCAACCTTCAATTTTTATTACAAGTATTCATTGTCAAATAAATAGTGTCATTTTCACATGTACCCAAGGTCTCCATGAAATTTGTTGTATTAAATAATGAAAGACGTCTCTCTTCAAAAATCCAATTTTTTATTATAAAAATTTTTTGATTATAGATATTGCCCCCCGTTTGATCCCCATTTTTTCTCATTTCATTACATTAATTTTTTTCTCTTTATCTCAACCATACATTCTCAAATAAAATAATATTACACACAAATTTAAAACTTTTCCACCACACATTTTCCCATCAATCACTATTCTACAAATTTTCGACCCCAAAAAATGGGGGCCAAACAGGGCCATTGTTCCATCTAAGAATAATAATGTAGCACAATAAAGAACATGAGAACAAATGAAAACACCAATTCCCGAAGTTAAAAGAGATGTCACAACTATTCGAAATCGAGAAAAATGACTATTTATCTCATGTTTACGAGTCTAAAATCGCTTTGATTATAAGAATATCACGAATTTAGCAATGTTGTCAAAATCGAATCGGACTGATAGATCCAATTGGGAAACATGTGAATCGATTAGTAAATCAGTTCGATTATGACTTAAGAGTCTTTAAAGTAACCGAGAAAAAATCGACCAAAAGCAAAGTTCAATTGCAAATCGGTGACCCGGCACCAACTTCTCCGATTTGACCACTTAATTTTTTATTAAAAAAATGAGGGTTAATTATATTTGCACAATAATTTTTTATATCAACACCACAATTTGTTTTCAAAATTAAATATTCATTTTCTTGAAATGTGTGGTTAATATTAAAATTTGACTTTGAGAAGTAACTTTTAAGCTTTTAGTAAAAAAAAAAATGAGACCTAAACAGAGACTAAAATGCTATATAAATTATATATTGAATTTTAATTATATTTATTATCTAATTTTTGTTGAGATTAGAACAAATGAAAATGCCAATTCCCAAAGTTAAAAGAGATGTCACAACTATTCTAAATCGAGAAAAATAACTATTTATCTCATGTTTTAGAGATTTAGGTAACAAATTGTTACTTGTACATGTCTCAAATCACTTTGATTATAAGAGTATCATGAATTTAACAATGTTGTCAAAATGGAATCGGATCAACCGATCCAGCTGGAAGACACGTGACTAACTAGTAAATTGGTTCGATTATGACTTAAAGCTCTTTAAAGTAATTGAGAAAAAATCAGCCAAAAGCAAAGTTCAATTACAAATCGGTGACCCTCCCAATTAAATAAAACAAAAATAAAAGAAGAAGAAAATAAAAAAACTAATTACAATCCAAATAAATAATTTAAAAATCAAATTAAAAAAAAATTATATATATATATGTATCTTCCCCTTACTCTCCCCACCACCATCACCCACCTCGTCACCACAGCCATCACCCACAATCCCAAGATGATGGTTGGGAATCAATTCCAAACCAAATAATTACAATCATGAAAATTAGAACATTCCAGGATGATTCAGGAATAGGTCCCGTTGCATTTAGATGGATGTATCCAATTGAAAGGTAATTGCTAATATTGTAAACAAATGAACTTTAACATTAATCATGTTCATCGACTTGTTATTTTCAATAACTTGGTGTAATGTTTGATGACAGAATATTGGGTCGATATAAGAGTTATGTTAACAATAAGGCTCGACCCGAAGGATCAATTGCTGAAGCATATATTGTTAACGAGTCTTTGAATTTTTGCTCAATGTATCTCAATGACATTGAAACAAGATTAAATCGACCTGATCGCAATGATGATGGTGGGACTCCAACTACAAGCTTGTCAGTCTTCTATCAAAATACTAGACTATTAGGTCATGCAGAATCGAAGTTGCTTTCGAAAAAGGAAATGGTTAGAGCTCATTGGTATGTCTTAAATAATTGTGATGAAGTTCGACAATATTTAGAGTAAGTTCTTATTCAACATTTAAATTTTTTGCAATTACTTACTAATGTGTTATGGTATTTAATTGCATGTTTCTTTTGTAGTGAGCACATGGAGCTATTGCAACAACAAAATCATAACAATTTGGAACAAAAACAAGAAGAATTGTTTCCTGGATGGTTTGCTTCACACGTAAGTTATAATGCATGTCTTATTTATTTATTAATGCAACATAACATTCATATTCGAAGGTATATTGATTATGTTTTTATTGGCACAGATAACGAGATTATATAATAAAAAAGATTCGCTTGTAAGCAAAGAATTGTATGCATTAGCATGTAAACCGGATTTTAGAATATTTTCCTATTCAGGTTGTATTGCTAATGGGGTACGATTCCTTGTCAAAGATCGAGATGATTGTCGTACAACACAAAATAGTGGAATGATGGTGCCAGGAGATGAGAACATCAACTTTTTTGGTGTACTGTGTGATGTTATTGAGTTGATATATGTTTTTGACTACCGTGTCACTTTGTTCCAGTGTAATTGGTACGATAATAATCCAAAGCAAAAAAGATCTGTTGTAGATTACCATCTTACTTCTATCAATGTGAATCGCAAATGGTACATGGATGATTCTTATATACTTGGCATCCAAGCACAACAAGTATTTTATATTGATGATCTAGTGTTGGGTCCACAATGGAAGGTAGTTGAAAAGGTGCACCATAGAGGCATATGGGACATTCCTGAAAAAGAAGATGATGGTAGTGAGCAAGTATTATTTCAAGCAAATGAATCGTCAGATATTGTCTTGCCAATACAAGAGGAAGTTCTTGACACTCAAGTATGCCATAGAGGAGACGTTGATCCAGAAATTATTGAAAATGAAGCACTACAAATACATATGGAATCGATGAATAAAAATATGAATAATTTCATATATGATTTTTCGGAAGAGGAAGATGATACATTGAATGAATATTACAGTGAAGATGATAAATCTCTAAATGGCAAAGATGATAACGCTAATAGTGATATTGGTAAGTAAAACATACTTTATACGTATTTATTTGTTTTTATTTGTTTTTTCTTTTCGTAATGTTTTTCTATTTTATTTTTTAATGACTATCTACATTTTTTTCTTTTCCTATGTAGATTCAAGTACTGACGATGCATCTATCGAGAGTTGATCAGAATTTCTATTGACATTTAAGGTTCGAATAATTGACTAATGAGATATATTTGATTGGTTATTATTGGTTGATAAGAATTTTTATTGCCATTTTTTTTTTTGCTCGCTTTCTATGTGCTCCCGTGTGGATATGTACAATTTGAGGTAATTTTTAGTTTCATTTTTCTAGTTTTTGATTTGACAATTTTTTATGGATTACTTTTTTCCCTTCTGGCAATTAATTTAGTTTAGTTCATAAGCATAATTCATGTGAAAATTTTAGTTTGTGGATTGGTTTAAGTTTTCAGAAATGTTAAGTCATTCTTTTATTGTTTAGTAGAAATGAAAAATCTAGTTTCTTCTCGTGACAGGGCATTTTTTTCTCTTCTATAGTTGTGATGTGATATTTCTACTTCTATATTGAAACATTCTTTTCATAAAGTCACGATTTAATTTTAATGAAGTTACGTTTTCAAATAAATGTGTACTATAGTAATAATTTTATTGCGACGAAAGAAATTGAAAATAAAATGTTTGAAATAGAATCTCCAACATATATAAATAAAAATAGAATAAATTAGGCAACGATTGTACATCATTGAAGCGACAAGCCTTTTTTGTTTCGAAATAAATTTAATCACGAGCACACAAATAAATAGTCGTCGCAAAATAATTTGCGTAATAATTTTATATATTGTAGAATACAATATGCGACATATAAATAAACACGAAATAAATTAGGCAACAATTATACATTGTTGCACAAATGATGATGCGATAAACTCTTTATGTTGCGAAATAAATTTAATTACAAACACCACTTGTTACATAATAAATTGTACTACAAATGTTGAATATATTAAAATATATTATGCGACATATCAAAAATATTGTAAAACATATTTCACGACAAACATTACCTATTATTGAAGATATATTACTACGAGCATGTATTGTCGCAAAATAAAATAGGTAACAAAAATTACACCTTTAAAAGAATATTCGCAACAAACATTTTTTCTTGCAAAAACGTTATTGGAATAATCGTTACGACAAACTTTCTTGACGCACTTTTATTTTTTCGCGACATGTATGTACAACAATATGGCTACAAATATCGTGTCGTTATTTCGTATTTTTGGCGTCAAACAAATAGTGTTACGATTTTGTTAATGCGATAAATGGCCGAAAGTTATCGTAGAATACATTCTGTGACTCAACATTCGCAATAAACATATTTCTCGTAAAAACTTTATTGGAATATTCGTTGCGACAAACTGACTTGTCGCCCTTCGAATTTTTGGCGACATATATATATTGCGACGATATTATGGCTACAAATATTGTGTTGCTATTCCGTATTTTCCGCGTCAAACAAATAGTGTCGCGATTTTGTTAATGCGATAAATGGCCGAAAATCGTCGTAGAACGCATTCTGTGACTCGTATAGCGCGACAATACCTGCAACAAACATAGTGTCGTCGATAAATTACTTTTGCAACAAAATCTCAATTTTTGCGATAACATTTTGTTGTCGCGAAATCACAATTTTGTTGTAATGACCTCTACCATATCTTCTCCATAGTCAAGCTCAATCGTGCACAATCCTCACAGCCCGCTTCTCCACTCCCAGCATTCCACTCTTACACCTCTTCTTCTCCACAACTCTCATTTTTTTTTTTTTTTTTTTATGCACGCATTCATAATATGGGTTTAATGCTAGCAATGTTACCTAAAAACTTGGGGTGTCGTTTGTAACATCATCACAAAGATGATATTCGTGCATTTTAAAATTCTTCATCAATCTCTGCCATTCCTTTTCTTCTGCTTCTCTTTGATTTATGAGCTTTAACATGATTTGGAACTTTTCCTTTTTGGTGCGGAATATACGATCTTTAATTCTTTGTTACTTTCGATATGGACAAAAATTGATACTTTTAGTTTTTAAATAGTTAATTGTAAGTGTTATGCCCTGAGTCCAATCAACTTTGAATATAAACATTTTAAATATATATAATTGATATATATGTATGGCAATATCTATTGTTTAATTGAATTAATATTCTAATAAATTAAATAATAAAATCCTTAAAATCAAGTCTTGGTGATTTGTTAATCACAAGGAGTTGTGATTGTGAGATACAAATTACATATGATCGAATCTTAAATCGTCGGTGGTCGAAGTAAAAACGAGATACAGATATCATTATTACGGATAGATCATCGCGTGTGGCATTCTTACTTGTAAAGTAAGTAGCTGATCTCACAAGCTAAAGTGTGGTGACACTTGAATGAATACGTGGATGTTTTGTTATATAACAAAACATCCAAGACCCGTTGGGAGATTCTACATGGATAACTATTTGAGTGTTAGTGGTTAATCTCTAACATTCGGTAGTGAAATTGGTCCTTTGGCTTGAGGTCATCATAGTACCTTATATGATGACAGTCATACTTAGGTGGTGTTGGATGTTGCTTTGTCAAGGGTCGCTAATACAGTATCGTTCTGGTATGTCAAGAATCATGTGAAGGTTGTGAATAATCGATAGAGAATTCGTCACTCTTAGATAGTAATAGATTATGATCTACATTTTATCCAGTTAAGTTGATAATGAAATCCTTGGCCAATATGAACTCATAAGTCGAAAAGGAGTTTTCGATTTACATTGACTTAACAGTAGGATAAAAGATATGATTGATAATTGAGATTAACACATATTCATATCTCTTGATTGATCGGATCATATTGACGAAAGGATTATAGTTTCACGGTAAACGAACAAGTTTGGTTTTGTCATACTACGTGACGTTTTCTGTCACATGTATTGTCCGACACATTGCTAGATGTTAATTTGGGACGACGAATGTGAATTGGTGATAAACTAAAAAGAGTGTTTTAATTTATTGATTTTGATTAGATCAAAATAATAATCCACGTCGTTAGGTATCGTGATCGGGAACCTAATGGGTCACACACAAAAGAGAACCAGAAGAATGCGATTTACCAATTAATTAATTGACAAGTGTTGAATAATTAATTAATTGGATTGTTTATTAATATGCCGAATTAATTAATTGGATTAATTAATCCATGGACCGGATTTAATTAATTTGATTAATTAAATATCGGACCAAGTTAAGTTTAGAGATGGGGTCAAGCCCACTTGGTCTTATATTAATAAGCTGTTAGGGTTTGTAAATTGTAGAGAATTTTTCATTATTCTTGCTAGCACAAGAAATGAAACCCTAGCCATCATTCTTGTTCTCTGTGTGGATCACCATTGGAGGCTGGACGGCTTGGAATTGCAGATCGTGATCATTGGAGTTCAAGAATCAGCAAATGAGTTTGTAGAATTCATTAAATGTATAATTCTTATCACAGTTTCTATCTAAATACATTGCAGATCCTTGGTGGGAATTGAAAGTTGTTTTAATTCTGCTGTGCATGATTAAGTAAATTCCCAACACTAATCGAGCCAACAATACAGATATGAAGAAACTCTAGCTTTATCATTTATATATGTATAATAATTTCGAGACTACTATTTGCATTCCAAATCATGGGATCTGTTAAATCGTCTGTAGGCTCAAGTAAATAAGATTTTTTAGCCAGGTTTATTGCAGAGATTTTTAGCGTTATTTATTTTAGAGAATTTGGGATAAAAGTTTTTTTAGTCATTATTTAGGGCACAGGTCTTGAGGCTAAATCTATTGAATGGGGACAGTATTTTGGGATGTTTCTCCATGAAAGTGGTCTCATTGGAGAAGCGAGGTGGCCGGTGGTGGTGCAACCTTAGGCGTTTTGGCCAAGATTTCTCCCTCAAATGATGTTGTTTGGCTCGGTGGTTGATTGGAGTTGTTTGTGGGACGAGACTGCAAGTGTGGATGGTGGCTTCTGACGACTTTGGTGGCGAGAGGGTGGTGGAATCAGTTGAAGAAACTAGCAGCTCCATATGGGTGAAGTGAATTTTTTTTAATATTTTTTTTGTTTTAATTTTTTAATTATGCATTTGGGACTCATTTGTAATTTTTAAAAAAATTTGGGATCATGTTTGTAATTAAATTTTTTTCTCATTTTCTTTTTGTTTTATTTAAATGGGAGAGAATATTCATCATTTTACAATTTTTGTTTTCTTTTTTGAGAGAATGAACGGCGGGGGCATTCCAAACTAAACGTTATTTGCCATTTTCAAAAGGTAGAAGTTTTTCGACTGTCTAACAAATAGATAGGGGGTAATATGTTGTTTAGCCCTAAATTAAACAAGATAAAAGACAAATGTCTCACATATGTATTTGGTGAATACCTTTGTCGAGCGGATTTGATATACATATACTTCAAGATGTTTCTTGAGATCATTCAATCCATTAAACGTCAAAGTGCTAGCTCCTCGTCTGGATATGTATCTGCACAATATTTTTATTATTTTAGTAGGAATTGCACCTAATAATTAAGAAATATATCGTGATTAATTTCATGCTATATAAATTATATGTTGAATTTATTGTTCCGTCTAATAATAATAATGTAGCACAATAAAGAACACGAGAGCAAATGAAAATGCCAATTCCCAAAGTTAAAAGAGATGTCACAACTATTTGAAATCGAGAAAAAGAACTATTCATCTCATGTTTTAGAAATTTAGGTAACAAATTGTTACTTGTACGTGTCTAAAATCACTTTGATTATAAGAATATCATGAATGTAGCAATGTTGTCAAAATTGAATCAGATTGACCGATCCATTTGGAAGACATGTGACTGGTTAGTAAATTGGTTCAATTATGACTTAAAACTCTTTAAAGTAACTGAGAAAAAATCGGCCAAAAGCAAAGTTCAATTGCAAATCGGTGACCCGACACGGCTTTTCCGATTTGACCACTTGACTTTTTATTAAAAAAAATAAAGGTTAATTATATTCACACAATAATTTTTTATTCCTACACCACAATTTAATTACAAGAAAGGTTTTCAATTTTTACTCACTTTTGCATTTATATCCTCAAATTTTCTTGTTGCATTGTCATTCTTAACCTTCAATTAATTAATATATTTTACTTGTAATCACGATTTTCATCCAAATATTCTATTAACGTGCATTCAAAAGATAGACAAATTTTTTGTTTAAGTTTTATATTAATTATTTATTTCGATTATTTAAAAATAAACCTTGACTGAGAGGTTGCTCTAAGGTGACGATCAGTTGGGTTGAGAAACCAACCTGGATGTCAAGTGAAAGAAGCCCCCGCTTTCTTGGTTGAGTTAATGGAGATTGTTCAAGAATCCTAGCTTATCTCTCGAATCTTACTCATAAATAAAGCACCATGATAGAATTTAAAGTGTGAAATCCCCTCGTAGGCATTTGAAACAAGGGTGGATGTAGGGATGGCCTGGGGAGTCATGTGACCCCCCAAATTTGCTCCTCTTTTTTTTTTTTTTCACCATTAAAGTTTTTATATATTTTTTTTCAATTTTCGAAGTTATTATGGGATGTGAAACGAAATCGAAATATTGTATCCTTAATACCATTTTGAAGTGCTCACGATCTAGTTTTCTATATCATTAATGGTTTACGAAACGATCAATCATAGCAAGTGTTACGATTTGTGAAAGTAGGCAGTTCAAAATTAGTATTTCAAAAATTTCGATAACATGCTAACTTTAAAGATTCTCCAACGATCATGCGTTAATCGAATCTACAAATTTATTTCGAGAACTGCATTATAGGCATATCTAATAGTCCAAACATATATCGAAAGTAGTTAAAGATGCGTTAAACGTGAGTCTTAAAGAAACACGTCTAACTCGTATTTTTTTTTAAATTCAATTATTTCATTAACATTTATTATTTTTGCGATACAAATTTCTCAATATAATTTTCATCATTTTATTATGAAATTTTATATGGAATATGACATAAAAAAATTTTGAAATTTTACATCCGAAAAAGTTATATTACATATAAATTTCCGAAAGCAAAATTACATGGATATGATTTTTTTGAACGTAAATTTTCGATTGTGAAATTTCTTCCAACTTTGCAAGTTCGACAGTGTACCTCTAATTTTAAATTTCTACGTCCGCCCTTGATTGGAAAGATAAATATGTATTTTTGGCCTCATAACAAATATTTTGGATGAAAATTGTGTCTATAGACAAGATGCAAAAATTAATAGAGTTGAAGATAAAAAATTTAAAAAGTTGAGAATGTAAGTGTAAAAATAAGATGCACATTGTAATTAAAATGTGGTGTAGTGAATCAAAATTGTGGTGTGAATATATTTACCAAAAAATCATTTTTCTACCATTTACTGGTTATTTTATGTTTCTTTGTTTCACCTCTTTCCTTCCTGATTTCGATGTGGGGTTGTTTAACATTACAAATGGAACACTTTCAAGCCTTTTAACAACTTCTGGGATTACTTAAAGAAATGAAGTCCTATTTTTATTTGAAAAGGTGAATAAGAAAATTTGTTTTCAAAATTAAATATTCATTTTCTTGAAATGTGCGGTTAATATTAAAATTTGACTTTGAGAAGTAACTTTTAAGCTTTTAGTAAAAAATAAAAATGAAAAATGAAACCTAAACAGAGGCTAAAACGCTATATAAATTATATGTTGAATTTTAATTATATCTATTATCTCATTTATATTGAGATTAGAAGTGGATATAATATATAATATATTAAATATCACGTCAAGTAAGAATCATTTTTTGAAGAATTTTAACTTTACTACAATTCAATTATTACAATAATATCTTGCTTTTAGCTTTTCAATATGTAATAAATAGTACAAAATCATTGTAATGCATGAATTTCGTGTTATTAATTCTCAATTAATTAACATTAGCATTAATCTAGATTTGATGAATCTTGATCTACATGAATTTAGAGTTATTATACATAATTTATTTCTATTCATGTATCTATGAATTTTAATGGATAATTAAATTCATATATTAACAATTAATTCTAATGTACCAAATGTATTATAAAAATGTTGCTCATTTATATTATTTCATCATCGCAAAAAATTTGAATCTTAGAAGTTTAGTTTTGAAAGTACAATTTTCTTCTCTTAAATTTATATCCTAAATTTTATTCTCTTTAATTCGTTTGAAACTTATCAAATCCTCATAACAATTTGGTATCAAATATTACTTTTACAATATTTATAAAATATTTCAAAATAACGTGCAATATACGTTCAACTATGACTAATGAAGATTAAATGTAGCCAAGTTCAAAAGTCTTTTATTTATACATTAATTAATATTAAAAAATTAACTTATTTTTTTTTCAAATTTTTGTGGTATATTTATTTATTTATGTATTATAATCGGTCCGACCCTAGTTCAACATGATTCGACCTTGTGACCATTTAACTTTTACCTTTCACCTTTTTTGGGTTGATGTCCGAAACGATTTTCAAAACACTGAAATTTAGAAATCAAATATTCATTGATTCATAAAAAAGTCAATATTTGATATGACTGAAAAACTTGTGGATTCAATATACCAAGATTGGATTGAAAAATTAAATTTTAACCAATTCCAAACAAACAACGTTGGTAGCTCATATAATAAACATAATAGGCTAAAAGTATATTACTAGGAGCATCTCCAAGATACTCTTTAAAAGTAAAATATATTTTTATTTAAAAAGCATATCCTTAAAATTATGCTACAAAAGATTTTTCAAATTAACATTTTAAATATAGAGTGAGTTTGACTCTCTATAATTAAATGCATTGAAAACATTTCAAAAATGCTCCATATATTGGCACAATTACATAGAGAGTAATATTATTTATCATCATAATAATGGAATATCGATGATGTAGCAAAATCCATTATCCCTCACATTTCTCTCTCCCTCTTCCCCATATCTTTCATAAAAATTGAACTACACAATCTTATTATGTCTCGTAGACTGCCACATTTCCACATTTCATCATCATAATGATAAATAATATTATTCTTAAATAGTATATGTGAAGAAAATGGAGTAAAATGATCTAATAATTTGGAGAAAAGATGGGTAAAATAAAATATAGAAAAAACAATAAATTAAATTAAATATTAAAGATAAAGATGTTGAAATATTTAAAAATATTTACTCCATAAATTTGTAGATCCTCTTAAATTGTAAAATATTCTCTCTAAATAAAGAGAATCTCTTGGAGATGCTATAATCTAGTTAAAATTGAATCAAACTATTATCCACTTAGTTGTTTCCCAATAGAAGAATTACACATCAGCAAATTGATAGAGATTGCAATGTCATGAGGATTCCACAATTAATCAAGAAACAAAACGGGGATGAGACCGAAGTCCTTGCACCGAGTCAGATTTGTCTCGTCTACATCTGTGTCCTAATTAATAAAACTATTTTGTTTGATTATATTTAGACAAAGTATTATGTAGTTTTTTTCTAATCATTGTTAGTTGTGATTATATTGCTGGAGTCAAATAATATAACGATTAGTTAGGATGTCGAACTCACAAGAATTGATAATTAAATCTATACTAAGTACTATAATTATATTACCCCTCACTTTATCTAGACGATCAAATTAATGGGATCAATGTAATTTAACTAAATCTAAAGTGAAAGTTCGACTAAACGATTGAATGTAAATTCTAAAGGATTAAAACAAAATGAGAAGAGTATAGGTTTTGATTTCATCTAACTATTAACTATATCTCTTAATCCTCCACTTATCTCCAACTGATTTTTCTAGTTTATAAGCGAAGAGCCCTAATATATTTCTACTCCATCTCTCGAGTACTGAGTGAAAATCATTCCTAAATTTTTATTTCAATATCCCTATTTCGAATAAAATATCTTAAAATTCATAAGTTCTATGGTTCTTTATAAAAATACTTCAAATAATTTATACTTTCTCTCGAAACCTATAAAATCCTAAATTGTGTTATTATATGATTACATTAAAAAAAAATCTCTCAGGTGCTGAATCTTAAACATCAAATTAATCAATTAATGGCCAGTTAATTGAAAGCATTAAAATAAATAACACAAATAAACTTATAAGAAAACCTCAAAGAAATATATATTGAAAATCAAAACATAGCATCAAGTATAGAGTACATCAATCCCCTAGATGAATGAATTAGTTCATGATAGAAAAATAAGGAAATCTTAAATTCATAATCATAAACACAGAGAAAAAAAGAAAAAAAAAACTATTTTGGAGTTGAATCAATCTCTCTTTTCGCAGACTCTTCATTCAGTTGCCTTGTTCGCTAGATTAGTCGTTGTCGAAGTGTGCTTCAAAAGTCCCTCTAAGGTTGTATTTTATGACTCATTTCATGTTTATCTCGACTTAGAGTTAATTGGGCTTTTTTTGAACTTAAATTAACCCTAAAATCTACGATGTAACACCTAAGTGCTGCATTAGTAACATTGGGGAGCACTGGTTCACTTGGCTGGGTGGCGCCTGGGCGCTACAAATATGCTCTGTTTTCAGCAGCATTGACACCTAGGTGCTTGGATGGTAGCATCTAGGCACTGCCTGATCTATACAATTTTTGTTTTTCAGCTTTTGCTTCATCGTTGAGGCGCTACTTGTTTTGGCGCCTATTTTCTGGCCCTATTTGCCTATTTCAAAGTCCACTTCTTCTCAGTTCATATCATAATCACCCTTTGATTTCTTCAAGCTCCCATATTCGCACTTTTTTCACCATTTCACCTAACATATAACACAACATGAAAATACACATCAAAATGTTCTAAAACTCTTGAAGAACAAACAAATATCAAGTTTAAATAATACTAAGAGCACGAGTGAAACACCTAAACTTAATCTAAACATTGTCTACAATGTGAAAGTAAATACAAATATGAAGGACTTGCCTAAGTGATGAATTAATTTTCTTCATCGCTATCGGTGTCAGGGTAGTGCGAAGGTGGATTGGATGGATGTGCTGGGAATACCGGATGATACACAAAGTCGAGTTTTCCTTCTTGTGGAGGTGTCCTTCCCAAACTTTAGCAAGGCATCTTGTAGGATCCTTTTCGAATTAGGGAACACAAAAATTTGGAGAGGTATTAATTTGTGAGGAGAATGAGTTTTCAAGTTTGAAGAATTGAGAGAAAAAATGACATAGGGCGTGAGAAGGAGTTGAAAGAGAATGAGTTGTAAATGGAGGAGAGTTTTAAAAAGGGGTAAAAAATAGGGATAGTGTCTAGGCAAACGTAAGTTGTGCCTAGGCACTAAAAATCTGTAAATTTTAGGTTGGTTAGGCAACCTGGACATTGACTTCCGGGGTGAAGTTTGGCAATCATGTTAGTTTTGGCCGCCTTGGGTGTTTTGTGGGTTGTGCATGGGCACCTTGTTTTGATAGAAAAATCTACAAACTGGAAGAGCAAATCATTAAGGAACTATAGAAAAGTAACATTATTCTAATATCAAATAATTTCGACAGAGGGAAAGAACTTGGATTGTCTCTCAAGAAGCAAATCTTTAACGTCATTAACTTGACTTGCTTGTGTGCTCTAGTTTGAATTCTTTTGTTAGAACAAAGAAGACAAAGAGGAGGAAAAGCTAATTGATTAAAACTCGCAATACATAGACCACTTAAGGTCAAACAAGATACAAAATATATAGTATTTAATAAACTTTCTATCAACTACTACTACTAGACCATTGAACTACTACATCAACTTTTTCAGGAGGACAGAATAGCCTGTCATTTAACAAAGTCTAGCACCTTGATCATTACAACAAAAACGTGTGACCAAGTGTCAAGCAAAAATCTCTTAAAGCAATAAAAGTGTCACACAACATTCATCACTCCTCCTTGACACTTTTATTGGAAATACCAAGACAATTCCTTAGTGTTTCAAACCTTTGTTTAGGAAGTCCTTTAGTAAATATGTCAGCCACCTGATCTTCAGAGCTGCAATGTAATAGCTTTACTTCTTCCTTTTCTTGAGCTTCCCTTATAAAATGGTACTTGATGTTAATGTGCTTGGTTCTACTACAGGATTTTTCACAATGGCAACTGCAGATTGATTATCACAGAAAATTGTAGTTGGTTCTGGTTGATTGTACTTCAGATCATTCATGATTTTCCTCAGCCATATAGCCTGGTTTGTTGCCTCAGTTGTAGCTACATACTTTGCCTCAGCTGTAGATTGAGCAATCTTTTTCTGCTTGATAGAGTTCTAACATATGAGACTTGATCCAGCATAGAAAACATAACCAGAAGTACTCATCATATCATCCATTGAACCAGCCCAATCACTGTCCGTGAACCCTGTCAAGACCAGTTTCTCAGATTTCTTGAAGCTGATTCCATGGTTTCAGTTCCTTTGATATACCTCAGAACTCTTTTGGCAGCCTGAAAATGGATTTGGCTGGGCTCCTGCTTGAATCTGGACAATAAATTCACAGCATACATAATGTCAGACCTTGTAGCTAAAAGATACAACAGACAACCAATTAGACTTCTATACACCTTTCCATCGATTTTAGTTGCACCATCATCCTTCATTAACTTCAAATTCTGGACCAAAAGAGTAATGACTGGCTTGTAATTTTCCATATGAAACTTCTTCAATATCTCCCTAGCATATCTCCGTTGGCACACAAAAATTCCTCTATTTAACTGATCCACTTCCATACCAAGAAAGTATTTCATCATCCCTAAGTCAGTCATCTCAAAGTCTTTCTTTAATTCATCCATCAGATTTTTGATCAAACCATCGTTGCTTCCTATGATCAATAGGTCATCAACGTAAAGTAAAATGATAATCAGATCCTCCTCTACCGATTTGATATATAAAGTTTGCTCATTTACACTTTTGTTCAATCCAAGTTTACACAAGTGGCTATCAATCTTGCTATACTAGCTTCTAGGTGCTTGGTTCAAGCCATATAAAGCTTTCTTGAGTATATACACCTTGTCTTCTTCACCATTTTTACAAAGCCTTCTGGTTGATCAATGAATATTTCTTCAGTTAACTCTCTATTCAGAAAAGCAGATTTTACATCCAGCTGATGGATCTTCCAGTTTGAATGTGCAGCCAATGCAAACAACACTCTAATTGTTTCAAGTCTTGCAATTGGTGCAAGGGCGTCTGTAAAATCAATTCCAACTTTCTGAGAATATCCTTTAACTACCAACCTAGCCTTGAACTTATTGATCGAACCATCTGTATTTAACTTGGTTCTGAACACCCACTGACTCTAATAACATTCTTGTTACTTGGTTTGTCAACAAGCAACCAAGTGTTGTTCTTTTCAATTGCTGCCAATTCATCCTTCATAGCATCTATCCAACCTTTACATTGTGCAGCTTCAATATATCCTACTGGTTCTAGAACGGCAGAGTTACAAGTAGCATAGATGTCTTGAAGAGATCTGGTTCTAACTACATTTTCTGAATCAGCTCCACTATCAGATTCAGCATCAATTTGAATTCATCTTCATCATTACCAGTATCTTCATTTACATCATTTTTAGTAATTTCATTTTGAGAAATTAACCTAGGAACTTCAGTTCTATCCAAGACGTTTGACTCCCAATTCCATAAAGATTTTTCATCAAACTTTACATCTCTACAAGAAACAACTTTGTTGGTTTGTGGATTATAAATTCTGTACCCCTTTACATTATCACAATATCCAACCAAAATTCCAGCTTCTGCCTTCTGACTGAGCTTGTCTCGTTTAACATCAGGAATATGTATATAACATACATTTCCAAATATTCTCAGGTAAGATATATTAGGTTTAACTTCATACCAAGCTTCATAAGGGGTTAATCTTTCTAAGGCTTGGGTAGGAAGCCTATTCAGTAAATACACCGAGGTATTAATAGCCTCTGCCTAGAAGGTTTTAGGAATATCTTTCTCCAGCAAAAGACATATGGCCATCTCCATAACTATCCCATTTTTTCTTTCACAGACTCCATTTTGTTGTGGAGAGTAAGGAATTGTAAGTTGATGCTTAATTCCCACTTCCTCACAGAAATTATTAAACTGATTGCTTATATACTTTGTCCCATTGTCTGTCCTTATTGCACTGATTTTACAATTGCAATCATTCTCAACAAATCTCTTAAACTTTTGAAAAACTACTGAAACTTCAGATTTTGATTTAAGAAAGTAAACCCAACACATCCTTGTAAAATCATCAATGAACAAAATGAAGTATCTGCTACCATTCAAGGTTGAAATTTTCATGGGACCACAGACATCAGAGTGCACATGTTGGAGTCTAGTATGAGCTCTCTTGGCTTTATTTTTGGGGAAAGGAAGTCTAGTTTGTTTTCCCTTTTGACAGATTTCACAAACACACAGGGCATCTCCCATCTTTGGCAAATTCTCTACAAGTTCATGTTCACTTAGCTGCTTAAGTGAATTAAAATTTACATGTCCAAACCGTCTATGCCACAGTTCAAACTCAACTTCAATACTAGCATAAGCTTGCAGTTTCACACTTTCCCAGTCCAAATGAAAACTTTTGTTTCTCATTTCAACAGTCATAAGTTCCACATTATTTTGATCTAGAATTGTACAACAATTATCCTTAAACATTAAGGTATAATTCTTCTCAATAAGTTGTCCAACACTTATCAAATTCTGGTCAATATGTGGAACATATAAAACATAGGAATAAACTTCTTACCTGATGGAGTTTGGACAACAACTTTGCCAATGCCTTGGACTGCTACATATTCTCAATTTCCAACTCTCACTTTTGATCTGTAGTTGTTGTTCAACTCAACAAAAATATCAGTATTGGAAGACATATGATGAGTGTAGCCACTATCAAGTAACCACACCTGATTCTTGCTGCAGACAGTTTGATTCAAGGCTGAAAACAAGTGTTCTTCAGATGGACCTTCAGCAACCTTTGCCTGCTGAGTCTCATTCTTTTCCTTTCGATTTTTGCAGAACTTTTCAATATGTCCAAACTGCTTACAAGCCCTACATTAAACACCTGACTTTAGCCAGTAAAACTTAGGAGAATGATTCTTCCTTTTGCAATGTGGACAGGGAGGATAATTACTAACCTTTCCAGTCCATTTAGTTGTTTCCTTCCTTTCAACTTGAGGCTTTTTTTCACCCAAGTTTGCTTGAGTCCTTTGCTTCTCTTTTACAAACAAAGCTCTCTCAACTTGCTCATCTTACCTAAACAACCTTCTCTGTTCGGTGGCATGGAGAGCATTCCCCAACTCGGCCAATGAAATGCTTAACAAATCTCTAGAATCCTCAAATGAGGATATCTTAGATTCAAATTTTTCTGGAAGACTAATCAACACTTTCTCCACTACTCTCTTGTCAAGAAGATCATTCCCAAGTAACCTGGTTTAGTTAACAACCTTCATCAGTCTATGAGAAAATTCTTTCACAGCTTCTGATTCCTTCATTTTCAGCGATTCAAACTCTCTTCTCAAGTTCAATACCTGCATTTGCCTTGTCCTCTCATTACCACTGAATTCTTCCTTCAGGCTGTCCCAAGCTTCCTTGGTGGTTTCACAATTGATTATCCTTGTAAAAATGGCATCTGAGATAGCTGCTTGTATGCAAGAAAGAGCCTTGAATTTCTTGGCAACCTCCTCGCTATGTTGCTTCAGTTGGGCAATGGTTGGATTGGCTCTTAAAGGAGGTGATTCAACACCTGTTTCAGTTATCTCTCACAAGTCATGTGCCTTCAAGTATGCCTTCATTTTTGCACACCAGAAATCATAATTATCTGCTGTGAATGTTGAAGGTAATGGTGCTGAAAATCCACTTGAAGCCATATCACAATCTCACAAAAGTCACTCTGTTTTAAGAGCGGATTCTGGCTAATGAAATCACACTCTCTTCAGTTCTTTTGTGCACCTTTTGATCCTTCAAAGATCCTTAAGGGCTTTGATACCACTATTAGAACAAAGAAGACAAAGAGGAGGAAAACTAATTGATTAAAACTCGCACTGCACAGACCACTTAAGGTCAAACAAGATACAAAATATATAGTATTTAATACACTTCCTATCAACTACTACTAGACAATTGAACTACTACATCAGCTTTTTCAGGAGGACAGAATAGCCTGTCATTTAACAAAGTCTAGCACCTTGATCATTACAACAAAAACATGTGACTAAGTGATCAAGCAAAAATCTCTTAAAGCAATAAAAGTGTCACACAACATTCATCATCTTTCCATGTTTCGCTCTTGTTCTCCATAATAATGCTTACATCCCTGGCCATTGATTTGGAATATAAATCCATCTTTTCCCTTCAAGTTCACAACACCAAAAGGAAATATGTTGTGAATGGTTCATGGTCCTGACTATCGTGATTTAAGCTTATTCGGGAGCAACTTCCACTGGGAATTATAAAAAGGTACATGTTGTCCTGGAATAAACTTTCTCCTCAATATCATCTTTTCATCTGACTTCTTAGTCTGTTCTTTGCAGACTTTTGCCTTTTCACTGACATCATTATAAAACTCCTCCACTTTATTAAATTGCAAAAGATGTTTAGCACCAGTTGCTTTTAGATAACAATTTAGCTCTTTTATAGTATAACTTTTCTCCAAAAAGGCATAGCGAAGATGGTCAGGAGGTGGCTTCAACTCAAGTTTAGTACTCAGTGCCTCATTGGATTTGACAGTGTTGAGAGGCTGCAGAGGATTTTGTTTTTGTTTCAAGTTATCTTTTAGTGGCATGGCTTCAAAAGCCAAGATAGAATCAACTAATTCCTTGCTCCCTGTATAACTTTTAGTTGTAGCCATATCTTCTCTTGAAGCATGAGTCACAATACACTGCTCTAAAGGTTATCAAACAATTTTTCATACACTTCACTTACCACTGTTCCTATAGAGTCAATCCTATGACAAGTATCAACATCTTTAGAATTTTATATGTTGGTATATATTGAACACGACTTGTTCTTCATTAATCTGCAATGTCATTTGTACCCCCTATACATCAATTAATGTTATGCCACTTTCTAAAAATTGTCGACTAAGAATTAATGGGATTTTTTATCTTCCTCTATGTCCCATACCACAAAATCAATTGGAAAAATGAATTTACCAACTTTAAGCAAAACATCTTCAATGATCACCCATAGGCATGTGAGAGATCTAACAGTAAGTACAAAGTGATTGTTGTCATTTCACTTTCCCAAGACCCAACTTCTTGAATATAGAAAAAAACATTAAGTTGATGCTAGCCTGTAGATCACATAGTGCTTTAATAATGGTAGAACCGCCTATTGTGCAAGGAATTGTAAAATTACTTAGATCCTTTAACTTTTGAGGGGGCTTTTTCTAGAGAACGACACTTCTGTGAGCTTCACTATGTCGTACCCCTCTAACTTCTTCTTCTTTGCCATCATTTCTTTCATGAACTTGGCATAATTTGGCATTGTTCCAGTGCATCTACAAAATGTATGTTTATATGAATCTTCTTGAAAATTCCCATGAATTTAGCAAAATGTGCATCAAACTTCTTCTTTTGGAATCTTTTTAGATATGGAATTGATGTTTTATAATTGGTGGATTGTCCGGAAATTTAATTAAATTGGGCTTAAGACCCTTCCTTGTTTTCTCGACTTCATTTTTCCATTCTTTAGCTCGTCTTTCTTTTTCTTGATTAGAAACATATGTAGAAATCAAAGACTCTTTAAGCTTGCTATCATCAATCTTTACCACTTTTCAGGGTGATGGCATCACAATATTCCCTTAGGTTTACCTTTGTATCACTAGGAAACTTTCATTTCAGTTGAGAATTTATTGAAGAGTTAGAAAATATGAGGAAGAATATGTGTCTTGTATATCAAAAATATGTGTAAATGGTTCTCTTTTATAAAGAGAAATTACAACAGAAAAGGAAACTAATTAAAGCTAATATTAGACAGCTCCTACTTTCCTATTTTTTTACAGCTTTTACTACCTATATTTACATAGAAACAAATCCCAAAATCTCTCGAATTTTGACTAAATCAAGGCTGGATTTTCAACACGCCTCCTCAAGATGGTTTGAAGATATCTTCAATAGCCAGCTTGCTAGTCAACTTATCAAATTGCTTCTTGTGTAGTCCCTTTGTTAGTACATCAGCTACTTGTTCATCTGTATGAAGATATGTCATATATATTATTCCAGCATTGAGCTTTTCATTGATAAAATTTTTATCCACTTCTATATGTTTTGTGCGATCACGAAGAACTAGATTATGAGCTATAGAAATAACAGTTTTGTTGTCACAGTAGACCTTCATAAGAGTCGAGTAGGAAAACTTCAATTCTTCAAGAATCCTTTTTATCCACATTATCTCACAGATTCCGTGGGCAACAACTCTGAATTCTGATTCAACATTACTTCTAGCTACCACATTCTATTTTTTACACCGCCATGTAACCAGGTTCCCACCAACAAAGGAACAGTAGCCGGATGTTGATCTCCTATCTGTAACGTTTCTTTCCTAATCCGCATCTGTGTAGACTTCAACTTGAAGATGTCCATGTTTCTTGAACAGTAGGCCTCTCCCTGGAGTTCCTTTTAGATATCTTAAGATCCTATAGACTGCCTCGAAATGCTCTACCCCGGTGAGTGCATAAATTAACTTACCATGCTAACTGTAAAGGCAAAATCAGGTCGTGTATGAGACAAGTAAATCAATTTCCTTACAAGTCTCTAATATTGTTCCATCTCCTTTACTTCTTCAGCCTTAGCAGCTGGTAACTTTAAGTTAGGCTCAACTGGAGTCTCAACCGCCTTGCAACTAAGCAAACCTATTTCTCCAAGGAAATCGAAAAGATATTTTCTCTGATTAACGAATATACCTTCCTTGGATCTTGCAAATTCCATTCCGAGAAAATACTTGAGGACTCCCATATCCTTAATTTGAAACTCTTTTGCAAGTCTCTTTTTCAGAGGTGCTAATTCTGTTTCATCATGACCAGTTAAAATGATGTCATCAACGTAAACAATTAAAATTGTAACTTTACCGTCTTTTGAATGTTTATAGAATATTGTGTGATCTGCTTGACTTTGCAAGAAGCCATAACTGATAATTGACTTTTCAAAGTGTTCAAACCACACTCTTGGTGACAGTTTGAGCCCATATAATGACATATTCAATTTGCATACCTTGTCGCTACCAAGTCTCTTCTCAAATCCTGGTGGCAGGCTCATGAACACCTCTTCTTCAAGATCACCATTGAGAAACACATTTTTAACGTCAAGCTGATGTAGAGGCCAATCTGAATTCACTACAAGAGACAACAAAACTCTGATAGAATTTATTTTAGCAACAGGAGCAAACGTCTCATGATAGTCGATTCCATAAGTCTGAGTAAAACCTTTAGCTACCAATATCGCCTTGTATCTCTCAATGCTTCCATCGGCTTTACATTTTATTGTAAACACCCATTTACACCCAACTATTTTCTTGTCTCTGCGTAGATCAACTATCTCCTAAGTACCACTTCTCCTTAGAGCATTCATCACCTCCATGACTGCTAATTTCCAATTCGGGGTCATCTAATACTTCTTGTATATTCCTTGGAACAAACAAATGTGAAATCCTAGATGTGAAAGCCTTATGGTTTTTTGATAATCTTTGATAGGAAAGATAGTTTTCAATGGGATGTTTAGTGCAATTTCAGACGCCTTTCCTAATTGCTATAGGAACATCAAGATCAGAAATAATAGGTGAGTTGTTAGATATAGTAGATGGAATTAAAGCTGGAGTTGGGATAGAATTACCTAAAATTTCAGTGCCAGAACTCAGATTTTCAGATTGGTTTTGTACAGGGTTGACATTCCAGTCTTTACTTCTCAGATGAAATCTCTTCCTAGTATAAACCTGAAGCTCAGAATTTAGATCACGTTGATCACTTTGTAGTACTTCTCCCCCTTAATGAGAACCACCTTCATTAGGCACCAAAGATATTGGTTCTCCTAAGCAATCATTATCAGAAACACTTGGATTTGGTTTTCCTAAGTGACCACTTTCAGAAATGTGTGGTTCACGTATAGGACAAATGTCATTGGGAAGCGGGATAGAAATTCCCCAAAAATTATCTTTTACTTTATTTGTCTCTCCCGGAAGATAATTTTTTTATGAAATAGGGTTTTGTTTCTAAAAAAGACACATCCATACTCACATAGAACTTTTTCGTTTGAGGATCCAAACACTTATACCCTCTTTTGTTGGATGAATAGCCCCAAAAAACACATTTTATAGCACATGGGTCAAGTTTTGAACGAAATTGACTTGAAATGTGAACGTAGACAGTACATCCAAAACCTTTAATAGGTAAGTCAGAAAACAACCTTGTTTCAGGGAAAAAAAGTTTTAGGCAATCAAGTGGTGTTTTATATTTTAACACCTTAGTAGGCATTCTGTTTATCAGATAAGAGGCTGTTAAAACCGCTTCACCCCATAAATACTTAGGAACATGCATGTAAAACATTATGGCACGTGCTACTTCAAGTAAATGTTTATTTTTTCGTTCTCGAATGCCATTTTGTTGACAAGTATCACAACATGTAGATTGATGAATAGTGCCATTTTCTCTCAAAAAAATCACCCCACGTGTTCATTGAAATATTCTGTGCCATTTTCAGAATGTAGGATACCAAGTTTGGTTTGAAATTGGTTTTCAATCATAATGTAAAAGTTTTTGAATAAATTTTTCACATCGGATTTTTTATTCATCAAATAAATCCAACATAAACGTGTATGGTCATCAATAAATGTAACAAACCATCTTTTACCAGAAAGGGTAGTGACTTTAGAAGGACCCCAAACAATATGAATCAAATAGAAAGGTTTGGAGGCTTGGTAATGTTTTGGCAAATAAGTAGAACGATAATGTTTTGCAACTATGCAGCTTTCACAATGAAAAGAAGAACAATCAATTCCTTTAAATAATTCTGAAAATAAACGTTTTAGATAAAGAAAACTAGGATGTCCTAGTCTATGGTGCCATAACATTATCTTTTCTCGAACAGAAATTGAACTAGTACTATTAAAGCTCTAAGCTTTTCTATTACTGATAGGTACTTCATCAAAGTAATAAAGACCTTCAATCATCCTAGCACATCCAATCATCATCCCCGAGTTCTGGTCCTGAAATTCACATGCGATTCAAAAAAGACAATACGACAATTAGAGTCTTTAGATAGTTTACTAACAGACAAAAGATTGGAGGCTAATTTAGGGACATGAAGAATCGAATTGAGGGTAATTTTCTCAGTCATTTTAATAAATCCTTTTCCTGCAATAGGTGAAAAACTACCATCGGCAATTCTTATTTTCTCATTTCCAGAACAGGGAAAATAGGTATTGAATAAATGTGAAAAACCAGTCATGTGATCAGAGGCTCCGGAATCTATGATCCATGGAGAGGGGTTTAAACAAGAAAGGGCTCTAGGATTTCTACCCGTTTGTGCCAAAGAAACACTAGGAATACTAGATGAGGAGTTGGATTTTATCAGCTTCAAGAGTTGATCAATATGCTCTTTGTTGAAGGGACTTGAGTTGGCTTCATTAGCAGTAGAAACTCCACGATTCTTCTCTCCTTGCTTGCTGCTTTTTCAATTGGCAGGTTTTCCATGAATTTTCCAACATGTCTCGCGTGTATGGCAAGGCTTTACAAAAATCGCACCAGACCAGTGGCTTATCATTAGACCTGTGCTGGTAATTTGCAGCCTTGTATATCCAGCAACATCACTAATTAGGGCAGAATTTTCAATTGACTCACTGGTACTTCTTTTTCCAAGCATGACGCTCATTCGGCTTTTTTCCCTTCTGACTTCGGCAAATGCTTCGCCAATGGATAGAAGAGGAGGCCTGCCAATAATCCTTCATCGTACTTCATCAAACTCAACATTAAGTCCGACAAGAAATTTGTAAATACGGCTGTCTTCCACGATTTTCTTGTGGTGCTTACATTCGTCGATGGATTTCCATTCCTATGTGTTGAAGAGATCGAGATCCTGCCACAACCTTTTAGGGAATTGAAATATTTGGTGACAGAATCATCTCCTTGACGAATCTCCCTCAGCTTCAAAGTCAATTCAAAAACCTGATATTGATTGCCCAGGTCCGAATACATCTGACTAACATTATCCCACAACTCTTTTGCAGTAGGATAGCACATGTAATTGGAGCTTATCTCCTCCTCCATGGAATTGACCAGCCATGTCATAACCATGGAGTTTTCAGCATCCCAAGTGGCATACAGCGGGTCATCAACAGCAGGAGCCTTCTTGTCACCTGTGATATAGCCAATTTTTCCTTGCCCACGGATATACATCCGGACGAATTGCAACCACTGGAGGAAGTTGTCACCATTTAGACGAATGGTGGTGATTTGGACAAAGTGAGAGTTGGGGTAGTTTTGCAAGTTCGCAGACGTCTTTTCCGGAATGGAATCGGCAGGAGTTGACATGGCTACAATGGTTTTAGGACTGCTGTGATTTATACAGATACTTTTTTTTTTGTTGGTTCTGATACCAACTTAGAAAATATGAGGAAGAAATATGTGTCTTGTATATCAAAAATATGTGTACATGGTTCTCTTTTATAAAGCAAAATTACAGCAGAAAGGAAACTAATTAAAGCTAATATTAGATAGCTCCTACTTTCCTGATTTTTTACAGCTTTTACTACCTATATTTACATAGAAACAAATCCCAAAATCTCTCGGATTGTGACTAAATCAAAGCTGAATTTCCAACATGAAGTAGCTAGCTGATTGATCTGCACCTCAGAAGATTTCATCGTTACCCCCATGTTGTTAATATAAGTCTTAATGTTGTCCAATTGTAAGTCATCCTTGTTGAATCTTGCCCTAGTCTCTGAAATAAAGGTTCACAAGCTATCTTGTAGTGATTATTTCCCCTCAGAAGCTTGATTATTGAACCTAGTAGGAGGTTGGAGCACATTCCTGGTGTTATCATAAGAAATATTCTCATGATGCCCTAGATGGTATAATTTGATGAGTTTTCTTTGCTTGAAATTTTGGCGGTTTACATTTTAGACCTATTCATTTTCCATATAGTAATGCTATTTATTATCATGACAATGGAACATCGGTGATGTGGCAATCCATTATCTCTCATATTTCTCTCTCTCTCCACATACCATCTCTCATAAAATTTGAATTATTCAATCTCATTATTCAACATACACTGTCACATCACCAATGTTTCATCATCATAATGATAAATATCATTATTCTTCTCAATATCGGTCTCCTGGTGTGGTGTAGAAACAGTAATAAGTGTATTTCTACACTTATTCGTGGCTTTAAACTATAGCATTTTATTTTTCTTATGACAAAATGTTGCATAATTTGTGTTATGTCGTATTTAATAGGTAAAACTCATGAATTGATGAAGAACTGGAGAAAGCAAGCTAAAAATATAGTAGAATGGCGAAATTCAAAGTGTGGGGACTAAAGTGCAAATACTCAAAGTTATGAAGGACCTCGCGATGAAGATTTTGAGAGTGTTTGGTGTCAATTGGATGCAATAAGAAATGAAAAGGGAATGAAATATAATCAAATGATTTTTACAAATCAATTTCTCACCTCCCAAGGCACATTCCAGATTTTCAATCAGAGTTTGAGACCCATTTTTGGAATAGTAAACGTTTGAATTGGAAAATTCCTATTTCTAGAAGAATTATTTTTCTTTGAGTTATCTTTCCAACACTTTTTTAATCACCTCAATCGGATATCGAGAGAGAAAAGTATGACCAAAATACTAAAGACTATGTAGAGATACAATCATGTGTGCATGAAGACAACTTTCCTTCTTTTATTGAAACTTTTTTGGAAGACAATTTGGACGTGAATATTAACCTAATTTCATCATACAGAATATATGGGAAGGCAGCCATTGGAGGAACTCTCTCTTACCTCTCAAAAACTATCTCATAAAATCATTCAAGAATGAGGCTAAGCATCAAGATTAATGCGGATTACACAAGATTATTGAAAAATATTCATCACTTTTCAAGATTCAAATCAAGAAATTGGATTTCCACTTCTTTCATTATTTCTTCTTTCCGTGTAAATTTTTCCAATAATTCTTGAATAATTTAATCATTAAAATGCAATGCTAGTTTTTCTACTGTAATGGATGAATGATGAATCCTATTGCATAATTGTTTTGATTTAAAACTAGCAATTTAGTTATTTCTTGATTTTATTGATTGATCTTGCATACCCATTGCTTTATTTAATTGATTGCTACCAACTGAATAATTAGTTGCTTATTGTAATGTTGGGAGGCTCACAATAAGGTTAGAATGCGACAAAATTAACATATGTAGATAGAATTAGAAATAATTTTTTTATCACATATGTAATCTACAATTTAATGCATTTTGGTCATATAAATTTGGATTAAGAATAGGACCGAGTCATGATTAGAATAGGCTTAATTTGGATTGGAAAAGAGAATTAAATACATTAACTTTATCGATTGTCACAAATGCATGAAATTGACTAAATTAAAAATCAAAAATTAAAATAAATGGCAATAGGTGGATTCGAAATCCAATATTATCATTCGTATATTCGACAAAATATTTTTTATTGCTCCTTTAATTTAGAATTAGTATAAATCACAACAAAATCACCTCTTTTGTGTCACGAACAATGAATTTAGTAGTAACTAGTGAACTAGAATAAAACATTATTTCTCAAGGGACGATAACTCACAACTCACTTTATCTTTTACTTGTCAACGATCTATTATGCTTATGGGTTTCAACCGAACAAATAGCTATAGCCGAATCTACTTTTTATTGAGTTCCCTATGCAGTCAATGCAATTACTTGTCTAATAAGCGATGAAATTTGAGAGAGACGAATAAAGGAACTACCTCATAAGTACTTGCAACCCATTTTACACTTGACCGCTCCCTTAACCATTGTAAATATTGGTGGCTATTTTATCCAGCAAGGAATAAGCATCTTTTGCAATTTTAGACATCGAGGTACTACCTGCAGTAGCATCAACTATTATTCGTGTTTGACCGTTCAACCCATTGTAAAATATTCCAATCTACATCCAATTATAATAACTATGCTGAGGGCATTTTCTAGGTAAGTCCTTAAGTCTCTCCCACGCCTCATATAATAGTTCAAAGTCCGTTTCTTTAAATTGTCCAATCTCACTATGCAATTAGGTTGATTTGAAGGAAGATAGAACTTGATAAGGAATTTCTAAGCCATACTCTGTAATGCCCCGAAAATTTTCATAGAATATAATTTAAATTCTGTGTGCTATATCTTGATGTTTTGAAGGTTAGGGACTAGAATGATATATAGCAATTTAAATTTTATATTTGAGTCGTATATTTCAATTTTGACCGAGTATAATAAATATATTAATATTGGTCTCGTTTGATAGATCGTGATTAATCATGTATTTTAGGCTCGAGAAAAAGTAAATTTGGATTAACGAGACCCAAGTTATCGAAGTTGAAAAATATCATTCTAAATTACTATTTAGTTAAATTAATTAATGAATTTATGTGACACGTGTAGGGTGATTATTGATTCCTTTTATATAAAGATTTTTATAAAAAGAAAAAGAGAAATCATTGTGAGTCAAACACGTGAGTATTGGAAAGTAGTGGAAGATGGAAATGTATCATTTATTTTTAAATACTATTCCTTTGCCTTAAATTTTTAGAAGTAATAGGATAGCTTGCCACGTGTCCTTTTGATATCACATCTACCAATTTTGTTGGATTCAATTTACGAATTGTAACTGTTGAGTTTGGAGAGATAAGGTATTTTTATATATTTTAATCCTATCTTTATTAGACTTAGTCAAAGATTACCTTTTAAGGATTTTTACCACTTTCCAGATGTTCCCCACTCCCACACGTTTTCACAATGTGTACTTTTAGGATTTAGGTTATTAACCGTTCATATATCTATATGCATGATAAGATAGAAGAAACACACGAAATCTATTCTTTCAAAGTACACAAGCAGACGAAGAAAAGCTCGATCTGAGATTTTCAACTTTCAAGGATTTTTCTTAAATTGACAAGGTAGGAAAAGAGTTGCAGTAAATTTTCTATCCCATTTAAATTATTTCTTCATGTTGATGATTTCGTACTTATGAAGTTATGATATGATTATGATATTATTATGATATGAAATGATGATATGGCCATTCCGGTACAAATGATATAATATGATATGAGCTCTTACCGGATCTAAAGTTATGATGACGGTATGATAATTCTTGACACGTGTTTAAATTATTTTATTCATGTTGATAGATTATTGTACTCATGAAGTATGACGGTATGATATTTTGACGCATGATTTTATATTTAAATCGGGATCGCACCATTAATCGTATCCTATTGAGTATTCACATGTACTCACCCTTTTTCCTACATCTCACAGGTTAGATCGGGTCGTTGGTTGGCGGGCGATGAGATGATTTCGTTGTGCCAAGATCTACTGGAATTAATAAATCGAATCCGGTGTAACGTGCTTTGAATTTCTGAATTTTTAACAGCAACCTTTGTTTATTTTATTTATTTATTGGAATGCTGAAATCTAAGACAATTGTTCGTACAATGATTTGAGAATTTAATTTGTTTTGAGTATGTGTGTTCCCTGCTATTTCACTTTTGGCAGATTATTCACGTCAAAATGGAGTAAAAACATAATGGAGCCCTAGAAATCTATTTACAGTTTGTCTTGCATGTTCAAATTTCTAAATAGTAGATTTTGGGGCCACGTGCCACTTATTGAGGAAATGTATATATATATTAATCTACCCACACACACATGAAAAATTGTAGTATTAATTTATGCTTCTTTTTCCGTTAATTAGTTTTGGTAGCGATTCAAATTCTTCCAAAATTTGGGGCGTTACAATTTGATATCAGAGCGCAGAGTTTATAAAATCGATTCTGTAGACTATTATGATATTGGGTATTGAAAATCTTAAATTTGTTAAAGTTGATTTATACATGAGTTTTAATTTCAAAATCACATATTTATGATTTTCATTTAGATCTATGTCTTGTGTATAATTTTAAGTGGACATACTTATTTTATGTTTTGTATGCATGCAATTAGATTGATTTTTATTCAATGTTAAAAAAATAAAAAAAAATTCACTTCACTGTTCATGTGAACAGTGACGGGTCACTGTTCACGGTGAACAGTGACCCCTGAACAGTGACTGTCACTGTTCAAACAGTGACCAGTCACTGTTCATGGTTAAAAAAAAAATTAGGGTTTAAAAAAAAAATGAATGAGATAAATAAATTTTAATGTTATGCGTATTAAATGTGTTGGTGTTTAACCTTAAATTTACGTGTGTATTAAATGTGTTGGTGTTTAACCTTAACTTTACGTGGTATTAATTAATTAATAATTTTTTTTTTCCAAATGATAAATTTAAAGATGTGATGTAAAATTTTATTTAAATTCTTAAATATGTAAGAAGTTGAGAGGTCTTTGGCACTTAACGACCACTAATCGACCACCGTCCGACGACCCTAAGGTATGTAGATGGGTAAGAAGAATTTATTTAAGTCTTTTGCATAACTTAAGTCTTTTGAAATGTTTCCGTTTAAATTCTTAAGACATGCAGTTTATTTCTAACTCAATTTATGATATGTATTAGGATAATATATGTAAAACATGTTAGAATTGGTACTAGTATGTGACAGTGACCTTATATTAAATTTTTTTAGGAAATGGCACCATCTACCCATACGAATTTGGTACGTGAATTATTGCGAGCGGTGCAAGAGTTGGCCAGACAGAATGAAGCACCTCCACCACAGAATGCACAGCCACAACGGAATGCACTTCCGCATGGCCCTGGTGCTGTCTCAGTAGTTGAGCAATTTCGGAGGTACAAACCTTCTACTTTCGACGGAAATTCCGACCCACTAGCTGTCGAAGAATGGATAAGAGGCTTGGAGCGCATATTCAGGCACATTGCTTGTACGGATGAACAGAAGGTACTATGCGCTGAGTTCATGTTGATTGGAGTAGCTGGTCACTGGTGGGAATCTGTTTCACGCACCAGAACCGAAGAGCAGCATCGTAACCTTACTTGGGAACAGTTTAAGGATGAAGTGATGGCAAAGTACTTCCCACTGGCTTTAAGAGACTTCAAAGAATCAGAGTTTCTGCAGCTCAGACAGGGAAACTTGTCGCTTACTGATTACGAGAGACGGTTTGAGCAACTCTCTAGATATGCCCCACACTTGGTGGATACCGAAGTTAAGAAGATCATGAGGTTCAAAAACGGACTACGCTCAGAGATCGGGATGATCATTATGTCCCATCATTTCACCTTATATCGTGAAATGTTAGAGAGGGCTCATGCTATTTCTTATCAGAGGACTACTTTCCAACAGTATGCCCAGCAGGGCACGGAGTCGTTTCGAAAAAGGAAGTGGAACGATCAGGGGAAGGACCGACGCAATTGGCAAAATAAAAGACCAAGCACTGGAATTCATATCGGTGGGACGAGTGGGAGTGTTGCCCCTTGTCCTAAATGTAATAGACTCCACAGAGGTGAATGTTTATTTGGAAAGAACGCGTGCTTTCGATGTGGTAAGCCTGGACACATTGCTCCAAACTGCACAGAGCCTCCAAAGAAGAGGGATGGTGATCAGGACAAGAACAAAAATGTGAAGGCTCGAGTTTTCGCACTGAATCAGCAGGAGGCGGATCAGAATCCGAATGTAATTGCAGGTACTTTATTATTATTTGAAATACATGTTTATGTACTTGATTTTGCATCTTCCGTCGCCAAAGTTAACAATATAAATTCGAAAAACAGGTATTCTGTTATTATCCGATGTACCTGCTTACGTACTTTTTGACTCTGGAGCTACAAATTCTTTTATCTCTGCATCCTTCGTAGCTAAGTCAAACTTTGCATGTGTGAAAACGAATAATGAATTAGAGGTCAGTATCCCTTCAGGAAGAACCCTTTGCACAAATCAGATGACCAAGGCTATGAAATTAGAGATTGACGGGAAAATATTACGAGCAGACTTATATCTTTTGGAGATGAAAGATTTTGATGTTATCTTAGGTATGGATTGGTTGGGACTTAATCATGCGACAATTCGATATCACTAGAAAGAAGTATTGTTTCACATACTAGGAGAGGAAGAGTTTCGTTTCTTTGGAGCAAAATTCAAGTCTCTACCTCGACTTGTATCAGCTATAAAAGCGGAGAAGATGATGAGGAAAGAGTCATGTCAAGGATTCCTAGTTAATATCATCGGTTCCCAACATACAGAAATGGCTATTGATGATATTAACGTCGTGCGAGAATTTACAGACGTATTCCCAGAAGATCTACCAGGTATTCCACAGGATAGACAAGTGGAATTTACAATTGATTTGGTTCCTGGAGCAGCACCAGTATCTAAAGCCCCTTATCGGATGGCACCAAAAGAACTCCAAGAATTGAAGTTACAGTTGGAGGAATTGCTGGAGAAAGGTTTCATTCGACCGAGTGTATCTCCTTGGGGCGCTCCAGTACTTTTCGTGAAGAAGAAGGATGGGAGTATGCGGATGTGTATTGACTACAGGGAGTTGAATAATCTGACTGTCAAAAATAGATACCCACTGCCAAGAATAGAAGACTTATTCGACCAGTTAAAGGGTGCAACGGTGTTCTCCAAAATTGACTTGAGGTCGGGGTATCATCAGCTGAAGGTTAAGGCAAGCGACATATCGAAGACTGCTTTCAGGACTCGTTACGGACATTATGAATTCATTGTCTACCTTTCGGTTTAACCAATGCTCCAGCTGTATTTATGGATCTAATGAACCGAGTGTTCCATCAATACTTAGACCAATTTGTCATTGTATTTATTGACGACATACTTGTGTACTCCAAGGATAAGAAGCAGCATGAGGAACAGCTCCGAGTGGTACTTGAAACCTTGAGAAAGGAGAAATTATATGCCAAATTCAAGAAATGTGAATTTTGTCTTGATCGAGTGGGTTTCCTTGGTCACGTGGTTACCGCCCAGGGAATTGAGGTAGACCCAGCTAAAGTGGAAGCAGTAACTAACTGGCCTAGTCCAACCAGTGTCGGAGAAGTTCGTAGTTTCTTAGGGTTGGCTGGTTATTATAGAAGATTTATTAAGGACTTCTCAAAAGTAGCAGGGCCGATGACTCAGTTGACAAGAAAGGGTGTGAAATTTCAGTGGACGGAAAAATGTGAAAGGTGCTTTCAAGAACTCAAGCAGAGATTGACTTCAGCTCCTGTATGGACAATACCTGATGGCTCTGAAGGATTTGTGATTTACACCGACGCCTCCAAACAGGGTTTGGGCTGTGTTTTGATGCAACGTGGAAAAGTAGTTGCTTATGCCTCGAGACAGTTGAAGCAATATGAACAGAACTATCCAACGCACGACATGGAACTTGCAGCGGTAGTTCACGCCTTAAAGATATGGCGTCATTATCTGTATGGTGGAAAGTGTGAAATCTATACAGACCACAAGAGCCTCAAATATTTCTTCACGCAGAAGGAACTAAATATGAGACAGAGAAGATGGTTGGAACTAGTGAAAGATTATGACTGTACAATTCATTACCACCCGGGTAAGGCCAACGTAGTCGCAGATGCCTTAAGCAGGAAAGTGGGATCCCAGTTAGCTGTTTTACCCACGGTGCAGGAACAGTTGATAAAAGACTTTGAGAAACTGAGATTAGAAGTCATCACTCCGCCGACCCAGGCTACAGCAATAATAAAAGCGTTCATGATCCAACCTACCCTTCGGGATCGAATCAAGGAAGCACAGGATAGGGACCCATTTTTGCAGAAGATTAAAGCTGAAGTTGGTACAAACAAATATAGAGGATTTGAAGTAACTGCAGATGACGCACTGACCTTCAAAGGAAGATTGTGTGTACCTAAGAATGAGAGCATAAGGAACGAGATATTGGAAGAGGCTCACTCCACCCCTTATGCTGCACATCCAGGTGGTACCAAAATGTACCGAGATCTTCGAGATACATTTTGGTGGAGGAACATGAAGAGAGGAATTGGTCTGTTTGTAGCGAAATGTATTGTCTGTCAGCAGGTCAAGGCAGAACATCAAAGGCCATCAGGACTATTAAAATCGTTGGATATTCCAGAATGGAAATGGGAACACATAGCAATGGACTTTGTGGTAGGTCTTTCGAGGTCGGCAAGAGGTCATAATGCTATTTGGGTAGTAATTGATCGTCTGACGAAGTCAGCTCATTTTCTGCCAATCAAAGTAAATTTCAACATGGAACAGTTTGCACAATTATACATCAGAGAGATAGTCAGATTGCATGGAGTTCCAGTCACCATTGTTTCAGACAGAGACCCGAGGTTCACATCTAAATTTTGGAATAGTTTGCAGGCAGCCATGGGGACGAAACTGAAATTTAGTACTGCTTATCATCCTCAGACAGATGGGCAGTCAGAAAGAACCATTCAAACTCTGGAAGATATGTTGAGGGCATGTGTTTTGGATCTTAGCGGTAATTGGGAAACACACCTACCGTTAGTGGAGTTTGCTTACAACAATAGCTTCCAGGCTACTATAGGCATGGCCCCATATGAAGCCCTTTATGGTAGGAAATGCAGATCTCCTATCCATTGCGACGAAGTTGGTGAGAAAAGAATTTTAGGTCCTAAAATCGTTGAATGAACAGTTGAAGCAGTTGACAAGATTAGAGCCAGAATAAAGGCAGCACAAGACCGACAGAAAAGTTATGCTGATGGTAGAAGAAGAGATTTAGAATTTCAAGTGGGTGACAAAGTTTTTCTGAAGGTAGCACCAATGAAGGGTGTTTTGAGATTTGGTAAGAAAGGGAAGTTGAGACCACGATTTGTTGGACCTTTCGAAATTCTTGAAAAGATTGGTATCGTGGCTTATCGACTTGCCCTACCACCTGAGCTTGCAGCAGTGCATAATGTATTCCATGTTTCGATGCTCAGAAAATATGTTCATGATCCTAATCATGTGGTGAGTTATCAAACATTAGAGGTACAAAAAGACTTATCTTATGAAGAAATCCCGACAATGATTTTGCACAGAAAAGTGCATCAACTCAGGAGGAAAGAAGTTCCCTTAGTCAAGGTCCAATGGCGAAATCACGGATTAGATGAGTCAACTTGGGAGAAGGAAGATGAGCTTAAAATCAAGTATCCAGAACTATTTGATTAACCAAGGTAATTTTCGAGGACGAAAATATTTTAAGGAGGGGAGATTGTAATGCCCCGAAAATTTTCATAGAATATAATTTAAATTCTGTGTGCTATATCTTGATGTTTTGAAGGTTAGGGACTAGAATGATATATAGCAATTTAAATTTTATATTTGAGTCGTATATTTAGATTTTGACCGAGTATAATAAATATAGTAATATTGGTCTCGTTTGATAGATCGTGATTAATCATGTATTTTAAGCTCGAGAAAAATTAAATTTGGATTAACGAGACCCAAGTTATCGAAGTTGAAAAATATCATTCTAAATTACTATTTAGTTAAATTAATTAATGAATTTATGTGACACGTGTAGGGTGATTATTGATTCCTTTTATATAAAGATTTTTATAAAAAGAAAAAGAGAAATCATTGTGAGTCAAACACGTCAGTATTGGAAAGTACTGGAAGATGGAAATGTATCATTTATTTTTAAATACTATTCCTTTGCCTTGAATTTTGGGAAGTAATAGGATAGCTTGCCATGTGTCCTTTTGATATCACATCTACCAATTTTATTGGATTCAATTTACGAATTGTAACTGTTGAGTTTGGGGAGATAAAGGTATTTTTATATATTTTAATCCTATCTTTATTAGACTTAGTCAAAGATTACCTTTTAAGGATTTTTACCACTTTCCAGATGTTCCCCACTCCCACACGTTTTCACAATGTGTACTTTTAGGATTTAGGTTATTAACCGTTCATATATCTATACGCATGATAAGATAGAAGAAACACACGAAATCTATTCTTTCAAAGTACACAAGCAGACGAAGAAAAGCGCGATCTGAGATTTTCAACTTTCAAGGATTTTTCTTAAATTGACAAGGTAGGAAAAGAGGTGCAGTAAATTTTCTATCCCGTTTAAATTATTTCTTCATGTTGATGATTTCGTACTTATGAAGTTATGATATGATTATGATATGAAATGATGATATGGCCATTCCGGTACAAATGATATGATATGATATGAGCTCTTACCGGATCTAAAGTTATGATGACGGTATGATAATTCTTGACACGTGTTTAAATTATTTTATTCATGTTGATAGATTATTGTACTCATGAAGTATGACGGTATGATATTTTGACGCATGATTTTATATTTAAATCGGGATCGCACCATTAATCGTATCCTACTGAGTATTCCCATGTACTCACCATTTTTCCTACATCTCACAGGTTAGATCGGGTCGTTGGTTGGCGGGCGATGAAGTGATTTCGTTGTGCCAAGATCTACTGGAATTAATAAATCGAATCCGGTGTAACGTGCTTTGAATTTCTAAATTTTTAACAGCAACCTTTGTTTATTTTATTTATTTATTGGAATGCTGAAATCTGGGACAATTGTTCGTACAATGATTTGAGAATTTAATTTGTTTTGAGTATGTGTGTTCTCTGCTATTTCACTTTTGGCAGATTATTCACGTCAAAATGGAGTAAAAACATAATGGAGCCCTGGAAATCTATTTACAGTTTGTCTTGCATGTTCAAATTTCTAAATAGTAGATTTTGGGGCCACGTGCCACTTATTGAGGAAATGTATATATATATTAATCTACCCACACACACATGAAAAATTGTAGTATTAATTTATGCTTCTTTTTCCGTTAGTTAGTTTTGGTAGCGATTCAAATTCTTCCAAAATTTTGGCCATTACAATATGGTATCAGAGCCCTTTCTTGTCCATTGTGCACCTTCTTTTCCGGAAGTCCATCGTTGAAAAACTCCACAGTTAAGCGTGTTTGGCTTGGAGCAATTCTATGATGGGTGACCCCCTTGGGAAGTTTTCTCGGGGAGCGTGCGAGTGAGGACAAAGCATGCTGAAAAGACCCATGTTGGTACAGTGAGGACAGTACGTCGTCGATCTAACGGCCAGGACAGCCCGTTAAATGGGACCCAGGTCATTACAAATGGTATCAGAGTTCGGTTGCCAACCGAAAATCGGGAACTAAGTGCTACGTCAAGGGCGGGAGCCACCTCTTGAACCCGTAGGAGTTACCTCTAGAATCCCAACATCTGGCAACAAATCCCCAGATGGGTCAAGCGCGACGAGGGCGTCGCGAGTCTAACGGGGGGTGATTGTAATACCCAGATTAGTAAAGGTTAAAAGATTTAATAGGTACTACTCATACCAACAAGGTGCACCTTCTTTTCCGGAAGTCCATCGTTGGAAAACTCCACAGTTGAGCGTGCTTGGCTTGGAGCAATTCTATGATGGGTGACCCCCTGGGAAGTTTTCTCGGGGAGCGTGCGAGTGAGGACAAAGCATGCTGAAAAGACCCATGTTGGTATAGTGAGAACAGTACGTCGTCGATCTAACGGTCAGGACAGCCCGTTAAGTGGGACCCGGGTCGTTACATCCTCTCCCAAGTGGTAGTAGAATCAGGTTGCAATGATTGGAGCCATCCCTTTGCTTTATCCTTCAAGGAGAAGGAAAACAAATGAAGTCTAACATCTTCATTAACAATATTCATCTTCATAGTATCATGGATCTCTAAAAAGGTAGCAAGATAAACATTTGGATCTTATAATGGAAATCCTCCATACCAGGGTACTTGTCATTGACAACTGGTTGGACATAATCCCAAATAGCTCACTGTTGTTGAAACCTCTTATTGAACAAACACATATCAAATTTAATTATTACTAAAAGCATGAATGAAACACACTCATCAATCATGCTTTTCAAGTTTTTGAAAAAATGATAATTATTATATAGTTTAATTAACTTTATATAACTAATGATATTTAGCCTCTATTTATTATGGATTAATATCAAATTTTAAATAGATTTTGATAAAAGTTGATAAATTTTGTGATTGAAATATTGTTGATCCCATGAAATATGTGGCTAAAATTAATTGCTGACTTTAACTTAATCTATACGGAGCATGATTTAATTTAATTAATATTTCATAAGAGAAGGGGGAGACCATCCAAACGTTAACTATGCAATATAACGTATTAATTTGGAATTTAAGAGAAATATCTAACTCTATGAAGAGACTTAGAAATCTGATTCAAACTCATCATATTGCTATCTTGCTCATTCTAGAACCTATAGTTGATAAAGGTCAAGTTCAAGAATTTTTCAAAAGACTAGGATTCGACAATTGCTATGCTAATTTGAATGGTAAAATTTGGGGATTATGGAAGGGTGATATTGAAGGCCATGTTATTGAAGACAAGGAACAACATCTTACTCTCAAGATTAAAAGGCATAACAAGGAGAATTATATCACTGCAGTGTATGCCAAATGCTCTGTCTCTCTTAGGAGAAATTTATGGAATGACCTTACTTTGTTTTCTAAGAACCTGGATTCTCCCTGGCTTATTGGAGGAGATTTTAATTCTATATTAAATAGAGGGGAGAAGGATTGAGGTAATTCGCCTAATAGAAGGTCTATGGAAGACTTCAATAATATGCTAATTAATTGTGGTGTGGATGAACATATTATTAGAGGCGGCAATTACACTTGGACTAATGGCAGGATATGGGAGAAATTAGACAGAATTCTAATTAATGCTCAGTGTCTTAATGAATATAATGGCTTCGAGGCTGCAATGTTAAACAGGGACACTTCAGATCACTGTCCCTTATTGATGAAGTGCAAGACTCAACAAATCAGTGTAAAGACCTCCTTCAGATTCCAAGCAATGTGGTGTTAAAATGATAATTTACTGGATACTATAAAAAGATGCTGGGAAACCCTACTTTGTCCTTACTCTAGAGGACTATTTGGAGTTTACTTCAAACCGAAAAGACTTAAGAATACTCTTAAGAAGTGGAATAAAGATACTTTTGGTAATATCTTTGTTGATATTGCTAAGGCTGAAGAAGAGGCGCTTAAGAAAGAAATTACCTATGACAGATCTAAATCTCCTAATAACAGAATGGAAGTAAATGAGGCATGTGCCAAACTCAACAGATTGCTTTCTAAGGAAGAAGCCTTCTGGAAACAAAATGCAGGGATTAAATGGCTTAAAGAAGGAGATAAAAATTCTAAGTTCTTTCATGCTTGGGTCAGGAAAAAATGGGCTAAGAATAGCATTAACTTGATATCTAACAATGGCGTTGAACTGAAAGAGCCCAGGGACATACAACAATCTGCTGTGGAATATTTTGAGAAGATTCTAACCAAAGAACCTACTGAAGGAGGTGATAGAATACCGGATAACATCCCTAAGTTGGTGTCCCAAAATGAAAATGACATGCTTAACAGGGCACCAGACATCGATGAAATTAAGAAGGCTGTTTACAGTATTAACAAAGATAGTATAGCTGGTCTAGATGGATTCTCTAGCCTATTCTACCAACATTGTTGGGACATCATCAAACATGATATGTTAGATGCTGTTATGGATTTCTTTAATGGCAGGGTAATACCTACATGAATTACATCCACCTTTATTACCCTTATTCCTAAAAAAGTTGAGGCTATGAAGTGGAAAGATTTTAGACCCATTAGCTTGTGCAATGTGGTCAAAAAAATCCTTACTAAGGTTCTCTCTTCTAGACTCAATAAAGTTCTACCTAATATAATCTCTAAATCTCAAAGCGGATTAACTCTAGGAGGGGATATAGGAGATAACATTCTTCTGGCTTAGGAACTTCTTCAGAATATTGACAGGAAGACTAGAGGAGGAAATGTGGTTCTTAAACTAGACATGGCTAAGGCGTATGATAGGGTTGACTGAGAGTTCCTTTATAACGTGATGGAAAAGTTTGGTTTTAATCAACTATGAATTGATAAAATCAAAAGGAGTATTAATAACTGTAGCTTCTCTATCTTGATTAATGGAGAGCCCAAGGGTTATTTTAAATCAACTAGAGGGCTGAGATAAGGAGATCCCATTTCATCCTCTTTATTCATCATTTTGCCTGAGTGTTTATCTAGGGGGCTGGATAATCTCTTCTCTAGAAATGAAGATCTACATTTCAGATATGGGGGGTGCTATCCCAGTATCACATCTTGCATTTGCTGATGACATTGTCATATTTACCAACGGCCAAAAATCATCTTTGAATAAAATAATGAGGTTTATCAGTGTTTACACTGTAAACTCTGGTCAGGCTATAAACTGCAATAAAATTTCATTTACCACAAAAAAGTAGTTGAGAATACTGGCTTTCAATACTAGCCCTTGCCTATGATTTACCTTAGTGTTCCTCTGTATAAAGGGCATAAAAAGACAGTCTTGTTTGAGGATATGATAAATAAAATCAAAAGAAGATTACTGGAATGGAAGCATAGATGGTTGTCCGCTGGTGGTAGGCTTATTTTTATTAAACATGTGTTGAGTTCTATGCCAATACATCTTTTACAATCCTTGACCCTCCAAAATGCATCATTAACAAAATTTCCAGAATGTTTAACGGTTTCATCTGGGGGGAATCTAGCCAGAGCAAGAAAATTCATTGGGCTTCGTGGGTATATATTTGTTATCCAATTGAAGAAGGGGGTATTGGCTGTAACTCTCTCTCTGATCTAAACTTAGCTTATGACTGCAAACTTTGGTGGAAGTTTAGGAAACAAAAATCAATATGGAGTCAAGTATTGCAAGCTAAATACTGGAGGTTTGGTCATGCTTGTGTTGTCAACCACAACACTCAAGATTCTGGGTTGTGGAAAAGAATGATTAAAGCCAGAAACTTAGTCGAACCACATATTGCCTGGAGAATTGGAGAAGGCAAAGTGAATTTTAAGCATGATGCTTAAAAGGCTGAAACATAATATTCCTCAAGAGAAGCTTGCTATGGACTTCAGGTATAACAATGAATGGGGCATTACTACTCCGAACAACATTCTATCAACTGATGTTGTTAATGAAATATGAAGATCCTGATTAACAATTTACTTGATGCATTGGAAACCCAATGCATCAGGAGTCTTCACCATCTCATCTTGCATTAATCTTTTCAGGTAGAGTAAAACAAGATAAATGGCGTATAAACAAATCTGGGATAAGAATATTCATCAAAAAATTACTTTTCTAGGATGGAGGCTCTGGCATCATTGGTTACCCATTGATGAAATCATCCAGAATAAATTTGGAATACAATTAGCCTCCAAATGTCAATGTTGCAGCAATTTTGAAAGTATCAATTATGTATTTTTGGATGGTCGAGTTGCAAAGGAGGTCTGGAATTATTTCTGCAGGGTCATAAATGTTCAACATATCAGATGTGGCCACCCAAGAGTAATGCTTATGCACTGGTTTCTGTAGAAGAAATCAAACTCTGGTGAGATCAGAAATATTGTTCCTCGGTTATTATCTGGTTTCTTTGGAGAGCCAGAAACAATGCCATATATAAACACTATCCTATAAAGGCTAACAGGATTATCAAGCAAGTATATCACTGATCAACGCACTTCACAGAGCAGGGAGTATCAAATAGATTGGGAATAGCAAGTGTAACTAACCAATAGTTGTCAAGTGGAATAAACCTGAATCAGGATGGCATAAACTTAATACAGATGGGGTACTGAAATCGAATTCACTAGCTCCAGGTGGAGGAATACTGAAAAATAACCTGGAAAATGCAAGTTGGGGATTTTATGAGTATTATGGAGAATGCTCTATCTTGGAAGTTGAACTTAGAGCTATAGAAATGAGATTACAATTGTGCTTGACACATGGAATTAGGAAAGTCTGGGTAGAGACTGATTCAAAGGTGACAGTTACCTTGATTAAACAAAAAAATGGTCCATGGGGAGTTCAATATATCCCACAATCCATTAGATGGCATCTGGAGAAAATGGAGAATAAAATTACTCACACTTGGAGGGAAGGTAACCAAGAAGCCGACTGGTTTGCATCCGAAGGTCGCAGTGAAAGAAAGTATAAATGGTTAGAAGCTTGCGAATTCAAGGGTAGAATTAAAGGAATTGTAAAACTTGATAAAATTGGTTTGGAGATTATCAGATTAGTTCCTAATTAGACCTTGCATAATGTTTCTAGATTAGTTTCTTCAATTGACATTGCATTTTAAGTCCAGATTAGCTCAGTACAGGTATTGTAATTCATCAGTAGCTTTGTAGAGATATTTTTGTAATTTTTTTGGAGGTAAGGTGCATTAGTCCCCATGCTTGCATTGTATTTGAATTTTCATTAATAAAATCATATCATACGACTTGGATTTTCAAGATATGATATTTTACCAAAAAAAAAACAAAAATTAATTAATATTTTAAAAAATAAAATTTATAAACAGGGTAGGGAGTACCCCAACCCTGTCCTTGTCCCCGCCTTTACTACAAACAGACATGAAGACTTTAGTAATTAAAAAAAAGGTCTTAAATTTTTTTCCTCTCCTCCGTCCCTTGTTTCTCTCTCTCAATATCCCCCTATGTTGAAATTAGCTCCGAGTGTAGAGAGTATATGCCACACAATATTATAACTCTCAACACCCCGTTACTATAGAGTATTTACTTTCCATCTTATGCATTGAACTGCACTCACCATGTTCTCTAATTCCCTAATTTTCTTATTATAATATAAATATATAAATATGCCTCAATTTGACTGGTTATAGAAAAGTGTGTATAGCTTTTTTCTGGGTTGAGTTTGAAGTGTATAGTAAATCGAGAGATGGAAAAAAAAATAACTTTGTCAAGAATGCTAAGATTGCCTCTGGATTTCGGTTCCATAAGAACAACATTTACCTTTCTTGGATTACATCACACACATTAACTCTTAGAAAATTTGGTCCCATCACAAAATTTGAACAACTTGCATAGTTATGATCAAAACATTGATATCTTAGCATTTCATTGTCCGATCGTCATGAAATTTGGACAGAACGTTCACAATTTATTGTTAATCAAATTCAACACTTAAGATCAAAAGTCAATGGTTCATTCGTGAAAAATAGTTATGTGAATAGTGTTGGAAAATATTGAATGAAACATAATAAAAACATTCAATTTTATCATCCATTCAGCTTCACCATCTGAATTCATTTGAATTTCATCAATTTCATCTCTTCAATGCTGTAACACCCTATTCAATGCATTAAAGAGATGGCTCCTCTTGTATGGGTATAAATAGGAGTGATCTATCGGTTGAAAGAACAAGGAAAACAAAACCCTTCATTCCAGCATCAACCTTCATCTTTTCAGTGTAAACTTTTCGTTTTGATTCCTTTGAAAGATAGAGTATATCACAGCCAGTTCGTAGGCCGGTTATGTAGTGCAGCGTGAAGTGACAACCGATTGTATCCTGGGAATCAAACACCGATCAAAACCTCGTGCACTCTGATGGGCGGCGAATTCAATTTAAGAAAACTGTGAATACACAGGCCTTCAGTTTGATTTGATTCTCCACTATTATTTGATTCCTTAATATTTGCTTACAAGCTTAAATTAATTCTTTAGGTGGATCAAGTTCTTTTCTGTTCATCATTTCTGGAGGGAAAAAAAAACAGTTCCTGTATCTATGTTCATCGGTTTTGAAAAAAAATCCGGCTGCGTTATTTTTTTCTATCAGTTCAGTTTTTTTTCCTCAATGCATTAAGATAGATATTAGAGACGATCAAATTGAAAAAGGACAAAAAATTACAAAAATGTTACTCACATGGTCTCTGCGTAATTTTAAGGTTGATAGTGGTTTTGCATAGTTGAATAAGTGGGTTACATGATTTTAAGTAGTTTTGCAGGATTTTAAAATCAATTAGCAATGATTTATTAACTTTTGACAATTATTAGTGATGATTGCCTCATTATTTCATATGATTGCCTATTTGTCTTTTAATATTTATTTCCAATCATTGTTAATGATTTCTAATTTTTTTTTTAAATTATTGACAAGTTGCTAATAATTTGACAAAAATTAATCTGTTCTTCAATTCCAAAATTTTCGAACAGATAATTTAGATCTTGAATTTATACATACAACTTTACAAATTATTCTAAATTATTTGTTTCTTATTCTCTAGCTTAATGGCGTCACATGGAAATGACGATGTGAACGGAAGCAACATTGTTGGTACCGGTGTACTAAATCATGCAATGACCGCTGTTAACCCTATGGAGACCACGACTCGAATTCCTCCCATTGATGGGATAATTGGAGGCGGGATTCTTCATGTTGGAACTTTGCCTACGGCTACGGCCTTGGTAATCCAGTTTGGCACAATACCTTTGCTAGTGCCTAGGGCTACGGCCTCGGCACCTTTGCCATCGTTTTCGGCTCCATTTTCGGTTAATCACGCAATTCAACCAGATAAGTTTGCTGGTACTGATTTTAAGACATGGCAGAATAAGATGATTTTTTATCTTCCTACTTTGGAATTGCACGTTTCCTCACCGAGGATGCCCCTGTCGTGCCTGAAAACGACACTGATATGCATAGGCGTGCGGCTTGGGATGCACGGAAAAATGTGGATTTTTTGTATTGCAACTATGTCTTAGATGGCCTACAGATTTCTTTGTATCACGTGTATGTGGTAAAAAAGTCTGCTAAGGAGCTTTGGGAGTCCTTAGAAAAGAAGTACAAGACCGAGGATGCTAGATCTAAGAAATTCTTGGTCGTCGATGTATGGACTTCGAAATGGTTGATTCACGTTCAGTGGTAAGCCAAGTGCAAGAGTTTCAAGTGCTTTTACAAGAAATGCATGCTGAGAGTCTGATCATGTCAGAATCTCTACAGGTGGCTATTGCCATTCACAAGCTACATCCTCAATGGAAGGCCTTCAAAAGCTATTTACAGCATAAGAGGAAAGAGATGTCTTTCGAAGATTTAATTATCAAGCTACACATTGAGGAGGATAACAAACGGGGTGAACGTATGTCAGAGAATCCTTACTCTGAGAAGGCTAATGTATTGGAGCACGGCCAAAGTTCTGGTACTAAGAAATGTCAATTTTTTAAAGCCAAGCAGGATAACAGAAATCGCAAAGATAAAAAACTGGCTATGAAAGGGTCTCAGTTGAAGCTTACAGGTGGGGTTGGAAAGAAACCTAAGTTCCAGTTCAATGGAAAGTGCTTCAATTGTGAAAAGTTGGGCATCAATCAGCAGACTGTCGTCAGCTACGAAGGGATAACAAGCAGCGCCCTCAGGCTAATATGATTGGAAATGAGAGAGATCATCTCTCAGATGACATGTCTTATCTAAACCTTACAACGGTGGTTAGTGAGGTTAACCTGGTGGGGTCTAACCCTAAGGAGTGGTGGCTGGACACTAGGCCATTTGCCATGTCTGCTCCAACGTGAGCATGTTCACTACTTTTACACCAGTTTCAAATAGTGAAAAGTTGTTCATGGGAAACTCTGCAACTTCTTCTGAAGTGCTTAGAAAAGGTAAGGTGATCCTGAAGATGACATCTGGCAGAGAGCTTACTCTGACTAATGTGTTGTACGTGCCAAAGATTCGCAAGAATCTAGTCTCTGGGTCTCTTCTGCGAAAGAATGGTTTCAGCATAGTCTTTGAGGCGAATAAGCTGGTGATTACCAAAATAGGAGTTTATGTTAGGAAAGGCCATATGATTGATGGCCTGTTTAAATTGAATGTAATTAATGTAACCTCAACTGTTATGAATAATGAAAAACTCCTTCTGTTTACTTGCTTGAATCTCCTAATCTGTGGCATGGTAGATTAGGTCACGTAAATTATAATACATTACATAGACTAAGAAAACTAAACTACATGCCTAGGTTTCAAATTGATTCAAATCATAAATGTGAAACTTGCGTTGAGGCTAAGCTTACTAGGTCCTCGTTTTATAGTATTGAAAGAAGTGCCGAGCCATTGGGACTAGTCCACAGTGATGTGTGTGACTTAAAATTTGTCCAAACAAGAGGTTCCAATAAGTACTTTATTACTTTTGTCGACGATAGCACAAAATATTGTTATGTGTAATTGCTTAAAAGCAAAGACGAAACTATTGATAAATTCATTCTTTATAAGAATGAAGTTGAAAATCAACTTAGCATGAAAATAAAGGTGCTGCGAAGTGATCATGGTGGTGAATATGAATCACCATTTGGTGAATTTTGTGCTAAACATGGAATAATTCACCAAACTACTGAACCTTATTCACCTCAGCATAACGGAATTGTTGAGCATAAGAATCAAACGTTAAAAGAAATTATGAATGTTATGTTGATTAGTTATGGATTACCACAGAACATGTGGGGAGGAACTATTCTTTCTGCGAATTAGATTTTGAATAAAGTGTTGAGAAACAATATGGATAAGACTCCGTATGAACTTTGGACAAGACGGACACCTTCATATAAATACTCACGAATGTGGGGGTATCTTGCTAAAGTTGTGGTGCCTTCTCCTAAGAAGGTCAAGATTGGACCTAAGACAGTTGATTGTGTCCTAAGACAGTTGATTGTGTGTTCATATATGTTCCTTGTACATTATTCGACTGTACCTGATATTCATCTGAACACGATTATGGAGTCTAGGAATGCACAATTCTTTGAGAATGTATTTCCTTGTAAATCTCCTAAACATTTAATTCTTACTAAATGGACTAGGGAATCTTCTGCTTCGGCATCAATAAAGATCCAATTGAAGAAGGTCAGGATGAGCCTAGACATAGCAAAAGGACCCAAACTTCTAAGACGTTTGCCCTAATTTTCTCATATATTTGATGGAGAATGATCCTCAAAGCTATGAAGAAGCTATATCTTCTCCAGATGGTCATCTGTGGAAAGAAGCCATCAAGAGTGAAATCAATTCTATCCTACAGAATCATACTTGAGAATTAGTAGATCTTTCACCGGTCTGTAAGCTTTTGGGCTACAAATGGATCTTCAAGAAGAAGATGAAAGAGGATAACTTTAATAAAGCTCGGCTCGTAATCAAAGGTTATAAGCAAAAAGAAGGCTTAGATTACTTTAATACTTATTCTCCTGTATTGAGAATAATTTCTATCTGAATGATAATTAATATAGCAGCCTTGCGAAATCTGGAAATACATCAGATGAATGTAAAAACAGCTTTCCTAAATGGAGATTTAAATGAATAAATCTATATGGAGCAACCAGAGGGGTTTTTGGCTCCAGGTCGAGAAAGGAAAGTCTGTAAACTGGTTAAATCGCTTTATGGTTTAAAGCAAGTACAGAAGCAATGGCATGAGAAGTTTGATAATGCTGTGCTTTCTAGTGGTTTTAGAATCAACGAGTGCGATAAGTGTATATATGTCAAGGACACTAATGATGGATATGTCATATTATGTCTATACGTCGACGACATGCTCATTGTCGGTAGCACTGACAAAATTATCAAAGCCACTAAGAATATGTTAAATTCAAAGTTTGACATGAAAGATATAGGTCTCGCGGATGTCATTTTGGGAGCAAAAATCACTCGAACATCAAATGGACTATTGTTATCTCAATCTCATTACATTGATAAGATACTAGACAATTCAACAAGTCAAATACCACTGTGTCCAGGATGCCAGTGGATTTGAGTCTCCACCTATCCAAGAACACTGGTGATGGTGTGTCACAGTTAGAATATTCTCGAATAATTGGGAGTTTAATGTATTTAATGACTTGTACGAGACCGGATATAGCATACTCAGTTAGCAGTCGCAATACAAGTAACCCAGGTACTATCAACTAGAGAGCCATTTTTCGGGTGTTACATTATTTAAGGCACACTCCTGATTTTGGACTGCATTATTCTAGATACCCTATAGTAATCGAAGGGTATGCTGATGCAAATTGGATATCAAATATGTTAAATTCAAAATCTACTAGTGGATTTGTCTTTACTTTTGGTGGTGCAGCTATCTCTTAGAAATTGTCTAAACAAACTTGCATCGAAAGATCTACAATGGAATCAGAAATCATTGCTTTGGATAAAGCAACTGAAGAAGCAGAGTGGCTTCGCCAGTTTGTTGAGGATATTCCAAGATGGTCAAAGCCTGTGCCTACAATTTACGTTTATTGTGATAATCAATCAGCAATTGGCAGGGCACAGAGCAATATGTATAATGGTAAGTCTCGACATGTTCGAAGATGACATAATACCATTCGATAACTACTCTGACAAGGTATTATCACTCTAGACTACATAAAGTCAAACGATAATATTGTGGATCCGCTAACCAAAGGGTTAACTCGAGAGCTCGTTGTAAAAGTATCGAAGGAAATGGGCTTGCAGCCTATGACGTTCACTACACCAAAAATGACCTTTCGCAACACACAAAAGACAACATTGGTTGATTAAATGTTGCTAAAGGGATCTATCGCAACATTTTAGCAAGTGAATGTTGCTATTGGCTAATATAATTGAGTTTTCGCAACATTTTTTAAATAAATGTTGCTAATGTCGCCTTTTGCAACGTTTTATAAATGTTGCTAAAAGTTTAAGTTTTTGCAACGTTTTTTATTTGTTGCGAAAAATTTAATTTTTTGCAACGTTCAAAAAAAGTTGCGAAAAGTTCACTTTTGGCAACGTTTTTTGAACGTTGCGAAAAGTCTACTTTTGGCAACGTTTTTTAAATGTTGTGAAAAGTTTAAGTTTTTGCAACGTTTTTTAATTGTTGCGAAAAATTTAATTTTTTGCAACGTTCAAAAAACGCACTTTTGGCAACATTTTTTGAACGTCGCAAAAAGTCCATTTTTGGCAACGTTTTTTAAACGTTACGAAAAAAATTACTTTTTGCAACGTTCAGAAACTGTTGCGAAAAGTTTTGCACTTTTTTCCCAAATTAAATTATATGCGAGCTCAAATGATAAAAAAAAAAAAAAAAACCAAACCCTAGACTAATTCACGCCTCCCTCCCAACAAAATCTCTCCATTCTCACCTCGCCTCTCTCCATTCACGCCTCTCTTCTCCCAATCTCTTTCAATCCCACCATTTCCACCGCTACCTCACTCCCACTTCTTTCTTCGCCTCTCACTCAAAGCCGCCACCGTCGACCCATACTTGATGGAGACAGGAGAGCGAAAATGCAGATGACCCATCACGGATGAAGAGAGAAAACAGAGTTGGAGAGTTCGATTTGGGAGAAAGATGGACTGAAAGTGAAAATCTTAGCAGCTGGATGGTTTTCTTGCGGCAGTGCGACGAATTCTGCAAACCAGATTTTCATCTTCATTTGTAAGTTTTGATCTTGATTTCTTAATTTTTCCTTGTTTTTGCTTGTCAAGAAATTCAAATATTCAATTTCTTGAAGTTTTTTTAGAGGCCCATTTGCAATAAAATTATTTGAATGAAATGTTTGATGTATTTAGGAATTTGTGATTCAATTTCTTGTGTTTGATTAATCTTTTATAGGGTCTTGTGTTTGATTTAAAATCATGTATCAATTTTGTGATTCTTATGAAATTCATTTGCAGGTAGACCGAGAAGCCATTGGAGCACAGAGTTAATTGGAAGCGCCTTCCCCGCTGAGGTTGAGGAGAGATCATAGGTGAACTTAATTCAGTAATTTGATGTTGTTTTAAGGTTAGACACAATTTGTATAGACTAAAATTAGTTGGGCTGAATTTTTATTTGAGTTGGTGCAATGCCATTTGAAGTATCGATGCTGATTACGGAATTAGGAGGGTGTGGGTTTATTGTCTTTGTCTGCACATTAACTACCTTTGGAACACCTCATTGTTTGAGATTGAGGCACCGGATAAGCACTACAAAAGTGATGGAGTGGGTTGAGTGAAAGTTGGAGCAATAAAGTGATGAAGAAGATAACTTACGTGCTCTACGTCTTGTAAGCAATCCTCATTAAGTGTAGTATTTGGTTGGCTTATTTGAAGTAGTATTTGAAGTTTGAGTTTGTTTAATGACAAAAGATTTTATCCAGATTGGCACTTGTTATTAGCTCTTAATTGGGGGGAAAAACTAGAAATTTTTTGAAGATTGGCACTTGTTATTCCCTGAAGAATTTCTCTTAATCTCTATCATTTTCCTTTCAAGCTCAGTATCTAGTCTCTTATAAGTGTTTGGCAAACTATGGCAGCGGAATAAGACTCCTACTTTATTGGAAAATGACTTCAGAATAGGACATTGCTCAGATGTGCCTTAAAGATAAAATGATCTTGTGTGTTAGTATTAACTTTAGGGAATTCGTATTAAATAGGTTCAACCAGCTACATTACTGTTAATGTTAGAGAACTTTATGACTTAATGTTGCTCGTAGTTGATGTTAGTTACTAAGATGATGATGTTCAATCCTTCATCGACAAATTAAGCTTTTAGGTGACACCCATTTATAAAAATTGTCTACATCAAATATAAGGGACGAGTTTACAACATTTAAATGAATACATGTGGTCTACATGAATAAATGGTTCCAATGTACTACGCCAAGAATCTGAAATGGATATATAGAGAGAAATTACAATATTGCAGTAGGGATGGCCTCTGTTCTCACTTATCTACATCAGCAGCAAGTGATTCACGGAAACGAATTATGAGCAAGATTAGGTAACTTTGGACTCGCAAGGTTGGGATGAGTCCGGTTTTTACTCTTTCTTGCAGAAACTATTTAGGGAATTCATATTAAACATATTCAACCAGCTACATTACTGTTAACGTTATAGAACTTTATGACTTAATGTTGCTTGTAGTTGATCTGAGTTCCTAAGCTGATTTGGTTTCATGTTACAAGGGCATTTTGCATTCCAAGCAACGGAGGTGATTACATGGCTTGCTTTTTTGCAGGTGATCATTTTCTTTGCTTGTTAATTTTTTTGATATCTACTGCGAACAACAAAAAGCAAATTGTGAGAAAATTTTGTGGACACGAAGAAACTACCTAAAATAAATTGAATAGATAAATTAAACTCTGGTAAATTTACTTCTTAATGCTCTCAATGTTTGGTTCTCCATCTTCAGTGATCAGCGATTCTGCTTTAAGTACTTGATTTTCAGCATGCTTTAGAATTCTCGATATAATCAGATCAATCTCTTGGGGTTTATTTTCATTTATCTTATTAAACCGTTGAAAGTCCTGCAGATCAATCCAAATAAGAATTATATATGATGCATAATAGTTACACTTGACAGCAGAAACTATATGAGTCTGAACTTATAGAAGCTCACAAGATAGAATCACTTGCATTAGCATCAAGTTTTAAAAAAAAAGCATGATTTAGAAGCTTGCCTCATCGAAAAGATTTGTTGAAGAGGAAGATGAGTTTGTTTCATCTATCCATTTTTTGCAACCCTCGATGAATTCATGAACATTGATTTTCTCGTCCTTGTTAAAATCAAACGATTTCATTACTTCAGAAACAGCTAAATGTTTGTTAACATCCAACTTCCCTGTCTTCACGACATCAACCGTCAGCTTTTCTAATTCACGCCTGGTTATAGATTGGTCATTATCTCTGTCTGTTTCAGCAAATAATTTGCCAAAACAAGTATAGATGAGAGCCTTCATTGGACATGATTAGCAAACCTACATATTAATTTTGATAAAATTACTTTTTGATGACAGGAATGTCAAGTTTCCCATCTTCATTAACCTTCTTTATTTACTCAGTCTGCTCGATGGAACGTTGTTTTTTGCCATCCCTTGAAGCACAGGCTCTCCCTCAGGTACTTTTCTTTCTCCATTACTCTGCGCGAACGTTAAAACAGTTCTAGTTTTTGACTTGAACATGTTACAGATACGAGGACAAGTTGCCAAGGGTCGACATCTTTGTTTGCACGGCTGATCCAATTTTAGAGCCACCATCAATGGTAATCAGCACAGTTTATCGGTCATGTCGTATAATTATCCACCGGAAAAAGCTGAGTGTTTACCTCTCAGATGATGGTGGTTCAGAACTCACATTCTATGCTCTATTGGAGGCCTCTAAGTTTTCAAAATATTGGATACCTTTCTGCAAGAAATTTAATGTGGAACCGAGGTCGCCTCAAGCCTATTTTGCTCGAAATATTGATATGAAGATATGAAGAGAAGAATAGATTTGGCAATGGAGAAGGGCTGCATTTCGAATGACATAAAGGATCAACGACATAAAGATATGAACTAAGATTAGCATGTGCTTGTTAATTACTGTTCTTTATTTATCTAATATATATTGGATAGACTTTAAACCTTTCATATGTAGTTTCTATGCAACAAATTAAGGTGAAATCAATGTGAGACGTTGCTTTAGCTTTCTATTGTCTCGTTATTATGTGCTCTACCAGGGATTAATAAATTTGGCCATAATTATTATTATTTTTTAGAGTAGATGACTACTAATGTTTATTATTATTTTTCTTGTACAATATTGTTTACTAAATTTGCATATTTTACTATAAAAATGTGTTTACATATCAATGTCAATATAAAAATAAAAAAATGACGATTGAAAAAAAAAAAAAAAAGACATTTAGCAACGTTTATAAAATGTTGCAACAACAAAGGACAAAAGAATTGGCAACGTTAAAACAATGTTGTAAAAAGGTGAACAATTTATAAATTGATTTAAGACAACATTCATAAAATGTTGTAAAAGAGGAACGACAACATTTAAAAAAATTGCAGTAGAGGAACGATGACATTGAAAAAATGTTGAGGAAGAGTAACGGCAACACTTTAAAAACGCTGCAAAAGAGTAACGGCAACAATTAAAAAACGTTGCGGAAAGTCATTTGCAACGTTTCTTAAACGTTGCAAAAACTAAACGGTAACGTTTGTATTTAGCTTTAGCAACGTTGTATAAACGTTGCCGTATCCTTATGGTCTACGGCAACACTGAAGCCCGCAACACATGCACAAACGTTGCAAAAAGGTTTTAGCAACGTTTTTCGAACGTTGCAAAAGTCGATTTTTGTTGTAGTGGTTGAAAGGTATTATGGTGGAAATCCAACCTAGTTGAATGGAGATCCCAGGATCTAGGTTCAAAGGGACAACTAAATCATGTATACTGTGAATCACTGAGAAGGTTCTCCTTCTGCTCATTCCTATGGTGCTCACAGTGATTAGAAGAAGCAGAAAGCGTTGTTGTGACAGATTGAGTTATGAGGTCACCTATGTGAGTGTGAAGTGGGGCCGCTTCTATAAGGACTGAGAAGGCTACATCCTTGAACAAACACTTGCAGAACCAGGCGATGTGTTCATGGTCAAAACAAACACAACTTTGAGAACTATGTTGTGTTTAGAATGGTCCTGTGTGAGATCTATTGTCTTGGTTTACACAAATGGCAAAACAGTTCAAGGCATCAGATCTACTGGTTTGCTAGTAGTTCCCAATAGGTTTCATAAGGGAAGGTTCAAAGCTAAATGCTACATATCCTATGCAGGATTGATTCGTTCTACTCTCTCTTTCTCTTTTGAGTCTTTGTTTTCTAAATTTTCATTCGCGTGGGGGATTGTTGGAAAATATTGAATAAAAACATTCAGTTTCATCATCGGTTCAGCTTCACAATTTGAATTCGTTTGAATTTCATCAGTTTCATCTCTTCAATACTGTAACACCCTATTCAATGCAGTAAAAGCTGGCTCCTCCTCTATAGGTATAAATAGGAGTGATCTCTCGGTTGAAAGAACAAGGAAAACAAAACCCTTCATTCCAGCATCAACCTTCCTCTTTTCATTATAAACTTTTCGTTTTGATTCCTTTGAAAGATAGAGTATATCACAGCCAGTTCGTAGGCCGGTTACGTAGTGCAGTGTGAACCGACAATCGATTGTATCCTGGGAATTGAACACCAATCAAAACCTCGTGCACTCCGGCGTGGCGACGAATTCGATTTAAGGAAACTGTGAATACACAGGCCTTCAATTTGATTTGATTCTCCAGTATTATTTGATTCTCTAATATTTACCTACAAATAGTACTAAACTTTTAATGTACTACAAAGATTTTCAAATTTATGTTTTTTAAAAATATGAGATTTTTCAACGATTAAAGGTCCTCTAAACCTTTAAAATTTGAGTAATAGTGCATAATATTTCTATCACATTCATAGAATTTTTTAGCTCTGTCAAATTCAAGTTTATTCTTTAAATGTCTTTTTATTCTATTAAATATCATATTTATGAAGTTTTAGATCAATTCAGTCTTTTGATTTAATTAATACTCCTGTAATAGCATATATTTCTATTATAAAATAATATGATATTATTGCTCTTGAAGAGCACAATTTTATAATCTTTTATATTCTTGAAGAATATGCACCTGTTTGTCCTCCATTGTTCCCAAAACTCATTTTCTAAAACTCATTTTTAGTCATACATGCTCTCATAAAATAATTTTCACATAAATTCAAAAAATTTCTTATTTTTTAATCTCACATTCTTAAAAAATCACTATTTCAGAATACATTTTCCCGAAAAATGGTTCTCTATCAATATTTTATAAGAATATTGAGTTGCTTCCGAAGAAGCATAATATAAATATTTTAAAATACTAGTAGTACACACGTGCGTTGCACGTCTTATATATCGAATGAATGATGTACGTAGTATTTTTGAAGTACTATTACTATTTTTTTAAAGTAGTTGAGGTCATTGATATTGTTAATGGAGAAACTAAAATTGTAATATATATATTTGAAGTTGCAATGTTTTTCGCTTTTTTAAGTATGGGAAAGAACTTTTCGATTGTAACATTAAACAACGTAGCTTGAAAATTACTTCCTTGAAAATATTATTAAAAAAATAATCTATTAATTTAATTGTAAAACTTCTATAAGGAAAGTATTGGATAATTCTAATATTATATAATACCTTCAATCACACAAAATTAGTTTTAAAAATTCAATACGGTCGTTTTTATTGCTATAGATCTCAATTAAATATTTTTTAAGTATAGATACTTTTACAATCCACTTCAAATGCATTCAATTGTCTTATAAAGATATAATCACTATCTTTGTTTAGTGACATCAATTCTACAAATATGAAAACAAATTTAAGATGTGATAACAAAAATATACATTGACAATTAATAAAACGGAAAAAAGTTAATATTTTTTAAATTAAATTGACAACTTGACTATTTTGTTGATCTATTGACGAATCAGATCTCGTTTCTGTTAGTATTTTTGACGATGGTGTATTCATTTATGATATTTATAGCATACAAAATAAAAAAGTCAATGATATATTAGTTTAATAATTTATTTATCAATATTGAAAAAAATCTTTTAGCAAATACATGATATATCATAAAAATATAATATCTTACAACACATGTTTTTATAAAAAAATATGATTGTGCTCAGATACCAATATGATGCAGTGACATATGCTAATTATAATTAACACTTCAAAATTTATTTAATACCCAAAATGGGGTAAATATGAAAAAAAAAAAAATCCCCAAATGATTTTATTTAATATAAAAATCAATCAAATACCAATGCAAAGTGGCTGCTCTTCATATTTCAACAAAATCCTAATTGTCAAAGTTTAATATAATTGCATCTATGCTAATGTCCCATTATCTCTCCTATAAGTAATTATTAAATCATAATTTAATAAATAAAAAAAACTAAATAAAAATCAAAAAAATTATATATATTAAAATTATAAATCATCAAGTCAAAGATAAATCACAATGGTGAAAAGAGATCTAGCGTATAAATGTGCAGCCAAGATGGCTCCACAAATTCATAAGTATGAATAAAAAAAAATGCATATTTGCATGAATATGACGAGACAATAAAATTGTCGAGCTGCCACGTGCTTAGGACGTTCCAAACAGATGTATATATACAGTTAAAATGATTCTTGGTAATAAATAAATTTAAAATAGAAATTTCATAAAATTTAAACCATGATATTAGGAATTAATTTGAAATGCGATCCAAGCTCAACTAATCGCCCAAAAAAAACACTCATCAACTTAAAAGTAACTTATATTCATCATTTATATGGACATTACTAGAAGAATTAAAAAAAATAAAAATAGAGAAAATACAAAGAACTATATTATTTTTTAGCATAATCAAAAATTTCCTCAAATACCAAAGCAACCTTTTTTTTTTTTTTTTATGCAAATTGACTTCTCCAAAACTCCAATACCCAACATGAATACGTTCACATACATAAGCATCATCTAGGCTATTTTTGAGTTTTGAGAAGCTTTAACTCACAACATATTGCTTTCATTGATAATAGTTCTTACCTTTAGCCCACAACAAATTGCTTTTATTGATAACAATTCTAGAATTAGCAAAGTTGGTTTTTATAACTATGATCTTAATTATGTTCATTACATAGTGCATGTACTAACACAAAGCGACTACATCTCCCTCCTCATTTATTTATACTAATTATTAATTAAAAAAATAGTCATCCTTCAATCCCTTTCATGTGCTCTCCTTTGGCAAGAAATTAAAAAACGTAGCTTCAACATACTCTTTTCAACTTCCCTCATCGTACGTTCTCTCCGTATATTGAATTTTTTTAATCTATTAATATTGTATGTGTGGATGGTTTAGAATTTCAACACATATTATAATGTTATAATAATTTATTTAGTTTCATATAATAATAAGAATACAGCGAAAAATAATTGAGGATTTAAGTGTGAAAATGAGCAAAGATTATAAATATTTATTGCAACGATACTGTTTTGTAGTTACTAAAAATTTTGGTGGGAATATAATTATCCTATCATTTGGTATTTCATTTTTATCTAAACTTAAGTGTTATTGAGATTCATATGTAACTATCAATTAAAACAATTTTAAACAAGGGTAAATATAAAATGAAATAAAATTTTATCAAAATATATAATAACATTTGTATGCATTAATTTTATTACATTAAATATATTTTAGTTTTTAGGATATGTGTGAAACAATCAAATGAGAACAATCATTTAAATAAGAGAATATTGATTTTTTTAAACCGAATAATTCAACTGAATGAAGAAATTTAAGTCATATTTTTATAATAAAAGTTGTTAATAAAAATTAATATAATATTAAAAAGATTAATTTAGAGAATTATTGACAAATGGAAAAGAATTTTTTTTTTAAATTTCGAATAAATTGAATTAATGTTATTAATTAATTATTAACAAAACTAAAATTAAATTAAATAAGGGTATATTGGGTATATAGCTAATGGGAATTAATGTTATTAATTAATTATTGACAAAACAAAAATTAAATAAGGGTATATTAGGTACATAGTCAAATATGTAAGGATAAATGAGGTATTCAAAAGTTTCTCCTCAATTCCCACTTTTAATAGATTGTAGATAAGAATTCCAGAAGAATGTCACAATGTCTAATTTCATGAAGAGATATTAGCCAAATATTAATTCTAAGAATAAATATTTATACCCGAAGGAATGTATACTTTTGTTCTATCCATTATACACCAATGTTTGACAAATTATATTATATAATTTTTCATGACATTGTCTTGGACAAAAATATATGAACACTGTTAATTTTATATCATGGATGAAGTTATTGATCATCCACTTATATTTTGTTATTTAGTCATTTATTAATTATGCTAAAGTGAGAATAGAAAATATTTGTTCATTTAATTATGGGCACTCTTTGCATTCCCATCATCCTGTTGAGCTTACCACAATTTCCTAGAGGAGATATGGATAAATTATTGAATCTAACATAGTATAATCAGGTTCTGCAAATCTGATTGTAGGTTTCGGAAGACCTAATATTATGTTACATGTTTAATTTTAATTTGTACTATACAAATATTAGTACAATCGGATAAATATTATGTTGAACCAGAAGTTATTTTTTGGAATGATCGGTCAAATCATTCCGGATCAACAATGATGTAAAAAATTATTAAGAATCCAAATATATATTAATTGAAGAAACAATATATTCTTCAATCCAATGAATTCACATATAATACTTATTCTCAGCATTTTAATTGGTCATTGGCAATTACTACCTAAAATAATGAGTAAATTTTATGTATTTCTAGAATTTAATTAGGATGGTATATGGGGTCTTTTCACCCTTATGTTGACCATCTAAATGAGGAGTGTGCACGATGTGGTCTAGTTCGATCTGATTTCGAAAGGAACTAAATAGAATCGAGTACCAATGAGAATCTTAGAAATGGAACCATTAGTTCCATATCTAACTATAAAATTGAATCAAAACCGTACCAGTCGGTTCTGGTTTGGTTCAATCTAGTTCTTTATATTGAAAATTTATAAAAATAAAGTATAAAATTACTTGTCGATTAAAAATAGAGTTGATATAACTTATAATTCCTGTAATGCTATAATATAAAATTAATTAAATACGACAACAAATAGAAATACACTCCAAGGCTCAATATCAATTAATAAGGGCATAAACATTATAAACTATTAAACATAATATAAACAGTAAAATCTGGATAAAAAATTAATTTTTAAGAAAATTCACACGACAATATATATTAAAATTGCATGGAGTATTTATAACCAGATTAACTTTAACAATCTTCAAGGAACGGATCTTCATTCTAATGATTGGCTACTTTGAAAAGGTAAAAACTCATAGGTCGGGGATTATCTTTCACGAAATCAAAAATCAGATCCCAAAGTTCAAATTTACAAAACTCAGGTTTTTCTATGAATTAATTAATTATATTTTACAATTAATCTATTAACTGTAATATAAAATACACCACCCCACCTCCGCCTCCACCCCACCACCACCACCACCACCACTACCAGCACCACTCCGGCGACTATTCATACGATCGGCGAATGCTCCGGCAAGTATTCTCCAACCGCGCTTAATTCTGGCGAACATTTTCCGGTGACCATTAATTCCGGTAACTGCTCCAATTCCAAGGTCACGGATCAAAAAAATTATATGTCACAAGTCACGTATTTTCAAATTTGTGGGTCACAGATTCCTTTTTTTAGTTACAAATTATCAATTTTAAAGTCACAATTCAATAGCGAGGTCACATATACCAAAAAAAAAAAACCACAACAGTTCAATAGCGAGATCACTGGCTAAGTCATAAACACCAGAAAAAACACCACAGTTCAATAGCAAGGTCACAGACACCCAAAAAAATCACCACAGTTCAATAGCTAGATCACAGACACTAGTTAAGTCACAGACACCAAAAAAAACCACCACAGTTCACTAGCAAGGTCACAGGCACCAAAAAAATCATCACAGATCAATAGCTAGGTCACAGACCAAAAAAAAAAAAAAAACCACCACCGTTGACCCGGCCACAACAATAACAAAAAACAACCACCACCACACGAATCACTATCACTACCACACGACCATCACTAGAGCCCAAAACATACCACCACAGATCCACCACCTCCATAACCACACATCCCTAGTTGCAGGCTACACAACAATAAACCCAACTTCCATTAGCTACTGAACACTTACATACGAAACACACAAAGCACAAACACCATCATCACGCTCCACCTCAGCCACCACAAAATCACCGGATAAATACCACAAATCGGGATCTGGAATAGATCTCCAATAGGAAAACGACCACAAATGTCGCCTCGACGCTGATGTGGGTCTCAGCAGCGCACCCACAGCAGCGCACTGCTGGGTCGCAGCTGTGAGACGCTCGCTGTTGCAGCGACGCTGCTGCGATTCGCAGCAGAGGGAGAGAGAATGGAAGGGGAGGGAAAAAATGGGGGAGAAGGAGATGGGAGGAGTAGGGTTTGGGAATTGAAATTTAAGGGTAGGGGTGGGTATATATTTAATTTAATTTAAAATATTATTATTAATATTAACTGTGAAACCAAAACCTGATTTTTGATTAAATAAAGTGTAAACCTGATTTTTTAAAATATCAAACTAAACACCATTTTAGTGTAATTTTCCCCTTTGAAAACATTGAGAAACTTGAGTTCTTAGGAAAGATTGAACTAAAAATAATTTTTTTCCTATTGGGGTTACATTAATGCTACGACTTTTTTTAAAAATATTTATAAAATTATTTAGATTCAAATATTCATTACCCATTAGGTTTTGCCATAAAAGAAAGAAAAAGTGTATGAAACGGGAAATTCTGCTTGAGATAGTTTTAGGGTTTGATGGTGCATATTTGTGCAATACACTGCAAAAGAGAAATTAGGGAGAATCGAATTTACTACTGGTTTTTAAGGTACCACCAAGAATCGAACCAAAACCGATCAATTCTTGATGCATGGTCCCAAAATCGATTCATATAATAAAGGAGTCGGAGCTGAACAGGTCGATTCTATCCTGTTCCGATCTAGTTCCACCAATTTTGAGAAAAAAATGTCCACCCCTTTTCTAGATATTATTATTATCATCATCTAATAGATAAATCTACTAAATTATTGCATGTCGTTATTATATATTCGCAAATTGAAGTTTGCGAGACTACTTGCTCAAATTTTAAATTATGAGCAAAAGTTCAGATTGTACCTCAAGATGCTGTTTCTTTTCAGTACTAGAAAGTCTACATCCCAAACATATATTGAGAACAAAGTGCTTCCCATTTCAGTATAAGGAATGCTATTTCGTATGTAGCACAACTTTTACATATCATGCCAACATCAAAGCTTATCTCATTATTTGGGTTATTGTTGAAGCCTAATTTTCCAATCTATTGATTTTTAATAGTGCAATATATGTACAATTCTCAACCGTAGAGCACTGAGATAGATAGTAAAGAATGCTAAAAATACATTTCTATTTTGAACCTTTATGCAGTATCTTAAGTCCTAACATGTGATATTTTATAATGCAGGTTTTTTGTCATTTTGAATGATAGTTTTCTCAGTATTAGATGGAGCAGCTAAGAATCTATAAATAGTATACATAATGCATAATTATGTTTACTAGATGTCCAAGAAACATGAGACATAATTATGTGGATTCTCATGAGATTTTCCATAAAAAGATAGTGAATGATATCGATTTGTAGCTGAAAGTTTTGTTGTCCAAATCTAGTTATACAATACTTGGTTGACTTGGAGCAACACTTGTGGTGTGATGAATTGCCCAAGTAACAAAATCATCTTTATCAATTTTTATTGACTAACCATCACGTGCGTGCCATATGTACGACTATTCTTGTTCTATCATTAGATTATCCTCTTGTTACTAAAGTCTTTGTCTGAAGGTTCATTCGATTTTTGAATTAATTGGTAAGAGATTACCTTCTCTCGAACTTTGCATGAAGAAAACCTGAAAAAGGAACAAGAAATAGAAATTTCAATTGAGGCTACAATTAATAACAAAAATTAAAGTAAACAAACTAGACCTCATAAAAAGTGCAAAAAACTTGATCACATGTGTACAAATCGTGATAAGTAATAAAGTGAATTTTAAGTCCAAGTATCGTACTCACGGGGACTATTCTAATATACTTTCAGTCTAAATTGATGTGGTAACAAACTTGTAATTCAAGAGTTTATATTTTTAACTAAATTACACTTACTAATCTAAAATGGGTAATGCTACATGTACACACACACACTTTTACACCTCTCTCATATGGAGGGGGGTCCACAATTATTTTATTATGTGTGGGCTCCCCTCCATGTGAGGTGGGTGTAAAAAATTGTGTAAAAGATTATGTACACTTAGCATTATTCATCTAAAATAATCTAAGTCTAACGAGTTTGTCAGGAACTTTTGGGATTAAGTAGTTAGAAATTTCAATTTCACTTAGATTATTTAACATTCATCAAATCCAATTTCATTCATCCCATTTTCATATGCAGTAACAATCGAATTAATCAATTTTAGATAGTAATCCCTTTCAAGCAAAATTAACCCTATTTACATGTCCGAATTTAGCGCCTATTTGGCCCCCATTATTCCACATTATAATGAGAAGAATAATAATTTTTGGAGAATGTATTGTTGATAAAAAGAGAAAGAAAACTGAATTATGCCCCTATTTGGGGTGCATTATTCAGCTGAGGAGTAGAAAAAACATGACCGTTAGGGGCTATGCGTGGGTCCCAGTTTGAGAGAAATAGTCAAAAATGGTGGCTTGATTGGATTTGCAACAGTTGGATTTTGTCTAAAAAGGAAGAGATAATGCTCAACAAACATGGGCTATAAATGGAGAATAATGGGGGTTTATATATTTCTACGTAAATTTATACACGTGTAAAAGCATTTAATTTTAATAATTCAATTATGTTTGCATAAGATATAAAAGTATCTCTTCATCTCTTATAAAAATTTGTCTTACTTGTTGAATGAACTAGACAAATATATCTCATTCGGTCTCAATATTATCTTTAAATCATGCAATTGGTGATCAAGCAATTAAATGACAATTAAACACACAAAAAGAAATTAATATATAATCAAATTGGTATGAAATCTATTGAATTAAATAAATATTAACCTAAGCTATGTTGTTCATCCTAACAATAAAGAATTTAATCAATCATAATATTGAAATTAAATAATAAAACGATGAAAACCGTCATCGGGTTCAATATAAAGAGTAAAGAAAGGAATTTGAGCAATTGTTGTCTTTGACACTCAATTCCCAACAATGAATAATCAAACTTCTCTTTGATTGGTTGTATATCTCTGGGCCAATGATGTTTTTAAATTTTCAAATCCAAATTTCAGGCACAAATTTTGAAGAATTTATGTATTTTGGAGTATGTGTGGTTAAAAAGTAAAGAAACGTTTTGGGTTTAAGTACAAAATATTTTATTATATGAATGTGGTTGAAAATAAGTATGTAGAAAAAAGAGTTTTGAAATAAATGATGTCAAATAGGGGCTTAATTTACAAATGAAAATAATTTTTTCACCTGGCGTACTTGAATGAAGTGATCATATTATGATCTTAATATATCTTTGAAGTTAGAACAAATGGGAGGATACTGATATCAGTTTGTTATTCTGTGGTGATTTCAACTATTTTCGATTCTTCATTAGATCATCATGAGTGCATTACTCAAGCTATTTTGGGACTGGAATGGGGAAAATTGCGGTGGTTTTTCTCTCAACATTGCAACAGATTCCACCAGTTGTCACTGCTGTTTCTATGTCATACAAGGTAATTAACTTACAAAAAATGTTTTCCAACTACAAGTATTACTCTACCCTCTAGGTTTTAGAAATTCTTGGATTGTCTTGTTTTGAACTACATGCACAAAGGCTTAAGCAGTGACCACTTGTATATTTATGTGTGCACTCAATCCGAAAAGACTCTACGATCATTAATAGTGAATAACCTTTCCTAAATGAGTTTGACGGGTGATTCAGGATGCTTAAGACATGCCAGTTGAACTCAGGAAGAAGAGCACATGTTCCGAAGGCATCCAATTAGAAATCTTGGCTTGACCAATAGAAGACATTTGTTGACCGGTGGACTCATCCTCAATCCCATTTTGGATCCCTTTTTCAGTCGGTTGTTTGCCACCTTCCTTCCCTTGCCCGAGATAGCCTTATGGGTAGCAGTCTCTGATAGTGAGAGAGAATATTTGTATACCTCCATCAATGTAGTACTTTCTATTTGAACAAATTGTGGCACAATGATGATTGGGTTGTTGCTGTTGCTGCTAATTGGGCTGAATATGTTAATTGGTGATTGGGTTGTTGGGCTGGATTATTACTTAATTACTTGTTGGCTTTTGTTCCATTCGAGTTTAAGCGTGTTTTGTTAAAACACGTTGTTCACTTATTACTTGGACTGCTCGAGATGTCACCAAGTGTCACCCACGGACCGTCGGATGGAGACCTTCTAGTAGCTTCTTTTGTACGCGTCTAGGGTTTGAGTTTATGGATTAAAACATTCATTCGCTTACTCTCTCGAACTCTCTGTGTGCTCTCTTTGTCTTCCTCGTTCCTTGCACTCTGAAAATTGAAGGTACATCTGATCAATTATATTTGTAGCCTCTTGTGTAGGTCTTAAGTGATTTACTAAGGGTTGTAGTTGTTATCCTTGTGTGGATTTCTGTTTTGATTAGTGATGGATTTCGATCTTGATGTAATCTTGGGTGATTTGTTTCTGAGTGCCTGTGGTGTATTCTGAACAGTTCTTGGTTCCGATTAATATAGTGATTTCTTCCATTTGGCGTAAGCTCAAAATGGGATTAGGAACTTCGGTTCTGAACCTCTTGCCTTAGGGCGAAAATCACGTGTTCTTTACTTGTTATTTTCAGTATTTTGTCCATTATTATTTCTATTTTTGTTGGTTTAAGTGGCTGATATTTTTGAACCTACTCGTTATAGTGGTATCAGAGCATCTACACGGTGGTTCTTGGCTGTGCAGACATTAAAGTTTTGACACCTGATTTGTTTGTTCATCTTATTTCTTGAAAACCTAATAAGGGGATTTGGTGAGTGAGTTCCAGTTGGTTTGCAATTTTGTACAAATTGTTGCTTATACTCTAAAGTCTCTTGCAAAACTTTTAAAAACCATAAGGTGTGAGACTTTTCTTGGCAATACCTTTGTCCAAAAACCTTAAGAGTTGTCTGGAACTTGAGGGTTGCCTTGATTTCGAGTCAAGGACCTTGATATTAAGCTTCTGCACATGTTCTTTAACTCTATATTGCAAACTGTGATAATTTGTGCTAACTCTTATTTTTAAGACCTTGTTTGTGACTGTCTTACCTGGTATTAACTCTCTGAAATACTAAACATTTGTCTATACAACTTTGCAGTTTCTGTATAATTCAGTTCAGTCTCTTAAGTGTTGATATCTGGATTATTACATGTTGCATATGCTTCTGGTGTTATGTGACTGATCAAAATATAATATTTTTTCATTCAAATTTATTATTATGCCTTCTTCAAAATTTGAATTGGAAGTTTTTAATAGTAAATGAGACTTTAGTCTTTGGATCCAGAAAATGAAAGCTTTTTTACTTCAACAAAAATGTGCAAAAGCTATTGATGAGTCATGGCCAACTGATCTTGAATCAGGTAAAGTTACTTAACAACATGAAGCTGCTTGGAGTTCTATATTTCTGCATTTGTCTGATAATGTGCTTAGAGAGATATGAGAAACAAAGACTGCTGCTGAATTGAGGAAAAAAATTAGAAACCATTTATTTGAATAAAATCATGTCAAATAAGGTTTATCTTTTGAAACGGTTTTTTGGTTTTAAACTTGACCCATCTCTTAACCTTGAAACTAACATTGATAGATTTAATAGATTATCCCGTGACCTAGCCAACTGTGATGAGAAACTCTCAAGTGGACAGCTGGCTGTGGTTTTATTAAATTCAATTGGTGATAAATATAAAAATGTTAAAAATGCAATTGAATATGGTAGGGAAACTCTAACTACTGATGTATTATTAATGCCTTAAGAACTAAGAAGTTAGAGTTAAAATCTAAAAGGAATGAGTCTGTTAGTTGTATGAATCTGATGGTGAAGTCTAAGTTTAATCCTAAAAATAGTAACTTCAATAAGAAATTTAGACACAAGCAGAAATGAAATCAGAAAGATGAAATGAAATCAGAAAGATAAAATGAAGATTAAAGGTAAAAAGTGTTTTTACTGTCAAGAGAAAGGTTATTTTATCAAAAATTGTCCTAAGAGACTTAGTGATTATAGAAACAAGTCTAAAATTGATGGTGATGCAGCTTTAGCTTGCAACAATTAGTGTAAAATTGATGAGGTTTATGTTGCTGTTACCCATCAACCTAGTCAAGAACAGATTCTTGACTTAGGTTGTATTTTCACATGTGTCCTAATAAAGAGGTTTATTGATTTTGAAAATGTAAATGGTGGTCAAGTTTTAATGAGTAATCATATGACATGTCAAGTTAAGGGAATATGAACTATCACTTTAAGAATAAAAGATAAAAATCATCTAGTCTTAGACAAGACTAGGTATGTTCCTGATCTTCAAAGAAATCTGATTTCCTTAGGTGTTTTAGATGATATAAACTATGACATTATGATTAATGCGGATACATTAAAATCTTGAGGAACTCTCACTTGATTATAGAAGCTCCCAAGAGACATGGTCTTTACATTTTGCAAACACAATATTTTTTACTCCACTTCAGCAGCAACCTCTGTTCCAAATGATAAATCACTAATATGACACAAGAGATTGTGTCATATTAGTGACAAAGGGTTGCAGATTTTGAAAAAAAAAACAAGGTGCCTTTGTAAAAGATAACATTGAAAAACTCAGTTTTTGTGATTATTACATACTAGGAAAGCATAATAGATTATCATTTTTACCTAGAATGCATAAATCTGTGTCTATACTTAAATACTTGCAATCTTTGGGGACCAGCTTCTGTGCCTACTCATACAGGTTTTAACTATTTCTTATTGATCATTGATGATTTTTCTAGAAAAAATTGGATTTTTCTTTTAAAATCTAAATCTGATACTTTTGTTGCTTTTGAAGATTGGAGAACTTTGATTGAAAACCAAACTGATAAAAGGATTAAAGTGTTGAGAACTGATAATGGCCTTGAATTTTGCAATTATGAGTTTGATGAGTTGTGCAAACTGTAACAACCCAGGTCTCACTTAATGGGTTGTCTTGACCGTTAGATCGACGACGTATTGTCCTCACTGTACCAACATGGGTCTTTTCAGCATACTTTGTCCTCACTCGCACTCTCCTCGAGAAAACTTCTCAGGGGGTCACCCATCATAGAATTGTTCCAAGCCAAGCACGCTTAACTGTAGAGTTTCTAACGATGGACTTTCGAAAAATAAGGTGCACCTTGTTGGTATGAGTAGTACCTATCAAATCTTTTAAACTTTCTTGGTTTGGGTATTACAATCACCCCCCGTTAGACTCGCGACGTCCTCGTCGCAGTTGATACATTTGAGAATCCGTTGCCAGGCGTTGGGATTCTAGACGTGGCTCATACGGGTTCAAGAGGTGGCTCCCGCCCTATGGCGTAGCACTTTGTCCCGCATAGCACTTAATTCCCGATTTTCGGCTGGCAATCGGGCTCTGATACCATTTGTAACGACCTGGGCCCCACTTAACGGGCTATCCCGACCGTCAGATCGATGACGTACTGACCTTACTGTACCAACATGAGTCTTTTCAGCATGCTTTGTCCTCGCTCGCACGCTTCCCAAGAAAACATTCCAGATGGTCACCCATCATAGAATTGCTCCAAGTCAAGCACGCTTAACTGTATAGTTTCTAACGATGGACTTCCCAAAAAGAAGGTGCACCTTATTGGTATGAGTAGTACCTATCAAAGCTACGTTCCTTCAATCCTAAGTACAATAGAATTTGCTTGTACATATTGTCATGTCCTATATATATATATATACCCCATGAAGTCAGAGTAACTATCAAAGAAAATAAGAAACGGTTGAGAGAGAGAGAGAGAGAGAGCAGGCTGATTTTATTCATTTATCACGCAGTCAAGAAATTAAGAAGTTTTGGAATGTGCACTCATTATTTACGTGAAAAGTTATTTCATCTGACGAGGTAGGATAACGAGGTGCAGTTGACTTTTTCTATCCCCTTTAAATTATTTCTTCATGTTGATGATTTCATACTTATGAAGTTATGATGTGATATGATTGATTATGATATGAAATGGTCATCCGGTACCAAAGATATGATATGATATGAGCTCTTACCGGTTTTAAAGATATGATGACGGTATGATGATTCTTGACACATGTTTAAATTATTTTATTCATGTTGATAGATTATTGTACTCATGGAGTATGATGGTATGATATTTTGACGCATGATATAATATTTTTAATCAGGATCGCACCATTAATCGTATCCAGCTGAGTATTTTCAAGTACTCACTCTTTTCCCTACTCCTCACGGATTAGATCGGATCGTTGGTTGGCGGGCGATGGGGTGCAGTCGTGTTGCCAGAGATTTGGAATTTATAATATAAATCCAGTGTAACACGACTAATATTTTAATTCCAGTTTTTACCTTAGTATTACTATTATTTTGACTTTTACTTGGGGATTTGAAACATTATTATACACGTGTAGAAAATTTCAAATATTTAGTTCACCTTTTCATTTTACTTTTCTTTTAAATCTTTGAGAGTTGCCTTATATGTGATTTAAATATTTTCATATGGTGATTACTCATACATGCAGTAATTAAAAGGTGTGATGGGTTAGTAATTCATTTATGGTACTGCTCATTAAATGTCTTATCAAATTAAAAGAAATGGTAATTGATGCCCTCGAATCATGTCCCTGATTCTTAGACTGTTTTTGAATATTATTTATTCTATCCATACATACATGAATAAATTGCAGTATTAGTTTATCATTTTTCTTATAAATAGTTTTTGTAGCAATCAAATCCTTTAAAAATTTGGGTCATTACACAAACTACTTAGTATATTGAGACACAGAACTATTACACACACTCCACAACAGAATAGTTAGATGTATGCTTTTAAGTTCTGGTCTTCCCAAGCTATTTTGGGGAGAAACTGAAAAAACTGTTAGTTATCTTATTAATAGAAGTCCTGCTAGTGCTATACATTTTAAAACTCCTGAAGAAATGTGGAATGGTAAACCAGTAGACCTTAGTACTTTGAGAGTCTTTGGATGTGCAGGTTTCGCACATCAATCTGAAGGGAAATTGGATCCTAGAGCACTTAAGTGTGTATTCTTGTGTTATGGTGAAGGGGTGAAATGGTTTAGGCTATGGGTAAGGGAAACCAAAAGATATAAGATCATTATAAGCAGAAATGTTGTATTTAATGAAAATGATCTACCTTGTTTAAAAATGATTAATAGTACTGAATCTTTAAGTCAGAGTGAGAGTATAGAGAGAGAAAGGTTGAAATTGAAGTGGAGCAAGTTGAGGATGATAATCAATTTCCTAATGTTTAGACTGGAGATGTTGATATTGAATCTTAAAGTAATGAAGAGTCTAGATAATTTGAAGCTGATCAAATCAATCTTTAGATGATTATCAACTTGCTTGAGATAGGCAGAGAAGGCAAGTGAGACCACCTGTTAGTTTTGATGATGAAGTTTCTTTACTTACTATTCAAGGGTTCATTGGAAATGAACATGTATCTTTTAATGAGGCTATGAGTAGCAAAGATTCCAAGCATTGGATTGAAGAAATGCAAGATGAAATGGAATCTCTTAAAAAGAATAAAATATGGATTTTGACTAAAGACCTGAAGATAAAAGGGTTGTTGATTGTAAATGGATCTTTAAGATAGAAAGGGGGGAACAAAATGTGCTTGGGTTTGATTTTAAAAAGAGTAATTTTGATACCTATCTTTATTGCAAAGGAAGTGGTGGTGAAAATTCACTCTGTCTTCTTCTTTATGTTGATGATATGCTCTTAGCTAGTCATGATATAAAAGAAATAGAATTAATCAAAAAAAATTTAAATCTGAATTTGAAATGAAGGGCTTAGGTCTTGTTAGAAAAATTTCTAGTATTGAAATTAAAACGAATGGAAGGGAAGGCATACTTAGTCTATGTCAAAAATCTTATGTTTTGAAATTGTTGGAAAAATTTTCTATGTTTGATACTATAAGTGTGAGCATACCTTTAGCAAATCATTTTAAACTTTTAAATGATCAATGTCCCAAATCTGAAGATGAGTTCAAAAGAATGGCAAGAGTGCCATATTCTAATGCGGTTTGGTCTGTTATGTATCTAATGGTTTTTTCTAGACCTGATTTGGCATTCTCAATAAGTATATATATGTCAAATCTAGGTGAAGCCCATTGGGAAGCTAAGAAATGGCTTCTTAGATACATTAAGGGAACTTGTGACTTGGGGATTCATTATAAGAAATAATCTGAAGGTGTTACCTTGAGGGGTTACACTGATTCTGACTATGTAGGTGATAGAGATAATAGGAAATTTACTTCTGCCTATGTGTATACTTTGTGTAATTCTTGCATAAGTTGGAAATCACAATTACAAAAAATTGTTGCATTATCTTCAACTGAAACTGAATATATTGCTACAACAGATACTATAAAAGAGGGAATTTGGCTAAAAGGACTCTTAAATGAATTTGGTTTTGTTAAAGATGTTGTTTTATATTGTGATAGCCAATCTGCCATTTATTTGAGTAGGAAACCTATTTCGCATAATAGATCTAAACATATTGATGTGGAATTTCATTTTATTAGAGATGTTGTCTCATAAGGTGTTGTGAAACTTGAGAAAATTTCTACTCATTTTAACCTTGCTGATGTTGTATCAAAGTGCTGCACTTAAATAAGTTTTTGGGCTGAATAAACCAGCTGAACATTAATACTTGCTAATTTTTGTATCAAGAATAAGAGCAAATGATGCTATAATGGAGAAATCACTATAAATGAAGCTGGGATCGTTGTACCAAGATGGAGATTGTGAAGAAATCGTGGCACAATGATTATTGGGCTGCTGTTGTTGCTGTTAATTGGGCTAAATATGTTAACTGGTGATTGGGTTGTTGGGCCGGACTATTACTTAATTACTTGGTGGCTTTTGTTCCATTCGGATTTAAGCGTGTTTTGTTAAAACACATTTTTCACTTATTGCTTGGATTGCTTGAGACGTCGCTAGGTGTCACCCCACGGACCGTCGGATGGAGACCTTCTGGTGGCTTCTTTTGTACGTGTCTAGGGTTTGAGTTTATGGATGAAAAAATTCATTCTCTCACCCTCTCGAACTCTCTGTGCGCTCTCTTTGTCTTCTCCGTTCCTTGCACTCTGAAAATTGAAAGCACATCTAATCTATTATATTTGTAGCCTCTTGTATATGTCTTGAGTGATTTACTAAGGGTTATGGTTGTTATCCTTGTGTGGATTTCTGTTTTGATCTTGTTTCTGAGTGCCTGTGGTGTATTCTGAACGGTTTTTAGTTCCGGTTAATATAGTGATTTCTTCCGATTGGCATAAGCCCAAAAGGGGATTAAGATCTCGGATTCTGAACCTCTTGCCTTAGGGCAAAAACCACGTGTTCTTTACTTGTTATTTTCAGTATTTTGTGCATTATTATTTCTGTTTTTGTTGGTTAAAGTGGCTGATAGTTTTAAACCCACTCGTTACATCTATAATCTTAAATCTTAATGTGAAAGCAGAGTAGCTTGCCGAATCAAAAGGCATGGAAATACGTTATCAATTTCCTTGATTACATACTTGTTTGGCAAAGGCATAGAAAGAGTTTTCTTACTATAATCGTGTAGTTCCATTTGTTACAATGGGCTTGAATTTGTTACTAATACGAAGAATCTGTCTCAGCGTGTTTTTTTTTTTTTTTGCTGGTCACCGGATAATGGAAAGAACGCTTGATATTCTTAATAGCGCTTGATATTCTTAATGGCACTTCCACCACTTTCACCACTCTGAGTTGAAAACCTACTCCCAAACTTGCACCGGTTTAGAACTTTCTGTTCAACTGGTCGAGCACACTGTGCAGCACGGATTTGACTTCAGATTAAAAAGCACCATATACAGTTTGCTTCAATGGGATTCTGCAGAATGACAGTGAGACCAGTATTCATTGACTAGTCGTCCAAAAAGTGAATCTTCTCTCTTCATTAGCTTCGCAGGTTCATCATACTCGACCAGTTTCCCTGCATTAAATTCCAAATTATGGTTTTCTCAAACATGGGGTATGTTATGTTAAGAATAAGTCACTTCCAAGTAATTTTTAATTTCAAAGCATGAATGTAATCCTTATCTTGCTCTCAAAATAAGCAAGTTACATATTATTAAATGTTTGATTATTTATTTTAAAGCATACTTGTTACTTATAAGTAAACTTTTAAGCTTAGCCAAACATGAAGTGATGAAGACATAAAGTAGCACAACTCACCATCACTGATGGCTAGAACCATTGTGCAATCCATCACAGTCGGTATCCTATGGGCAACTGTGATCACAGTACAATCTGCGAATTCTGTCCTAATAGTTTTTTGCAAGATAGAATCCGTAGCATTGTCAATTGATGCAGTTGCTTCGTCCAGTACCAAAATCTTGCTTCTCCTCAACAAAGCACGTCCCAAGCAAAATAACTGCCGCTGCCCCATGCTCCAATTCGATCCATCTTCCACAACTGAAATGACGGGTTCATTTTGATTGTTATATTTTGCTATTATAAATATTTGTATCAAACATTTTCCCAAAAAACTTACCGTGAGATTCGAGGCCCTCTTCTTTCTCCTGAACAGCCTCTCGGAGCTGACACTTCCCAAGAACCTTTAAATTTCCAGGAGGAAAAAAAAGGGTAGATTATTGTCTATTGCTAATACCATACTCTGAATGGAAGGGACGAGATATTTAATTTGTTTTATGCAAGCATTTCATATTCCTGTATTAGATGGCCTTGTTTCCTACTCTATGTAAAGCATTTTTGGTTTCCCGTTTTACTTATGACACTCAATCATAAAAATCTAAAGCGCCAAGTTCACATAGCTCTCACATTAAGGATAAACTACAATAAATTTGTGTGTTACTCTGCATTTTTGGTTTCCCATTTGTTTATTAATGTTCTCGAAATAAGGAATTAGGACATTGATCCATAACAAACAGTTCCAGGTATCAAGAAACTCGGAAGGCAACTAAAAATTACCTCCCATATTTCCTGGTCAGTATGTTGACCCAATGGATCCAAGTTGTACCTCACGGTTCCATTGAAAAGAGTTGGGTCTTGAGGTATAATCCCAAAACGAGACCTCAAATCGTGAAGCCCAATTGTTGAAATGTCAATTCCATCCACCACAATCTTCCCTCCAGCAGGTTCGACCAGACGAAACAAGGCACCAATGAGAGTAGTCTTTCCACTGCCAGTTCGGCCAACAATACCAATTTTATGTCCTCCTTCAAATGTGCAACTAATTCCACGTAGAACAAGAGGCGTATCTGGCCTATATCTAATCTGTTTTGCATAAACATTATTTACTATTTAGTATATTTAGTATATAATAATTCTTTCACTACACCGAAAATTAATGCAAGCAAATATTACCTGCAAGTCTTGAATCTCTACTTTACCCTTATTTGGCCAACTGACTGGGGGACGGTTTTCTACAATCACTTCAGGAGCCTCACTTGGTATGTGCATATACTGCTTAAGCCTTTCTACAGAGATTATATAATTTGCCAACAGGCACTGGTTTTGAATGGAAAAAACTAGTGACATATTTAACGAGAGACCATAGGACAAAGCCATTCCAATAAATCCTGAAAAAAACAATGAACTGAATTAGGAAGGTCATATCTTCATCATTGTTAAAATAAGTTACTTATTTTCAATTTTTACCAAAAAACATATTTATTTTAAAACTAATTATTTACATATATGATATAAGTAAATCTACTCATAAGTTAAAACTTTTTCAGCTTAGCAAGATATCTTCTATAATCTAGAATATTATCGCGCACCAGAGCTGAAAGTTCCAGGAGGCAGTAAAACCATGCAGAGAGCTGACGAGGCAAGAACAGCTGCACTAAGAATTTCCAGCCGTTGGATCAACCATTCATTTGCTGCATAATAGTGGAAGAAAGGACTGGTATTTGTGTCGGTGAGTAGAAGGTTCTTCGCGAAAAAACGCTCTTCCTCTTTAAAAGCTCTTATTGTAACAGCTCCGGACACAGATTCGGCAAGATGATTTGCTACAAAAGATTTAGTGGTGCCATTTATCCGCATCAGCTCCTTTGCAGAAGAAAAGTAGTACTTCTGGAGGCATGGAAATGCATATTTGTTACACAAGATAACATTGACAAAGTGATGGAAAATTATAAGAGATTATTAGAATTAGTTTCCAATTTTGATGATTATTTTAGGAAACATAATTATGATTTGATTTTATAGTATTTCCTACATAGAATAGGATTTTTGAATCCCTATATAAATGGGTCTTATGCGTTGTAATTAAAAAGAAGTATTACCTGTAAGCGAATAGCTAGAATGACCATTGGTATAGAGACAAACAGAACTTGCCAGGTAACAACAGCTAGCACTGCAAGATTAGCATAGGCATTTGAGGTTGATCCAAAGGTGAAAATCAAGCTGAAAGGAACATCAAGATCAACAATACTCAAATCAACAGAGACCTGTATGAATAGAAATACACAAGCAAACCATTAGTTTCAAGGATATCTTCATCTCATAAAACATCTTTTAGTGCTTGTTCGTTTATGCAATATTGGATTGTATTATACACTATAACAAACCAGATTTTAGCTATTTTTTCTTCTTTAATACTGTCGAGTACTATCCAATCATTCTTAATAGACATGCCACTATTTCAAAATTAAAAAAATTTACCCGGCTCAATATTCTTCCCAAAGGTGTAGAGTCGTAAAATGACATTGGTGCACGGAATAAAGAATTCAGCAATTGTGAGAATAATGATTTTGACGACTGCATGCCCAAAACAACAGTGCAGAGGGATCGAAAGAGCAAAAAAAATGTTGATGTGATTCCAATCAACAAGTAAACAACGATCAATTTCAAAGTGCTAACATTCGGATCATCAACATTTGCAGCCATCCAAGAATTCTGTAATATTTGACCAATCACAAATGTGAGATGCGAGAGAGCGGCCATGGAGAAAAACAAAAACCCTTTGTTCTGGTTTAAATAATGAATGTAGGGCTTAAATCCCGTATCCCCAACTTCCCTTTCTTCTTGCTTTATCAACTGATCACCTCCAGCTGCTTTAGGTTTCTTGTCTGAAAAAGTCTTGTGAATCTCTCTAGGAGAAGTTTCCTGCCTTTTTGAAGATGCCAACCCCGAAAGCCTCTCAGAACCAGCTGTCTCTTTGTGTGCATTAACAAGATCGTGAAATTCTTGGCTTGTGGCCAGCAACTGAGGATAGGGAGCTGCTTGCAAAATTTCCCCATCTGACATCAACTGTTCAAAAGAGTAGACAAATTGCATCTCTCTCATTAATGAAAGTATATTTCATAATTTTGGAAGAAAAAACTGAAAAATCACATAGCTGTGCAAATAAGTAACTGGTTAGAAATAATGCAGAAGGATACCATTACACTACAATGTTCCTCGCTCACATCCACCAGCTTGCATTATCTACACTGATAAATTCAATTTGAAAACCAGGAAGACAAAATCAACTTCTTCAACGACAGAGAATTTGGAGGTCAAAGAAGGATTGGCTGATTTGGGCTATTGAACATCTTAAAACAAGACATATGCATGGAAAATGTGTTTTTAAGATATTGTGAGGGCTATAAAAATGAATTATTATAATGATAGCTCACATATACCAATCAACAGAAACCAAACTCAAAATATCAACTTGAAACCAGGATTGCTCAACCAACTTATTCAAGGAGAGAATTTACGGCAAGAAAGAAATGGGGGAGATTACACAAGTATAAACATTTAAGATGTTGGTAGGTGAGTGAATAGACAGATAAGAACAATTAAGATCTTCATCTTATTGAAATATAATACCTTTTCCTCCGAAAAGTTTACTTTCAGTTTCAAAGAAATGTTACATTGCAATAACATTTCAATTGATCTCCACTTCTCTAAATTTTACTCCAAGGTACTATTACTAGATGAATTGTCCATTTGCACTATCTAGACATCAAATTCAGAGTTGTGTTGTTCCACTTGTTACCTTGTAGTTGGATCCAGTGGTGACACGACAAGAGGTGCTCCGATATTATGGTACACATTGCCAAGTAATATTGGTGTTCAAGGTCTCTTGAAATGGTAGCAATAACGCGTATTGGTAGCATTAGAATAGGTGATGATAAGTCACTCCAACATAAATAATTGTTTAAATTTAAACCATGAAATTCAATTGAAGTTGGAGAAGCGCTCAGAAACTTCCTCCGGACTTCCACCTTTCACCAGATTAGGGGGCCATTGCTTTGAAAGTATAACCTGATCTCTTTTGGTATACTATTCAACGTCCTTGACCCCGTGCCCCAACCAGAAGAGGGAAAAGAAACAAGAAGGCAAATAGACATGAAGGAACACCAACCAACTGGTATTCACTGGCTAACAGGATGAAATTGTTTCTCAACAAACTCGATTTTCCACACAACGATAGCATTAATATAAATAACTCATGTTGTTTAGCTAGTAAGAGTTTCACACAGCTGAACTTAAAATCTTAATTATAAAATATACCCCAGTTTGGCCACCTTTTTATCTCATTAAAATTAAAAATATGACCGTTATTCATCACATCAACATTTAAATTCAAATTTTCTATCTCTTGTGTGGGCCCCAATAACGGCTATATTTTTCATTCTCATTCTACAAAAAGGTGGCTCAAACGGGGCCTAAATCCGTGAACTAAAAACTCACCAAAACATAATCGAATGCAGGCAGGAAGTCAACTTGATGAGTCACAAGTAAGACGGTCTTCCCTGCAAGGGCTGTCATGACATATTCCTGCCAAGATTCATTCCAGCTTGTAACTTACGATGAGAAATATACATACAGCTTATTTTTATAAAAAAGTACTTACATTAAACAGGCTTGTGGCAGTATGAGCGTCAACAGCACTGAAGGGATCATCCAGGAGATATATTTGAGCATCTTGATACAGCGCACGAGCAAGCTGAATTCGTTGTTTCTGGCCACCACTAAGATTAACTCCTCTTTCTCCTATTTCAGTGAGATCACCATAGGGTAGCAATTCAAGATCCTTTACCAGTGAACACCTCTCTAAAGTATCTTGATATTTCTGGCTGTCCAAGGCTGAACCGAAGAGAATATTTTCTTGAATACTTCCTGTCTGAATCCATGCTGATTGAGAGACATATGCAATGGTTCCACGTACTTGAACCTGGAAAGTTAAAATGGGACAGAACCCGATTAATGGTCCAAATATATTCATAAAATCCATGGAAAAGTTGGCTTGAATGACTCTGCTCATTAAATGTCACGTGAATGGGGTGAATAGTAAGAACTTACAGTTCCTTGAATGATAGGAACCTCTCCTAGAATTGCTGCAAGAAGGGTTGACTTGCCTGAACCTACTTCTCCACAGATTGCAATCTTCTCACCAGGTTTAACCTCCAAATTAATGTTTCTAAGTGTCGGCTTTGATGGAGTCTCATCCCATGACAGATTTGCCGACTTAAGGAAAATGCTATGTTCTGTATCAGGTAAATCAGACTTCATTCTCACATTCGTACTTTCCAGCTCAGGTGCCTGGAGAAATATCACAATCCTGGCAAATGAAACTTTTGCTTGAATGACCACTCCAATAACATCAGGAATAGTTCTAACAGGGTCCTGAACAAGCCGTAATGTTGCTACAAAGGTGAAAACATTGCTAGCAGACAATGGAACACCAAGGAAATAGCAAGCGCCAAAAGTAGCTGCAGAGACTAGTACAGGGGATGACCAAAAAAGGAAGCTATTATATGCTTTACGCAACTGAACAGCCGACAACCATTTTTCCTCAATTTTCCGCAAATTCTCTATAACATTTTTGAAATGAGTTTCCCATGCATATAATTTCAACACCTTCATGTTCACAAGAGCCTCTGAAATAGCCTTCAACCTTTCATCTTGTGCCACCATGAGTTTAGTTTGGAACTTATGCTGTAATTTTGCGAGAGGAGTATTACAAAGTACAGTGAGAATGATTACTACCATGGATGCAAATGTCGCAAGTCCTACAGAACGGAATAGAATGAAGAGCGCAAGGCAAAGCTGGACGCTTGTTGTCCATGTCTGATGGAACCAGAACGGAAACTCTCCAATCCGATAAGCATCCACAGTGACATAGTTCATTATTTCACCACTTGAATGAATCAGCTTAGCAGCGTTAGACAATCTCAGTTGCTTCTTGTAAACGGCTGCTGTTAGAAAAGATCTTACCTTTAGACCAATTAGCCGGCTCCTAAAGTACCACTGTCTTTGAGATAAGGATTCGAGGCTCTTTGTAAAGAAAAGCAATATGGCCAATACATATCCCTCGTATTTAAAACTTTCTTTACCTTCGGCAACCATGATGAAGGCATTAAGAAGAAGTGGACCAGCAGAAAGAGTAATTACCTTCAGCAGTGCAAAAAAACCAGACACGAAGATCTCTTTCCAGTGGCATATAAGGATAGTCTTTAAGATTGAGGGTTCAACTGATGGATCGGTATGTTTTTGTCTGTTAAAAATCTCAGTGAATAGCAAGTAACACGACTCAGCTCGATCATCCTCGCGCAACTTCGGTATATCCTCGTCCTCAAGAGTTTTCTCCCTTCCCCTTTTCATCAGAGGATTCAACCACCAAAATGACAGTATACTGAAAAATCCGGCTTTTGCAAATGGAGTGACATCACTGACAGAATGAGTTTTACAGGAGCCATTTCTTGCACCAAGCAGTGGAGCGTAAAGATCATTTTCATCATTATCTTCATATTTGTAGCTTCTATAAGTACAAAACAACAATAAACTAGATCCAACTAAAGACAAAACATCTAAAACTATCTTAATCGACAGCTTCTTTTCAATAACAGCAGTAACAATGGACGCAGCACAAGTAATTCCAGCAAATATGAAAGCTAGAATGGATAACAGCCTCAAAGGAACTCTTGAAAAGTACTGTCCCCTAAGGCTCACAGTTAAACCAACCAACAACCATATCAGTCCATGAAGCAAGAACATGGTCCACCAATGTAGAGGTAGAAGAGCTCCAGTGTTCCTCAACTTTTCTTCTAAAATCCAAATTCCCAAAGACAAATAAATCAATCCTAGAAGACCATTATAAATTGCTGAAATTAACCTCAAATTTGATATGCCGACAACCGTCTGCTGAGATTTTAATGATGTTTTGTAAAACACGGTGAACAGGAGCATGATTAAGAGCATAACATCGCAGCAAACTATCAATGCGTGATTAATACACATAAAAGAGAACGTTTTAAAAGCTAAATCATCACCGCACCCCATTTCATTACCGTCTGAACAATTATATGCTCCACAAAACGCAGTCCATAAATCCTCCATCTCTTCTAGTAACCTGAATTGAACAGCAAAAAACAAATTCAAATCAGCAAGCAAATCCAACATGAAGAAAATATAAGAAATCGACACAAAATATCACAATTTTCTAACCAAAAAATTCTTATTCAAATCAAACAAGTTCACATATAGTCCGTCTCAAACCAACATAATCCTTTAAAAAAAAAGAGTAACCAGTGATTTCGATTCACGGAAAAAAGAAATGAAAAAGTCGATTTTTCTTGGAAGGATTTGATCCGTTAATCACATCACATGAGAAAGTTATAATAAATGATAGTAATATCAGCAAACTGTCACCACGCAGTCTTGCGTACGTGTAATGTCCTGTAAAGAATGTATGAAAATTTATGATTCTAAATTATGAAATAGAGAAAAAATAGAAAATTTGGTGCATAAATTATAAATTAAGCAATTCAAAGCATTAACACGTTTCCAAATCCGGAATGAACAAAATTCAACTGTGTACCCATAATGTCGAAAATTCATAAAATGTGGATAAAAATAAAATAAAATTCCCAAGAAAAAAGATCATGTGACCAACCAGACAGAGCCAAAAAGTCTCAGGATTGTCGCCAAAGGTCCAAAACGTGGTCGAAAGGGCTCAAAGAAAAGAATCTGGAATACGAACAGTTCTACACAAAATCAAAAAAAAATCCATGTTTTTCTGTACACATATATATGAATCACTGAGTGCAGGTGCAGCATGTGAATGTTGTATGTATATACATATGTGGTAAGGTAGGTGGGGTGAGGTGAGGTGAGGTGGGATGGCGTGGGGGTAAAGCGCGTCATTGCTCACGTCTTTGAAAGATTTGGATGTTTGTTGTGTTTGTGTTTGTTTTTGATTCATTCATGGCTAGAAGCAGAGACGTATCAGACTGGGATATGTTAGTGTTTTTTTTTTTTTGTCTTTTTATTCATATTCATTAAAGAAATACCATTTTTTGTTAATTTTTGTTTGTATTCTTTTACCATTCATCAAATAAATACCATTTACCTGAATTTAAGTATTCAAAGATAATTATGGCCATTGGCACTAAAACAAACTGTATTCACATCACATTTTTTTATAATGTAATTTATAGTAAAGATTATTGGTAATCGTCCTACGTAACAGACACATGACTTTTTTTTTATTTTGATGCATGAGACAACAAAAAACTACAACATTAATGTATCAAATAACAAACTGCCATTTGTATGTCACGTAGGACGATACCGATAATGTTCACTATGAATAGCAATATTCTTTATGAATACATCACATTTTAATTACATTATTATTAAACTTTATTCATTATCTCACTTATATCCTTAACTTAAACGTACAATGGACAAATAAGTATTTTTTACTCAATCATAATCTGGAACAAATTATGTTAACGTGAGAATAAGAATGCGACAAAAAAAAAAAGTTTGAGACATAAATGTAATAATTTGTAAAAGTTATAAACCTTTCAAGCAATTAAAATATAGCCTAGTTATTATAAAAATGTAATGGGAATATATTTAGCCAATTTCTATATATGATGATTATGTGAATTTGATGAAGATAGACCAAAGAACATTTCACAGGTGGATCATTTAGCATACTGTGTTTCTATTTCTTTACCTAATTATTTACTTTACATTCCATTATTATGAACTGTTGCTGTGTATTGAAACGAGACAGGATTGAGAAATTCTTTTTTCTCAATATGGTCAATTTTTATTAGGTTGATTATATTGGCATCACAGTTTTTATTTGTTATGCTACATTTTGATTGCAGTTAAACTTCTCAATATTTTCTCATTGTAGCGATTATTTCCCTAATTTTTTTCGTCGAATTTCTAAATTAAACATTCCATTAATTAATTAGTACATTTCGCCGTTGATGATGATTTATATCAAAATATATGTTTTCATACTTTGAAATAAAGGAAAAATGTATTTCGTACTTATTTATTTATTGAAAATATGATGAAAAAATAAGTTATTTTACGCTATTTCAACGGACTTTTTTTTACATAAACTATTATCAGATACAAAATATATTAATTAATGGAAAGTCTGAGGATAAGAATGATATGAAAAATCGTTATGAACATAATTGCTATAATGAGCCAATTAAGAATCATAAGTACAATTAAAATGTGGTGTAAATATAATAATCTTTTTCAGTATTCGTATTTACGAATCATTGATTATAAATATTCAAGTATTTGTAGAATCAACTTGTATTCGTTCATGTTAAATTTTCACTGCATCAATATATTTATAATTTATTAGTCTTTTACATGAAATTCCCTAGAGTCAAATGCACATTTTTTTTTCTTTTTTCATTCAACTTTATTTTATTTTAAGGCCTATAAGGAGTCAGGATAGCCTTTAATTCTCTCTAATAATAATAATAATAAAACATTTTCAATTTTTTTTTTAAACACACTAAAAAATAACTTCTTAATCCCAATAATCACTTTTGATTTTTCAAAAATCTTACCAAACGAATACTTACTTTTGTTGTGTAAACTTACTACTATTACAAGAAAATTCAGCCACCCACCCACCCACCCAAGTTTACTTAAGTGAGACAAATTATTCTTTTCTTATTCAACTTCATATTTTTTCCAAATTGCTGGATGATAATGATTGAATGTGATTTGTAATATTATGGAATAACTCTGAAATCATTGTAATACTATTTTAATAATATATGACACAATTCTTGTACGATGGAATTAATAGCTCCAAATTTTGTCGGAGGTTGGATGGGACTTTGGATATAAGATGGAATAATTTATTGTAAAGTCGTCGTTGACAAGTTTAAGGTGAACCCAGATTAGGTGTTTGCGTGAGAAATTATGTGAAATGAAAAATAAATTTATGTATAATTAATAATAACTCTGAGTAACATTGATTTTAAATAAGTTAGCTCAAACAAATGAGATAGAACATCTATGATTTATTGTAATTAAAGTAGTAATATTTTGTTAATCATTACACCCTTGATGGCTCTATATTTCACAACTTTAGGGCCTGGCCATTTTTTCCATGGAATTGAAAATGAAATTCCAATGTTTTTCCAAAATGAGTGTTTGATTGGCATCATTATCTTGCTTTTGTCTCTCACACACGCCAATTCAATGATTTTGTGGAAAATCAATTCTCAGTTCCGGTTTATTTTATTTTTGCAATAGAAACAAATTTTATCCCCAATTGTAACAAATTATATCTCTTTAATGGACAATTTTCATGTAAAATAAAGTCAAACGAATATCAAAAAATCCAAAATTTCAATATTTTCCACGTAGAAAATTATACTAATCAAACACAATTAATTGAAAATTTCCAAGAAAATTTACGCAGAACGGAAGTAAAAGATTAACCAGCGTAAATCTTGGAAATAAGAAAATTGAAATTCTCCAAGAACGAAACTTGTATGCAATCAATGATAATACCGGAAACGTTCAAAAGGCCTTTAAATAGGCCTTAAAAGAAACCCTAAAAACATAAAATAGTAAAACATTCCCAAAATAGCTAAAATTGAAAATGGAAAACATGGAAATTAATTATTCGGAGGCCTAAACGAAAGAATTTGGCTAAAATTAAGCTAGATGACCCGCACGGATGACCGCGCCCTCACAGTCGAGGCACGGGTCCCACCCGAATAAAATAATCCCGACCCCCCATGTGTGTGTGTGCGGTCACCCATGCGGTCATCCATGCGGTTCCTGTAGCACGATTGTTTGTGAGATGAGGGTCAAAGTTAATGTACAAATGGCTTTTTCCCTAAATATATTTGAGTACCAAATCAAAGTTTCTTGATGCTCAAATCCCTAATTTTTTTTTTTTTTTAAAGGCAATCAGTAACCGCTAGATGTAAAACATCCAAAATCTATCATCGAAGTTGACAAAGTTATTTCTTCAAATCTTTATATTTCTAGAAAAAAATAATTGAAATGTTAAAAAAAAAAAGACAAAAAAGAAAAAAAAGGAGGAATTGTCTTCTTCATCAAATTGCCAAACGTCCTGCCACCACCAGCATAGTACTCCACCACCTGTCAAGAGTATTTTTATCATCCAATAGGGATCAATAAAATAAAAGTTTAGAATCATGAACATCAATTAAGCAACTTTGAATGGGGATCCACCTAATTCAAGTGGCAAAATTTGAAACTAGAGCCGTATATTTTCCCTATTGGATCTTGACTTTGGTCGATGAAGTTTTGAAATAATCTAAAATTTGAAGAAAGTTTTTGATACAAGAGTAAAGAGAATAATACATCAAAGTGCTTAACATTACAAAAATATATGGCGACTATGGTATTGTTAAAATTGTTTAAACTTGAATAAACTCAATTTGACTATCTTTGTTCAGTATTTGATTTTATATACGATTATTACAATCGAGACTAGAACAAGATAAACTCTAAAGACTTTTAGTAAAGTCAAGTAGAAATAACTCACAACTAAACTTTTTTATAGCTTTTTTTCCCCTTAAAAATGAATATTAGTGTAGAGATAATCATTATACTTTTTTATATTTTCTTCTCGTTCAATGATAGTACTAGAATATTTTTCTCATGTGAATAATGAATCGAATGAAAAGTCTATTGACTAAGCGGTTTTTCGACGGTGGAGATGTTTTTCACTTTGATCAACAGTCAGGATGCGAACATAAAGAGACGTGTGGGAATGCAATGGGACCCTTTTGCAGCGATGAGAAGTCCTGATTAACAATAACTATATCAAGACGTAATATTAATCCCTCGAGTTTGAGTTTCATATTTATGTGAAATGAAGGATTTTGATGTTTTGTTGTGCTAGTTCTAAAATTTTGGATTGCAGGATTTTGACTGTTGCATGGTTTCACCCATTTTTCCTAAGTATTATAAGTTGAAAAATAAATGGGCTCAGTTGATACCGAAGCATCATATATTGAAGAGAAATTTGATGCTTTCATAATTGTGTGGCTTTTACAATTAGAGATATTTTTTCAATCCCTATTATTTTTTGCTAGAAATCCGACCTCCGATATATATTTAATGCATGGCCATTTATAAGACAAAGAAATTCGACTCCAAATGCTTTTTCAATCCGGGACCAATCATTATACAAAAAAATTATGGCCACCGGATAGTCTTTCAATTCAAAGGCTTTGATGAAAGGTATCCTTTCAATCCCAATATAATTTATCAGAAAATTCCATTTGTACATAAATGGATGATAATAGAGGTTGACAATCTCTCACATGCGTGCGGTCCCCGCTTCATTAAAAAATTAAAAAAAAAAAGGAAAAAAGTGCCCCCCCCCCCCCCCCCCCCCCAAATTGTGAGTGTTGGTTATCCGCTATTATCATCATCTATTGTACATGTAGCATGGTTGATCTTTGTTTGCCTTTGGCTTTGATTGCCAAGGAGGCCAAATGCTCTTTGGTACTGAAGTAGCCTACTGAGATAAATAGGTTGAGGTTGTAGCTCTTTGGTACTGAAGTAGCCTACTGAGATAAATAGGTTGAGGTTGTAGCTTTTTTACCGTAGCTAGTTCCCCATGACACATGAAAACTCACTTTAAATACCCTAGTTATGACTGCTATCATAATACGATTTAACCCATTGATATTGGCCAAAGGCGGACGCAGAAGTTTAAAGTTAGGGGGCGCAATCGAATTTGCAAAGAAGTTGGGAGAAATTTTACAATCGAAAATTTACGTCCAAAAAAATCATTCCCCTTGTAATTTTGGATCCGAAAATTTACATGGGACATGACTTTTTCGGATGTAAAATTTCGAGAATTTTTGATGTCATATTTCATATAAAATTTTCTAATAAAATGATGAAAATTATATTGAGAAATTTGTATCGCAAAAATAATAAATTTTTATGAAATAATTCAATTTTAAAAAAAATTGCTAGTTATACATCTTTATTTAAAACTCACGTTTAACGTATTTTTAACTATTTTCGATATCTGTTTTGACTATTCGATATGCCTATAATATAGTTCTCGAAATAAGATTTGAGATGACATAAGTAATTTGTAGATTCGATTAGCGTGAGATTATCAGAGAATTTTTAAAATTAGCATGTTATCGAAATTCAAATTTATTGTGATTTTGCTTCTATTTGGTGGAGATTAAAATCAATTTTTTAGTAAATTTTGATAAAACTTAAACAGTTATGGATTCCATGAAATATATTATTAAAATGAATTGTTTAATTTTGATTTTGATTTAAATTAAAATTTAGATTTCGATATATATCGATTTTATTAAAAAAAATCTCAAAAGTTGGGGGTCACGTCACGCTCCATACCCCCGGGTCCACACCTGATATTGGCGTAACAGCTTACATCTGGAAGTCAAGACTGTCCCTGATAAATGACGTGTTCTAAAATAATTCGGGAATCATAAATGTATCGGGGGGAGGGGGTTGCCCCTCACAGCAGTGGGGGGCTCACCTGTTTAAAAAAAAGGTGGGCCCCCCACTGCTGTGAGGGGCCGATCAGGGGTTGTCAACCCCTCAGTAACTATAGCAAGGCCCAAAATAATTATACCTTAGTTATGATAGCTATCATAAAAAGGTTGGATGTAGTGGTGTCAATGGGCCGAGTCGAGCCGGCTCGGCCTATTGTCTCACGAGCTCGCACGAGCTGAGCTCGTGGCTCGTTGAGCTCGGCTCGTGCCCGAGCTCGCTCAAAGCGAGCGGCTTTAGCTCGGCTCGCCGGCTCACATAATTTTTTTTTTTTTAAATAGTAATAAATAACGCTACTAGTACTACAAGTCTGTTTTTTTTAAATATATATTTTTCAAAACATTTATCGGGGCTCGTCAAAAGTCAAAACATTTATAATTTTTAAAATAGTAAATATACATTTATTTAAAAAAAAAAAAAAGAGAAACCCTCCTCCTTTATCCGGGCTTGGGACCGGCTACTTCAATTTCGTGTAGGCGGAGTTAAAATTGTACACGAAAATTTTTTTACGTGTACAATTTTTTTAAAAAATTATAAATGTATGAAAATAAAATTTTGTAATGAATGTATTGAAATTAAATATCACTTACTTGATTACATGCAATTTCGGCATATTTATGTTGAATTCGATAATTAGCGTCTTCCCAATCCTTCACGCACATTAACGCTTCCAAAATATCTTCTTTTAGTCGACTTCGAATATCGTATAGAACCATCTTCCCCGCACTAAAAGCATCCGAAGCTACAAGCATAACCGGAGGTGTTAGTAGATCTTTTGCAATTGCAAACAATTGGCCATCGACGTTCATTATTTCGCCTAATTCGATTACATCTTCTCGAATTTTTCTTAACCGATTTGTTACTAGGCATAGTATAACGAAAGTAATCAATTAATTCAGATGGCAACGCATTGGACTACTACTCGAAGTTTCGAGTACATGCAATGGAAGACATACTACTACTACTAGAGGAACCATATGCATATACAGCTGAATCATATCTAATCGAAGTCTATGTTTTCTAATAAATTAATTACTTCATTGGCCATCGTTTATATTAGGCCAGGGGAGGAGTAGGTACACGAGTAACTTGTGTACCTATTCTTGAAGCATATAATTCATACATCTCGCTTAACGTTTGTTCCAAATTCCTATAAGTAATAGGCATATTAAAAGTTAAAGCATTTGAAATTTGGTCAATTATAAATTTAGTACCCGATAAATTATATCGGGGTCCATGACGATGCTAAAGGAAATAACATAGGTAATTCTTCCCAATATTTTCTAAATTTTAATTCCATAACATATATAATCGCATGCAAATCAGTACATTTTGATATCTATTAAAAGCCCTAGCGCTTATATAAAGACGTTCAAGAACCATGCAACTAGTTGGATAATAAACACCAGATAATATATTCGTAGACGTGTAAAAACTTTCCAAAAATTTCTTAATTTTAAAAACCGTATTCCAATCGTATTCATTTAAGATATCATCGTCATTGCCTCTAATATGCCTATTGTTATAAAATTCAAGGATAAATGGTTCAAAACCTTCACAGATTTTAATAATAAGTAAGTTTGAATTCCACCTACGACTCACGCGCAATAAAAGTTTTCGTATTAGAGTTCCCAGCTTGTTCACAAAATTCTTCAAATGCTTGTTTTCTACTAGGTGTAATCGTAATATACATAAGTGCATTTCTAATTCGACTAATTTCGTCATTCACATGTTTTAAACCGTCTTGTACAATTAAATTAAAAATATGGCACACACATCGAATGTGGAATAAATAACCACCAAAATCGGGTTGAAGTACTCTATGCAATTTATCAATAACTACTTTATTTACAGAAGCATTGTCAAAAGTAAAAGAACGAATTTTACTCAAATATTTATATTCTTTAATTATTAACATAATTGCATTAAATATAGTGTTAGCATTATGAGGATACTCGACAATTTTAAAAGCAATAATTTTTTTATACATAACCCAAAGTGGGTCTATATAGTGTGCAGTTACAACTATATAACCTCTCTTATTAATTCATTCCCATAAATCCGAAGTTAAAGATATGACACCCCCGTATTTTTCTAAATCCCCAATCAATAATTGCTTTGCATTAAGAAAATATTCAATTGTATTAGAACGAAGAGTATTTCGACTTACCCCAACGTACCTTGGTTGAAAATATTGTTTGACGTAGTTTACGAAATGTTCGTTGTCCACTATTGCTAGTGGTACCGCCGCGCAACGAACTTCACCATTCCCTTTCGTGCTTCCTCCTCCGAATACATCCACGTAGAAAGTGGCGTAGTAGTAGCACCTGCTCTACTAGTACCAAACCGTAGTTGCGTTTGTCCACGTTCAAGAAGCCCATGTTTGGCCGCACATGCTTGTAATGACTACTGAGGTGAGTGGTTCCAATGCTTTTTTGCCATGCAATGCCGTTGTTGACAAACATTTACATATCGCTTTCGCTTCGGAAGTCCATCGATCACACGACCGTTGTTAACCAATTTGAAATGGTCCCAACATTTTGCCTCGCTTCTTCCCCTTTCTCTTCCCCTCTTGCATCGAGAATATTTAGTGCAGGTTCTTCATCTTGTTCCAAATCAATAGGAACACTAGGATCAACATCAACGTCTTCCAAATCAATCGGATCGGCTTCACGAACGTCGAAATCGTCAATGTCTTCTGGAATTGGTAGTTGGTTGAGACTGGCAAATTCATTCCCAAATTGATTTTGGGCAGGTGTTTCGCCATCCATACCGAACAAGTTTTCAACAAATGCTCGTGGATCCATTTGTGAATTGTTGAAATAGAATGTAGAAATATAGAAATGAGAAGTGAATGAAGATTATGTACTAGTGGCTAGTGTATAAAATGAGTTGTAAAATGAAGATAATAATGTAAAAAAATGTAGAAGAGAATTATAGAATAAATGAATGATATTGTTGATAATGATTTTTAAATTGTAGAGTAGAGAGTATAGAATGAAAGTTTGGTGGGACAAAAATGTTGTAATGAGTTGGGTATTTATATGTGAAGAATTGGAGAAAAGTAAAAAAAAAAAATTAAAATTAAATGACCAAACGGTCACTGAAAATCAGTGACCGTTTGGTCACTTGGTGACCAGAACGGTCACAGAAATCAGTGAAGGTCACTGAAATTTAAGTTTTTATTTTTATTTTTTATTATTATTTTTTTTTATGGGCTCGTCTTAGACGAGCCCACGAGCCTGGCTCGTGGGTTCGTCTCACGAGCGGCTCGCCGAGCCGCTCGTGAATAGTAACGAGCCGAGCGGGCTCAGCTCGTCTAGCCCACCAGCCCGCTCGGCTCGTGCTCAGGCTCGTTTTTTGACGAGTCCGAGCGGCTCGTGGGCGTGAACAGTACGAGCCGAGCGGGCGAGCCGACGAGCCGCTCGACTCATTTGACACCACTAGTTGGATGCAATCATATTGGCGTGCCTAGCTTTGTATCCAAACAACAATTTTCTTCTTTCTTTAAAATTTTTTGCCTAGCCATTACATTTAGCCACGTAACTATAAAAATGTAATACTGAAACCTAACCCATCGAAATCCAGCCGGATTTGTACAACAACCCGGTGTACGATCTGATTGGATCTACCCATCACTGTCAGGTCGTCTGGTCCCAATTTTGGACTCACAATCTTAAATCTAATTAAAGCGAAATATTAATGTGGAAATTGAAAAAAATGTCAACTTTCTTCTAACTACTTGTAAAAATAACAACTTTCAAAAATCCTTGCAAAAATGACCATTTTGATATATTTTAGACCAAAATACCCATGGTCAACAATTTATGATTCCATTCAAGAACAATAAAATGGACATTTTTGCAAAAAAAAATATGGGCTAATGAAATCTTGACACATAACTTGCTCCATCTATTGAAAATGACAAGATGTCAAATCACAATTAATGCTATTTTTTGCATTAACACAGAAATATCGAGAACGACATTTAAAGTGTAGAGAAATGTCATGTTTGAAATGAAATGTCCTTCTAGACATTTAATATGTCGAGAACGACGTTTTGAAATGTCGAGAACATTTAATATTTTGATTTGACGTGTGTACTATTGAAATATAAAACGAGATTCAAATATCGAGAATACGTAGAGATTCAAATGTCCTTTTTTTTTTCATTAAGGGCATAATAGACACTTTAGTATTAAATTTGAAAATTGGACACTTTTCAACTCACACCCTTAATTGTGGACATTCTTATATTAATTCAAGATGATGTAACCGTTAACCACCTATCTTGTAAAGGACTTGAAATAATGAATTACAATCAAGAACCATAGCCACAAATAATTGAATCACATTTTAGAGTAATTCCAATCATTCAATCATCTTATGAATAATTAATTCTGAACATCACACGATTGAAAAAATGCTATCAATGATTCACAAAGCATAATGAGAATGTGAACGATCTAGAGCACTTTGATACCAATTGTTGATAATTGTATTAATAATTAGCTAGAAAGTAAAAAAAAAATAAAAAATAAAAAATAAAAAATAAAAAATTAATTCAATCATCAAGATCTTCACTAGATGCTTATGTCTAAGTTATAATAAAAAAAGACAGATTTAGAATTTATCCAAATCAATTATCAATTTCTTGATTAGATCGGAATCACAAACTTTCATCTTTTAAATTCATCAACTTTCACCTTTTAGTTCAAGACCTTGTTGTTACTAACCTTCAAGGCTTCTATGATATTCTCCAAGTATGCTAGTGTGTGAGCACCTCTTAAGTTAAATAAAAAAATTCTATTTTATATTGAATGGACCGAGAAAGAATCAAGAATATAAGATTTTTTTTTTTTTTTTTCATTTTCTCTCACAATTTTCGACACCTATGGCCTCTTTATATAGGTCAGAATGGACCGAGAAAGAATCAAGAATATAAGACTTTATATTTTTTCCAATCACGACACGATTCTTGTCCGATGGAATTACAGACTCAAAATTTTGTTGGAGAATGAATGTGACTTTGGACATAGATCGAGTAATATACTGTAAAGTTGTATCGTCTTTGCAGATTAGAAATAAAGAGGATATTGAGAAATTCAGTAAAACGACATCGATTTCTTTTCATTAACTTCCTTGCAGATTGTTAATCTCCCCTTAAACGTAAAAAAAGGCACACTTCTAATACACTTTCATTGTTGAAAGCATGTAATGTTTATTACTGTAGCAGCCTGCTAGAGTAACCCTAGAATTTGAACTAAAATCTTTCACTGAAATGCTTTTTGGATAAAAATTTTAAACTTTAAGCCTTTTGCATTCACTCAGTGGTAAACTACATCAGTCCCGTTCTCCTGCCCGCAGTGGGCAATCTTATCCTGCCCACTTGGAGAGAACCCAACGTGAGATTCTCACATTTGGAGAGAACCCCACGTAGGGTTCTCCTGCCACATCAGCAGGTGGGCAGGATAAGATTGCCCGTCGCGGGCAAGAGAACATTCTCGTAAACTACATATTTGAATTTGGAGTTGGTTTTGTTGATACGATACTATTATTCTCAACTGACAAAAATTAGCCCCCATTTGATAACTATTATTTTGAGAAAATTGAGTTTTGAATAGTAATTTTTTAAAAATGTATGATTAAAAAGTTGGAAAATATTTTGGGTTTAGGTGCAAAATATTGTATTATATTAATATGTGATTGAATATGAATATGAAAATTAAAGATTTTTGAAATAATGGTTGTCAAAATTTTTGAAATATTGCATTATATTAATTTGTGCTTTTTTAATTTTGATTAGTTTCTTCACAAACGATCTAAGCCCCTGTTTAATGGTCGTTATTTGTTTAAAACAATGTTTTGAATAGTGAATTTTTGGAGAAACTGTAGTTAAAAAATAAGAAAAATTTTGGATTTACGTGCATAATATTTTATTGTATAGATGTGTGGTTGAAAATTAGTATATAGAATAAAGAGTTTTAAATTACGATCCTCAAATAGGGGCTAATTTGACATATGCCTCTCGGTATACTTTCAGGCACTTCATCTCATCCGAGGCAAAAAAAAAAAAAAAAAAATTCTGATGCTTATGGATTCTTGTTTGGAGAGTCGTTTTTCAAATGATGATGGAACTAATGAAACAAACTTACGAGGTACCTATTTCAACCATAATATTTTCTCTATATATATATAAGTCTACTTTTAACTATTTTTAATAAATATATATCAAGAGGAACACATTGAGAACAGCTCTGCAATTCAGACAATAACTACACATGAGCACATGTTATGTATCAAAACAGTCTAGGCAGAAGCAGTCACCACCAATGCCCCATATAAAGTTGTCTTCATCCTAGACCCACAACTCCAAAATGAAGAATATCTAGCCATCAACATGACACAACAAAACTTCAGACATCTCTTTGACCCACAAATGCAAATTCTACATCAACAGGTAGCCCACCAATCAAAGAATGTTGACACGTGAAATTGATAACCTCGTAAACAAAATGCGAAAGCAAGAGTAGTTGTTTCAGAATTTAATACAAGTATTTTGATTCTATTTTGCATGTTTATATCCACAATCCACCAAACCTCACTCCCAACAACTCAATTTATTTTACATACTAGCTTTTATTTATTGTAAATATAAACATGTTAAAACTCATTTATTCAAGTATGGCATGAAACATTTCTGTTTTAGCTTAGTGTTACCATCAAGAATGAAAATACTCGTGGACACAAAATTAATATAATCAAACGTAATTTTTATTCAAAGCAGGTTTAATTTTCCGCTGAAATCACGTAAAATCAAAATCCAACATTATTTCTTACACTACATCACCTACTACACGTGCAATGCTCGTGCATTCATTAGTATTGATAGAAGAGGTAGTTTACAATGAATTTCAGAAAAATTGATATCAAATAAGTCGTAACAAACAAACGAGATCCATCTAAAATTTATTGTAACTAAAATAATAATATTTCTTAATTATTAGATACTTGGTGAAAAATTGTAGTTACGATTATTTCGTCAATCCTTTTTATATCGAGAAAAATATTTGGAAAGTAAAGAAATAAAAGAAAAGAAAAAAAGAGAAGGAATCTACTTTTTCATCAAATTACCAAACATCATTGGCGAAGTCGTTTATCGCCTATTGCTCAGTACTCCACCACTCGTCAAGAGTATTTCGTCAATATGGAGGGATCAACATACAATAAAAATAAAAGTTCAGAAACATGAACATCAATTAAGCAACTTTGAACAAGGATTCACGTACTTGAAGTGGCAAAGTTTGAAAGTAAAGCCATATATTTTCCGAGTTAAGCTATTTGTACATCAAAGGTTTACATCACTTTTGATATCAAGTTGGCATGATTTGATTTGTGAAAAAACTGTTTATTTTTTTTAAACTGTTCAATAACGTGTTGACACGTGCACGATATAAAAAATGATATAAAAAGTGATGTATATGTAGCATGAGTCATATTTTCTCTATTGGATCTTGACTTTGGTAGATGGAGTTTCAAAAATAATCTAAAATTTGATGAATGTATGGCGATAATGGTATCGTTAAAATTGTTCAAACATGAATTAACTCAATTTAACGCTCTCTCTGCAGTATTTGATTTTATGTACAATCATTACGAATGAAACGTGAACAAGATAATTCTAAAGACTTTTTGTAAAGTCGAGTAGAAATAACTCACAAAAGTAAACTTTTTTTTATATCTTTTTCTCAAAAAATTGAAAATTAGAGTACACAAATTCCTTTTATTTAACACTTTCTTCTTGTACATGATTGTACTTGCACAGACTTTTTTCACGTGAATAATGAATTGAATGAAACGTCTATTGCCTATAAAAGAAATGGTGGGTGGGTTTCGTAGAACCCGTACGAACAATTCACATGAGGTGAGACCCACCTCAATAAAAAGGCCAAAAAATTTACCACCCCCCCCCCCCCCTCTCATGCGAGCCCCACCTGTACACCAGCATTTTCCATTGGCTAAATACAATTATTTGCGGACCATGCTACACTACCAGAAGGATTTTGCCAGATTCTTAACAGATACTCACATGGGTTTTTAATAATATAAAATTATCTTATGTTAAAATACTATTTTGCCCTTAATGAAATACTTTGCAGGTTGAGTCTTGTATCTTTTATTTCTTTTTGATTTGTAACCACAATTATTATTTTATACTATGTTTTAATTTTTTTTTTATTTGTTCTAAATATTCTCTATATTTTATTAGCTTTTCATAAGCTCTCGGTTGATCTTTTCTAGTTATATATCCAAAAACAATTCCTTCTAAGACTTCTTCTTGTATGTTTTCGTATTTGGTTATAATATCTTCAACTCTTTTTATTTCTTTACTCGTTTCTACAGGATCAAATCATATATTATGTCTACAAGCATAATTTATATCAAAATATATTTCTTTAAATTTTTCTTGTCCAACAGGAAGTATATCTTCAGACTTCTCAACAATACTTAATAAAAATGAAATATCTTTTTCTTCTAAATATAATTTAAGACAATCATCATTGGTCTTGGATGCTTGTGAAGTGTTCATAAAGATTGATTAAAACATAAACATATAAAGCATGTAAATAACTTACAGTAATCGATGGAAATAAACAGGTTTTCCCTTCAGCATGTTCTTATAGTAGCTTTACATGTATTCAATCATTCTTTTGAATCAGATGAACATTTAAAATGTTTTTTGAAATCATTTGGGTCCACAACTGCTTCCTCAAAAGGCTTTTCAATTAAGGTTGCATTTCTCACTCTAGAGAACTAGCCGTGTTACCACAGATGCTATCTCACAGTATCCAGAGTCTCTATTTTCACCTCTATTCAAACTCTTTTCAGAACAAGTTCTTACTTAGAACAAAATTTTAAAAGATAACTCACACACAAGGTGCTACAATTTTGTTAGAAAACTACTCTTTTCCCCTAAAACATTCATCAAAGACGGGTACTTTGGCATGGCTAACATCCATTCAAAAACAATATTTTGAAAATCTTTTAAAATCTCTATTTGTACTGCCGAGGAATCATGAGAAACTTAACGAAATCCTTTCAAAGAAACTTTGTTAAACCATAAAAAACTTCATCTTGATATTCATAAAATTGAAATAATACATGCTGGCTTACTATATTTACATACCTTTGGTACTCATCTTATGAAGTTTAAAACTCCATAAGTGATTACCTTATTACAAGTTTTCCTATCTTCAAAACTAGCTAATTTCTTTTCTGAATACAAGTAGTGTATACAGATATGATATTTCTTTTAGGATAGAGAATTCGAGATGTCTTGGATCTTAGATCACCTTTCCTTATATAGAGGATATTTCTTCAAGTGATTAGGAATCTTATCTTCACAGCTGTCCTCCATTATTTCTTGTCTGCCATCTTCTTTTGTTTGGTAGTAAAGCTGTCCTCCTTTTGAGCTGGTAAGTTGGTGAAGAGTTATTGTCATACCAATTTTTCTTCTCTTCAATAGTTACTTTGTATCTTTTTCTTCAGTAGTTGGTAGGGAGTTATAATCTCAACTACTTTCTTGTACTATCTTTTGTTTTGTAGTGACCACAATTTTTCTTTAATAAAGAAACTTTATTAAAGTAGTGATAAAGGGTCACTGTCCTTGCTCAATTATTTTTCCATCCTTGACTCAAAGAATTCTGCAGGGAATTCTTCATCATCAAATGATACTTGACTCATATCTTCTACTGCACAATGTTCACAATGATGATCACTGTAATCCCAAAGTAATTTGCATAGTTCTTTCTCCATTTTTTCTGATCCACAAACTTGATTGGAGATTATCTTGGATAATAAATGGTCGAGATAACATATATCTTCTTCTTTTGTTTCTTTTTTGGCATTAGAATAGATTATATGTTTCTCAGATGGATAAACCCATATTTTTTCTTTCTCAGTAATTATCTGAGTTATGTGTTCAAATATTTCTTTATATCCTTTGGCTCTTTTGTATGGCATCATATTAATGATATCTTGATAACCATTTTTAACAACCTTTTGACTGGTTGGTAAAAAATATTGATTTGTGAATCCTAACTTGATAACATGAAAAGCTGGCTGGATATATTGAAGATCTGGATCACATTCCATTGTTGCTGAGTAGAATCTGATATATATATTTGTAGTTTTGACAACTTCAGTATATCTTTTCACCGCCTTCCTGACATCAGCTGGAAGTTGGGCAATCTCCTTGAGGTCTTTGCTAGGATATATACAGAGTATATTTCCTAGTTCAAAACAGTTTCTTACCCAGTTAGCTGGTGCTTCTGGATAAAAGTTTATCTTGTTGTATCTTCCATAGTGGAGAGTCTTCATCCACTTTCCAACTTCTAGATACCAATCGGATAAAATATTAAAACCAACAATAAAGAAAATAACTTCTTCATAGTTATCTTTTTTGGATATTTTTGCCGAGTGGCATATCTTGACAATTTCTTTTGGATCAATTTTTTCAATATTTAGCTCAGGTAAAATATGGCTCTGTGAAGAGCTACCTTTGCCATTCTTGATATCTTGAATATCTTTTTTACCAGTAATAGGTTCGAATTTTCCCTATGAAGGGGTTCCTATTACTTTCTTTTCCTTTCCTTTATCCTCGGGTAGAGCGCTAGTATTCACAAGTCCCTGTGAAGGGATACTAGACTTGGTACAAGTATCTTCTGCCACAAGGGCTATATTTATTTGGTCTCGAATACTATCTTGTATATTTTGGATCTGAGTTTCCAAATAGGAAACTTTTATCTCAAGTATCTGGACTTTCGTTCTTAATTGTTCTAGCTCCATCCCTGCTAAGATAATCAGGAAGAAAGTTAGCTTTTCCTTTTATATGTTCAATATCAAATTTGAAATAAGAAAACCAAATTTGAATTCTGATAATATATCTATTAGCAATAGATGGATCAATATTATTTTTTAAAAATGCTTTAACTTGAGTATTATCAGTTCTAATCAAAAACTTTTTTGGTAGTAGATAATCTTCATATTTCTGTACTCCTCGCTTCACAGCAATGAGTTCTTTTCTGTTCATCTCATACCTTGTTTCAACTTCTTTGTATGTTCCTGATGTATACCCTGCAAGTATTTCGGGACAAGAACAATTCTTTTCACATTTATATTCTTTATGATTCTTTTTGACCTTTAATACTGCACCATAGTAATTATCTGATGCATCAGTTTCAAGGATAAAGAAGTCATCTTCCTGTGGAATTACAAGTTTAGGCAAAACTCTTAATTCCTCTTTTACTTTTCTTATGTTTTTGCAATCTTGTTCTTCCCAAGACCACATTACATTTTTTCTTAATTTTGGGAGAAAATAATTTTTTAATTTTGCACAATTTTCAATAAATCTTTCAGCATAATTTAATATACCAAGGAAGCTTTGTAACTGTTTTTTATCTCTGATTTTTTCAGGAAATTCTTGAAGTTTTTCACCAATATGAGATTGCAGTTGCAATTCTCCTTCTTTAATGAATAATCCCAAGAATTCTATTTCTGTTTTGGCTATTTTTGCTTTCTTTTGAGAAAGTGTGATACCATGTTTTTTCATAATATAACAAAATTTCTCAAGATATTCAATATGCTCATTAATATCATTTGAATGAATTAGTAAATCATCAACATAAGCAATACAAAAGTGAGTAATTGGTCTGATTACCTCATTCATTCTTCTTTGAAATATTTGTGGTGCGTTTTTCAATCCAAATGGCATTACATTCCATTCATATTGTCCTAAAGGATTGGGAGTACTAAATGTAGTCAATGGTTTGCTTTCTTCTGTAAGCATGATTTGCCAAAATCCTGACTTGCAGTCAAATTTCGAAAATATTTTCTTATTTTGTACTTGTTTAATAAAGGTATCCTTATTAGGCAAGTAATATCCATCAAATTTAGTAATTTCATTTAACTTCTTGTAATTTATCACCATTCTAGCTTTTCCTCTTTTTATCTCACTGTGTTTTCTTACCATAAAGGCTGGACTGCTATGTGGGCTTTTACTGGGTCTAATCAACTTAGCTTCTAGTAATTCCTTTATCTGATTTTTGAATTCTTTTTAATCATCCACACTATATTTCATTGGTTTGACTCTTACTATAGTGTCTGGATTGATTAGTTCTATTTTTGCCTTTACTTTGTCTGTGTTTCATTTTTCTAATGGATTTTCAGAATATGTTTCAGAAATTTCTTTTTTCAATTTTTCTAACTTATTTTTTGTTGTCATTTTTAAAACTGTAACTGGTTTAATTTTTTCTATATTCCAACATCCACCATGCCGGGTTGATGAACTCTAATGATTAATTTGTGTATGTGCTATGCTAACAACTTTAGTTATTTTAGGTGTAAATATTTTATGTGCACAAGGAGTTGTGAACATATATCTATCTACATATTGTGTAAATGGTACATATTTTAGTAGGAAATTTTGTCCTAATAAAATATCACATCCAATTGTAGATGACATGTATATTATCAACAAATACTTCTTTAAAGGATATTAGAAAAGGTACTTGTGTAGCATATTTACTATATATTACTTTGTTTCCTCCTGCTGTTGTAGCAGTGACTATTTTTTTTGAATCATACTTCCAGTATTCGTTTGATAATACATTTGGCAAACACAAACTTATTGTGCTTCCTGTACCTAAATAAGCATGAAATTTAATTCTACAATAATTTTTTATATTGATTATAATTTCAATATATGGGCTCATGGGATTAGTATTAATTACTCTTTCCATGATAACAATGTTTTCATATTTTCATCTATTGTTGATATGATAATTGGATTATCATCAACTGTTATTTTTAAATATCCTTAGCAGATTTTATAGGGACTAAATTTTTCAAGGAAGTTCATTCCTAGTAGTATAGGTGAACGTTTGATTCCATATGATTCATTTTTATATAGAATTATTTCTTTGTTATATTCTTTTTGATCATCTCCTACAAATATAAGGGGGAAATTAACATATTTTTTTATTTCAAGATTATTTCCCAAATAATCTTTGAAAGTATATGGTTCAGGTAACTCAAAATCTAGTAAATGACTAACAAATTTAGCATTTACATGACTTTTTTCTGCTCCAGTATCTATGAGGACAAGAAGATTCTTCTTGTATCCTTCTTGATTAACATATCTTGTTTTGATATAGTATTGTGAATTTGTTGGCTCAGCAATACTAAGTTTTTTAACTTGGCTTATCTTAAGATCTTGTCTGAGAGGAAATCTTGCAATAAAATTATCTCCTTCTAGACTAACACTATTTCTTCTTATTAATTTTCCTTCAGAATTGATTTCTCTTGCTTGTTTATGAAAATCAAGCATTATTTGTTGAGATATTGTTATTTCATGTTCTTGGTATTTTCTAGGGGGTATATATTGAGTTAATTCCTCAAAATCTTTATGTATGATAATGTTATCAGTTATTTTTCTTAAGTTGTTGTGGTGGCTAGTACTAAAAGTAAAAATTGATTTTATACTTATACTAATAGCCTTACTTTTTCTTAGCATTTTCAAGTTTCCAATTCTATAATATAGATTGAAACTTTGATTAATATTTTCATCAATCAGTGAAACCGCATAATTTTGTTTTACTGTATATATTATCTTTTGATAGACTAGATTTCCTACAATAGTTCCTAATAGAGCATCTACAAGATCTTGTAAGATTCTATTGTCCATGCAATATATTTCTATTGGTATATTCATTCCTTCTCTAAAGAATCCTTTAACCATAATTTGGATTCCTCCTATCTCAATACATTTTAGTTTGTTTCTTACATTTTCTGGGATTTTAGATAACTTCTGTCTTATCCATTCTTTTGTAATTATAGGAATTCTTGCTTTCCCCATAGTGTCTTCTATATTGATAGATATCTCTTTGTAATTCATACTTACAATTGTTTTATTTACTCTTGGTAGTATTTCTAAGAATCCTTGGTGGAATACATCTTTTTCTTGTAAATCTAATATTTTCTTTGTTATTCCTTTGTATTTTCTAGCATCAAAGGTAATTTCTTGATTTATACCTTCTACTGAATCTTCAACTTCCTCAGTTGTTTCAACTTCTATTTCTTTATCTATTTGTTGTATCTTTTGATTCATATATACTATCTCCTCAAAATCTTCTTCTGAAGACGATGTATCTAATTCATAAATGCTACTGCATTCACTACTTAAATCTTTGAAGTTCTCAATTGGTTCTATATCACTATCATCTTGAAATTCTTCATATATTCTTAGGGTTTTTACATTTTGTTTATCTTTCCTTTTAGGACATTGGGGAGCTATGTGTCCTTCTTCATTGCAGATAAAACATCTACATTTCTTGATATATTTAGACTTGAGCTTCTTAGTCCAGTCTTTTTTTTTTTAAATATTTTTTATGAGGTTTAAAAAATCTTTTCTTAAACTTTTTATAGTTTTTAAACTTTCTTTTATATTTCTTATATGGTTTATACTTTCTTTTATGACAACCAAATTGTTCAATTTGTCCTATTTCTTTGTAGCAACATAGAGAGTTTCTTCTCATTTTATATGCTTTTTTATTTTCTAAAACTTCTCTAGACCATATGCCTATCATTCTTTTCGTAAATTCAATCCTACATCCTAGACTATCTTTATTTAATCCATCTTCTTCTCCAAAAGGTAATAATTTTTCATATTCTTTTAATAATTTTATTCCTCATGAGAATGGTAATTTTGTAAAATAAGATCTTAATATAGGTTTGTTTTCTTGATAATTTCCTTAATTTAATATATAATATATTTCTTCAAACTTACATGTGTATCTTTCAAGTTCACACATATTGATAAGTGCGTTTTGCGCACTTAATTATAACACAAAATATGATTGATTGTTGACATAAATGCTTGAATATGGCTTAATTCTATAGAAATTGTGTTTGTAGGACTACATTGATGGATGAAATGAAATGTATGCGAAAACGAGCGAAAATGACCAAAATGGAGGAAAAGTTGAAGTTCAAAGACTCGATTGCAACTACTAAAAAGTTGTGTCGATCTCACGATGAAGATTTGAGAGTGTTGGGTATCAATTGGATGAGGAAAGAAGCCGAATAGATGAAATAGAGTCGAAGCACTATCACAAATCAACTTCCAGCCGAAAAAAGTTATGTTTTGAATTGTCAGTCTTAGTTTGAGACCCATTTTTGACATACAAGACGTTCGAATTTGAAGATTGATATATCTGGAAGCTTTGTAGGCCTTTAAGTAAGCTTTCTAACGCATTTTGAATCACCTCAATCGGATATCGGGAGAGAAAGATATGATCAAAATACCAAAAGTAGTCCGGAGGGTAAACCATGCGATCGCATGGTATAAAAACCATGCGATCGCCCAGACTTCAACAGGACCTTTTTTCGGGTAAATTGGTTGTTCCTTGCGATCGCATGAGGATACTCCTTGCGATCGCAAAGTGCATTCTGTGCGAGAAAATTTTTAGTTTCCTTATTCGATCCAACCACTTATGGAATGATATTTGGAGATTCTATTTAACCCAAAACTCGTCCAGAACTAGGTTTTTAGGCATTTTTAGGGAGAAAAGACCATGGAAGAGCAAGGAGAAGGGGCAAGAACAAGGGTTTCACTTCAAGATCCAAGATTCAAGCTTTAACTTCTAGTTCTTTGGTGATGTTTTCTTTTTATTACTTTTCTTGTTATTTTATTTTCTCTATGTTAGGCTAGACTTTTTATGTACTAGGAGAACGATGAACCTCGCATTGTGATCTCTTTATCTCTATTTTACAATTTGATAATTAAACACGTTTGATGATTTTTGAATGATTTATATACACTTCTTGTCTCCTGTGATTATAGTGCACGATAATTGTGTGAGTTTAGGTGGTTTATTTCATGCATTCGAAAGAAGAGAAATAAATTCAATAAGGTATAAATCGTCGTTTTGTTCATAGAGGATAGAAATATACCGATATGCATTACGTGAATCTCTAAGTGTTTACAAAACTACATGCATCCTTATATATTGCATTTGTCATAGAAATATAGTCAAATGGTATATTAGGATAGGTTCAATTCTACTCGAAAGAGATTGTTGGATATGTTAGAAACATTGATTTTTCAAACGATTCATCGTGTTGTCAAATTGTGAAATAGGGGTTAAGAGTGAACTTTGCTTGGTGATTCGGGATCCTAGTGCGCTTTTTCGTACATTAATTTCTTCAACTTTTGCATTCAACCATTACTTTTACATTTTGTTCGTCATTTTAGTTTAATTTGCACGTTAGTCATAATTTTATCATAAAATCACCACAATCATCATCTTGAGTTTAATAGATTCGGTTAAAGTCGATATAATAAAAATTCACGTCAAATCAATTCTCGTGGGAGCGATACTCGAAATTCTTGAATTTCCACTTTATTACTTGTTAACGATCCGTACACTTGCGGTGATTTAAATCCGAAAAATATTTTCGTGAACAAGTTTTTGAGTATCTTTCAAGTTCACACATATCACATATCTTTAGACTTTCCATTGCTATCATTCCTTCATTATATTCTTCTTGTTTTCTAGTTTCTTCATCAATTGTAAATCTATTTCCTAAGAATTCTGTTCTTAGGGCTCTTTTTAGCCTTTTTAATATTTCTTGTATATTTTGTTCATTCAAGACATTTTTGTTATCTATTATTTCAATTAGATTTTCTCCATATTTTATACTTCTTTTTATATTTTCTGGTAGTTTTCTCCACCAGTCTGATACAATTCCTCTAAAAATATGTTCTATAAATCCAAAGGCTGTATATGTTTCCCATTTATTAAACTGTATAGCTAGGTCTGTACTTTTTATCCATATTTCTATAGCTTTGTTTTTATCACACAGTCTAAATCTAACCATATTCATGTTGTATGGATTGGTTCATTATAAGATTTCATTGGATTTATTTTTTTAATGGATTGTTTTCTTATATTTTCAGTGTATCTTTTCTGTGTCTTCCTATATTGGTTAATACCTTCTTTATTTGATATGGGTGTACCATAAGGATAATTTTCATATTCTTCGTCATTACTGAATTCTGTTTTTATATTTCGACTAGATGATGGATTAGTATTAATTTTTTATTTTCCAATTTTTCAGTTAATTCTTCTAACTGTTTTTTATATTCTTCATATTCTTCACCAGTAGATTCCAAGAATTTTTGTTCTAATTCTTCTACTTCTGTTATCATATATTGTTTTATTTCATGATTTTTTCCTTTATCTTTTCCTATTATTCTAAAATCTTGAGGTGGATTAATTATAATCCTATCTTTTCTTTCAAATTTTTTTATCTAATAGGACATTTCTTATTTGTATATTATATTTTAGATTTTTCAGTCTTTTATGTATATCCTCAAAACTTTCATTTGTACTATTTTTAGGTAAATAAGGATAACTAGATTTTTTATGTTTTTCGACCTTTTTTCAAAAATTCTTCAATTATGTTTTCTTCTTCAACTATATTCATCATGACCTTCGGTTCGTAATATTTAGATTCGTAATATATTTCAGGCTCATATATTTCTTTACAATAAAATTCGATTTCTTCTTTTTCAAATTCTATCATTATCTTTTGATATAAATATTTATCTCTTATACATCCTAGTATTAATTTATCTAATATTTGTTTTCTTATTTTTATTGGTAAATTTTTAATTATCATTAATGTTAATAGTTTTAATCTCCTAATAACGGGATCTGTAAATATATAACTTAAACCATCTTTTTCTCTTAATATATAGTACCAACTATTTTTAATAATTTCAATTTCCATTATCTAAAATGGCTATGATACCAGTTTTACCAGAGTGCGCAGAGTCAGCGGAATAAATTTTGCACTCATAGTTCTTTTAGGGTCTAATTTGGAGTTTTTATATTCTTATAGTGGTTCTTAGTTGCAAATTATATGTAAAGGGTATTTTAGGAAATTTTTGTTTCTATAACTATTCTGTAAATGAATAGTTCTGTAAGTCTATCTTTTCCCATTATTTGCTCCTCTGATCGGATTTCGATATCTAACAACAGTATACTCAGTTGCATTTTGATGTGTAAGAGTGAATCCTTTAAGAGTGATAATATTAACTATTATGTGATGAGAACTTAAAGGTTACAATATTATTTATTGTGTAATTAGCATATAACGGCTTCACCTTTAACTATTATCTTTTAGTTTTTAACATTTTCACCCTTATTTTCACCTTTCATTGCGCAAAATGTCATTTTCATTCATTTTTCCAATTAAAAATTATAAAATGATTACTATACCCTTCCCTTTAAATAAAATAAATGGAAAAAAAATTTAATTGCAATCATAGTCCCAATTTTTTTAAAGAGTGCAAATGAGTTCCAAATAAATCATTAAAAGAGTAATTAGCACATAATGTCTCTATCTTTTACTATTATTGCAAAAAAGGTCCATACTTTTTTTTTTGTATTTTCACCCTTAATTACACATTTGATACTTGCCTGTTAGAATGATACAAGAAATTATGGTATTTCATATTTTCATAATATTAAATAATAATGTATCATATTAACATCTTAAATTAATGAATTTTAAATAATACGATTTTTACTTACAAACTGAGCCATGAAAATTTAATTAAACTATTTAACTATATAAAATTTTATATAATTAAGAAATAGTATTTAGTGAAAATATTCAAGCAATACGATCATAAATAAATTAAAAGTACTTCTCTAGTTAGCTATGTCAACAAGCCGAGCCTAGCCTAGCCGAGCCCAAAAAAAAAGTTCGGGCACGACTCGAACTTTTTTAGGCTTAGCTTTTTTGGGCCCGAGCCGAGCCGAGCCGAGCCGAGCCGAGCTGAGCTGAGCTGAGCTAAGCTCGGCAAAAAAAAATGAGGCTCAACCCGAGCCTTAGTGGATCGAGCCGTTCGAATTTTTTTTTTTTAATGTTAAATCTACATTTTTTCTTAAAAAATTTAAAATTTGTACGGTTTATACGTACTATAAATTAAATTAAAAAGTTCGGGCTCGATTCGAGATTTTTTGGACCGAGCTTTTTTGGGCTCGAGCCGATCCGAGCCGAGCCGAGCTGAGCTAAGCCCGGCCAAAAAAATGAGGCTTGGCCCGAGCCTTGGCTCGAGTAACCGAGCCCGAGCTGGGCCCGGCTCGAACTTTTTCAGAGCGGAGCCCGAGCCGACGAGCTTTTTTGCCATCTCTATCTCTAGTTATGTTGGCAAGCAGTCAATTACACTTATCAATTTTTGTATAGCAACTCTTTTTGAAGAAGCTCGGATAAAAATTCTATCAATAAAATCTTTACTCACAACAATTGTATCAAACAAACCCCAAGCACAAAGTTGGACCTTGGATTCTCCACTCTATTGTTCACAATAGTTATTTTTCTTAAGTAAGAATAATTTGAGACGTCGTAGCTAAGTAATGATTGAAAATGAAATGTTCGTCAATTATGTTAACTGGGCAAGTTTATTAAAAGATTCTTGAATTAGAAAAAGAAAGAAAATAAATAATAATTCTAGACTTTCTTTTAGCCCATTCGAGATGAATCATTTAGGGCGCGTTTGATTGGCTTTCTTTTTCAGGGAACTAGGAAAATATTTTCCGTTTTCCATCTTTTGCGTTGTTTGATAGCCTAAATTTTCCACAGAAAATATTTTCCCACCCCACCCGCCACGTCAGCATTTTCCTTGATTTCCTTGAAAATATTTTCCCAACATTTGCAACCGGCTGATGCAATTTTTTTTTTTTTTCAATGGAAACAAATATCATAATCAATTGTAAAAAAAAAAAAAAATTCACTTTAATGGACAATTTTCATGTAAAACAAAGTCAAACGAACACTAAACTTTGATAAAAAATGATTTTTTAGGAAACAATTTTTTTCCTTTTTTTTTTTTACTTTTTTGCAATGAAAACAAATTTTGTAACCAATTGTGAAAAAAAAAAATCACTTTAATGGACAATTTCCATGTAAAACAAAGCCAAACGAATAGAAAATTTTAAAATTTTTCGGGTGGAAAATTATATCAATCAAACACACTTGAAATTATTTTCCCTGCAAAACATTTTCTAAACAAATCTTTTCCTTGTAAAACATTTTCTTTCCACATATTTTCCACTCTTACAATCAAACGCACCCTTATTTCTAAATCATCGTTTCATTTCTTAATATTCTTGATTTATCCACTAAGTTAGTATGATTGGTTCTTTGCACCTAATTTTGATATAACAGTTATATTTCGATTCATCTTCTTAATTTGAACTTACTTCTATACCATCATTTTCTTCATCTGCACTAAAGAAATGATTTGAATGGCATATGCCAACGCTTTTTTATCCAATTTGAACAAGAAGTTGATGCACCTTTTGATTTTGTCATTTTCTTGCCTTTCTTGCACCAACTTTAGAGGTTCAAATTGAATTCTAATTTGAACACATTTAAAACTAGATAATGTCACGATGGAATAAAAACATAGAAAATATATTGTAGCTATCGTCTCTCATAAAACAATTCTATGTGCACTTAAAGGGTATATTTGTGATTTACAAAATGATAAGTTTATCATTGTTGAGATTCGTCATTTAAGCAAAGAGTGTAAATAGAGGCGCACTTTGAACTCTTTAGACACATTAATAGTTAATAAAGTTTCAAAGTTAAGCAAAAATATAATTTTGAGTTTCCTTGCTACCTATTTACTAAACATTATACACGTTGCGAGGTTGTATGAAAAAAGAACTCAATCCACGCAAAGAATTGTCTTAGAGACAAGATTTAATTAAACACATGGAAATAGAAGAACTTAAATTCTCATTTTTTTTTAATTACAATAGATGAAATGGACAAAGAGAAAAGGATAAAGATTAGAAAATCTAGCAATTAAATTAATAATTAATTTCGGTACAACATCCAGAGGCCATATAAATAAATGGCTTAATGAATAATTAAACTTTAATGTCATCACTTCTCCTTGCTCTTTTTTAAATACTGAAGTAAAGGTATAATATCGTTGTTCTTATGTTATATTGTATGATAAGTAGGTCAAAAAATAAATTAGAAAGAAGAGAGCAGAAAATATAATAGATAGAATAACTCCTATATTTATTTAATAATTAGACTTGAATGATTATAACAGTCATCCATATATAATAATTAATTTATAACATGTACAATTATTTTTTTAATTTTCCAGTAATGTCGATTTGCCCACATATCTTTGTTACCAGAATATATATATATATATATATATATATATATATATATATATATATATATATATATAATAAGAAGTCTTCATACTTTATTCTAAAGAGTTGGCACATTAATTCATTGAGTGGATAAAGATTTTGTGAGTTCCAATCCAGCCAAATGAATTAATGTGCTTATTTACATCCGATCTTGCCAAATAAGATGGCCTTCCGTCTTCCGATTAGGTCATTTCTTTTATATATATAGATATATATATATATATATATATTTATATATATATGTGTTGAATTTGCATTTGTGGGTCACAGAGATGTTCGTCAAGTTTTGTTGCATAATGTTGGCGGCTAAATATTTTTCATTTTAGAGTTGTGGGTCAAGGATGAAGACAACTTTATACGGGACCTTGTTGGTGACTGCTTCTGTCTAGACTATATATAGTCTACTTTTAACTATTTTTAATAAATATACCAACAGGAACTTATTGAGAACAGCTCTTCAATTCTGACAATTACTACACGTGAGCACATCTTATGCATCAAAATAGTCTAGACAGAAGCAGTCACCAACAAGGTCCCGTATAAAGTTGTCTTCATCCTTGACCCACAACTCTTAAATGAAAAATATTTAGCCGCCAACATTATGCAACAAAACTTGACAAACATCTCTGTGACCTACAATTGCAAATTCAACATCAACGGATATCCCACCAATCCAAAGAATGTTGACACACGAAATTGATAACCTTGCAAACAAAAAGAAAAAAGTAATAGTTATTTCAGAATTTAAAATATGCATTTTGATTCTCTTTTGCATGTTTATATCCACAATCCACCAAACCTCACTCCCAACAACTCCATTTACTATACTAGCTTTTATTTATTGTACATATAAACGTGCTAAAACTCATTTCTTCAAGTATTACATGAAACAACTCTATTTTTGGCTTAGTGTTACTATCAAGAATGAAAATACCCGTGGACACAAAATTTATATAATTCAACGTAATTTTCATTCAAAGTGGGTTTAGTTTTTCACTGAAATCCTACAAAATCAAAATTCAACATTATTTTTTACAATAAATTGATAGAAAAACAGAAAATGATTATTGATTTTGTAAACTTGGTGTTTAACAATTTGGCCCAATATTGTGGCAGCCCAATTCTATAATATCTGAGCCCTATGATGCACCCATTGCTGTTGTGAGATGGCCAGCCCATTTGAATGCAACCCGGTAACCCAATTCATCACTTATCTCAAGGGCTGAGTTATGACACGTGGATGAGCTACGACCGTTGGATGCTTCTACCGGTTGATATTATTTTGGCTAGTCTCTTCATTCTCTCAATAACTCGAGATCATTCTAGGGTTTACTTTTTTGTTATTTCCCCTTTTTGATTATGACAAACAAGATGATTTGCAATGTAAGATTTGAACAATTAATAGCATATTGTTAAGGAATATACATCTATAAATTTATCATGTAATTCATATTCTCCATTTCTTTTACAAATCAACAATCTAGACAAAGAAAGCATATTATATTTTCAAATCAAAGCATGCATAATCATCTCATTTCATATTTTCCCTCTTTTGACATAAGCAAAAAGGCATAACATGTAAGATCCAAACTTTAAATCAACCGTGAAAGAATAATATATTCCCCCTCAATTAAGCATAAGATGCAACAAATTTTAAAAAAAATATAATCATCACTTTATAGTAAAATATTAATCAAAGTATGAGTGATGCAAATGACAAAAGTAAAATCATTTGAATAGAAGTTATAATTTCTCTCTCTCTCTCTGAAAACCTTTGATTTTTGCCTATAATATTTGATCTAGGTGTTTCTTGGTGAGATCTAGTATTTGATTAAGGCTTAGTTTTGGTTTTCTGTTCTTCTGTGGGCAGTAAACTTTGGTTACTTGATGTAATCGTATTTTCTGAGCATTCTGTGATAGATTCTTGGGTCCAAGGGTTGATCCTTTGTGGATCTGTTGTATTGTAACCTTGATCTTGATATATTGTTGGTTTCTAGTGGATTAGACCGTTAATCACTTCGGTAAATACTCAACGGGTGACTAGCTCTAATTTAGGCCTTAGGTCAAAAAATCCTTTGTGTTCATCTCTATTTTCTATATTACTTTGTGTTTTGGGGCTGTATAATCCCTATAGTGGTATCAGAGCACTTCGATCCTCCGATCTGAAACTATTTCTGGCTGTTCTTGGTGAACGTGGCTCTAGATCTTAAAAATCTTTTACCAGAAATTGTCTGGTTCACATTCTCGGCAGATTGGTAAAATAGTTCTGGTTTTCACTATTTTACATTCTTCATCAGAGGACTTTGGTAACGAGTTTCTAATCCTATATTGTTATTTCCATTCGAACAATATTTTTGGATCTCATGGTTGAACCCTCCTGAATCTTCCTTTGTCTAGGACTTCTTTTGAAAATCTTAGAATCTGATGGGACTGTGATTAACGGTTTTTCAAGATTATTTGAAATTCATAACTCTTATCTGTCGCCTATTATTGTTGACTGATCAAGTTTGTGTTAACTTATTACCTGTCTGATTGATTATTTCAAACGGTGAACACTTGCGAGATATACATAAATTCTACATCATTTATTTTATAGGTGGGTGTCTCATTAGTTTTTTCTGTGCTCTGCCTATACTGCATCATAATTTTACTGCCTTTGTCTGTATTGTCACTATGGGTAGTACTAAGGTTGATGTGGAGGTTTGGAATGGGAAATGAGACTTTACTCTCTGAAGTAGAAAAATGAAGGCTCTATTAATTCATTTTAAATGTGTTAAGGCTCTTAATAAATCCTGGGGGGATGAAGTGGTAGACACTAAGAGAATTGAACAAGTAGAGACTGCATGGAGCACTATCTTTTTGTATTTATCTGATAGTGTCATTAGAGAAGATGGAAAGACTGAGACTGCAGCTGAAATTTGGGCTAAACTTGAATCACTTTACCAAACTAAGTCACTTCCTAATAAATGTTTCTTATGGAAACAATTTTGTCAGTTCAAGTTTGAACCTAACTGTGACCTTGAAAAAAATCTTGATAGATTTAATAAACTTTCTCAAGATCTTACCAATAGTGGTGAGAAGCAATCTGATGATCAAAAATCTGTAGCTTTATTATTTGCTCTACCTGAAAAGTACAAAGATTTGAAAAATGCTCTTGAATATGGAAGCACCACTATCACTGTTGATATTATGGTTTCATCCTTAAGAAATAAGGAACTTGAATTCAAAAGTGATTTAAAAACCTCCTCAAATAGAGTTGGTTACAATGTCAAAGGAAATAATTTTTCAAAAAGAAACAATAATAATTTTTCAAATAAAAGTTTTGGAAAACCCAAAAAATTTTCTGGAAATTTTAACAGCGGTAAATCCAAATTCAATAAGAGCAATAATGGGGCTAATGGAAAGAAATGTTACTTTTGTGGAAAACTAGGATATTTTATAAAAAAATGTCACAAAATGTTAAATGAATTGAAAAATACCAACAATGTTGATGGTGGAGCTCCAGTGGCCTATGAAGAGGCTGCAGCCACCAATGGACAAGTCTATGTGACATGTCAACCTTCAACTAAAACATAATGGATTCTTAATTTTGGGTCTAGTTGTCACATGACAGCTTACAAAGAATTATTTACTGATTTAGTTGAAGTTAATGGGGGACAAGTGATAATGGGAAATGACTTTTCTTGCAAAATAAAGGGCATTGGAAAAACTGTTTTGAAGTTGAAAAATGGGAATGTATTCATTTTAAATAAAACTAGATATATTCCAGATCTAAAGAGGATTCTCATCTCTTTAGGAACTCTTGATAATGAAGGTTTTAATACCAACATAAATAAATGTATTTTAACACTCCAAAAGGATTTTGCTAAAGTCATTCAAGTTGAAAAAGCCAATGGGATTTATACTATGCAAGCTTTACCTTTAAAAAAATAAATCCATTGCTGCTACAGTCTCACAGTCTGACCAATCTTAACTTTGGCATAAAAGACGTGGACACATTAGTGATAAGAATTTGCATATTCTTAAGAAACAAGGTTTTTTAGGAAATGAAAGAATAGAAAAAATGTTGTTTTGTGAACATTGCTTATTTGGAAAACAAAAAAATTACCTTTTGGTTCAAGCATTCACAAGTCTATTCTTGATTATTTACATGCTGATCTGTGGGGACCAGCATCTGTGTGCACACATTCTAGTTTTAAGTATTACTTGCTTATTGTTGATGATTTCTCAAAGAAAAGTTGGGTGATGCTTTTGAAAAATAAATTTGATACCTTCAAAAATTTTGTAGAATGAAAACTCTTATTGAAAATCAAGTAAATAAAGGTGTTAAAACATTTAGAACTGATAATGGCCTTAAATTTTGCAATGAAAAGTTTGATAATTTCTGCAAAATTAATGGGATCCTTAGACATATGACTATCACCTATACTCCTCAACAGAATGGGCTTACTGAAAGGATGAATAGGACTATTAGAAAAGGTCAGATGTATGCTGATAAGTTCGGGCCTACCAAAACTATTCTGGAGGAGCAGCTAAAACTGTTTCATATCAGATAAACAAACGTCCCACTAAAGCCTTAAAATTTGATATCCCTGATCATATCTGGAGTGACAATACTGTGAATTATTCTAAACTGAAAATCTTTGACCGTGCTGCTCATGTTCACCAAAATGAGAGAAAAATTGGAGCCTAGGTCTGTTAAGGGTATTTTTTTTTGGGATATGGAGAAGGTATTAAGGGTTATAGGGTTTGGTTGAAATCCTTAGGAGGTTAGAAGGTCACCATTAGTAGGAATGTTGTTTTCAATGAGGTTGACATGCCCTGCATTAAAGGATATGCTCCTGCTACACCCGAAACTGATCAAAATACAACAATTTTAGAAACAGAACTATTCCAGACAGATTTAATCTTTGGTGATGATGATCAGTTTGAGGTGGAGCCTGATCAGACATTGACTGATGAAACTGAACTTATCAATGAGACTGAACCTGCTGACTTACCTTCAAACCAACCTGAAAATCCCTTAGATGATTATCACCTTGCAAGAGATAGAACCAGAAAAGATGTCAGACCTCCATCTAGATACAATAATTCTGATTTTGTTACAGCTTTTAATGTTCAGAACTTTCTATATTGTGAGCTTAACACTTATGAAGAGATCATGGGAGGATAACATGCAAGTTTGTGGCTTGCTGCTATGAAGGATGAAATAACCTCATCAGCTAAGAACAAGACATGGACCTTAGTCAATAAACCTAAAGGGGCACTGACTGTAAATGGATTTTTAAGGTAAAAGAAGGAACCACCGAAGGTGAGAGCGTAAGATTTAAGGCCAAATTAGTTGCTAAGGGCTTTAACCAAAGAGAGGGAATTGACTCCAATGAAATCTTCTCTCCTGTAGTCAAATACACCTCTATAAGAGTTTTGCTTTCTATTATATCTCAATTTGACTTTGAATTAGAACAAATGGATGTCAAAACTGATTTTTTACATGGTAACTTGGATGAAAAAATTTACATGTCTCAACCTAAAGGTTTTGTTGATTCTAACTTTGCTGGTAACTGTGATAATAGAAAATCAACTTCTGCATATGTTTTTACTTTAAATGGTTCATGCATTAGTTGAAAATCTCAACTACAAAAGATTGTAGCTTTATCCTCTACGGAGGCTGAATACATTGCAGCCACTGATGCTGTGAAGGAAGATATATGGTTGAAAAATTTGCTAAATGAATTGGTTTTTCTGAAAATAATGCTGTAATATTTTCAGACAGTCAGTCTGCAATACAATTAAGTAGAAATCGTGTGTTTCATGATAGATCTAAACATATTGATATTAAATTTCATTTCATAAGAGATGTTTTAGAAAAATGAATCATAAAGATTGATAAAATCTCTAATAAGTGCAAGCCTGCAGACATGGGTACAAAGATTCTTCCTTTATACAAATTTAGGGATTGTTTGAATCTCCTAAATGTCATTACTAACTAATTTTTTTTGCAGGTACCTAGAGAAAATGATGATGAGGTAGGAGCTTACCTTCAATTCACTATGAAACCCAAATTGTCAATCAAGGTGGAGATTGTAAACTTGGTGTTTAACAATTTGGCTCAATATTGTGGCAGCCTAATTCTATAATAGCTGGGCCCTATGATGCACCCATTGCTGTTGTGAGATGGCCAACTCATTTGAATGCAACCCGGTAGCCCAATTCATCACTTATCTCAAGAGTTGAGAATGTGACACGTGGATGAGCTACGGCCGTTGGACGCTTCTGCAGGTTGATATTATTTTGGGTAGTCTCTTCATTCTCTCAATAATTCGAGATCATTCTAGGGTTTACTTTTTCGCTATTTCGTTTCTCTCTCTCTCTGAAACCTTTGGTTTTCGCCTGTAATCTTTGACCTAGGTGTTTCTTGGTGAGATCTAGTGTTTGATTAAGGCTTAGTTTTGGTTTTCTGTTCTTCTGTGGGCAGTAACCTTTGGTTACTTGGTGTAATCGTATTTTCTGAGCGTTCTGTGATAGATTCTTGGGTCCAAGGGTTGATCCTTTGTGGATCTGTTGTATTGTAACCTTGATCTTGATATATTGTTGACCATTAATCACTTCGATGAATGCTCAACGAGTAACTAGCCCTAATTTTTGGGTGAACATTCGAGCCTTAGGGCGAAAAATACTTTGTGTTCATCTCTATTTTCTGTATTACTTTATGTTTTGGGGCTTATATAATCCCTATAGTGGTATCAGAGCACTTCGATCCTCTGATCTAAAACTATTTCTGGCTGTTCTTAGTGAACATGTCTCCAGATCTTAAAGATCTTTTACCAGAAATTATCTGGATCACATTCTTGGCAAATTGGTAAAATAGTTCTGGTTTTCACTATTTTACATTTTTTACCAAAAATTTCGAACTCTGTTGATGGGAATGCAGAAAATCTTAAGAAGACAACAAATTGGCGACCATGACCCCATATAACCATAAGATAATGAATGGTCATTATCTTTCATTTGTTTCAAATCGACCCCTCATCAATCTAAAACAAACATCCAGTATCTACACTTTAATTCCATGAAACCTAATACCCGTTAGTTACAATATAGTTTTAACGGATCACTTTAATTGACTAATATCCTATACATAATAGCACCATATATTTTAATATACAATGTGCGGCCCTAAATATTGTTGAAATTATCCAACAATCTCCCATTGGGCCATACATGCAACCTTACAAATGTGTACAACCTTATGAGCTCAAAATTTTGCTATTATTATTATTATTATTATTATTATTATTATTATTATTATTATTACAAAACAATCTCGTCCATTAGTCATATTGATATAGGATCAAAGCAATTTTTGTCACATTTAACGTGACTAAGTCCATCAATGGTCATGTACGCCCATACAACCAAATGATATAGATCAATCATGGGAGTGTAGCATGAAAATTAAATCTTATGTGATCCAAATATGTTTATTTCCAACTGGTCCAACCTTATTTCTTAAGTGAGATCAATACTGAACATAATAATAGAGTGAAATGAACTGAATACTTTATTTTTGTAGAGAATAATATCCAAATACACAAATGTGTCCAAAACATAAAGTAATGAAAATATAAACCCTACTAAAACTTGATATCCTTATGATATAGAACACCCATATGAGTAGTATGCTCATGAAAGACCTTGTGTGTCAATCCTTTCATAAGCAGATCCGCATTCATAGAGTTTGTCCCAATATGCTCTACGGAAATATGTCCACTCTGTACTCCTTCCTTCACGACTAGAAACTTGATGTCGAGATGTTTTTGCTTAGATAAGCTTCTGTTGTTATTGAAATATAGAACTGCTAAGTTATTGTCACAATATAACTTCAGTGGTCTTTCTACGCCATTTAGAATGTCTAGTCCAGTGACAAAAATTTTCCTATTCCATGATTAGATGTCTCATAGCATACTACAAATTCTGCTGCCATGGTAGAAGAAGCTATGAGTGTCTGCTTGACACTCTTCCAAGAAATAGTTCATCCAGCTAGTAGATAGATATAGCATGATGTGGATCTCCTACTATCTTGGCATCCATCAAAATCAGAATCGGAATATCATATGATCTCTAATTGATCTGATCTGATATATGTGAGCATGTAATCCTTTGTTCTCTTCAAATACCTCATAACCCTTTTGGCTACTTTCCAATGATCCATTCCAGGGTTGCTTAAATATCTGCATAACATTCCAACAATGAATGCTATATCTGAACGTGTACAAAGTTGAGCATACATAAAACTCCCAACAGCTGATGCATAGAGAATCTTCTGCATTTCCTTAACTTCAAGGTTATTTTGTGGGCATTGTTCGAGACTAGATTTGTCTCCTTTAGCAACGAGGTGTCACGTGATTTACAGTCTTGTATGCCAAACCTCTTAAGTACCTTATCGATATAGCTCTTTTGTGACAATTCAAGAATACCTTGAGAGCAATCTCGATGTACCTGATTCCCTAATACAAAAGAGACGTCACCAAGATCTTTCATCTCAAAATTCATTGATAAAAATCTCTTGATTTCTTGCAACATCCCTATATCATTAGTGGCAATTAGTATGTCATTAACATACAAAATTAGGAAAATATGCTTATTCCCACTGAACTAGTGATATACACAATCATGAGCAGCATTCGTCTCAAAACCAAACAAGATAAGTACTTGATGAAATTTGTAATACCATTGACGGGAAGCTTACTTGAGCCCATAGATGGATTTCTTTAATTTGCAAACCATATTCTTCGGGTCTCCAGACACAAAGTTTTTAGATTGCACCATATAGATCATCTCATCAATGTCGCCAATGAGAAACACCGTCTTAACATCCATCTGATGTAACTCAAGGTCAAAGTGCGAAACAAGTGCCATAATTATCCTTAAAGAGTCTTTCGTTGAAACTGGAGAGAAAGTCTCTTTGAAGTCAATGCCTTCCTTTTGGGTAAAACCTTTAGCTACAAGAAGAGCCTTATATCTTTCCACATTATCTTTCGAATTCTTCTTGGTTTTAAAAATCCATTTGCAACCAATGAGTTTCGCACCTCTGGTAACATGACAAGATCCTAAACTTTATTGTCTTGCATAGACTTATACTCCTAATTTATGACATCAATCCACTTTTGAGAGTTAGAACCCTGCATGGCCTGATGGAAGTTGATTGGATCATCTTCCATCAATCCATTATTTTTCTCATGTTCTTGGAAAAATACTATAAAATCATCGAAATAACATTTTTCGTTTCTCTCGTGGATCTCTTTAAAGATATTTGTTCTTGAGGTTCTTGAGTTTGTATATCAGGAATAATTACCACATTTTGGATAGGAGGTTCAACATTATCTTGTTGAGGTTCTGGATATACTTCTTGATCAATAACAGGTATAGGAACCTGTACATTGTCAAAAACAATAGTAGGAATCGAAATCGATTCTTCCTCAACTTCTTCCTCAAAGACAATGTCTCTAACCTTATTTCTCCCCCAAACTCGGCATCCTAAAAAAATGTTGCAGTTCCCATTTCAAAAATTGACTTAAGTGTGGAATCATAGAATTTATAACCCCTCAATCGCTCAAAATAACCAATAAAGTAGCTGCTCACTGTTTTGGAGTCCAATTTCTTTTCATGTAGCCTATAAGGTCTAGCCTCAGCTGGACATCCCCAAATGTGAAAAGGCTTTAGACTAGGCTTTTTATCCGTCCAAAGCTCATAAGGTGTTTTGGCAGCAACCTTAGTTGGTACTCTGTTCAGAACATATGTTGCAGTTTTTAATGCTTCACCCCAGAGTGATTTTGTTAAGGTGGAATGACTAATCATACTCCTTACCATATCCTTAAGAGTCCTGTTTCGTCTCTCAGCTATACTATTCATGCTAGGCGATCCGGCATGGTGTATTGTGGGACAATTCCACATTCCTCTAGGTATTTAGCAAATGATCCTGGACATTGTTCACCTGAACCGTCATTTTTGCCGTAGTACTCACCGCCACGGTCGACCTAACGCTTTTTATCTTTTTGTTAAGTTGATTCTTAACCTCAGTTTTAAACACTTTAAACATGTCCAGTGACTCAGACTTTTCATAAATAAGATATATGTACCTATAACGTGAGTAATCGTTTATGAATGATATAAAATATTGTTGACCATTCCAAAAAACCGTAGGGAATGATCCAAAAATATCTCTGTATATCAATTCTAAGACATCCGAAGTTCTGTTAGCACGTAATCTCTTAGTTTTGGTCTATTTTTCCTTGATACATTCAATACATACATCAAAATCTATGAAGTCAAGGGAATCCAAAATACCATCTGACACAAGTCGTTCAACTATAGCTTTAGAGATATGACCTAAGCGCTTATACCATAATTTTGCTGAATTTTCACTATTTAATTTGCGTTTAGTACCACGTAATTCCAAGTGCAGATTTTCATTATATGATGTAACAATATCAAGCATATATAGGTTATCAAATGTAGATAATAAACCAATACCAATAACATTGAAATTTAATGAAAGACTAAACTGATTGTTTCCAAATGAACAACAATAATCAAATTGGTCCAAAAAAGAAACATAAATCAAATTTCGTATAAAAGACGGCACAACAAAAGTGTCTTTCAAATTCAAATAATGACCAGTTTTCAACAATAATCGAAAAATGCATATTACATCAACTTCCACCGACTTGCCATTACCCACATAGATGTGGCTTTCACCATCATTTGGGTTTTGGTAGATCAGACAGCCCTGCATAGAAATACTTATGTGAGTAGTAGCACCAGAATCTAACTACCAAGTATTTCTAGGTACTAAAACTAAATTAACTTCAAAACAGACCAAACTAAGATTTGTACCTTTATTTGCACGCCAGACGTGATATTTGGTACAATTCTTTTTCAAATGTCCAGTTTTGTTGCAAAAAAAACATATCCCTTTGTCCTCTTGCCTTTTCTGTTGCACTGGACCCTTAGGAGTAGGTTCATATTCTTTCTTTTTTTTTTTACCCTTATCTTTAGAAGTGCTTGCCAAATGAACATTTTCAGTTCTGTCTTGCTTCAACCTTTCTTCCCCTTGCACACAATATGAAATGAGCTCATTTAGAGACAATTTCTCCTTCGACAGTTATAACTGACCTTAAATTGACTGAAATGTTCAGGAAGCGAGATCAATACCAAATGTACGAGCAAGTCATCAGGCTGCTCGAGCTTTAGTAACTTAAAAGTAATGTGAGACATCTCCATGATGAACTCCCTTATATTTCCTTTACCTTTATACCTTATTGAAATCAAGTGTTGCAAAAGCGTGCTTGTTTCAGCCTTATCGTTTTTCGCAAAATATTTCTCAATTTCGGCAAGGAAATCCTTGGCATTAGTTACTTCTTCAGATACTGCGCCTTTAAAGGCTTCCGGAATGTCGCGCTTAATGATCATTAGATTTATGCGATTTGAGCGATCCCACTTCTCAAAATTCCTCTTTTCATCAGATGAACTTTTGTCCGTAAGATGAGTGAATTGCTTAATTCGAAGCACAAGATCTAGTCCATGTAGCCAAGAACAATCAAAACGTTCCCTTTCCAATCCTTGAAGTTAGTTCCATTGAGCATGAGAATAGAATTAACATTTACAGATATGGTAGTAGCAGATGAATTAGTTGTAAAGAGAAGATGATGAATTATGCTCATATTAATATTAAGATTCAATAATCAATAAATTCAAATAATGGTAAGTCCCATCTCAAGGTGCCTAGCACATCATTAATATCAAGTTTTTGGACAATAATATTAATTGTAAGTGGTACTCTTGGTGTAGTGATCAAACATTGACAATAACTTTTGTCAAATAATAAACCCATCTTTGGATTGATTTATTATTCACATGAAAACCTTATAATTGTCACACGTTTATCACCATAAGTGTGCATGCAATTCGGTCAAATATTAACCTTCCTTTGGGCCGGCTAATATCCACATGAACTAGCATATACACGAAATCCTTCTAATATTCTAAGTTAATTACTTTCAACAAGAGAGGTTGCTTTACCAATATATTGCTTCAATCAATTCACTTTTGAATATTATATATATTCAAATGAGTCTTTATACCAAAATTTGAAAAGTAGAATACTTATTTTTATTTATCTTGAAACTTTAAGGGCCAAAATATTAATAATTCAATACTTTAGGGGTCAAAATTAATTAATTCAAAACCTTTAGGGGTTAATTGTTAATAATTGGAAAGTTTATGAGTCAATAATAAATTATGCTGAACTTTAGGGGCCAAATTAAACCAATTATGAACATTCAGGGACTTAATTATCAAATCCAGAACTTAGATGGCCCAAATTAATTAATTTCAGAATTTCAGGGATTGAATTATTAAACTCATAACCTTAAGGTCCAATTAGGATTAACTTTAAACTTTAGGGGCTGAATAATAAATAACTCAAGCCTAACCCTAATTAAAAATTGCAAGCAAGGGCACCAAAACTTCAAATTTGCAGCCTGCCCCCTCAAATTCCAAAAACTGAAAATCTTAATGGAAATGCCCATTTATCTCCCCCCGCCAAGCCAACAAGTCCGGTAGCCTCCTTGCTCGCCAGCAGCTACTGGCGCTGCTGAAACAACAGCGGCAGCCGAAGCTGATGGTTGCCACATAATTTTTTTTTAATTTCAACATATTTGTAATCCATTCTTTGTAGAAATCCGAATTTTGAAAGAAAATCTTTAATAATATCAAAAAACCGTATAATAACATGCTTGAATCCATAATAACATGTTAGATTTCATAAAATAACATGAAATCAAATAACTAAAAAATTCAGAATTTTAAATCTTCAATTTCTCAAAATTTCAACTATGGAGAGACTCTGATACCACTTGATAGAAAAATAGATAGAGATTATCGATTTAATCCACATGCTTTAAATAAATCATTTTCTCATATGAACCCTAATATCTTACTCCATGTTAAAATTCGAGAAAACAATAAAATAAATCATATCTAGATCCATGATAATTTGATTGTTTGCCTGAAAGGTTATGATCTTCCAATTTGATTTGTGATATTCTCTTCAATTTCGATCTCTATTAATGGAGGTGCAGAAAATCTTAAAAACACAACAAATTGGGGACCATGACCCCATATAACCATAAGATAATGGACGATCATTATCTTTCATTTGTTTGAAATCGGCTCTTCATCAATCTAAAACAAACATCAGGTCTCTACACTTTAATTCCATGAAACCTAATACTCGTTAGTCACAATATAGTTTTAACATATCACTTTAATTGACTAATATCTTGTAAATAATAGCACCACACCTTTTAATATACAACGTGTGGCCACAAATGTTGTTGAAATTATCCAACATAAATCACCTACTATACTTGCAACGCACGATCATTCACTATTATTGATAGAAGAGGTAGTTAACAATGAATTTCAGAAGAATTGATATCAAATAAGTCGTAACAAAGAAACGAGATCCATCTAGAATTTATTGTAACAAAAATAATAATATTTGTTAATTATTAGATACTTGATGAAAAATTGTAGTTACAATCACTATTCTTCATCGTTTAAACCTTTTTGAGTTCCAAATTAAAGTTTCTTGACTCTCAAGTCCCTAGTATTTTTGAATGCCAATCAGTACCCACTAGATGAAAAACATTCAAAATCGACATTTAACGTGTCATATGTCCTGCACGTGACCATTTCTAACAAAGTTATTTCGTCAATCCTTTTTATATCTAGGAAAAATATTTGGAAAGTAAGAAATAAAAGAAAAGAAAAAAAAAACATAATCTTCTTTTTCATCAACTTGCCAAACGTCATTAGAGAAGCTCTTTTCCGCCTATCGCTTAGTACTCCACCACCCATCAAGAGTATTTCAAGTAGGGTTAGGCAAAATGTCCGAACCGAACTGAATCAAATCGAAACCGAATCGAACCAAGCGGGTTTTCTTAACTTAAAAACCCGAAGAACCGAGAACCGAAGAACCGAAAAATTTTGGTTCGATTCTCGATTCTAGATCTAGATCTGAAGAACCGAATTTTTTTTGATAAATCAATTTATTTTATTTTTTCTAAACAAATTAACAATTTTTTGTTTTAACTATATATATATATATATATATATATATATATATATATATATATATATATATATATATATATATATATATATTCCTTAACCTAACACGAGTTTAATTTTGGGCTAGTTTGTAGTTTTATCTTTATTTCCTATTAGACTTAGTTTAGATTGTGTTTGATTTCAGTTTTGGGCTAGGCTTTAGTTGATATTTTAGCCATTCATGGTTGAGTTTAGGGTTTAGTTGCTAAGATCGAATTTCGTATTTGTATCTATTTCTTGTTAATAAGCCCCTGTTTGGCCAGCATTCTTGTGAAGAAAAAATGAAGAATTGGACCATTTTTTTCAAATTAATGGGCCCCTCCCTCTTACAAGTTGGTCAAATATTTCGGCTGGCCCCATGTCTAACGATAAGAAAATTTCTAGAAATGGGAAAAAAAATGCCCTCCAAACAGGGGCTAATATTAATATCTACTTTCATGTGCATTTATGTAGTATTATTTTAAATATTAAAAAATTTAATTATAGTACGGAACCGAACAGAACCGAACCGAACTCGAACGGTTCCAAAATTATATTTGGAACCGACGGTTCCATTTACTAAAGAACCGAAAATTTCTGGAATCGAAAAAAACCGAACTGAACCGACCCGCGCCCAACCCTAATTTCAAGTGGAAAAGTTTGAAAGTAGAGCCACATATTTTCCCTGGGAAAATTGCGGCCGTGGTCCCAAATCTTTAATTTTGTTGCAGATTATACCAAAACCTTTTATTTTTGCAGTTGAAGTCCCAAACCTTATATTTAGTTGCAGCGTCGGTCCCAAGCCTTTAATTCCGTCCATAAAATCGTCAGTCAACATTTCAACAGTAATTTTGACTCGAAAAAATTGCAATGCTGGTCCTAAACCTTTCATTTTGTTGCAAATTACATCCAAACCTTTAATTTTTGCGGTCGAAGTTCCAAACCTTTATATATAATTACAGCGTTGGTCCATTTCACGCATTCCGTCCATAAAATCGTCAGTCAACGTTCAAACAGTAATTTTAACTCAAATGACATCTTAATTGATATGTAAAATTGTCAAAACAAGTTATCAAAAAAGTTTATTTTCTTCAAATCCTTCAATCTTTTCACAGATATCACATTCTCATCATCGATAACTATCTGATCAGATAACAATTCGATCCGATTTGTTATAATAATCGAATCGATAAATTAATTTTAAGTCATGTTATTTGTCACTAAAATAAATAAATGAGAAAATAAAAATAAATAAACTACATTTGGTACTATAATTTGTATGTATTATTTAATAATTTTTAGATTGATTAAAAATTAAAAAAATATATTTATCGATCCAATTATTATAACAAATCGGATCAGATTGTTATCTGATCAGATGGTTATCGATGATGAGAATGTGTTGACTGTGAAAAGATTGAAAAATTTGAAAAAAACAAATATTTTTTTGATAACTTGTTTTGACAATTTTACTCATCAATTAAGATGTCATTTGAGTTAAAATTACCATTTCAACGTTGACTGATGATTTTATGGACGGAATGCGTGAAATAGACTGACGTTGTAATTATATATAAAGGTTTGGGACTTCGGCCCCAAAAATAAAAGGTTTGGGTGTAATTTTCAACAAAATAAAAGGTTTGGGACCGCGCTGCAATTTTTTCGAGTCAAAATTACTGTTAAAACGTCGACTGACGATTTTATGTACGGAATTAAAGGTTTGGGACCGACGTTGCAACTACATATAAATGTTTGGGACTTCGACCGTAAAAATAAAAGGTTTGGGTGTAATCAGCAACAAAATGAAAGGTTTGGGACCACGACCGCAATTTTCCCTATTGGATCTTGACTTTGGTCGATGAAGTTTCAAAAATAATCTAAAATTTGATGAAAGTATTGCGATAATGATATTGTTGAAATTGTCCAAATATGAATTAACTCAATTTAACGCTCTTTCTGCAATATTTGATTTTATATACAATTATTACAAATGAAACTTGAACAAGATAAATTCTAAGGACTTTTTGTAAAGTCGAGTAGAAATATTTCACAAAGTAAACTTTTTTGATATCTTTTTCTCAAAAAATTGAAAATTAGAGTAGACAAAATCCTTTTACTTTTAATACTTTCTTCTTGTACATGATTGTACTTGCACAGTTTTTTCACGTGAATAATGAATTGACTGAAACATCTATTGGCTAAGGGTGTGTTTGAGACACATTCTTTTGAAAGAATGTATTATTGAATAGTAAATTGATGGAAAATGTGTGGTTAAAAATGAAGGAAAAGTTATTGATGTGATGGAAAATATTATTTTATTGAAGAATGTGTGGTTGAAAATGAGTAGAAGAATGAGAATGAAAAAAATAATGTGTACCAAATAGAGCCTAAATACAATTATTTGCGCCACTGATCGGATTTCTATATCTAACAACAATTTACTCAATTGCAATTTTGACGAGTAAGAGTGAACCCTTAGAGATTATGGTAATAATATTAATTATTCTGTGATGAGAACTTAAAAAATTACAATATTATTTACTGTACTATTCACTTTTATCTAATACTGCATATTAAAATGTATATCAATACTAGATGGGGATATACAGTAAACAAGTTATATGAAATCCAAAAAAATCACATTAATTCCAAAATTTATTTGATTTTGAAGATAAATTTAGACGAGTTTATTCATTCGAGCTCAACACATGCATTCACATATATACACAAATATACAAACACATATATACCTACGCTTTTATTTCTTAATATATATCAGGGTTGAAGTTAATGGAAATAACTCAAATTAGCTCTAAACTTACATTTTCGAGCATTTTGTATCAAATAATTTGGCTCAAAATCTATTATAGCCCACATCAAATGATTAGAGTAATGTTATATAACACCATTAATGATACAATATGAGTTTAGACGACATTAAGTATCATTAAATGAAATGAATTATATAATTTCACATTTAATTGAACATATCATATAATATTGCATCACTAATACTAGATAACATTATTCAAATAATCAACATCGTTAATATTAGATTGTTCAAAAAAAAAAATACATAATTTATTAAATGGATTAGGTTGGACGAGGGCTTTTTGGGGAGTCTAAAATCAGTTCAGAAAGCCAGATGCACTTACGTGCAATAATATAGTTATTTGATTACTGTTAAAAAGTGTTTATTGAAAGAAAAAAAAAACTTGTTTTAAGGAAGCTTCAGATGTGTTTTTTTAACGTTTTCAGTGACTTCAGTGAAAATTGTAAAAAAATCAAAACATTAAAAACAAATGCATAAATGAAATTTTATTTAAATAAATTTTTAAAATTTTTAAAATATAAAAATTTGAAAAAATAAAATCAAAAATTCAAAAAAATTAAAAATTAAGAAAATTAAAATTATAAAAATAAAAATAATTCAAGCTATTAATGATTATTTACATAAAAAATTTAAAAAATAAATAAATGAACACCAATAAAATTATTTTCAGTCCACATCATTAATTTTTATTTTTATTTACTATATTTTGAACTCAATTTATTATTTATTTTTATTTTACTTTTATAATGAGAAAAAAATATTGTAAGATTTAACAACTTTCAAATGTATATATTACTTGATAATATATTAACATAAACTTTTTTATTTTTATTGATTAATCAAATTTCATAAAATAAAATATCATAATTTTTTTTTTCAAAATTTCAAACCAAACGTGTTTTGTAGTTTTTCGTTTTAAGAAATAATTTTTCAAAATAGTAAACAAATTTTTTTTTAGTAATTTTAAAACAGACATTCAAAATAGAAAATCAAAAATGAACTCAAAACCCAAAATCCAAAACTCAAACTGAAATACAAACCAAACCAAACACGCAATTGAAAGTTAAAATCTGTATTAATTATACTTATTGCTTTATATAAAATTCCAAATATATCTAATTTTGCTACACATAAATTTTGTACATAATCTAAATATTCTATTTGAATGGCAAATACTTAATATTGCCTGTTAAGATAATACAAGAAATTATGGTATTTCATATTTTCATAATACTTATATAATAATGTATCATATTAACATCTTAAATTAATGAATTTTAAATAATACGATTTTTACTTAAAAGCTGAGCCATGAAAATTTAGTAAAATATTTAACTTCATAAAATCTTATATAATTAAGAAATAGTATTTAGTGAAAATATTTACAATCATGCTACATATACACTATTTCTTATATTTTTCTTTACACCCTTTCCATGACAACATCCACACTTTTGATTTTAAACACTTCCATCACATCACTATGCATATTTCCTCAACATAAGGAGAATGTCAACCATATGGGCCATACCCCTTCGTATACGGTGATGTACCAGTAGCAAAACTGTAAATCAAAAGTACTTCTCTAGTTATGCTGGCAAGGAGTCAATTTAATGTTTACAGTACTTTCTTCTTGTCACCCAACACTCGTCAATTTTTTTTTTTTTCATAACAACACTTTTTGAAGAAGCTTGACTGACAAAAATTTTATCGATAAAATCTTTACTCACGGCAATTGTACCAAACGAACCTCAAGTACAAATTTGGACCTTGGATTCTCCACTCTATTTTTCACAATAGTTATTTTTCTTAAATAAGAATAATTTGAGACTTCTTGTAGCTAAGTAATGATTGAAAATGAAATGTTCGTCAATTATGCTAACTGGGCAAGTAAATTAAAAGATTCTAGAATTAGGAAAAGAAAGAAAATAAGTAAAAATTCTAGACTTTCTTTTGGCCGTTCAAAAGGAATCATTTATTTCTAAATCATCATTTCATTTCTTAATATTCTCTATTTACCCACTAAGTTAGTCTAATTGATTCTTTGCACCTGGTTTTGATATAACAGTTATATTTCGATTCATTTTCTTAATTTGAACTTACTTCTATACCATCATTTTCTTCATCTGCACTAAAGAAATGATTCGAATGGCATATGCCTTCGCTTCTTATCCAATTTGGACCTGAAGTTGATGCACCTCTTGATTTTGTCATTTTCTTGCCTTTCTTGCACCAACTTTAAAGGTTCAAATTGAATTTTAATTTTAACACAATAATAGTTAATAAAGTATCAAAGTCGAGCAAAAAATATAATTTTGAGTTTCCCTACTAACTATATACTGAAAATTATACACGTTGCAAGTTTGTATGAAAAAAGAATTCAATCCACACAAAGAATCGTCTTAAAGACAAGATTTAATTGAACACATGGATATGGACGAACTTAAATTTTCATTTTTTTTTAATTACAATAGAAGAAATGGACAAAGAGAAAAGGATAAAGATTATAAAATCTTGTTATAAAAAGAGGGGATAATTGCAGCAAAAGTCTCAAACATTTGAAACTTCAGCAGACTTTCCCCAAACGTTTGATCTGTTGCATTGTCACTCCTAACATTTCCAACTATTGCATGTGAGACCCTTTTGGATGGTTTTCATCCATTTTTCTGTCAATTGACCCAAAAAATTGACCATATTTTTAATCAATTAAGGGGAAGGGGGGGGGGGGGGGGGGGGTAAAATGGTAAATATCTATTAAAAATAATTAAAATGATTATGTGACTCCTGAATGATAATTGCAACCAGAGGTTTGAAATTTAACAAATTTCATATGAAGCCCCTATCCCTAAACTTGATTCAACTGAACTGTAGCCAAGTTTCATCCAATGGTATCCTATCTTCAAATAGAATAGGCAAAGAGAGTGAAACACTGCCATGGCTGAAGAACCCAGTTGCATACACAAGAGAGAACATATGCTCAGATCTACAAATAGAGCAGGCAAAGAAAGTGAAACACTGTTATGGATTCATAAACCCATTTGCATACACAAGAGAGAGCACATGCTTAGATCTGCAAATAGAGTAGGCAAAGAAACTGAAACACCGCATGGCTCATAGGCGGATTTAGCAATGGGCTACACTAGGTTGTAGCCCACTATTGTCCAAGCCTAGATGCATTAAAATAGAGAAAAATTGGTTGTAGCCCATTGTTGTTCAACAGTTCAAGCCCACTGTTGTAGCCCATTTGAAAACCTAATTGAAACAATTAATTCCCAAACCCTTTTCCCCATAAATTTTCACGGTTTCTGGTTTCCATTTCACCTTCACTTTTAGCCTTCAAAATTTCACCCACCCCTTGGAGACGATCGCCATCCACCAAAGTCCTAACCTTTTGCACGATTTCAAACTTTCAGTATTTCACTACCCCTGGAGACGACCGCCGGCCCTCTGTCTCTATTCTTCAGTCGGCTCTTCATTCTTCAGGCACCAAAAAAATCGGTAAATGAAAATCCATGGCCTCTTTGACATATACTGTAGTTTTATGATTTATTAATGATGAATTAGCTTACTACTATTCTTAATATCTTGTTTCTTCTTCTTTGTTTGTGATGGGTTGAAATCTGAAAGATTCGGGGTTATTTTTGAAATTGTTTTGGACTCGAATTATTTGTTCAATTTGTTTATTTTTGCAAACTTATACTCAATTTGGTGTATTTTAATGATTTTTATTTGGCTGCGATTGAGTGAAAATTGGGGATAAAAGTTGTGATTTAGCTGTAATTTTTATTTGTTCACATGTGATGCAGTGATGGATATTTAGAATTGTCAATAGGCTAAAAAGGTTGCAGAGAATTCTCAATGCTTGGCAAAATTGGGTCTTGATGGATATGTATATCTTTGTATGTAGAAGTAGAGATAATCGTGCTAATTTTCTAATTTTGTCTTGGTGAAGATGCTTGAAGGGTGTATTAAAGATTGTGCTAAATTAGAAATTTATTTAGAAAATATTAGTTTGGGAATTTAGCCATGTTAAGTTTTCAAAATGAGAGCTTTGTGCTTATTACATATGATATAATGATAGGAATTTATAGGATATTGACGTATATTGATATTTATGCTTTTAGGTTTAATATGGAAGATGATTGATCTTCTTCCAAGAAAGGAAGAACCTTGTTATCTTTCTTTTCAAAGAACAAGAAACATCAGGGTACTTCAATTTCTACCGCGTCCACTCCAAATCCAATTTCATCTCCTGAAGTTGAACGACCTTCATCTTCTAATCTTAATTTGGAACCATGTGATTATATTGAACAGGACCCAGAAAAAAAGAAAGCAAATATGTGAATATTCATTTAATGAACGCGATCAGATTAGACGAGCCTATCTCAATGTTGGACCTTATCAACCAAAACTTTTGGAGTATCAGAGTAAAGAATGTGGAAATCAGAAACATCGATATTACGAGCGTTGGTACAATCAGTTTCCTTGGCTAGAATATTCAGCTTCAACACACATAAGGCATATTATTTTTATTGCTTCATTTTTCTCAATGATAGTAGTCTACCTAATATTTCGTTGTTGGTTACCATTGGATTTGATAGTTGGAAGAGGGTTAACCAAGGAAGTAAATGTGCATTTCTTAATCATATTAGTACAATATCTTCATCGTATCATAATGGTCGTAAGAGAAGAGCTGAAGATCTAATGAAACCAACTCAATATATTGACAAGGTAATGCATTCTATATCAAATGAGGAAAACAGAAAAATCGTTTGTGTCTAAAAACCACTGCTATGAGTGTTCAGTGGTTAGCACTTCAAGGTTGTTCCTTTAGAGGCCATGACTAATCTCCATCTTCAATGAATTGTGGAAATTTCATTGAAATGGTGGATGCATTTGGAAAGATGAATATGGAAGTAGGAAAAGTTGTGTTGGATAATGCTCCCAAAAATGCTACATACATGTCTCTAGACATTCAAAAAGAGGTTTTAAACATTATAGCCGATAAAGTACGATAACGAATTCGTGAGGAAATTGGGGATGCAAAGTTTAGTATTCTTGTTGATGAAGTACGGGACGAATCTTTACGAAAACAAATGACTATTGTCTTGAGGTTTGTGAGTAGTAATGGAATTTTGATAGAAAGTTTTTTTTTTTTCAATCAAAAGTGTTAGTGACACTACCTCATTAAATCTTAAGAATCAGATTTCTGATATTCATGTTCGTTTCAACCTTCAAGTGCAAAACATGAGAGACCAAGAGTATGACGGTGCTAATAATATGTGTGATTCTTAGAATGGACTATAGGCATTATTTCTTAGAGATTGTCTATATGTATACTATGTCCATTGTTTTGCCCACTGTTTACAACTCACATTGGTTCTGCAGCTAGGGATGTCTCAGATATTAATTCATTTTTCTCATTTGGACAGTGTCATTAATATGATTACATCATCTCCTAAGCGTATCAATGAGTTGAAAAGTACCCAAAGAAAAGAAATTGAATATTTGTTGGAAATTGGAGAACGAGAGTTAGGAAGTGAGGCTAATCAGATTCGTAATTTGCAATGAGTCGGAGGTACTTGTTGGTCTTCTCATTACAATTCGGTAAAGAGTTTGATTGACATGTATGTTGCAACTTGCAAGGTGCTTGAGTATCATATTGATCATTCTCCAAATACAAGATCTTGGTCTGAAGCTGGTTGTGTATACAAAAACATGACAACATTTGAATTTGTATTTATCTTGCATTTAATGCGTAGAACATTGGCAATTATGGATGTACTTTGTCAGTCCCTTCAGAAGAAAACTCAAGGCCTCTAAAATGCTATAAGATTTGTCCATACTATAAAAAGTATCCTTCAAGCATTGAGAGAAGATGGCTGGGAAGAATTTCTTCGAGAGGTGAAATTTTTTTGCTCAAAAAATGATATACATATACCTGACTTTAATGGTTCGTACATGGTTGGTCATTCTCGTGGTCGTGAGTATCCTACTATTGAATATCATTACCACTTTGATATTTTCAATACCGCCATAGATTTTCAGACGATGGAGTTAGACACAAGAATTAATAAGACATCATTAGAACACCTTTCTTTCAGTACGGCTTTGGATCCAAAAAATTCTTTTGAATCATTTAACGTGGATAATATTTGCAAGCTTGTTGAGAAGTTTTATCCTGAAAATTTTACATAGCAAGATATTTATTTTTTGAAGATTGAGTTGTAATATTATTAGAATGATGTGATTTCTGAGCCTCGATTTCAAGTGCCTACACTTTCTGATTTACGTTGGGAATTGGTTGTAAGTTGAAGGTCGGAGAGTTACGTCATTTTGACTAAATTGATTTGTTTAGTACTGATACTACCGGTTTCAACAATGACTGTGGAGCAAGCATTTTTAGCAATGAAACATGTGAAGATGAAAACTCGCAACAAAATGGATGATGGTTTTAAACAGGCAGCTGCACCTTCTTTCAATGTTTTTATCATAACTTTGTATTCCGATATCCGATTGAGGCAATTCAAAATGCGTTGGAAATCTAACTCATTTGGTTACAACTTTGTTTCAGACATTATTCTCCAATTCGACCAATTTATATGCAAAAAATAGGTCTCAATATAACGGAGTATGTAACGGAATTTCTTATTTTAAACAGACAGCTGCACCTTCCTTCAGTGCTTTTATCATAACTTTGTATTCCGATATCCTATTGAGGCGATGAAAAATGCGTTGGAAAGCTAACTCATCTGGCTACAACTTTAATTCAGACATTATTCTCCAATTCGATCACTTCCTATGCCAAAAATAGGTCTCAATATGAGACTAAAACATCGGAGCATAACTTTTCGGTTGGAAATTGATTTGTGATCATCTTTTGACTAAATTTGATCCCTTGACATCTTCCTTTATCCAATTGACTCTGAGCACTCTCAAATCTTCATCGTGAAATTCGGCACAACTTTTAAGTATTTACATTTTAACCCCCGAACTTTGGACCCCTTACAATTTAGCCATTTCTCCAAATTTGTTTACTTTTGCTTATTTTCTTCAGTCTCACCAACTTACATCACAATATCAAAATCACACATCTAATTATTTATCAATTATATAAACATTACATCATTAATTATTTATAGGGTGTCTGTTTCTGCTTTTCAACAGAAATCAAGCTGTTGGCAACACAATTCATGCCGTTGGGAGCCGCAATTTTGGACCAATTCTCTCACTGTAGGGCCGTAGGTTTGGGAAAAAAAAAGGTTACATAATCAATTTCCCTTCATCCTTGCAGCGCACCCAGACACGCCCTTAATTAACCAAAAAAATACATCTTTATTAATAACAAATTAATTATTAAACAAAAATATTAAATATAATCTAAACAAACGTGCATTGCACATTGCTTGCACCTAGTGTGTGTGTGTGTATGTATATATATATATATATATATATATATATATATATATATATATATATGTAGAGCAAACTTCAATTCTCCCCTTTCTATCCAGAATCCGGCCATTTCTGTGTGTGTATATGTAATATTTATAGACAGCAAAGCTCTTTCTCTGTTTTTCCTCCTATGTGGCTATTGTGTTCCTCTGTTTTTCTTCCTCTCAATTTTTTGCCGACCTCCCAATACGTGCTGTATCTCTATGTATATAGGGAACAATACATATATCAGTTATTTAGGAAACACTATTTCAATTTTACAATAAATACTTTCAAATTTCAGAAATTAGGTTGCAACTAATAAAAAAATGTATAATATATTATATATAGAAATTTCATTAATTTAGTATGATTTAATTCAGTCCCTAAAATCATGGAATCCATTATTATTTGAAAACAATATTCCCGTGGAAACA